>CM066038.1:400490321-401740321 GCA_033557465.1 Ichthyophis bannanicus
TGACCATAGCAAACACTGGCAGTGGAGAGACATCAGAGCTGGTGCTGGTTACTGGTCTTCCTTCCTCGCTCTCCCAGTATTGAGAAAAGGCTGAGAATAGATTGTCCAGTGGGCCGGGGACCTTGCGTCCTGGACATCAGAGAGAAAGAGGGGCTAGGATCTGGGAGCAAAGCCCAAAGAGAAAGGGAAACTGGTGACTGACACTGTAGCTCCTCCGGACGGCTCACTCCACAGCAGATCCCACGACTGCAACTCCAACCCCATGTAACACCATGAGGACCTCACGCACTTTATTACAATCGACATCCCCCCATTACTGGAGAAATTACCTTAGTCTGATAATACAGTCTGAGCAAAGAAATGCAGTCTCTCTGCAAAGAGTGCACCCAAAAATCATGCCTAAGCAATTGTGAGCACATACCAAATGCACATCTACATATACGGGTGACCCAGCACCTGTCACCCAAACACAGTGCAGCGAGCACGCTTGAACATAGCCTGAATGCATGGAGCATACACAGAGTATTGACTTCCGCTATGAAACCTTCCAGTGCCCTGGAGTGCTAAGCCCCAGATTGTGCTACCTAGACGTCCTTCTCTTCACCCTCAGCACGGGCCCTTTAACAAGATGGCACAGACGGGTCAGTGCCCCTGCTAAGTGCTTAAAGCCCTGCTCTGACAGCAAAGGCTCTAGAAATAGATAAGAATTTCCTGAGAAGGGCATGCTAAGTGGAGCTATGAAACACACAGGCACCCCCCCCCCCCCCCCCCGGCCTTCCTGCAGTCAGAGAAATAGCAGTGGGATACACCGACAACCTTGCAAGTGGAGGTCTTAGAGGTTGCTGCCTGTGTGAACCTGATGAAGAATACGATTTCGTATTTTACAAACCCCCCCTCCAGGGATGGGGGCACTGAATACTATATGTGATTCATGAGCAGCGATGCCATCCAGTGGCCTTTAGGGCACCAGAGCCCAACAAACTATATAGAAGATAAGAGCTTTAAATCTTGGTCATATAATCTTGATTTGCAGAACATTACAGTTGCTTGTTTAGTCACTAACCCGAGTGCCCATGAGGTGGTCCTGTGGTTATTTCTTCCCTGACTTGCAGGGATCAATCTGATGATGGCTGCATACACACGGTCACAGAAAGGCACCATTGAGTGTACCAGCTGCCCTCTGGTGGCCATAGACCTAGCACAGGCACTTCTTGGTTGACAGTTTAACTGTTATTATATATTTTTTTATATCCTAAGGTTTCCTAAACCTCTCCCTGTGAAACCACAGGCGTTTGGGCAACTTTCCCTATAGAAGAGGTAATTAATCCTTACCTGCTAATTAGTGTTCCTGAAGGAACTTCAGTCCAGTCCCTTAACTTCTGGGTTGCGCAACCCTTCCAGCAGCTTGGAGGCTGAGCCCATCATCCTTTTGATGATGGTGGGGTATAAGTACCCCTGGCACCACCCACTAGCACCAGTAATCTATTGTAAAAGCATACTTAAAGGAAAGATAATAAATAACTTTTAACCATTTGGCAAACTTCAATAACTAACACACCTCGTAAACCAGTAAACCTTTCTTTTTGGAGGTAAAGGAAAAAGGGGAGAGGAGGAGGAGGTTTTCCTGAGGCCAGCGAAGGCCCTCCCCCCTTTCCAGCTGAACCTCTTAACACGGACTGCTAATTGGAGCGGGGCCTAAGCCAGAGATCCCCCGAACCTGTTCCGTAGCCTGTCTTTGGTCCGCCGCCTGCTATGTAACCCGGGCGGGATCAGGGACTGGACTGAAGTTCCTTCAGGAACACTAATTAGCAGGTAAGGACTAATTACCTCTTCCTTATCGTCACTTCAGTCCAGTCCCTTAACTTCTGGGATGTAACAGAGCAGTTTAAATCTGGGGGGGGGTTCGTTATGCCGGACCGAAGTACCGCGCTGCCAAATCTGGCATCCAACGCCCCTTGGACATCTAGCCTATAATGCTTGGTACAGGTGTGGAGAGACGACCAGGTAGCCGCTCTGCAAATGTCTAGCGGTGGCACCAAACTATTTTCCGCCCAGGACGTAGCCTGCGCTCTGGTTGAGTGCGCCCTAAGCCCTCCTGGGACTTGCTTCCCTCTGAGGTGATAAGCCGAAGCAATCGCCTCTCTGATCCACCTAGAAATGGAAGCCTTGGCCGCTGCTTCTCCCTTATGCGGCCCTCCAAACTGAATGAATAAGCGTTCTGACTTCCGGAAAGGTGCCGTGCGGGCGAGGTACCTCTTCAGCACTCTATGCACATCAAGGCGCCTAAGCTTCTCTCCGTCCCCCGATTGATCCCTTACCGCGAAAGAGGGCAGAGAAACCGACTGGTTTACATGAAAGGGAGAGATGACCTTAGGTAAGAAAGACGGGACTGTACGCAAGACCACCTTATCCCTAAAGAAGGAGAGAAAGGGAGGTCTGGACGACAAGACTTGAAGCTCTGATACGCGTCTGGCCGAGCAAATTGCCACTAAAAATACTGTTTTTAGCGTCAAGTCCTTTAGGGAGGACTTCTTCAGCGGTTCGAAAGGTTCTCCAGCTAAGGCATTCAAGACTAGGTTGAGGTCCCAAGGGGGGATAACAGATCTCCACTGGGGACGTAACCGTCTAACCGCTCTCAAAAACCTGCTCACATCTGAGTGACCCCCCAGACCTTTGCCTCTGACCTTCCCCCTATAGCAAGAGATAGCTGCCAGCTGGACTCGCAAGGAGCTAGGCGCTAGACCCTTCTCGAAACCTGCCTGAAGGAACTCCAGAACCTCGGGGACTGATGCTGAGAGGGGCCTGATTTGACGTTCTAAACACCAGGCTTCAAAGATACGCCACACTCTCACGTAAGAAAGACAGGTGGATCGCTTACGAGCGATCAACAAGGTTGAGATTACTGAGCCCGAGTACCCCCGCTTCAAGAACCTCGTCCTTTCAATAGCCAGGCCGTAAGCGAGAACCGATGCACGTGGGGCATGCGTACCGGACCCTGGCGCAAGAGGTCCTCCTTGCAGGGGAGCCGCCACGGCCGATCGGCCGTCAACCTCACGAGGTCTGTGTACCACGGATGCCGAGGCCAGTCCGGGGCTATGAGAATAACCAGTCCCTGGTGGGCTTCTATCCGCCACAGAACCCTCCCTATGAGCGCCCAAGTAGGGAACACATAGAGAAGGCCCTCTGAAGGCCAGCTTTGGGCCAGGGCGTCCAAGCCCTCGGACATCCTTTCCCTTCCTGCGACTGAAAAACCGGCTCGCCTTCGCCGACGTGTACCGAGCCATGAAATCCATGATTGGAATCCCCCACCGGGCAACCACTTGATCGAACACCTCCTGCACCAGTTCCCACTCTCCGTGGTCTATCTTGAACCTGCTGAGGTAATCGGCCGTCACGTTGTCTGTTCCGCCCACGTGCTGCGCCGACAGCGCTAGCAAATGGCTCTCTGCCCACTGCAGGAGGACATCTGCCTCCTTCTCCAAGGAAAGGCTGCTCGTTCCTCCCTGACAGTTGATGTACGCCACCGCAGTAGCGTTGTCGGATAGGACGCGGATTGCCTTCTGATGAACCAAGAGCTCGAGAGCCCGGAGAGCTAAGGTTACCACCCTCAATTCCAGCCTGTTGATAGACCACTGCGACTCTCTTGGAGTCCAGCGGCCCTGGGCGAATTGCCCCTCGCAGTGAGCACCCCAGCCTGTTAGACTCGCATCCGTCGTCAGCTGCGTCCACTGAGGAGTCTCGAGTGGCATCCCGCAGCCCAGATTCCTTGGGCTTGTCCACCACCGCAGAGACCTCCTGATCCGGGGAGGACAGTGAATCCGTCTGGATAAGGGGTGATGTTGATGTGACCACTGCCGCAAGAGGGTACGCTGTAGAGGACGCATATGAGCCTGGGCCCAAGGGACTACTTCTATTGCCGCTGCCATGGTGCCCAGCAGTTGAAGGTAATGCCAGGCCGAGGGGTATCTTGTTAACAGAAAACGGGAGACGAGACTTCTCAAGTCGATTGATCTCTGCTTCGAAAGGAACACCCTCCTCTTCTGGTGTCGAACCGAACTCCGAGGTACTCGATCTCCTGGCTGGGTATTAGACTGCTCTTCGCCCGATTGATGACCCATCCCAATTCCTCGAGGAAGTCCACGACCCTGGCTGTTGCCACGTGACTCTCCTCTTCTGACTTTGCTCGAATCAGCCAATCATCCAGGTAAGGATGGACTAGGATTCCTTCTTTTTGAAGAGCCGCGGCCACAACCACCATTACCTTGGTGAACGTCCTGGGAGCTGTCGCTAGCCCGAACAGGAGGGCCTGGAACTGGAAATGGCCGCTTGGCACGGCGAATCTTAGGAACTGCTGATGAGACTCTCTGACCGGGATGTGTAAATATGCTTCCGTCAAGTCTAGGGATGTAAGGAACTCTCCCTGCCGAACGGCCGCAATCACGGACCTCAGAGTTTCCATGCGAAAGTGAGGAACTCTGAGGCAGCGATTGATTTGCTTTAGATCCAGAATGGGACGGAAGGAACCTTCCTTCTTTGGAACTACAAAGTAAATGGAGTATCGACCGTACCCTCTTTGGTCTTGTGGGACCGGCAACACCGCTCCCAGCGCTAGGAGCCTCGAAAGGGTGATTTCCACTGCCGCCTTCTTTTCTGGTGGACCGCAGGGGGACAGAATAAATGCAGGGGATACTCTCTTTGTGAACTCGAGAGCGTAACCCTCTCGGATCACCTCTAACACCCACTGATCGTATGAGACTCGGGACCAGGCAGGAAGGAACTGCCTTAAGCGCCCTCCCACCAGCAGCACTCCCTCCTGGACCCCCGTTTTCTCATTGTGCTTTTCTAGGTGTCGAGGAGGAGGCTCCAAAAACTGCTCCGCGAAACCCACGGAAGTTCTGACCCCTGGAAGGAAAACGGCCCCTGGAGAAAGGGTTCAGTCTGGGCTGCCGGAACCTACGGAAGTCCTTTGGCTGACTCCGCACCGGTGCTGAAGAACGACCCAGCCTTGGTCTATCCTCGGGGAGCCTACCCCCTTTCGACTCTCCCAGCTCCTTTACCAACTTATCTAGGTCTTCCCCAAACAGCTTCCCCTTGAAGGAAAGTCGGCTCAGGCGCGCCTTAGAGGAAGCATCCGCCGCCCAGTTACGTAACCACAAGTACCTTCTGGCTGCTACAACCGAGGCCATATTCTTCGCCAGACTTCTAATAAGATCATACTGGCTATCCGCGAAGAAGGCCGAACCGGACTCTAACTTGGCCACCACTTCTTGGGAGACGCCTGAAGGACTGTCAGCCAGTTGCAGCTGTTGAGACCATCTCAAACAGGCTCTAGCCACCCAGGCCCCAGAAACGGAGGCCTGTAAGGCAAGGGCACTAACATCAAATGCCTGTTTTAACAGGGTGTCCAGTCTTCTATCTTGACTGTCTCTCAGGGCCGCGCCGCCCTCGACCGGTATAGTCGTCTTCTTCGTTACCGCCGAGACCGCCGCGTCCACCCTAGGCGATTTCAGGAGGTCCTTGTCTGTTTCCGGCAATGGGTATAGACGAGACATCGCACGTACTCCTCTCAGGGTAGACTCCGGCTGATTCCATTCCTCCTGAATCATCTGTCGGACCACTCTGTGGACAGGAAACACTTTGAGACTTCCTTACGGCTTGGATCAGCGGATCCTCCAGAGCTTCTTCTTCTGTTGGAGCCTCCGACGCCATATTCAGTACTTTTAAAGAATTACTTATTAAGGCCGGGAGCTCCTCCCGCCTAAAAACTCTGACTATGCGGGATTGCTCCTCCTCAAGGATCTCTCCCTCTTCAAGCTCCTCCCCTTCCTCTATCTCTTCCTTGTCCGAAAGATCCTCTTCAGGGAGATCCCGAGGCGGAGAGTCAACAAGATCCTTGCCCGACAGCCTAGTTCGCTTGGGGGGAGGCCCCGGCTCAAGGGATCTAGTGTTCCCTGCACCAGCGTCCATGCTGTCCCTCGCTGCTGCTGGTTCCACCGAGCCCTGCCTGCGTAAGCAGTAGGCTTTGTGCAAAAGCAGGACAAACTCGGGTGAAAATTGACCCCAGTCTCCCTCCACCCCCAAGGGGAGAGAGGGAAGAGACTGGGAAGGGCCTGGACCCTCTGAGGATGAATGCGGAGGAGAATGGGAATCCCTTCCCCCTTCTGGAAGGTCCCCTAACACCTGAAGAGCTAGAGACATGCTCTGGTGGATCTCCTGCTCCACGGAAGCGGCCTCTGCTGCACACCCCCTGCAGACTCCTGCTTCTGAGGTCGTCCCTCTACGAGTGCCGCAGGAAGGACACCGTAGTTTGGTCATTCCTCTTTGAACAGAGCCCCCCACAACTGCAAAGGAATTCAAACTTAAAATGCAAACCAAATAAAACAAATTGAATTAAATTAAATAAATTAAATTCAATTAACTAAATAAACTAAATCAAATAAATTTAAAAAAGTGATGCCCAAGACTCCCAGCACTCCACTCCCCTCCCGCCGCACCAAAAAGTTTCAAAACATTCAAATTTACTCTGGAAATAAATCAAATTAAGAAGATTGCATCCTAATACTTGCGGTTTGCTGTTCTGGCGCGTAGCCGTTGCCACGAGGGAACCAGCCGTCCTTTGCCGGCTCCCACGCGGTAGGCCGCAGCCACGTGGAGGCCGGGCCTGCGGGTGGAGGAAAAACGCCGCTGAGCTAAGGGCTTTCCTACCGGGACGCGGTAGAAGACGACACTCCACACCCGCGTTTACGCTCTGCAGCAGCCTCAAAGCGCCTAGCCGCCTCGGGGCTGTAGCGCGAGGCAAGGAAACGCCGCTGCATGAAGACGGTGCTGCCTCTAGTGCTCAGCCGCCTAGGGGGCTTCGGCGCGAGGCAGTAGCGGCTGGGCCAGAAGATCGCGGCCGCGGCGTGTGCGGGAGGAGAGTTCTCCGGACCTCTCCGCAGCATGGGAAAACCCCCTCCTCCGGAACCTCAAGATAGCAGAGGTTGAAGATGGCAGGCGAGGGAGGGAGGGGGGGAGAGGAGAAGAGCAGGAGCCTTAAAGGCACAAGCCCTCACAAAGGAACTGTACTAACAGAAGAGATAATAAAAGTAAAAGATAGCCTAAAAATTAAATCCAATTAAATTAAATTAAATCTTAGGAAAGAACCCATAAGCACTCTGGCTTACAGGAACCCTCCAGCTGCTTGGAGGCTGAGATTACTGGTGCCAGTGGGTGGTGCCAGGGGTACTTATACCCCACCATCATCAAAAGGATGATGGGCTCAGCCTCCAAGCTGCTGGAAGGGTTGCGCAACCCAGAAGTTAAGGGACTGGACTGAAGTGACGATAAGGAACACATTTGCGGACCATGAATACAAAAAAGAGCAACTGTCTCAAGCACACTTCCAGCCTGTCCCTCCTTCCAACTACAAGTTAGGGCTCTGCCCTTGAAGAACCTAAAAGCTGGAAATTTGCCTAATATCCCGGGACTTAACAGATGCTCCTCAGAGACATGATTAGGAGGGAGAGAACATGTGGCATCAGAGATCAATGCCAAAACTGCTGTCCTATAAAACTAAGAATAAACTTAAAAATAAAGAGGACTGATAACAGCCCCCTTAAGGCTGAGGAACCCCCCGAGCCTAAAAAAACTACAAACAAAAGAAAGAAACACTAGACCTAAAAATCTAGCTATTCTGCCTGTCTTCCTCACACCGGTAGCTCGCTGCAACTCCCGCCACGCGGTCCAAATACCTAGAGAGAAAATGGCTGCCCCTTTGCCAACGAATTTTGGCGCCAAGAACAGCCGCTGCAAAAAGGAGGCCTCAGCAGACCGACAGAGCCCGAAGACCTTACCTGCAGGGCCGAAAGCCATGCAGCCTGCTCCTACCGCCTTGAATTCATCCGATCCTCAAGCCACGCTGCTGCGCCCGGGCAGCTGTGGCGAGGACCGCTCAGCCGGTTCCACAGAGCAAAAGTAAAATCCTGTAGCAACGGAGAGGCTCCGTCTCATACAGCTTCAGTGTGGCTGTATGGGTCCCAGAGCTCTCTCCCGTACCATCAAGGGAGAGATCTCCGCACCAGCGAATGCCTGCAGTAAGTGAAAATAACTGACAAGGAGGGAAGGCGAGAGCTGCTACTAATTTAAAGAGCCAGGCTCAAATTTAAAATTACTGTAAATAAGGAAATTTGCTCCTAACAACTAAAGGGAACTAATCCCTGATTGCCAATTAACCAAAGGTAACTGAATTAAAAGTAAAATAAAAAGTAAAATCAGAATAGAATTTGTCACACTAAATGCTCCTTATCTGTTCCCCCAAGTGAGCCCAGAAGCTAGGCTCACTACGTCCTCCTGCTGCATGGAGACTGGACACACTGGGGGCTGATGAGAGAGACCAGCAGGCTATATCCAGTGATGTCGTGTGTTTGACATGCCAAGTCCCCAAGCTGCAGGAGGAGGTTCACTACCCCAGAGGTTGAGGACTAAACTGGAGGAATGATAAGGAATGAACCATGATCTCTTGGGTACTAGGCTATTCCTCCACGCATAGGAAATAAAGGTCCACCCAAACCAAGCCTCTCTGAAAAGTATGCCTACTGGGCACACACACGTAAGAGTAGCAGACTGTCTTAAAATCACTAAATGCACTATGCCATTTGCATGTGTAAACCTGCTATTTACGCATTCACATCCCGCACAAGCCTTCTGAAAAGACCTACATGATGTATTATTGGGGAAACTTTCTAAACTGCATTTTGATACAAAGGCCTTCGTTACTTTTAGACCGTCAGCTGTGCAGCAGTTTTCAGAGTACATACGTACTTTCCCTATGAAAATCGCTGGAGATTTGCACTTATTTTTATGCAGACACTGTTTTCTCGGGGGGGGGGGGGGCACACATGGAGGAATGTGTAGGTCTCAATATACAAAAAAAACTATTTCCACTGTTGTCTCCCTTGACAAACTTCTCTCTGAACCCACCTATTTTTTCCCTCAGATAGAGGTATCCACGTTGTTTATCCCTGCATGTACTTTTACCTATGTGTAGGCAATTCTCAGATTTATCCAGGTAAATGGCTTTTGATAACTGCCCTCTAAAATAAAATGAAAAAAAGCAGCATAATAAAAATAAAGTCACAAAACACAGAACATAAAACCTGTATACTAACAATAGTTCCTCAAGCTCTCTGTACTATGAGCTGGTTCTAGCTCTTAAATAAGACACAATAAGGGAAAGACTTGTCATGAAGAGGGAGCAAACTGTTGCTGATCTGGGAACAAAGATGATTAAGGCAGAGATACTATTAAGTACAAACATTTTTCCTTCTGTACAAGGAGAAGATGCTACTACATTACAGGGCCATGATGGAATGCACAGACAACCTACTCCCTACAGCCTTATTCAAATAGAGTGTTTTTCATTATGGGGCATATGTACTGAAGTGCATTAATCTTAGTGCGTGTTTAGTGCCAACAATTAGCAAAGCAGGTGTGGCCAACCCGATTCAACTAATCACAATGTGCAGGCAATGCCCTCTCTCTGCCTCTAACCTTCCCAGTCCCTGCCCAATCACATGTTAAATGGTTAGCGCAAGATTTTTACTGTGTTGCATTTTTAGCACACTAGCAGCCGTTACCGCAGTTTGCTATGGGCTAAACTCCGTGCTAGCCCGTTAGCACAACTTAGTAAACATGCTTCTTTTGGGACTAGAGGGAAAAAAGATATTTTGAGCAAGGCCCTTTGAGCTTAACAAGCTACTACAACTTGACCAAAAAGACTATTCCTCTATTAAACATTATAAACATGCTAGTTCCTCATTTTGAATCAGACAAGTTGATATCTCCGAAGCATTTCTCTTTCTGAAATATTTGTCAACTTTCCTTTAAAACAAAAAGCATAGAGGAAGCTTCAAAGAAACCTTTCAAAGTATCATTTCCTGCTTTTATTTTCCATATGCCTCTGCTCCTTCCAGTTATACGATTTAAAGTTTTGTCTGCATTAAGAAGCGCTGAACAGTCACACCAAGCACTAAGGGAGATCATTTCCTTACAGAAGCATAGTGCTATTTAGATTAATGATAAAGAGGTTCAATGTGCTAATACTGGCTTCTACCTGGATCAGATCTTCTGCCTCCCAAGTTGTGTGAGGACTGGGATCCTGCAGAGCCTCGGGCCCTCTCAGCACCTGAGGAAGAATAAGTCAGTCACCTGAAACAGTGACACCTAATGAACAGATTAAGGGTCCATAGTTACAGGCTTCTGGAAGGAACCCTTGTGCATGGCCCCCGGCTGAGGCCTTTCACCTCAATGGCTAAACTAAGGCATGCTGGGAGGGGGGGGGACATAAAAATAGGAGAAATTTGTAAATATAGGTTCACAGCCTTGCAGCCAAAGCCCAAAAGAGCAAATGAAAATCGCCAAGTCAAAGAGAGACTACCATAATATTTTAATTCTTCAGGAATTTTCAAGCAGTGTTAAAAATGTAAATATTGCCTACAGACATAGGCAGAAAACACCAATATTTTCAAGCTATATGATCAAGGTTTTAGCAGATGCCATATGCTGAGCCCAGTGCTGCGTTGTGTCATATAAAATAACACTCCATAATGCATGAAAAATTATTCAGTGGCAGCAAACTTTCTCACAAATGCAAAAACAACAACAAAATCATCATGGTGATTCCAAACATAACTGCTAGAACTGTTTGTGCATCAAAACACTCAGCTGACAGCAGAAAGTAAGTTTTAGGCATTAAAAAAAAACAAACAATGATGTTAACATGTTAAAGGGTAACAGTTCCTCCCACCTCCCATTTCTAGATCAACCCTTCAACACACATCATGTAGGCCGTATAAATATATACTTTATGGGATCCCAAAATGATTGCGGCAATGCATTGCAAGCTGGATAGCATGCATTCTTCTCATAGTATTCACAAGGTATCAGTTTCCAGAAATGGAAATAATCAGCTACCGATTCTTCAACAAATTAAGACAAAATGATAGCCAGATTAATGCTCCCAGAGGATCCAAAACTGCATGTAAGTTGTTTACTGCTTGGAACAGCTCTTGGATAGACCAAAAGGTTTCCTGTTCCCAGGCTTAAATAGAAGACCTGAAATATGGCAACTACCTAGTTTCAAAAAAAATGAAAAAGCACCGTAACAGACTTTTGCAAACAGCATGTATATGTGTGTGCATACATGTAACAGTTTTATTAAGACATGTAACAGTAAGCTGATTCAATTGCTTTCCTATACCCCCTGCCCCTATTCAGTTATTCTGTGTAGGTATGATTTCCTACAGCTCATCTAGTGTACATATATTAAAGGTTTTAAAACTATTATTGAGGCTTTTTATTATGTGTGTCTTAGTGCTACGTGTCACCCCAATATTAGACCCTGCCTAGGTCACCACCATTTTACTGCTTGTCAAGAAAAACTCATCTGCGCACAAGCTAGTTTGTCACCATACCCTACCACTGAATAAACATTTACACTTCTTTTAGCCTGCTTTTGGATCCTGATCCTCCTAGTCTTCTGTTCACCTCTTATGTGTTTCCTTACCATTCCCCTAGATATATCCTAGTCCCCACTTGTTTGTTTTGACTAGACTGTAAGCTCTTATATACAAATAAGTAGTAGTAGCAACAGCATTTATGGAGCAGCAATTTTCTCTGGTTCCTTCAGGTTCCAGCTCAGCGGTAAACCTGCACCGTTAGGCTTCATTCATAATAACCTGGAGATTTTTCTCCTAATTTTAGGTTCCCTCCTCTGCCCCAACTCAGCCCAGCCATCATGACAGTCCTTGGTCTGGGAACAAACTGCACCTCTCTCCAGAATTCAACTGACATGGGAGCCCAGCTCTAGCTTTTGGGTGCTGCTGTTAAGCAATGGCTGAGATTTTCTGACCACCCCTCCCCACCCCAAAGATGCTATGAATGCTGCCTTCGCAGTATCCCCAGCCTTGGCTGGCATGAGAAGCAAAGGACTGGCCCAAAGAGATAATCCAGGCTGTCCATATGGTACTGTGCAGCACTACCACTTAGGTATCAGCCTGTCCCACTGTACAGGTAAATTAATGCCTAGGAGTAAGCAGGTCCGATTGCCAAGGTAGAACCAAAGAGTTGTCAGCCAAAGAAAAAGCTTTAATCAGGGAAAAGAATTCCAGTGGTTCATGCTGCTCTGTAACATTAGGATACTACCATACTAGACCATGATTTGTCACCAGCCCGCACTAGCAGGGAGTAATGAAGCCAAATGGGGATGGGAGCTCTCTGAAAACAAGGATGTAGGATTCTGTGTGCGCACAAGATGAAAACTGCCAAATCTAGATACATATATAAAGAAAAGATACATTTTCTTGTTCTGAGACTATTCCATTTTAGGGCTTGAAGATCAATGGACAAAGGTAATTCAAAGAAAAGCAATGTAGAAAACTGGTAAGAACAGATGCTATGCTTTAGCTGTACCAAGCTTCATAAGTCTGTATTTAGTTGGTTCTTCCTGGTTTTAGATCTGCAGTAGTTCTTATGCATAGATAGGGGTGGAAAGATTTTTAAATACCTGATATTTTTCTTTCCTTGAATCCTGCTGCACCAGTCCTGATGAATGGGTTAGACTCCCCAGCCAGCACCTGGAGGCAAACTACAGCAACTTTCAGTGATGTCATCACTTTGCACTGATGCAGCACTGAGAGAAGTCAATATGACACTTCCCAAGCAATACTGAAAAACTCAGAAAAACTCAAAAAACAGAAACATAACTAAGAATCATAACTTGCAACAGTCATTTGGAACAAATATTTGTCTCTCTTACCACAAATCACTCTGACAGGCGCTGAATCTAAACAATGGGATCAAAAAGCAATCCAACTCCCAAACAGAGAGAGTCTTCCAGGGTGGGTCCGGACTAGTCTAGCAGGATTCAAAGAAAGAAAACACTATCAGGTACGTAAAATTTCTCATCATTATCCTGCTAGACCAGTCTAGATGAGTGGGAGGAATCCAAGCAAGTCAGGACCCAGGGTTAGAGGAAGACGACACTATGGACAGACCTGCCCTGCCCAGCCCAAGGCGCCGCTTACTACAGCTCATAAATGCAACCTGTACCGCTTCACAAAAGGTGCTCAGAGACTACTAGGTAGCCTTACAGATAGCCTCCAGAGACACTAACACAGATTCAGCCAAGAAGCAGCCTTAGTCCTAGTATGCTCCGACTCCCTCCAGCATGCACTTTCCAGCCAAAAAATACATTGAACAAATAGCCTCATTAATCCAATCAGTAATGGGACACTTGGTTGCTGCTTGTCCTTTCCTCAGAGGGAGGGGGGGGGGGGGGAGGATGATCCAGCCAGCAAAACGGATTAGTAATCTCCAGGTATTTGACTAATGCCCTCCTTACAGCCTCTTCAGAGGAGGGGGACAGAATGATGGTTTGGTGGAGATGAAAAGTAGACAACCCCTTTGGGAGGAAGGGACAAAACAGTCCACGAGGAGGCAGAAGCTGTTGAGATGACCAAAAAAGGTTCCTGGAAAGTCAAGGCCTGCAGCTCTGATACCTGTCTAGCGGAACCAATAGCCACATTGAGGGTCAAATCCTTGAAAGAGGCCCAATGAATGGGCTCAAAAATGGACCATTTTAGTGACTTCAATATCAGACACTCTAAGGAGCCACCAGATGCAGTGGCAGATGGATCTGCTTCACTCTGTTGAGCAACACAAGAGAGACATCAGAGTGCACCGTCAAGGACATCACTTGAATGCACCCATGCTAACTGAACCTTGAGTTTAGGGTCATCCTATGTTCAAGACTGGACTGTAAGAAAGGCAAAACAGCTATTGCATCCACCTTAGTGGCCTCCAGGGCTCGAGAACACCACCTCTCTAAACCCTCCACTCTTATATAAGCCAAGGAAATAAAGGCCTGACAGGCCTTGAGAGCAGTGCCCCCTACCACTCCAGAGTAGCCCCTTCTTGGACAGTCCACACCTTTCAAGGCCACGCTGTATGAGAGAAGGAAACTGGATCTTCCATCACTAGGGGGCCCTTACAGAAGGCGGCCCAATCTGAGACAAGAGAGAAGACCCCAACAACAGATAAAAGATCCTCATACCAAGGCCTGCGCAGCTAGTCTGGCGTCACTAGAATCACCAAGGGCCATGGGGGAAGGTGGGGGGGGGGGAGACATACAGAAGCCCCTCCTGGGCCCACTCCTAAAGAAGGGCATCCAAACCTGACACCCATGGATCCTTCCTGCAGCTGAAAAAGTTCTCCAATTCGGGATTCTCCTGAGTGGCCATCAAGTCGAATGCTGGAAGGCCCTACCTCTGCACTATGAGGTAGAATGCACAGCGCTTCATTTCAAGAAGTCAGCTTGCACATTGCTGATGCCTGCACTATAGTTGTGAACAGGACAATCAAATGCTACTCTGCCCAACAAGACATCACTGCTACCTTGAAAGCCATTCTGGCATTGCAAGTTCTGCCCTGCTTATTGATATATGGCACAACCATGACATTGTTAGAGAGCATTCGGGCTGCTTTGCCTACAAGGAGAGGCTGGAACCTCTCCAGAACTAGGTGAATAGCTCTGCTTTCCAACTAGCTGATTAACCAGGAGGCATCCTAAGTGGACAAGAGCTCCTGAATAAGATGACCTATACCATGGACTTGCAAGCCTTTCAGACTAGCATGCGAAACTGCAACCCTTATGCTAACACCACCTTTATCTCTTAGAGGAAAGGAAGTATCAGGTCAAACTGCTGAGAAAAGGGAGGCAACAGAGACAGTAGATGTTTCTGAAGGGGGCACATGTGCACTCTGGCCCAAGGGACCAACTCCAGGATCAACATCATGGACCCCCATGAGTTGAAGGTAGTCCCAGGTCCAAGGAGCTGATTGAGCACAAAATGCTCCAAGTTGGTGCTGCAGCTTGAGAGACTTTGCCAGCGTGAGGAAAACTTGACTGAGGAGAGTGCTGAACCAACCACCTAGTCCTGGGAAGGGATTGGGATAGTTGTTCACCAACCCCCAGCCTTTCCAGCCAGCAAATCACCAGGGTTGTGTCATCCCTGAACTTCTCCAAGGAATTTGACCAAATCAGTCAGTTGTCCAGGTATGCGGATTCTTTGCCTGTGCAGAACCACTACTAATTGCTACCATTACCTTCAAGGTGGTGTGAAAAATCGTGGCCAGAATGAAGATCAGAGCCCAGAACTGAAAATGGCAGCCCAGGACACAGAAGGAAAGAAAATTACTGGGGCTGCTCCTGAATGGGACTATAGAAGTACACCTTGGCCAGATCCAGGAAGGTGTGAAACTCCCCCTGCCAGACTGACACAATGACCGACCTGATGCGGAAATGAGGGACTTAGTTTGGCACTAACTGCCTTCAGGACCAGGCTAGGCCGGAAGGGAGCCCCCCTCCTTGGGCACCTGCAGATGGCACAAGTAGAATTACCTGCAACTGAAGGAAGTGCTATAGAGAGTTTTCTCCATCACCATCCACTTAAGCAGAAAGCCACAGAAACATTCCACAAAGATGTCCCCTGGAGGATCTGAAAACTCCAGCTCGTAATACCAACTAAAGATCTCAAGGACCCAATGGTCTAATGTTACGTGGATCCATTCTGAGAGAAAAAGAGATGGAGCCATGCCTGCCTGTACCTTCAAAGGGGCCCACCATTTCTCACTGCAGGGACTTGCTGACTCAGAGGAAGCTGCTGCTGAAATCTCAAGAACACAGAGCTCTCAAAGGAGTGAGCTTTTTTGGACTTAGACCTCTAGGATGAATAGGTCCTAACCAAATAATGAGCATCCCAAGTACACCACCAAACTCCATGCATGGCCCTATGAGAGGCGCTCATAACGCCCCTGGACCTGTCTTCCTGGAGTCTTTAAGAGCTAGCTTCAGCATGATCTTGCATCAGCCTCTCCATATGCTCCCCAAAAAGCAACCTGCCCTTAAAGAAGAGCTTGCTCAGCCATGGCTTAGAAGCAGCATCAACCAACCAATTGCGGAGCCAAAGCCACCACCTAGCCACTACTATTACTGCTATAGACTTGGAGAAGACCTTGATCAAGCCATATGGGGTGTCACATACTTAGCTCTAGATTCCAGTCACAGCTGTCTGGCAACAATTGGACCCATTCAAGAGGATCTGGCTACCAGGCTTGTATACACAGTTACTTAAGAGCCTAAGGCCGAAGCCATAAAGGCAGTCTTAAGGAGGGCCTCTACTCTCCTCGTTATGAGATCCCTTCAGCGCAGCACCCCTTTTCACCAGGATAGTCATGCACTACATCACCGCTGTGACAAAGGCATCCGACAGAAGAAGCCCAAAAAACGAATCCAGCTCACCAGAGGATACAACTAAGAGAGACGTTAGGGTCCAGCTCACACAAATACTGACTCCTCCTGGTATGCTATATCAGTGGATATACCAAGTGATGACATCACTGAAAGCTGCTCAAATCTGCCTCCATCTTTTAATTGAGGAGTATAACCCACTTGCTGGACTAGTCTAGCACGATAAGGAATATAAAAGTAAATAAAGATAGCCATGGGGGTCAAGCATCTACCGTCAAAGCCATATTATATGCTGTTGCAAGCTCATAGTTCTGAAGGTTCCTTTCTAGCTCAAATGGAGATATTAATTTTTGTAATACTACCAAAAAAAAAAAAAAAAAGGGACAGCAATGTATGACTAACATGTTCTAAATTGTAATACCTGTGCAACAACAAACACACTAAGGCCCCTAATTACTAAAATGCACTAAAGTTTAACAGTTGTAACATGGTACTTGCCAAAATTAATGCAATATAACAGAAAAAAAACTGTGTTAACCATTGGGGTTTTAATCATTTTTGGACTTAGCATAGTCAAAAGTCACTATTGTGTGTTAACTGTCCAACAGATAATGTGCAATGAAGTTAATGCTTTCTCAAAGGGTGTAGCTAACTGTTAACACAGCAGATAGTGCAGACCAGTAAATGTACATGACCTGCACCGCATTAACTATGGGTTCCATACTGCTAAAGTAAATAAAGCACAGTTACTTACCTGTAACAGGTGATCTCTGGGAACAGCAGGAATAAGTCTTCACATATGGGTATCGTCGGTACCGACGGAGCCTGCGCGGGAACGCTCCCCAGCATCCAGTAGGAAAGCTTTTGGGAGCATCCCACAGCGCCTGCGCGCTGCCTTCCCCAACCGCCTCTCTCCAGTTCGAGTTTTAAAGCTGAGACAAAGAGAGAGAGAGGAAAGGAAAGATAGAGAGAGAGATACAACTCCTAGGGGAGGTGGGTGGGTTGTGAAGACTTATTCCTGCTGTTCCCAGAGATCACCTGTTACAGGTAAGTAACTGTGCTATCTCCAGGAACAAGCAGGAATGAGTCTTCACATATGGGGACTCCCTAGCTGCAGATGCCAGGGAAAGACCCCATGGTTGTGTGCCCTTGCAGAGGGCTCCACTTCCCCCCATGGATCTCTGGCATCTGACCAGGGTAGGTGGGTAGGAGTTGATTAGGAATGGAACAGGTGTTTGAGGACAGCCTGAGCAAACGAGGCATCCCGGAGGGAGTCGTTCTCCAAACAGTAATGGCCTGTGAAGGTATGAACAGAGGCCCAGGTGGCCGCTCGACAGATTTGGTCGATGGACACAGAGTTTAGATGAGCCATTGAGGCTGCCATGGCTCTCACATTGTGAGCTGTGACATGGCCCTCCAGAGAAATGTTCCTACTTTGGTAAGCGAAAGAAATACACTGAGCAATCCATTTGGACAGTGTTCTCTTAGAGACTGGAAGTCCTAAATGAGAAGGATCAAAAGCAACAAAGAGTTGAGAAGACTTTCTATGTTGCTGTGTTCTTTGTAAGTAGAAAGCGAGAGCTCTCTTACAATCCAAGGTATGAAGATTCCTCTCTGCATTTGATGCATGAGGTCCTGGAAAAAAGACAGGTAAATATACCTCCTGGTTCAGATGAAAAGGTGAGACCACTTTAGGCATAAAGTGTAGATTGGTCCTGAGGACAACCTTATCATGATGGAACCTTGTATAAGGTGGATTAGCCACCAAAGCTTGCAACTCACTGATGCAGCGAGCTGAGGTGACTGCAATGAGAAAAACAACTTTCCAAGAAAGAAATTTCAAGGAGGTGGTGGCTAAAGGTTCAAAGGGTGGCTTCATAAGCTGGCCAAGAACGAGGTTTAAGTCCCATGCCACTGGAGGTGGTCTAATGGGAGGTTTAGTTAAAAAAAGGCCTCTCATGAATCTTGCTATAAGAGGATGAGAGGAAATAGGTTGTCCATTGAGAGGCTTGAGGGACGCTGCAATAGCACTCAAATGGACTCTTACTGAATTTGTTTTCAGACCTGCATGGGACAGATGCAGGAGATACTCTAGTAGAGAATTCAGATGTATTGCAAGAGGGTTTAGACCCTTCCCTGAACACCAAATGGTAAATCTTTTCCATTTGAAAGCACAGGAACGTCTAGTAGAAGGCTTTCTAGAGGCATGAATAACATTTCTGACTTGTTGAGAGAGATGAAAATCTTGAAGGTCTAGGCCCTCAGCAACCAAGCCCTGAGATGGAGCGACTGGGGGTTTGGGTGCCACAATGTTCCCCCTTCCTGGGACAGAAGGTCTGGTACAGAGCCCAAGTCCAGGGAAGGAGCTTGAGAGAGATGCAGAAGTAGAGGGTACCACACTTGGCGTGGCCAATGTGGAGCTATGAGGATCATGGTCCCTCGATCTCTCTGAAGCTTGAATAGTGTTTTGGGAATTAGGGGAATTGGTGGAAAGGCATAAAGGAAGTCTTGACCCCAGTGAAGGAGGAAGGCATCCTTGGCCTGAACTCCCTGACACTGAATTCTGGAACAGAACTGGGAAAGTTTGGCATTCCACGGACTTGCAAAGAGGTCTATGTCCGGGGTTCCCCAAATTCGAAAAATCCTGGCTACCTGGTCCATGTGGAGGGAACACTCGTGTGGGAGCAGAACTCGACTGAGTCTGTCCGCCCAAGAGTTTTGAATGCCTGGAAGATATACTGCCAGAAGATGGATGTGATGCTCTCTGGCGAAGGCCCACAGTCGCAAAGCTTCGTTGCAAAGCGACAGAGAGCCAGTCCCGCCCTGCTTGTTTATATAGAACATGGCTACTTGGTTGTCCGTATAGATGAGGACTGTCCTGTAGCTGAGCAGGGAATGGAATACTCTGAGAGCTAAGAATATTGCTCTGAGTTCCAAGAGATTGATATGCAGAGAGGTCTCCTGTGGAGACCAGATGCCCTGGGTGGAGAGATCCTGCAGATGAGCTCCCCAACCCATTGGAGAAGCATCTGTTGTCAGAGTTGCTTGGGGTAGTGACTGCTGAAAAGGGGACCCAAGCAACAGATTTGGAGGGGACTTCCACCACTGGAGACACCAAAATAGGTGACTGGAGTTTGCTACGTTGTCTGACAGGCAACCTGATGCCTGAGTCCATTGGGTGGACAAAGTCCATTGAGCTGCCCTCATGTGAAGGCGAGCATATGGAACCACATGCACGGTGGATGCCATGTGGCCTAATAGTTGTAACATCTCTCGAGCAGTTAAATGGGACTTTAACTGTATCTGGGAGGCTAACTGCACCAAGCGTAGGCAACGGGCCTGAGGAAGATAGGCCCTTGCAGTTGTGGTATCCAGCAAGGCCCCTATAAACTCCAGGGACTGAGTAGGGGTGAGATGGGATTTTGGGATGTTTATTACCAGTCCCAAATACTGAAGGATACGCATTGTGCAGGTTAGACAAATCTGGGCCTCTGATTGGGATGGAGCTCGAATGAGCCAGTCGTCCAGATATGGGAAAACGAATATTCCTAGAGTGCGCAGAAATGCAGCTACTACTGCCATGCATTTTGTGAACACCCTTGGTGCAGAGGCCAGACCAAAAGGAAGCACTCTGTATTGGTAGTGCTTTCCTTGAAAAAGGAACCGAAGGAACCTTCTGTGTGTTGGATGGATGAGGACATGGGTGTACGCATCCTTGAGATCTAGAGAACAAAGCCAATCCTGACTCTGAAGGTATGGCAGCAGAGTACCGAGAGAAATCATCTTGAATTTCTCTTCGAATAGAAACTTGTTCAATTCTCTGAGATCTAAAATGGGTCTGTAGCCCCCTGTTTTCTTTGGAATAAGAAAATAAGGGGAGTAGAACCCTGAGCCATGTTGAAGAAGGGGTACTTCTTCTATTGCCCCTTGGGCAAGAAGGGTAGCAATCTCCTGACCCAGAAGGTTGAGGAGATATGTTGGAGAATTGAACTGTTTCACCATGGTGTGGGGAGGAAGGTTTAAGAAATGAAGCTTGTACCCTTCCTTTATAATGGAGAGGGTCCATTGCTCTGCTGTAATTTGCTCCCATCTGGGAGCAAAGTAAGCCAACCTTCCTGGAAAGGTGAGGGGCTCTGGTTCTTCCAGAGCCAGAAAGGCTAAGTTCTCTAGTTGCAAGTCAAAGGCCCTGGGGAGGCTGAGGCTGCTGAGTCGTGGGAGGCCTGGCAGCCTTTGACTTGGCCTGTTTAGGTGGTTGCTGACGCTTTGCAGCAAAACGACCTGCAGAAGATGCCTGCTGACCATAAGCAGGATAGTATCTTCCCTTTTTAGAAAAGGTTGTCTTTTTGAACAACCTTTTCTTAGCAGGAGCAGAGGTAGACTTTGAAAATCGATCCAAAACAGAGTTCTCAGCATCCATCTGAGTGGCCTTTGCTTTCCAATCCCTGCCAAAAAGGTTTTCACCTGTACAAGGAAGATTTCCCAGTTCATCTTGGACCCAAAGTTCCAAATCAGAGGCTTGTAACCAAGCAATTCTGCGTGCACCTATGACAATAGCCGAGGCTCTGCTTACACACTCAAAAGAGTCAAAGGCTGCACGGTTGGAAAATTTGGAAACATCTTGGGCAT
Organism: Ichthyophis bannanicus; assembly: GCA_033557465.1. Lineage (NCBI taxonomy): Eukaryota > Metazoa > Chordata > Amphibia > Gymnophiona > Ichthyophiidae > Ichthyophis > Ichthyophis bannanicus. Next base: position 400,511,233 of record CM066038.1, read on the forward strand.
GTTTAAGCCAAGTGAGAAATTCCTGCCTTTTATCTTCTGAAATAAAAGGGGCTAAAGTCTGCAGATGATCTGTGACTTTTTAGAAACATCCCCATATAGAGACTATAGGAGTTGATTCTGGCAGCAAGCATATTAGCTTGGAAAACCCTTCTGCCAAAAGCATCAAGGGTTCTGCATTCACGTTCTGCAGGATTAGATGAGTGTCTCTTTGCACTCTTTATTTTCCTCATGGCAGACTCTACCACAATAGAGTGGTGAGGAAGCTGAGACTTATGAAAGCCAGGACAAGGAGGGACACAGTACATGGTGTCTAACCTACGAGAATGAGGAGAGGTAGTAAGAGGAGTCTCCCACATGCTCAACATGAGATCATAGAGAATCTCATGAATAGGTTAGGTGGCTGCTTCTTTAGGAGCCTTAGAGTATTGCAAAATATCTAATTGCTTGGCTCTAGGCTCTGATTCAGGGGCCACTGTAATGGAGAGGGCCCCTAGCCACTTCCCTAATGAAGTCTTGAAAAGACAAGTCTTCTGGAGGAGACATTCTTCGTTTTGGAGAATCAGACTCCTGAGGAAGTACCGGTGCCTCGACAGAAGCCTCCGACTCAGAGTCTTCAAAGGAATCGAAGTATCGCCTGTCTGGATGCTCCTGTAAAGCCCGATACGCGTACCGAGTGGGATCGACATCGGGAGTAAGCGGTACCGGTTCGGTACCGATGGGCATCATAGGACAGGGTACCGTTGCAGTCGACACCGAAGCCGATGCAATCGGTACCGGCACCGGAAACGATGCCGGTGCCGGAGTTGGTACCAGCAACGGAGATTGTTGCAGTACCGAAGGCGTCGAAGCCTGCATAAACGCCGTTAGGGTACGCTGCATGGACAGAATCTTCTGATCCATCGACGCCACCAGAGTCTGGATGTCGGTACTGGTGGAGGCCACCGGTACCCCAGAAAACGGCAACAGGTGATCGGTCGAGGCCGAGCCATCGATGTCAACCTGTGACCCCATAGATAATGCTTTGGAAGCCGGAACTTCCCACCGGGGTAATTTTGCCGGTGCGGATTCCTCGAGGACAAGCCCGGAGGCATCTCGATGCTTAGAGGGAGATTTGCCCTTCGAGGACCGGCTAGATTTATGTTTGGTTACCTGAGATCCATGGGAGGAAGCAGCAGCCCTGGAAGACGTCGATGCCACCGAGGCTGCATCAGAGGGAAACAGGGTACTGAGTTTGGCTGCTCGGTTCTGCCGACCTCTTTTAGACATCATGGTACAGGACACACAATCCGTGATGGAATGGTCAGGATCCAAACATTTTAGATACCAATCATGGGTGTCGGTGACAGAAATAGTACCGCCACACTTCGTGCACTTTTTAAACCCGGAAGCGGGCTTCTCCATGAGGAGAAAAACGTTCAGGCCTAAGGCCCAAACCGCAAATGCACAGTTGAAGTAAGAAAAGGTTTTTTGGGGGGGGGGGTTGTATAAGAAAGAAAAGACCGGCGGTACCGGTCTGACGTCGAAGGCGGCAGACGCAACACAGAAAAAAAATAAAATAAAGAATTCTTCTGCGGTGACAGGAACACGACCTGCTGGCTCCGCGGAAAAGAAGAACTGGAGAGAGGCGGTTGGGAAAGGCGGGAAGGCAGCGCGCAGGCGCTGTGGGATGCTCCCAAAAGCTTTCTTACTGGACGCTGGGGAGAGTTCCCGCGCAGGCTCCGTCGGTACCGACGATACCCATATGTGAAGACTCATTCCTGCTTCTTCCTGGAGATAAGCTTTCTATTTTCTAATCTCAAAAGTGTTACCCTTGGAAGTATTTTACTTATTTGAATTTGTTTCTAAAATTTTAGAAGAGTGTTTCTTCTGTTTTCTTCTTGATTTAAGAGGAACTTAAAAGTTCAAAATCATAATTAAAAGTGTTGCAATGAATTTAGGATTCACGACAAAAGTATTGGATTAATGGAAATGGAAACCAAAGTTCCCTAATTTATCCAGCAGGATAGGTTTCTCCATGCTATCTAAAAGCAGGCCTGGATTTAGAAAGAGGCAATAAGGACATCTATCTCCAGGATCTAATTTTGATGGTGCTGCCGCCATGAGGATCTGTTCCACTCTCCTCTCCAGCCAGTGTCTGTGCACAGGTTTCCACAGTAACAGGAAACCATGTGCAGGAGGGGAGCAGTCTATGTGCACACGCTGGTTCACAGACCCCATACTTATTTTGAGAATTTGCCACTTTGAGTGCTGGCTTAAAGTGGACAGACATGAGGAACGGACTCCGCTTCTGTATCCTCAAATGATTTCTCAGGGGGAGAGGGGGAGGGGATCTCTGCCCCTACCTAGTGCTTATTGGCAGTCAAGCATTAAATAAATGCAGTATTGCTTTGGAGGAACCACCTCCAAATAGGTATGAAAATAATCCACTCATTGTGCGATCTTTAGCCTCTGCTGAGATTGTAGTATTATCGGTACTATTGCTGCAGACACTGACTTTTTACATTCCTATACCAAAAATCAAAAATGACAAGGGACTTCAATAGTTAATGTGCTTTAAAAACAAATTGCTAAATGCTTTCCTTTCATCATAAAAGCTGTTTCCTGTCTTGTCCATCTCCAGATGTTCTGCCTACTTCAATCACATAAAACATCAGATGACCCTGAGAGATCCCATAAACACTTGAAGAAAAAACATTCACATTCCATGGCTTTCCCCATATGTTCCTTCTGCAAGCATAACGGAAACTTCAAAATTCAAACAACACTCTCCTCTTCTGTTAACTTTCACGAGCCTTCAGAAGAACCATTTCCCAAGTTTTGGGGAAGACTCCTGGGAAAAAAAAAACACCCCTAGCTGGTATGTAATACTCTATACCAAAGCTGGCAGTGTGAGACTGCTTTTGTATTATCCTATTAAATTTAACATGCACCAATATATGGGTGGCATATACAGCTTTGTTTTAAGCACATCTTTTCTAGCTCCGAAACAGAACCCACAAAATTCAGGCTCCTCTTATGACCAAATACCAAATGGAAAGCTTCTTCAAGAGCTGCACCCTTCATCTATGCATGTGAATAGCAGAATGGCTTGCTGCTGAGAACACTGGTCTTAATCCTGATAATTCCGGAACAGAGATGGCACCATCTATTAAAGAAGGCTGTAAAAAGGGGGTGCTTGTTATGAAGGTACCACCATCTTGGCAAGTATGTAAATTAACTGTCTTGCAAAGGATTGTGGTTATTGAAGTCCATTCACACAGAGCTTGCCTTTTTAAAATAATGAAGACTCTTGTAGTTAGTTGGTCGAGTGTAAGGCAAAATTAGAATTTATTTATGGGGTGAATATCCCACACACAGATATGCTTGGTAACACCATCCAGATAACTTCTCCAGGGTTTATTCAACACAAAATAAGGCAACTGAAAAAAACTTAGGCAAATTAAGTATCAAAGTCCTTTATGGAACAGAAAGGCTTCTTTCAGCCACTGCTAATAAACTCCTTAGCAGTGCTGGGGGAAAAACAAATCAAAGAGGAAAACTTCTTTATACAAAAACAATGCTCCCTTTCTCCATACACAAAAGAACTTTTAAAACCCACGTGTGCACTGCTTGTGCTGGGCTCTCCTTTACCAACAGGTGACAATTAACTGCAATCAGTAGCTTGATTTCAGCACACGTGCAAACTTTCCAACAAAGCTTTTTCTTTCCAACAAAACTTTATGGGAAGCCAATATTTAGAATGTTTCCTTTTGATGTTTGCTCTGATATTTAGGATTCTCCTAAAATAACAACCTACTCAAAGAACAGTCCATATAATTATCCTCTGTATCAGATATTAAACCTTGCTCTTGAAATTGCATAGACTCAGTTTCTCCATCTGACTCAGAGGGCTTTAGGAACTGACCTCTACACGGAGAGAAACTGTTCCCCTGCTGTTTGCACTACTCAAAGCTAGAGAAACGTTCACAGTTCCTACCTGAATCCAGGCAAGCGTCAGGCTGCTTCTTCTGGTATTCTGGCCAGTATGCAATAGAGCTTTTGTGTCCTGTCCTCCAGTTGGTATCTCTGGACCTCAGGATCTTTTCTCCAGACGTCCTCCAAGAAGTATTTGGGCTCCTTTTCTCCTTAGCTGCAACAGACCTCTTCCTAGGTGTTGCTTGAGGGTCCCTGGCTGTGGATCTTCAGACCTCTGGCTTTCTCCAGTCCTCTGAACCTTTCCCCCAGGTATCTCTCCAGGCATAGGTACTTCTCTGAGCTCCTCTCTTGGACCGTCTGCTTGATTGTCCTTGTTCCTTCAGTTTCCGGTTGTTCTCCCTTCTGTTCTCATTCTCCTTCTGATTCCCCTTCTCCTTCTCCATTTCTCTTCCTGAACATTCCCTTCTAGTTTTAAAGGGCTTAGATTGCAACTCCTCCCTTGCATTCTTCAGGTGTTGTGGATTAAGCATTCTCCTAGGGGCTGTTTGATTAGGGATGACATAATGCTTTCTCTGATTAGACTCATGCTTTTCCACTCTAGCTCCCCTAGGGACTTTCTGCATACTAGTGCATTCTGGAACATGTAGTCTTTTAGGGAAACAAGCTGTCTTATTTCTATAACCTGCCAACACAGGTCCCTTGATCAGAGTAAATTCTTCTCTATTGTCATTACTCCCTGAGCTTTGATAAGCTTCCTTATCACAAGGTGCAAAGTGTCTCTTGCAGCAGACTGACTAACCTATTAAAGAGGGCTCTGAACTAGGTTTGTCAAGGGTGGGTGAACAAAGCCCCTACGATAAGCAAAACATTAAAAATCATTGCAGAAATGGGGAAAAAGGGGCAGCATCTGGAAAGCGGTGTGTTCTAATGCCAGTGGCAAGAGAAATAAGATTCTGGATCTAGAGGCTATAATGGAAGGGACTTACTTGGATTTAGTAGCAGTCACGGAGACGTGGTTGACAGAGGTATACCGGGTTATAGTCTATTCAGGAAGGACAGGGTAGAAAGAAAGGGAGGAGCAGTGGTGCTAAATATAAAAAATAATCTAAAGTAATAGAACTGTGGGGTTTACGAGGTGAGATAGCACTGTGGTTTAAAATGGAAAGAGGGAATGGAACATCTGTTTACACTGGTGTGATATACAGACCTTCACAAGCAAAAAACATTGACCGAGATTTAACTGAAGACATGATGTATTGCTATTAAAGGAGAAGTGCTACTGATAGGGGATTTCAATGTTAGATATATGTCCACTGCTTGTTTTAAAGTGAGGTGCTAGATCTTTGTACCTAGATTTTTTGTTTTGTAAGTGCTAGGTTTTTTTTATTAATTATACTAGCCTCTGAGTTTTGCTATTGGAAAGGATTTGTATTGGGACATCCCTGCTGCAGTGTTGTCAAAAGTAGGGAGAATCTAAATCAGTGGTTCCCAAACTGTGGAGCAGCACCACAAATGAGGTCACATCATCAGTGGATGGGGGGAGGGTCATAGAAACAGTGCTGTCCCCCTCCCTCTGGGCCTCCATTATGATCTATGCCTAATGTGTCAGTCAACATGGGACCTGTGAGTCAGTGAATGTTAATAGGCTCTGTCCCCTTACTCCTTTTAAACTGGAACCCATCCAGATTATTGGGGTCTGTAAATGCACACTGACATACAGGGCCCTGTGCTGAGTGCTACTACATTGCTGTCATCACCACTATTAATTTATGCTTTGCTAAATGAGGTGGAAGGGAAATGAAGGTCTGCTATCTGGAGTCATGTGAATTTTTGAGTGTTAAAAATGGGGTCAATTTGGGTAACAGTTTGGGAAGCAGTGTTCAAGATGCTCTACAGGGGGAATTATTTCAGCAACTGGTAACTAAACCCACATGGAAGGGGGTCATACTCTACCTGATGCCTATGAATGGAGAGTTTTTCCAATATCAAAGTGTGATCATCTGGCATCCAGTGATCACCAAATGATGTGGTTCAGTATTAGGTTATGGGTGGAGATGGTTCATAAAGTAAGAACAACTAAGAGGAAAAGGAAGCCACTATGGTTCTGGGAAGTAGCTGAAAAGAAAGGAAAAAAAAGGGTTAGTCTTCATAAACTATGTACAAGAGATCACAGAAAGAGAAAGACAAGTAACAATATCTGGAAAAGCTAAGAGGAATCTGGGAAAGTAATCAGGAAGGTGCACTGAATCTCACTGTGAGAATTTACATGCTCCAGTAGCGGCCAAGTCCCAAGACTACTATGAACCCTGAAAGGACTGATCCATTCTAGAACAAGATAAAGAGCGGGAATAGGTGAAATAGGAGACTTCGGACACCCTTGGGTGTCTGCAGGCTCCCAAGGAAGTTCTTAAAGATGCTATGCAAGCATTTCTAGGTCATTCCTCCAGCAGCTACTGAGTAGAGATCTCACACAGTTCCTTCACCAATTTTTCAAGATCTTCTCCAAACTGCAACCTGTCCCGAAAGGGAAATTTGCTAAGATGCAACTTGAAGGTTGCATCTGCAGCTCAGATGTGAAGCCAGAGCCACTGTCTATCCATCATTTACAGCCCCCCATAGATCTGGAATGCTCTCTAATCAAATTGTATAAGGTGTCCACCACAAATGCAGCTCCCAATTCCAGCCTGGCCATCTTCAGATGCCTGGCAGCTGTTGAATCCAGAGCAAAAGTACCCTGGCTATCAGACTTAAGGAGCAATCATTTACGCCAGCCCTAGAACTACTATAAATGCCCATGCCTAAATATGTAAAGAATGCACTCCACTCCAACTCTGCCCATGCAGACGTTATTGGATTAACGCACATACTTATCAAATAGTGACCATGTCCTTTACACGTGTAATGTAAATCACTAAAACACCACGGTCTGCATGTGTTGATGGCAAACAACTTTAGGAGGCACCTTATAAAATTACCCTATGTCATCACAGAAGTTGGAGTCACACAATTTTTCGTGTTTTGGCAAAACACATCTGACAATTATGAGCCCCTTAACCTAAAATTTTCAGCTGTTTTCAAACTACAAAAGTGGAGATCTAGTCTACAGTTATTACTTGTGTATTCACTAGAGCTATGAAACAGCTGCCCTTCAGAAGGCAGGAGGTGGTGAAAGGTATCAAGAGAGATCACAGAAGGGTTTCCACCAGTTCTGTGACCTCACATTTAAGGACATCGCAGCAAACCACATCCTTTGCTTGGTAATTTACACCCGATGCAGCTTCACAGAAATGCACAAAAGGTAGTTCAGAAGACGTATTCAAATGTACTGGTCTAGCTATGGTTTCCCTCATAGATGGAGTCCAGCAGTCACACAATTAGCATATCAAAAGCATCATTCAGAATAATTATGGGTTATGAGTACAAACATTTCAAATGTTCAATCAAAAATAATTTAACAAATATCAGGATAATACTCTCCATCTCATGTTTTAACAAAAGCTAAATGCTAAACAAGTTGAAAAGTGTACACTTGCAGGGTGACACAATGCTGCATCTCCCCCATTTGCAGAATCAGGCACGAAGAGGGTGTGGATGGGGTATAGGATTTGTCAATGGGTGCATGTATATCATGGGGGGGGATATGTCAGGGTGCATGTGCATTATGGGGTGCCTTTGTGCGTGTCTATGTGTGTGTGGGTGTATAATGGGGCACTAGGGAGTACATGTTTGCGTGTGTTATGTGGGGCATTGAGGAGGGGGTTGCATGTTTGTGTGTCATGGGGGTTTTGCATGCCTATACGTCACTACCCTCCTACCTGCACTCGTCTCTTTTCCTTCACCCAGCTCTGCACTCTCCTCCCTCCACTCCCCACTAACTTTGCAGTCTCCCCCTTCCCTACATTTCACTCCCGCGCTTGCATGCACTCTGAGGTCTCAGTCCATCCTCTAACCCCACCCCTTCCCAATGCTCCATCCCTCTTTTCTCCCACCCCGCCCCTTCTCAATGCTCCACCCCTTTTCTCCCATCACACCCCTTCCCAATGCTCCACCCCTCTTTTCTCCCACCCCGCCCCTTCCCAATGCTCCACCTCTCTTCTCTAACCCAACCAAATCCCTTATGTTTTCTCTGCCACCTTCCTCTAAACTCAGCCCCTTCTATTCATTCTCTCCTGCTGGCGTTTGCAGGCCACAACCCTGCTCTTCTCACTAGGGTCGCAGAAAGCCCCCAGGTAGGTGAAAGCCCCCAGGCAGGTGATACATTAAATACCTTTATGGAAATGGGTAACAGGGGTAACATATGGAAAGCAGTGTGTATAAATGCCCGTAGCATGGGAAATAAGATCCCTGATGTTGAAGCTTTGGTGGGAGTGGCTGACTTGGATTTAATGGCAGTTACAGAAACATGGTTCACAGAAAACCATGATTGGGATGTAACTATACCTGGCTATACTTTATTCAGAAAGAACAGGGTAGGAAGAAGGGGAGGAGGAGTGGCACTATATGTAAAAACTACTACGTATTAAAGCTTTGGAATTACAGAGCTTAAAAGGGAGAGAGGAGGCATTGTGGGTTAAACTAGAAAGAGGGAAAGAGAAATCTATTTGCATTGGTGTGATATACAGACCTCCCTCACAAGAGGAAGAGGTGGACAGAGTTAATTGAAGACATACGCAGCATTGCTAGGAAAGGGGAAGTGCTACTGATAGGAGATTTCAATATGCCAGATGTTGATTGGCACATTCCTGCTGCAGTATCATCTAGAACTAAGGAGATCCTGGATTCTCTACAGGGAGAACTATTCAGGCAATTGGTAACAGACCCCACATGTGAAGGGGCCATACTGGACTTGGTGCTTACCAATGGTGAAAGTGTTTCTGATGTTGTAGTGAGAGATCATTTTGCATCCAGTGATCACCAGATGGTGTGGCTCAGTATTAGGACTAGGGCTGTTAGAACCCATTCAAAGGTGAGGATCTTAGACTTTAGGAAGACTAACTTTGCCAAGATGGGCCAATACCTCAGGGAGACGTTAGTGGGATGGGAACAACTGGGGGATGTAGAAAAACAGTGGGCAAAACTGAAAGGGGATATTTTAAGGGCAACCAACCTTTTTGTTAAAATGGTAAATAAAGGTAAAAGGAAAAGGAAACCGCTATGGCTTTCGAAAGAAGTAGCTGAAAAAGTGAAGAAAAAGAGGGAAGCCTTCATGAAATACAAGAGATCACAGAGAGAGGAAGACAGGCATCTATATTTGGAAAAACTTAGAGAAGCTAGCAAAGTAGTCAGGAAGGCAAAGATTCAAAAGGAGGAGGAAATAACCAATGCAATAAAATGGGGGGATAAGACATTTTTCAGATATGTTAGTGAGAAGAGGAAGGGCAAAAATGGTATTGTCAGACTCAAAGGTGCAGGGAAGGAATATTTAGAAGCTGCCAAGGATAAAGTGGAACTGCTTAACAAAGGCCCCAGATCCCCATTCACTGGCTGCCTTCTTTTCTGAGCAAGTTCTTAACCTTCGCGCTTCCTTTTCTACTCCCCTTCCGCCCCCGCTTTCCCCACCTGCTTCCCCCCCTGCAACCCAGTTGCTACTGATTGGGCATAGGGGAAGATGGCAGCAATGCATAATCGGGCCCTTGCCCATACCTGGTCCTCTTTCCATCCGGTTCTCCCTGCTGAACTTCTTTCGGCGCTATCCACTTCTCGTAAGACCACATGCTCCCTAGATCCAATTCCTTCTCGTTGGCTGTCTGAACCTTCACTACAGCTGGTCCCTATTGTCACTACTATCATTAATACGAGTTTTTCCTCTGGTTTGTTCCCCTCCTCATGGAAGTCGGCTATTGTCCATCCACTCTTAAAACAACCTTCCCTTGATCCATCTGTCCTTGCCAACTGGCGCCCTGTCTCGAACCTCCCCTACCTGGCCAAACTCCTGGAACGTTTTGCATTCCTTCAGTTGTCTTCTCACATCGAGTCCACAAACACCCTTCACCCCCGGCAAGCCGGTTTTCGACAGGGTCACAGTACTGAGACTGTCCTTTTGGCTGTTTTAAATGAACTACACGTTGCACATGATAGCGGTGATATCACTCTATTGGTTTCTCTGGACTTATCTGCGGCTTTTGATTTAATCGATCACACTCTTCTTCTCACTCGTCTTGCTGAGGTGGGGTTACGTGGTGCGGTTCTTCTTTGGTTTCGCTCCTTCCTCACTGCTCGCTCCTTTTCTGTTACCTTAAATGGTAAGTCATCCAGTTCTCTTCCTCTCACTTGCGATGTCCCCCAAGGCTCTGTACTGTCCCCTTTGCTGTTTAATATTTTCCTGGCCCCCCTGCTTCTTGTATTACAGCAATACCCAGTGTCCTGTTATGTTTACGCGGATGATATTATTCTGCTCTATCACACCTCTCCACTTTCCCTGGATCTCTCCCCCTTCAACTCTTGCCTTTCTCATGTGGCCTCTTGGCTTTCTCAGCACCTCCTCCGTCTTAACCCATCTAAGTCCACTGCTATGTGGGTTTCACTGAGTGGGTCGTGTCCGTCTGTTGCCCCCACGATTGATTCCACTCCCATTCCTCTGGTATCTTCTTTTCGGTACCTCAGGGTGATTCTTGATTCTTCTCTTTCTTTCTGTGATCATATTTCTTCCCTTACTAGGCGTTCTTTCGCTATTCTCCGCCAGCTTCGGGCTGTTCTTCACTTCTTCCCCTCGGGTCCCTGGTCACTCTCGTCCTTGCTCTCATCATCAGTCGTCTCGATTATTGTAATATCTTTCTGGCCAATCTTCCCAATTACCAACTTCAACGTCTTCAGCTCATTCAGAATACTGCTGCCCGTATTATCACCTTCGCCCGTCGCTTTGATCACATTACTCCCATTCTCATTCGCCTTCATTGGTTGCCCCTCCGTGTTAGATTTCATTACAAACTCCTTATCCTCACTCATCGTGCAATTTATACTAATAATCCTCTGTACCTGGCTGATTTAATCTCTCTCCACGCGCCTTACCGTCAGCTCCGCTCCCTTCATGCTAATCGTCTGGCCTTACCATCCCCCTCTCACGCACATCTTGAAAAAACCCATCACGTTGCTTTCTTCTTTCTTGGACCCTGGTTATGGAATGCCCTGCCTTCATCCCTCCGTTTAGAATCCTCCTATTCGCAGTTTAAATCTTCTCTTAAAACTCATCTGTTTCAGAAAGTGTTTGATCTCCCCCCTGATTTCCCTTCCTGATACCGCCCCAGGTTACTGTCTTGTCCTAGCTTAGTTGGTCCTGCCACCCCCTTGTTTGTCTTTGTTGGTTGTGCTGTTTGTCTTTTGTCCGTGTTTAGTTGCTGATTATTGCCTACTGCCTGTTGGTTGATTATTGCTTACTGTTTGTTGGTTGTGTTGTTTGTCTTTTGCCCGTATTCAGTTGTTGATTATTGCTTACTGTTTGTAAGGTTTTTGTGCTATTCTTTTTCTTTCTTTCCTATTATTTTTGGCGTTCCTTTTTCCGTAGTTTGCAGTGCTGCCTTTTTATTTTATTTGTACACCGCTTTAATGTTTATGACATAAGCAGTCTATCAAGTGTAAAATAAAGATAAAGATAAAGATTTCTGTTCCGAGTTCACAGACGAAGAACCAAGAGCAGGACCTCAGAAAACATCCACAAACAGGAACAGAAGCGAGGGACATCTTGAACAATTTTCAGAAGACTGTGTTCGTGAGAAACTAGCTCAACTTAAAATAGACAAAGAGATGGGCCTGGCTGGAATACACCCTAGAATACTGAGGGAACTTGGGGACGTTCTAGCAGCTCCACTGACTGACCTTTTCAATGCCTCGTCGGAGTCAGGAGTGGTGCCAAAGGACTGGAGAGAGGCTCATGTGGCGCCTTTACACAAAAGCAGAAGTAAGGATGTGGTTGAAAACTACAGGCTGGTTAGTTTAACTTCGGTGGTGAGTAAATTATTGGAAACGCTGCTGAAAGAGAAAATTATGAGGTTTCTGGAGTCCAGCGGATTACAGGATCCGAGGCAGCAAGGATTCACCAGAGGCAGGTCTTTGGTCAGACAAATCTGATTGATTTCTTTGACTGGGTGACCAGGGAGTTGGACTGAGGGAGAGCCCTAGATGTGGTATATTTAGATTTCAGTAAAGCCTTTGACACTGTTACTCACAGTCAACTTATAAACAAACTGAGCACCCTAGGGATGGACCCTAAAGTTACTGCTTGGGTTAGAAATTGGTTGGGTGGGAGGCGACAAAGAGTACAGGTAAATGGAGCTCACTCTGAGGAGAAGGATGTTACCAGTGGTGTGCCCCAGGGATCTGTCCTTGGTCCAATTCTTTTTAACATCTTTGTTAGGGATATAGCGGAAGGGCTGTCGGGTAAGGTTTGCCTCTTTGCGGATGATACCAAAATCTGCAATAGAGTAGACACCCAGGAAGGTGTAGATAACATGAGAAGGGATCTAGCTAAGCTTGAAGAATGGTCTAGAATTTGGCAGCTGTGATTTAATGTTAAAAAATGTAAGGTCATGCATTTGGGCTGCAGCAATCCAAGGGAGCAATACAGTATAGGAGGTGAAGTACTTTTGTCCACTAAAGAAGAGCAGGACCTAGGTGTGGTTGTGTCTGATGATCTTAAAGTAGCTAAACAGGAGAGGAATGGCTAGCAGAAAAAGGGTGATAATGCCTCTGTATAAGTCTTTGGTGCGACCTCATTTGGAGTATAGTGTGCAATTCTGGAGACCGCACCTTCAAAAGGATGTGAACAGGATGGAGTCGGTGCAGAGGGTGGCTACTAAAATGATTAGTGGTCTTCATTATAAAGCATATGAGGACGGACTTAAGGATCTTAATATGTACACCTTAGAGGAAAGGCGGGATAGAGATGATATGATTGAGATGTTTAAATACCTCCGTGGCATAAATGTTCAGGGAGAGAGCCTCTTTCAATTGAAAGCAAGTTCTGCTACGAGGGGACATGGGATGAGGGTGAAGGGAGATAGATTAAGGAGTGATATGCGGAAATATTTTTTTACGGAAAGAGTAGTGGATCCGTGGAATAGTCTCCCAGTGGAGGTGGTAGAGATGAGGACAGTAACAGAATTCAAAAAATCATGGGACAAACACAGAGGATCTCTGAGGGTAAAAGGGGGACTGTGGTAGTTGTTGATGTGGAAGGACAGACTAGATAGGCCATGTGGTCTTTTTCTGTCGTCATATTTCTATGTTTCTACGTTTCTAACTCCAGCCGGCTTTTCAACCAGCTGTGGGCGGAGTGGCAGCATACACATCTGCTTGTGTGCACCTGTAAACAGGCACAACTCTACATACCTCCACAACAGGCGCTATAGCTCATGTGAAACACCCCTAAAGAGACAACATACCCCCTTGCTTAAAAAGATGCCTCTCTCGGTTTCTTTAGTTGCATGATCTGCAAGGTTAGAATTCTAGTGCTCAGCAAAAAAGTTTAAGAAGCTGTTGGAGGAGGAGGAGAAAAACAAAACAAAAAAAAAAAACCCTTACCTTCTTTGGGAAAGAGGTAGTTGAACACAAACATGAACACACACACACACAAAATCAATGTTCACAATTCATCAGGGGAGAAACAGAAGGGTTCACTGCTCAGGCTGTTTTTTCCAGCTGTCACCACTGTTTCAATAGTGGCTGCAGTGAGCCAGTAAATTTCCAGGTACAAGCAACTGATTTGTAATCCAAAATGGCTAAAATCAAACCTTACCTGCTAAGATGCAGAACTGCATGTGTTTCTCCTCTGTCCTTATAATTCAAGCGACAGTCGTAAAGATAATGTTCAGTATTCCATACCAGTGTAGTCATCCTTTCAGTACGTTTTGATCATATGCATTCATTATCTCTATTTTTAGATAAGATGTCTTCTTTTTGGGTGTACAGGGGAAAGCAGCCTCCATCCTATCTGTTTCCTGTTCTCATCGTTCACAACCATGATTAACACAGGGGGAAAAATGTTACTAGCTTAAGTATAGTGCTATTAAATTGGATATAGCCAACTATGATCCTTAATGAGGAATGCCAATATTTTTCCTAGTTCCCATGTTACAGAAAATCTATTAACTAAGCACTCATAAAACTGACAAATGGACCTCACACGTCAAGGGTTTATTCTTCAGACTTAGCACTTAAAGTTTAAGTAAGCTTTTTAAAAATATCCTTAAGTCAAATATCTCTCAGCCTCGGTATTAATTTTAATCTAGTATAAGAAATGTATTTTGCTTTTAACAACGGTTTAAGCTCCTAGAATGCCTGTGATCCTCTGACCTGGCAAAAGCACTTCTCCTTTTGATGCATAGCTAATTTCATTAGAATACTCTTGCTGCATTAAAACTAAGCCTCATGTGTTGTCTACACTGGCCCATCACCAAGTGACTTTCTTGCCAAATTGGTTTTAGAGTTAGGACAAGACATGGATGCAAAACTCTGAAATGTGTGCTGAAAACGAACAGCCTAAAGTCCAAGGCCAGCGCATTTCAGGAGAGATTCTGACGGGTGGAGGCAAAAGGCTATAGGTCTGCCTCGGGCACCAATACTTTGAACCAACTCCAGGTTTTCTTTCCATCTGTGTGGGTGTCTCTCTTCCTATGTCTCTTTGGCGAGGTCATAAGAACATAAGATATTCCATACTGGGTCAGACCAAGGTCCATCAAGCTCAGTATCCTGTTTCCAACAGTGGCCAATCCAAGTCACAAGTACCTAGCAGTTTCCCAAAAAGACCCACAGGTTCCACAAAGCTTGCACTGGGGCAAGCAGTGGATTTCCTGGGTCCTCTTTAATAATGGTTTATGGACCTTTCCTCCAGGAACTTGTCCAAACCTTTCTTAAACCCAGCTACACTTTTAGATTTTACTACATCCTCCGGTAACAAATTCCAGAGTTTGATTACGCGTTGAGTGAAAAAATTCTCTTATTCGTCTTAAACGGGTTACACTGTAGCTTCATTGCATGCCCCCTAATCTTTCTACTTTTTGATAATGATCTACGTTTACACGTTCTACTCCATTCATTAATTTTTAGACCTCTATCATACCTCCCCTCAGCCGTCTCTTTTCTAGGTTGAAGAGCCCTAACCTTTTAAGCCTCTCCTCACAGAGGTATCCTTCCATCCCCTTCACCACTTTGGTGGCTTTTCTCTGTACTTTTTCTAATTCCACTATATCCTTTTCAAGATACAGCGACCAGAATTGCACACAATATTCAAGGTAAGGTAGCACCATGGAATGATACAGAGGCATTATAATATCCTTTGTTTTATTCTCCATTCCTTTCCTTATGATTCCTAGCATTCTATTTGCCTTCTTGGTTGCCACTGCACACTGAACGGAGGGGTCTCAATGTGTTATCTGCGATGACGCCTAGATCTTTTTCCTGGATGCTGAGTCCTAATGTAGAACCTTGCATCATGTAACCCTAGTTTGGGTTCTTCTTTCCTAGGTGCACAACTTTGCACTTGTCCACATTAAATTTTATCTGCTATTTGAACATCCAGTCTCCAATTTATCAAGGTCCTCTTGCAATTTTTCACAATCCTCTTGGGTTTTAACACCTTTGAATAGTTTTGTGTCATCTGCAAATTTGATTACCTCACTCATCCCAAATACTGAAGGATGCGCATTGTGCGAGAGAGAGAAATCCTGGCCTCTGGCTCTGAAGGGGCTCGAATAAGCCTGTCGTCTAAGTAAGGGAAGACGAATATTCCTAGGGTGCGAAGAAATGCTGCCACCACAGCCATGCATTTTGTGAACACCCTTGGTGCAGAGGCCAGGCCAAAAGGAAGAACCCTGTATTGGTAGTGCTTCCCTTGAAATAGGAAGCGAAGGAACTTTCGATGAGTTGGATGGATGAGAACATGAGTGTATGCATCCTTGAGATCTAGAGAACAAAGCTAATCCTGACTCTGAAGGTATGGCAGCAGAGTTCCTAGAGAAATCATTTTGAACTTCTCCTTGAACAGGAATTTGTTCATTTCTCTGTGTCCTCCTGTTTTCTTTGGAATAAGGAAAATAGGGGGAGTAGAACCCTGTACCCTGTTGGAGAATGGGTACCTCTTCTATTGCCCCTTGGGCAAGAAGCAAAGTAACCTCTTCACCTAACTGGGCATTGAGAGAGGTCTGAGAATTGAACTGTCTTACCATTGTAGGAGGGGGCACGCTGAGGAAATGAAGCTTGTACCTCTCTCTTACAATGGACAGAGTCCAATTTTCTGCTGTTATCTGCCCCCATCTGGGGGCAAAATGACAACCTTCGTGGAAGGCTCTGGGCCGTTCAGGGCCAGGAAGGCAAAGATCTCTAGATAGGAGACAAAGCCCCTGTGAAGGCTGAGTCTGCTGAGCCGGTTGAGGCTTAGCAGCTTTTGTTTTTCTTTGCCTAGGTTGTTGCTGCTGTCCCTTTTGGGCAGACTGACCTAAACGATACCCCTGCTGGGTATAGGAGGGGTAAAACTACTTCTTACTGAAGAATGGTTTCTTGTAGGATCTTTTCCTTTCAGGATCAGCTGTAGATTTAGACACTCTATCCAAGGTGATATTGTCAGCATCTATCTCGTTAGCTTTTTCCTGCCAATTCTTGTCAAAGAGATTCTCTCCTGTGCAAGGAATATTCCCAAGTTTATCCTGTACCCAAAGTTCCAAGTCAGATGCCTGGAGGCAGACAATCCTACGTGCACCTATGGCAATAGCAGAGGTTCTGCTTATGCAGTGAAAGGCTGCACGATTTACAAACTTGGAAACATCCTGAGCATGTTTGACAAGGGCAAGGTAATCCTGCCTCTTATCATCAGGAAGGAGAGGGCTCGTAAGCTCTAAATCTCGCGTGACCTCCTTAAGGAACATTCCCATATATAATATATAGGAATTGATCCTAGCAGAAAGCATGGAAGCCTGGAAGGTTCAACGTCCAAAGGCGTCAAGAGTCCTACACTCACGTCCTGGAGGATTAGATGCATGTCTTTTTGCCCTCTTGATCCTTCTCATAGCTGATTCCACCACCATGGAATGGTGTGGTAGCTGAGTCTTCTGAAACCCAGGACAAGGAGGAACTCAATACATGGTGTCGAGTTTTTGAGAGTGAGGAGAAGTGGTTAGAGGTGTTTCCCACATCCTTAACATAAGATCATGCAAGATCTCATGAATAGGTAAGGTAGCTGCCTCCTTGGAAGCTTTAGGGTATTGCAGGATTTCCAATTCCTTTGCCCTAGGCTCTTTTTCAGGAGCCACTGTGATGGAAAGACCTCCAGTCACATCTCGGATAAAATTCTGAAAGGATATATCCTTTGGAGGAGACATCCTATGCTGAGCAGAAGAAGAATCCTCAGAAAGAAGTACTCTGGTATTGGCAGAGCTTTCAGACTCATCCGAGGATTCAAAGTATCTCCGATCCGGGTGATCGTGCAAGGCACAGTACCAGTACCGATCAAAGTCGGCATCGGAGGGGTCCGATACAGACTTGTCGATACCGGATGGATAAGCATGACTCGGTCCCAGTAGAATACCTGCCGATGTCAATGCAGTCAGTACCGGTACCGGAGTTGGTGCCGGTTGAATTGTCTGAAGCGGTTTCAGGGGCATCGAGGCCGTGAGAAGAGCCGCCAGACTGGGTTCAATAGCCAAGAATCTCTGGTCTATCAACGCTGTCGATGCTTGGGTGTCGGTACCGGATGAAGCAGCCGGTACCCCAGAGCATGGCACCAGTAGTTCTGCCAAGGTTGAGGCCTCGAGAACATCCTGGAGCCCCGTTAGTGCTTTGGAAGCTGAAGCCACCCGCCGGGGCAATTTTGCCGGTACAAGTCCCTCAAGGGCAATGCCAGAGGCATCTCGATGCTTAGAAGATCTACCCTTTGAGGACCAGCCAGATTTATGTTTAGTTACCTGAGATCCATGGGAGGAAGACGAAGCCCTGGAAGGCGTCGATGCCACAGACGCTGCATCGGAGGGAAAATGGGTGCTAAGTTTAGCAGCTCGGTTTTGCCGGCCCCTTTTCGACATCATCCCACAGGCAACACACTCTGAAATAGAGTGGTCAGGACCTAAACATTTGAGGCACCACTCATGGGTGTCTGTGACGGAGATGGTACCGCCACACTTGGAACACTTTTTAAAACCCAAAGCGGATTTTTCCATTTTAAAGGAAAAGTTGGGCCTAGTGCCCAAAATGGCACGAGGCATCTGAGGAGAAAAAACCTGGAAAAGACTCCAGAAGAAAAGTTTTTTGTCTTAAAAAAATAAATAAATAAAAAACAAGAAACGGCGGGACCGGTGTAGTGTCGAGGGAAGGCAGACGCGACCACAAAAAAGAAGAATAAAGCGTAGTTACTCACCTGTAACAGGTGATCTCCGGGAACAGCAGGAATTTAGTCTTCACATATGGGTATCGTCGGTACTGAAGGAGCCTGCTCAGGAACGCTCCCCAGCATCCAGTAGGAACGCTTTTGGGAGCATCCCTCAGCACATGCGCGCTGCCTTTCCAACTGTCCCTCTTCAGTTAGGTTTGTAGCTGAGTGAAAGGAAAGAGGGAAAGAGACAGATAGAGAGACAAATCCTAGGGGAGGTGGGTGGGCTGTGAAGACTAAATTCCTGCTGTTCCCGGAGATCACCTGTTACAGGTGAGTAACTACGCTATCTCCAGGGACAAGCAGGAACGTAGTCTTCACATATGGGGACTCCCTAGTTGAAGATGCCAGGGAGATGGCCCCAGGAAAGAGCCACCCTAGAAAGGTAGGCATCCTTTCTCCCATGGATCTCTGGCATTCCACCAGGGTTGGTGGGCAGGAGCTGAGTTAGGTCTGAAAGATTTTGAAGAACAGCTTGGCCAAAGAAGGCATCCCGATGGGAGGCTTTATCCAGGCAGTAGTGGGCTGTGAAGGTGTGTACCGAAGCCCAGGCGGCTGCTCGACAAATGTCATCGATAGACACGGAGTGGAGATTAGCCATGGAAGCTGCCATGGCTCTCACGTTATGAGCTGTGACATGGCCTTGAAAAGGAAGACTCTTACTCTCATAAGCAAAGGATATGCATTGCGCAATCCATTTAAAGTTTTTTTGGAGACTGGAAGTCCCAAATGACTAGAGTCAAAAGCTATAAAAAGTTGTGAGGACTTTCTATGTTGCTGTGTTCTCTGTAGGTATAAGACTAAGACTCTTTTACAATCCAAAGTATGAAGGTTTCTTTCTGCATTAGAGGCGTGAGGCCTCGGAAAAAATACAGGAAGATAAATTGATTGATTCAAATGAAAAGGCGAAACCACCTTTGGCATAAAGTGTGGATGGGTAATAAGAACAACCTTATGATGAAACCTAGTATGAGGAGGATCAGCCACTAAGGCTTGCAGTTCACTAATACGACGTGCAGAGGTGATTGCAATTAGAAAGATGACCTTCCAGGTCAAAAACCTAAGGGTTGTAGTGGCTAAAGGCTCAAAAGGCGGCTTCATGAGCTGCCCGAGAACTAGATTTAGATCCCATGCCACTGGTGGTGGCTTAATGGGAGGTTTGGTTAACAGAAGACCTCTCATAAATCTGGATATGAGTGGATGAGAGGAAATTGGTTGTCCATTCAGAGGCTTATAAGAAGCTGCAATTGCACTAAGATGGACTCTTACCGAATTGGTCTTTAGACCAGAATTCGATAAGTGAAGGAGATACTCTAGTATCGATTCTAAAGGTATGACAAGGGGGTTTAATCCCTTCTTGGAGCACCATATAGTAAAACGTTTCCACTTGAAGGCATAAGATCTTGTGGAAAGTTTTCTAGAAGCCTGAAGAATATCCTTTACCTGTTGGGACAGGTTGAAATTCTGGAGGTCTAAGCCTTCAGCAACCAGGCCGTGAGATGCAGGGACTGGGGACTCGGGTGCCATAGCGTCCTGTCCTCTGGGAAAGGAGATCTGGAGCATGCCCTAGCTCCAGAGGTGCAGCTTGAGAGAGATGTAGAAGCAGGGGATACCACGCTTGGCGTGGCCATCGTGGCGCTATGAGAATCATGGGACCCCTGTCTCTCTGAAGATTGAAGAGTGTTTTGGGGATGAGGGGAATGGGTGGGAAGGCATAAAGGAAGTCCTGACCCCAGTGAAGGAGGAAGGCATCCCTTGCCTGACAATTGTGAGCCGCAATTCTGGAACAGACCCGGGGAAGTTTGACATTCAATGGACTTGCAAAGAGGTCTATGTCTGGAGTGCCCCAGAGATGAAATATTTTTGCCACCTGGTCTAGGTGGACAGACCACTCGTGAGACAGCAGTACTCGACTGAGTTTACCCAAAGGTTTTGAATACCTGGAAGATATACCACTAGAAGGTGAATTTTATACTCTCTGCCGAGGGCCCACAGTCGTAAAGCTTCATTGCATAACGACAGAGCCTGTCCCGCCCTGCTTGTTCACATAGAACATGGCTACTTGATTGTCCATCTGAACTAGGACTGTCTTGTAGCTGAGCTGGGCATGGAATACTCGAAGAGCTAAATAGATTGCTCTTAACACCAGGAGGTTTATGTGTAGACCAGCCTCCTGTGGAGTCCAGGTGCCCTAGGTAGAGAGATGATTCAGGTGTGCTCCCCAACCCACCTGTGATGCATCTGTTCTTAGGGTGGCCTGAAAAAGGGGTTGATGGAAAGGAGACCCCACTGTCAGATTTTCTAGTGATTGCCACCATTGGAGGGACAAAATTAGTCGTTGAGAGTTTACTATTTTGTCTGATAAATGTCCTGTGGCCTGTGTCCACTGTGTGGAGAGGGTCCACTGAGCTACTCGCATGTGGAGGTGAGCATATGGGACTACATTAACCGTGGATGCCATATGTCCCAGCAACTGTAGTAGCTCTGCTGCTTGAGAAGCTAGTTGCATTATGCAAAGACACCGGGCCTGTGGAAGGAAAGCCTTTGCCTGTCTGGTATCTAGACAGGCCCCTATGAATTCCAGGCATTGGGAAGGAACAAGTTGGGATTTTGGGAAGTTTATTACCAACCCCAAGTATTGGAGGATTCGCATTCTGCGAGACAGTGCAGTGCTGACCTCTGCAACTGTAGGGGCTCGAATGAGCCAGTCGTCTAAGTAAGGGAAGACGAATATCCCCAGGGTTCGTAGAAATGCAGCTACTACTGCCATGCATTTCGTGAATACCCTTGGAGCTGAAGCCAGACCAAAAGGAAGAACCCTGTACTGGAAATGTTTTCCCTTGAAAAGGAATCATAAGAATTTCCTGTGATTTGGATGGACCAGAATGTGAGTGTATGCATCCTTTAAGTCTAGAGAGCAAAGCCAATCCTGACTTTGAAGGTATGGCAGAAGAGTTCCTAGAGAAATCATTTTGAACTTCTCTCGGAACAGGTATTTGTTCAATTCTCCGAGGTCTAGAATGGGTTTGTGTCCTCCTGTTTTCTTTAGAATAAGAAAATAGGGGGAGTAGAACCCTGCACCCCGTTGAAGAATGGGTACCTCTTCTATTGCCCCTTGGACAAGAAGTGTTGAGACCTCATGATCTAGCAGATTGTCTGCGGAGGTTTGAGAATTGAATTGCCTTAGAATTGTAGGAGGGGGCATGCTGTGAAAATGGAGCTTGTTCCCCTCTCCTACAATGGACAGAGTCCAATCTTCTGCTGTTATCTGATGCCATCTGTTGGCAAAGTGGCATAACCTGCCTGGGATATTGGGGGGGTTGGGGGACCCCTCAGAGGCAGGAAGGCTAAGCTCTCTAGGAAGGAGTCAAAGTCCTTGAGGGGGCTGAACCTGTGGAGCTCGTTGGGCTCTCGGGCCTTTTGGCTTCTTTTGCTGTCTAGTTTGCCCCTTTTGGACAACCTGACACTGAGTTTGACTCTGCTGGGTATAGGAAGGATAAAATGTCCTCTTTTTGCTGAAAGAGGTTTTTTTTATAAGGCTTCTTTTTGGCTGGAGTGGCTGTAAATTTTGACTATCTAGAGTGGTATTGTCAGCATCTAACTCGTTAGCATTTTCCTGCCAGTTCTTGACAAACAGATTCTCTCCCGTGCAAGGGATGTTGCCTAACGTGTCCTGTACCCAAGTCTCCAAGTCCGATGCCTGAAGCCAGGCAATCTGTCCTGCCCCAATGGCAATAGCAGAGGTTCTGCTGATGCATTCAAAGCAATCAAAGGCTGCACGATTCATAAACTTGGGGACATCTTGAGCATGCTTAACTAGGGCAAGAAAGTCTTGTCTCTTGTCATCTGGGAGAAGTGGGCTCATAAGCTCCAAGTCTCCTGTAACGTCTTTGAGGAACATGCCCATATATAGTATATATGAACTGATCCTAGCTGAAAGCATGGAAGCCTGAAATGTTCAGCGCCCAAAAGCGTCCAGAGTCCTGCATTCACGACCTGGAGGACTGGATGCATGCCTCTGCACTTTTCATCCTACGGATGGCTGACTCCACCACCACTGAATGGTGTGGCAGCTGAGTCTTTTGAAATCCAGGACATGGCGGAACTCGATACATAGTATCAAGCCTCCTAGAATGAGGAGATGTAGTCAGAGGTGTCTCCCACATTCTGAGCATCAAGTTATTCAGAATTTCATGGATGGGCAGAGTGGCTGCCTCATTTGGAGCTTTAGGATATTGGAGAATTTCCAATTCCTTTGCTCTGGGTTCCTGTTCAGGAGCTACCGTGATTGAAAGGCCCTTGGCCACATCACAAATAAAATTCTGAAAAGACAAGTCCTCTGGAGGTGACATTCTGCGTTGGGGAGAAGAGGGATCTTCCGGGAGAAACCCTCTGGTACCAGCAGAATTGTCAGAGTCTTCGGAATTGGAGGATTCAAAGTATTCCTGACCATGATGTTCATGAAAAGCATGGTCCCGGTATCGATCGAAGTCGGTACCGAGTTGATCCGGTACCGATCTGTCGATTCCAGCCAAAGATGGCGGGGGAAGAATTCCCACTGGGGCTGGTACCAGTATCGTCTGTACCGTGTAGGTACCGGCATCGGTATCGGTACCGGCGTAGGTACCGGCATCGGTATTGATGTTGGTACCGGTGCCCATTGAACCATAGGTGACAACGGTACTGCAGCTGTGAGAAGAGCTGCAATGCTGCGTTCGATAACAAGGAACCTCTGGTCTATCGACACTGCCGATGCCTGGGTGTCGGTACCGGTGAAAGCAGCCGGGACCCCTGAGCATGGCACCAGTAGTTCTTGCGAGGTCGAGGCCTCGAGAATATCCTGGAGCCCCATTAATGCTTTGGAAGCCGAAGCCTCCCGCCGGGGCTGTTTTGCCAGTGTGGTTCCCTCAAGGGCAATGCCAATGTCCTCTCGATGCTTAGCAGGAGAGCTACCCTTTGAGGACTGGCTTTTTTGTTTAGTTACCTGAGATTCATGGGAGGAAGAGGAGGCTCTTGAAGATGTCGATGCAATGGATCTGGCATCCGAAGAAAAGAGTACCGAGCTTTGCAGCCTGGTTCTGTCTTCCTCTCTTAGTCATCCCCATACAGGAGAGACATTCAGATGGAGATTGTTCAGGCCCTAAACATTGAAGGCACCAATCATGGGTGTCAGTGATGGAAATGGTACCACTACTCTTAGTACATTTTTTAAAACCACTAGTTGTTTTTTTCATGTTTCAGGAATATGAGGCCTAATGCCCAAAATGGTGCCCATCACCGAGAAAAAAAAACAGTTTCCAAAGAGAAACAGTTCAAAGTATAATTTATTTTTTTTTTTAAAGAAAAGAAAAGAACCGGCGGTACTGGTAGTCGTCGTGCGGAGGCAAACGCGACCACAAGAAAACAATTTTAAAGATGGAATTTTCTGCGGTGACAGGGTATGGGTCCTGTCGGCTCCACGAAAAATGAAGAACTGAAGAGGGACAGTTGGAAAGACGGGAAGGCAGAGCGCATGTGCTGAGGGATGCTCCCAAAAGCGTTCCTATTGGGCGCTGGGGAGCGTTCCTGTGCAGGCTCCGTCGGTACCAACGATACCTATATGTGAAGACTACATTCCTGCTTGTTCCTGGAGATAAGGTAACGCAGATGGTCTGGACGGATGGGAATATGTAAGTAGACTTCTGAAAGACCTAGGGAAGTCAAAAACTCACTTTTCCGCACAGCTACTAAACACTGACCACAAGGTCTCCATGCAAAAATGTGGAACCTGTAAAGATTGACATTCTTTAGATCCAGAACTGGAGAAACTAATCATCCTTTTTGGGAACCACAAAACAAATGGAGTATTGACTTAGTTCGAGCTGATCAGGGGGCACTTTGACCACTGCTTGTAGCTGAAGTAGCCTTTCGAGCATGTGCACTACCACTCTTGCTTTGGCAGGACTCTTGCAGGGTGACAGCATAAAGGTGTCAGAGAGGGGTAAAGCCAATTCTAGGGCGTAGCCCTCATGAATCACTTCCAGCATCCACTGATTGGAAGTAATCTGGACCCAAGTGGAGTAAACATTTGTAGCTGACCTCAAATTGGTATCAACTCTTCTTGGATCCACTGCCCTTCATTGGGTCTTTTGGAAATCCCTCCCCCCTCACCCGTGGCTCCACCAAAATAGTCCCTTCCTGCTCTTCTACCTCCTTGAAAGGGTTGACCTCAAGGATGACAGCAGATTGCTGAAAGGGCATATAGCACACTGCACGAAACCTCCAAAAGTCCCTGAAGCGGCCTCTTGCAGGAGCCGTAGACTTCTCAGTCTTAGGCTTGTCCTCTGGTAGGTCTCGGGACCTTGGATTCTCCCAAGTCTTTCACCAATTTTTCTACCGCTTCCCCAAAGAGGAGTTTTCCATTGAAAGGAAGCATGCTAAGATAGTCTTGAAAGCAACATCCGCCGCCTAATTATGGCACCATAGGAGTCAACAAGCCGATACAACAGAAGCATATTCTTGGCCGACGCCCTTATGACATCATAGAATGCATCTGTCAGGTACACTGACCCCAACTCTAGTTCAGCTGCCTCCAAAAATGTTCTCTGAGGATCGAAATCAGTGTCAGGCAAACTCAGCACATCTTAAACGGCCCGAGCTACATACACCCCACAGACGCTTGCAACGCCAAGACAGTGATCTCAAAAGACTGCTTTAACACTCTGTTTCTCATTTCCAGTCTTCTGTATGCTTGAGCGCTGCACCATCTTCCACTGGAATCAGTCTTTTTGATGACCACTGAAACTAGAGCATCCACCTTATGTAACCTTCTCTGGTGGAATCAGGTACAGGCGCACCATAGATATGCTGCCTCGTAAGCCGGCCTCAGGCACTTCCCATTCCGCTTCAATCATTTCCTTAATGGCACTATGAAGAGGGAAGGACTTCTGAGGCTTTGAATACCCTGCAACAAGGGATCCTCAAGAGTTTCTTCTTCAACCAAAGAACCATGAGGAATATTAAGTGCTGCTAACAGCAGCACAATTGCAATTAAAACCGCTAACTCTTCCCACCATCATCAGAGTTTTTCATCGTAAAATTCACCTGGCGGTATTTTGCCTCTCTCAAGCTCTGCTCCTGAGGGATCACCCCAGTGTCCAGAGGGACCCTCCAGAGGGTCTTCAAAACAATCTGTAAGGACTGAAACATGATCGCCCAACATGTCGCCCTCTACCTTACAATGCTTAGCTGTAGGCTCCCTGAGCTCCTTAGCGAAAGAAGTTGACTCCAATAAAAGGTTTTTAGCAGCCACCTTGTGAGGAGAGATCTGCAAAGCCCTGCTTCATGTAGAAGACCTGTTGCATCAACAATACAAACTCCAGAGAGAAAGGAAGACTAGAAGCTACAGGCTGAGAAGCTGTGCACAGACCCTTTATAGTGTGACATCATCAAAACTAAACTCTTAATCTCCATCTGCTGGTGACAGGGCACAAACCATGCATCTGGACTGGACTGGAGGGATGATAAAGAAATTGTCTCCATCTCTATATCCTTTCAGAGGCACCAGAGAAAAGGTAAATAGTTTTTTATATTGCTTATTTCATTTGCACAGCAATATGGACACAAACGTTTCTAGATTTAAACCTGGACGCACTGTATGAAAAAAAAAAATCTCACTTTTTGAGACAGTCCTCCCTTACATCTCTGCTGCACTGTGTTTTGAACACACTGCATCTTATGTGCTGTATTCACTTGTCATATATTCAAAAACCCACACTCCTATTCAAGTAACATCCAAACATCAAGAGTGAACTTATAACAGTAACCAAATCATAAAACAATTTTTTGTCGGACGTTTTTGCCGTTGGAGGAAATCCTCTCTTGAAGCGTAACTTCCCTTTTATTCAAATAATGGCTAAAATACCAATAAATAATCGTGAAATATGCACACTTAACAGTGCTATATCACAATAACAAAATAAATGAGAATACTCATCACATTGATGTAGACTTGGAAAAAAGCTGGTATCTTATTAGTTGAAGCAGCTGACAGCTTTCCAGTCAAAAAGTTTTCGTTATTGCAGTTAAACCAATGAACACAGCACTGCGTTTAGGACCCGGTCATTTCAATCCGATCCTGCTTGAAAGTACTGCAAACTAACTAGCTATTCCATTTTTGATTTTAGCGGAGCTACAGCACACTCTCAAACACGCCGTTGATGATTCAGTCCAACGTCATGACCATATTAAATGGATTCTAAAGGTATTTAAACTCAAAAGCCAATCAATTGATGACACATCATAAAAGGCTCGCCCAATCCTGTTCAAGATTTAACCCATTTGGTTCCACCGTTGACAAACGAAAAATCCAGGTTTGTTCCAACAATTGAAGTTTCTTCTCTCTATCGCCCCCTCTAGGGCTAAGAGGGACATGATCCAAAACTCGCCACTTGAAATCGATGAATTTATGTTGAATGTCTACGCAGTGTTGTGCTATAGGTGCAGATAATACCACATTCCGTACTCTTGAAGCATGCTCCTGTAAGCGACGCCGCACTACTCGAGTAGTGCGGCCAATATATAATTTCTGACAAGGGCAGAGTAATACATATACCAGAAAAGATGATAAACAAGAAGTGGACCATTTTAATGTGTGGCGAAAGCTCATCTGAGGGATCAACCATTCATGCCCCTCAATCACTTGTGCACAAAAATCACATTTGGAACAAGGAAAATGACCTAATGCTGTATCCAAAGAAGTTGATTGAGGATTAGTCAAACCCGACATGCTGCCTATCAGATCTCCAATATTCGGCCCTCTAGTATAAGCTATCCGCAATGATTTTTGAAAACAAGGATGCAACGCTAATACATGCCAGTGTTTTTTCAGAATTTGATGAACTTTAAAAATATTAGACATGGAGGAGGAAGTGACGTCATCGGTAGGGATGGCAGCCTAAGGACTGAGCTCCGGAGCTTAACCCAGAAAACAGGTGCAGATCGATACCCCCACCCCACCCCACCCACCCCCCCCACGGTAGAAGCTATTAACAGAGAGGAGAGGAGTGGTGGAGCGGGTAGGAAGCCAGCGGAGAGTTATGACGACCCGGAAAAAAGCGGCAGACTTAAAAGAGTTTGCGTACGGTGGAGGAGCGGCTGGCGGAGGAGAGACAAAGATGGCGGTGGGAAGTACGTTGTGCAGGGAACCTGCAGAGAGACAGATGTTGAAGCCCATGGAGCTGGAATCGGGCGAAACCGTGGTCAAAAACGTGTCCCGTGAAGAGCTGAAAGCATGGTTTGAAGAAATCAAGACGGAGCTGGCTGCAGTGAAATCGGAGGTGGGGGAAGTGTGTGGTGAGCTGAGAGAGGAGGTGAGCGAGCTGAGCCGGAGAATAGAGGAGCAGGAGCAGCACATGGAGAGGGTGCAAAGCCAGCAGGCAGAGATGGACAGCTCTGTAAGAGAGTGGGAGCGGTAGAAAGACCAGGTCATGTATAAGTTGGAGGACTTGGAGAATCGCACCCGCCGAAATAATTTAAGAATTATGGGGTTCCCTGAACAGAGTTTAATGATAGCAGGAGAGTGGCGGAAGCAGTTTGCAAGCAGATTCTGCGGGAAGGTGAGGAGGAGGAGGAAGAGGGGCCCAGTGTGGTGGCCCTGGACAGAGCACATAGGGTGCTGGGACCCAGCAGACCGAGTAGACCACGGAATATCATGATCTGTGTGCACGATTACATCATTAAAGAGAAAATAATAGCCAAAATGAGGAAGGCCCAAGAGTTTGTGTGGCAGAGCTACAAATTGGAGATTTTTGCAGATTTAGCAGTTGGGACACTCCAAAGGCGGAAGGAGATGCAACCGATCACCAGTTTGCTAAGAAAGGAAAATGTGAGATATCGCTAGCTATATCCGTTTGGACTGTGTTTTACGGTGGGGACACGCAGTTGGAAGGTGAAGAATTGCCAGGAGGCAGAGAAGGCCTTGGTGGAGGCCGGTCTGAGTAATACCCACAGGCGACTAGTACAGATGGCAGAGGAGCAACAGGTGATCTCAGAGACTGCTGATGAGAGGGGACGGAGCGGTCTGAGACAGAAGAATGCACGAGGACCCCAGAGAGCACCATCCTGAAGTAGAGAGAGAGATGTGAAGCTGGATCGGCATATCGCCAGGACAATTGAGGACTGGAATTTAATACTGTGTAATGTGAATGTGGGGGACGGAGAATATGATGCAGACAATTAGTATGCTTGTGAGTGGGTCTGGAAGGGGGGAGGGGGGAGGAGGGTGATGAGAGGATGGGATAGAGGGATGAGGAGGGGGGAGGTTGGATGGGAGTGCTTATATTGTTTAAAATGTTGAAACGATAGATGTTTATAGTGAAATGTTCATAATTCAGGTAGTATAGTTATGGTAAGGGATGGGGGAGGGGAGGTGGGTGGGGGAAGGAGGGGAGGGAGGAGGTTGGTGTGTGGGGCAATGAGTACAAAGGGCTGTAAGAGGATAGCGGGGAAGTTAAAGGGTTCAAAGTGAGGGAGACGGAGAGGGGGAGTGTGGGGGTAATGGGGATTGGGTTGCAATGGATGAGGGAAAAGTGATGTGGGAAGGAGGGGTGGTTAGAGAGGGCAGGGTTGCTCCAAACCGATGGACACTACTCTACAGGAGACCTCAGGCGGGCTGAGGGGAGGGAAGGGGGTAGGGTTAGGGAGGGGGAGGGACAGGGTGGAAAGGGGAGAGGGGTGGTGGGGGAACAAAAAATGAGGGTGGTTACTATCAATGCTAAGGGGCTACGAACTTGGCGGAAGAGGAGATTGGTGGAAAAGGAAGGCTGTAGAATTCAGGCTGATTTCATCTGTCTCCAGGAAACACATTTGAAGGTGGGGCAGGAGAAATTGCTGGAATCCAGGAAATATCCGAGGGTTATCTTGGCAGGGCAAAGAGCGGAATCTCAGAAGGGGGGGGGGGTATAATGGTGGGGGTGGGGATGGCGGAGAAAGTGGTAGGGGAGTATAGGGATAAAAAGGGGAGATGTGTGGGGGTTAAGATAAGGCTGGGTACAGAGCACGTGTGGATTATGAGCCTGTATGGACCAAATGAGCATCAAGGGGAGTTCTATGATCAGCTGTGCGAGGACCTGGAGGAGCTTGGTGCAGACCCAATCATTATAGGTGGGGATTTTAACTTAACAGTGAACCCCAGGTTGGATAATAGTGGGGGAGGGGGGGTTGGAAAGAGAGGTGATAGAGTCAAATTGTTGAAAATGAAGGAGGGTTTGGGTCTGGTGGATGTCTGGAGATGTAAAAACCCGGGGAGGAAACAATATACATATTACTCAGCGCCTCATGGGTCTTATAGTCGAATAGATATGATTTGGGTGGGGGGGAGATGGATGAGTAGGGTGGAGGAGGTGGAGCAGGGGTCCATTACGTGGACGGATCATGCCCCCGTGAGTGTGGAGTTTAGTCTGGGGTATAAGGATAGGGGATTGAAGTTCTGGAGATTGAATGACTCACTGCTGGAAGAGCCGGAAATAATAGGGAGAACGGCGGGGGTAATTAAAGATTATACGGATCATAATTTGAATGGGGAGGTAGGACTAGGAATGGTGTGGGATGGCCTGAAGGCGGTGGTGAGGGGGCACTTGATAGGGGGAAGCGTCCCGCAGGTGTCGAATGCAGGGTGAGATGGAGGGTAGACTTCTGGGGGAAATTAAGAAATTGGAGGAAAGCCATCAATGTGATAGGAATGAGGGAGTTCTAAGGGATCTGCAGAGTTTGCGAGGGAAACTGGGGCAACTTAGAGCCAGTAAACTGGCGTATGAGTTGAATGTCTTAAGGCAGGCTATGTTCGAGGGAGGGAATAAGGCGGGCCGCATTCTAGCGCATAGACTTCGAGCAAGAGTGGCACAAAATACTATTGGTAGTATTAGGAATGGAGCGGGGCAGTTAGTCACTGGAAATAATGAGATAAGGCAGACATTTAAGGAGTACTACAAAGCGCTTTATAGTAGTGAGGTGCAGGAGGGCTTGGGGAAAAGCAAGGAATACCTGGCGGGTGTGATTTAGCTAGATTAACATCGGAGGAGGCGGGGTGGTTAGATAGGCCGATTGAGGAGAGGGAGGTGGAGGAGGCCATCAGCACTTTGAAGTTGGGAAAGGCCCCCGGGCTAGATGGGCTAATGGGGAAGTTTTATAAGGTCTTTCAGTCGGGTCTTAGGCCTTTAATGGTAGAAGTGTTTAATGGGGTGCTCCGGGATGGGGCAGTGCCAGGGACTATGACAAAAGCGGGGATTACATTATTACTTAAGCCGGGGAAAGACCCCATGGTGTGTGGGTCATATCGGCCGATTTCCCTGTTGAACGTGGATGATAAACTGTTAGCTAAAGTACTGGCAACTAGATTACAACGAGTAATGCCCAAACTGGTGAATGTGGATCAGATGGGGTTTGTGGCAGGGCGGCAGGGAGGGGATAATATAAGGCGATTATGTAACTTAACCTGGGAGGTGCAGCGCACGGGGCAGAAGACAGTGTTTATCTCGGTGGACGCCAAGAAAGCTTTGATAGGGTGGAGTGGCCCTTTATGATACAGGTCCTAGAGAAGATGGGGCTAGGGGAGAATTTTGTGAATTGGACCCAGGCTTTCTTTAGGCAGCCCAAGGCCAGAGTTAGGGTAAATGGGAGTTATTCTGAGGTAATACAGCTTGGAAGGGGGACTAGGTAGGGGTGTCCGCTCTCATCACTGTTATATGCGCTAGTTATAGAGCCTTTGGCTGAAAGGGTGCGAAGGACGGGGGATATTAAGGGGGTGCTCATGAATCAGTGTGAATCTAAAATTGCTCTGTTTGCTGACGATGTTATTTTAACTATCAGGGAGCCGTTGCTGTCACTGCCCGTGTTGATGAGGGAAATAGAGAACTATAGCGGGGTATAAAATTAATGGAAGTAAAACGGAGCTACTGGGGTTTAATCTGGGGGAGCGGTTGGAAATGAGTCTAAGAAGTGGGTTCCCGTTTAAATGGGTGAAGGGAACGTATAGATATTTGGGGATTCGTATGGGGAAGGATTGGCAACAATTATGGAAGTGGAATTTTGTTCCATTAATTTTAACAAGAAGTAAAGAAAGAAATGCATAAATGGAAGAGTTTATTTCTAACGTGGGTAGGGCGAATAGCAGTCATTAAGATGAATGTGCTGCCGAGATTTCTGTTCTTATTTAGTTCAATACCTTGTAAGATTCCCAGAGCGTATCTGAAGCAGATCCAGACATTGATCTTAGATTTTATATGGGCGGGAAGGAAGCCAAGGGTGTCACAATACACTCTCTATAGACCTCAAAGGGAAGGGGGAATGGGGGTACCATGGATGGAAAAGTATTTCATGGCTGCGCAGTTGAGAGCATTGGCTAGCTGGCAGGGGGTGGGGAAGTACCCTTTTGGGTGGCCTTAGAACAGGAGGGCTCACGGGGGGAGGATTTGAGAGCTTAGATTTGGGATCCGGGGGCAAGAATGGGAGGGGGGACAGATGGGAATCCTTTTAGGGAATTTACCCAGGGGATGTGGTTAGGGGTAAAGCGGCAAATGATGAATGATAAAAGGTACACGAAGGAAACTTTTATAATGGGTATGAGTGGGTTTGGACCGGGAAAGGAGGGGGGTCGATATCGGGAATGGTGGGACAAAGGAGTGCGGACCTTGGGGCAATTAAGGGAGGTGGGGAATTGTACACATTTGCGGAATTGCAGGAGATGTATGGGGTCGCGGAGAGAGACTATTATGCGTATGTACAGTTATTGTCATATCTGAGGAGGGTGAAGGCGAGGGAGGATTTACGGAAAATGGATACTCAGTTTGAGCGGATGATGCGACAGGGGGGTTCCCGGAAAGGGATGATAGCTACCCTATATGGGGAATTGCGAGTGCAAGTAATAGAATGGCACCAGGGGCGGAGTAAAGGGGAAAAGGCGTGGGAGTCACAGCTTGGAGGGGTGTGGGGGGAAGAGCGATGGCATAACATTTATAGATGGACAAAGAGGTTGGCGCCGGGAACCAAGTATTTAGAAAATAGTTTAAAGGTGCGATATCAAATGTATTGGACACCATGGAAGATCAGGGCTTTTCAACCTCAGGAGAAGGGGGAATGTTGGAGGGGGTGTGGGAATAGGGGGGATCTGGAACATATTGCTTGGGGGTGTCCCGAAGTGCAGAAGATGTGGAAAGCATGGGAGGGTAGAATACGTGAAATAGTGAAGGAAGAGATTGTTCTGACAGCGCCGATGGTCCTATTAAATGAGATGCCGGAGGGGGAGGAGAGGAGTATTTCCATGCTGGTGGGATATTGCATTGGAGCAGCAAGGGGCGAGATTATGGTGAAGTGGAAGTGCGTTGATGTGCCTAGGGTTCAAATGATTATGCTGCGATTGGAACATCTTTGGACTATGAGTGCGATAGCAGCGCACCAGCATCATAACACCAAAGCCTTTCGGGAAGTGTGGAGGAGGTATGAGGAATGGAGGGAGGGATGGGGAGGGGGGCAGGAGGGGAAGGGAGGGAGGGGGGTGGGGTAAGGTAAATGGTTTAGCATTAAGGGGGGCGTAGGGTTAACAAAAGAGGGGAACAGTCACAAGTTCTGAGATGGCCGTATAGATGGCGTATAAAAACAGTCAGTCAATCTGGTGGGGTTGCTGAGGTTATGAATATAAGTTTGAATTAAATCTGGACAGGAGGAGGGTCATGAAGCTAATGGCAGAGGGGGGGAGGGCATTGGAACTGAAAATGGAAAATTGAGGTTGCAACCTCGGTTGGGTTATAGAACTGGGAAGGTAATGGATGTTAATGGTGGAAATTTCTAGTATTATAATGTTGCGTATTATGGTGTTTAGCATGTTATGGATTATGCTGTAGGCAACTAGTGATTGAGGAATTCATTCGGTAGGGATATAATTCAGCACTGAGAAGTTCAATGTCATTAGGTGACTAACAGAGAATTTGTATTGCATTGTTTTTGATATGGATATAAAAGATTAATAAAAGTCGTAATTACAAAAAATATATATATATATTAGACATGTATGGCAATATGCCTGTAATATATTCTGTGTCAGAATCGTTACTTTGGGATTTTACCCGAACAGTAGGATCAACCAACCATTCTCTGTGGGTAAATCTAGCTCTCATCCATGCTCGTTTGACGATATGATATGGATAACCCCTACTGAGTAATCGTTGTGAAACTTTCTCAACGATTACTCAGTAGGGGTTATCCATATTAGTTTGCAGTACTTTCAAGTGTTGAAGCAGGATCGGATTGAAATGACCGGGTCCTAAACGCAGTGCTGTGTTCGTTGGTTTAACTGCAATAACGACGACTTTTTGACTGGAAAGCTGTCAGCTGCTTCAACTAATAAGATACCAGCTTTTTTCCAAGTCTACATCAATGTGATGAGTATTCTCATTTATTTTGTTATTGTGATATAGCACTGTTAAGTGTGCATATTTCACGATTATTTATTGGTATTTTAGCCATTATTTGAATAAAAGGGAAGTTACGCTTCAAGAGAGGATTTCCTCCCACGGCAAAAACTTCTGACAAAAAATTGTTTTATGATTTGGTTACTGTTATAAGTTCACTCTTGATGTTTGGATGTATTCACTTGACAAGCAAAATGAGTTACGAAAATAAAATGAGCAAAGTATTCGGAAAACCATGCTGCCTCTATATAAAACCAAGGAACTATTACAAAATGCAAATCTTTGCCATCACTGTCATTTCTTTTCCAGGCTACAGAGCATATATACCAAGTTCCATTGCAACAGTAATGATTCAAATTAAGACACCAGTCTCCATCGCCTCCTTTTACTCCAACTTGTCCTATCTTTGCTTCCAAGAACAAGACAAAAGAAGATGAAGGAACCCACTTGGGAGTTTTCTGAATCCTTTTTTTGGTCCTTTCAAATTCCAACTGTATGGAAACCTCTGAACTACATGTATAGCACCATAAACTTCCATTAGCAGTTACCAGAGACTCCGCATTTTTAAAACAATTTTTTCTACAAGATTAGTCAAAGCACCCTAATCCCACTGAAGGTTTATGGATTGATGGAAGGCAAATGTCAAACAGAACATAAGGATATTGGGCAATTTACTCCTGTGAGGAGAAGAGGTCCAAAACGATGATGGGCCACGGTTCTGAACAACCTAGTACTGAGTATACCAGTGCTGCAGCTCACCGTCTTTTAAAAGACAATAAAGACTTAAGGCAAGGGGAAATAAAGAATAAATGTGATGTCTGTATATACTAGAAATGAGATCAGATGCACAATAGCAGTAGTTCCATCAAATTCTATTCTCCTGCCATGACCCTGAATTCCTCCCTTCTCTCTCCTCCGTTTCATAAAATTCCTGTCTGACATACAGGCCCGAGGTCACATGGTCTGCTGCTCTCCTCCCCATAACTTTCCACAGCAGGTGCATGTACACACTAAATAATTCCGCTGGCAAAGAAACAAAATGAGTAAGCTTTCCCTGTTTGCTTCCAATTTTTATTTCATTTTTAAGCCAATGCTAGTATAACATTCTTAAGGCTTCTATTCTTAAGTGTTTATAAATTATAAATTGAGGTGTTTATTTTCCAGCTAATTAAGTGTTCCTTGAGGGTCCAAACCCCCCCCCCCCCCAAAAAAAAAAAAAAACTATGTTCTTGCACCGCAGGTACTATTGCTGGGTACCTTTTCTAGTGAAATCAAATATATATGTCTGTGCTACTTAGAGTTGTCTGTGCAGAAAAAGCACAAAAATTGAGGGGAGAATACAAGGCATGCCAGGGAAGTGGTGGTGTTCCCGTGTTTATTCAATGAACAGCAGAAAAGAACTGCCTATCAGGAGTGATTTTACAACTCGAACAGATAATCCAAGGGGAACGTAACAACGTTCTTTCAGTACTGAGGGTCAGAGGGATAGCCAGGAGCTGGGTCTACCTCGGAGACACAGGGGTACACACTGTGGCGCAGGAATACAGGCAGCCTCTGTTACTATTACTGCTGATGAAGTTCCTGCTTTATGATACCCCCAGGGTAAAAAATAGCATCAATGACTTTTGAATATTCTTCGTCATAAAACCAGCATCTCTCATGGATGCCAAAGTAACTCCCACTTTCTAAATCATTCACCATCGCAACCCTTGCTTTTCTCCCACTGTTTCCTTTGGAAAAAAAATAGAGCTCATACAAATTCGGCAAAACAGAGCTCAAATAAATCACTTTAATTTATTCAAACAAACAACCCCTACCACCACCACTACACCAAAAACAGAAAATGTGCTGAAATATTTAGAAACTCAAAAATAATCTGAGATAGGAAGACTTTTAAAGGGTCCCATGAAAGGAAATGGATCCTGGAGAAATTTTATATATAAAGCCTTAGAGTAAAAAAAAAAAAAAGGAACTTGAGGATACCTCAGATCAGTTATAGGGCAAAGTCGAAATATAAAGCCAAGAGTGGTCTGTCCACGATACCGTCCCTATCCCCTTCCTTTCGCACAGTGTCCACAATACCCACAGAATACATCCACTACAATGACTATTGTAAATAGACACCCTTACCAATGGATTTCTACTGTCGTTATTTCTTCCTATGCTTCAATGTGAGCACTTAAGACGTGACCTGAATCAGAAGTAAGCAATTAACATCGCAGGAGCTGTCTGCTAGCAGAACATAAGCTGATAAGTTACCATGCAAAGCCTGAAAATAAACAAACAAATACATCAAAATAAAGCGAATGCCCCATAAATCTCCATTCACAGGGGTTTTCCGAAAATGCAAGGCACCCAAGGCTACACTAGAAATTAGGTAATGAGCTGGAATGTATCTCCTCTGTGGACTCAATGACCTGAAGGCTTCAAACAAATTCTAACAAGGGCTTAGGGCGTTAAGAAGTCAAGAATAGCCCCTCCACCACCATCAACAGCCCCCTCCTAAAACAGGCCTTAGAAACATATGGAAGCAATTCAACTCAAGGCTGTAAAAGATTAACTGTAGTACAAGATCACTAGGATGTTTCTTTGAGAATACTTTTGCCCAGCAGCCACCTTAACAAAGGGTCAACTTTTCCAGGGTCATCACATTCACTCTTTTGAGCCATAGCTCAAATGTGCTTGTGCCACTGTTCTATTTAACTACGACAACATCTAACGTATCTGACTTCAAGTAAACCATCTATTTCAGCTTTCCAAATGAGGCTGCCAAGGTAAGCTAACTCACACATTTAGCAACCCAAGCAATTCAATTATTACATTAATAAAAAGACAAAACCATGGCACCCATCCTAATAGGTTAAGCCAGCAGCTGTTGGGAACTAGATACGTCAGAGCTCAGTAATGATAATGCAAGTCTAAGTTATGAAATCAGATTCCAAAGCCAGCCCAACACATTGCCCTTAACTTGGGAGAAAGCATCACAATCGCTGCCAGCTCAGAACAGAATGGGCAGTCTCAAGGTTTTTATTAGTGTGTGCTTGGATCATACATGAACTCTATAGCAGAGTGATAACCCAAGAAAAACCTGAGTGAAAACAGCCTCTGAGCAATGACAGTCCTCTTGCGAGTTTCAAGCACAAAGGCTAAAAACACCAAACATTCATTTTTTCCCCCTTTCTGAAAGGTATCTCAGGTTCCACATTCAAAGGCCCTGATAAACAACATACCCATACTACACCTTTTGAAAGCCTTTCACTAAAGCCCCCTTTCTTCCTCGGGAAGAAGGGCCTTTTCCCTGGGGCTCTCTTCCAGGGTTGCACCAAGGTCTTCTTCGAGAGCCTGGTTCTCATCATGAACTGTCTCTATATCTGCTGCCTTATCCACCACGGGCTTCCTGAATAGGTTCTCTCCTATGCAGGGGACATCAGTCAGTTTGTCCTGCACCCATTGTTCCAGGTTAGATGACTGCAGCCATGCCTGGCATCATGCCCTGATGCCTATAGCGACCACCCTAACCAATGACTCTAAGCCATCGTAGGCTGCTCAGGACAAAAACTTCAAGCATTCTTTTACTACCAAAGTCAGGGTCTTTAACCTCTGTAGGGGTTCCCCATTGAGGCCTGCCGAGAATCCACCAAGATCCTTCAACAGTTCCTTCAGGTGCATGCTGATATAGAGCTGATATGACTAGGTCCGGCTGAGGACATCAAGGTTCAGGCCTCCCTGCTGGGTGGCACAGACAAATGAGTTTTTGGCTTTTAAGACAGCACATGGCCGACTCCACGACCATGGAGTTATGGGGAAGTTGGGTCTTTTGCAACCCAGGGCTTCAGCGTACCCGGAACATGTCATCGAGGTGTCTACTGATTGGTACCGTTGCCGGTGTTTCTCACAGCTGGAAGAAGTGGCAGTCGAGGATTGGGGGCACTGGGACCGTACAGGTTTCCTTCGGGGATGCCTCGTACTGGAGTATCTCCAATTCCTCGGTGCGAGGGTTCTCTTCAGCCTCGGTCTCGATAGTGAAAGCCTTGGCTATGTCCCACACAAAATCGAGGAACGCAACGTCCTCGGGCAAGGAATGGCATCAGGGGAGACTTGTCAGAGGGCAGTCTCAGTGTCACCTCATGTCCGGGGACTCTCTGTCCTCAGTCTCCCATTCGGACTCGAAGTTTGAGTATGAGTCAGACGCTGCACGATCACCTCGGTTGAAGACCGCTCCCGGTGGTCCGTGACCTCCAGAGGATAATCGGTCTGAGCCATGGGCGCTTGCCAAGGAGAAACGGTGTCCCAAGGAATGGGACTGGGACCTTTTCCGGGGCCTTTCTCGAGGCCAGTAGCGCTCAAGGACTGGCTCAAAGTCCGGGGAAGCCCTCAATGCCGAAGGTACCATCATCAGAATGGATGAACAGGACAAGATGGAGATGAACGCCCACTGCACAGCCACTAGGGCAGATATACTGCTCTCTAGGGCTGCCATTCTGGTCTCCATAACAGCTGGCTCTGCAGCCTTTGATGCGGGCACTGAAGACTTTGGGCCCGGCATCGGTACTGTCGAGGGGAAATCCTCGATGAGGATGCCTCGGAGGCCCGAGGCCGGTCAGTGGGTGCCGATGACTCTTTACAGGCCACCTTGGAAGTGCCGCTCCTGCCCAGATTCCTCAGACTCACTCCTGGGACTGTGGGTCCTGGGGTGGGATTTCCCCTTCTTCCCGGATCCCTCCTCAGAGGCGATCTTTGAAGGTTTCCTTCTTCTTGTGCTCCACCTCCAGAGATTTCTGCTCGAAGGAACCGCAGCTGTGGGTCTCCGAGGAGGCTCTGGCTTTGTGGGGCACCAAGGAATTGGAGGGGCCCTGGAACATGGTGTCACCAGAGACTCCGGCATGGAGTCGGACTTCTAAAAAAGTTTTTCCTGCTGCTGCTGGCGGCTCTTTAAGGTCATGGTTCTGCAGAGTTCGCAATTGGAGTCATTGTGCTCCGAGCCGAGGAATTAGAGGCAGAAGTCGTTTGGGTCAGCAAGTGACATTTTGCCACACCGGTCACACATTTTGGAGCCACTGGAGGCCATCGGAAAAAGGGGGTCTTCACCTCCCAACAGGGGTCTGAGGCCTTTGACTGAAAAAAGGCACGAACGCCAGTCAAGGAACACCTCAAGGGAAAAAAAAAAAAAAAGAGAAAACAAAAATGAACCTAAGGAGAACGTTCCTATTCGTGTCTCTGGGGAGCTGGTTCCAACAACATCCAGTTCAGCTGCTGAGGACTGAAAGACTGATTAGCTGACACCTAGGGGAGCTAGATAGGCTGTCAGTAAAACCTTTTCAGATTCCAGTCCTCAGCTGCTGGAGCGGATTGACTACCCAAGATGTCCTGGACTGGCCTGGAGAGACGAATAGGAAAAGGCGCGAACGCCAGTCAAGGAACACCTCCAGGGAACCCTTTACACCTCAAGGGAATCCTTTACACCCGCCGCCTTCATCAGCTCTCCCCAGTCGGGGGATCGCGCCTCAAGCGGCAGGAGGAGCAGCGGGAACATCCTCGCCCAATCGAGGCTTGCTGCAGGGCTTTAAAAGTTTGCGCCATCGGGCACGCCCGCGCCTGGCGGGCCTCGCCAGAGGGTCCTTTGGCGTGGGGCCTTAGGCGTGGACCGAGAGGAAGGCTGGAACCCCGCACCACATAAGAAAACCAGTCTGTTTAATTATCTGAGCTCACACGGGAAAGGTACTGAATAGCATAGCCCTACGATCTGTTACTGTTTTGCCTTTCAAGATACAATGTAACCTGTTGGTATCCTATCCCATTACTGCTATCTCATTTCTGCTAGTATCCTATCTCGTTACTGCATCATCCCAGTATTGCATCATATCAGTATGTATCT
The DNA here is from genome assembly GCA_033557465.1 of Ichthyophis bannanicus. Lineage (NCBI taxonomy): Eukaryota > Metazoa > Chordata > Amphibia > Gymnophiona > Ichthyophiidae > Ichthyophis > Ichthyophis bannanicus. The sequence goes on from CM066038.1 coordinate 400,550,816, forward strand.
CCTTGACATGATTGAAATGTATTCAATATTGTAGTTATGTAATCTATACCCTGAGGCCTCTTTCTACGACAGACCCCTCTACTGTCCCATATAAATCATTCCTCTGTCCTACAGTGCCTCATTACTATATTTTGTCTCACTACTATATTGTGCCTCATTGCTACACTGTACTGTCACATTACTGCACCTGACTGCATCATATCTACAGTGTCTCACACACAACCTCAACTCTCAATATGGTCCTCCAGTTCGCCTCCCTCTTTAGCTTTTACCTCCTTACTCACTGGCTTGGAACCACCCAGGCCCTCTATACCTCTCACAGCAATATTCCTGTCCTGAATAGCCATGGAAAAAGATGGTCTGGACCCCCATACTCCCACCCAGGAAGTGACGCCTACACGCGCCGCTCCCACCTTCTACATGTTGCACTCCAGTTATCCAAAACACCCAACCAGGAAAAACCTCTGAGCTGCCGACCACCAAAATGTGCCATCATTAACGCGCGTTCTATTCGCAAAAAATGGCCTGTTGTCCTAGACACAATCTCACTTTATGACCTAGAGATACTTATGATCACGGAAACCTGGTTAACATCGGAGGACAACGTTCTCCTCAACCAACTCCTACCCCCCAATTTCTCCATACACACAAGACACAGAGAAAACAAAAAAGGAGGTGGGGTGCTCATAATCAGTAGATCAGACCTTGACTTCCACATATCAGATTCCTCTAGCACAAACAGTCTAGACATTCTCTCTATTGCAAACCAGCATTGCTCCCTCAACCTGTTATACAGAACGCCATCTGCTTGTCCAGATGACCTCCCAACCATTATTGACCTTGCGGCCAACACCCTCAGTCCCAATAAACCAAATTGGATAATGGGTGATTTCAATCTCCCATCGTTACCTCAAAACCACGCAAATGCCTTCCTTGGTGCCATGGAAGAACTAGCACTCAAGCAAATCATCAATGAACCCACACATATAAAAGGGAATGTTCTTGATATGGTATTTGCTCCTCAGCCAGTCATCGATAAAACCACAATCTACCGATATCAGTCATTGATGTACCTTGGTCAGACCACAAATTGATTATTATCCAGATACCCATCAACAATGAGCAGCTGCACAGAAGCCGAAACCCGAACAGCACATCACGAACATCCACAAGAAGCTTTCGCCCATTTAACAGGGAACACATCCTATCTGAGACCCAATCCCTCCTCAACAAAACCACGCCTGACCTTGAAGAATTGATCTCATCCTGGAACTCCAACTTAAATGCCATCTCACAACGCCCGAACTCCAACAACACAGCAAGGATGAAGAGAAGCTCTGCCCCGTGGTTTTCTCCTGAGCTGCGATCTTCTCTTACTCAACTACGCAGACTTGAGCGCCGATGGCGCCGATCGCTCTCCACTGAAGATCAGACCGCCTACCAAACCCACCTCTCAATACATCGTGAAGCAATCACAACCAAAATGAAACAATATCACACCGAAACCCTAAAGAGATCACTGAATAAACCACTTGGTCAAATCCCTCTCGAAGGAACCATCTCCCGAACATCACAGTGTGATTCACCCACAAGAATTCGCTAACTACCTGCAATCCAAGATCGTACAAACTAACAAGGTGTCAGCAATCCCGTACCAAGAACCAACGGGCCTAACCCCACTTGACAAATTCTCCACACCATCCACTAAATGCATTGAAGATACCATAGCATCCCTCAATACCTCCACTGCCCAGACTGATCCATGCCCAGCTTTTTGGATTAAGGAGCTACGTGTTGTGTTCAGTCCTTTCATCGCAAATCTAATGAACCTCTCCTTCGCAACAGGATACTTCCCCACAACCCTCAAGCAGACATCCATTAGGCCACTATTGAAAAACCCCAAGCTTGACCCACGAAAGGTCGATTCTTATAGGCCAATAGCTAGTATTCCCCTCCTAGCTAAGATAACTGAGAAAGAGGTACAACGGCAAATTCAAGATCACATAGACTCCGCAGCTCCCCTAGATCACTGCCAACATGGGTTCAGAGAATATCATGGAGTCGAGACCCTACTCACTAGTCTATTCAACGATATCATCACAGGTATTGACAACGTCCGACAAGGTTTTGTGCTCATCTTCTTAGACATCGCCGCTGCGTTCGACTCGGTGAGTCACGAAATTCTCCTTGGTAGACTGAAAGAGAAGGGCATCTGCAACATTGCGCTAGGATGGTGTAAATCCTATCTGGAAGGAAGATGGCAATACGTGAAGTCTGGATCAGAAGAGTCTAAACATTTCCATCAAAAACAGGGTGTACCTCAAGGCTCCTCGCTGTCCTCCCTATTATTCAATATCTACATGCAGCCCATCTGCAACATCATAAGATCATTCAACATAAGCTGTTTGATATATGCAGATGACATTCTTTTATACATGCCGTTCTCTACAGCCCAAATGGACCTAGCACCGATGATAGACTGTTTCAACGCGGTCTCAGCGTGGCTCCAATCACAGAACCTACGCATTCAACAAAAAGACGGAGGTGCTTTTCATCACCAGAGACCCCAACTTTACTCCTCCTTCCCACGTCAGTGTCAAGGAAGCTGACTTACAAACCAAAGAAACAATAAGATACCTTGGAGTTACATTGGACCAACGACTGGATATGAAACACCACATAAGCAACATAGTCAAAGCTGTATACTTCAAAATCCGCACGCTCAGGCATCTGCGCTCCCTGTTGGACCCAGACGACTTCCGGACCATATACCAAGCGCTAATCCTGCCTCACTTTGACTTTGCGAATGCCATCTTACAAGGTCTCCCTCAATCCACACTGGCCCCATTACAGCTGGCTATGAATGCTGCAGCAAGGGTCCTATACGGAGCCTCCAGAAGTGACCACGTGACTCCCATTCTTAAACAGCTTCACTGGTTACCCATCCATGGGAGGATCATCTTTAAAACCCTACTCCTATCATTCAAGGCAATCAAAGGCATTTCATCCTCCTCCCTCACTGAACTTATTCACATGGTGCCCCCCAACAGATCCAGAAGATCAATAGCCGTAAACCTACTAATAACACCAAAGGCATTGTCGAAGTGCAACATATCAACCACAAACAGGGCGTTCAGTTTTTATGTACCTAAATGCTGGAATGCTCTACCCTCTTACATTAGGGCTATTACCGACCTATCGCAGTTCAGGAAGGCACTCAAATACCACCTTTTCCTCCAATACTACCCAACCAGCAATGGCACCTAGGTATTCCCTCTGAAGAAATGACCCATTTGGAAACGACCCTTACTTTCATTATGATATTGTTGTTCAATTCTAGCCGTGTAAATATCTCATGTATATAGTTTACCCGTTATCCAAGTTTGTACCCCTGTTCAATGTAAAACCAAACAGCTTGTTGTTATGGTCGTTGTGTTATAATGTGAACCGCGCTGATGCCGAATAGTGCGGTATATAAGAAATTGTAATAAATAAATAAATTAAAAAAATAAAAGGGAAAAAAAATGAGAAAACAAAAATGAACCTAAGGAGAGAGACAGAGGCGAGCTGGCTTGGAGGCAGGAAGCAACTGGTATGCAAACTAGACAAAACTTAACAATAAAGATCAGACTTTTTCAGGGGAAAACTAGACATTGTCGAATGGGCTCCGTGGAAAGCAGGAGACTGAGGCAAGATGGAACCCTTGGGTGGGGTGGACCACGCACGTGTGGTGCATCTCCCAAAGGCTTTCTCTGAAAGCTGGTGCAATACTTCTGCACAGGCTCATCAGTGCCAACGTCACCCATATGTGAGGGCTGACTTCCTGCTTGATCCTGGAGAACACCACTTTTAAGCACACTTACTGCTACCATCAAAAGCAGAAAAGAGACGGATGCACACGTAAACAGCAACAGAAAAACACGTGTACAATTAATGCCAAGAGTATTTAAATGTATTTAAATTAAAAGCAAATGAGCTGCACATAATAATCTGGTATGCAAATACTGGCTGCACCCGATGCAGAGAAACATATAGAGAATTTTGCAACCAGCCAATATCTCTACGCCTGGGTCTGAGGTGTCTTAGACATCTAGTGCATCCACCCCGGACAGTATTTTGATGGCATCAGGTGCTTTCCCCGATGCCTGGATCATCTGAGGAAAAATGTCAAAGATCATCCAGATCATCGGGGAAAGCCCCCCAGTGCCATCAAAATACTGTCGGAGGCCAGTGTCCCCGGCAGAAAACAAATCCCCTGGTGGCCCCATGGTCCCAAACCCCCGCAACCATCCCAACTAAAAATCAACCTGGTGGCCCAGGAGTGCCAGTGGGATTTGAACCCCGGACTTTCCGCCTCTAGGCCGCCGCCCTAACCACTAGGCCCACCCCTCCACTCCTGTGTGTGTTAGTGTATAAATATATTTATTTTGATATAATTTGACTAATGGTGCTAAAGAACTGATTGCATTGCGATTCGTGAAAGATGGCTGCCAAAATCCCTTGCCAACCTACTTTGACAGTAGAGGAGGTAAAAACAACAAGTGAATGAAACATCAGATCAAGTCTGACACGTCTGCTTGGAAACATGAGTCGTAGGCTGTCTTGATGCGCGACTGTCTGCTACAGACTGACACATCTAGGTCACAACCTCCAAAGACTGTTATTGGAGATTTAACTAGGAATAGCTATAATGTGTGTTGCGTCTGTAATGCTTCACAATAGGGCTAGTGAAAGATGCTTTTTATTAGCTTGTTGGAAATATTTGAGAGATTATTTGATTAAAACATGGCTTATTAAATGTTAAGGTAAAATTAAAGAACACATTTAAATATGATTTCTGCGATTCCATGTTTTTCTGTAACAGCTCTGTGCTAATTCCACAGTAAAAGGAGTAATCTACAGTAGACCAGACATTTTTCGGGGCGAGTATATAGGGTGTAAAGGATAGCCACAATGAAATAGTAATTAGATCTTACCTGCTAATTAGTGTTCCTGAAGGAACGACAGTCCAGTCCCTTTACTTCTGGGTTACGCAACCCTTCCAGCAGCTTGGAGGTTGAGCCCAACCTTTTTGGGGATGGAGCGGTATAAATACCACTGGGACCACCCACCAACTCCAGTATTCGAATGAAAAAGCAGACATAACTAACTTCCATCAATAACCTACCTAACATAATACCTCAAAGAACTATTAAACAATCACTTTTTTTTTTTTTTTTTTTTTTGTGGATGGTATAAGGGAAGGAAAGGAGGAATGGCAGCGGGCGGAGGGGGATAGCTGAGCCTGCCCGAGCCGGCTTTCTCCTGCACTTCTTCTTGCCGAACCGGCCCTACGCTCGGTCCAATGCTCTTCAATGAACAATAGGCCTTAACGTTCGCCGGAACCGGGTGGGATCAGGGACTGGACTGTCGTTCCTTCAGGAACACTAATTAGCAGGTAAGATCTAATTACTATTTCCTTATCGTCACTCCAGTCCAGTCCCTTTACTTCTGGGATGTACCAGAGCAGTTCAATCCTGGGTGGGATCCGGCATACCGGACTGAAGAACCGCTAGACCAAACCGAGCGTCCGCTGAACTCTGCACGTCCAGTCTGTAGTGTTTGGTAAAAGTATGCAGAGAGGACCAAGTCGCTGCCCTACAAATATCCAGCGGGGGAACAAGGCTGAATTCTGCCCAAGAGGTAGCCTGTGCCCGAGTGGAGTGGGTCCGCAGACCCACTGGAACCTGCTTCCCCTTCAGGATGTAGGCGGAGGCAATCGCCTCTCTGATCCATCTGGAGATAGAAGCCTTGGCCGCCGCCTCCCCTTTGTGCGGACCCCCGAACTGAATGAATAGACGGTCGGACTTTCGGAAGGGCGCTGTGCGAGAGAGGTAACGTTTCAAAACCCTCTGGACGTCTAGGAGACGAAGTTTGCTATCCCTACCTTCATGCCCCTCGGCCGAGAAGGCCGGAAGGGTAACTGTCTGGTTCACATGAAAGGGAGAGATAACTTTGGGCAAGAAGGAAAGAACCGTGCGCAGAACCACTTTGTCCTTGAGGAAGGACAGAAAGGGGGGCTGAGATGACAGCGCCTGTAATTCTGAAACCCTCCTGGCCGAGCAGATGGCGACCAGAAAAACTGTCTTTAGGGTTAAATCCTTTAAGGAGGCCCTCTTTACTGGCTCGAAGGGTTCTCCAATCAAGGCATTTAGTACTAGGTTAAGAACCCAAGGGGGGGATGACCGACCTCCGCTGAGGACGCAGCCGTCTAACCGCCCTTAGGAAACTGGAGACGTCCGGGTGTGCCCCTAGGGCAGGGGTCTGCAACCTTTAAGACATAAAGAGCCACTTGGACCCGTTTCCGAAGGGAAAAAAAAACCTGGGAGCCGCAAAACCATTGCGACATTTAAAACAAATCTAACACTGCATATATTGTTTCTTACCTTAATGCTATATACGACCCCCTACTTTTCCTGTTAAAATATAGGTGTTTGGCCTATACTCGCCATATAAGACTACCCCTCTTCCTTCGCACACCAAAAAAAATACGCCAGAAAATATCACAACAACAAGTAACAATATTTGATTTCAAAATTATGATGATTTTGTAGTCAAATCACTAATATGAAATAAAATTATTTTTTCTACCTTTGTTGTCTGACCAATTTATTCTTTGATCATGCTGGTCCCGATCTGAGGCTTCTGCTTTCCTGTCTTCTCTTAGCTCTCTTTCTGTGGTCTATGGTCCATCTGCCATTTCTTATCTCTTCTTTCGTTTTCTTCACTTCTTTCCATCAGCCTATTTCCAGTCCCAGTAACCCTCCCCAATATCAGCCCCTTTCCAGTCCTCACTCCCAGTACCTTCCAATGTCAACTTGCATTCCCATGATTGCCACTGGTGTCCATTTCCTTCCAATCCCCCTCCTTCCCCACTGACCAGTCCCTTCTAGTACAAATACCATGGCAGCCTTAGCCCCCAGTTATCTTCCAGGGCCAGCAGCTCTATCCTCCCCTCCCCACAATCAGCCCATGCCCATTCAAAGCCCCCCAATCAGCTCGCTTCCAGTGCTAATCCCCCCTCAACCCCATTACCAGTGCTAGCCTCCCCTAATCAGCCCAATACCAGTCCTACCCCCTATCAGCTCATTACCAGTCCTAGCCTCCCCTAATCAGCTCATTTCCAGTGCTAGTCCTCTCAACCCCATTACCAGTGCTCCATCCCTCCATGTCAGCCCCCTCCATGTCAGCCCCCTCCCTCCATCCATATCAGCTCCCTCCCTCCATGTCAGCCCCCTCCATCCCTCCATCCATCCATGTCATCCCCCCTCCCTCCATCCATTTCAGCTCCTTCCCTTCATTTCAGCCCCGTCCCTCCCGTCATGTCATCCCCGCTCCCTCCAACCATATCAGCTCCCTCCCTCCCTCCCTGTGAGCCCCCCTCCCTCCATCCATATCAGCTCCCTCCCTCCATGTCAGCCCCTCCTCCCTCCCTCCATCCATGTCAGCCCCCCTCCCTCCATCCATGTCAGCCCCCCTCCCTCCATCCATATCTGCTCCCTCCCTCCATGTCAGCCCCCCTCCCACCATCCATCCATATAAGCTCCCACCCTACAAGTCAGCCCCCTCCATCCCTCCATGTCAGCCCCACCTCACTCCTTCCATCCATATCAGCCCCCCTCCCTCCCTGCCATCCACCCTCCCTCCAGTTCAGCCCCCTACATCCCTCCATGTCAGCCCCCCTCCCTCCATCCATATCAGCTCCCTCCCTCCATGTCAGCCCCTCCTCCCTCCATCCATCCATGTCAGCCCCCCTCCCTCCATCCATGTCAGCCCCCCTCCCTCCATGTCAGCCCCCCTCCCTCCATCCATATCAGCTCCCTCCCTCCATGTCAGCCCCCCTCCCTCCATCCATCCATATCAGCTCCCTCCCTCCATGTCAGCCCCCCTCCCTCCATGTCAGCCCCCTCCATCCCTCCATGTCAGCCCCCCTCCCTCCATCCATATCTGCTCCCTCCCTCCATGTCAGCTCCCCTCCCTTCTTCTGCAGCCGCGGCTCCCTGCCTCTTACGGAACCGCGGCTGTGCTTTTAAAATCATCTCGGAGCCCTTCCTGTCTTGAAGGGCTCCGTGCAGCATTGTCCCGCCTCCAAACTTCCTTTAGAGGCGGGACAATGCTGCACGGAGCCCGTCAAGACAGGAAGGGCTCTGAGATGATTTTAAAAGCACAGCCGCGGTTCCCTAAGAGGCAGGGAGCCGCGGCTGCAGAAGAAGGGAGGGAGCTTACAACACTATTGCCTGTCACCGGGCGGGCAGTGTGCTCCGGAGCCGCGGCAAAGGTGAGAAAGAGCCGCATGCGGCTCCGGAGCCGCGGGTTGCCGACCCCTGCCCTAGGGGTTTGCCATGGACCTTGCCTCTATAGCAAGCGATCGCCGCCAGCTGGACCCGTAAGGAGCTGTGCGCCAGCCCCTTGTCAAATCCTGCTTGCAAGAATTCCAGCACCTCCAGGACTGAGGCCGAGAGGGGTTTCCGACGGTGCTCTGCACACTAGGCTTCGAAGATGCGCCAAACCCTTACATAGGATAGACAGGTCAAGCGCTTCTTAGCATTCAACAGCGTCGAGATTACTGCTCCTGAGTAGCCTCGTTTTAGGAGCCGCGCCCTTTCAATAGCCAGGTCGTAAGCGAGAATCGATCCACGTGAGGCATCCGAACCGGGCCTTGCCTCAGCAGGTCCCTTTTGCAAGGGAGCCGCCAAGGTTGGTCGGCGACCATCCTCACCAGATCCGCATACCAGGGGCGGCGAGGCCAATCCGGGGCTATGAGGATTACCAATCCTTGGTGGGACTCCACCCGCTGGAGAACCTTTCCGATCAAGACCCAAGGGGGGAATACATAGAGAAGACCTTCCGAAGGCCACTTTTGGGACAGGGCATCTAAGCCCTCGGACATTCTTTCCTTCCGCCGGCTGAAGAATCTGTCCACCTTGGCTGAAGAGAACCGTGCCATGAGGTCCATGACTGGGAGTCCCCATCAGGCCACTATCTGGTTGAAGGTCTCCTGTTCCAGTTCCCACTCTCCGTGGTCTATCTTGTATCTGCTGAGGAAATCGGCTGTGATGTTGTCTTCGCCCGCTACGTGCTGGGCTGAAAGTGCTTGCAGCCGGACCTCGGCCCACTGGAAAAGTTGAAGTTAAAATAAACATTGAAGTTAAATTGAAATTAAAGTTGAAATTAAAATAAAAGTAACTAGCTTAAAACCCCTTTTTCCTCTTACAGAGGTACTTGCGGTTTTAAAGGCTGTCTGTATGTGGATCCTGGGCCCGACTCAGCGATCACCGCCCGTTGGCTCTACACGTGGTAGGCCTCAACACGTGGAGCCTGAACGGCGGACCGCAAGCCTATTCGTGGCGCCGTCCTGCACACCAGAGCTGAATCCCGCTGATTTCTCTGTGCACTCGCAGGTTTAATCGCACCCCGCAGGAAGCCGGGGACCGCGTGGCTCGCCTCCACGTCCTTCCGATTCGGGACGGGACAGGCGGCCAACGCCGACTAGCGGTGCAGCCTCCAGCGCTCAGCCACCCGAGGGGCTTCGGCGCGAGGCGAGACAGAGCTGAGAAGAATACGAAGGAGAGGAGCAGGAGCTGGTGACAAGGCAGTCGGGCAGGCCCGAACACCTCCACGAAGCTGCAGGCAGGGAAACAGCTCCAAGGCCCGTGCCGGGGAATAGGGGAGGGGAGGGGGGGAATGGAGAGAGCAGGGTGCACTTAAAGGCACAGAGCCCCAGAACAACCCGACAAAGGAAAGAAGGTAAAATAAAGAACTAAAGCCAAAATAAAGCTAAATTAAATGTAATAGTTAAAGGTAGGACTCCAGTAAGCCCCAGGCTTACGGAACCCTCCAGCTGCTTGGAGGCTGAGAATACTGGAGTTGGTGGGTGGTCCCAGTGGTATTTATACCGCTCCATCCCCAAAAAGGTTGGGCTCAGCCTCCAAGCTGCTGGAAGGGTTGCGTAACCCAGAAGTAAAGGGACTGGACTGGAGTGACGATAAGGAATATGAATTAAATAAATGTGCAGACATTGGAGACAGATATATGCAAATTTCTCTCCAATATTCACACTATACTGTAGATATCCTGAAAATACAACTGGATGTTGGGCATCAGGACAGGTTTGGTTAACCCTGCCCTAAACACAAATTCAATAGTGTGATTCTTTATGCTTCCTTTTCTGTCCAAGACTTAGACCTGAAACAAGGGTATTCCACCGAGTATATTAAAGTTTTTAGTGCACTGTTCATTTAGAGGAACCTATTTACTAAATCATGTTAGCTATTAACACACAGTTGCAAAATGCAGTGTGTGCCTTCAAGTTAGTGCTGACTCCTGGCGACCCAGCAGCTCCTGGGTTGTCTTGGCAGTGTGATCGGAAGTAGATTGCCAGGCCTTTCTTCTGAAGCAATGGAGGGTTAAGTGATTTGTCCAAGGCCACAAGGAGTGCTAGTAGAAATCAAACCCTGGTCTCTTGGTTACCAAGCCAGTGCTCTAACCACTAGGTTACTCCTCCACCACCCAGTTAAGCACACACTAATTTATGTGTTAAGCGGTTAGCACGGAGGGGGTATGGAATATATGGGAAACGTGTCCTACAATCAGAAAGGTAGATAACGTGGTATAGTCTATGCCCCCTCTGTAAGTGTAGCTGCATCATGTTAACTGAATGCAGTTGGGAGGTAAGGGGCAGATATTCGACAGCAGCGGCCAGCACTGGTAAAGTGGCTAGCCTTTGCCGTTTTACATTAGACACGGATATTAAATGTGCCTGGATAGTGTTTTAGCTAACTCATCAGAGGCAATATTCAGCCACTGACCGGATAGCTAAATGGCTAAAGTTTGGCCAGCAGGCATAAATACCCGCTTCTGAATTTAAGAAGTGATCTCTGCCACATAAGCTGGTAGTTCATAAAGACAAGTAAACACCTACATGTTCTCATCGCCTTAAAGTAGGTACCCCGTTATAAATTACTCTCTACATGCAGATTATAACACGCAGTTCTTTGCAGTAACTGAATGGGAAACTGTCTGGAATGCCTAACGGTTCCTCACTTACTACCCATTAATTCCAGCAATCACTACACTGTAACTACAAAAGATGACCTCATGTTAATACACAGGCCACATAATTGGGCTTTGGTTGGTAGGGTCATGTGGGCTACCTATTCTTTATAGAATTTGACATGATGGGACTTGATGGGCCATTTACTGCAACACATTTTGGACGGAGGATTTGTTCACTGTTATTTGTACATTATAGTACTGCATGGACAACTATATGCTAACATAGGAGGGCAAGAATTATACCCGTTACCCACCTCGAACAAGGGACTCTCACTGTAAAGTTAGAATATATAACAAATTATGTTAAGAATTAGTCCCACAGGTGCTCCTTGTGGCCTTGGGCAAGCCACTTCACCCTCCATTGCCTCAGGTGCAAAAGCATAGATTGTAAGCCCCGCGGGGACAAGGGAAATATATATCAGTACCTTTGACTTGTAGAAAAGCAGTATATGAGCCTAGTTGAATAACAAATTCTATGAATTATGAAGGGCTGTTTTAAGCATTTCTAAATTCCAATGAATAGAGGAAAAATCGAAAACCCTATCTTGTCTTAGAATTAATGTTAAAGCATGTTTCTCTCTCAAAGTCCACAACTACTGAAAACAGCATGGCTCCCACGTCCCACCCCCCCCCCCCCCATTAGTGAAGACGCCAATCTGTTGATCAACTGCAGCTCCCTGAAGGCAGCACTATTAAAGGGCTCCCTGTCCTTCCCCATCCCAAGACACTGCAAACTCCCACCGAAGACCTTCTATTAGCAATCCAACCACTCTCCCAAAGGATTTCCGGTCTCAATGGGCCAAACATATGCTTCCCCCTCCAGCCCAGACCCAGAGATGCATCAGTAGTTCCCGTAGGGATGAGAAGGTAGTGGCACTCCTGAAAGGGAAGATGGCAAACTGTGCCCTGCATGATCATGCCCTGGTACCAAAAGGCAAAGACTGGGACATATTCGGCAGTCGACGATACACTTTATTCACAGTCTTCAGCCAAAGATCAGATGGTTGTAATAAGAAGCAATATTTTGTGTAAGCAGCACTTCGAGTAAAACATTTACTGCTTTTGTTACTGTATAACTCTAATGAAAGTAATAACTTACATAAAGCTATTAGAGTGTGAGTGAAATGTCCACATTACATTTCATGCTCGCATTGCTCACTGCAACAAAAAATCTTGGTTCTTTTTATTGAAGTGTCATGTAGATATGCTTTCAGAACAGTTGTGCAACTGTCATGCAGCCTTGGAAGATGTTCTGTATATTCTTTACACTTTATTTTAGAAACGTTGGCTCTGCTTTCATTTTGGGCTACCTTACTGCTTTTTTTTTCTACAAAGGGCAGATGATACTACTGCTAACCTCAGTCATTGCCCTCATTTAATGCATGAAAAGAAAAAAAAAATACAATGAAAACCTTTTCCCCCTAGCTCTGATTTACGAGTCATTTTATATTTGGGAGAATAGTAGGAGGAGTGGCCTACCTCAGGCCGGAAGGTTGGTGGTTCAAATCCTACTACAGGACAGCAACCTTGGACCGGAAGGACTGGGGTTTCTAGTCCCACAGGTGCTCCTTGTGGTCTTGGGCAAGCCACTTAACCCTCCATTGCCCATGTTCCCTGTAAAATAGTTATCTCCAAGTTATAATGCCCTGTTCAATGTAATTCGTCTTAATATCATGAAAAGGCAGTATATAAGAAATGTTAAATAAATAAACAGTATACACATGGCTCCAATATGACATCCTCAAATATATCTGCAGCAGTAAGCACTAAGGGTGCACAGGGACAAAAAAATAGTTTGGTTCGTAGTCATTTTAAAACAAATTTTTCAGATTTTTTGAGCATTTTTTTATGTTTCAACTCTGCTTTCATTACACATTGTATCCAAACTAGAACTTCAAGTGCACAGATTGTACATATTAATTCATCAGCATAAAAGCAATTTCCATGCACTTTAAATTTTTAGGTGCCTAAACAAACCAAATGCATGTCCACGAATACCCTTAGTAAACACAGCCTGGTTGTCGTCTTCTGCTCCAAAACCCCAGAGGGAAATGCTATAAAGTGCCATAATACAAGAAGCGTGTGAGTAAAACCTATTTTATATTTGTGTATGCAACTATTATGCTGCTATATTACGGCTGTAATCTATTGTTCTCCTTTCTTCTTGTCTCTTCTATCCTTTTGTCTAGTACTGTATCTCTTATTCTGTCCTATCTTATATCTTCTATAATTATATTGTATTGTAAACCGCTCTGATGCTTTGGCCTGAGCGGTATATCAAATGATTAAACAAACATAAGCCTCATCTAGTCATGCTCTCCCTTTTAGTGTCTATGGGACAAAACAGAACCAGGAAGCCATCAGCACAATTCACAAATTGCGCTGGGAGAGACAGTCTAAGCATATGCAAGAAATGAGAACATTTCAAATGGACAAAATATCCTTTTTACTGTAATTTCCATGAAATTGCAATTCAGAGACTTTAATACATTATTTAGGGTGGTTTTTTGAGCATTGTGGGCTCTACACAATCTTATCTGGGAAAAGCTACCTTCCATAAGACTACAATTCACAGAATAGCGCTTAGATTTGGAGTTTAAAGTCATTGTATCAACTCTATAAAAGTGTCTATTTTCTCTAGTGGAGTGAGCAGTTTGTGAGCTGTCAGTCCCTTTGCCATTTCTATATACTTTAATGGTACAAGCGTGCAGCTAACAGCAGAATACAGCGGGCTTGAAAGTTATTTTCACTGTTTATGGCTGGCATCCCGCCTAACAAAAGGCTGATTCTTCCTGGATATATTCTAAATTCCCTTTTAACATTCCATCCTCCTAACTGGGACTCCAACAACTTGGCCAATCAGGAGAGGTCAGGGAAGAAAAAGGACAATGAAAAATTGCACCTGCAGATTGCACAGTCAGATTCTTCATTCAGTTCTCTCCCTTCAAACATTCTCTGGTGAATTTTCTTTGTTTAAGAAATTTCTTAAATCAGGCTTCAGGCACTTTCTTTCACTTAGAGCTAAATAGCCAGTGAGTAAGTACTCAAGCAATCCTTAGGCAGCGCAGAATAAAGGGAACGTGTAGTAAACAGAGAGAAGGCTCCCGTCTCCACAAAGAAAGATAAGAGACCAGAAATGTGGAAGCAATGGTGGACAACAGGGATGAAATATAACTGGGAAAACAGCAGTTTCGCATAATGGCCTTCTGCAGAACTTAAATCTCATCTGAATTTTTAAGCAACATTAAAACCACAGCTGGGGTGAAAATGGGCACACTCGATTTTACAAGTTTAGCATTTAATGAACTGCTTTGCATGGATTTGTATCACAGCAGCTCATAATGCCAAAATTAAACAGCTTCTGTGTGAAAGTATACCTACTGAGAAGTGTACGCTTGCAAAGTGATTCTGCAAAAAAGTGCATTTTGTGTAAAAGTAGCATAAATACCTCATTATGGAGAAATGTTTCATACCTGCTAATTTCCTTTGCTTTCCCTGAATCCTGCTAGACCAGTCCAGACGAGTGATTTATGCTCACTTGCCAGCAGGTAGAGACAGCCCAGAACAATCTTCGGTGATGTCATCACTAGTATATCTGCTGGTGCAGCACTAAGAGAAGCCAGTATGATGCTTCCCCAAGCAGTAAGCAAGACTAAAACACTAAAAAAAAACCTCTGAAAGTATTAAGCAACAAACAACTTTATACAAACTATTGGTTCTTACTATTCTTAACTCTATGGGGTATGTTTACTAAACTGCGGTAACGGTAAATAACGCGCGTAATGTAACGTTAACGATCATTAGCGCATCATAACGCGCTAACGATCGTTAACGTTACATAACGCGCGTTATGATGCGTTAACGATCGTAAAGCTCCGCGGCACGGTAAAACACCGCAGAGGGTGGAGAGAGGGCGGAGAGAAGGGGTCAGTGGGCGGAGAGTGGGCGGGGAGAGGCTCCCTTCACACTAACGCGCTGATCTGAAGAGCTAAATCCCAACGCGAATGAAAACCTGCCATTAAATGCACATTACAGGGGAGAGAAACCATTTCAGTGTCAGCAATGTACAGCCTAAGCAGGGAAACCTAAAAAATGTGATAAGTGTGATACATGTGCACAGAACAAAAGGGCACAAACACTGAAAAAGACCTCACCAAACTGGAAAAAAACCATAACCAAGCTGGCCAATAGTGGTATTAATGAGAACCATCAACCCCCCCCCCCCCCCGAGAAAGCTCCATAGAAAAGATATAAATCGTGGAAGGGTCTACACTCTGTCCCCATACAAGGTGAATGAGCCCACAGTGAAATAGCGCTGCTCAGGGTTTTCCACTCCATCGGACAGGGTTCCTATGGCATGCACATGTCCCGCAACATCAGGGCGGGCATGTCGGAACGGCAACTGGACAGATGCCAGAAAAGGGGATACAGAGGGCTGCAGGCGGCACATGCTGTGGTACAGCTGGGCCACAGTGCGGACTAGGGTGATGCCCAGCTGGCCCATACGAATGATGAAACAGCAGAGCAGCCAGACAGCAACTGCTGAAGGCCCAACATGGGCACGACTGTGTTTCCCACAGTGTCACAGGGGATAGTACCCAACAGCTACCCCCAAGGGCACAGAACAATGGCAGGCGGGGCTGTGGAGGAGCGTGGACGTCTATGCAGGCACCCCGACCCCAGAACCCGCACCATAGGCAGCCACCTACCTGCACACTGGATGGCCTGAGACTGCGCACCACCAGCAGAAGGGCATGTCAGCATGGTGGCTGAGGGATACTGGTGGTGGAGGGGGCAGTGGCAGCTGTCCAGAGCAGACCGTGGCCTAGCCCTGTGTAGGTGGGTGCCGTGTACTGCAACCGACAGTCTGACGAACAGTCATGGTATCACCAAGGAATGTACTGACTCTGTGACAACAAGGTGGTGCAGTGCACAAAACCAGTGTATTCAGAAGCAGAGGGTCACAGGTTCAAGTCCCAGCTGTGGTTCCTGCCAACCCAGTCACTATATTTTACCCACTACTACAACGTGCTAATACAGACAGCACCTTTATTGCAGATGACGTAAACATGCCCAAGACACCTACATTTTACCCTACAGAGCACGGACACCATAAACATGCACATTACCTAGAGCAGAGTCTCCCAAATGCAGTCCTGGAGGGCCAAACGCCATTCCAGTTCCATGCTGCCTCTGATAAAGATGCCTGTGCTGCATTTCTATGCGCCACCCCCATGGTATGCAGATGTATCTCATGCATATTCATGAGGGACAGCATGAAAACCCGAACAGTGTTTGGCACCGCAGGACTGGAGTTGGGAACCTCTGCCGTAAAGCAGCAGCCAACAGGGGCAGACACACCCGCACCCACAGGCCCCATTATCCAAAGCCTCCTGGAGAGGCAGGACTTTGGGCTCTGCGTGCATCTCCCAATACTAGCACTTGCATACCTTAGTAATGCCACCCTAAACCTGGGAATATGGTTCACATCTATCAAAAGGTTGCTATGATTACTGGCAGATAGCAATTCCTAGGTTAAGTACAATTTTCTGAGTGAGCTGCATCATAGCAACCTTTCTGATGTCTGTGGAGTGTGCTACAGGTCTTGTGTCTGACAGTGTTTACCAACCTGGGGAGTGACTCCTACAGTATTGCGTACCATAGCCATGCCTGCATTGTGCCCAGGACTGGTGTGGTGGCCAACACCTCTATAGTTGCACAATGCTGGCATAGGTGTGGGGAGTGTGTGTCTGTCTATCCAGTGTGTGGTGGCTGCCAACACCCTCCACAGCCCACACTGCTAGCACGGTTGCCAGTATTGGCCTGCCAATGTGCATAATGAGGAGCAAGGTACCGTGGGAATAGCCTGGATAGGGTGGCCTGGCCGCATCTGCACAGGGCAATGGCTCGGACATTGTAGTGCCCGGTACCACCTGCACGGACAGGGTGGCCATAGCATGTCCTGCTGGGAGGTCACTCTCACCCTGACTGAGCAGTGACCATGGCATGGCTAGGTTCCCCCATAGTGCTATATAGCATTTCTCTCATGTGATATTTATGGGTTTTCTTTTGGGGCCCAATCACTGACTTATCTGCTTGGTGTGTATGCTGACATCCCCGTTCTGGGTACATGCATCTCCTCCAGGACCATGCACTATGGACTAGCTGGCGGACTGTCTGCAGCTAGTATGTGTCTTGCTGGAACACCTTGCAGGGTGCAGTGGCTGGAGGCTTGCTGCTGGAGAATGTCAGATAATGGTGGGGGGCAGCTGAGCATTTCCAGGCCTGCCGTCTGTCTGCTATTGCGTTATGGATGTGTACCGCTCTGTCTGTTCCCCAGCAGGACTGGGGTTGATGGTCCCCTCTACTGCTACCATTGCAGGGAGGTAGACTGTGGATCTATTGGTGGGTGATCCTGTTTCCCACCCTGAGCCCCAGAGGGTGGGTTGTGTGGTGGTACATAATCTACCTATGGGTCCATACACCCCCCCCCCTTCACCTACAGCAGGTAACCATGGCACCAACACAGGATATGCACTATTCTGGGTGCATCATCGCCCATAAGGACTAGACATGACCGAGACATACAGCAGGACACAGATGTATCCTAGGTGTGTCTAACGGAACTACCTATCACACACTGATGGGGACCTGCAGCATGGCGTATTTCAGCCATGAAAGGTGCTGTGGACCTAGTGCTGGGTGCCCCACCTCAACCTCAGGGTGGGCACAGTACCTGCACAATGTGACTGTCTGTGGCTACTCTGTGGCAGTGCCACACACGGTCTGTTGCCCCTACCAGGCCGAGGTGCTTTGGGGGTGCATACCCAATCTTGTACCCATCTCTCGTCTGCTGATTTGCATGTGCAGTCCATCATGGGTACGGGTGGGTTAACCCTATCCTAGTAACCACAGCAGACAGTTTGTGTGGTGCCGTGCAGTTCTTCTGCAGCCAGCCAGGGCTTTGTTCACAGCCTTATAAGTTGTCCTACAGGGGACAATATAAAGTGTACTGTCTGCCAAGGCACCCTATAATGTGCCCTATGGAGTGCGTTATGGGGTGCCTTCTGCGGCACCTTAGGTTATGCCACCGTGAGGGTGTGTTTGCTGGCAGCACTAATTAAAATACACATCAAATGCCTCAACAATCACTACTTAAATGTAAAGGGTGCTGCCTCAGCCAGTCTTATACATTAGGCCCACTGGGGAATCGAACCCATGACCCCTGTACCATCAGTCAGTGTTGTAACCATGGTGCTACAGCTCTGTTGCTGTGCTTGTATGCCTGCGCGCCTTCTTAAGATTAATGCGCGGTAACGTGCCCTGTAGCGCTCGTTCATTTATGGCGCCTTGTAACGCGCATTCTCGGCACGTTCTCAGTAACGATGTACCGCCCATGTCCTTATTTGGGATTTCTGTCTCTACCGCGGCTCCTAACGCGAATCGCACTAACGCAGTTTAGTAAACATACCCCTATATCAGTCACAGATACTACAAATGCAGCCAAAAGGTAGCAGGGCTTCCCAATAAGTAGGCAAAGTCTTCCCAGTGGGCTCTGAACTGGTTTAGCAGGTACAAGAAAAGAAAATTAACAGGTATGAAAATTTTCTTTATCCTTATGATCCCCAAAGTATTAATCAACAATAACTTTATACAGACATCTTTCGACTCTCTTACTATACCTGACTTTGCATCAGACATGGACATTGAAAATGCTGAAAGAGGCAGGGATTCCCCAGCCTGTAACAGAAGTCTAAGAGCAGGTCCTGGACTGGTCTAGCAGGATTCAAGGAAAGATTATTAACAGGTATGGAAATGTTTTCCATGTCTTATCATCCTACCAGATCAGTCCAAGTGAGTGGGACATACCCAAGCAATCAGGACCCAGGCTAGAAGGAAGAGGACACTCCGGACAGAATTTCTCTGTCAAAGGTGCCAGCCGCTTTGGTTGATATAGTGTATCTGGACTTTCAGAAAGCCTTTGACAAGGTCCCTCAGAGACATTTGGCAAAACTAAAGAGTCATGGGATAGGAGGCAGTGTACTATTGTGGATCAGGAACTGGTTAAAAAGATAAAAAGCAGAGGGTAGGGCTAAATGGCCAATTTTCCCAATGGAGAAAGGTGAATAGTGGTGTACCCCAGGGATCTGTCCTGGGTCCGCTGCTTTTTGACATATTCATAAATGACCTGGAAAGAGGAATAACGAGTGAGGTTATCAAATTTGCAGATGACACAAAACTATTTAAAGTTGTTAAAACCCAAGAGGATTGTGAAAAAATAGTAATTAGATCTTACCTGCTAATTAGTGTTCCTGAAGGAACGACAGTCCAGTCCCTTTACTTCTGGGGTTACGCAACCCTTCCAGCAGCTTGGAGGCTGAGCCCAACCTTTTTGGAGGTGGAGCGGTATAAATACCACTGGGACCACCCACTACCTCCAGTATTCGAATGAAAAAGCAGAACAAAATAACTTTCGATCAAAACTCCATAACCTAACATGATATGAAAACTGAAACGTATGCAACAAGCATATCTCAAAATATTGCTACCTCTTTTTTTTTTTTTATCATCAATAAAGGAGAAGGGAGAGGGAGCTTGGGAACAGCCAGAGGAGATGTCTGCTTCTACCCGAGCCGGCCGCCACCTGCTCTCCTTCCTGCCGTACCGGTGCTACGCCCGGCCCGAAGCGTTGTCATGGACATGAGGTCTGAACGGTTGCCGGAAGCGGGTGGGATCAGGGACTGGACTGTCGTTCCTTCAGGAACACTAATTAGCAGGTAAGATCTAATTACTATTTCCTTATCGTCACTCCAGTCCAGTCCCTTTACTTCTGGGAAGTACCAGAGCAGTTCAACCCCGGGTGGGATACGGCATACCGGACTGAAGGACCGCTAGCCCGAACCGGGCGTCCGCTGCACTCTGCAAGTCCAGCCTATAGTGCTTGGAGAAGGTATGTAGTGATGACCAAGTCGCTGCCCTACAAATGTCCAGCGGAGGGACCAAGGAGAATTCTGCCCAAGAGGTTGCTTGAGCCCGAGTGGAGTGTGCCCGCAGCCCCACCGGAACCTGCTTCCCCTTCAGGATGTAGGCGGAGGCAATTGTCTCTCTAATCCACCTGGAGATGGAAGCCTTGGCAGCCGCCTCCCCCTTGTGCGGACCTCCAAATTGGATGAATAGTCGGTCGGACTTTCGGAATGGGGCTGTGCGAGAGAGGTAACGTTTCAAGGCCCTCTGGACGTCCAGGAGGCGCAGCTTGTCATTACCCCTTTCCTGTCCTTTGGACTCTAAGACTGGCAGGGTGACTGTCTGGTTCACATGAAAAGGAGAGATAACCTTGGGTAAAAAGGACGGCACCGTACGCAGGACCACTTTGTCCTTGAAGAAGGACAGGAAGGGGGGCTGTGAAGATAGCGCCTGTAGTTCCGAGACCCTTCTGGCCGAGCAGATGGCGACCAGAAACACCGTCTTTAGTGTTAAATCCTTTAAGGAGGCTCTTTTTACGGGCTCGAACGGTTTCCCGATCAAGGCATTTAGCACTAGGTTAAGGTCCCAAGGGGGGATGACCGATCTCCGTTGCGGGCGTAGACGACTAACCGCTCTTAGGAACCTGGAGACGTCCGGGTGTGCCCCTAGTGGTTTGCCCCGGACCTTTCCTCTATAACAAGAGATGGCCGCCAGCTGAACCCGTAAGGAGCTGTGAGCCAGACCTTTATCAAAGCCCGCTTGCAAGAAGTCCAAAATCTCCGGGACCGAGGCCGAAAGGGGCTTTCGCCGATGCACTGCGCACCAAGTTTCGAAGATGCGCCAAACCCTCACATAAGATAGACAGGTCGAGCGCTTCTTGGCCTTCAAGAGCGTCGAGATTACCGCTCCTGAGTAACCACGTTTTAGGAGCCGCGCCCTTTCAATAGCCAGGCCGTAAGCGAGAATCGATCCACGTGGGGCATCCGGACCGGGCCCTGCCTCAGTAGATCTCTCTTGCAAGGAAGTCGCCAAGGACGGTCGGCTAGTAGTCTGATCAGATCGGCATACCAGGGTCGGCGAGGCCAATCCGGAGCTATGAGGATTACCAAGCCCTGGTGAGATTCCACCCGTTGGAGCACTTTTCCGATCATAGCCCATGGAGGGAATACATAGAGAAGACCTTCCGAAGGCCACTTCTGCGATAGGGCATCTAATCCCTCGGACATCCTTTCCTTCCTCCGACTGAAGAATCTGCCCACCTTGGCTGTGGAGAACCGAGCCATGAGGTCCATGACTGGGCGACCCCAAAGGTCCACTATCTGGTCGAAGGTCTCCTGTTCTAGTTCCCACTCTCCGTGGTCTATCTTGCACCTGCTGAGGAAGTCGGCTGTGACATTGTCCTCGCCCGCCACATGTTGCGCTGAGAGTGCCAGTAGTCGGGACTCCGCCCACTGGAAAAGAGAGTCCGCCTCCTTCTCCAGGGCGTAACTGCTGGTGCCTCCCTGGTGGTTGATGTAGGCCACTGCGGTGACATTGTCGGAGAGGACGCGAATCGCCTTTCCTTGCACTAGGCTCCTGAAAGCCTTGAGAGCCAGGCTGACAGCCCTCAATTCCAGTCTGTTGATGGGCCATTGTGATTCCAACTGTGACCAGCGACCCTGGACGAACTGGTCTTTGCAGTGCGCTCCCCAGCCCGACAGGCTGGCATCCGTCGTCAGCAGCAACCACTGATGGGGATCGAGTGGCATTCCGCGGTCCAGATTCTTCGGGCATCTCCACCAGTGGAGAGAATGTTTGGTCCGCGGAGCGCAAGGTAACTGCATTGAGAGAGGCTGATGTTGGGGAGACCAACGACGCAGAAGAGCTCGCTGCAGCGGTCGCATGTGGGCCCTGGCCCATGGCACTACCTCTATCGACGCCGCCATAGTCCCCAGAACCTGAAGATAATGCCACGCAGAGGGGTTCCGTCTGCCTAGAAACTGTGTGATTAGAGCTCTTAGTTCTCTTGATCTTGATCAAGACAGGAATACTCTGCCCTTGAGGGTGTCGAACCTTGCTCCGAGGTACTAGAGCTCCTGCGCGGGAGCCAATCTGCTCTTTGCCCGGTTGATGACCCATCCCAACTCCTCCAGGACGTGGATCACTCTGGACGTTGCCGCCTGACTTTCCTGTTCCGACTTTGCCCGGATCAGCCAATCGTCCAAGTAGGGATGTACTAATATTCCCTCCTTCCGGAGGAAGGCCGCCACTACGACCATTACCTTGGTGAATGTTCTGGGAGCCGTGGCTAGGCCGAAGGGTAGGGCTTGGAACTGAAAGTGACCTCTTGGTACTGCGAATCTCAGGAACTGTTGATGAGACTTCCTGACCAGAATGTGTAAGTAAGCTTCCGTCAAGTCGAGAGACGTTAGGAACTCTCCCCCCCTCACGGCTGCTATGACTGAACGTAGGGTCTCCATCCGGAAGTGAGGCACCCTGAGGCAGCGGTTGACCTGTTTTAGATCTAGGATTGGACGAAAGGACTCTTCCTTTTTTGGTACTACGAAGTAAATCGAGTACCGACCCGATCCGCACTGGTCTGGAGGTACTGGAATCACCGCCCCTAAAGCTATTAGACGGGCAAGAGTTACGTCTATTGCTGCTCTTTTCGCTGGGGCGCCGCAGGGCGACTGAACAAATGCTGGTGGGATTTGTTTTGCAAATTCGAGCGCATAACCGTCTCTGATCACCTCTAGAACCCAACGATCGGACGTGACCCGGGTCCAGGCGGGGAGAAACAGACTTAGGCGGCCGCCTATCGGTCGTCCCTCCCCCTGGACCCCCGCGCTCTCATTGCTGTTTCCTGGTGCCCGAGAAGGAGGAGGAGGAGGAGGAGGACGAAGCTCCAAATCCCCTCCCTGCCCCCCGAAAACCTCTGAAGCCTTGTCCCTTAGATGGAAACCTACCCTTGGGAAAGGGATTTGATCTGGCCGTGCGAAATCTCCGCGCCTCCCTAGGCTGGGAGCGCCCTGGGGCTGGGGAGCGGCCTGGTTTTGGCCTATCTTCTGGTAGTCTGCCACCCTTAGACTCGCCCAGGTCTTTAACCAACTTCTCTAAATCCTCCCCAAACAATAGTTTCCCTTTAAAGGGGAGCCGACTTAGGCGTGCCTTCGAGGAAGCATCAACTGCCCAATTACGTAGCCACAGATAACGCCTGGCCGCCACCACTGACGCCATGTTTTTGGCTAAGCTTCTGATGAGGTCATACTGACTATCCGCCAAGTAGGCTGCGCCGGATTCCACTCTGGCCGAGTTCGCCTGAATCTCCTCCGGAGAGCCCTCTGACTGAAGCTGTTGAGCCCACCTTAAGCAGGCTCGAGCCACCCAAGCTCCTGACACGGAGGCCTGCAAAGCGAGAGCGCTTACATCAAAGGCTTGTTTCAGGAGCGTATCCAACTTCCTGTCTTGTGCGTCTTTTAGAGCCGAGCTTCCCTCAACTGGGATAGTCGTCCTCTTAGTAACTGCTGATACCGCTGCATCCACCCTGGGCGACTTCAGCAGATCCTTATCTGCCTCCGGGAGAGGGTATAGACGAGACATGGTTCTGACTCCCCTTAAACTGGATTCTGGCTGGTCCCATTCTTCCTGGATCATCTGGCGAACCACCCTGTGGACCGGGAAGACCTTCTGTGATCTCCTAATGGCCTGTATTAAGGGGTCCTCCAACGCCTCTTCCTGTGATGGTATGTCCGAGGCCACATTGAGGACTTTTAAGGATTCGTTAATTAAGGCCGGGAGCTCCTCCCGCCGAAAGACCCTAACTATCCGTGATTGATCCTCTTCCGGGATCTCTCCTTCCTCCAGCTCCTCCTCATCCTCGTCCAGATCCTTAAACGAGCTATCCTCCTCCAGAGCCCCCTCGGCGAAAGGCGGTGAGAGGTCTTCTCCATCCAGACGGAGGCGCTTGGAGGGGATGCTAGATTCAGGGTTGATAGCCCCGAGGAGTCTAGCCGACTTGTCCTCTACTGAAGTGGGAACCTCCTCTGTTCCTAGGCCCTGCTTGCGCAGGCAGTAGGCCTTATGAAGCAGGAGGATGAAGTCAGGGGAGAAAAATTCTGCGTCTCCCTCTGCACTCGAGGGTGGGGGTGGGGGGGGAAGGGGAGGCGTGGGCAACTCAGAGGGAGTAGAGGATGGACCCTGGGACCCTCCCTCACCTACTAGAGGGTCTGATGATCCCTGGGAGGGCTGCAAAATTTCTTGTTCTACTGATGCAGCTACAGCAGCGCAGCTCCTGCAGATTCCTGCCTCTGCGGAGGTGCCCCTGCGCGTTCCACAAGAGGGGCAGCGTGGCTTAGATGCCATGGGAATAGCTGTGGCTTGCCCTTGTGAAACCCCTGATGCCAAGGCCCGATTACTGTTAGGAAGCGTACCTTTAAACCCCCTTAGCAAATGTAAGACAGTTAGATGGAGTTAAGCACCATAGGAACGTAAAATCAAGAGAAAAATAACTTAATATTTAAACCTAAAATTAAGTAAGATTAAAATTAAGGTTACAGTAAAATAAACCTAATAAAATTATAGAATTAAATCCTCAAATCGTTGGAATAAGGTAAGATTCTTTTATCCCCTGAGGGAGGTACTTGCGGTTTGGGCCTGCAGATCCTGGGCCCGAGGCTGCGTTCACCACCCGGAGGCTCAACACGTGTTAGGCCTCACACGTGGAGCCTGGCCGGGGGGACCGTGAAAGTGCTTCTGGCGCCTGTCTGAGAACCGGTCCAGAGTCTGGCGCTAAGCCCCACTGTAGCACGTGTGCGATCGCCGTCTGATCGCACCGTGTGTTGAGCCGGGAGCCGCGCGGTTCGCCTCCGCGGTCACTCGCGTCGGGCCGAGCTGGGCGCTTCAAACTGGCTGGCGTTGCAGCCTCTAGCGCTCAGCCACCTTCCGGGCTTCGGCGCGAGGCTGTTTCCCCCCGAGGAAGGCAGAAATGACCGCCTGGGAGCTGGGCAGAGCAGGGCACCTCCTCAGTGCTGCAGATCCCGACCCTGCTCTGCGAGTCGTGCCGGATCCGGGCGGCGGGGGGGGGGGGGGGGGGGGTGGAAGGTAAGACTTAAAGGAGCAGAGCACCTGAATAGAAGAAAAGAAATTAAATAAAGGCAATCAGTGAAACAAATAAAGATAAAATTAAGTCGAATTAAGTAAATTAAAGAATAAAAGGTAGGACTCCAGTAAGCCCAAGGCTTACGGAACCCTCCAGCTGCTTGGAGGCTGAGTATACTGGAGGTAGTGGGTGGTCCCAGTGGTATTTATACCGCTCCACCTCCAAAAAGGTTGGGCTCAGCCTCCAAGCTGCTGGAAGGGTTGCGTAACCCCAGAAGTAAAGGGACTGGACTGGAGTGACGATAAGGAATTGGAAGAGGATCTTGATAAATTGGAAGACTGGGCATTAAAATGGCAAATGAAATTTAATGTGGACAAGTGCAAAGTTATGCACCTAGGGAAGAAGAACCCAAACTATGGTTACACGATGCAAGGTTCCACATTAGGAACCACCACCCAGGAAAAAGATTTAGGTGTCATTGTGGATAAAATGTTAAAACCCTTGGCCCAGTGTGCAGCGGCGGCCAAGAGAGCAAATAGAATGCTAGGTATCATAAGGAAAGGAATGGAAAATAAAACAAAAGATATTATAATGCCTCTATATCGTTCCATGGTGAGACCGCACCTTGAATATTGTGTGCAATTCTGGTCGCCGCATCTTAAAAAGGATATAGCGTTATTAGAAAAAGTTCAGAGAAGAGCCACCAAAATGGTAAAGGGGATGGAAGGATACTCCTATGAAGAAAGGCTAAAAAGGTTAGGGCTCTTTAACCTGGAAAAGAGACGGCTGAGGGGAGATATGATAGAAGTCTATAAATTAATGAGCGGAGTGGAATGGGTAAATGTAGATCAATTGTTTATATTATCAGAATATAGAAAGACTAGGGGACATGCAATGAAGCTACAGAGTAAACTATTTAAGACTAATAAAAGAAAATATTTTTTCACTCAACGTGTAATCAAACTCTGGAATTTGTTACCGGAGGATGTAGTAAAGGCTGTTAGTGTAGCTGGGTTTAAAAAAGGTTCGGACAAGTTCCTGGAGGAAAGGTCCATAAACCATTATTAAGAAGGGACCCAGGATATCAATGCTTGACCCAGTACAAGCATTGTGGAACCTGTGTCTTTTGGGGAAACTGCTAGGTACGTATGACCTAGATTGGCCACTGTTGGAAACAGGATACTGGGCTTGATGGACCTTGGTCTGACCCAGTATGGCATATCTTATGTTCTTAGAAATTTTGTGGGCAACCGATACAAATTTTTCCTGATGTCTCCAGAGTCACTCAGAAACGCTGGAGGGCTTTTTTAGAGGTCCGCCAGCGGGTTTTGGCTCTGGGGGCATCATTTTATTTGAAGTTCCCTTGTAAGTGTCATGTGATCTTTCAAGGGAAACGATACATTTTCTTTGTTGTGGAACAATTATTAGATTTTCTGAAAGATAAGGGATGATATTTGGTATGGATTGATGTTAGCTATTATGTGCTTCTTGACTAGTTAAAAGGAGTTTTTGTTTTTTTGTTTTTCAGGATCCAGTGAAATGTTTGCTTGTACCTTATTTTACAACACCTCCTTGATGTGGGCTAGGTTTATGTGCGATGTATTATGTATACATAACGATGTTTATGTTTGTATGAGGATGTCGCTATTTTTTCCTTCTGTATAATTGTAATTTAAAAAAAAAAAAAAAAAAAGGTTTGGACAAGTTCCTGGAGGAAAGGTCCATAAACCTTTATTAAGAAGGGACCCAGGATATCAATGCTTGACCCAGTACAAGCATTGTGGAACCTGTGTCTTTTGGGGAAACTAGTAGGTACATATGACCTAGATTGGCCACTGTTGGAAACAGGATACTGGGCTTGGTGGACCTTGGTCTGATCCGGTATTGGCATATCTTATGATCTTATGATCACATGTAACTTGTAAGGCTTTACAAAGGTATTCAGGGAAAACCAGACAGCCACCTAACAAATGTTCTCTGGAGACCCAAGGTGGACTCGACCCAAGAGTCCTGCCACTTGTTTCCTCATAGAGGATGTAGAATGAACTAATAACTTCCTTAATCCAGTGGACAATCAAAGACATAGCTGCTGCCTGTCCTCTCCTTGAATCAGTGAATAAGAGAAAGAAATGGACCAAACTTAAGGAATTAGTGCCTTCCTGAGACTTCCTTTGCTGCATCTGCTGAACGTGAAGAGAGGGTCTGCCCAAAGATCCTCCTCCAAGAAGACAGATCAGTCTAAGATGAAAGTAAGACAACACTTTCCAGAGAAAGGTGGTGGTTTTAGATGTATTAGGAACTGGGCAATATTCTGAGGGGGGAGGGGGTCCTGAAAGGATGGGCTCCACCTTTAACAGGGTGGAACCAATCTGCTAGGATTAACCTTTAAAATTAGATAATGGGAGAAAGCTGACCGTTACCCAAGAGCAGCAGATGGTTCAGAATGATGCATTTTTGAAGGATACTAGCAAAACAGGGAAGTTAGGGCATCCCCATAAAAAGCTTCCAAGAAAAAGGTGCCTTTACATCAACTGATAACCAGATTGTTTTTTGTTCATATTAAAAACTTTGAAATGCCTGTATGTAAATTCTAGAAGTCTAAAAAGTAAGGTGAGATAATTAGAATATATAGCACTGAATGAAAAGATATGTATATTTGGCATCTCAGGGGGGACTCAAGATGGCAGTATAAGGCAAACATTGATCAGGAGAACTCCAGCACACCCGAGTTCTCTCTGCTTTTAGTTTTCTTACCGTTTTCTTGAACGTGGCGCTGATTCATGATGCACAAGAGCAAGGTGCAGGTCCCCCACCCCCCCCCCCAAACAGACACCTGCCCTTGTGAAGAACCAACCTTCTGTGGCATCTTCCTCTATAATTTGCAGTTCAAATGGATGATCACAGTAATAGGCTGACTGTCCAGGAATCCATAACAGAGGAACTGGGAAAGCAGGCGGTGATTATAAAGAAATGTTTCGATGCAATATTTATAAAGATCGATTTATGCTCCAGAGAAGGACTGAATCCTTGGATGACCATGGAAGGAGATGTAATCTCCAGTCCACCCAAGATTTTCTTAAGGAGATAATTTATGGAGGTTCTTAAAATACTTCAGATCAATTTTCCTCCCATTGCCTGAGCATTTAATTTACCAACAACTAACTCAGAGAAGCGTAGTGAAAACGCAGGGGGGGGGTGGGGGGAGAAATGATGAAGTTCAGCAACAGATATCTGAGACTAGCATGAATCTCACTGAATATCTGGAGAACTCTCGGGATGATATTAACGTGCGGTCAGCCTTGATTGTGGTATCTGCACTTGAGCAAAACCCGATTATAAAGCTTTTCTTTAGATATCGGAATGTTACTTTTCTGGGTAATAAAATCTGGGGATTCCCTGATTTAAAGTAAGGCAACACAAAAAACGTAGAAAGTTATTTAACTAGTGTCAAAGGGTTCTGCACCTTTGTACATCTTTTCTTTCAAGATATCCACATACAGTAGATGTGTTGTGAAATTTCATGCTGACACTTTTGTTATTTATGAACCAGAGCAATTTGAAAGATTTCTTATTGGTAGAATGGTTAGCACTCCTAATAATGGGGGACTAGTGTTCAGTCTTAGCCTTGTGCGCTTACATTTAATAAGATTTGGTTCTCATGAAGTACAGCTTGTTTTACCTCTTTGTTTCCTCTTTAAATAACTGGCAGGGTTTTTCAGCGAGTCGCCTCCCCCTCCCCCCGCCCTTTTTCATACTTTTCCTGGTTTCATAGATGTTACCGATACAACTGATTTTGTATTGCGTTATTGCAGGCCTCGACAAATTTTGTGTGGATTTAGTAGCCAAGCCAAAATCATATGAGCCAGTGTTTGCAACTTCCTCGCTACCCCTTCCCATTATCTCTCGCACTGGTGCAGAGGCAAGGTGTGTGTGTGTGGTACAGAGGCAAGATGAAAGAAGACCTAGAGAAATTGGGAGACTTGGTGTCCAAATGGCAGAAGAAATTTAATGTGGACAAATGCAAAGTTATGCACTTAGGGAAGAACAACCCAAACTCTAGATGCATAATGCAAGGCTCCACATCATTAGGAACCACCACCCAGGAAAAGGGTCCAGGTATCATCATGTAGAATACTTTGAAATCCTCTGCTCCGTGTACAACAGCGGCCAAGAAAGTAAATGGAATTCTAGGAATCAAAGAAAGGAATGGAGAATTGAACAAAATATATTAAGATCACTCTGTATCACTATACGATGTGACCATACCTTGAATACTCAATGCAGTTCTGGTCGCCAGACCAAAAAAGAAAGGTTATAGCAGAATTAGAAAATGTGCAAAGAGCCTCCAAAATGAAGGGGATGGAAGGATACCCCAACAAGGAAAGACTAAAACGTTTAGGGCTCTTCAGCTTGGAAAAAAGACAGCTAAAGGGGGGATATGATAGAGGTTTATAAAATAATGAGCATACTGAAATAAGTAAAACAGATTGGCTGTTTACTCCTTCAAAAAGCACATTAAAAACTAATTGGAGAAAAGAAGTAATTAGATCTTACCTGCTAATTATTGTTCCTGAAGGAACGACAGTCCAGTCCCTTTACTTCTGGGTTACGCAACCCTTCCAGCAGCTTGGAGGCTGAGCCCAACCTTTTTGGAGGTGGGGCGGTATAAGTACCACTGGTACCACCCACTAACTCCAGTATTCGATTGAAAAAGCAGTCTAACCAAAGTTCTATGAACAATCAAACAATTAACACACATCACACATCAAACTCCCTCACGGGATAAGAAACCAAAACCAAATTTTTTTTATTTTTTTTATTTATTTTTTTTTTTTAAATAAGAAATAGGAGCCAGGGAGGAGGGAATGCCGCGGAGAGGAAGGGGAGGGGTGCCCGATACTGCCCTAGGCGACTTTCTCCTGCCCTCCTCCCCCCAGACCTGGTTCTACGCTCGGCCAGATGCTTCGCTCTTGACTGATAGGCCTTCAAGTCCGGCCGTGCCGGGTGGGATCAGGGACTGGACTGTCGTTCCTTCAGGAACAA
The DNA here is from genome assembly GCA_033557465.1 of Ichthyophis bannanicus. NCBI lineage: Eukaryota > Metazoa > Chordata > Amphibia > Gymnophiona > Ichthyophiidae > Ichthyophis > Ichthyophis bannanicus. The sequence goes on from CM066038.1 coordinate 400,580,994, forward strand.
TAATTAGCAGGTAAGATCTAATTACTTCTTCCTTATCGTCACTCCAGTCCAGTCCCTTTACTTCTGGGATGTACCAGAGCAGTTCAATCCTGGGTGGGTTCCGGCATACCCGGACTGAAGGACTGCCCGACCAAACCGAGCGTCCGCTGCACTCTGCACGTCCAGTCTGTAGTGCCTTGTGAAGGTATGCAACGAGGACCAAGTCGCCGCTCTACAAATGTCCAACGGAGGGACTAGACTGAACTCTGCCCACGAGGCAGCCTGAGCTCGGGTGGAGTGCGCTCGGAGCCCCCCTGGAACCTGTTTCCCTTTCAGTATGTAGGCGGATGCAATCGTTTCTCTGATCCACCTGGAGATGGAGGCCTTGGCCGCCGCCTCTCCTTTGTGCGGGGCCTCCGAACTGGACGAACAGCTTGTCGGATTTCCGGAAAGGAGCTGTGCGTGAGAGGTATCGCTTCAAAATCCTCTGGACGTCTAAGCGTCGTAGCCTGCTGTTTCTACCTTCAGGTCCCTCGGCCGGCCAGGTCGGAAGGGTGACTGTCTGGTTCACGTGAAAAGGAGACAGAACCTTGGGCAGGAAGGAAGGTACCGTGCGTAGTACCACTTTGTCCCTGAGAAAGGATAGGAAAGGCGGTCGAGAGGACAGAGCTTGCAACTCGGAGACCCGTCTGGCCGAGCAGATAGCGACCAGGAAGACTGTCTTGAGGGTTAAGTCCTTCAGGGAAGCCTTCTTAATCGGCTCGAAGGGTTCCCCGACCAATGCATTTAGAACAAGATTGAGGTCCCAAGGAGGGATCACTGATCTCCGTTGAGGACGCAGCCGCCTAACTGCCCTTAGGAACCTGGAGACGTCCGCGTGGGCCCCAAGGGGCTTGCCGTGGACTTTGCCTCTATAGCAGGCGATGGCGGCTAGTTGGACCCGCAAGGAACTGTGCGCCAGGCCTTTCTCAAAACCCGCTTGTAGGAATTCCAGCACCTCGGGGACTGAGGCCAAGAGGGGTTTCCTTCGGTGTTCCGAACACCACGCCTCAAAGATGCGCCAGACCCTTACGTAGGCCAGGCAGGTCGAGCGTTTCTTCGCACTCAACAGCGTTGAGATTACCGCTCCTGAATAGCCCCGCTTCAAGAGGTGCGCCCTTTCAATAGCTAGGCCGTAAGCGAGAACCGATCCACGTGAGGCATTATTACCGGGCCTTGTCTGAGCAGGCCCCTTCTGCAAGGGAGCCGCCAAGGACGGTCGGCCAGCAACCTCACCAGATCCGCATACCAAGGACGACGTGGCCAATCCGGGGCAATGAGGATCACCAGACCTTGGTGGGCTTCCACCCGCTGCAGGACTTTTCCGATCAGGACCCACGGGGGAAACACGTAGAGAATACCCTCCGTCGGCCACTTCTGAGACAGGGCATCTAGGCCTTCGGACATTCTTTCCCTCCGCCGACTGAAGAATCGATCCACCTTTGCTGAGGAGAAGGTTGCCATGAGGTCCATGACTGGCAGCCCCCAGCGGGCCACTATCTGGTCGAAGGAATCCTTTTCCAGCTCCCACTCTCCGTGGTCTATCTTGTGTCTGCTGAGGTAATCGGCCGTGAGGTTGTCCGTGCCTGCCATGTGCTGAGCCGAAAGCGCTTCCAGGCGGGTCTCTGCCCACTGGAAGAGGGCCCCCGCCTCCTTCTCCAAGGCGGGGCTGCTGGTACCGCCCTGGTGGTTGATGTAAGCTACCGTGGTGACGTTGTCGGAGAGAACGCGAATCGCTTTTCCTAGCACTAGGGGCTCCAGCGCTCTGAGCGCTAGGATGACGGCCCGCAACTCCAGTCTGTTGATGGGCCATTGGGATTCCAACTGCGACCAGAGGCCCTGGACGAACTGGTCCTCGCAGTGAGCCCCCCAGCCCATCAGGCTGGCATCCGTCGTCAACAGTATCCATAGATGGGGCTCGAGGGGCATCCCCCGCTCTAGATTCCTTGGGCACCGCCACCAGTGCAGGGATTGTTTGGTTCGCGGAGCACAGGGTAACTGAGTTGACAGACGATGATGTTGTGGAGACCACCGACGCAATAGTGCGCGCTGTAGTGGACGCATGTGGGCCCTGGCCCAAGGCACTACCTCTATCGCCGCTGCCATTGTGCCCAGCACCTGAAGATAATGCCATGCGGAGGGGTTCCGTCTGCTCAGGAACTGTGCAACTAGTAGTCTTAGGTCCCTTGACCGCGCTCGAGACAGGAACACTCTGCCCCTTCCTGTGTCGAATCTTGCTCCGAGATATTCGAGGTCCTGGGAAGGCGTCATCCTGCTCTTTGCTCGGTTGATGACCCACCCTAACTCCTCTAGCACCTGAACCACTCTGCTCGTCACCATGTGGCTTTCTTCTTCCGACTTTGCCCGGACCAGCCAATCGTCTAGGTACGGGTGTACTAGGATTCCTTCCTTCCGGAGGAAGGCCGCCACCACCACCATCACCTTGGTGAATGTCCGTGGAGCCGTAGCTAGGCCGAAAGGAAGGGCCTGGAATTGGAAATGGCCCCCCGGCACCGCGAATCTTAGGAACTGTTGATGGGCCTTCCTGACTGGAATATGCAGGTAGGCCTCTGTCAAGTCGAGAGACGTCAAAAACTCTCCGCCTCTTACCGCTGCGATGACTGATCGTAGAGTCTCCATGCGGAAGTGTGGTACTCTGAGACAGCGGTTGACCTGTTTTAAATCCAGGATTGGACGGAAGGACCCTTCCTTCTTTAGTACTACGAAGTAAATGGAGTATCGACCCAATCCGTACTGGTCTGGTGGCACAGGCACCACTGCCCCGAGTGTGATTAGCCGAGCGAGGGTTGATTCTATTGCCGCCCTCTTTGCCAGAGATCCGCTGGGAGATTGAATAAATGCTGGAGGAATTTGCTTTGAGAACTCTAGAGCGTAGCCCTCCCTGATGACCTCTAGTACCCACTGATCCGAAGTGACCCGGGACCAGGCGGGCAGAAACTGCCTTAAACGACCTCCCAATGGCAGCACTTCCCCCTGGACCCCCGTCGCCTCATTGCTGTTTTCTGGGGGCCGAGGAGAAGGAGGAGGTCCCAAAACCCCGACCTGCTCCCCGAAACCCCCGGAAACCTTGGCTTCTAGCGGGGGAAGCGTCCCCTGGGGGGGGGATTGGATCTGGCTGGACGAAATCTGCGAGAGTCCCTGGCCTGGCTACGAGCCGAAGCCAGAGGGCGACCTTGTTTCGGTCTGTCTTCCGGGAGTCTGCCACCCTTGGACTCGCCCAGGTCCTTTACCAACTTTTCCAGATCCTCGCCAAAGAGCAGCTTCCCCTTAAAGGGGAGTCGGCTCAGGCGTGCCTTAGAGGAGGCATCCGCTGCCCAGTTCCGTAGCCACAAACAGCGTCTGGCTGCCACCACAGAAGCCATGTTCTTGGCCAGGCTTCTAATGAGGTCATAGTGACTATCCGCCAGGTATGCTGCTCCTGATTCCAGCCTAGCGGCGTTGGGCCGGGGTTCACCCGCGGAGGTCTCTGCTGACTGAAGCTGCTGAGACCACCTTAAACAGGCCCGAGCTACCCAGGCTCCCGAGACGGAGGCTTGCAGGGCGAGAGCGCTTACATCGAATGCCTGCTTCAGGAGTGTATCCAATTTTCTGTCCTGTGAGTCTCTTAGGGCCGTGCTGCCCTCAACCGGGATAGTAGTCTTCTTCGTGACTGCTGATACCGCTGCATCCACTCTGGGAGATTTTAAGAGCTCTTTGTCTGTCTCTGGGAGAGGATATAGGCGCATCATGGACCTGACTCCTCTTAGGCTAGATTCCGGTTGGTCCCATTCTTCCTGGATCATCTGACGAACCACTCTGTGGACCGGGAAGACTTTCTGAGATCTTCTAAAGGCTTGGATTAATGGATCTTCCAGCGCCTCCTCTTCTGCAGGTGTATCAGAGGCCACGTTGAGCGCTTTTAGGGACTCATTAATTAGTGCCGGAAGCTCTTCCCGGCGAAAGACCCTAATAACTCTGGACTGGTCTTCCTCTGGTATCTCTCCTTCTTCCAGCTCCTCCTCTTCTTCATCCAACTCCCTGTCCGAATAGGCCTCATCTGGGGTGCCCAGAGAGAGGGCTGCCAGAGGTTCCTCCTCACTCAGACGGGGGCGCTTAGGCGGAATGCCCTGCTCCTGAGTACCTGTTCCCAGGAGCCTGGCTGTCTTATCTTCCCTTGAAGAACCAGCGTCTCCTGGCTCCCGCCCCTGCTTCCGCAAACAATAGGCTTTGTGGAGCAAAAGGATAAAATCTGGAGAGAAAAAGTCCCCGGTCCCTCCTTCCCCAGAAGGGAGGGGGGAGGGGGGGAGGGGGGTAGGGGAGGAGGGGGTACATCCGAGGAAGTAGGAGGTAACTGGGGTCCTCCCTCCCCCCCTAGGAGGTCACCTGGCCCCTGAGGAGGGGGAGCGATGGATAGGCTAATTTCCTGCTCAACCGAAGCCGCCACGGCGGCGCAGCTCCTGCAGATTCCTGCCTCTGCAGAGGTGCCTCTGCGTGTTCCGCAGGAGGGGCAGCGGGGCTTGGTCGCCATGCCCTGGATCCCCTGTATAAGCGCCCAAACTCCAGATATATTTCTCCCCCTCAGAAGCTTTTAGAGGAGGGAAATAACGATTCAAGATTGAAGGAGTTAAGAATTAAATGCATAAACTGAAATCAATGATTTAAATATATTAAAGTAAATTCTGTACTTTAAAGTAAACTTAAAGCAAACTTAAAGTAAATTAAAATGAAATAAAATTAAAGTAAATAAATTAAATGCAGAAATGTATCTCCTTTTCCTCCCACGGAGGTACTTGCGTTTAGGCAGACTGTATCTCCTGGACCCGACTCAGCAATCCTAGCCCGAGGGCTCTACACGCGGTAGGCCTCACCACGTGGAGCCCGGGCAGAGGACCGCGAGACACTTTCCTGGGCCGCGCTGTGCTCCTTGCGATTTTCCCCCGTAAAGTGCTGCTTTCTTGCAGGCTTCGGTCTGATGTCTGTCTCTCTCTCTCTTCCCCGTAGGGCTCCCGGGGAGTGGCGAGACTCGCCTCCGCGTCCTACTTTCTCGGGACGGGTCCGGCGAGAGGCGCTGTCTGGCGGCGCTGCCTCCAGCGCTCAGCCGCCAAAGGGGCTTCGGCGCGAGGCAGATGCAATCCGGAGCAGGGGGCAGGAGAAATCGCCAGAGCCGTTGTCGGGCAGAGTAGCAGGAGCGAAATTGTCTCCGACTCTGCGAGGAGAGAGCACTTCTGAGGCCCGATCCGGGGAGCGGAGGGGGGGGGGGGGGGGAAGGCTGAGAGAGCAGGCAGAATTAAAGAAACAGGACCACAAGTAAGAACAGAAGCAAATAAGAGCCAATTAAGGTGAAATTAAATTAAAAATGAAATAGGTTAAATAAAATTAAAGCAAGATTGCTAACAAGAAGGACTCCAGTAAGCCCTAGGCTTACGGAACCCTCCAGCTGCTTGGAGGCTGAGAATACTGGAGTTAGTGGGTGGTACCAGTGGTACTTATACCGCCCCACCTCCAAAAAGGTTGGGCTCAGCCTCCAAGCTGCTGGAAGGGTTGCGTAACCCAGAAGTAAAGGGACTGGACTGGACTGGAGTGACGATAAGGAATATTATTTCACTCAACGTGTTATCAAACTCTAGAATTTTTTGCCAGAAGATATAGTGTAGCTGTTAGTGTAGCTGGGTTTAAAAGAGGTTTGGACAAGATCCTGGAGGAAAAAAAAGTCCATAAACCATTATTAAAGTGGACTAGAGAAAATCATTGCTTACTCCTGAGGATAGGCAGCATGGAAATGTCTAACTTTCGGGGGGAACCTGACAGGTACTTGTGACCTAGATTGATCACTGTTGGAAACAGGATACTGAGCTTGATGAACCTTTGGTCTGACCCAGTACAACATCTCTTATATTCTTATGCCACTGCCTCAGCCAAGGAGCTACAAGGCGACACCACAAAGGCGTCTTGAAGAGACTCTGCAAACTCCAGTGCGTACCCCTTTTTGAGAACCTCAAGAACCCACTGGTGCAATGATATGGACCCAATAGCAGTGAAAGAACTGGATACATCCCCTCAACCACCTATCCCTTTCAGAGTCCTGTCGAGTCTCAGGAATGCTGGCACTCCCATAAGGGCTGACCTTCTTGGACTTAGATCTATAGGAGGCAGCAGTGGCTATGGAACTCTTTCCATCCCTAAAATGGCTCCATGCTCTCTGCTAGGCTTTATTTGAGGAACCCTTGGGATCTCTGTTTGTATCCTCTGGGGACCTCAACCTATCACAATACAGTAACTGACCCTTGAAGGGGAGTTCACTCAACTGCATCTAAACATGGCCTCTGCAGACCAATTCCTAAGCCAGAGCCACCTCCAGGCTACCACAGTGGCAGTCACAAATGCTCCAGACTGCAAACACGCCATCTCTGGGCTATTCGGCAACTAATACATACAGCATAAAAATGCTTGGGCCACTATACCCACACAAAGCACTGCCCGAGTACCCAAGGTCAAAGCCAATTCACTTAGGTTTAGCACCTACTGAAGAGGGTTCAGGTAACTGGGCAAATGTTTGTCCATACAGGTTTGTTTGCTCATGCATAAGCATACACAAATGAACATGTGTATGATAGCCCCTTTCCTCCCAAACAAGGCAGAAGAGTCCACAATCCTGGTCACACTGGCATGAGGAGCAGGGTAGCGCCAAGCAGACAAGATTGCCACAACCGCAGCTTCTTTCTTTGACAGTGACTGCAGCCAGAGCAAAGAGTGATGCAGTCTGCCCAAGAGACTCCCCTTCTCCCGTTGACAAAAGAGGCAGACAAGGCCATGGCTGTGGCGAAGAGTAATGTCGTCTGCCTATGGGGACTCCATCTCCTGTGGGCTAAGGAAGAGAAAAAGGCCATGATCACAATGAAGACAGATGGAATCTGTGAAAGAAAGAAGCTTGGGCAAGAAAAGCTTTGCCATGGGGGGGTGCTGCTGCAGAGAAGGCAGGAAATGTTTGAAGGGGCAGCGAGATTTGAATAGAATAGATACAAAACAAGGTTTGAGAGCAGAAAGTGGGACTAAAAAATAAGTAGTTTGGGAAGGGGAATATAGTGGGAGAGGGGCAGCAGGTGAGGTACAATAGGGGAGGAGGGGAGTGGGCAAGATGTTGGAAGTTGAGGAGATGTATGGATAGGTGCAAAAGGCCAAAATGTGTACATGCCAAAAGGTGAACACCGCCCCCTCCACCCAAACACAGACAGGAACCCCAGCCTCACAAGACACATACACCCACACACAAACAGGCAGTCCCCACTCATGCACATAGGAACCACAACCCCACACCCGCCCCATCCTTCACACATACAGGTGCCCCAAGCCAAGCATCCCTCACACTCAGGCAACCTAGCCCTGCATCCCCCGACATGCACCCCACACATATACAGGCAGCTCCCCCCCCCCCCCGCACCAAACAAACACCCCACACAACATATAGGCACCCCACTCCCGCAACATGTACAACCTACCCCAGCACTGCATACGCCTCGTAGCACTATGTAATGTTAAATAGTAGTACACACACACACAAAGACACTGTGCCAAGACAGACAGAAGCATATGGATAAACACTAGACAGAGCCCCTGCTACCACAGGTTTGGTTATGGTTTTAGGCACTCGATATACCACCCTTTACTGTGTGTATCAGAGCTGTTTACAAATACATTCTAACAGGCCCTTTTTATTCCTTTGTACCCGAAGGGCTCACAATCTAAGCGTACCTGAGGCAATAGCGCATTTTCTCTTCCGCATTTACAAACTCATACATGTCTGGCAGGGGGAGGTGCAAATGCAAGATATACAATGTCTCATTATGAGGGAGGAGTGGCTCAGTGGTTGGGACAGCTGCCTCATGCCGGAGGGCTGAGGGATCAAGTCCTACATAGGGACAAGTAACCTCACGCCAGAGGGACTGAGGTCTCTAGTCCAATGGCAACTCCTTGTGGCCTTGGGCAGGCCCCTTAACCCTCCATTTTGTCATATTAGAAGTATGCACTTTGCACCTTGCTTTTTTTAGGCTGCATAAATCAAGCAGCAGAGAAAGAGAACCAATTAAATAAACGGGACAAATCTACAAAACAGGAAAAATAAAGATAGCATGCAGATATAAAACAGACTTGGGAAGAAGGGCCTGGGTCCAGACTTACCAGGCCCCTTCAGGGGCCCCATGGGGGTCCTCCTGGTCACTCCCTGGCACACCAGTAGTGGAACCCATGGGTTACAGGGCTGGACATAGGGCAACTGTCAGCTTGAGAAGACAACGGACGTACCCAAGCTTGGAGCAGATGCAGGGCCAAAGATCTCATCTCACAGGCCACAACACCGATCTAGCCTAACTGCAATGCCGCACCACTTGCTGGAGGTAGACAATTATTGGCTTTGCTTAGTGCTGCACCAGTGGATATACTAGTGATGACATCACTGACGATTAATCTGGTCTGCCTCCACCCGCTGGATTGTGAGCATTTCAAGAGCATTGTTCTGGCTTGGCCAACTTCAGGCAGCCATTCTGGATCTGCATTTTATTACGTTCACATCCCCCTCGCTCACTTTTCTACTGTTCATATTATATTCTTGTTTTATATATTTTGGTGCAAGAGCTGCAGGGAGGGGTCTGATGCACAGCTATACCCCTGACTTCAAATTCAGAAGGGGTGACAGCAGCTGTTACTTCTACAGCCAAACAGTAATATTTCTCTGAAACAAAACAAAAGGAGGCTTTCCTATTCCTCAACAAAACTTTGCTAGTGCTACAGCTTCAAATTCTGTAAACACTAGCTCTTTTACATATAGGGGCTCTGAGCCCATGTCTCCTAACTGCTTTAGATGGAAGTGCTGCTAAAAAACAAAAGGATGTAAGCATAACTCGTAGTTCAAGGAAGATCAGAAAATCAAGTAATAAGTGCACAGCAGATGGAGGGAGCAGCGAGACCAACGGGTGACCAAAATGGGAAGACTTGAGAGGAAGAGAGAAAATGAAATGCAAGTAGAAAAGAGTGCGACTAGCACAAGGAGTAAGAGAGAAACAGAAGCAGAGTAGCAGAGAAAGAAAGCAAAATCAGGTGCACCATCCAGAACACCCAATCCGAGAATCAAACTCAGGTCCTCCACATGGTAGTGCACAGCACCTGTTGGTAAGGCACTAGACCGGTGGTTCCCAAAATGGGCTTGCAAAATTCTCATTTGGGGTCACGGCAATGCCGGCCTCCAGAGCAGCAGTTTTTCCTGCCGGCTAGCGGTCACGGCAGGCGAGACGGAAGCAGGACGGGGATAGGTCAGCGTTAAAAATCAGTATGAGGCTTTGAAGCCCATGTGCACAATGCACGTTCATGAACTCCAAAGCCCTGCCAATTTTCAAGGGATCTTCACTGCGATCGAACCCGTGCATGTAGATTGAGCCCCGCAGTGGAGAAAGTGGTGCTGAACTCGTGAGATTTGAAGCAGCCCAATCAGTAAAACTTGTGGCTCAAGCTGCATGCAAAGTCTCCTCTCAGAGAAGGGCAGCAAAGGCAAGAACAGTGAGCCTAGTTGCACAAGAGAGGGGGGTGGAAATGAGAGAGGAATGGGGGTTGAAACAAATGCATTAGATGATGGATGGATGTCTGTCTCTCATTTGTCTCTCCCAAATGAGAGACAGACATGCATAAGGTGATGAACGGGGAGGGAGGGTAATAAGAGAGATACACACACATGGGTGATGGATGCAGGGTGGGGAACGACAATGAAATAGAGAAACACACACACACGGGTGATCTGCTGGGCACTGGGAGAGGTGAGAGGGAGGACAGATGCTGGACACTGGGCATACAAAGATGGAGTGGAGATGAGGAGGAGGGGGAGGGAACATTGGAGGCTGGACCACCAGGGTAAAGAGGAAGCTGGACATGATGGGGGTTGAAATAGTTTGAATGGCAGGGAGATGTTTGGCATGGGGTGGTATGGGGCAGGCAGACAAAGGAAATGCTGGATATGGGGGAGGGGGAACTAAGGGGTATGTTTACTAAACCGTCTTAACGTCGCAGCGGTGGTATTATTGCGCGATAAGTGACGTTATCATGCGATATTATCACTCAATAACGTCACTTATCGTGTGATAACGCGGCGGCGGCATTAAGGCACACTAACGCTGTGAAATCCGGGTCTGAAGGGTGGATTAAGGCTTCCCAGAGGGCGGAGAGAAGGGGTCAATGGGCAGAGTAGGAGGGGAGAGGCTCCAGGCACACTAACGCTGTGAAATCCAGGTCTGAACACTAACGCCAGTGAAACCCTCAAGTTAAGCCACATTTGCAGGAAAGAGAAACCATTTCAGGTCAGCAATGTGCAGCAAAGGCAGGGAAACCCAGAAAAGTGATAGTTGTGATACATGTGCAGGGAACAAAGAGGCAAATAAACATATAAAAGGACCAGAACCACATCTAAAATCCCAATAACCAAGCTGGCCAATAGTGATATTAATGATAAACAAAGCAACACTACTGACAAAGCGTATAAATTAAGATATCATGTTTGGAAGAGTCTATGCTCTGTCCCCCTACAAAATGAATGATCCCACATTGAAATAGCGGCGATCAGGGTTTCTGTCGTTTAGATTGGGCAGGTTTGTTATGGCGTGCACATGTGCAGCAACAGCAGAGTGAGCACGTAGGCAAGGGCAACCGTACTGATGCTGTAAATGGGATACAGGGGGCTGCAGGCGGCACATGCTGTGGTCCAGCTGGGGCACAGTGTGTGTTAGGCAGATGCCTAGGTGGCACATAGGAATGCTGAAACTGTAAAGCAGCAAGACATCAACTGACGAGGGTCCAACATGGGCACGAGTGTGTGTCCCACAGTGTCACAGGGGAGATTACCCAGCAGGTACCCCCAAGGGCACATAACATTGGCAGGCGGTGCGGGGGGGGGGGGGGAGCGCGCATGTCCATGTAGGCACCCCTACCCGAGAACCCACACCATAGGCAGCTGCCTACCAGCACACTGGATGGCCTGGGACTGCGCACCACCAGCATAATGGCATGGCAGCATGGTGGCAGAGGGGTGCTAGTGGCAGAGGGGGCAGTGGCATCTGCCCACAGCAGACCATGGCCTAGCCCCGTTTAGGTGGGTGCCGTGCAATGCAACAGACAGGATCTGTCTGACGAACAGTCATGGTATCCCCAAGGAATGAACTGTCCCTGTGTCAACAGTGTAGTGCAGTACACACAGCCAGTGTGTTCAGGAGCAGAAGGTCACAAGTTCAAGTCCCAGCTGTGGCTCCTGCCAACCTTTTCCCCATATTTTACCCAGTACTAAACCGTGGTAATAAAGACGGAACCTTTATTGCAGATAAAATAAACATGCCTGAACGCCTATATTTTACCCTACAGAGTACAGACACCATAAACATGTGCAATCCCTAGAGCAGAGTTTCCCCAACTGCAGTCCTGGAGGGCCAAACACCATTCAGGTTTCATGCTGACCCTAATAAATATGCCTGTGCTGCATTAGTATGCGCCGCCCCCATTATATGCAAATGTATCTCATGCATATTCATTAGGGACAGCATGAAAACCTGAACAGTGTTTGCCCCACCAGGACCGGAGTTGGGAACCTCTGCCCTAGAGCAGCGGCCAACAGAGGCATAAACACCCACACCCACACCCACACCCACAGGCTCCACTATCCAAAGCCTCATGGAGAGTCAGGCTGTTGGGCCCTGCGTGCACAGCATCTCCCAATACTAGCACTTGCATACCTTAGCAATGCCGCCCTAAACTTAGGAATATGTTACACATATATCAAAAGGTTGCTATGATTAATGGCAGATAGCAATTCCTAAGTTAAGCACAATTTGCTGATAGAGCTGCATCATAGCAACCTTTCTAATATCTGTGGAGTGTGTTTCAGTTTTGGTTTCTGACAGTGTTTACCACCCCGGGGAGTGACCCCCAACAGTACTGCGTACCATAGCCATGCCTGCACTGTGCCCAGGACTGGTGTGGTAGCCAGGGCTGCCAAAAGCCTCTATATTTGCACAATGCTGGCATAGGTGTGGGAGTGTGTGCCTGTCTATCCAGTGTGTTGTGGCTGCCTACACCTTACTCAGCCCACACTGCTTGCACCGTCTCCAGTGTTAGCCTGCCAATGTGCATAATGAGGAGCAAGGTACTGTGGGTATGGCCCGGACAGGGTGGCCTGGGCAGGATGCACCTGCACAGGGCAATGGCGGGGACATTGTAGTGCCCAGCCACCACCTGCACGGACAGGGTGGCCACAGCATGTCCTGCTGGGAGGTCACTCTCACCCTTACTGAGCAGTGACCACGGCATGGCTAGGTTCCCCCATAGTGCTATATAGTATCTCTCTCAAGTGATATTTATGGGTTCTCTTTTCTGGGGCCCAATCACTGACTTATCTGCTTGGTGTGGGTGTACTCACATCCCAGTTTTGGGTGCACGCATCTCCTCCAGGAACATGCACTATGGACTAGCTAGCAGACTGTCTGCAGTTAGTATGTGTATGGCTGGAACACCTTGCAGGGTGCAGCGGCTGGAGACTCACTGTGCTCGCTGCTGGAGAATGTCAAATAGTGGGGGGCAGCTGAGCATTTCCAGACCTACTGTCTGTCTGCCATTGCCTTATGGATGCATACAGATCTGCACTGACTGCCCTGTAGGGTGCCTGTTCCTCAGCAGGACTGGGGTTGATGGTCCCCTCTACTGCCACCAATGTGGAGCTGTTGGTGGGCGATCCTGTCCCCCACCCTGAGCCCCAGAGGGCAGGTTGGGTGGTGCTACATAATCCGCCTATGGGTCCAAACACCCCCCCTTCACTTAAATCATGTGACCATGGCACCCACACAGGATATGAACTATTCTGGGTGCATCATAGTCCACAAGGGCTAGACATGACTGGGAAATATGGATAGACACAGGTGTATCCTAGGTGTGTCTGCAAGGACTACCTATCACACACTGGCAATGATGGCGACCTGCAGCATAGCCTATCTCAGCTAAGCCAGGTGCTGCGGACCTGGTGCTGGGCGCCCCACCTCGCCCTCAGGGTGAGCACAGTACCCCCACAATGTGTCGGTCTGTAGCTACTCTGTGCCAGTAACACACATGGTCAGTTCCCCCTACCTGGCCGAGGTGCTGTTGGGTGCATACCTCACCTTGTGATCATCTGTAGACTACTGATCTGCCATGTGCAGTGCATCATGGGTACGGGTGGGTTAACCCTATCCTGGTAACCACAGCAGACAGTTTGTGTGGTGACCTGCAGTCCTTCTGTAGCCAGCCAGGGGTTTGTTAGTAGCTACAGAGATGTAGCCCACTGGTTACTTCACTGACTGTGGAGGCAGAGGTCATGGGTTTGATCGCACAGTGGTGTTATTTGATAGGGCTGTCTGAGGCATTTCCTTTTTTAATTTAAATTAGTGCTGCCAGCAAAAACACCCTCACAGTGCTGTAACCTTAAGGTGCCTCATAAGGCACCCTATAAGGCGCCCTATAGGGAACATTGTAAGGTGCCTTGGCAGACAGTGCACTTTATAATGTGCCCTCTGGAGTGCCTTATAGGGCGCCTTAGGTTACGGCACTGTGAGGGTGTGTTTGCTGGCAGCACTAATTTACATTAAAAAAGAAAATGCCTCAAACAGCACTGATTTAAAGTAAAGGGTAATGCCTCAGACAGCCTTACTCATTAAGCCCATTGGGGGATCGAACTCATGACCCCTGTTTCATCAGTCAATGTATTAACCATTGTGCTACACCTCTGTTGCTGTGTTTGCAGGTCAGCGAGCCTAATTAAGGCTAACGCGCGTTAACATGCCACGGCTCCCTCTATCGCGCGATAACAGACTTTATAGCACGATAACCCGAAATGCTACCTTAAGACCGGAACGCCCACTACCTTATATGGCATTTGTCACAGTAAGACTGCAACTAACACCGGTAACATTAAGACGGTTTAGTAAACATACCCCTAAGGAGACATAAGAGATGCTGGACATAGGGAGGGAGGAAGACAGGAGATGCTTCACACTGTGAGGAGTACTGAGGAGTGGAGAGAAAGAAGCTTCTAGACAGGAAGGGCACAAATACCGTAAGACTGACAGGAAATGCTGCACATTAGGGGTGGGGCTATGGAGACAGAAAGAGATGCTGGACATGAGGGGGGGGGAGAGGAGAGATGCAGGACACGGGAGAAGAGACAGGGGAGAGTTAGTGACAGACTGGGCAATAAGAGGTGGGAAAGAGAGAGAGATGGGGATGGGAGAGCTGAATGACGGAAAGTGATGAAAAGCTGTGGGTAAATACAGTGAAAAGCAGAAGGAAGAAGACTGAAGAGATCAGCATTACAGATTGATATAAGTGATGAAGTGAAGACAGGAGAGAGAGAAGAAATGGCAGATGACACTGGAAACAATATAGTTAAGAGAAGGCAGAGAAAAAACAGAAACCAGACCCTGGGACCAACACGATTGGAAAAATAAAATGAACAGAAAACAAGGTAAAAAATAATTTTAATTTTCTATTTAATGATAGGAATATGTGAGCTTTTGGAATACAGTGGTTAGGGCCAGTTAGATATGGCTGGGGCCCAGCCAGAGGCAAAGATTTGGAAGGGGACCTCAAAACACACTTTCTGACACACACACACTCTGTACCCCCCCCCCCCAGTCACTTAGCCCGCACAACCATGCACATATAGTGCTTCCAAACAAACAGTGAGCCCCCAGGCAAACACACACTGCCCCAGAGACGCTGAGCCCCACACCGCATATGTTCAAGAAGCTGTGTCATAACTTCTAAGCCTGTATCAGACGAGTTGAGTACATCAGATAACTACTTTAAAAAGCACAGATTTACATATTTATGTTTACATTTATGTTACTTGTGTGATAATTTGATTTGATTACTATCTGGGGTCACGGGAATTTTTAGCTGCTGAAATGAGGGCACACCAGAAAAAAGTTTGGGAAGCACTGCACTAGACTAATCCAATTAAGAGTGAAAGGTTTAGAATAAACTGAAGGGACAAAAAGGTGAGAAAAAGTAGCCCAGAGATAAGTCACTGTGTCTGTAAAACATCTGGCTCCACTATGCCTTGTAAGCATTTCCAAACAGCAAGAGGACATCCAGATGACCTCCCGTCCTAAAAGGTCACAGGAATGGACATTTAATAAACAAGCCTTTCTAGAGGTGCAAATGCCACTTGTTTATCTGTATTATGCCCAGATGAGGAAGAGCTTAGTTTGTTCATAAGCGACCTTAAGTTTCAAAGGGTTTGTTTTTGCTGATTTATTTCAACTAAATACAGCCAAGCAACAGAAGCAACACATCTTGAGAAACGTTTGCCAGACAGAATCTGTCCCAGTAGCATCCCAGTCGGCTTGTCACCAATATCTAAGTGCTCAGAATGTGAAAGCCTGCCTTCCTTCTCCCCACCCATCAACAATAAAAACGGCAGCAAACGGATTTGTTTCACACTGACAAAGTAACATAACCCAAGTCAAGATACTAAGTACCAGATGAAAATATACCAACTGTACAAAATGATTTTATGCCGCATAAGATTTTAAAACACTACCATTTATTTCAATTCAGAGGAACTGTAATAAATTGCTATAATAAAAAGGTATTAAATGCTCAAGTACAGTACCCATCAAACTGCTAAGCAAGAGTTAGTACAAAAGTTGTTGCACTGCAACATTTTTGGATAACATGTTAGGCATATAAAAATCTACATCACTGGCTGATATAGAAAGCACTGCCATAGCTTCTGTATTCCCCCCATCATCACTATAAATGCTGGAGGAAATTAAGTTGGAAATGAAAGAAGATTCTCTCTGACTTGCTAGTCGATATAGAACCACCTGCTAGCTGGGCAGACCAATGCTCATCTCAGGAAGCATCACCATGATGCCGCCCTGCTTTCAGGATCCCTTCTGCAGCTTCTCTTAGGTTAGTCCAAAGACTTTCACAGCAACACTGCAGATGTAAGAGTGCCAAACGGATAAAAGAACTGAGGCCACGTCAGAATATCAGTGTAAACCAACAGTGCACTCATATCAAGTGTCAAACACCAAGGTTACTTTGGTTCAGATTGGTAAGAGATTAACAGAAAAATAAGCAGCAGATATTAGAAATTCTTTTTTTTCTCACTTTCTGCCTGTCCTACCCCAACAGAACCCTACTTGAAAAAGTTCAATGCAATGCAATGTGTGCGTTTAAGTCAGTCCTGACTCCTGGCGACCCAGCAGCTCCTGGGTTTTCTTGGCAGTGTGACTGGAAGTAGATTGCCAGGCCTTTCTTCAGAGGCAATGGAGGGTTAAGTGACTTGCCCAAGGCCACAAGGAGTGCTAGTGGGAATCAAATCCTAGTTTATTGGTTACCAAGCCTGTGCTCTCACCTCTCAACATAATCAATGATGGCAGATAAAGGCCATCATGTTTAGTAAAGGCATCACAACTTCTGAATGGCAACTTTGCAAATATGTCAGGACGCACACTTTTTCTGCTCGTGAAGTTGCCATAGCTCAAGTCGAGGAAGCCAAAAACTTGTAAGATGCAAAAATACATGGGTCACTGTTCAGCTGCCTTGGTCAGCCTATTTTTTAGTTTTAAACACTGGCTACGGTGATTTAACAGAAAAAAATCTGGATATTCTGCTCCGGTATCTGGATAGTAGAGAACATAAGAACATAAGATATGCCATACTGGGTCAGACCAAGGTCCATCAGGCCCAGTATCCTGTTTCCAAAAGTGGCCAATCTAGTGACCAACGGCATTACCAGGATAACTAAGGACAGCCTTTCCCACCCTTCATCCCTCACTCCACCTACAGACCACTATCTGGATAGTGCCAAGAAGGTCTGTAAAACATTTAGCAGCACTATCCAGATTGTACCACTGAGTATAGACAGCAACATCTGTTATCCAGATAAGGGGTTCTGAATATCATGCCGAGTTTTAGCAATGGATGCTTTAGGAGCCAGCTTAGCCTTGGTGCAAAAGAAAAAAATCTGATTTTCTTAAATCTTTCCAAATGTTTTTTTTTTCCTAATGGAGAGCAAACTATCATTTGCCTAAAGTCATAGGTCACGTCTGCCAGTAACCTGGCTGCCAATGCTGTCAGAACCATGGAAACGTTAATCTATGCCTGTCTTTCCCTAACATCGCAATCCCTTTCAAGCTGACATGCCCATTTCATTATGGCTTGAGGAACATATTTTTACGGTACTACAACCTATATTATAGCCCCATTAAGCGTATGATCCCTTTGATTGTGGTGTCGTCATACCAGACAGACAATGCTGTTTATAGATGCTGCTCCATTTATGTGAATACTGTGTGCTTTCACAGTCCTGATACAACACTATCTACCTTAATAGCCAAGCCAGTGGTCCATCTCTCCCTTAGGGATTCTGATTAACTTGGAAATTTTGGAATAGCTCCTTTATGATCCAGGCGAACCCTTCTCCACAATATCCTTTATCACAAAATGAACAGGGAGGTATCTTAGATGTAGAAGGCCTCTCCAGAAGGACACCTACCATCCCAGCCTTTTCTCCTTTGCTTCTAACACCATGGGTGACCCCACCCACTTTGTTACCAACTGGGTGTCGTTTAACAAATTCTGCAAAAGCTGGAGGCCAATGAATGAGGCTGAAAGGTGAGGAAGACTGGATGGTGAGTGTGAAGGACCTGTAAGGCTGGGTAGGCTGAAGAGATAATGGAAAAGGAGGAGTTTGTAAAGCGGCTGAGAGAGAGGCATGGAAGTGGAGTCGCATTGCCGAAGAAATGGACTGGAGGATGGGGAGGAGCTATGACTGAAGTGAGGTTGGGGAAGGGACAGCAGGAGGGGAGTTGAAGAGGGACAGGAGGGAAGGGAAGAGTGTAAGGGGTTGAAAGGCAAAGATATGAATGTATGGAAACAGTACGATGCGCAAGTGCAAAAGGCATGCCTTTTCCATCACATTCACGCTAGCAATCCACCTCAGCAATCCACCTCAGCAACACAACACACAGCACACATGTGTAGCTTAAAAATCAGTGAAGGTGGTAGAAGAGAGGGAGAGCGAGGCCACTGCCTTCTGTTAGCACTTCGCAGTAGTCCATTAAGAGCCTGATTTAAGCAGCTTGTTCTCCCGTTTTCTATGGGGAAAAATGTTACTAAATCAGACCCAAAAAAATAAAAAATAAACTGCAATACGCCTTTGGGGAGGGGTGCACTGTGACCTAGGTTTCAGCACCCAGCACCGAGATTTTTAGGCTAGCTCCTAGATTTCATGAAAATGTGGTCAAAGCCTGGGGCAAGGGAAGGGGAGATTAGATGTTGGACAATGGAGAAGGGGAAAGGCCTTGAGCCTCCTGGGAGAGCTGCACAGCTGAAGGTTCACCTAGGATATCAGATACTCTTGGGCTCTCTCTTCCTACCTTTCACAATTGTGTTTTAAAGATTGCAATTCAAATATAAAAGGTGAAAAACAAGCCATTACACCTCATCATAGCACAAAAATACTAAAGGGTTTCACCATTTTATAATTCTAGGGAATGAAGTTGCTTCACATACCAAGGTTTGCAGCACACGGACCTGCAATTTTCAAATCAGAATGTGTAGTGTTATACTAATCATGCCCAGTGTATAGTGACATGCCCACTTATGTTTTAAGTGGACATGTCACTAGTGTATGTTACACATAAAGACACAGGAGAAGATTGCTGAGCTCACAGCCAAAGAGTCAAAATCATCTGTGGTACTATTCACACATTTTCAGATCATTTCTAGAAGTTTGCCTTTGGAAACTGGGCCATGATGGCGGATACTGCCTACTACATGAAGTATCTTCTTCCTACATACTTCCTTTAAAGCACCCACTATTTCCCACTGTTCAAAGTAAGATGCTGGACAACACGGACCATTGGCCTGACCCAGCATCTGTTATACTGGAAAATAAATAAGCAATACAAAAATTTATGAGAACAATTTGTTATGCTTCAGACACAATCTTACAATGACAGAGCCTTTTTTTGCACCTCAATACATAACATTTTTGGTTTTCCCCAGCAGCTCTGTAAACAAAGGTCTTCTTTATGTGAAGACAGCTACATGAAACCTATTAACCCTCGTATACGCGTATACGTACACACCAACTAGATAATTATAGTCCTGTTTCCTGGTGGAATTAATGCACCCATCGGCAAGACAAAAAAACAGGGATATAAAATAAACTTTAAAAAGAAGCAGTCACAGTCAGGGCCGGCTTAACATTAGGCAGATCAGGCGATTGCCCAGGGCAGTAACAGCGGTAAAAGCAACAATAGGCCTTGATAGCCACACAAATTCAAAGCAACAGCACACACGTTTACTTGCAGGGAGGGTAGACAGCTTTTAAATAGCCATTTACTCCCATTAAGAGCAATTTCAAAAAGCTGGGTAAATAGGCCATTATAAAACTGCTTAAAAAGGTGCACAGAAAGACTGCCTGTTTTTATGCAATGGATGCATAGGTGTTTCTGGAAGTACAGTTTGGGTGGAGAAAGACAAAGTTGCGATATATGTATATGTATGTTATTTAATACACGTAGATACACCGGTAAATGATTTAAGTGATTTTATAATTAATATTTGAACACAACAGTATATCTAAAAATAATATGAATGAATTAAGAGACTCAAATAAATTTGAAACAGTGACAAATGCAGCATATATAGAGGTTCCTGAAAGATGACTAGTTAAGTTGTCTGAAGCTGGCTGGGTTATAGTGCGGCCCACTCGGCTACTCCTTCATGCTACCCAACTGGAAAAAAGTTTCTAGAACACCGAAGCATGATGTCCAATTATGCATTTTTACAGGATTGTACTGGGAAGAGTGATTTGTTGAGTCAAATTATTAAAAGCTTGGTGAAGGGAAAGGGGAAGCAGCACTGAGGGCCTGAAAGTTAATTAGAATTAAAGGGGACACAAGGCTGAAAGTTCATGAAGGTGCCTAATATCCCTGGCACAGGCCCTCATATTCAGGGCAGGAACAAGGGTGGGGAGACCAGGAGTTAACCCAGATGCCATACATCTGTGGATGCCAACCACCAGTCTTTGGGGAGGGAAGCTGCGCCACTGTTTGGCACAGCGGTGCCCCAGATGTCAGAACACCTAGTTCCGGCACTGATCACCCTATAATATCTTTAATCATTCCAACTTATTGACTGTATTCCAGCCAAGAGTGCAAGAAGTACCATCTCTTATAACTACCTATTTTTTGAAATAAGAATCCCACCGACATATTTTAAGACTTCTCGGTCAAACTCACCTTTCTTGCACACTTCATCACTTTCACTGCTGCTTCCCTCCCCCGTTAGTTCACACTAATACTCACCATTATTTGTAGACAGATGTATACTTTGAGCAAAAATACATTTAACCATTCAGGTCTAGGCCATGTATGCTCTATAGGGTTTTCTCCCTCTCCCTTGCCGGGTGTTCAGGGCCACCAATGCCCTCCAGGCATGCCCCTAGAGTTGGTGCAAAAGTACTGGATGTCCTAGGTGAACCATCAGCCTTACACCCGCTCCCCGCTCCCCACCCCCACTCCTCATAGAAATCCACACCACGCCAACCCACACAAAAATCCTATAAAAATATACAATTGGACATCTGGCTTAAATATTAAACTTTGTGAAGATACGTTTATAAAGTCCCACCTAATTAATGCGTTTTAACGCATGTTTATTGTGTCTATTTTATAAAGTGAAGTACGCACACACTTTACGATATAGAGGTGTAAGTGTAAGGGTACACATAGCAAATCTAAGCATTTCTAGGGCTGCTGTAAACGCCTGCACCTAGTTCAGGGGTTCTCAACCCTGTCCTTGGGACCCACCTAGCCAGTCGGGTTTTCAGGATAACCACAATGAATATGTATGAGAGAGATTTGTACACTGCCTCCATTATATGCAAATCTCTCCATGCATATTCATCGTGGTTATCCTGAAAACCCGACTGGCTAGGTGGGTCCCGAGGACAGGGTTGAGAACCCCTGGCATTTGCACAGATTTGTACTCCGCCTGCGTTCTACCCAAGCTATGCCCCTGTGCATGTCCACAGTGGAAAGTTCAGGTCATTAGCTTGACGTATGTATTTGCAGAATAGTGACCAGCTAAAACACTCACATAGGCAACTGAAAATAGGCAATACGGCACATATCTTTACACCAGTTCTCAACCCAGTACTTGTGACACATCTAGCCAGCCAGGTTTTCAGGATAACCACGATGAATATGCATGAAACAGATTTGCATGCACCGCCTCCATTATATGCAGATCTCTCTCATCCGTATTCGCTGTGGGTATCCTGAAAGCCTAACTGGCTAGGTGTATTCCAAGGACTGGTTTGAGACCCTCTGCTTTACAGGGCTCCTTATAAAAATTACCACCTGTGTGCATTACTGTGCGGAAGAAAGGCCTGGCAATCTACTTCTGCTGACCCATCTCCTGGATTTTCTTGGCAAAGTAGGATCGGGAGTTGGCAACAACTTGACAGCACACGTGCCCAGTCTCCCTGCAGGTAAAAAAGAATGTGCTGATGGCTCTCTGGGGATCTACTATTTTGTTTTTACTGGTGCTGCTCTTTACTTCCCCTCAAGATTTGCTGAGGGGTGACGGTCTAGTCTTGCCCTGCAGTGGGGCCAGTCCTGCATGCCCCTCTCCTCTAGCCTGCTGACAGATACTACATGTGCAACACTGCTCATGGGCACATTCCCACCCTGGCGTGCTGGTTAACACAATGGGGGAAAACCCTTTAAAAAGAGTGTACATCCCCCCCAAAAAATCTGGCACACAGAACAATGCGGAAGAAGAAGATCAACAGCTGGTATCAGCTGCACTTCTCACTCCAACACTGAAGGGGGGAGGGAGCAGGTACAGGAGATACCGTAGATAGGCTAGAGAAGAGAAGGTTGGGAATGTGCTAGGGGAGAACTTTTGTATTAGTTTTAAAGGGTCAATTCCATCAGGTGCAACTTCAGATACAGCCTGCCTAGAAAGAGACCTACCAATTGTACCTGACTATATAACTCGCCTTAGGCTTGCAGTTCTGAGGGAGAGGACGGATTAGAGAGCTGAACTGTTGGTGATACAAGCTGTATGATCTTTCCTGCCATCATGCCGTATGTTTCTAGGATTTGGGGAAAAAAAACGAGTAATTAAAATCTAAATTGTAAATCCAAATCCAAGGAAGACATGAACAAGAGGAATATTTTTTTTTAAATTCCTAAGCCTGGTCATACCATAAGAAAGGTTTTCCAAGGACTATATATCACATAGCAGTAACCTGTCATACACCTAGCATACAGACAAGTTTTAGGGGCATGTTTACTAAACTGGGCGAACAGCATGCAATTCAATGGGACCTAGTTATAAACAGTGCATGCCCTTAAGTGAGAAATGCACAGCATAACACTAGTGGGCAAGTTCACCGGCATGTTTTGGAGTCTGTATGCCAACTTGGTGGCTTACTTGATCTTGACCCTGAACTTCTGCTTTGTTGTTTCTATTCGTTTCAATATTTACCACAAACTGCTCATTTCAGAAAAACAAAAACAGAGCAAGAGAGATCAGGGAATCTGCCACTGACTGCTTTTAATAAACTAGCCTTATTTGTCAGAAGGCTCGAAAAACAGATGCAACAAGATAAGACATTCGATATCACCGACGTGCACCTGACCAAGAAGCAGTCACCTTTTGGTAGCTCTCAAATGTACAGTAGTAACAGCAACAACCTTTATGGAGCGAAATGCTACACCTAACATGTAAATAAATCCTCCTATACACTTCCGGGAAAACAGCAGCCTTGCCTAGCGGAAGACTTCTGAGTAAAATCAATTATTCTGTCTCGCAAGAATCCATTCTTAGCGTATGTCAGCTCCGATCAATGATGGGCAAGCAGAGAAAACGGCAGTGAATTATTTATTGGTACTTTCTGCAAACAGTGGTTAGAACTGCTGATTGTAACGCAAGTCAAAACACTGGATTGTACACGCAAGTCAACACGCTTCTTGTTGCAGCCTTCAGAAAAGCGTGCGTGATAGTGTTTCCATACACAGAATCATAAAATAAAGACCATCTGCAAATACAAGGCAGCAGCGTGGGCCGTATGAATACTATAACTCCTTAAGCAGGAGTAGTAGTAAGGTACTCAAGCAGGTTTATGGCTTGCCAGGAGGTGGAGCTGGCAAGAGGTACGAAATGAATGAACATGCTCGTTTCCTTTACGAGCACAAAAAAAAAAAAAAAAAAGCATGCAACCTGCCTTCATCCAGGTATGCGTTTGTTAGATAACATGATCATGGGATTTCTAGGCTAACAATGCAATACAATGGTTTAAATGTTCCATCAATTCCCAATAACTAGGTGTTGCAT
Organism: Ichthyophis bannanicus; assembly: GCA_033557465.1. Classification (NCBI taxonomy): domain Eukaryota; kingdom Metazoa; phylum Chordata; class Amphibia; order Gymnophiona; family Ichthyophiidae; genus Ichthyophis; species Ichthyophis bannanicus. Next base: position 400,604,433 of record CM066038.1, read on the forward strand.
TAAAAAATTAAGTTAAAAATGAAGAGGTATGTTATTGCAACTTCCATAGAATTGTCACCAATCAATTTTAAAACGAAAGCAGAAAATGAGGAATGGAATATCCATAGCTTTTCAAGTTTATTTGGAGCACCTACCACCAAACATGGAATATTTTTGTCTTGCGCTGAACATTTAACTAAAAGTGTACTATCCACGAAATTAGGCACCACACACCTAAAAGGCATGGATTCTTTCCATCACCTCACACACCCGGGGACATTTAATACACGATATTATCACTTTGGTGCACTCACCTTCTGTTTTTGCTGAAGTACTTCTGAGATCCTCCGACTTCTGAAAAGCGATGCTCGCATATGCACTTAAATCATCGCTGGAGGTACTTCCACAAGGCTGACTGGGGGATTTAGGTTGCAGGGGAGCGCACTCCTGGCCGTTCAAATCCTTGACTAGATCTAGATCAATATAGTTCAGGCCGTTTTCCAGAGTCCCAATACTTGCGAACGGGCTGCTCGCCGCCTGTTGCTGCTGCTGCTCCTTCCTCAGCTCGGCGGGTTTGAACCACACGTTCTCAAAGGAGGCCGAGCTGTGGCGCTTCACATCCTCGCCGCAAGGCAAAGCCACGCTGGCCCGGGCAGTGCTGGGGGTGGAGGAGAAGGTCTCCGAGCTGTGGCGCCTCCTGCCCTGGGGGTCAGCCCGGATGACTTTGGCGCTGTGGCTGGGGCTAAGGCTGACCCGGGTGAAGGCGCTGAGGCTCGATCCTTGGCTCAGGAGCGAGGGAGCCCCGGGCCCCGCCGGGGGCTCCTGCGGGACCACTCCGGGCACTTCGGCGTAGCTGCTGCCGCTCTTCATCATGTCGGCGTAGTCCGCGCAGGTGGCGCCCATCTGCATGCTCTCGTAGTCCCGGTGCGCGGGCTGCGCGCGGGCGGCTCTGTGGGCGCGCAAGCCCGCGGAAGGGGGCGCGCAGGGCCGGGCCCCCAGGCCCATGTGCATGTATTCGGCCAGGTCCTCGCGCTGCGGGATCACTCTGCTCTCGGCGTAGGAGAAGCTCTTGTCGCCGATCTCGATGTTGACATACTCGCCGGGACTCTTGGGCTCCGGGGGCTCGCGGACTCGGGGCAGGGTGCTGGCCTTGGCGCCGTCCAGGGAGAGGCGGATGGGCCTCGCCGGCCTGCTTCGGGTCTGCACGGCGGAGTCCGCTTTCCGGGCGGGCTGCTCGGGGCCCCCGAGGCTGTCGCTGCTGGTGGAGGAGGATGAGGAGGAGGAGTCCTCGGCGCAGAGCGGGCGGCCGGCCGGCGGCGGGTGCAGCGGGCTCTCGTCCTTCGGCCGGTGCACGTGCTTGAAGGAGCGCGGCAGCGAGAAGTAGGAGTAGATGGGCTTGTGGGGCTCGTCGGCCGGGGACCCGCTGGCCGGGGACATGTTGATGTAGTCGGCGCACGGCAGCTTGCCCTCGTTGCTGTCCACCGAGAGCTTGGGGTTGGCGCCGTTGCTCCACATCTTGCCGTAGCCGTCGGGCGAGCAGCTGCCGCTGGGCGACATCATCATGTAGCCGTTGGAGTCGACCTGCGGGTGGCGCCGGGGGTTGAGGATCTGCTGCGGGGCGGAGACGCTCTTCGGGCTCATGGGCATGTAGTCGCTGCTCTTGGCGGGCACCGGGGCCACCCCCGGCGACATGGGCATGTAGCCGTCGTCGGCGCGCTTGCCGCGGCCGCCCTCGAGCTGCAGCGCGTCCAGACACTCCTCCGGGTACGAGTGCGTGGGCACGAAGGCCGAGTGGCGGTAGGAGGGCGCCGCCCGGGCGCACGGGTACGAGGGCAGCATCTCGGTGTACTCCTCGATGGACGACTGCGACGGCGTCTTCTGGTGCGACACGGCCGGCGGCGAGGTGCCCGCCGAGTGCGTCCTCTTGCGGAAGCCCTTGTCGGCGTCCGCCTCGTCCCCCCGGCAGGGGGCGCCCCGCGGGTGGCCCCGGGCCGCTTTGCCCATGCAGATGTAGTTGCCCAGCTCCTCGTCGCGGGCCGGCGGCGTGCTGTGGCCCATCGAGTCCGGGGTGACGCTGCGGAAGGAGCTGCGGAAGTCGCAAGGGCTGGAGCCGTACTCGTCGGACGAGATGAAGCCGCCGTCGCTGGGCGAGCCCGACACCGAGGCGCTGGAGCGGCGCGGGAAGAGGCAGTCGGAGGTGGAGCCGTGGCCGCTGGTGCTGCTGGACGACAGGCTGACGGGGCTGGTGGCCGAGGGCGAGCAGCGCGAGGACGGCATGGGGATGGAGCGGCTGTGGTTGAGGGGCGGGTGGAGGCGGGAGGCGCCGCGGTGCCGGTGCGAGTGCGTTCGCGTGGCGCCCGGGCTCACGGGGCTGCCGTCCACCGACGCCGGCCTGGACATGGTGCCCTCGCCGTCGCTGGAGGCGCGCACGCGGAACGAGCTCTGCTTGGCCACGTTGGCGGGCGAGGTGGCCGTGACGCTGTCGGTGCGCGAGCGGCGGCTCAGGCCCACCTGGCTGGGCGGGGGGTTGCCGAGGTGGTGCCGCCGCAGGGGCACCGAGATGGGGTTGGAGCAGTTGGACGACGACTGGCTCTTGCTGCGCGGGCGGAACTCGTCGCTCATGGCCTTCATGGCCTCCAGAATGGTCTCGTGCATGTTCTGGGCCACCACCGAGTCGTCCACCTGCATCCAGAACTCGCCCGGCCCGGTGACCGCCGACCTGCCCACCTCGATGAAGAAGAAGTTCTCAGAGTGGCCGCAGCGCCGGATGTTCATCAGCTGCAGTACCACAGCCGCCGCGTCCGAGTTGAGCTTCACGAAGCTGATGGTCTTGTGGGTCAAGCAGAGTCGGTAGACGCCGATCAGGTTCTTCGTCTGCCCCAGGCCCTTGGGCTTCAGAATCACTTGCCACACTTCCTTGAAAGCCGGCCCGGGGGCCACCTCGCCGTAGCTCTCCTCGCTCTCGGCGTCGTGGCTCTTCCCCCGGTTGTGCAGCTCCATCAGAGCCTGGTACCAGCTCTCCTGCTCCTGCTCGCTGTCAGCTGCCACGGCGAAGTACTCGTCCTTGGTGTACAGGGCCACCAGGTGCTTGTTCTTGGAGTCCGCCCGCTTATTGATGTTGAAGCAGCTCTCCAGCGGGATGGACCTCTTCGGGGCTCCCGACTTGTGCCTCCACTTTTTCTCGTTCTCGTAATACTCCAACCTGGCTGGCCCCGACTCGCTGCTAGTCCTTAAGACAAAAAAGCGCTTGTGCATGCTTTTGGGTTTCCTCAAATAACCCACTTTCCGCACATCGGAAAAGCTCTCGTGGTCAGTGGGGCTTGCCATGGTGGCAGTCGCAGCACGAAGGGAGAAAGAAGAGGCAGCAAAGTATTTATGGTCACAGAAAATGCATGCAAAAAGTAGGGTAGTTTTCCTTTCCAGTACCGAAAAAAATAAAATGCATTAAAAAAAAATCCGAAACAGCCCAAAAAAAAGAGAGGAGGGGGGGGGGGGAGTGAAGCGCGTCGTCTCCAAGGTTGCAGACTTTTGCTTTTAATTGGATGCCAAAATAACCCGTAGGTGATCGAGTCTCTCTTTAATAAGTCCAATCAAATCTTGTCCAGACGAAAGCGGCGCTCCAGCCAGGGAGAAATTCATTTTTTTCATGCACTGCTTGGGCTTCGTCTGCAGCCCGAGCACAAGTTTGCACTGCAAGTAACAATTCAGAGGACTGAGAAACAAATTCTCCTTCGCTGTCTTCTCGCCAGCAGTTCCGATCTTCCACCACTGCCTCTGCTTCTGCCACACTAGCACTATCCAAAAAAAAAAAAAATCAGTGCGTGTGCGCGACCCCATTCAGTCCCATCTCGGTGGAAAAAGAAAGTGCCATTTCAACAGAAAATGATAGCAGCCAGCTCCCCCCTCGCTAGCAGCTGCAACCTAAGACGTTTGGAACTCGGGTTGGCCAAAAAAAGAAGGGCGATGAAACACACACACGGAGGAAATGAAGAAAAAAGGCAAGGACCTGTTCGCCAAGCGACTTCTCAGAGTTTGTCCAAATGCCCCGAACCAAAACAAGCCGCTGTCTGCTCTTCCCGGAGCGCGCGCGCACCCCCGCCAGCAGCCACCGCCTCCGTCTCGCTCTCCGGCTCAGTGTAGAGCACGTGACACTCCAGTGCGTGGCCCGGCCCACATTGCAGCCTAGCCTGCTGACACAACAATCACAATCCGCCCCCCTCCCATCGACCGCCCGCACACTACCCTCGAGCTCCCAGGGCTCTCCCGCAGTGAGAGGGGAGGGAGGGGAACGCCCCCAGCTGATTGGTTATTTCTGCTGCCAAGTCAAAGTTTCGTATTCCCTTACCCCGCCCACTACTAAATGACACGAAGGTAGGCTGAAGAACCGAGTAGTAAAAAGGCGTAGACACCGTTTGGTGGTGTGTTATTTATAAACTAGTGGTTGTGAATCTCTGCAGTGTGAAACTTTGATTGGGGGCAGTACGAGGCGCCCTGTGTAGGATGCACGCTCGAGGCTGTTGCACTTTAGCCCTGTGCCACATTGTTGCCTTCTGCTTTGTCGCCGTGGCTTCCTCTGCACTCACAATGAATAAATGGGGTGGTGGAAGGAGAGAAAGCAGTCACTTCACAAAATGCCCCAATTTTAAAATTGTGTAATTGTCGCTACACTGTAATACACGCAGATCAGTCACCTCTCTTCAGGAAAACATTGCTAAATGCAATCTTGGTGTTTTCATAAGGGAAATAATAAAGGACGTATTTTGAATGAATTAGGTCCCCGAAAATTATTCTGTCTTTATCTCCCTCGTGTTTTCTTTTTTTTAACTATATATTATTTTTAATAAGCAAAGGAGAATGTTGTTCTTAGATTATAAACATCATTTTTGGTTTCTGATTATAGCTTCGCCCTGGACCCGTCTCCTTTTGATGTCTGGGAATTCTTGGGGATGGAAATACGAATGGTAACGTGCATGTCTCTTAAGAATAAAAAACGGGAGAGGTGAGAGAATCCCTATAGAAATTACTGCTCCAAGGTGATATAGTCCCATCACTCAGTGGAAGACTTCACGTATCTCATGTGCTGATTGCTTTAATTCACCCTGAAACAGGCTTTACAATGTAAGCAACTGAAAAATAAACGTAGAACTTTATTACATTGTAAGTACAATAAGGGGACCAGACGGCAACTGCTAGATCTAGATTCCATTATAAGAAAATAAATTGCTCGATGCTGCCATCTATAGGCTGTTCGAAAAAATAAGTCTAATACATAATTCCAATGCATTTTCCTCCACTCCTAAAATAAGGGTCATTTTTAGTGGTGTGCCTCAAATATCCGTTTATCCAATGAATCAGCATGAAACCTTCATGCTAATATAATTGAAATAGTACATTCCTTTGCCTTCAACTGTATAGTTAAGAAACCTCAATCAGTAAAACTGTATATAGTTATTGTTTAAATCAGCTGATTTAAGTTCCCCCATCACTCCTTGTTCACAGTATTACATGTATTTTTTGTTAAATGTACTGTTCAGTGCTTTGAGTTCATTGTAAACCGCTTTGATTCATGAAAGGCTACCGGTAAATAAGCACAAATAAATAAATAAATTATAAGAGATGTCCTGCCTTAAAAGGGAGAGCTTTGTTTTGCTTGCTAAAATTGACCCATGGTCCTCCTGTATTAATGAAAAAGCCCTGCATATGAATACCATCACTGGTTTTTGCTAGGAAAAAAGCACTGAAAGGGGCACGTGTATAGGTGTATTTTTGCAATCTTGCCAGGGTTGGTTAAAACAAGAGCTTGAGTCCTCAGCACTGTATTTTAACCAAAAAAGGCATCATTTATTTATTTATTTGGTTTTATACCACACTATTCATGATCAGCACAGTTTACAAATAACAACATATTACATGGAACAGTTTACATTAAACAGTTTTTTCCTTGAACATGTGAACAAGATATAAAACAACATATTTACATGGTTTTAACAACACAGGGTGATGGCATCTTAGGAGAGGTCTAGTGGTTACTGCACTGGGAAACCAGGTTTTTATCTATTTTTGTTTGTGATGCAATGAAATTAGTAATTTCCTTTCCCTAATTACAGAAAATGTGGTGGCTTGTTTAACAGATGAAAAGTAGGTGAATTATCCTATTTAGAATCTTCTTTTGGGGTGGGGGTATTATGTATCCTCCTTTAAGGCACTTTTTTGGAAAAATTTAAAGAATTTGGAAACATAGTTCCTAAATATATAAGACAATCTCTGTCACTTATGATACTCTTGGGCAGTGAGAATTTAATGTTGTCTGATTTCTGAAGTGAGGCAGTGATCAGTTTTACCAAACTTTGGAAATGGCACAGTTTCCACTAAATCTGTTTACATGCCTTTGAAAGCTCTGTTCAAAAGACCTTTCTGTATCTCTTTTTTTAGGATATTTGCTTCATGCATTGTGAGGGGGCATGGATGGAACATCAAATATTTTTATCCCTAAAACTGATGATCACCATACATTTTAGTCTCTCAGACATGGAGATATTTCCAGGTTAAACTGTGTAAATAAGACAGCATCAATATTCCAGTTTTGTTTAGAAGCATTTAAATACTGTACGTGATTCTATAAGATATTAGAAGCTAGTAATGAGCCAGTCCAAGCCAGGGGGGTCATCAAATGTATTTGGAAAAAGAGTGACTCTAAAAGAATATGAGAAAATACTTTGCTAAGAGGGCGATGACACTGCACCATGCTTTCAGCAAAGGAAATAGAAGACAAAACAGCGACAGAACGCAAACACAACTGATGAATTATATTCTTATGGATTATAGTGGCAGGGCAAAGGATAGAAGATACCAGAGAGAGATGAGAGTTTAAATCAGCAAAGTAAGCAGATACAAATTATACAGTTAGGAGAACCAGGCAGTCCTTATATCTGATGTCATATTCCTTTTTTTTTCTTGCAGGCAACTTTGCCTTTTTCTTCATTAGCAATTACATCTGATGAATTAAAAAATGTTTTGTATTTTCATAAAGATGAAATAAGTGCAGTGCATTTGGAATGCTACCCAAATAAAGCATGAAATAATCTCTGATTAAGGGACGCATACTGCATCTACACGTCACCCATTATGCAATATTTGATACAGAAATTTGTTTTGGGAGTGTGAAAATGCACAACACATTTTTTTCCAAGACATGGTACATCCTCATATTTTCTGATAGGCAGCTTGATGTTACTTAAAGTGAGCTTTCTTTTCATGAATGAAAAACAAACAAAGGAGGGAATGAAAATAATACATGTTCTTGGGATATGTTGTGCTTTTCTGTTTAATTTAAAAGAAACTGACATTTTTATGTTCTGGTCATTTTCAGTAGTGGAAATTAAATAATTATAGGATACCTTCCCCCAAAACTTATATGCCAATCAATGTATAACCATCACAAAAGTTATCACTGCCCTTTTGAGTGATTCTATGAATCGGAAACACTTGAACCCAACTGAGTGTCAAAAGCAGCATTTACTCTGAGTGCAGTTATGTCCAATGACTGCACTGGGTATGGTTTGCTGGAAGCTATTATGCTCCAGACAAATGAATGTAGTGATTCATAAGAACATATGATATGCCATACTGGGTCAGACCAAGAGTTCATCAAGCCCAGTATCCTGTTTCCAACAGTGGCCAATTCAGGTCAAAAGTACTTGTCAGGTTCCCAAAAGGTATACACATTCCATGCTGCTTGTCCAATGGTAAGCAGTGGAATTCCCCAGTCCTTTTATGGTTTATGGACTTTTTTTCCAGAATCTTGTCCAAACCTCTTTTAAACCCAACTACACTAATAGCTTTTACTACATCCTCTGATAATGAATCCAGAGTTTCATTACGCGTAGAGTGAAATTTTTTTTCTCAGATTAGTCTTGAATGTGTTAAATTGTGACTTCATTACATGTCCCCTAGCCTTTCTACTTTATGAAGGGGTAAACAAATTATTTACATTTATCTGTTCTACTCCATTCATTATTTTGTAGACCTCTATCAAATCTTCCCTGAGCCGTCTCTTTTCCAGGTTGAAGAGCTCTAACCTTTTAAGCCTTTCTTTGTAGGGATATCCTTCCATCCCCTTTACCATTTTTGTCAGTCTTCTTTGTACCTTCTCTACTTCTGCTATATCCTTGTTAAGATATGGTGACCAGAATTTCACACAATATTCAAGGTGTGGTCGCACCATGGAGAGATACAGAGGCACCATAATATCCTTGGTTTTATTCTCCATTGCTTTCCTTATGATTCCTAGCATTCTATTTGCTTTCTTGGCGCCACTGCACACTGGGCGGAGGGTTTCATTATCTATGATGATGCCTAAATCCTTTTCCTGGGTGGTGGTTCCAAATGTGGAACCTTGCATCGCGTAACTGTAGTCTGGGTTATTCTTCTCTAAGTGCTTAACTTTGCACTTGTCAGTATTAAATATCATGTGCCATTTGGTTGCCCAGTCTCCCAGTTTATCAAAGTCCTATTGCAATTTTTTACAATTCTCTTGTGTTTTAAACATCTTTGAATAATTTGGTCTTATATGCAAATTTGATTACCTCACTCATGATTCCCATTTCCAGGTCATTTAAAAATCAGCATGTCTAACACAGATCGCTGAAGTACTCCACTCTTCACCTTTCTCCTAGGACAAGCAGGATGAGTCAGCCACACTTTTGCCCTTCTGAGCATGAGCCAACTGGCCCCACCCCCTGGCCCGCCCCTAGCTAGCCAGTTTTAGTTCTTCCGCCTTGCCAGCAAGACGGACCTCTCTACTCTCCAACTGAAATTCCAAATATTGCAACTATTCTAAGAAGAATTCCTTCCTCCTTACTTGCGTTTAAAAATCTTTAATGCTGTTTCTGATTCTTCTCTTTCAGATCTCTTCCAGGGCCGTCCAAGGAGAGATGGCTGGGATCCCTGTGCCTGCTGACCATGCACTTGCAGCCTAGAGTATAATGGCTCGGCAGCAAGAGTCTTGCCTAATAACTCTGAGGTTGGAAGTAAAAGACCTGCCTCCAACTGTGATAAACACTACTGCTGCTTCCAACTGTGAGAAACACTACTGCTGCAGCCGCTGCCACACGGGATGTGCCTCTAAGGCCTCCATCCCCAGCCATGCCGCATGTGTCGCCCACCTCCTCGAGCCTGCTATCCTGGATTCGCTAGGCTGATCACAGAGAGGTTCTTACTCACAAGGCACAGGATGCTCCCCCGGACTTCCTTCCCGGCTGCGAATCTGACCCTCCGTTTGTCTGCTCTACAGGCCCCAGCAGCTCCACGAGGTTACTACGGGGCTTCCATGGCGGCGGCCATCTTGCCTGATGACATCAGGGCTCCTGGCTCCTCCCCCTGTGGCGCCATTGGTCGGCACTAACCAATCAGAATGGCCTGATTACATCACGGCTCACGGCTCCTCCCCCTGCAGCGCCTCGGCACCGATCCAAGCAGAGACGGAGGAACCGATCGCGCAGACAACACTCCTCCATCGGCACCGAGGGTTCTGTTCGACGCGGAGGCGTCTTCTAGATGGCCCGATGACATCATGGCTCCTCCCCCTGCAGCGCTATTGGTCGGCGCCAATACAAACAGAGAAGGAAGAGCCGATCGCATAGACAGCACTCCCCCATCGGCACCGAGGGTTCGGTACGACGCGGAGGCGGCTCCTAGGACCGCGCTGACGCTGGAAGCCAGCACATCAGCAGTAGCATAAGCAGAAGCAGCAGGTGGGCACCCAATCTCAGCCGCAGCAAGCATTCTGTGGCTGTGTCCACTGCAGTTCCTAAGGAATTCACTTAAACCAACTTTAGCTGCATTTTTATGCTGGCTGCCCTCGCAAAACTGATGCCCCAAAGAATAGGAGGCTCTGCTCCGGCCAATATCAAGAGGAATTCTTCATCTTTCCTTTCAATCCTGGAAGGCATGTCACCTCTGGTGATACAACTAGCAGGTGCCAGGTGATGCAATTGTCAGGGTCAGTGGCGACAGGAGCAGCACTTTGCCGGCACAGAGGTGCATCCAAGAGCTCCCCACAATCATCCTCGGCACCCCCCCCCCTTGGCGGCGGAAGCGTGAAGTGGCCCGAATGCAGCCTCCGCTCCTCCCTGGAATGGGAACGCATGAATGCTATGTAAGGCCCGCAACTCATCAGTGTACCCCTCACACAGTGGCTACTCCCTCGAGGAGACTCCACCGGGTAGGGAGGTCAGCCGCACCATGCTTACTTTCTACTCCGGGGTATGAAAAGTGGTCTGGTAGGGAAGTAGCGGCGGACATACTCCACTCTCTGCTCCACGGGTGAAAAGTGGTAGCTCGCAAAGACAACAGAAAGACGGGCACCCCCATCCTCCTGGCCGGTGGCTACTCCATGAAACCCGATAATTAGGGGGTCACCTGCATGCACCCGGCCCACGTAAGCGTAGCCTAGTGGTTGGAGCTGCAGACTTTGAACCTGAGAAGTCAGGGTTCAATCAGCTGAGGCCTCTACGGGGCTTGGCCAAGTCACTCAACCCGCCATGGCCTCAGGACAGCGAATGCTGCGGTACCTGAAGGTAACTATAGAAGCAGCATGGGGAAAGGGCCTCCGAAGCACAAGCTCAACCAGCCTGCCTCTGTACGCATTGGACAAGGTCAACCTGCATTGCAATTCCTCCCTGGATCCCCTCTCAGGTAAGGATAAGAGAGGCGGAGGGTTAAATACCGCCAGGATGGCAGTGCTAACAGGGCAGTAGGTTCATTCTTAACTGCTGACCCAGCATGTCACTAGCCCGGCAACACCAAAGTGCCAAGACGGTGGTGCAGCGCACACAGCCAGTGCTTTCAGGAGCAGAAAGTCACAGGTTCAAATCCCAGCTGTCGGTCCTGCCAACCCAGTCCCCACATTTACCAGCATGCAGGGCTAAAAGGAGGGCAATGTGCCAAACGACACCAGGCTCCTGCCAAGCATACAGTGCTGAAAGGGTGGCAGTGTGCCCTTAGTGGTATTCGAACCACAAACGACACCAGGCTCCCGCCACCTGGGAATCTCTTGGACGCAGGGAAAACCAAGGCAGAGCCCTGGTAATCCTGGCCCAATCTTCAGCTCTAGGAGCCTGACAAGTCTCTCGTACGGCCAGCCAATACCAGAACTCAATCCCAACAGAGCTCCTCCAGGCCTCCGCTCTCGAAATAGGCCCACTATGATAGTGAGCCTATTACCCTATGACTTGATCCTCAACCAGCGTGCGCCTATGCACTGGAAACAGGTCCTTGCGCCTCCCATCACAATGTGCCCTTACTCCCATCGCTGCTACACCAGGGAGACTTGGCATTGCAACTGAGAGTAGCAGAAAAAGGAATTACTTAAGGTGACCATCCTCCCTGTGCTGGTCCGGGTCAGTCGGAGCCCAAAACCAACACAGCCCATGTTCAGTGTTCCGCATCTCTGGGGAGCAGTACACAATCACCCCACTAGGGGTGAAGACAGCAGGTAGAAAACGAGAGCATCCGGTGACCAGCCTCTTCCTAGGAGTAAGGCAAAGGTTGCCCAGGGAAAAAACAGCCACTCCAAAAAAAAAAAGGCAAGCTTAGCCTTCATTATCAAGCTTGGGGCACCCTTCAGTATCAGACCCAACAACCTCTCAGACTCCGCAGTGCCGCTCTGCCATCTAGGGACAGCTTGCCATCGATACAATTGGCAGGACTACCCACCCTTGCCCCAGGGCAGGGCTTTTCAGGTGCCCCCAACATCATGCGGCAGGCAACATCCTCCCTGGGAAATATTGGTGTCCCCCCCCCCACCCACAGACCAGGATTGGATTCCCACTAGCACTCCTTGCACTGTGCCACCGTGCAAAGACCAGGCACCTATTCCCCGATGAAAGCCTCACATCAACTGGATGCTGCTGAAGCGAGCATCAACACGCAATCCCCAAGGCACTTTTTCCCCAACACTGGGGGGACATCACCATCATCCTCAGTTGGGGCAGTCTCAGTGGTTTTGGTATCCATGTGGTGAGCCGTGTTCGGACTCGTCGGCATGCAACTCCACAACTATGTTGTGGCCACAGTGTGGCACACTATCCACAACCACTGTGCCTTGGCTACAGTGTGGACACTATCCACAACCACTGTGCCTTGCAGATCACCACAGGTTCAGGCCCAGCCCAGGACACATCTTCACAGTTCCTGAATTCATGGCCTACCATGGGAGACATCATCCCTGGTAAGAATACGCGGCCCCCGATACCAGTGACATAGGCATGACTCCTGGCTGCGCAATGTCCTCTGAAACGGGAGCAATAGGTACCACCAAGATCTAAGAGTCCTGTGACCTACAGCCTAGGCTACTGTTGCCAGGTCTGGAGAGTGGCAATCTCGACACCAGTAAAGGGATCACCGACATAGGGATCCTCCTCTTGTGAGGGATTAAAGGCCATGTGCATATTAACAAAATGCCACAGGCCAGGACTGGGCAGCAGGTCTGGCTATGGATCGAAGAAAGAGCACCGCCAGTTTGTCGCACTGTTCTGCGCGGTCACAGACCCGAACCTGCTCAGCAGGAAGACCACTCTGAATTCAGCTCTACCACAGCCAAGCATCCCCCGCCCAAGGCAGTGACAAAGAAAGGCGCCCTCACGCCGGGACTTAAGGAGCACCACCGGGCAGACTCTGCTCCCAGGCGAGGACCATCAGTCTCCTTACGGCCAGACAGCTAATCAACCTGCCCACCATGTGGAGAACATGGAAGGCAACGGCCTAGGTTGGGCAGGGCCTAGGACATCTTAATCATATCTGGCGAACACCAATACTTTCCCCGAGCATCTGCTCTGCACAGAAGGCCCCTGGATGCTTCCTCAAACGCTAGTAGTCAATGGGAAACTCGAGACCCGATCGACAGGTGGTAACTTAGACCTGATTGACTGTAGTCTTCCACGAATGAACTCGTACCTTGGTGCATCATCATGCAATTCCTGGGAACTAAAGAACCTGCCCAGCTGACAGGTCGTAACTCAGGCACGTCAGGCGAATCCTACAGACCTGTCCAACAGTCATCTTCTACGAATGAGCTCGTGCCTTGGCAACGTCATCATGCAAATCCTACAGCGCCCAGAAAGTGCCTGGCGCAAGTACCAGCAGCCAGACAGAGCTCGGCACAAGTACCAGCAACCTGACGAGTTTCCCAATTCCCTTGCGATCGCTGACTCCGGTGACTGCTTTCAACAGCCTCGTCGACCCACGACTTCTGCCCCTCGGACAGCTCAGGAACCACTCGCTAGGATGGTGAACACCCCGGAGACTACCCCCTCTGCGGGCATGACTGAGGCAGTGAGACTATTTAGGTAGCGGTGTGACACATAAACCACCGGTGGGAACCCGGACAGTCAGACAAGACATCGGACTGCGGGATTCCTCTCTGGAGGAGCAGAGACTCCACACTCTGAATCGCACCACAGCCCCAACTATGGGCACAGGGCACACACGAAACGGTGCACCAATGGCAGGGGACACATCTCCAGAGACCCCACAGGCTTTTCCCACTCAGCCAATGGCACAAGCAAGAGCTCCAGCCCAGTCAAGAGCAGGAACGGAACTCTAATTGCACCAAAGAGTCCATCCCCAACCTGAGGCCTCGCAGCCTCAATTGTGCCTGGGCCTAACACTACACACTGCCCAATACCATTACAGCAAGCACCTGGACAGCGCTGTCCAAGACCATACACATGGTCCAGGACCATTGCAACACGGAATAACACATCGCCTAGCACACGACCAAGCCAGAGACCGTCTCGTGGCCATTGGGCTATTAAGGCTCCATTCACACCACTCTTGTAGCATGATCAATTGATGCCGTTCTTATCCTCACAGTCTCCACCCCGTACGTGGCGGTAGTGATACTCTAATCTCATCACTCTGGTAGCGCTTCCTACATCCTTACTTTCAGTCTCTCACGGAGACCGTATGATCTCATAATCACTGCTACGGCATATGCACGCATTTGGGACTGCAGGTTACATGTTCAGCGTCACATGGGCGCATGCCCACTTCACTGCGCGCTCTCGCTGCACTTACGCGTTTGCCAACGCTTCCCGGCACACTGCGGTTAACCCCACCTAACGGTGCGGCCTCAAGGTCACCCAGGGTACACCAGTAAGAATCCAGTACCTCGGCTACCCCTTCCACCACAGCATTTGGTAGCTTGGGAGGCACCAAGTGTGGCTGACTCATCCTGCTTGTCCTAGGAGAAAGTGATCTTACTTACCTGTAACAATGGTTCTCCGGGGACAGCAGGATAAGTCAGCCACACATACCCACCCTCCTCCCCTGGGAAGGGGTCGGCCTCCGACCAATGCCCGCCTCCTAGCGGTTAAGGCCCAGCTAGGAACAAACTGGCTAGCTAGGGGCGGGCCAGGGGGTGGGGCCAGTTGGCTCATGCTCAGAAGGGCAAAAGCCCTTCTGAGCTATGGAGAGTACTTCCATCTCGGCGCCGTCGGATGACGACACCAAGTGTGGCTGACTTATCCTGCTGTCCCCGGAGAACCATTGTTACAGGTAAGTAACATCACTTTTTCCATTGAGAAAATTGGCCATTTAGTCCTACTCTCTGTTTTCTTTCAATCGGTTCCTAATCCACAGTAGTACATTGCCTCCTGTCCCATGACTTTTTAATTTCCCCAAGTCTCTCATGAGGGACTTTGTCAAAGGCTTTCTGAAAATCGAGATAGTATATCAACCAGCTCACCTTTTGTCTCCCTGTTTATTCACACCTTCAAAAAATATAAGAGATTGATGAGACAAAAGTTTCCTTGGCTAAATTCATGTTGGCTTTCTGCCATTAAACCATGACTATCTATATATTCAGTAATTTTGTTTTTTTTTATAATGGTTTCCACCATTTTGCCCAGTACTGATGTCAGGCTTGCTGGTCTGTAGTATTCTGGATCACCATTGGAAACCTTTTTAAAAATTGGTGTTACATTGGCATTCTCCAATCTTTGGATGCTACAGATGATTTTAATGATAGATCACAGATTACTAATAGTAATTTTACAATCTCATATTTCAGTTATTTCAGCACCCTGGGATGTATGCCATCCAGTCCAGGTGATTTGCTGTTCTTTACTTTATCAATTAGCTATATTACATCTTCCTGATTTATCAAGATTTGTTTCAATTCCTCTGATATATCATTTCTGGCATAGGTAAGTTTCCTACATCATCTTCAGTAAAGACTGAAGCAAAATATCCATTGTCTCTCTGCAATCTCCTTGTCCTCTCTCAGTGTGCCTTTTACCTCTCCATCATCTAATGGTCCAACTGACTCCCTCACAGGTGTTTTGCTACAAATATATTTGAAACGGTTTTTATTATGTGCTTTTTTATTTCCACTGCAAGTTTCTTTTCAAATTTTCTCTTTGCCTGCCTTAGCAATGCCTTGCATTTAACTTGCCAGTTTTTATGTTGTTTCTTGTTTTCATAATTTGGCTCTTTTTTCATTTTCTGAAAGATTCTCTCTTAGCTGTAATAACCTCTGTGACCTCACCTTTAAGTCATGCTAGCTGTCATTTGGCCTTCCTTCCACCTTTTTTCAAATATGGAATACATCTCGTCTGGGCTTCCAATATAGTATTTTTAAATAATACCCAGGCCTGATACAAACTCTTAACCTTTGCAGTTGCTCTTTTTAGTTTTTTCTTAATCATTTTCCTCATTTTATTACAGTCTCCTTTTTGAAAGTTAAATGCTAGCACAGTCAGTTTTCTTGCTATCCTCTCTCTCTCAGTGGAGGAGGTAGCCTAATAGTTAGAGTGCTGGCTTGGTAACCAGGCGATCAGGGTTCAGTTTCCACTAGCACTCTTTGTGGTCTTGGGCAAGTCACTTAACCCTCCATTGCCTCAGAAGAAAGGCCTGGCAATCTACTCCCAGTCACACTGTCAAGAAAACCCAGGAGCTGCTGGGTGGCCAGGAGTCGGCATATGTTACGTTTTGCATGTTATGATCGCTGTTGCCGAGCGGCACCAGACAGTTACCTCTCACACTAGATCTTGCGTTCCACCGAGGACTAGGTCTAAAATAGCATCCCTGCATGTCAGTTCCTGAACCAGCTGCTCCATAAACCAGTCATTTAGTTCAGCTAGAAACTTATCTCCCTAGCATGTCCTGAAGTGACACTATCCCAGTCAATACCGGAGTAATTGAAATCTCCCATTATTACTGTGTCGTAAACTTTGCAAGCTTCCCTAATTTCTTTTAGCATTTCATCATATGTCGGTTCATTCTGTCCAGGGGATGGTAGTACACCACACTGCCATTCCCTTCCCCTTTTACATGGAATTTCTATCCTTAGAGATTCTACATTATATTTTGTTTCCTTTAAAAACTTTATCCTGTTTGACTCTATGCACACTTTAACATATAGAGCCACCCCTCCACCAATGTGATCTATCATATCATTGCAATATAGTTTGTAGCCTGGAATCTTAGTGTCACATTGGTTATCCTCCTTCCACCAGATCTCTGAAATGCCAGTTATATCTACCCTTTCATTTATTGATATGTATTCTAACTCTCCTATATTATTTTTTAGACTTCTAGAATTTGCATACAGGCATTTCAAAGTTTGATTTTTGCTAATATTAACAGTCTTGCTATTTGATGACCAGGTTAATTTGGAATCTTTCATCTCTCTCTGGGTTACTTTTATTTTTATTGGAACCTCTCTATCAGGATGCCCTGACTTCCCTGTTTTGCTAGTATCCTTCAAGGATACATCATTCTGAACCATGCACTCTTGGGTGACTGTCGATTTTCCCTCATTATCTAGTTTCAAAGCTACTCTACCTCCTTTTTTTTTTTTTTTTTTTTTTTTTTTTTATATTTATGCATTTTTACCTCTACCTCCTTTTTAAGGTTGATGCCAGGAGCCTGGTTCTATCCTGGTTAAGGTGGAGCCCATCCTTTCAGAAAAGTCCCTCCCCATTCCCCAGAATGTTGCCCAGTTCCTAACAAATCCAAAACCCTCTTCTTTGCACCATTTTCTCATCCACACATTGAGACTCTGGAGCTCTGCCTGCCTCTTAGATCTTGCGCATGGAACAGAAAGCATTTCAGAGAATGCTACCCTGGAAGTTCTGGATTTCAACTTTTTACCTAAAAGCCTAAATTTGGTTTCCAGAACCTCTCTTCCCACATTTTCCTATGTCATTGGTATCAACATATACCAAGAGAGCAGGCTCCTTCCGAGCACTATCTAAAAACTTGTCTAAGTGGCACGTGAGGTCCTCTACCTTCATACCAGCCAGGCATGTTACCAGGCAATCCTCATGTCAAGAGTCACCTAACCATCTACATGCCTAATGATCAAATCACCAATTATAATGGCTGTCCTAACCCTTCCCTCATGGCCACATGGCCTTGGAGACACATCCTCTGTGTGAGAGGGTTTTACATCACCTAGAAAACAAGTTTGAGAGATAGAATCACTTCCTGCCACACCAAGGTGATGCTCTCCTTTCATGTGACCTCTCTCCTCCATGGCAGTAGAAGGGCTGCCAGACTGGAGGTGAGACTTCTCTACTGTAGTACCTCCTGTTGGAAAGCCCTAATGATCATTCTTTAGTGCAGGGGTTCTCAACCCAGTCCTCAGGACACACCTAGCCTGTCAGAATTTCAGGACAACCACAATGAATATGCATGAGAAAGATTTGCATACAATGGCGGCAGTGCAGGCAAATCTCACTCATGCATATTCAATGTGGTTATCCTGAAAACGTGACTAAGTGTGTCCTGAGGACTGGGTTGAGAACCCCTGCTTTAGTGCCTTGAATAATACTGTTGAGATTATTTTAGCGTTAATAAAAGAATACTTGAAGGATAATATCAGGTGTTAACCCTTTTGTAAACAGCCTCATCACTGCTGGCTTTGAAGGCTAACAAAAAAGACGACGAGTAGGAGTTCCTAGGAGTCTAACCCAAGAAGGCTCTGTCTCCATTAAAGACTCATCAGTGAGGTTACTGCACATAGAAATATGGGATCAATTGGCAGACTGATGCAGAAATCCTGTGTTAGAGCTTTGTGCTAGGTTTCCTAAAGCAAGTTTAACATGCAAGGTTTGCTCACCGATGCTGTAAGCAAACTGCATACAAATAAGTTGTGCGCAAAAGTCTGCCCTAAACAAGGAAGGCAAGCCAGAAATTTGCACACAGGGCTCTGAATTAGCAGTGCCTATGTTAAGAAATGCCATACTGAGTCAGACCAAGGTCCATCAAGCCCAGTATCCTGTTTCCAATAGTGGCCAATCCATGTCACAAGTACCTAGCAGTTTCCCAAAAAGACACACAGCTTTCACAATGCTTGTATTGAGGCAAGCAGTGAATTACCTGGGTCTTCTTTAATAATGGTTTATGGACTTTCCTCTAGAAACTTGTCCAAACCTTTATTAAACCCAGCTATACTAACAGCTTTTACTACATCCTCCAGTAATGAATTCCAGAGTTTGATTATGCGCTGAGTGAAAAAATATTTTCTCTTATTAGTCTTAAACGGGTTACACTGTAGCTTCATTGCATGTCTCCTAGTCTTTCTACTTTTTGATAGCGTATTGATCTACGTTTACCCGTTCACTCCATTCATTAATTTATAGACCTCTATCATATCCCACCTCAGCCGTCTCTTTTCTAGATTGAAGAGCCCTAACCTTTTAAGCTTCTCCTCATAGGGGTATCCTTCCATCCCCTTTACCATTTTTGTGGCTCTTCTCTGTATCTTTTCTAATTCCGCTATATCCTTTTTAAGATATGGTGACCAGAATTGCACACAATATTCAAGGTGCGGTCATACCATGGAATGATACAGAGGCATTATAATATCCTTTTATTTATTCTCCATTCCATTCCATTTCATTTATAATTCCTAGCATTCTATTTGCCTTCTTGGCTGCCGCTGCACAATGGGCAGAGGGTTTCAATGTGTTATCCATGATGATTCCTAAATGTTTTTACTGTGTGGTGGTTCATAATGTGGAACCTTGCATCATGTAACTATAGTTTGGTTGTTCTTAACTTTGCACTTGTCCACATTAAATTTCTTCTGCCATTTGAACATCCAGTCTTCCAATTTATCAAGGTCCTCTTGCAATTTTTCACAATCCTCTTTGGTTTTAGCAACTTTGAATAATTTCGTGTCATCTGCATATTTGACTACCTCACTCGTTATTCCCATTTCCATGTCATTTGTGAATATGTTAAAAAGAAGAAGACTCAGCACAGATCCCTGGAGTATTCCACTATTCATCTTTCTCAATTTGGAAAAGTGGCCATTCAGCCCTACCCTCTGCTTTCTATCTTTTAACTTGTTCCTGATCCACAATAGTACACTGCCTCCTATCCCATGACTTTTTAACTTCGCCAAGAGTCTCTCATAAGGGACCTTGTCAAAAGCTTTCTGAAAATCCAGATACGCTATATGAACCAGCTCACCTTTCTCTACCTGTTTATTCACACCTTCAAAAAAAATTAACAGATTAGTAAGACAAGATCTTCCTTGGCTAAAGCCATGTTGGCTTTCTCCCATTAAACCATGACTATCTACATGTTCAGTAATTTTGTTCTTTATAATGGTTTCTACTATTTTATGCCAGAGAGCATTGTAGCATATGTGCATAACCTTGTTCCAGCACCCTCTCTGTTTTTTTTCCCACCACTCCGTTCAGCAAAGCCAAAAAAAGCTCAAGATAGAGAAGAAATAGCATAAATTCTTCACCAGCACTGACTGCAGCCGTATGAACTAATCCTCTATGCCTCCTTAGACTTTAGGTTAAAATCCCAGCATTGAGCTCAACCTTCTGGTCTTCTGCACACTTCTTTGCATTTGTGTCAAATCACTATTTGCTTCATTACCATGGATTTAAACATGCGTGCTGCTGTCTGCTTAAGGTTTTGCGCACAGTGAGCTCTTGTGCAAGAATCCTTTCTGCACCGGTAACGCACAAAATTGTATGCAAAAACTGAGCTAATTTTTGCACAAAGCCTAATGCACTCTACTACATCAGCCTGTGAGAGAGCTTAAAGGGGGGGGGGATATTCAGTGGTGGTAGCTAGCCCTTGTAAAGCAGCTAGTCATTGCCATTTAATTTAAAACCTGGATATTCCATGCCGGGGCCATATCTGGCTACCAACATTGACTATCTGGATTGGCCAGAGAGCAGCAAAGCTAACCAGACAGTGGCAATATTCAGCTGCTGCCTGGTTAGCTTCTGGAGCGAAAGTTAGGCCAGACTTCAAGGTGCCTAACTTTCGCTGCTTAGGGATAGCCAGGTAGGAGGAGTCAACTTCAGCAGTTTCGAACATGTGATGGAGTTTTTGGATTGAGTTTCTGTGGGCTGCTGCCCTGTTTGTGACTTGCTACTTGCCTGTGTGAACTCTTTTGGGACTTGCCTGTGCCTGTCCCTGGTGCAGTATGATTCTGACACAGGTTCGCCTAATTGCTTGTGCAGCATATGCATGTGGGGTCAGACCCTGTGACACTTCCCGGTGAGGGCAGGGAGGGGTCATGGGTGAATGATATCACACCTGGACTGCATAAAGTAGCTGCAGTGACTGATGTGTTGTGCTGAAGGGGCATGCCTAAGGGGCAGGATGTGCTTCTTGGTGGGCCTTTGGTGGGTTTTCTAGTAAGTGATATTGTGTAAGTATGTGGTCTGTTTGTTTTGTTGAGTGTGTGGTTGTTTGGGATATGGATAGGGGTGGGTGGGGTCTGTGGGTGGAGAGTATTTTGTGCTGGGGGTTTGGTGGGGTTAGTGTTTTGTGGTGTGGGGAGGTTGGTTGTTGGTCAATGGAGGGCTGTGGGGATTATGGGGGTGGTGAAGGGGGATGTATTCCTTGTGTTTGGGGGAGAGGAAGATATGGAGTAGTTGGAGAGGAAGTTTGGAGAGGAAGGAGTGTGAGGGTGTCAATGTTCGTATTGTGGAGCTTGATAGGGATGGAGGGGTTAATGAGGTTTGCTGGAACTGTGCTTTACTGAATGTGCGGTCATTGCTGCCGAAGTTACAATTCGTCCAGGATCTGCTGGAAGAGGAGAGATTGGATTGTTTGTTTTTAACTGAGACTTGGGTGGGGGAGATGCAGAGTTTGGTGGACAGTTTGCTGTCCCAGTTGGAGTATGTTGGGTTACGGATGGGTTGGCAGGATTGTAGTGGGCGGGTGGGGGTGATGGTGATTGTTCGGCCACAGTTGTGGGTACAGTGGGAAGCTGTGTGTCTCCTGGAGAGGGTGGAGGGAGTGTTTCATAGGGTAGGAAGGTGGAATGAGGGGGGGATTTTGTTGGTGTATTGTCCTCCGGGTGTGAGTTCCCCCCCCCCCCCATGTATGGGGATCATGGAGAAGGCCCTCAGGGATTGGGAGCTGTTAGTGGTTGGGGATTTTAATGCACATGTCGATGTGGGTGGGGATGGGACGTCTTTTTTTCTTGTCTTCTTTGGTTTGGGAGGTTTGACATAATTGGTTATGCAGGCAACACATTCAGGGGGACATATTTTGGATGTGGTGTTCGGAAATAGTCATTTATTGACAGGGGATGGGATTCAGGCATTGGTAGTTCATCCTCTTCCTTGGAAGGACCATTGTCTGGTCCATTTTTAATGTCATTGGTTAGAGACAGTAAATATGTAGGGAGGTAATGGAGGGAAGTGCGGGGTATGATTGATGTGGGTTGGTGGGGGATTAGTGCTCTAGCTCATTGGCAGGGTGGTCTGGATGATGCTGTGGAGGATTGGCATCGGGCAGTGTCGGGGAGCTTTGGATGAGGTGGCACTGGTCAATCATTTCGGCGTGACACTAGGTGGCAGCCTTGGTTTTCAGGGGAATTGTGGGAAGAGAAGCGTAAGCTGCAAATGCTTAGCGCATCAATGGCAGTATACACAGTTAAAGTGAGACCGGGAGGGATGGTGGCAGGTGGCTAATGAGTTTAGACAGCCTGTTGTAGCGAACTGGCAACCAGACTAAAATGGTTTTTCAGGTGGTGTCCTTTGGTGGGAGATTCAGGTTTGCAGGGAGGTAGTAGGAATAGGGTGGTGGTGGATTTGGAGGACTTGGCGTGGTACTTTCTGGATAAGGTGTAGCAATTAAAAGAAGGAATAGGCCTCCTCACCTTGGGGTTAGGGGTCCCGGATGAGTAGCTTGGGTGTAGTATGTTCGAAACCTTTTACCCTATGACTAGTGAGCGACTGTGTACTCTCCTGTCTGGGGCACGGGAAACATTTTCAGGGTTAGACCCCACGTCGACTGGGCATTTTAACGGGGCATCCCAACCCATGTTGGAGTGGTTATGGGATTTGGTCAATGCATCTTTTTTTATGCAGGGTCAGGCACCGCAGCAAATGAAGGAAGGATAGTGGCTCCGGTACCGAAGAAGGATGGAAAAGATCTGAGGGATTGTAGCAATGTTAATCCTATTTCCAGTCTGCCATTAGTGACTAAGTTAGTGGAGAAGGAAGTAGTAGCGCATGTGGGTAACCATCTTGAAGATATTTCTGTCTTGGATAAGGGGCAGGGTGGTTTTTGCCCTGGGAGCAGTATGGAAACCTTATTGGTGGTGATATTAGATTAGGTTTATGTATGGGTGGATAAGGAGGTTTCTGTTTTTTTAATATCTTTAGATCTGTCAGCAGTGTTCTTGGATCATTGTCAATTTTGCGGATAGGAGGTATGGTCCTTTAGTGGCTGGGCTCATTTATGAGTGATAGACAATTTTGTGTACAGGAACCTGCTGGATGTTCTCAGATGTATTGTTCCCCCCTTTCCCTCTTATTGGTTAATGTCTATCTGCAGCCCCTGGGCGCTATAGTGTACTCTTTTGGTTTTCAGTTTTATGCATATGGAGATGATTTACAAATTTTGGCCCTGGTACAGAATGATCCAGAGATTATAGTAGGGCAACTTAATGATTGTTTAGAACATGTGCTTGCTTGATTGGCTGGTAGTGGGTTGGTATTGAATGTGGATAAGACAGTGTGTTTGCATTTTTGGAATGTGGAGTGTGACGACCTTCAGGTGTTGCAGAAGGTGTCTGGCTTTGTTATTCCACGGACAGAGGAGTTGAGGTTATTAGGGGTGATTCTGGAATGGGAAGGGGTGGGGGACAAGTAGACCTGTCAAGTAGTTCATGCTGCTTGGCTGAAATTACGACTGGCCCTGCCAGTTATGTCCTTATTTGGAGGACAAAGCTTTGCGGTTGATTGTATAGGCTCTAGTGCAAGAGGCTTTGAATTATTGCAATGTATATGTTGGGCTACTGCATAAGGTTATACGGCAGTTGCAGGTGGTACAAAATGCAGCGGCACGGCTGTTGACAGGAGCAAGGCGACGAGACAGCGCATGCTCCTTGCTGATGCATCTGCACTGGCTGCCAGTTCAGGTACGTTGTTGGTTTAAATTTTGGTGATTGTTTTCTGGACTTTGGCAGATTCCCAACCTGGGCATCTGCTAGATCTCTTATGATCCACCTAGGTCACTATGCTCCCTACAGGGGCGGTTGTTGACGGTTCCTGGTTTGGAGGTAGTTCGTAAGACACGTTGGCAGGCACGGTTGTTCTGGGTGGTGGTGAGTGAAAAATGGAATACACTACCTTTGGAGCTTTGGGCACAGACTCATTTGCTGGGCTTTCATAAGTTATTGAAGACTTTCCTGTTGGTGAGTGAGGGAGTAGATGATAGGAGAGTGGTAGTGTCTTTTATTATGCTATTTGTTATTTTGTAATTTTATCTGTACACCCTTTTGATTGACTGTGGTCAGAAACATGGTATAAACGTTTATAAATAAATAAATGTCACTGCTGCCTGGTTATTTAGTGGCTGCACCTGTGGATATTTATTAGCATTAACTGCATTAGCTGAATATCCCAGTCACCAGTTCACCAATATACTGCTGACAGCGTGCTCTCTTGTGGTAGTGGGAGGGGGAGAGGACCTGCTGTCTTCTGTTGGCACTGTGCTATAGCATGTTAAAGGCCAAATTTATTGTTTTCTTTTCCCTAGATACAGAATGGAAAAGCAGTCTTATTAAATCAGGCCCTAAAGGAGCTGTGGTACACCTTTATAGGGGAAGGAGGGTTCCGTGATTTAGGTCTCAGTGGCCAGCTCTTGAATTTATAAGCTGGCTCCTAGATTCAAAGACAATTTGCTAAGGCCTGTGTTACAGAGAACAACCTAGGTTCCTGGTGAGATTTTAAGTAGGTATAAAATTGCTTGTTATTTGCTGGTTTGGCAACATGATTCATTTTGCACTTACTTCTGAAGAGGATAGCAGTCTGACATCACCATTTGCATCAAGTTTTGGGGGGCATGGTAATTTTGTCTTGGTCCTCTTGGACTTTCAGCTCAATCAAAACTGGCCTCTATTAGACTACAGTGCCATGAATCTTCCTTCACGCTACGAGGGGGAGGGGTGTCAATAATTTTACATTCTCCTTCCATGCTAATTATTTATTTATGTAAAAAATATATAATTCATACACTAATGTGGCGGAGTACAAAAGAACACTCACAATAATTTACAGTATTTCAATAAAAATAATGATAATACAAAGAGTCAAACAGTAAAGATATAAAAACATAAAATAAACTTACTTAATAAAACCAAAACAAATACAAATAATCAATACAATCAGAAAAACCTAGCCTATAAGCAAAGGGAAAACCTGTTTAAAAAGATACTGCTTTTTTGATAGAAATTAAAAGCGCAACTCAGAGATTTTTCGTAATTCTTCAGGCAATGAATTCCACAAAAGTGGGGCACTCGTGTAAAACAACCTATTTCGCAAAGTTTGAAAACGCAATGACATTTTATTGACACTTCCTGAAGGGTCAGCCCACCCATTACAGGTGGTCCAAAATTTTGCCGTACATGTTGTGACAGGTTGTAGTCATTCAGAAGGCATTATGCAGCAACTTTTCAGTTTACACTGATTACCGATAAAATATTGAATATAGTATAAAGTGATTATTATTACTTTTAAATGCATTTATCACCAGGCCCTGGTAAGTCTTTCAAGTCTTTTACGGCTATATTGTCCAAGAAGAGTGTTGTGCTCTCAAAACGCTAATTTATTTGATGTTCCATTGTTTAGAAAGATTAATTTCCAAACTTTGCGATAGTCTTCATATAAGGGCCACTTATTGCAGTTCTGCCTGGAATCTGGCTAATGTGGACTCTAAATCTAGCATCCAGTTGTCACCAGGTACAAACTTACAGGTCGATGTAGAAGCTCGGTGTTAGAGCCCAGTGCTTAAAGCTCTAGCGCAGGGCTTCATAGTGCGGCTTTAACGCTGACTCTTTGTGCTGGAATGCAATATGCAAATTACCCAGTGCACAGAAAGTCAGCGTTAAACTGGGAGAGCATGCCAAATACATGCGCACAGAAGTCAGCACAAGTTTGGCATGCTCTTCCAGAAAAAGAGGGGTCATCTGAGGGGAAGTTTGAAACAGGGAAAACCCCCGATGCCATCAGCACACTGTTGGGGAACCGGTGCCCTCCCTGGACATGACCCCGTGACAGAAACAAAGTCCCCGGTGGCCCAGCGGTCCCAATCCGCCTCCCACCTGATAAAACAATCCATGGTGGCCAGATGGCACTCCCACCCAAACAAAAAAATCCCTGGTGGCCCAGAGGCCCTGAATCCCTCCACTCCTCTCCCAGCACCTTTAATCTGGGGCGGGAGCATTGCCCACACTCTCCTGCTCCTGTGCTACTATCTTGAAAAATGGCAACGCCTGGTCCTGCGTGGTGCATGATGACCCTTCCTCTACTGCATCAGAAGTATCTTTATATAAACCCTCTTGTATGTTTTTAGAAGAATGGGGCTGGATATTTCACCAAAACTCTGTTGAGTGAATCAAGCACAAACTGCCTTTGTCTTTTGTTTTGTTTTGGGGGGGGGGGGGGGTTGTATTTTCATCTGCCTCATTTAAAAGGGAACATGGACAAAAAAAACCCAACTTCTTGCAGGAGAATAAAAGCTAACATTTTAAATGGGAATTTTATTAGAGTATTATTTTTCTCCCTTTTGTCAGACGTAAAGGCCAATTTTCTAGCAGGATGCCTAGACTGTGAAGGCGCATAGGCACATAGGTTTTGCCTATTTTATAAAGGCAACATAGGCATCTATGTGATATTATAAAATAGCCCAACCCCCGAACGTAAATGCAGACATTTATAGCTGCTTTGAGGCAGGCACAAATGGTCTTCTTAAGTTTGTGCAAATATGCATGTATTTTATAACATATGCACATATCTTGCAACTGCGCCCAACTTCCGCCTGGGAATTCTCATGCTCATTCTGCGTAAAATTACATGCTATTTATCAGTTACACATACATAACCAGCTATTACATAAGTGCCTACGTCTATGGGTAAAACACTGAAGTTGGTTTACCAAGCCGCATTAGCTGTTAGTGTGCAGATAGCGCTTGCCGAGTCCACTGCAATAACAACTGCCGCGGGGCAAATGCAGATAACATAGCAATGTTCTGTGCTATCTGCAGAACACGTGTTCACTGCACAAGGGGGCTGGGCATGGGTGGAGAGTGGCTGTGTCTGCAATGCGTGGTTACTGTGAGTGTTGACAGCACGCGGTAACTTCCTGCTTTGCAGACATCATGGGTGCTACTAACGCCACCGCACAGGGTGGCATGAGCTGCATCCCCGTTGCTCCGATGCCATGTTCTCTGCATTTTTGATGTATTATCTGCTGGGGAAATGCTGTGCACACCCCCAACAGAGAAGGCGCAGCTTTTGCATCTAGCATGGCACTATTTGCATTAACATGCCCCATTAGCTTCAAAAGCCTAATGCAGCTTAATAAACTGACCTCAGTGTTTTACCTGCAGAAAAGCTTTATAAAATTACCCCCCTTAAGGAGCAGATAAGCAGTACGTTGTTCAAACCAGAGTATTTATACAGACAGATCAGTTAGTAAGCAAAGCATGTTTCATTTTTTAATTACGTTCTGCTGCTAAAAGACATTATAGAACGGGGAGGCGCAACCTGCTGACCTTTGCTTGTAATCAATACTAGCGTAAACGCGGATTTAACATTAGATACAAAGATTTAAAATTCCTAATTAAAATGCCATGATTTAATGCTACTGTTCAGAGGTTAAAAAGATATATTGATAGTAAATGCAAACAGGAAAACTATGTGATATTTGACAGCACTGTACAGAAAATATATATTGTGTCTGTGCACTCACAGTATGCCATAAGCAGGCTAAATGGCCCTTTAAATAAAGGTTAACATGACTGGTAATAAAGTTAGCACACATTAAGTGCCATGGTACCCATAGACATAAAA
This sequence comes from Ichthyophis bannanicus, assembly GCA_033557465.1. Classification (NCBI taxonomy): domain Eukaryota; kingdom Metazoa; phylum Chordata; class Amphibia; order Gymnophiona; family Ichthyophiidae; genus Ichthyophis; species Ichthyophis bannanicus. The sequence goes on from CM066038.1 coordinate 400,631,762, forward strand.
GGGCTGCGGACAATTAATGTGTGTTAAGTTCATTAATGCACGTTAAAAACTTTAGTAAAAGGTCCCTTATGTAATTTAGCATATTCTGGTTCATCATATTCTCAGCATCATTAGAACATGGTTAGATTCTTCTGAATTTTTAGGTTGCAGTTTATCAAGTACGTTTTTTAGATATTCGTGAGAGATATTTAGCTATAAGGGGCATGTTTCCTATAGTGTACTATTTATGGTGTGTTAAAATACCCTGCGTGGTAAAGTTCCCATGCTGTTTAGTGTGTAATAGGGGAGAGGGACTGGGAAAGTTAGGGGCGGAAGGTGAGCATTGACTGCACATTGCAGTTAGCCACCTCAGTGCAAAACAATTCAATGCAATCTGTGCCTTCGACTCAGTGCTGATTCCTGGCGACTCAGCACCTCCCAGGTTTTCTTGGCAGTGTGACTGGAAGTAATTGCCATGCCTTTCTTCTGAGGCAACAGAGGGTTAAGTGACTTGCCTAAGGCCAAGGATAGTAGGAATCGAGCCAGTGCTCTAACCATTAGGCTACGCCTCCACTTCAGTCACCTCTGGGTGGCATTAAGGGCACCTGTGTTAATGTCGATTAAAGGTTTAGCGTGGGGACATTCTTCCCAATGCAGTAACTGTACGGTTACATACTGGGTATGTTCCCAAGAGTTATCATGAGGCCATTGTACTTCTTATGCTAATTTTTCCCTGTTAACGCAGGCTAACGTGTGGAACCTCAGTGCACTTTAGTAAACATGCCCCTAAGGATCAATATTACTGCTGTTTATTTTACCCTGGGAAGGATATGATTAGACACATGCAACTTGCATTTGAGTCTGGCAAAGGTGATATACAGGATTGGCCCGTCCACTAGGCGGGCTAGGTGGCTGCCTAGTGTAGCAGACCATGTGTTTCGGCACACATACCGCTCCTGACCCTCCTCCGACAGGAAGTTGTGTTGGAAGGGGGTCAGAAGTGGCAGGCCATGTGTGCCAAAGCACATGATCTGCCACAGACCTCCGCCGTCATGCTAAACCGCTCCCTCCCCCCCCCCACCCCCCAGGACTGTGCCAACAAAATCAGCAGCAGCGGAGGGTGGGGCAGCAGAGGGCAGTGGCACGGCCAGTGCTTCTGCCTGGTGTGGCAGAAATCCTTGGGCCAACCCTGGTGATACATTTGTAATCTTTTAAGTTTATTTTAGACAATGCTAAAGGGAAAGAAGGGTAGAAGACAAGAGGAAGCTGTAATGTTTAGGGTCAAAATAGTAACCATCAGGGATTGCAGACAAGTAAACGGGTAAATGAAAAGAGGTGGTGTTATTGTGTGCTAGAAAAAAGACAGAGAATAGTTTTAAATTCCAAGGGCCAATATTCAGCGGCTGTGGCTAGTGCAATTACAGCGGCTAGTCATGGCTACTGAACCTAGACCCAGATATTCAATGCCGGGCCATATCTAGCCACCAGCACTGAATATCGGGGTCAACTGGATAGCCAGGAAGCTAATCGAGCAGCAGCAAAAGTTAGGTCATTCTTGCTAAGACAGCCGCGGGGGTAAAATACCCACAATAACATCGTTGCATGGGTTGGGGAGGGGGGACAGGGTGGTTTAAGGGCGGAGAGATGGCATTGACAGCACAACATGGTTAGCACGGGCACCATTAGCTCACGCTAACTGTGCATTGTGCACTTAGTACGAGTGCACTTACCGCCACTTCAGTATGTGGCGGTAAAGGCGCATACCTGTTTAGCATGATATGTGGGCAATGCCTCATCAGTCAGAGCAGGTGTGGGTCATCCCCTGCACTAGTGTTTGCTTACTACCGAGCACCGAGGGATGTTTCCTTAGCACACTTTAGTAAACATGCCCCTTAATGGAGTGCACAAGTAACGAAAGAGTTTACATAAATTGAAAAAAAGAAGACAAATTTTGCTTCATATAAACAGGGACCAATGATGAAAATTAAGGGTGATAATACACTGAGTTGGAAACATCCATTTAAAAGTGTGCTCCCATTTTTTGATGGCCAATTATTAATTTAAGTAAATACATTTTAGATGGGAGAAGAGTATATTTGATATGTGATGTCTTCATAAAATAAGCATAAAATCCGCACACTGTCCTTATTTTTTAGGTGCCCTATGATCAAATTCTTTTCAGTCATACCTATATTATTCTCTAGTTTTGTTCTGACTAGTGATTAGAAAGCTGCAGAGACCTTTCTCTTGTAAGATTTTTTCTTCTTATTGGTGTTATCAAAACTATCAAAACTCGTTATGGAGCTATATAACAATACGTCGTACCACGATGCTATTAAGCATGCAGTAACCTAGTTATGTGCTCTGCACGTGCAGAGTATAGCGTGTTACAGCACATCTGTACTTTTTTTAATCACGTGATATTTGGTATCGTGTAAAAGCAGTTTGTCAGATTTACGATGAGTGAAAAATTTGAACAGCGAATTTGCATTAAATTCTGCCAGAAACGTGGAGATTCGTGCAAAGAGACTTATGACAAGTTACAGCAAGAGTATAGTGATGAATGCCTGAGTTGTGCTAGAGTTTGACTGGTACAAACGTTTCCAAGATGATTCTCAAAGTGTTGACAGTGACAAACGTTCTGGAAGACCATCCACAAGCAGGAATGAAGACAAAGTTGAAGCAGTGCGTGCCGAAATATGCTCAAGTCGTCGATTGACTATCAGGGAGCTTGCTGAGGACATGGACGTCAGTTTTGGCTCAGTACAACCCATTCTTACCTTCAATTTGGGGATGAGATGTGTGTCTGCAAAATTCATGCTGGAATTCCTGTTCCCTGACAAAAAAGAAGAAGATCGACTGTCTGCAGCCAGGGAGTTGTTAGAATGCATTGAAAATGACACAGATTTCATAAAGATTTTTTTTTACTGGTGATGAATCATGGGTTTATGACTATGACCTGGAAACTAAGGCTCAGTCCTCACAATGGAAGACTCCAGACTCTCCCAGACCTAAGAAAGCCCATCAGGTGAGGAGCAATGTCAAGGTCATGCTTACAGTTTTCTTTGATTACGAGGGTATTGTTCATCATGAGTATGCCCCAAAAGACCAAACCATTTTGTCATAAGAGGCCAAAGTTGCACAGGAATAGTGAATGATTGCTTCATTACGATAATGCCCCAGCTCACGCATCACATCTTGTCCAGCAGTTCTTTGCCAAACACCAAATCGAGGAAGTCAATCAGCCTCCATATTCACCTGACCTCGCACCCTGTGATTTTTTTTCTTGTTTCCAAAACTGAAATTATCACTGAAAGGAAAGAGATTCAACGACTTGGAGACCATTAAACAAAATTTGACACAGCAGCTTCACAGCATAACAAAAGAGGGATTTCAGAATTGTTTCCAGCAGTGGCAGGAAGGCTGGAGGAAGTGTGTTTTATCAGAAGGGGACTGCTGATTCTTCTTATGTCATTGTAGAAGTCTCAATACTTTTTGATTCCACCTCGTATATTTGTAGTAAGTTTTGTTATGGCATGCAAAAGAAAGTTTAGTGGCAGCACAGCATATGCCAATATATTTAAGAAAAGAAGATGGAAAGATTGACTGTAGTTATAATGCACTGTAGTGATAGACTATGTTTCATCAGCTGTTACAGTCAGTGCTGTGTACTGTAGTGAGGGCCCCCTTGATGATCCTCCACAGGGGATTCATTAATAAGCAGCAACAGGGAAAACAACGCTGAAAAGTACTTGCTATTTAATTGTAGTATGTCTATGACTCTGTAAATATTTTAAGAGCTGCATCCAAACCCCAAACACTTACGAAGCAATTTCTTAAAGTCACATACGAATGTAAATGACCTCTTATAAAATATCGGCTAGAGTAAAAATACGTGCTTTGGTGTGAAGGTTCATACTTTGCCGGTAAGCATAGCTAGGAGCGTGGTCTGGGAAGAGCATGGGCAGAGTTACAAATACCTTGATGTGATTTTTTGCAGTGACCAGAGTACCGAGAACCTTTTGATTGTGGCTTAGCAGGGATCAGATCAGCTGCTTTGTAGCTCTGAGATGTTGAGATGAATTTGTATCTATAACATCCAGAGTATGGAGTAGTTATTGGAAGATGGTATTTTCTTTTGTAATTATGGATTATTTGTTGCCTGTTACTTTTATGTGTTTATTTTTTAACTATGTTTTTACCCTCATAGTAGCTGAATATATAAATTACTGTTAACTTTTTGGCCAGTCCTGGAATGCTTCTAACCATTCCCCCTTTTTTAATTTGATAACTTTGGCCATTTGGCGAGTTAAATGGCCACAGTCATCTGTATATGTGAGCCAGATTTTTTTATTAATGTAATTATGCAGTCAGCACCTGTGCTGACTGCATAAGTGCTTTGAAATACTGCCCCTGAAATGTCTAGGAGGGTTACTAAGCAATTAAGAAGGTTCACAGGAAAGCAAGGACCATATTTTGCAGAAAAAGGAGACGATAGTTCTTGAAGCAACTTTGCTGCAGTAACTGGAATTTGCATACAGAAAAATATCAACATGAACTCAAAATGACTTATGGCAAACTGTGAAGCCACGAACTATTAACTGTCTTTGTTTTCTTCTATAAACAGATGTTTTTGTATGTCAGTAGTGTTGGATATAGTAAGGATGGGACTTTTAAGACTGGTTAATTTTAATTCCATTATAAACAATGAGGCCATGAAGTTTGACACCACCAATGTACCCTCAAAATGGATAATTATTTCTATCAAAAGACCCATCATCGGAAAATTCTCATTATGTAAAAAAAAAAAATCATAGTCATAGACCCTTGTTGTGTTATATGAAGAAGCTTCTATTTGAAAATTGGATGACTTCATATGCTTTGTTATCCAGAAAAACTCACATTATTCAATTTTTTTTAAATCAGAAAACCTCTTTTATCCCAGCAAATACATTATCCAGAACAAATATAGTCTCGACTATTCTTGCAAAAAGGCCCTCCACACTTTGTGATTTTGATGAAATTATTTAGTAGACATGGACCAACTCAAACACACAGAGCATGATTCTTGGTGTTAAAGGCTGTCTTAGTTTTGCATTACAAAGGTTTGCATAAATAAGTGGATGACTGTCATTAACTTGCAGGTGGAGTTGTACATGTCAAAGTAGACCAGCTTAATCTAAAGGTGATTCAATAATGGTGTGCTGACTTGCAGTCTATGAAGCCTGTGATTAAGGGTCAGCATGTTTACCTTCTGATTTGATGTCAACAGCTGACCTAGCTTTGACCTCACCCCTGGTGGACTTCCTAACTCAGTATTACTAAGAATATTATACAGTTATTTTGCTGACTCTGACTTGGTGATGACAAATTTGATATTTCTTCACCCCTGTTAACACAAATAGAAGACCTGCCACTGCAAACCTAATACCTTATTTGAAGTTTGCCAAGGATAAGAATGCTTTCATTATGTAAATATACATGGAAATCAGTCAAATGAGGATCTTTCCATAACTTTTTTTCTACATTTTGGAAATAGAAATGAAACCATATGTGAATCCACTTTTCAATCAAAATTCTTTTACCATAGTGCTATACAGAAGTCATGGTTAAATGTTTGCCATTGTAATTTCAATCACAGAAAATCTTCATTACCATCTTTTATTTGCCTTTTATTTTCTGATAATTAGAAGGTCATTTGTTCAGTTTTGATCTTTGATAGTGCGGCGACCCTGCCCGGCTCAAGGGGTTAAGGACATGAGCAGCCGCTGTACTTCGTGAGGGAAGGAGGAAACCTTTGCCCCCAGGAATGCTGGGAGTTGTAGTTCCAGCTTGTGACGCTGCAGCAGTACCTGAAGCCATGGAAATAAATACTGACCCGGTGGCAAGACCTGGTATTGCAGGAAGAGGCAGTAAAATTCCTTCCCAGCACAGATCACAAGGGAACAATCAGTCAGATCAGCCTAACCCGGGGGAAGGGAGGAGCGAGGTCACTGATTGGGCACACCCTGCTAGGAGGTGGGCTTCCCAGGACAGACGTACCCTGTATAACAGGAAGAAGGAAAATGAAGTCAGAGGCAGAGAAAGAGGCAGAGAAAGCCAGAAGGCAGCTGGAAAAGCAACAGAGACGTATGAGGAGAAGAGTTGGAATGAAAATCCCAAGGAGAGAAAGAACCAGAGGACAAGCTGGTTAGAGAAACAGAACTGGTTGAGAAGCCAGCCAAAGGAACCACAGAGGGGAGCATTTACCAAACCAGGATACAGATACCAGAGAGGCTCAGTGCAGCAGGAAACCTTCCAGGACTCAGAGGAGGGCGTGGCACAGAGAGACCCAGGTGGGAAGCCTAACGGTTTGGAACCAGAAGCTCAGCCGTGGAAATACTGGCAACCGGTTGAAGAATCTCCCTGCATTCCTCATCAAGGTACTTTTAACTGCAATAAGAGTTTTTATGACAAGCCAAACTGTGTTATTGGTAGTTTTGAAACCCAGGGAAAGCCTAGGATCTATCCAGACAGTTGGCTACAGCCAGAACCTCCAGCAATTAAACCTTGTGTCTCTTTTAAAACTCCTGAAGAAAGCAGTAAAGAAGCTAGCCTTAGAAATACTGCAGATATCTTTACCAGAGATATTTACCAGAGGATTGTAGAAGCATCCAAAGGGGAATTGCCAAAGGAAAACCCTCTGCCTGCCTATGATGTAAGATTTCCAGCACTTGCTGATAGAGACAAGTGGGGGAAGGGTAATTACAGCACCGTGCCTAAAGAGAGTGTGTGTACCGGTAGAATAGCTGTGAATGAAGCCAAGCCTCCCAGTCTCTGTATACCACAAGGAGAAGCAGTTTCCTCACCTGCTCCTCACAGCCAGCAAGCTCAAGTATTATTAAGAGGGCTTCAGGCTTTCTTAGAAAAGCATCTTGTTCCTGAGCAGACAGTGTCAAGCCCAGACCCCCAAGCAACGCTGTTAAATCCTTTGCCTATATTAGACCAGCCCATGGACTGCTCAACCTGCCTCATAGACAAGGTTTAAAGGGAAGCAAGAGCTTGTGTAGTGATCTGCTACAAGAAGTGCTATAGTACATGTTTGGAGTGCATGAACCCAAGAGCTTATGGGGATAAGAAAATAAGCTGATTATTTTCACTCAATTGTACTGCATGAACTTTATAATTTCCTGTTTGTAGCTGGATAAAATATAAGACCCACATGCCAGGAATGTGGCTGTCTTGAATATAAGTTTAAGTTGGACATTATTGAAGAAGCAGTCTCTTTTCAACTTTCTGTTTGGCTATAAAATATTAACCTTCAAAACCTGTACAAAGTCCTATCTTTGGAGCGGGAGAAATAAACCCTAATAAAGAAATAAATTTTCTCTATTCGTGCCTTGCCTGTTCACTCGGTCACCCACAACTACAAGATGACCTCCAGGCTAGCCCTACCTTAAACCCTCAAGGTCAAGGTACGGGCACTAGGGGCGCTACATAGAGTGGCGTAGTTTTTAGGATTCTCCTACAGGCGAAAAGGTGCCACTGCAGAAGAACTTATTTCCCTCTGGACCCCGGCCGAAGAGCTGACAAGCCCAGCTGAGGAGAAAACGACTGCAGAAAGGCTACAGGAGCCAATCCTGAAGTGCTTCATATACACCATCACCAGGTAAAGGGTATCTGCCCCGGGTGGTGGACGATACTAGAAGGAGAGGTCCCCTAGTGGTAATAGGGGAAAGTGAAAAAAAAAAAAAAAAAAGGGAAAAGTCCTGTTTTTTTTTTTAAAACACATAGAAGTGTTGAGATATCGCACTTGGGTCCTGTGTTTTTGTTTTCCTTACAGGAATTTTCAAAATGGAATTGAATCCGAAAGAAATTTTCACCTGGATGGCGACACAGTTGAAGCGCCAGTCTGACCTTTCTCTGGAGGCCCAGCAGAGAGCCGCCGACCAGTTAAAGGAACAGCAGCAGCCCCTTCTGACTTTATTGGAGGAGTATTTACGTGAAAGAAAACAAGCTACTGTACCAGTTCCTAATACAGGTTTACCTTTGAATACAAATGAGCTGCCTGTGAGCACAGGAGTCTTATTTAACTTTGGACAACTTACCAGCCAAGATGACATTGATGACTACCTAGAAAGTTTTGAAAGGGTAGCACGGCTAAGCTTATGGCCAAAAGAGCAATGGGCCTTAAGGCTAGCCGCTTGTCTCACTGGGGAAGCCATGGCGGCCTATCGTGCCATGCCAGCTGACTTGGCTGGGAATTTTGAAGAAGTGAAAAGGGCAATTAGGGAGAGACTAGGTCTCACTCCCCTGATATACCGCTCTCGTCTGAGGAGTGTGAGGCTCAGACAGAGTGAGACGCCAAAGTCCTTATATCATAGGATAAGGGGTTTATTATATAAATGGCTGAATCCAGAAAGGAGATCCATGGACTCCCTTCTGGACGAGCTAATCCTAGAACAGTATATGGAGGCACTACCCTCAGAGATCCGTACCTTCTTGGTCCTCCAAAATTGTAGAACAACCCAAAAGGCCGTGTCTCTCTCGGAGAGATTTGTAGAGGCCGAGTTAACTGCCCGGAGAGGGGGCACCCCTTTAAAGGATTGGAGTCAAGGAGGATCCGAAAGGACAAGGAAGGTACAGGACGATCCTCTCGGTATTTGCATGCCTCTTAGGAAAGATACAGCATGTAGAGTAAAATGTTATAAATGTGGACAGCTAGGTCATATACAAAAGTTTTGTCGTATGAAAACTGCGTTTGTGGCAGATAACTGTTCAGAGAATAGACCGGGATTTCTGTTGCCTGTGTCAATACAGGGGGTCACTACACAAGCATTGCTGGATTCTGGGGCAGAACTAAGTATGATCTCGGAGGAATTCTGGAGAACTATAGAGGACCAATTGGCCCCGGAAAGAATTCCTCCTGCTAATGAAGTAAAGATTAGGTGTGTGCATGGAGGAACGTCCTCCTATCCGGTATACAACCTATCTATAGCAGGCCTAGGTACCCTAAGAACTATCCCGCTAGCAGTAGTACCCCGTCTCCCCCATTCCATGATTTTAGGCAAAGATTGGCCCCAGTTCCATCAGGGTCTAGTGCAAGGGATAAGAGAAAGAGAAAGTTCCCCAGTAGAAGAAGACCCCGAGGAAGTGCCAGCACTAGCCACCCAAAAGCTAGAATCAGTGCTACGGCCGCTGATACCTTCTAGCTGTAAGAATAAAAGAAGGGAAACTCCAAGGAGTAGTGATGCAGACAAGTCTAAATTTGTTTTAAAGTTTTGTAGAATGACCCCTAACGCGCGGGCCCCCAATAGAGCCACACCAAACGCAGCAGGGTTAGACCTCAGCAGCGCGGAAGATATAGTCGTGCCCGCAGGAGGAAAGGCATTGATAGACACTGCTTTACAGGTGGAACTGCCTGCCGGCTGTTATGGCCGGTTAGCTCCCCGGTCAGGCCTAGCGCTTAAACATTTTATAGATGTTGGGGCAGGGGTCATAGACCCAGATTACCGGGGTTCCATAAAGGTGCTTCTTTTTAACTTTGGTAAAACCAATTTCGGGGTGAAGAATGGCGACCGTATAGCACAGCTCATATGTGAGCGCGTCGGAATGCCCCCGGTAGAAGAAGTACCTAATTTGTCCACAACAATGAGAGGGACACAAGGTTTTGGGTCAACCGGGACCAACAGTTGGCAGGGCTTAGCAGCTTCGGTGGAGAGGGAGGACTTAGAAGAGGAAGACCTCGGACCCCAGCTAACGGACTGCCAACAGACGCCGGAACCACGCTTAGACGAAGGGCTTTCATGGGCCCAAAAGCAGGAGCTGGGACAAGTCCTCTCCCGCTATAAGGATGTCCTCACCCCAATGCCGGGCGAAACAAGACTAATAGCCCATGAAATAGTCACAACGCCAGGGGAAGTGGTCAGACAGCGTCCTTACAGACTTCCGGAAGCTAAAAAGAATGAAGTAATCCGGCAGGTCAAAGAGATGCTGGCTATGGGGGTGATTGAGGAGTCCCGTAGCCCGTGGAACAGCCCTATAGTTATGGTTCCTAAACCAGATGGATCGATCCGTTTCTGCATCGATTTTCGGAAAGTGAATTCGATATCCAGATTCGATTCGTACCCGATGCCGAGGATCGAGGAACTCTTGGACCGCTTGGGGCAAGCCAAATACCTCACGACCCTAGATATGTCTAAGGGTTATTGGCAAGTCCCCCTCACGAGAGAAGCCCGGCCGAAGACCGCTTTCAGCACCCCAGTAGGCCTATATCAATTCAGGAGGATGCCTTTCGGTCTACATGGCGCGGCCGCTACATGTCAGCGTCTCATGGACATGGTCCTTCGCCCTCATCACGCATACGCGGTCGCCTATATGGACGACGTAGTGATCCATAGTGGGACCTGGACTCAGCATCTCCAGCAAATAGAAGCGGTGCTACTATCTATCCGAAATGCGGGCCTCACCTTGAACCCAGCAAAATGCCTCTTCGGCGGTCAAGAGGTGAAGTATCTGGGCCACGTAGTCGGCCGCGGAACAGTAAAACCCCTGGTGAATAAAATCGCCAGTGTGCAGGCATTCCCAAAACCCAGCAACAAAAAGCAGTTACGGAGTTTTTTGGGGCTAGTGGGATATTATAGAAGGTTTATTCCACATTTTTCTGAGAAAACGGCCACACTGACAGAGATGCTCCGGAAGAACGCCCCAAATAAGGTGAAATGGAGCGCAGAAGCAGAAAGGATGTTTGACCTATTGAAAAAACAACTTTGTGAGGCTCCAGTATTGAAGGGGGTAGATTTCTCCAAAACCTTCATTGTCCAGACTGACGCCTCCGATACGGGTCTCGGGGCCGTCTTATCACAAAGACATGAAGGGGTAGAGCACCCTGTGCTATTTTTGAGTAGACGACTGCTACCAGCAGAGCGGAATTATTCCACTATAGAACGCGAGTGCCTAGCTATTAAGTGGGCTATCGATGCGCTTCGTTTTTATTTAGTGGGAAGGAGATTCATACTGGTCACGGACCACGCACCTTTACGCTGGCTAAACCAGATGCACAACCACAACTCCAGACTTACTCGGTGGTTTATGGCATTGCAAGCCTTTGAGTTTCAGGTGGAACACCGTGCCGGCAAGCTTCATCAGAATGCTGATGCCCTTAGTAGAATCCCGTGCTGGCCGGATTCTCCTAAACCAGCCCGTGATATCTTAAGGGGGGGGATCTGTGACGCTGCAGCAGTACCTGAAGCCATGGAAATAAATACTGACCCGGTGGCAAGACCTGGTATTGCAGGAAGAGGCAGTAAAATTCCTTCCCAGCACAGATCACAAGGGAACAATCAGTCAGATCAGCCTAACCCGGGGGAAGGGAGGAGCGAGGTCACTGATTGGGCACAGCCTGCTAGGAGGTGGGCTTCCCAGGACAGACGTACCCTGTATAACAGGAAGAAGGAAAATGAAGTCAGAGGCAGAGAAAGAGGCAGAGAGAAAGAGGCAGAGAAAGCCAGAAGGCAGCTGGAAAAGCAACAGAGACGTATGAGGAGAAGAGTTGGAATGAAAATCCCAAGGAGAGAAAGAACCAGAGGACAAGCTGGTTAGAGAAACAGAACTGGTTGAGAAGCCAGCCAAAGGAACCACAGAGGGGAGCATTTACCAAACCAGGATACAGATACCAGAGAGGCTCAGTGCAGCAGGAAACCTTCCAGGACTCAGAGGAGGGCGTGGCACAGAGAGACCCAGGTGGGAAGCCTAACGGTTTGGAACCAGAAGCTCAGCCGTGGAAATACTGGCAACCGGTTGAAGAATCTCCCTGCATTCCTCATCAAGGTACTTTTAACTGCAATAAGAGTTTTTATGACAAGCCAAACTGTGTTATTGGTAGTTTTGAAACCCAGGGAAAGCCTAGGATCTATCCAGACAGTTGGCTACAGCCAGAACCTCCAGCAATTAAACCTTGTGTCTCTTTTAAAACTCCTGAAGAAAGCAGTAAAGAAGCTAGCCTTAGAAATACTGCAGATATCTTTACCAGAGATATTTACCAGAGGATTGTAGAAGCATCCAAAGGGGAATTGCCAAAGGAAAACCCTCTGCCTGCCTATGATGTAAGATTTCCAGCACTTGCTGATAGAGACAAGTGGGGGAAGGGTAATTACAGCACCGTGCCTAAAGAGAGTGTGTGTACCGGTAGAATAGCTGTGAATGAAGCCAAGCCTCCCAGTCTCTGTATACCACAAGGAGAAGCAGTTTCCTCACCTGCTCCTCACAGCCAGCAAGCTCAAGTATTATTAAGAGGGCTTCAGGCTTTCTTAGAAAAGCATCTTGTTCCTGAGCAGACAGTGTCAAGCCCAGACCCCCAAGCAACGCTGTTAAATCCTTTGCCTATATTAGACCAGCCCATGGACTGCTCAACCTGCCTCATAGACAAGGTTTAAAGGGAAGCAAGAGCTTGTGTAGTGATCTGCTACAAGAAGTGCTATAGTACATGTTTGGAGTGCATGAACCCAAGAGCTTATGGGGATAAGAAAATAAGCTGATTGTTTTCACTCAATTGTACTGCATGAACTTTATAATTTCCTGTTTGTAGCTGGATAAAATATAAGACCCACATGCCAGGAATGTGGCTGTCTTGAATATAAGTTTAAGTTGGACATTATTGAAGAAGCAGTCTCTTTTCAACTTTCTGTTTGGCTATAAAATATTAACCTTCAAAACCTGTACAAAGTCCTATCTTTGGAGCGGGAGAAATAAACCCTAATAAAGAAATAAATTTTCTCTATTCGTGCCTTGCCTGTTCACTCGGTCACCCACAACTACAAGATGACCTCCAGGCTAGCCCTACCTTAAACCCTCAAGGTCAAGGTACGGGCACTAGGGGCGCTACAAGCTCTTCTCACTCCGAATTAAGAAACTGTAGTTGTGGTTTCTTTATAATAAGTATTTTATTAAAGCAAAAAGGTAAATGTTCCATCACATGCAAACAAGGGTGCTTCAAAAAGGCAAACAGAAACTTCAGGTTAAATGCAACTCAAAATACAAATGCTGCTTTTTCTCTTTCCAGCAAATTGCTCTCTTTTGCCTCCAGAGGTCAGTTGGCTTCACTGCACCTCTTACAGCCACAGTTACTTTCACTATGCTGAGAATCAGGTGGAGGTAATTAGAACTTCCATTTTCACGGCAATACAACAGCTTTACAGAACTCAGCTCACACACGATAAAGGCAGTTCCCTTCAGCTTGGCTTTCCTATACAACAGAATGTACAGTCCATTTGTTCACACTCAGGTATGCTTGTATTTCCCTGGGTTACTCCTTCAAGCTGTGCTGAATTATTTGCCTCTTGTGATACTAGCTGTTTTCTAGCCTGTAAGTCTAAAAACTGTTGGAAGCTCTGAAGTAGCAATTCAGCCTGTTCCTTATGAGAGAGGGCACTACTATCTGCTATAGCTTTTCCCTTCTGCTCAAGGCTGTTTGTCTTCTCTTCCTTTAAGATAAAGGTATTAGGATAATTGCTAGTTTCTTTAGCAATTGACTCATAGGAGGAAGAATTATCTCTATATTCAGCTTGGCAGCCGGGTGGCCAATTACTCACTGTTTGTGCAGCACTTCTGCCTGCAGATGGCTCCCAGGCTCTCCAGCTGATCTGTTTGTTGCTCTCCGGCACAAACGACGTTTCAGGGAATGATTGCTCTTTCACCTGTGCTTGTCCTGAAGTCTTTCTCCCCCAAGGCGATGCCTTCCAAGGGCTATCCACTTCAAGGTTAAATCCTCTCTGCGTGGGACTTCTGCTTATTTCCCTGGAATAGGATTGTGCAGGTTTTCTTCTTATGCCAGGTTCCAAAGTATCATTAATCACTCCACTGGCTTTCCAACCATCCCCTTGTTTCTTCTTCCAATATTCCTTCCTTCCTTTACCTCCTGTATTCCTTGTACTTCTTGTACTCCTTGTATCACCTCCACTCGTGCTTCCTCTACTCGAGTCTCTCGTCTTTCCCTTACTCGGGTCTCTTATCCGTCCTCCACTCGGGTCTCTTATCCGTCATCCACTCGGGTCTCTTATCCGTCCTCCACTCGGGTCTCTTATCCGTCCTTCACTCGGATCTCTTATCCGTCCTCCACTCGGATCTCTTATCCGTCCTCCACTCGGATCTCTTATCCGTCCTTTCTCTTCAGAGCCATGCTCTGGTTTAAATGTACATCCTCTTTTGGACACGCCCCTTCCTAGGGCTGGGTGTGCCCAATCAGAACTGCAGGGCTCCTCCCCTGGGCTGGTCTCCCTACTCAGCTCTGAGGAATAGAGTCTCTCTTTTTTCCTTGCCCTGTCATTTTGGTATAAATCCTGCTGACCCTCAGGATTTTCTACTATCTCCATAGGCTCAGGAGGGCGCTGTTCACCACAATAGCTCAGAGATAGCTGCAGAGCTATGGTTCATCCAAACATAAGCACCTCAGGGACTATCAAGAAGAGTAGATATATTTTTACTGTTTCATCATAATTTTAAATACCTATGTACAGACACAGTTACTAATGAGCACAACCATACTAGCATGCTTCAACATAATTAATGTGTGTTATTTTACTACAACTCCTATTGTATGCAGTGTGACCTAGTGTGATGAAGTAGCCCCATTCTCTACCTTAAAAGCACAAGATTCACGGCATTTTAGACATGAAGCTGACAGGGAAACAGACCATGTGAGCAGCTGTTGTCAGGGACAACAGAAACAAATGCAGCCACGAGGTCTGAAAAAACACTCAGCTGAGAGAAACTCCCTAGTTCCTGATAGCGTGCACCTGAGAAGGGGAAGAGCTTACAGCCCTTATAAGGACAGTGCAGGGAACACAGGGTTAGAACGAGGAGAACGAAGAGAACAGGCTGTCTCACCTGAAGCAGCTGGCCGAGAGGAAGCAGGAGGAGTTTCTTACTTTGACCTAGGAAGTGAGTCAGAGACAGGAAGCATTCACACAAGTAACTACCCAGAGTCCTACAGGAGGAAGCAGCTAGCAGGAGCAGAGAACAGGTGTGACTGGTCTGCTGATTGCAAACACTTTGGAACACGGAGGCTACGTTCCAGCCGGAGTGAGTGGGTACCAAAGACAAAACTGTATGTATCAGGAAGCTGTGACCTGAGGAATGATTATAGTGGGAAGTTAAAAGTGGTGAATGATAGAAATTCCTACAGTGTGAATGCAGAGCAGCCTCATGCAGGAAGTCTAAGGTGGGGGCAGGGCTGTAACTCCCCACTGAGAGATTTAAGCAGAGAGCTGAGCAAGGGGCCAGTGAAACCTCCAGAGAAGGAGAGATATTATCCTGAGGACGTATGTATGTCAGAGGATGACCTGGTAGAAATCTCTAAACCTCAGAGAAAACCCCGCAGGCTAAAACCTGAGAGCAAGAGGGGAAAAGGATTTTATCTATCCCAGCCTGAGGATAGAAATAAGGAGGGTTCTGAATACGTGCAAGAACCTATGATAATTGACACACTCAGTGAGTGTTCGTCCAGTTGTGACCCAATGGACTGTACACTGATTTTATCTGACAAAACAATGTCTTTATGCTAGACAGAGCTGAACATAGTGTTACAGGAAAACACTACAACTGATAAATGCTGATTTCCACATAGGGAGACTGTGTGCTGCAGTTGAATGCATAACGTTATTACTTACTTTGAAGCAAGAAGAAATTGTTCTGATATTCTTTATGTTTGTGCCAGAGCACATGGCTTATTTCTTTTGAGTACTTGTGTTTTGTTTGTTATTTGAATAATCCGACCCCGGGAGGGGAATAAATCCTAATTTGCCTTTACCACTCGAGGCGTGCAACTATATTCATTGCCATCAGGCGCAGCCCTGCTAGCCAGGAGGCAGTCTGCCCACCTGGTGGTGACACTAGTTACCAATGACAAGGCAAATTTTAGATAGTAGGTAGAGATTGGGTTGGGGATTTTGTATTTAGCTCATGCCTTTTTCAGTAGTAACTCACTGAATAGTATTTTTCCTGTCTCTAGAGGACTTAGAATCTAAGTTTGCACCTAAGGCAATGGAAAGTTAAGTGACTTGCCGAGATCACGAGGATCAGAAGTGGGCTTTAAACCTGGTTTCCTTGATTCTCAACCCCACTGCACTAAGCATTAGGAAAACACAGTGCATTTTTCCTAGAAAAAAAAGAAAAAGGTGCCAGTATTCAGGGCTCTTTCCTTAATACATGAGGACTATGGGTGAATTTATTAAGCATTGAAAAAGATGTTGGTACTCCGTACCACCACGCAGGGCAGGCCCGTCCATTGAGCAAGAATGTTTTTTGCACAGGGCCCCGCGTTTCAGGGGGCCCCGCGCAAATAACATTCTTCATCACAAGTTTAAAAAAAACAAAATCAGCTGCTTCTGCAGCGGCAGCATAAAGAGTGCCACCGCGGGCCCCACCCCCTGCCCGGCAGAGCCTCCCTGCATCGTAGGCTAGCGTCGAATCCCCGAACGCGGGCTTCTTTCAGAGCCGCGAGAGTTTCCTTTCTCGCGGCTCTGTTAATCCCGCCGGGGCTGATGGGAAATCCTAGTGAGGTGGGAGATCCAAATGTTATCCAAGTAGCAGATGTTTTAACCGGGTTCAAGTGCAGAAAATTAGTGGTCAGCCAGGAATGGATCCGGTCAAGGCAGGAATTCAGTGACAAAAGGTCGGAAGCTAGGGAATTTATGCGATGGAGCAGGATTATGTCATCCACATAGTAATATGCGGAGACACCCAACTGCTGAATAAGAAGGCACAAAGGAGCCAGAAAGTCATTAAACAGTAGAGGAGATAGAACTGATCCCTGGGGGACACCACAGGAGAGGGCAACAGCAGGAAAGGAGGATGCATTAGACAGGACCGAAAAAGAGTGTGTGGTGAGAAAAGATCAAAACCATTGCAACAGAAACCCAGAGATACCAAAGTCTGACAGATGGGCAAGAAGAATACGGTAATCCATGAGGTCAAACGCTGAGGAAAGGTCGAAAGAAACTACAAGGGTGAGGTCACCTTGCTCATTTTCAACATGAAACTCATTAAGTAAGGAGAGGAGGATAGATTCTGTGCTGTGATCCTCACAAAAAACGGACTGCCGAGAATGAAGGACATTGACAGAAAGAAGGTGAGACGACAGATGGGTGAAGGCAAAGCGCTCTAGACGCTTAGACATAAAACAGAGATTTGATACCAGATGCCAATTGGCAGGGATGGAATGGTCAAGAGAGGATTTTTTGAGGAGAGGACGGATTAGTGCATGTTTCCAGGAGATGGGAAAAGAACCTGTAGAGAGATTAAAGCATAGAAAGAAGAGGCAGGAAGAGGGAAAGTGAGGGCTCCAAGAGCCACATAGAAGGAATGGGGTCAAGGAGAAAGGTAGTCTTATGGGGGGGCAGACAGAGTTGAGACTAATTCAGAGGCAGAGATCAGATGGAAGGATGACCAGTTGTGAGGAAGGGAATGAGATGGGGGAGGAGGAGACAAGGAAGGAGCTGGGAGGGTAGGAGAGAGCGGAGCTGGACAAGAGGGAAATGATGAGTGGATTGAAAGAACCTCATTAGAGAAGAAGTCTGCTAGTTCAGATGGGTCTGGGACCATGGAGGCAGAAGGAGATGAGAAGGTGGGGGAAAGAATTGAGAGCACCAAAGACAGAGTATAGCTGGCGGGAAGACTGGGAGGCTGAGGAAGTAAGACAGGAATAGTACTCATGCTTGGTTATGTTGATGGACGAACGATATTCACGATGCCGCTGATGAAAAACTTCCTGTATAATAGGAGAAGGGTGTGAATGCCATATACATTCAGCCCGGCAGAGGTAAGACCGAAGCAAGCGGAGGCCATGATGGTACCAGGTAGGACAATTAGAGGAGGTAACAGTGGGGGGTGGGGGGGGGGAAGGGAGTGCGGGAAGGAGCTAGACGGTGAAGTGCAGCAGAAAGGGCGGTATTCCAGGTATAACTGGAAGAGGAGGAAAAAGTACTGCTATGTGGATATTTGGTAGCAATG
The DNA here is from genome assembly GCA_033557465.1 of Ichthyophis bannanicus. Lineage (NCBI taxonomy): Eukaryota > Metazoa > Chordata > Amphibia > Gymnophiona > Ichthyophiidae > Ichthyophis > Ichthyophis bannanicus. Next base: position 400,649,726 of record CM066038.1, read on the forward strand.
ACTGATGTTGAAACTACATATGCAGATTTCATTGCTTCAGGAAGAACAAGCAGAAGGAATGCCCTCCATGATATTCTTGCATCCTCTGATAGAGGGAATACAAGTGATTTAGCCTTAAACTTGTCAGAAATTGATATAAAGAAGGATGGAAGTGAAGGGGACATGCAAACAAAACCAGCAGAGAAAACTACTGACACCCAAGAAGAACCAGCAAAACAAGAAAGCTAACAGACTTTGACCAGCATCAACAGCTGTTTGTGGTTTCGGGCTGCAAGACAATGGAGAAATTAATTTGACACAATTGGTAAAAATTAAGAAAAATAAAAAAAAATGTTTTTACCTTGTTGGAATCAATCAATGGAAGTACAAAAAATGAGGACATGGATTATGACAAGAGACAACATTTTGTTTTGCACTGCCAATGGGTGAGACACTCACTAATTTTGGAATGTTTTTATCAAATGGATTTAGCTGCTGACCACTAAAATATAGAACAAGCTACTAAATAGCTCTTGTAGTTAAGGACTGTCAAAACATCTGAGGGTTAAAATGTTTCTTTTAAAATGAGTGATCCTTAGAGCTTAATGTTCTCTGGCCAAAGTATTCATCCATTAAATATATTATTGAAAAGAAAAAGAGAGCCTGAGAGTCTGGGGACAAGAGGGTAAAGAGCTGATCTGCTGAGGGAAAGAGCTGCAGGGTGTGGGTGGGGGGGGGGAGGTGGAGGGGTAAGATGATGCCTAGCCAGAGCTGGAGAAGATGCAGGGGGCAAGGGGGAAGAGTCGGAAAAAAGTGATAGCTGCAAAAGTGGTCAGTCCAAGGGAGTGGAAGTGGAGAAAGCCGCAATGGCGGGTACGGAAAGATGGAAGGCGTAATGATAAGGTCAAGTTTATGACCAGCCACATGGGTCGAGAACGGGACAAGTTAATTCCTCCTTTAAAGAACTGGTGAAATTAGCACTTTTAAAAAATTATACATGCCAAGGAGCAGTTGTAAAACCCCAATATGGGCAATTTTTATCATATACCTGCATCCCCTATATGAAATGGTGAATACATATGTCGATTTTTGACCCATCAAAGCTACACCCTAACCATGCCCCCAACACACCCTCTTGCATTTTCTACATATTATGGATATCCAATATCTGTTCCATTAAACGCTTTGACCAGGCAAAAAGCGGTATATAAATCTTACTAAATAAAAAATAAATAAATGAGGGCATTAGCACATAAACCAAAAGAAAAAGTTCTTAATACAATACAGTCATTATTTAAGCAAGATAGTTCACGTCTCAGGGGGAGGGGTACAAATCGTGAAAACAAAATAAGGAAAAATGCATAATTAAGGAAAACAAAGGGGGACAAATAATTCCACATCACTGACAGCTAAAATACTTAAACCACCATATAACTACCTGAAATGACATCATCAATGACTACTCTCTTTTTCTTTATCAAAAAGAAATTTCTCTAAACGAACTGACTCCAAGAAGACACATCTAGTCTGCTGGTAAGAAATTAAATATTTGCATGGAAATATTAGGTAAAAGGTTACACCTAATATCAAAACCCTTGGCTTAAGGGCTATAAAAGATTTTCTCCTCATTTGTATTGCGCTGCAGATGTCTGGAAATATTACCACCTTATCTCCACAGAACAAAGAATCTTTATTTTTAAAATGACTTCAAACTAGCTATTTTATCATTTTCAGAAAGACATGAGACAAGTAAGGTTGCCCTAATGGATATATTATCTTGAGAATCTTCAAGAAAAGCTGTTAAACTGAGGATTATCCACTAGGGCATCAAAACCTTCCTCTGAAATATTTGCCTGTCTAGATTTTTTCTGGAATACAATAACCCTTAGATAAAGAAATAGTATCAGCAGTGGCATATGTTACAATGAAGGGCCCCCAAGCAAAATTTTGCTGTGGGCCCCCCATTGTCGTGATGGTGGCGTGTCCCCCCTCCCCCCATACAACGGTGGCAAACTTACTTCATTGCCTTTGCTGCTCTTTCTCCGCTCTTGTAAGTTCACTGCGGGCCCAGTGGCTGTTCCCTGCCTGGCCGAAGTCTCGCAGTGTGTCTGTTATTGCGAGACGTCAGCCCACCGAGGCACAGCCTCTGGGCCTATGGCAGACTTACAAGAGCGGAGGCAGCGGGGCAAACATGATAAAGTAAGTTTGCTGCGCTGCTGCCGCCACCACTGTATGGGCCCCCTTTTTTGCTCGCCCCCCTCCCCTCCCCTCCCATTGCTGGGGCTGCTTGGGCGGAATTGAAGCCACTGAGTGTTGTATTTAGAGAGCTCTGAACCTCTTTAAAATATTTTCTCAACAAAATCTCATTAAGCAGAAGACTAATACAAGGAAAGTTTAAAATCCTCATATTCTTATTCCTAGCAATATTTTCAAAAGACTCCATCTTTTGATGTATGCTAACGTGACACCCCCCCCCCCCCTTACCCCGAAAGCTTACCGTCAGCAATAGCACCAATGATGTTTAAATGTAGTCAGATGGCTCAAGTGGTCGGAGTCTGGCGGTTTCTTAGGGTGGGAGCTGACAGATTTCACTAACCTCGTCTTACTCTCCCTTTACTATGAGGCAAGTAGAGAGCAAGAGGAAAATAAACTAAAGTGGATAAGCCGCTATCAAGGTGATGTTACAGGTATTAATTGTAGCTAGGTAGTGGGTTGTAATAATGGACTACATAGATGACATTTACTTTGAAGAATAGGATATTTAGTGCAATTTATAGCGTAGTTACTCACCTGTAACAGGTGTTCTCCAGGAGCAGCAGGAATCAGTCCTCACTTATGGGTGACGTCGGCGCCGACGGAGCCCTCGCGGAGCAATTTTCCCCAGCTTTCAAAGAAAGCCTTTGGGAATTGCAGCGCGCATGCGCGGTCCTCTTCCCGCCCAAGGGTGCCATCTTAGCCAGTCAGATGACATAGCTAAAAAAGACAGCATAAAAATTTGCAAAAAGAACTAAAGCAGGTGATTGCAACTCCAAGGGGAGGAGGGAGGGTTGTGAGGACTGATTCCTGCTGCTCCTGGAGAACACCTGTTACAGGTGAGTAACTACGCTTTCTCCAGGACCAAGCAGGAAGTCAGTCCTCACTTATGGGACTCCCAAGCTCAAGGCTACCGGAGACCCTAAGCACAAAAATGAGCTCCCTCTAGCTCAGCAGCACAGAAGGAAAGAATCTTCGCTGAATTACCCACCGGTAGCCCACATCCGGGATGGAGGGTAGGAGTTGCTCAGACCTCAAAGAGATTACGGAGGACTGCCTGTCCGAAAGCACTGTCCCTGCGGGACTCCCTCTTGAGACAGTAATGGACCGCAAAAGTCTGGCTCGAAGACCAAGTAGCGGCCCGGCAGATGTCTGCCAGCGGAACAGAGCGGAGGTAAGCCACTGACGTAGCCTTTGCCCGAACGCAATGAGCCGTGACTCGACCTTCCAAGGAGAGTCCGGCTGCCCCATAAGCCCAAGAGATACAGTCCGCAACCCAGATGGACAGAGTATGCTTGGAGACCGGGAGCCCCAATTTATTGGGGTCAAAAGACACAAAAAGCTGAGCAGCTTTACGGTGCTCCCGCGTACGGTCAAGGTAGAAGTTCAATGCCCTTCTACAGTCCAGGGTATGGAGGACCGTTTCAGCTCGGCTGGAGTGTGGTCTGGGAAAGAAGGTTGGAAGTACCACCTCCTGATTGATGAGTGTAAGGGGGATCAGACACGAGGGCCTGCAATTCACTTACGCGTCTAGCGGAAGTGAGGGCTATCAAGAACAGTGTTTTCCAAGAAAGAAAACGGAGAAAACAGGTAGCCATAGGTTCAAAAGGCGGACAGGTGATCCGCTGTAAAACCACATTCAGGTCCCAGTCAGGCGCTGGCGGGCGCAGAGGTGGTTTAAGTAGAAGGAGACCTCGGAGAAACCTCGCTACGAGAGGGTCGTTGGAGAGAGGTCTGCCGTCCACTGGCACATGATGTGCTGAAAGAGCACTGAGGTGAACTTTGACGGAGTTGGACTTAAGTCCCAGATTAGAGAGGTATAGCAGGTACTGCAAGATCACCGACACCGGGCAGGAGAAGGGATCCTGAGACTGTTGGGTACACCAAACGGAAAAACGACGCCATTTAAGGGCGTAGCATTTGCGGGTAGAAGGTCGTCGCGAAGCTAAGACGACCTCCTCCACCTCTGCCGGCAGGAGAAGGGGAGCAAGGACTACCCTCTCAGCAGCCAGGCCATTAGGTTGAGAGACCTGAGGTTGGGGTGTAGCAGAGACCCCTGATCCTGAGTGAGGAGATCCGGTTGTAACCCCAGAGGGAATGGATCCTCTACCGCTAATTGCAGCAGGAGTGGAAACCACGGCTGTCTGGGCCAGCGAGGGGCCACCAGGATCATGAAGGCTTTGTCTCGGAGAACCTTGAAAAGAGTCCGAGAGACTAGCGGGATGGGAGGGAAAGCGTACAAAAGGCTCCCCGACCATGAGAGTAGAAAAGCGTCCGCCGCAACTCGAAGGGGGTGTGGCTGACGAGAGCAGAAGCGAGGAAGTTGCCGGTTGTGAGGACTGGCAAAGAGATCCACCGTGGGGAGGCCCCCACTTTAGAAAGAGCTTCTGAACTACCAAGGGATCCAGGCGCCACTCATGCGGCTGGAGGATCCTGCTGAGTTTGTCCGCCAGGCAATTCTCTTGGCCTGGGAGATAAACTGCCTTGAGGAGAACGCCGTGACTGACGGCCCAAGAGCAGAGCTTCTGTGCTTCCCGGCAGAGAAGGAAGGAGCCCGTGCCCCCCTGCTTGTTCACGTAGAACATGGCAACTTGATTGTCCGTCTGGACAAGGACGGACTGGTGGGAGGTCAGGTGGGAGAAGGCCTTGAGAGCCAGGCGGATCGCTCTGAGCTCCAGGAAGTTGATCTGCTGAGCAGACTCCCACGTGGTCCAAAGGCCCTGAGTACGTGCCCCTTGGCAATGTGCTCCCCAGCCCAGGAGGGATGCATCTGTCGTCAGCACCCGGGCCAGCTGAGGTGGCTGAAAAGGCATGCCGAGCACCAGATTCGGCCGATGAAGCCACCACTGAAGAGACGAGGCCAGCGGCTCGGAGACGCGCACTAGGTCTGCTAGGCCGCCTGTGGCCTGTTGCCACTGCTTGCGGAGACACCATTGAGCAGGTCGCATATTCAGGCGGGCATTGGGGGTCACATGGACGGTGGAAGCCATATGGCCGAGTAGTCTCAGGAAGCGCCTGGCGGAGACCAGGGGCTGGCTGCGAAAACGGTCGGCTAGGTCCATGAGCCGTTGAGCCCTGTCGAGCGGTAGGAACGCTCGTGCCTGAGGAGTGTGCAGCCTTGCGCCGATGAACTCGAGATCCTGTGAGGGGAGCAAAGTGGACTTTGCGAAGTTTATAACAAAGCCCAAGTACTGCAGAAGAGTCACCGTGCGGCGCGTGGTGTTGGTGACCTCCGGAGCAGACGCTGCTCTGATGAGCCAGTCGTCGAGGTACGGAAAGACAAAGAGGCCGTGAAGCCGGAGATGGGCCGCCACCACCGCGAGACATTTTGTGAAGACTCGCGGTGCGGAGGACAGGCCAAAGGGTAGTACTCTGTACTGGTAATGATTTCCTGCCACCACAAACCTTAGGTATTGGCGGTGGCTTGGGTGGATGAGGATGTGCGTGTAGGCATCCTTTAGATCCAAGGAGCATAGCCAATCTCCCTGCTGGAGGTAGGGCAGAAGGATTCCAAGGGTAAGCATCTTGAACTTCTCTCGCACGAGGAACTTGTTGAGGTTGCGCAAGTCCAGGATGGGTCCGAGGCCTCCTGTCCTTTTTGGTACTAGAAAATACCTGGAATAAAAGCCTTGACCTTTCAGGTGGTGGGGCACCGGTTCCACCGCCTGTTCCTGTAGAAGACCTGCTAACTCCTGAAGGAGTAATTCCCTGTGCAGAGGGGGTCGTGGAGGTTCTCCCGGAAAATAGGAGGGAGGGACCTGGTGGAAGTGGAGTAGATAGCCTTCTCGCACGACTTGAAGCACCCAGGCATCTGAGGTGATGCTGGACCACCTGTGGGCGAAGTGAACCAGCCGGCCTCCGGTGCTGGGAGGAACCAGCGGGGGGGGAGAGGCTATGCTTAAGGAGTCAAAAACCCCCACCCTGCTGAGCAGGGGCTGGTGGTGCAGGCTTGGGGGCTTGCTGCCTACGGGACCCGTTACCCCGTCCCTTGGCCTGCTGGCCCTGTTGGGGAGCTGCAGGGGCCTGATATTGGGGGTATTGTTTGTAGGCAGCCGCCTTCCTCGGGTAAAAGGACTTCTTACCCGAGCCCTTCTTTTTCTGGGAAGGGGCGGAGGTCTTCCTAGAAAGCCTAGTCCTGGTGAGAGTCTCCGTCTCAATTTGTGCAGCCTTTTCAGCCATGGGCTTGCCAAAGAGGTTTTCGCCTCGGCAGGGGACATCGACCAACTTGTCCTGCACCCAGGCTCAAGGTCAGACGACTGAAGCCAAGCCTGTCGGCGGGCACCGATGCCGGCTGCGGCCACTCGAGCCGATGCTTCAAAGCCATCATAGGCTGCTCGGGATATGAATTTTGAGCATTCCCGAATGCCAGTGGACAAGGCCAGGAACCTCCGCAAGGGTTCCTCGGACAAACCAGCGGAGAATCCGGCTAGCTCTTTAGCCAGGTCTCGGAGATACATGCCCATGTATAGCTGGTAGGTCTGGACACGACACGCAAGCATAGAGCCCTGGAAACACTTCTTACCAAGGCCATCCAGGTTACGGGCCTCCCTGCCAGGAGGCACCGAGGAGTGCATCTTCTGGCTCTTAAGACGATGCATGGCCAATTCCACTACCATGGAATGGTGTGGTAGCTGTGCTTTTTGGAAGCCAGGGCTCTTGCGGACTCGATAGATAGAATTGACCCGCTTGCTCAGGACCGGCGAGGTGGCCGGACTCTCCCACATGCGGAAGAGTAGTCGTTCCAGCATGGGAGGAACCGGTACAGTAAAGTGTTCCCTGGCGGGGAGAGTCATACTGGAGGGCGTCGAGCTCTTCGGCTCGAGGCTCCTCCTCGGGGTCCGCAGGGAAGGCCAAAGCCTTGGCCATATCCCTGACGAAGTCCGAGAACCGGGCATCCTCCGGGGGGGACTGCTTCCGAGGTTCGGACTCAGGTGAGTCCGAGGGGACACACCGAGTCCGAAAAGAATCAGGCGTCTCTTCCTCTTCAGACTCCCAGACCGACTCCAACGAGGACTCGGTGGGGTCGGCCCGGGCAGGGCGCGGCGCCTGCCGCCCCGACGCCGAGGGAGTCGGCGTCGGCGACCTCGGTCCCGAACGGGAGGCCGAGGGTGACCTCGACCGAGGATCGACTCGAGTTCGCATCGACTCGAGGATCGGCTCGGTCTCCGGGGTCGACTTAGACGTCGACGTCCCGGTGGTCGGGGCAGCGGCGCCAGCGAAGCCAGCGAGCAGTGCCCGCTGCTGGTCCATGAAGGCAGACAGTCTGCTCTCCAAGGCCGTCAACCTGAGTCCGAGCTCAGGTGACCCAGCAGCCCCCGACTCGGGCCCGACGGCGGCTGTCGCGGAGGCGAGTCCAGAAGGACCACAGGACTTACCCGAGCAGGCAGCTCCGACTCCAGGCGAGGTCGCTTCGTGAGGTGCTCCTTCTCCAAGGACCCGGGACGGCTATCGGGGCTATGCGACCTGGCCCTCGCGGAGCCAGGAGCGTCCACCGACGCCGCCCTCGCGGGTTTCACCTTCCGTCGATAAGATGGCACCCTTGGGCGGGAAGAGGACCGCGCATGCGCGCTGCAATTCCCAAAGGCTTTCTTTGAAAGCTGGGGAAAATTGCTCCGCGAGGGCTCCGTCGGCGCCGACGTCACCCATAAGTGAGGACTGACTTCCTGCTTGGTCCTGGAGAATAAATATTACAACAGTGTAACCATCCAAAATATTCTTCTTAACTCACAGTAACATTTTGCTCACTTCAGCATAACAATAACTCAGGTAAATATATTCAATCACCTCAAGTAACAGGCAAGTCAAGTTATTCTTTAGATCTGCTGGTGAAACCTTTACACAAATATTTCCAGGTCAGTTCCTACTAAGGAATTCTTATTTTCCTTTTCAAAACCTTCAAACCTTTCCCCCTCTAACAGGTAAATTTCCTTTTTGGAATTCCTAGTGTTCCTGGGGGGTTTTTTTCCCAGTGTCTGTTTTATTTGACTTCAAATATATTTTCCCTGTTTGTCTGGGGGCAGTTTCTCCAAATGAGTTCGTTTTGCACATACCATGACAGGGTATGGGGAGTATGATCTCAGTCTCAAATTTACTGCTAAGGCTCGGCTTAATACTTGCATCATGCCAAACAGAGCCTCCTGCTGGAGTTCGTAAGATGTAACATGTATGGGTAGTTTGTCAAGATGTGCTTGGAAATTCTTCTTTATCAAGTGGTGGCACCCAATATGATGGGAAATATTACTGCATTTCCTGGTATTTCAGGATCTTCTGCCTCTCCACATGATTCACAGAGTAGTCTCTTGGAACTGACACCTCTATTATCAATGTCGTTCTGATATTTTTCTTCTTAACCACTATATCCGGCTTCCTCGCATCCAGCTTTTTATTTGTCAGAATGGGAGTATCCCAGGTATTCATAATCTCCTCATTCTCTGTAATTCTCTTAGGATCATGATCCCGGTGCTTTTTGGGCACAGTGACGTTGTAGTGTTTACAGAGTTTCCAATGGATGAGGCATGCTACTTTATTATGTCTTTCTGTATAGAAATTTTCTGCCATCAGAACTTCACAGCCAGCTATACTACTACTACTACTACTAAGCTTTTATAAAGCACTACCAGGCGCACGCAGTGCTGTACAATGAAAACACAAAAAGACAGTCCATGCTCAAAAGAGCTTACAATCTAAAAAGACAAAGCAAGAAAAGGAGTAGAAAAAGATAAGAACAAGGGCAAAGAGACAAGAGCAGGAGAGACAGGACAAAGGAAAGAGGTAAGAACAAGTGTAAGAGGAAGAAAGAAAGGTGAAATAAAAGAGGGGAAGGAAGGAGAACGGCAAAATCAAGAGCCAAAGGCAGAGGCGAAAAGATGAGCTTTTAACATGAGTTTGAAGAGGGGCAAAGAAGATGCCTGGTGTATAGACAAAGGAAGTTTATTCCAAGCGTAAGGAGCAGCAAGGTGAGAAGAGCGGAATCTGGAGTTGGCGATAGAGGAGAAGGGCATAGCAAGAAGCAACTGGGAAGAAGAACGGAGTACACGAGGAGGGAAATAGGGAGAAATGAGAGAAGAAAGGTACTGAGGAGCCACAGAGTGAATGCACTTATAGGTCAGAAGGAAAAGCTTAAAGTGAATACGGAAATGGATAGGGAGCCAGTGAAGAGATCTGAGGAGAGGAGTGATGTGGGCAAAACAAGGCTGATGGAAAATCAAATGGGCAGCGGCGTGCTGAATAGATTGAAGAGGGAAGAGATGAGACTGAGGGAGACCAGCAAGAAGGAGGTTACAATAATCAAGGCGGGAGGTGATGAGGGATGAGGGTTTTAGTAGTGAGCTCAGAGAGAAAGGGGCGGATATTGCCAATGTTGAAGAGAAAGAAGCGACAGGTCTTAGCGATGAGTTGGATATGAGAGGAGAAAGAGAGCGAAGAGTCAAAAATAACACCCAAATTGCGAGCAGATGAAACAGATTGGAGAACAGAGCCATCAACAGAGACTGAAAAAGAAGAAGGAGAAAGGGAAATGAGCTATGAGGTGAGTCTATCTCACAACAAAAACCGCCAGAAGGGTAACGGTAAACCAATCACAAAGACAAAACCCCTTCAAGATCAACGCTACTCCTAACCTTATCAATAGAATACACAACTTTTATCCACGACTTATAAAACAGGTATTAAAAGGCCTCAGTTACCGCTCATGCCTACCATCGATGCACAGTGTCACCGTTGGTTTGAGCTGAAAATTGCTACATCATAGGCCAAGCCCTACCTACCCATACCTTATCTTTAATTATAAATATAATTATTACAAATTGAAAATCTTAAAAAATTCTCCTAAAAAAGTACTTTTAAAGGATTCCTTCATTCAATCTCATATAAACATTAAATAAATTTACCACGAAATTTTAATTAATAATCTACACTAAATAAAGTGTCTCTATCTCGTAGAGGCACCACTTCACTGGACAAATTGCAGCCAATTTTAAAGATCAAACACCGATAGTCTCTCACACGGGGACTGACACCATCTGAAAAAGGAAAATAGAGGAGTACGCTGTATAAAATATAGTCAATACTTGATGCAAAACAACCGTTCTACTTATCTTAATGCTCTCCTCTTGACGCTTCACGGTTTTTGGCTGACGGTTTCACAGCTCATAATCACACAAAACCATGAGCACACACGGGCAACGACTACGTTATGGATCCAACAAAAGCTTCTGTTTCACCCTGCCGGGCTTCCTCAGGGATCAAACGTTTGCCGTGTGAGAGACTATCGGTGTTTGATCTTTAAAATTGGCTGCAATTTGTCCAGTGAAGTGGTGCCTCTACGAGATAGAGACACTTTATTTAGTGTAGATTATTAATTAAAATTTCGTGGTAAATTTATTTAATGTTTATATGAGATTGAATGAAGGAATCCTTTAAAAGTACTTTTTTAGGAGAATTTTTTAAGATTTTCAATTTGTAATAATTCTATTTATAATTAAAGATAAGGTATGGGGTAGGTAGGGCTTGGCCTATGATGTAGCAATTTTCAGCTCAAACCAACGGTGACACTGTGCATCGATGGTAGGCATGAGCGGTAACTGAGGCCTTTTAATACCTGTTTTATAAGTCGTGGATAAAAGTTGTGTATTCTATTGATAAGGTTAGGAGTAGCGTTGATCTTGAAGGGGTTTTGTCTTTGTGATTGGTCTATGAGGTGAGTCACCATTTCCAGGTTTTTCTTATAGAATTGACATATGTCTGTATTACCAGTTTTTTCATGTCATTGCCAATGTATATAGCTGGTTGTTCAATGCTAATGTACATAGTTAATTGTTCTATGTAATTGAATTCATACCGATTATTGTACAATTCAAAGGTTGTTCATTGTAAACTGCATTTGATCTGCTGGGAATTGTGGTATAAAAATTTCTAATACATAAAATAAATAAATAAAATGCTCACTGTAAATCTCATCTGTAAGCCACTGTCCTGGGCTGCAACTATCAATCTCTCATCCTTTGTTTTCAGTTCACCCCTCCTTAACCATTCATGTGTTTATTCTTGATCAACAAAGGGTTCCTGGAGTAACACTCTGTATTTCTCACTGTATTTGTGCATCTGCCACTTGTCCTTCCTTGTTTGTTGATCTAATTCCTTGAAGAGGTTTTTTTCTTGTTTTGCAAATTCTCTTCTTGCCTTCCCTGTGCATGCTTGTGGATTTTCATTCATTCTTCTAGTCATTGGAACGCTTGTCTGATGATGGAGACAGATTCTGAACATTTACTCTCATATTTCAGCACTTTTTGTGTATTTGGATCCGAGGATGCAGTTAAGTAGGCCGGTGTGTGTAATCAATCTCTATGAGTCCTAGCCCTCCTTCAGCTGTAGGGATGTACAGTCTTGGCATACATTGATTCTTGTAAATCATTTCATGGGCATGGAGGAGTTTTCGTGTTCACACATCCAGTTTTTCAAGATCTTTAAGAGGCCAGTCCACAACCCTAAAGCTGTATGAAAGGACAGGAATTGCCAGCTGATTGATAGCTAGTATCTTATTCCATGATATTAAAACACTTTTCAATAATGATTTTAACCTCCTATAGTATTCTTTACTTATCTTTTCTCTCTGTAAGTTCTGCTTGAGTGTCGTTCCTTCTTCTACTCCAGGATACTTTTATACACCTTCCTGTTCAAGGTCCTTGATGTCACAGCCTTCAGCCAGGGAGATGTTTTCTGTTTTGCTCAATTTTCCTCTAAAAAAAAATTGCCTTAGTACATTTGTCAAGGCTAAAGGTTATCCTGATGTCATCAGAAAAGCTTTTCTCCACATGGAGTTGCTCTGCCAATTATTGGTCGCTGGAACTATAGAGCTTCAGATCATCTACAAATAATAAATGAAATATTGCTTCTGGGTTGTTACCTTCTTTAGGATTCATGCTTAATCCATATGCCAAAGAGTTGATGAGAGTATTCACTGGATTAAGCGCCACACAAAACAGAAGGGGTGACAGGGAATCCCCCTGAAATATTCCTTGCTGGATCCTGATGTTAGGAATGATGTACTGACCATCTTCATATTTCAAAAAGAGTGTGATTTGCCACATTGTCGTGGTGAACTTAATGTACTCTATCAAACCAGGATTCATTTTATACATTTCAAGGCAATTTATTATCCATGAGTGTGGGACGCTGTCAAAAGCTTTCTTATAATCAATCTATGCTATACAGAGATTTCTGCTTTTCTTAGCACCAGTCATGATGGCCTTATTCAACATTAACTGGTCTTTGGTGCCATATGCCTCTTGTTGCCCTTTTGCTGAATTGCAATGATGTTATTGGACTCAATATGATCATATATTTTGTCTGCATCTACAGTATTGTAGTGAACACTTATAGATTGTAGGTAGCAAGAAATTGCTCTATAATTGTTGGGAGTGTTACTTGGGTCTCCTTTTGGAAGGAAACATGTTTTTCCTGTAGTAAGCCATTGTGGTGTTAAGTCTGGTTGCATAAACAATTGATTTTTGCAATTCACTAGGTCTGGGTGGAATGATGTTAACTGTTTGAGCCAAAAGTAGGTTACTCCATCTGGGCTAGGACTTTTCCAATTTGGGGTTTACTTTAACCTGCTTGCTAGCTCCTTTGTTGTTACTGCAGGCCATTCCATGGGTGTGATGTTTGCTTTTTCTAAATGCTCCTGAATACAGGGTAATCCTTCTGCTTCTTGATTGTGCTTTATAGGGTCCTCATATAGTTTTCTCTAGAAGCTTTCTGTTTCAGCTTTGGCTGGTGGTGATTTTAGTATCTTAATGCTCTTTCCCAGTTCCCTGTAAAATAGTTTTGTGGTCTTTCTAAATAGCTTATTTGGATACCTTTCTTTTCCGTTTTCTTTGAATCTTTGCAGTTTTTGCGCTTCTGCTGCTATTTTCAGTTTATTGTTGGAACATATAAATTTCAGGTCTTCTTCCGTTAATGCAGCATGCTTCAGCTTAATGTCTTGAATCTTCCCTAATATCTTTGATCTTAATCCTCTTAAATACCCATCTATCAGGGATACCCCTGCACGCAATGACTGTATTTTTCCCTCATTGCGCTTTTTCCAAGGAGGAACTGTTTTATTGCTTTCTTTTTCTTCTGGCCCTACATTTTAGCTAACAGTATTCTTGCAGTAATAATTTAAGCTGCACAGTACTGTAATAGATTTATTTTAGTAATCAATAGATGGTCCCTTTATACTGGATTAATGGCCATGTTCCCTGTAAAATAGTTTTCTCCAAGTTATAATACCCTGTTCAATGTAATTTCAGTTTGTTCAATGTAAACCGCGCTGATGCAGAATAGCGCGGTATATAAGAGAATGTAAATAAATAAATAAATAAATCTTTATAATCATACTTTTAACCGTAGGTGTTAAATTTCACTTGGGTAATCTTTCCCTTGCCTGAAACCCAGCATATACATCTTTTTCCATATGGACTAGGAATTTGATCTTGAATTCCTCCATCTCTGGGTCTTTCTCCTCCCTTTCTTCCTCCTCTTCAGTTGATTGGTTGACCTGTCCTGTAGTTCCCTCACTCTCCTGCAGTTCCAGATCTCCAAGCTCCACCTCCCCCTCAGCTGCTCTTTCTGTTTCTTTGTATTCCTTTCTTCCGGTACTCTCACCCAGGTCGCCTCCTTCTTCCTGTATTTCTCTTTCCATAACAAACCTTAGTTACTTCAAGATGTTATCATCAACATATTTCTTTGCTTTGATCTGCAAAATTAAAGATCTTAAATTTGCTTCCGTTGCTTTTTGCAGTTTTTCTTGTGGCAACTTTCCTCTTTCTTCCAGTTTTTGGCAAATTCTCCTTATATACCCTCTTGATTTAAATATAGGGTTTGTAGCATAAAAGTAGCAGTACATTGTCTCCTCCTTGTCTGTAGAAGTCCAATTAACCGTAGTTAATCCTCTTAACGTTTTCTTTAATTTCCGTGGTTTATCTCCTGACACAGTGGGTCCATGAACATGCTCACCATGGCCTTTATCTGTGGCAGGGATGTTATCTACATCTGCAGTGCTTGCACTATTGCAACCACCATCGTTAACCCTAGTACGTAAGCTACGGGTGGGCACCTTTTTATCCTGGGTGACGTGCGGCCAGTATGCATTTTTCTTTTTCGTTCCTACCATACTTCAATTGTAATGTCACCTTGCTAGGATTCGGTATAGATTTTATGCAACAGGGTCACCACGTGAAGGTACCCAGCAAGACTTGGGGAGAGAAAGGCTGCTCACTCAAGGGATTCCTGCACCTCCCCCACATAAATATCCAGCCCTGGAGGCTGCAAATCTTCCCTGGAGGGGAAAGAAACATTTCTAGCTGCCACAGATAGCCCTGGACAGCACTTCCCTAGTCTAGTCAGGCAAAATTTATTTTATTTTAACCTTCAGGTTATACTAAGACTGAATTTAATTACCGACAAATCTAATGAATGGAGAGATCTCAACTGAGAGTCCACAGAAGAAACACGTTTGCTCAAAGTTTCAAGGTCTAGGTCAGTGATGGCTAACCTTTTTGAGCCCGAGTGCCCAAACTGCCGCACAAAACCAAAGAATTTCCTCAAAGTGCCAGCACGTCAATTAAACCTTAACAACAAGATTTTAGTATCTAAAAACTCTTTATAAAGTTGCCTGAACTATGTAACATCATTTGTAAAGTTTGGAATCTTTGTATTGTCAGAGAATCAATTTGATTCACAATCCTTTGGTTTTCATTTCAATTTATTGGCAATTTATAATGTTTTAATGATTTCATTCAATTTAGAAACAGGAAGGCAATAATTAAACTGGGAACCCCAAAAGCCAAACTTGGAATGTACAACAACACTGTAGAAATAAAACTATAAATTAATTTCCTCTTGTACTAAACAAAGCACAGACACTAATGATGCACATTTCCCAGAGCTGACATATTCCAGTTAATAAATTCAAAATAAAGAGATATCTTTGTACCTTTTGTGCATTTTTTTCAGTTGCAATTGTTCCAGCCACTTTCTTCTGGTTTATTTGTGTCTTCTGCTATCTCTCCATCGTCTGCTGTCCATTTCTCCTTTCTGCTCTTCTAGTTTTTATCCATTCTCTCTCTTCATCTGCTTTAACATAATAATCTTTCTCCTTTTTTAGTCTCCCAATACCCGGCCAATTGTACATTTTTCTTCCCTCCCACACAAAATATTTTTCCCCTCTCCATTTCACTCTCCCAGCCCCATCCCCTTCTAATCTCCCCCAACATCAGCTCCCTTTTAATTCCAGCCCCACCCAGTATCCGCTCCCTTCTAGTCCCCACATCAGCCCATTTCCAGTCCATTTCCAATCCTATCCGAGTCCCTTCATCAGCTCATTTCCAATACCAGCCTCCCATCAGCCCATTTCTAGTCCTTTCCTAGCCCCACCATCACTCAGCCCATTTCTAATCCAAGCCCCCCATGAGCCTACTTCCAGTTCTAGCCCCTCCATGAGTCCATTTCAATCCAAGCCCCCACCACAGCCCATTTCCAAACTTAGCTCCCCCAACACCCAATTCCCAGTCCTATCCTAGCCCCTCCATCAGCCCATTTCCTGTCCTAGCTCCCTCCCCTAAGAGCCCATTCCAAGCCCCCCTTCCCATCAGCTATTTGCAGTTTACGGTCCCTTCCACTCAGCCCATTTCCATTCTAAGTCCCCCTCCGCCTCAGCTATTTGCAGTTTAAGGTCCCCTCTTCCCCTCAGCACATTTCCTTTCCATGCCCCGTCCCCATCAGCTATTTGCAGTTCAAGCCCCCCACTTCCCCTCAGCCCATTTCCATTCCAAGCCCCGTCCCCCATCAGCTATTTGCAATTCAAGCCCCCTTCCACTCAGCCCCTTTCCAGTCCTAGCAACTCCCCCAACCCATTACCAGTCCTAGCCCCCCATAGCCCACTCCCAGTCCTAATCCCACCAGCCCATTTCCAGTCCTAATCCCCATCACCCCATTTTCAGTTTAAGCCCCTTCATAGCCCATTACCAGTCCTAACCTCCCCATCAGCCCACTCCCAGTCCTAATCCCACCAGCCCATTTCCAGTCCTAATCCCCCCTCACCCAATTTTTAGTTTAAGACCGCCATAGCCCATTATCAGTCCTAACCCCCATCAACCCACTTCCAGTCCTAATCCCACCAGCCCATTTCCAGTCCTAATCCATCACCCAATTTTTAGTTTAAGCCCCCCCCATAGCCCATCACCACTCCTAAACCCCCCCAGCACCCAGCACCACTCCTACCCCTCCCCAGTGCCCATCACCACTCCAAACCCCCCAGCGCCCATCACCACTCCTAATCCCCCCGCAGCGCCCATCACCACTCCTAAACCCCCCCCCAGTGCCCATCACCACTCCAAACCCCCCAGCCCAGCCCAGCCAAAATTTAAAATAAAAAAAAGCTGTCTTCTGCCGCTTCCGGGGCCACCGCGGCAGAATCGAGTGTGCCGCGGGGCCCCACCCTGTGCCTGGCAGAGCCTGCCCTCCAGATCCTGCCTTCCCTGGTATCAGCTCCCTGTTTCCAGCTTGTCACACGCGCCGGCTTTCAGAGCGCGAAGGGAACTAGTTTCCCTTTCGCGGCTCTGTTAAGCCCGCGGGGGCTGATGGGAACTTCCCATCAGCCCCCGTGGGCTTAACAGAGCAGCGAGGGAGAAACTCTCCCCTCGCGCTCTGAAAGCCGGCGCGTGTGACAAGCTGGAAACAGGGAGCTGATACCGGGGAAGGCAGGATCTGGAGGGCAGGCTCTGCCAGGCACAGGGGGGGCCCCGCGGCACACTCGATTCTGCCGCGGCGGCCCCGGAAGCGGCAGAAGACAGCTTTTTTTTATTTTTTTAAATGCGGACCTTCCCGCGTGCCAGCTGCAAGGCCTTCGCGTGCCACAGCTGGCACGCGTGCCATAGGTTCGCCATCGCTGGTCTAGGTCTTTACATTTACAAACAGCATCCTGGGTGAACTGGCAGAGCTGAGAAACAGTACTAGTCACAATTTGCTTAGTTCTAGCACTATATGCCAGATAACCATCAAGGAGAAGAAACAAGGTTACTATTCCAAGTAAACAGAATGAGATGAATCGACCAGAGCTGGAGCACTCTGACTTTGACCAACTGATAAATTAGGTTGAGGAAACTGAAACCAATCCAAGTGGAGAAAATTGAAACCAATGGAAGGGGAAGGGAGAACAGTATCTGTAGAAGACTGTCCTTCCTTTTCTTTCAGATATTTATCCATTGGGCCAGCAACCACAGATGGAGGCTACACTGAATTCTTCTGCCTTTTTTCTCTAGGAGGCATATCAGAGGTAACAAACTGATGGCCCAAAGCTTCCACTGCCCCTTTGCTGTTCCTAAGGAGCTGCAAAGGGGAAGTTTCTGTCACTTTGGCCATGCCCCTTAGGACATGCCGATGACCAGCACCCAACAGTCACTTGCCATATAATGGCACAGGCTTTATGGGACTTGGCGCTGATGTCAGTGGGGGTGTCCCCATCTGGTATGATGCCAGGCAGCTGGTGTTTCTGAGGCCCCAAAGTCCTTCCTTCCAGCAAGCTGTCCATTCAGACGTTCCCCAAAACAAGGTAATTTCAGCATATATATAGATCTCTTAGGCAACTGTATTAAAGCTGATTGAAAACTGTTTTCATAGATGACTTCTATGCCATCATAGAAGCCCTCATCCAGGGAGGCATGGCATCTGTGATCATGGCATCATCTTCCTCTTAAACAACATTTTCCACTTCATAATAGCTTTAATACAATTGCTTGAGGCAGTGTTTGACAAATTTTCTTTCAAATTAGGAGTCATCCTAAAAATTTAGGATCCTCCAATTAAAATCTCTCTTGTCACTCCCTCCTTCCCACTGCTATCTCCGTCAAAGGTTTTTTTTGGTGGGGACATCTATTCAGAGGTCTGCTGCAGCTCACTGGGGCCTGATCTATCATGGCTATTTTTATATTCTGTATCTGTGCCAAAGAGCTTCACAAATCAGGCCCTTAATGTGCCACTGCACAGCACTGACAGAAACCAACAGCCTTCCCCTTCCCCTGCCCCAAAGCATCTTGTCAGTAGTGTATGGCTAACTTCCTTACAGGTGAAGCTAAGAGGCAAATGCCTCAGACACAACTATCACCGTGGTGCAGGCCCCATCCATCTGTCGGGGTGGGGGGGGCATGAGGGTGAGAGAAGCACACACAGACAGGCATTCCCTCCCTCACCAGTCTGCCTCACTCTCTTACACTCACCTACCCCCACCCTCAGCCACTTTGTCTCTATTTCACTCATTTCAACTGCCCCCACCCATCCTCAGTCAGTCTGCCTTTCACTTATCTCATGCCCCCTGCTTGCCCTTGGCCATTTTGCCTCTCTCTTACTCACCTTTCCCCCATCCTCAGCCAGTTTGTCTCTCTCACTCACCTCTGTCCTCCAAGCCCTCAGACAGTCTGCCTCTCTCATTCACCTCCCCCACCTCTCACCTCCACTCTGAGCCGGTATCTCGCACTCACCTTCCCCCTGCCACTTCCCCTTTCCTCAGTGAGTTTGCCTTTCTCTCACTGTGGGTACAATCGGTGCTAAGACTCCCAATATTGAGCAAATCTCCTTCAGTGTGTACAGAAAGGGGTAACTTGCATTGTGTCTAGCAACACCAATCATTTTGAAAAGTTGGAACGTATGTCTCGCGCACTCACCTAGCAAGATATGAAGACTTGGTCTCCCACGCCAGAGTGCAGAACAGCAGCAGAGAAGCTGAGCACTACATGCAGGATGTCTTAATTGCCAAGTCCCGCTCTGCTCTGCACTGCTGTTGCACGTGCAGGCTGTGAAACAAGCGCTTCTTTGTGGCTGCACAGAGGGCAGGGGCACCCTTAACCATTAGTGCTGCACCAGGACCCAACCAGGAACACCACAGCAGTCACTGATGACATCATGAAGTAAGCAACCCTTCAGGCTTGATGACATCATCACAGCAAGCCCAGACAACGTCCTGCACTGTGACCCCAACAACTACTAGGATCATCAGGTTGCTCATTGGCTCACAGTAATGGATTCCTCAGGAAGGCTCCTTCACCCAACTGCCACAGACATTGCACAGCACACTTTCAACAGTAGAGGAGCTGAGGGAGAGCGGAGAGCACAGAGAAGGCTGGCATGAGTTAGCTGTGTAGCAACAACAGCAGCACACGGCAGGGGGTCCTGTTGGGGTAAATAACAGTGCTGCCACTTGTTTCAGTCATGGAGGGTTGTGATTGTGGCTTGGAAGGTTTAGCATCCCAAGACATAGTATATGGGCACTTATGCCAGCCATTCAGAACTGAGATATGGATCGCAAATGAGCTGATAGAATTAGGTAGACTGAGGGGGAGGGGAGATCAAGTTTTGGGTTTCCCATCACATTTCCAGAGCATTGCAGTTTCTTCCCATCCTGTCCCCTCTGAAGAGAAGGGAGTTGCACAGGACCTTGGGAAATAGAGGAATATAGACCCCTCATCTCAGCATATTGCAGGAATGGTCTCCTAAAACTGACACAAAGCATGGAGCATATGATGGATGAAAAAGGGTAAAGACGTAATAAGTAATTTTCCAAACCCACTGTACATTGGAAGGAAAAATCTGTGAGGTGCTGATGTGCAGGTTGATGTCGACTTTGGTAGCTGGGATCCCATCGATCGGCATCCAAGTATCAGTGAGCAAAGTGACCCCAGACTGACAGAATGGGATAGTAAGTTCTGCAGAAGCCTAGCAGAGTGATACTTATAGAGCAGCATAGCTTTAATGACAGTGCCAATGAGATATTACAGACTTTGACAAAATGGCACAATAAGTTATGCAAAAGCCTTGCAGAGTATGATGTTCTTAGAGTGGTATTGCTTTACTGGCAGTGCTAATCATAGATGAGGTTAAACAATAGTAAAGACTCTCACAGCCGATACCCTATCCATATTAGAGATTGCTTTGCAGTTAAGAAGGTAAAAGTAACCCATAGAAGATATGTGTCATTGCAGGAGTATAACCACATTCCTCCCAATTAAAATGTTGATTTGTCAGTTTTTCAGTTATGGTTATGTTTTATTTGATATACCGCAGATCTGTAAACAAACTCTGCGGTTTACAATATGAGTCAATGGAAAATATAATTTTTTTGTTGAATGCTTTTGGATTTTATGCATACGTATACTGCAGCCATCATATATTTACAAATTAAAAATTAATTTATCTCAACATTTGGTCTAATGGGAGTTTCTGTTCATGTGGAACTTGTATATGGGGTGGGGAGTGTGGGGATAGGTGGTGACCGGTAGAGACGCATGTGTTACCTACTCACACTGAGAAACAAACGAAGAGGATGTCACAGAAGAGATGGAATGGAAAGACAGAGGGACAGTAGAAAACACACTGAAAGAGTTGACAATAACAGATGCAGTGATTACAATGAAAAAAGTTCTGGATTGGCGAATATGGAGTACTAGTTTTGCAAAACATTCCCATTAATTTATTTACACAGTTGAAGTGTGATTTTAGGAGGGGCATCCAGGAAGAATCTGGGATGTCCGGAGCAGAACATCCGAAAATCCAGGGAAGTGGCAGTAGTGAAGTGGGGCATGTATAAGTGCCTTCTGAAATCGGTTCGTCTCCACCCTGAAAATGAACTTTCCAGTAATCAGTTATGAGACAAGCCCCATGAGTACATTTTTGCACTTATTCGTGGTCAGAAGCAGGTGTAGGTATGGATGTCTCAACAACCACTGCCAGACTAGCTTGTGCAGTTCTGAAATTGCACCGGAACATGCATCTCTATTGCTCCACCCAGGCCACATCTCCACGGCCCTATGCTACATGGATGTGCTCGTGCCAGAGATGTCTATATACCTGTTTTCTAAAATGGGTCAGGTCATCTCTGTAATTTGCACATCTGCATGCTCGTTTTCAGACATCCGTATCAAGAATAGAGCGTCTAAAATATCCCCCACATTGTTTAAATAGCTTTTGTTTCTACCATGTTTGATGGGCACTTATGCTAGACATAAAATAACATGCTAGTAAAAAGAATAATAGTTGTTTCCATCTAAATAAAAGTGGGTTAAATTCTCAAGTACAAGTCACTTTTTACTCTGATAAAAAATTGAGTTTCCGCTCTTAAATCAGTCATATGCAAAGTGGCTTTTCACCCACCTGAAAGCATATGTATACTTTAATAACTTGTACAAACATGGCCATATAAAAAGGGGTGTTCTGAGTTCATATGTTAGATTTATGTGTGTACCTTCAATTTTCAAAAGATATCTGCATAAAAGACATGCAACTAATGTACACAACTTTACCCTCCCATTTTTCATTGCATAAATGCATGCACATATGGTTAGCTACATTAACCAGTATTCAATCACAATTGTGTGGGCACCTTGTGATTGAAAAATGGGTTATTTTCTGCATACTGAAAAATAAGCGCATAACTTTGCAGTTAGGAACACTACTGAAAGTTTACCCCCGTAAATTTCAGTCAGACACCCAATACTTTTTCCTGCCACAGAGCATTTATGTACCTTTGGCAGTGCCTTTTCTAAAATACCACTGGAACTGTGAACAACCCATTCTCAATGTCTCAATTCTGATCTCCATGTAGTACCTAAAATTTGCCTTTACCTGTGGTAAGTAGGAGAACTGAACCTAGATTTACAGATTTGTATTTTAACCAGTGACGTAAATTCTGCCCTAGCGGACCCAGCAGTGCAAGGCGGCCCTGGGAAGAAAGAGGCCCGCTTGCAGCTGCACTCATATCTTCTTAAGTGGACTTCCCCTGCTCTGGGGGTCCTTTAAACTTTGCTGCTTAGGAGCCCATAATTTGAATTTCTGCCACTGATTTTAACCATTATTCCACATGGCTGTCTCAGTGTTCAAAAGACTTAGGTAGACATCAGTAATTTGCTAATTCAGATAAGATACACACCCATTCCCAAATGTGATCAGTTAAGCGTACATTTCATAAAGTGCTCTTGAACAGCAGTAAGTGTGGTAGGGGTAGGATAGGAGAGCATTTAAAAGAAAGTTCCAGACTCCTCTGCAAATGTATCTGAATGCTGCTAGGCAACATCCAGGATCTGAAGGGAGCATTATTTCTATGTTCATTCAAACTTTTGCAAAAAGCTCTCATCTAAATATTACTAAACATTGCCCTAAGATACTGGCAATCTCAATTCTAAAGTAAATACTTTATATAAATCTTTTCCTTTCGGGCTTTCAGCACCTGAATGCTTTTCTTTGGTTCTCAACATTGTCTTTGCGGAGGTTGGACTTGGAGCAACAGAAGACTCGTACGTGAAGGCATAGTTTCTTTACTTCTCTTCTCCTCACCTCTCCAGCCCCCAGGTGCCCATCCTGTAACCCTGGGAACAGGCTCGTACCTAGCCCTGTGCAAGTGGTGTGGCCGCACAGGGCGCAAAGGCTTACGGGGCGCATTTTAGCTGTCTGCCGTTGCCTGCCGCCGCAACTTTTTCTTCTCTCAGCGGCAGCAGGCAATGGAAGACAGCTAAAATGCGCCCCTTAAGCCTTCTCGTTGGCATGCTAAGCAGATCTGTCCCTCCCTGCTCTTGCATGCCGGCGACTTGTACATCGGGTGCACCTCTTCTCTCCCACCACGGGGGGGGGCGGGGCCTACCCGATGCGCAAGTGGCACAGGGCGTAATTTACACTCAGTATGACCCTGCTTGGGACTATATCTAGTCTGAATAGGTTTAAGAGTAACCCTTGGGACATTAATTAAGGGAAGGGCTGGTTGAAGTTCCTCAAGGGGCTGACTCAATATATTGTAACTGAAACAAGTACTTTGGGCAGCCAACTGCCAAATAATCATTTTATATTTTCAATGTTTTTATTATTTTTGAAAACTGTACAAAAATATAAACTTCACAAAACATGTGAAAGCACATTGTAGGAAGGCTGTTTAGGGTCTACATGGGACGTGGGAAATTCAAACATATATAAAAACTGACATGTATTTTCTGATTTAGAAGATTTAATATACCGCCATTCGGTCCAATGGCTATCAAGGCAGTTTAGGCTGTGCACATGTGGGTCCTGTCTAACATCGGCATATCTCCACCCTTTATCATCAACAGTTTAAATAAACATGTGCAATGTTATTTACATGTGTGCGCTTTGTGAGCTGGCAGAGTCTACACAGGTGACAAAGATGTGCGTTCATAGATTAAAATGAGGAACAATGGACATCTCCGCCAGCATGGCAACACAGATGTGGAAAATGCGAAGGCGGTCAATGACCAGCTGCATGTACATGTGTGCATATTTTGGGTAGCAAAATACACGTGAGCACCAACATGTCTGCCACCCAACAGCCCAACTTTTCCCTGGTGGAGACCATTCTCCTATTCCAGCTAGCTCCTATACCAGCATGGTGGGTGCATTGTATGCCATGCTGCAGCAACGAAGGTCTGGGAGAGAATTCGCATGGCCCTGGCAAGATAAGAAAACTATTGTCATACCTTTACTAACATCTTACAGGGAGCCACCTAGCTGCACACTAGCACCCCCTGCGGAAACATTGGATTCAGGGCTGCTAGACTAAGTAGTTGCACAGGGCAACAGCTTTTGAGGGCCATCAAAGGCCAGCAGCAGTCATATGCTAGATACTATTGGTGTCCCCAATAGATTTTCTAGCAATTTATGAACTTCTGGAAGTGTATAAAATTCTGTAGTTTTTGTTTTTTTGTTCACTAAAAAATAAGAACATAGGATATGCCATACAGGGTCAGACAAAAGGTTCATTAAACTCAGCTTCCTGTTTCCAACAGTGACCAATGCAGGTCACAAGTACCCGCCAGGTTCCCATGGATGTACTGCAACTTCCATGTTTCCTCTGTTATCATCTGGATTTCTTTTATTAATTGTGAAGTCCGATTCTCTGATAAAGGTTTTAGAATGTTTTATATCCTCTAATTGACATAAATTCTTCTGATTATTTTGTTGATTGTCTCATCACAGCTCCTCCCCTTACCTGCACGTTTCACCACTATTTCTTTGGTCTGAGCAATTTCTTTCAAAGCCTGCTTTCGTCATTTAGTAATGTTATAGTAACCTGTATATTTCTGTTTTCTAGGTTTTCTAAATCTTTCTATATCAATTGCTCAAACTTAATATTGGGGTAAATGGTGCTAATGAGTAAAGTGTGCTGACCAAACTGATGACTATTGATTAGATTTTAGTAAGCATGAGTATAGGAAGGCGATCTCAATTTTTTTAAACACCAACTAAAGACTTGAGTTATATAAAATAAAACAAATTTATGAATACTTTGAGACAATCAAAACACTGATTACACAACAAAAAGGACTTATATAGACCTTGTAAGTTAATATAGATGGCAAAGGCCTAAAAAGTGCCCAACAAAAATTAAAAGTAAAAATAACTATTATTGGAAGAAGTGATGTCATCTGACTGGCTGGCTGGCTGTATAGCGAAAAACCTCTCAACAGCCCCAAAAATAGAGAAAATCAAATATAAGAGTAAAGAGCAGAAAATGACAATGCGAAGAAAGGCAGAAGACGTGCAGAAATAGAGAAAATCCGAGAAAATTTAGAAAGGAGACTGCAGAACAGATTTCCTTTCAAGTGGGTACGGAAATCGTTTTGATATGTTTATGTTTATTATTACATTTGATATACCGCTCAGGCCGAAGCATCAGAGCGGTTTGCAAAATGTTTATGTTTATTGATAACTTAATAAACCGCCCATCACGACAGCGTCTGAGCGGTTTACAAAATACAAAAAGGCTGCTTAGAAAGTTGGGAAAGGAACGCCATAGTGTGATAGGAAAGAAGAGAGAAGAGTAAAGGTCGAGGCTAGATTATAGTAACAGACACAAGGGAAAACATCAGCATGGGGGTGGTGAAAGGGGGCACGGGGGGGGGGGGGAGAGAGGCCAAAAGCTAGACAGAAGAGATGGGTTTTTTAATTTGCCTTGAAAGTTTTGAGTGAGGGTTCCAAGCGAAGGTCTGGGGGGAGCGAGTTTCATAGGCGGGGACCAAGGAAGTAAAAAGCAGAGGAACGGGTGATTTCTAGGTGGGCCTGGGATGAGGAGGGTAAGGTTATGCAGTTCATGTGGATTGTGCGGAGCGAACGGTGGGGAGTGTGGAGGTGGATTAGATCGGCAAGATAAAGGGGAGTGCCAGTATGGATAGACCTGTGAACAAAAAGAAGAAATTTGTACTGAATACGGAAAGAGATTGGGAGCCAGTGCAGGCGAATGAGGAGAGGGGTGATATGGTCGAAACGGGAAGAGGAAGTGAGGAGACGGGCAGCAGTGTTGTGGACTCATTGCAGACGTTGAAGTTGGGATTGGGGGAGACCAGCTAAAGAGACGTTGCAATAATCGAGGCGTGAGACAACTAGAGAGATGAGGAGGGTGGTCATAGCGGAGAAAGAGAGGAAAGGACGTACAGATCGGAGTTGTCTTAGGGTGAGAAAGCAGTGCTGAACTACAGATGAGATATGTGCTTTGAATGATAGGGAGGAGTCAAGGGTCACACCAAGGTAGCGCAGACAGGTAACTATGGGAATTGGAGCGGAAGAGAGCAGTGGAATGAGAGAAGGGGCAGGGCTACCGGCAGTGAACCAAATGGCTGAGGTTTTAGAGAGATTGACATGCAAGAAGTTGGAGGAAAGCCAGGATGCTACTGAGGAAAGACAATTGTTGAAGGGGGTAATATCGGGGGAGACAGAGTTAGTGTGATAAAGAAGAAAGATATCGTCAGCGTAATAATAAGTGGAGACACCGTGTTGTTGGACTAGGAGTGCGAGAGGAGCCAAAAAGACATTAAAGAGGAGGGGAGCAAGGACAGAGCCCTGGGGGACACCGCAAGGAAGGGGAGTGGAGGGTGAAGAGAGAGAACCAGTGGAAACTGAAAAGGAACGGTCAGAGAGGAAAGAGTGAAACCAATGAAGAACTGTGCCGGTGATGCCGGCATCTTGGAGGCGTGAAAGGAGAGTGCGATGATCAATGAGGTCGATTGCGGCAGAAAGATCCAGAGAGACAGCGAGAGTGACAAGGCCATGATCGTGAGCGGTGTGTAATTCGTTCAGAAGAGAAAGAAGAACGGACTCCGTGCTGTGACCGAGGCGGAAACCTGATTGTCAAGGGTGAAGGGTGAGAGAAGCTTCAAGGTGTGATGACAATTGAGTGAAAACAAGTTTTTCTAAAAGCTTGGAGAGGAAAGGGAGATTAGAAAAGGGGTGCCAGCTAAAGGTGGAAGAGTGATCTAGTGAACCCTTTTTCAGAATGGGGCGAATGATAGCGTGTTTCCAGGGAGAGGGGAAGACACCGGTGGAGAGACTAAAATACAATATTAATGTTACGGAAAATTTGAAAAGAACGCCATTTATAAGATAGGACAGAATAAGAGACACAGTGATAGTAAAAGGAATAGAAGAAGCAAAGGGGACGGAAACGGCAGATTACAACCACGATATACCATTAAACTCACAGCTTTTGTTGTGATATCTGGGCATACAATTGAGGAATACAACAAAGCATCTCAAAAACAGGAACTATGACCCCCTGATGAAGGCTATAAAGAAAGACTTACAAAAATGGCAGGGCCTATATCTGTCATGGCTAGAGCAAATAGCGGCAATTAAAATGAATGTACTCCCACAAATCTTATTTATGTTTACATCAATACTCAGCGCTTTATCAAAAACATCTATAAAAAAAACTAAAAAGAAATCTCCAAAAAAACTCCAAAACATGATAATGGAAATTATTTGGGCAGGGAAAGCCTCCAGAGTTTCTAGGAAAACAATATTTATGCACAGAGAGGAAGGAGGGCTAGGAATCCCTAACCTAGAGTACTATTATCAAGCAGCTCAACTGCAAGCTTTGCTAGTCTGGAAAGGGGAAGGTGAAGCGAGGGTGCAAATGGAACAGAAAGGAAATGAAAAGCTGGAGGCTTGGATATGGGCTCCACAATATAATGATGGTAAAGGAGGACTTGAAAATCCATACAAGGCCTTGACAAGGCAAATATGGAGGGCTAGGTATAAACCTATGGGAATGAAACGATACTCCAGTAGGTCCTTTATAGTGGGAACAAGAGGGTTTAACCCAGGAATGCAAGAAAAAATATTATAGGAGTGGGGGCAAAAGAGACTGCAGCATTTTGGATAACTATTAAATAAAGAAGGCGAGACACTGCCCTTTTCAAGATTACAGAGGCAGTATAAACTAGACCTTAAGATTATTATGCATACTTGCAAATATACTATTTTATGAGTCAAACTAAAGTACATAGCGATTTTAAACTACCAAAAACATCATTTGAACAAATTATGGGGAGTGCCGAAGGGAACAGTATACAGAGGATTATTGGAGTCAGACAAAGGGGAAGTAGAGTGTCATTGAAAATGGAAACAAGAGCTACCATGCCCCTGGGATGATAAGAGATGGCATGAGATTATTATACAGATGAGGAAAACAGCACCTGGAACAGCGTTCTTAGAAAATAGTCTGAAAGCGAGACTCCAAATGTACTGGACACCAGCACGACTGCAAGCAATAAAAGGGTAAATGGGAGGAAAGTGCTGGAAGGAACGTGGAGACAGGGGGGACTTGAAACATCTCATGTGGGGTTGCCCCAAGGTACAGCAAATGTGGAAATCACTGGGGTACGAGAACAAATGGAGCCTACCCATACAGGAGGAGAATACAATGTGGAAGAATTTCTGGGATATTGTGTGAGTGCAGCACTTACGGCATTAATTGCAAAAAATGGAAGCAACCAGAGTTACCCACGATGGAAGATATCAAGGTTAGACTGGAGCAGCTATGGTGCATTTGTGAAATCGCAGCATATAAAAACCATGCAAAGGATAAGTTTACACAAATGGCACATTATACAGGGAAAGAACTTAGGGAAAGGAGACAGTTGACTAGTATATAAAAGAAGGGGGAAGGGGAGGGCAGGGACGAGGGAAGGGGAGGGTAGGAGACGAGAGGTAACATAGAAAGAGAATACATGGAATACTCAAAGAGCGTATATAAGAAACAAAAAACAAAAAGCAAAAAATTTTATATAGCAAATATAGTGAATGTTTTAGGTTAAATATGTAGTGTGAAAAGTAACAGTTACTTTTTACCCTACATATTTATCAATATCAATGTAACAGTTACGTTGATACTGATAAATATATACTTTTGTACTGTGTGAAAAAAGAAGCAGACACTAAAATGGGAGTAAAAGTTTAATAAAAAAACTTCATTTGCAAAAATATAATAATTATTATTATTGTACTGTAGTTCTTTAGGGCTCACTATAGATATATTTAATACATTGACTTTTTTAAAGATCACCTTATTTGTGATTGTACTAACAATAACCAGGCAAAAGGATTGGCTAAATTAATTGTTAACAAAATAGATATGAGTGTGAAAGCCAAGCAGTAGTAGCTAAAGCCTGGAGCATGTGGGCATCTGGCATGCATTAAAGAGGGGATAGAAGCAAAGTATAAGGATTTCACAATAGCACAGTCCAGGGAACTTATCAAGTCATATTTGGAGCATGAGATTCAGTTCTGAATGCCTGTTCTATCAAAAGATATCCAAATGTTAGAAAGGGTACAAAAAACTGTTATGCTAATAAAAAAACGATTGTTCAATCTAGTGATATTGTTTACATTAGAAGTAAAGGTGTTTAGTTTAGTTCTCGATATACCGCTCTTTTGCACTTTCATACATTAGCAAAAATTATAGTGCGAAAACAGAACAAAAGAATAAAATTACAGTGATTCAAATAATAAAAGTTCAAAACACAGAATAAAAATACATTTGCAATCATTCAAACAGTAAAAGTTAAAATCATAAAAAAGTAACTAAAATTATCAATAGAATAACTAGTTGTGCAGTAAGGAAAGAGCAGAAGATGAGAAAATAGAAAGGTCTATAATGCAATCTCAATAAGAATCTGTGAATGCTTCAGAAAAAAGTGTCTTAATGTTCTTTTTGAAACATGTTTGATTTGTTTCTCCTCTTAAATCTGGTCCAAAGTAAGAGAAAGTCTATTGTCTTGTTTCTAAGTGCAGGTTGAAGGAAAGTGCAAGCCAGTTTGAGTAGTCTGGGTACATGTTCCTCGAGCAGTTAAGTATGGTATTAATATGTCAGATAGACTGGTAAACTGATACGTAAAACCTTATGAATCAAAGGGAGAATTTTATAGCGGATTCTGATGGTAACTGGTAGCTAATGTAGATTTTTTACAGCTGGTGTGATATGGTTGAATTTTTTTAACAGGGGGAGAGCCTCTTTCGATTGAAAGCAAGTTCTGCTACGAGGGGACATGAGATGAGGGTGAAAGGGGATAGATTCAGGAGTGATAAGCCGAAATATTTCTTTACGGAAAGAGTGGTGGATCCGTGGAATAGTCTCCCAGTGGAGGTGGTAGAGATAAGGACAGCATCTGAATTCAAAAAAGCATGGGACAAACACAGAGGATCTCTAAAGGAAAAAAGGGGACTGTTGTAGTTGTCGATATGGAAGGACAGACTAGATAGGCCATGTAGTCTTTTTCTGTTGTCATTTTCCAATGTTTCTATATATACAAATATATCCCATTCCATTAAATGTTCGGAGTTATTTTGCCCCAGACAGACAAACGGATGGACAGATATTCTCGACCCCTTTTATATAATTCTTTCCAACTTCCACTGGATTGAAAAGAATAAAAATGTGAACTCCTGTTTCATTTCAAAAATCTCAAGGTACAGAGTTTAAGATTTGTTAGTATCTTGTGTTCAGGATTTTAAAGTGATATGAAATGACACAGGTAATTTTGTTGATATTTCCCATATCATTTCAAACGAATGTACATTCCTGATAGTTAAATGGATTGCTCTGATTGCACTGAGCAGCTAAACTGCCATATCAATGGAAGGTGCTAGCCATTTGTCCTGCAGTGGAATCGGTTCCAGGTCATCTGCTGAAGGGAGCTCAAGTCAGCCCACTGGAGATCTGCAGAGGGGTTTTATAACGCGTGGATCTGCAGAGGGTTTTTTTTGTTTTTTTTTAAATCTTCATTTGAAAAGGCGATCTGAAAAGAGAAGCTAATGGAACCTCAATAGTAAGTTAAAAATGAAACATATACATACGTTCTAAGATGAGATCTTGGTTGATTTAAGAGAGTAAGTTCAGGTGGAGAGTAGAAGTCCGTCTTGCTGGCAAGGCGGAAGAACTGAAACTGGCTAGCTAGGGGCGGGCCGGGGGGCAGGGCCAGTTGGCCCATGCTCAGAAGGGCAAAAGCCCTTCTGAGCTATGGAGAGTACTTCCGTCTCGGCGCCGTCGGATGACGTCACCAGGTGTGGCTGACTCATCCTGCTTGTCCTAGGAGAATCTGGATTTCACCTTGAGTATTTTTTTTTTTTTTTTTTTTTTGCCAAAGTGGTCCTTGCTTGTAAAATAGTGAAAATCCCTGCTTTACTCAGTTGCAGTAGTAATAAAAAGTAAGCACATGTCAAAATGTAAGAGCATGAATCAGGGAAGTATAGTTTAACTATTGTTTTCTTTCAAAACAGAGCTTCCATTGTCTCAGGTTTTTAGCAAATTAGGGAGGATGTTTACTAAAGTGAGTTAAGGAGTTAGCATGGGATTTAATGCGCTTTGTTAACGTGGACCTGTATTAATGGCTGTTGTGCACTACAAACAGCCCCATGGTAAAAATCTCATGCTGCTTTGCATGGGTTGGAGTGGGATCAGGGTGAATTATAGGTGGACATGGAGCGTGATCAGTTCTGGCAGTTAGTGTATGGCACATTACTGTAAACTGTAAGACACCTGATAATGCAGATGTATTTAATGCCATCCCAAAAGATGGCAATAAGTGCACCCATGCAACCAGCAATCAAGTAGTGCAGCCACTGCCTAAACCAAAATTTTAAAAAGAATCATTGCCAGCCAGCCCTCTGATCACCAACCTCTACCATCCCCGATCACATCCCCGACACTCAACCACCAACTGCTACTATTCCTGATCACAGCCCTCACCCTGATCAGAACCCCACCTCTGATCAGAACTCCCCATCACTGGTCCCACCCTCAGCTCAAGACAATCCCCTCCCCCAACTCATGCATGCACCTAAAGACCTCCCTAGTAGTCTAATAGACAGGACTGGAATGATTCCCCTTCACTCCCATCCCTAATCAAAATGTCTGCTATGACCCCCTAAAAGAAGTCTTGTGGTACTGCTGCTAGAGCTCAATCTGCCAAATAAGGAATGATTGTCCTTATTTGGCAGATTGACCTTAGTGAGTATCAGAGCAGCCATTTTGACCCCAGGCAGCAATAAGGTGGGAATGAAGGGGAATCACTCTTGCCCCATCCACTAGACTCCCAGGGAGACCTTTGGATAAGAATGTGGGGGGGGGGGGAGGATCGGGTGAGTGTTGGATGTTGAGCTGAGGGGGAGACCAGTGTTGGGGGGTTCTGAATGGATGTGACGTTAGTTGATCTTCAAACCTATGACTTTAGGGAGTAGAGACCAGTGGCTTGCAGATGAAGCCACTGAAGCCTATAGTGTGAAGTCCAGGAAAGTAATCTTAGAAGCAGGTGAAAGAGAAGCCTACTCTGGAGGCAGGGCTGGCCCGTCCATTGAGTGAGAATGTTTTTTCCACAGGGCCCCGTGTTTCAGGGGGCCCCGCGCAAAGAACATTCTGCATTACAAGTAAATTTTAAAATAAAATAAGCTGGCTGGGGCGGCAGCAGCAGAATTGCGTGTCCCGCGACCCCCCTGTGCCCGGCAGAGCCCTCCCTCCCTGCATCAGCTCCCTCTCCGCACCGGCTTTCAGAGCGCGAAGGGAGAGTTTCTCCCTCGCGGCTCTGTTAAGCGTGCTGGGGCTGATGGGAAACAGGAAACTCTCCCTTCGCGCTCTGAAAGCCGGTGCAGAGAGGGAGCTGATGCAGGGAGGGAGGGCTCTGCCGGGCACGGGGGGGGGGGGGGTCGCGGGACACTCAATTCTGCTGCTGCTGCTGCTGCGGCAGCAGCAGCAGCCCGCTTTTTTTAT
The DNA here is from genome assembly GCA_033557465.1 of Ichthyophis bannanicus. Classification (NCBI taxonomy): domain Eukaryota; kingdom Metazoa; phylum Chordata; class Amphibia; order Gymnophiona; family Ichthyophiidae; genus Ichthyophis; species Ichthyophis bannanicus. Next base: position 400,682,028 of record CM066038.1, read on the forward strand.
TTTAAATTTTACCGGGGGTGTTGGGGGGGGGGGGGGATTAGGACTGGTATTGGGCTATGGGGGGGCTAGGACTGGAAATGGGCTGATGCAGGGGTTAGGACTTGAGGTGGGCTGAGGGGGTTAGGACTGGTAATGGGCTATGGGGGGCTAAGTCTGGAAATGGGATGATGGGGTTAGGACTGGAAGTGGACTGATGGGGGGTTAGGACTGGTAATGGGCTATGGGAGGGCTAAGACTGAAAATGGGGTGATGGGGGGTTAGGACTGGTAATGGGCTATGGGGGGGCTAAGTCTGGAAATGGGGTGATGGGATTAGGATTGGAAGTGGGCTGATGGGGGCTTAGAACTGGTAATGGCAAATGGCGGGCTAGGACTGATAATGTGTAGGGGGTTGCTAGGATTAGAAATGGGCTGAGTGGAAGGGGAGGCTTGAACTGCAAATAGCTGATGGGGACGGGGGCTTGGAATGGAAATGGGCTGAGTGGAAGGGGGGCTTGAACTGCAAATAACTGATGGGGAGGGGGGCTTGGAATGGAAGTGGGCTGAGTGGAAGGGGGGCTTGAACTGCAAATAAGCTGATGGGGAGGGGGGCTTGGAATGGAAATGGGCTGAGTGGAAGGGGGCTTGAACTGCAAATAGCTGATGGGGAGGGGGCTTGGAATGGAAATGGGCTGTGAGAGGAGGGAGCTAGGACTGGAAATGGGCTGAGTGGGGGGAGCTAGGACAGGAAATTGGCTGATGGAGGGGCTAGGATAGGACTGGAAATGGGCTGTTGAGGGGAGCTAAGATTGGAAATGGGCTGTGGTGGGGGCTTGGATTGAAATGGACTCATGGAGGGGCTAGAACTGAAAGTAGGTTCATGGGAGGCTTGGATTGGAAATGGGCTGAGTGGAGGGGAGCTAGGATTTGACATGGGCTGATGGTGGGGCTAGGAAAGGACTAGAAATGGGCTGATGGGGGGCTGGAATTGGAAATGAGCTGATGGAGGGACTCGGATAGGACTGGAAATGGATGGGGGAGCTAGGACTGGAAATGGGCTGATGGGGGGCTAAGACTGGAAATGGGCTGCTGCGGGGACTAGAAGGGAGTGGATGCTGGGTGGGGCTGGAACTAGAAGGGAGCTGATGTTGGGGGAGGATTAGAATGGGATAGGGCTGGGAGAGTGAAATGGAGATGGGAAAAATATTTTGTGTGGGAGGGAAGAAAAATCTACAATTGGCCAGGTATTGGGAGAATAAGTGGGGATTGAGGATGGAGGGGTAAAATTTGAGTGGATGAAATAGGAATGAGGAAAGAGCAAGAGGAGAAACATTAGTATATTAAAGCAGATGTAGAGAGAGAATGGAAAAAAAGCTAGAAGAGAGAAGAAAGGACAAATGGACAGCAGACGATGGAGAGTTAGCAGAAGACACGAAGAGACCAGAAGAAAGTGGCTGGAGCAATTGCAACTGAAAAAAAAATGCACAAAAGGTAGAAAGATATCTCTTTATTTTGAATTTATTAACTGGAATATGTCAGCTCTGGGAAATGTGCATCATTAACGTCTGCACTTTGTTTAGTACAAGAGGAAATTAATTTATAGTTTTATTTCTACAGTGTTGTTGTACATTCCAAGTTTGGCTTTTGGGGTTCCCAGTTTAATTATTGTCTTCCTGTTTCTAAATTGTGATTCCTTGTTTGGTGATGGTCTATTTTCTGCATGTATAACTGAGCTGAGGTATTCTGTTTATGTAATTCCTATTTGACATTGCCACTTGTTCTCTTTCCCCAGTAGGTAATGTATTGCTGTTCTATGAAATGTATTGGTTTAATATTTGCAGTGTTGCCTTTTGATAGGTGGATCTGGTGCTTTTTGAGTCCTGGTAGTGCTGTTACGATACGGCGGGTTTGCTATGGGTTCTAGATGGGCAGTGTTTGTAGTAGTTCCTACTGTGCCTGGCAGTTGGCACTGGATTATAGTAATGTAGAAATCTTTTAGTCTTTCTTTATCCATACACTCATTATGAGGCATGTTTACTAAATGTTAGTGTATGGTAACATTATGCAAATGAGGCCCCGCACCCCTCTTGGGCTGCTCCTGTCTGGAGGAGTCCATTGTAGCAAAAAGGAGTGTGCCCTATTGTATACTACTTATAAGGAATCTCAGCCAGACATACTCTTATTGGTTCAACAGTTTTTGATGGCTTGTCTTGCGTCTACTGCCAACCCAGCTCCATTCACTTTTCTAATGGAGTGTTTGTTTCCAAGCCTCCACCCACTTCTTGTTTCTGCTCACTACTAGGACTCCTCAATCCTGACCCTCGCTTGATTCCTACTGCAGTCCTGCCAGTGCTTCATCTTCTTATTCTTGATCCTGCCTGGTCCCTGCACTGCACCAACCTGCCCTGCACCTAGCTTCTCCATCCACGCTTCTGCCCGGGGTGGGGGGAGTCTAGTTGGGAGGAGGGTTGCTGATATGGTGTCAGGACTGTGATCGAGGGGAGGGTTGGCAATCAGGTGTCAGAGTTGTGTTCAGGGAGGGTAGAGGGTGGTGATTGGGGGAGGAGTTAGCTGGCTGTAATTTTTTTTTAACTTTGGTTTGGACAGCACAGAGGCCCATCTCACATGCATCAGCTAACAGCATGGATGCACCTGGGTTACTGTATCTATTGATGCATTTAACGCAGGCCCATCTGATAAGTGTCTGCCCTGTTTGCTTACTGCAGGGCATTTGCTGACCACACCCTCAACAGCGCATAGCCTTTGCACTTATCGCATGTTACTTTTGCTCTTAATGCATGATAAGTGCAAATACTTGCCTCACTTTAGTAAACAGGTCCCTAGATTCTGTTCGATTTTTAATACTGCACACTACCACAGTTGCCAAGTTACCCTGTTCCAGGAGAGAATTATTTTTCCAGCCCGGGTTTTGGTATTTGTAGTCTCTGATTTTGCCCATTGAAATCATCATTGTAGATCCCCAAAAGAACCCGGAGAGGGTCATTAGAAATCCAGGATGGACCTAAAATCTCCCTCCTGGAACTGGGCAACTTGGCAGCTCTGCACTATACCATTCTTTTTGCTTATTTACCAAAGCCAGCAAAAATATTTGGAAGGCAGTCTGAATTTTTGCTTATTAATCAAAAATGCTTTACATTCAATTAGAGCTGGATCTCCTGTGGTTGCCTCCCCAGAGCCCACTTTATAGCAAAGCACTGGGAATCTTTTAATATGCTTTTTAAATATTGTCCTGGAACAGATTTGTGTATTTTCTGTGCACAAGTTTTATGTTCGTTTATATTTTAATTATATTGGTGCAGCTGCTGACGTTTGCCTCAGGATCTGCCCGCAAACAGGAGTTTGATTTCCCTTGTATCCTGCATCCCGTATGTGGATTATTAAATATATAATTACATGCAAAAAATAATTGTACCACACTGTCTCATTTAGCTAAAAAGGAGTGCAAAGTCGTGCCTTTTAACTATTAGTGCAAACTGCCCCGTGCCAGCTGAGTGGGGAGTGTTTACACATTGTTACCCCATTTTTTCCTCTAATTTAGGTTTAAAGGCTAAGGTTTTCTTGTATTTGATCAACTTCCTTTCATCCATATACAGTAAAGAAATGAGCTTTCACTAACAGATTTGCAAGAAGAAGGGGACATCCCCAGAAACACAATACTGTTCCATTTTCCAACATGCACCAGTATCGTGTTTCATAACAGGGTGCAGGAGCGGACTTGGGACCTCAAAGCAGCAAGGCACATAAAGCCATGACAGACAGGTAGGAAAAGCTTTCAAAACTGATCCAGTTTCAAACTCAGTCGTCCCCTGAATGAAGGTAGATTTTTGCTGCCCATTCAGGCTGGTTCTATGGTAAAAAGAAAAACAATAAAGGAAAAAAAGGTGATAATTTTTTATTGGACTAACTTAATACATGCTAGAACTAACCTTTGAAGGTTAAAACCTTCTTCCTCAGGCCAGGCCAGTATGAACAACAGATGACAATCTATGTGCATGTTAACATGCCTTAGGGGTTCCCAAGCTCTCTTATACATCACAATTGTAATGCAAGACCCCAAGGGCACATTAGAAACTGGAAAGACATTTTAATGAAGCATTCTCCTGGTCTGGTAATTCTCCTCTTCTAGGAAAATCTAATTAAGGGTCTCATTTACTAACCTGCGTTAACATTTTAACATGAGTTAATGTGCTTAGTAAATAAATAGATCGCATAGAGAATAATGAGGCCTGTGTTAAATAGGCACTAACTCCTATTAACATACAACCATCAGGCAAAACTAGACGATTGCCTAGGACAGGAGCTTCTGAGGGGGCAGCAAAGAGCACTAGCAGTCAAAGCAAAACAATAGATCTTGACAACCACCCAAACTTAAAAAGCCATCAGCACACTTACCTGCAGGGAGAGCGGCCACACGCATACATACAACGCAAAGAGTAATGGGGGGAGGGGGATATTCAAAGGCATTTACATAGTTTGCAGACCTGCAAACCATGTAAGTGCCTGTTAGCGGGATATTCAGCGGTACTAACATATCCCTCCTCCCCCTCCTAACTAGGGTTGCCAACCTTTTCACCGAGAAAAACCCGACACATGTGGCTCGCCATGCTCCACCCATTCTCCGCCCCTAGTCCCACCCCTGCCCTGCCCCCAGCCCCACCCACAAAAATTACCGAGGATATGTGTAGGCTAACTTCCTTGGTCAGATAATAATTAAACTGGGAACCCCAAAAGCCAAACATGAAATGTACAACACTGGAGAAATAAAACTATAAAGTAATTTCCTCTTGCACTAAACAAAAACGCAAAGATGTTAGCAATAGACACTTCCCAGACCAGACATATTCCAGTTAATAAATTCAAAATAAAAAGTATTTTTCTACCTTCTGTTTGGGCATTTTATTTTTCAGTTGCAATTGCTCCAGTCACTTTCTTCTGGTTTCTTTGTGTCTTCTGCAAGCTATCCATTTGTCCTTTCTTCTCTTTTAGATGTTTTCCATTCTCTCTCTATTTCTGCTTGTTTCCCTTTTGCTCTTTCCCCCAATTCTTTCCTTATTCCTTTATCATCCATTTAAATTTCACCCTTCCATTCTCAAACCCCTCTTACTCTCCCAATACCCGGCCCATCGTAGACTTTTCTTCCACACAAAATATCTTTTCCCCTCTCCATTCTCATTCCCCATCCATTCTAGTCCTCCCCCAAAATCAGTTCCCTTATAGTTCTAGACCCACCCAGCATCCACTCCCTTCTAGTCCCATTCTCCCATGCCCCCATCAGCCCATTTCCAGTCCTATTCCAGCTCTTCATCAGCCCATTTCCAGTGCTAGCCCTCACATCATAGACCATTAGAAGTCCTAGCCCCCCCACCATCACAGCCCATTTGCAGTCCTAGCCCCCCTAATCACAGCCTATTTCCAGTCCAAGTTCCCCCTCCCTCCACCATAGCCCATTTCCAGTCCAAGTTCCCCCCCTCATAGCCCATTTCCAGTCCAAATCCCCTCCCCATAGCCCTTTTCCAGTCCAGGTCCCCCCCCCCCCGCCTCATCACAGCCCATTTGCAGTCCTAGCCCCCCCACCATCACAGCCCATTTGCAGTTCTAGCCCTCCTAATCACAGCCTATTTCCAGTCCAAGTTCCCCCTCCCTCCATTATAGCCCATTTCCAGTCCAAGTTCTCCCCTCATAGCCCGTTTCCAGTCCAAGTCACCCCCCCCCCCATAGCCCTTTCCCAGTCCAGGTTCCCCCCCTCATCACAGCCCATTTGTAGTCCTAGCCCCCCCCCCATCAAAGCCCATTTGTAGTCCTTGGCCTCCCCCCCCCCGACCAGCACTGCGGCTTCACCACCCCCCCCCTTAGTGCAGCTTCGCCCCTACCAGTGCAGCTTCACCCCCTACCACTTAGTGCAGCTTTGCCCCCCTTAGTGCAGCTTCACCCCCTTAGTGCTGCTTCATTCCCCCCCCCTTAGTGTTGCACCCCCTTAATGCTGCTTCCACCCCTCCCCCCACTCCTCAGTGCTGCCTCTGCTTTGCCCCGTGCAGCTGCTGCTTCTGCTTTTTACAGAGCAGCAGCTGCAATAAACTTATTTTGAAAAGGAAGAGAAACCTGAGGAGCCCTCCGGTTGTCCTTCTGCAGCCCCTGAGGAAGTGATGTCAGAGGGATGAGGGCTCCTCAGGTTTCTCTTCCTTTTCAAATTAACTTTATTGCAGCTGCTGCTCTGTGAAAAGCAAAAGCAGCGGCTGCACGGAGGATCGATTGCGTTCGCGTTCGCGCTCGCACTCGCGCACTGTGGAGAAAAGTTGTTTTTTTTGCTCTGGCTGCTCCCGATCTCGCGGCCAGAGCAAAAAACCGGCTTTTCAAGGGCCGGTTCTATATCTGTGCCGGCAGCCGGCCTGGCCATGGAAAAACCGGCCAGGCCGGCTGAAAACCGGTCAGTTGGCAACCCTACTCCTAACTCCCCTCTTATCCCAGCTCCACCCCTCCCACCCATTTAATTAATACTCTTTGTACTATAATGTAAATAGCTCATTCTGTAAATAGTTTAAACCAATCCTTTGCATGCCCCCTCTCCCATTGTTTTATGTAGAATTCGCAGTGTTACGCTGTAAACTGCTTTGATTTTAAGAGAATGCGGTATATAATGAACCTACTAAATAAATCTGTGGGTACTGTTGCTCCAGGCCCCAGTGCTATGTGCTTAGCATCAGGGAATTCCAGGGCAGAATGGAGGCAGTACCCATTGCTAATCAGTCAGCAGCGATACTGAGTCAAAGGCAATATCGCCGCTCAATATTGCCACTGCCCAGCTGGCTGCCATGCTCTGTGACAACCCAGATATTCAATGTCGATGGCTGGATATGGCCCTGGCATTGAATATCCAGCGTAAGTATTCAGTGGCAACGGTTATGTGCTTTAGAATTGCTAGCCACCTCCTCTGAATATCCCCCCAGTATTTTAAAAAATATTCTGATGTCCATTTATGCATTTTTACAGAAATGTTGTGGGAGGGGTGGTGCAGCAAGAGGGATGTTGTAGAGATGGTCACGATTGATAAGTTTTTCAAAATCTTTGGAGGACGGGGGTGTACGGCTGAAGATTCACCTAGGTTGCCCAGTATCCTTGCACTAGCCCTACATTAATGTGTATTGATACGTACTAACATGGATTAGTACATGAAACTATATATAGAAAAAATACAGGTAAGGATTTTCCTTGCCCCCCTACTGGAGCTACTCTACTAGGCGTTTGGCAGATATAAACAAGAACAGATTCTGAGAACTGATGAAGGAAATGAATAACAACAGGTTGTTATTTCTTCATTAATAAAACCAAGGGAGGTGCTGTGTGACTGAGAAATGCAGACTGATGTTTATTTCTTAACTTTAAAACTCCTTTATTAATGAGCACCCTCAATCTCTGTCTAGAATCACGTGTGTGTTTGTTTTCAACCAACACATATCCACCTCTGATTTTTGCTGGGTCCTGCATTCTGGCCTAACCCCACCCAAAGTCCCACCCTTAGACCTGAATGAGCATGTTCACAGTCATAAATATAAATAGTGTTCTCAGTAGGCGTTTTCTACAGATTGGTAGTTGGCAACTTTCCTTCATTAGGAGAGAGGGTTTTCCCTCATTGATGTTTACATCAAAGAAAGTTAAAACAGAACAGCAGCATATTGAATATTTTCTGAATCTATGACATCCAAACCTGGACAACACAGATTGGGAAAAGGAAATCAACAGCTGTCTTCAATGGTGATGCATTAGGAACATGCCCAGGCTAAATATGTTCAGTTCCTTTTCCGCTCATGTGGTTTTATCCCTGATTTTCAGGTGGCTTTTTTTGGTTCATTTAACATATTCATTTTAAAATCTTTTTTTTACACCCATTAGAACTTTTTAAAGCACACAAATTGATTGCACATGTGTTAATTCAGACAGTAGGTTAATGTGTGTTAAATTGATTATGTGTACACTAAAATGTTTTAAGGCACATTAATGAACCAAATATGTACTAAGAATGCATATCCATAAACCATATCCTCCATCAGCCAACATTTTGGAGAAATGCCTTACTTACAAAGTTGAAAAGAGAGGAAGAAGGAAGGAAAAGGGAAAAAACCAACCCTGGTCAGTAGGCAATTAAACCAAGAGGCAGGGCGGACTCAAGGAGATGAGCCATCCTATGTGAGCCTCATCTCTTGCGCCCCCCCCCCCCCGGCCAGCCGCTCGCCCCTCATTGCCCCTGCTGCCACCCCTTACCAGGACCTACAGCAGCAGAAATGGCTTCAAACAGCCCCATGGCGCTAACCTTTAAACTTCGACACCGCGGGGCTCTTTGCTTCCAGCTCCACCAATGCTTGAAGTGAACTTCCTGTTTTCATGGAGGCGGAAGCCATTTCCACCCTCATACAAAAGGAAGTCAGCATTGGTAGGGGAAGAAGCAAACAACCCCATGGTGCCAAAGTTTGAACGTAATTGAATGTTTGTGCCCAGCTGAACAACTTTATTGCAAGGACGTTGATCACCTTGAGTGATTTACTGAGCCGAGACGCCGGATTTCGCTGGATGGATGAACGATGCACGCCTTTGCTTTTGAGCTGCCTCATCACAAGCTGAGTTTTATCTCTTTCAGATGAGTAATTGCGTTTGTTTATGGGCGACATCAACACCATTTTTGGGGATTTTGAAAAATTCCCTGATTGATTCAGGTTTGAAAACAGATTTGATTAGGGACGTTTCACTATAAGGTTTTGTTTGCGGTGGCTGGTTCATAGGGCCTCATAGCCTCATGCAAAGTTGGCCGGGAGGCCTTTTTTATAAAAACTTGAATAAAAAGGAGGGTCTGTCACAAGAGTATGTTTTGGCATCCTCATGACAGACGATCCGACAAAAATAATATTAGAACAAACAGAGTGATTCCGTCCGTTATGTTTTGGGAGTTTACATTGGTAATTGTAGGGATTCATTACAGTGTGCCTTTTTTGAGGGGGAAAGTTTGAACGTAAGCACGTGGGGCTATTTCAAGCCATTGCCACTGCTGTAGGTCCTGGTGAGGGATGACAGTGGTGGCAATGGGTGCCCCAGAGAGCTGGTGCTCTAGGCTACCACCTATTTCGCCTAATGGTAGTGCTGGCCCTGCCAAGAGGAAACATTTGTGGCCTATGTTGGTGACTCTGCGGCTCCTAGATCAGGCTCCTCAGAACCAATGCGCAAATCCATGGTAGACATTATCCCTGAACTAAGGGAGCACTGGTGCAGCCATTTTCAGAATTGATGCATCGTTAAAGTGATGAATCCTAAATCCAAAAAACCCAAGAAATACGAATACATAGGCAGTTTGTTTTGGCGGATCTTTATTTTCTTTGTTTCTTAGGTCAATATTAGTCATTTTTAATGTCTCCTTTCCAAAATATTGCCTTACTCCATCCTTGACCAAAGCTTGTTCATGGTAGAATTAAGGTATCTCCCTATGTTCTCATTCAATTTCCCTCACGAAAGCTTTCAAAATGTCAGAAAACATGTCGCTGGGGCAGGTTTGTATGAAAAACGCCACATGAAATAAATGCACTTAAGCTAGTTTCATAAATCTATATGTAAGGCATCTCCCCATGACCCGTATCATTCCCATATTCTTTCTGTGCAGGACTATTCCATTTCTAGCCTTAGCAGTAGGTGTTTGGAATCTTATTATAACATCTCCCTCTTGGGATGGCCACTTTGGTTATGCCTGCCCTCTATATATCTTCAGTGCACAGGTTACAAGATGTGGTTTGTGGTTCTCTTATGGCTTTGTACATTTTAGTTTGGTGTGTGCTAGGTGCAGAGGCTCAGCTAAGGGCCTATCTTTTATTTTAGTTGTCTGTGTGCAGAATCAGCTCTTAATTCTTAAGTTTTGTCTGTGTGTGAAGATTTGAGAACCAGATGTTTTACACACCCTTATGGTTTATGGTTTATTAAAAAAAAACTTGATATACCGCCCCTTGACAAAGTACCAGGGCAGTTTACACTAAAACAATAATTAAAAACAATAAGGAAAGGGAAAGGACACCATTTTAAAATAGGTTAGAACAGGAAGAGATATAAGTAATAGTCAGGGAAGGAGGAAGGGCATGGGGTAGAGCTTCCAGGGTTCTGAGTGAGTAACCTGTAACCTTAGGTGATATTAGGATTGACATTGATGTTGATGTTAAAAGCCTGCTGAAAAAGGTGTGTCTTGAGCCCTGCTTTAAATTTTACAAATGACGATTCAAGGCCTAGAATTGGTGGTAGTGAGTTCCATGATGCTGGACCGAGAAAAAAGAATGCACAGTTACGGGTACTGTCTAAGTGTGCATTTGTTGGGGATGGTAAATAGAGTCAATGGGCATGTGTGGAACGAAGTGAGCATGTGGGTGCATAAGGAATGATATGAAAGGATAGGTAAGCAGGAATTCCAGAATTGAGACTTGTGATAAGGAAGCTTATCATAGCTCAGGTAGGAGCTATAGAAAAGATGATGTGACTCTGAACAAACAACCTGTCAGTTTTGGTAGAAGTAAGAAAACAGAGTTTTCACATAAAAGACTACCAGTCCCAGAATGCACCAGGTTTCCAGCAGCCATGAGAGGGGCTGAAGTGAGAAAACGTGTGTGCAATCAAGAGAGCTATGAGGTAATCCCTAAGCACTCATCTCAAAGGGCAGGGCCTGATTCAACACAGCTGCGCTGTGTTAGGGAGGAGCACACATTAGGACAGAATAAGAATAGAGCTTATTCTTCAGATAACAGCTTCAGGGAGAGCTTCAGCAACGGCTACAAGCTCCAGCCCAGCTACAGGTTTAAGCATCACCTGGAGAAACAGAAGCCAAGCCAAGCGGATAGAGAAAAAAGGAAACTCTCTGGAAGGAAGAGAAGAAAGGCCATTGGAAGGTCTGGGAGAACCCAAGGCAGTACCTATACTGGGAGGTATTCCAAATGCCAGCAGAGTCCATTGGACTGGAGTCAGCCAGAGGAATGGAATGGCAGAGATAGGAATCACCAGTGGCTACCTGGAAGAGAGAAGACTGCACGTGGAAAGGACTTTCAGACCAAGGCCAGAAGGTATGTGAGAGGAGATCCAGTGTCCAGGGATCAAGATTGGAAGGCTGGACATCAGAATTGGATTACATACTGGCCAGGATATACAGAGAGGAATTATGATAGCAGGAGAGGCTCAGATATGAACACTGATCCAGACCCTATCTATAATAGTGAATGGCAGCAAGGGAATAAGCATTCTCATGATAGTGCCTTATGGAAAGACTCGTCTATGCCAATGTATGATAGTGACCCTATGCTGATTGATGAAGGGGGAGATACAGCAGATGAAGCTATTCATTACATGGACTGTTCTCTATCTAAATGCTATTGCTAGCTTTCTGTGAGCAAACACATCAGCCATCACAAAGAAACCTAACTTTGTTCTTTATTTCCACTGCAAACAGCTCTTAAAGCAGGATTTGGGTTCACACAGTAGCAGCCAGCCAGCTAAAGGGTTTCAGCTGGTCAATTGATAGTAATTAAAGCTGCACCTGATTGTGTGTGTGAGCAAGGGAGAATCACTGCTGGGATCTGCGTGGAAAATAAGCAGAAGTTAACCTAACAAGCAAAGTTTATTTATTTCTTTGTGCCTTTTTCCTTTGGTAATTATTTGCTAAGAAAACATTAGCTAATTGCCTGACAAGTTGAAGGTTGTTTTCTGATTTGCTTTGTGACTTTATGTTATCCATTTAAACACTGCAAGCAAGTAACCTCTTTTATATTGCTACCAAGCATATTTGTGCTGGGTGAATTAAACCCCATCAATAAAAGAAGTATTTTATTGGCCTTACCACTGGTATCACAACTCAATTATTGTCTTCAGCTGTGTTTGGGAGTGAAAGAACTACATTACCCACAATACCTTGCAAGAATCATATGAATATATGCATCGTCAAGATTGTGTAAGTTCTCACCCTAGGCAGCCGTCTGACAGACTCTTGTGTATTGTGATAAGCAGTTTATATTGAATACCATAGGGAATAGGAAGCTAGTGGGACTTAATGAATAATGGGGTGACATGCTCATAGCAGGAGGAATGATGAAGCAGACGGATGGCGGTATTTTGGTCTGATTGTAGGTGTTTAAACTGATATTGTGGAAGACCGGCATAGATGGTGTTATAATAGTCCAGCTTTGAAATAACTAGAGAAAGAAGCAAAGTGGTGATAGCATTTGTGGACAAAAGAGCGAATAGCTCAAACCTGACACAAGGAAAAGAAACACCGGCGAATAGTAGAGCTGACGTGACAGTGAAAACAAAGAGTAGAATCGAGAACAACCCCTAGATATTTAAGTGATTGAATTGCTGGGATAATAATACCTTCAAGAGATGGTGATATAGATGGAGATGGGAATGAGCCTGAAAGCCACAAGGCAGAAGTCTTTGTAGGATTAAGCTTCAAATTATTTGTCTTCAACCAGGCAGCTACCAGGTTGAGACAGGTATTTACTAAGGAAAGATCAGGGGAGATGGGGTGTGTATGGAAAAGCAGCAGGATGTCGTCTGCATAAAAATATGCAGACGCACCCTTCTGCTTGATAAGCAATGCAAGCGGGGCAAGAAAAACATTAAATAGCAGAGGGGCCAACACTGATCCCTGCGGAACACCACAAGGCAGAGGAAAGTGAGTGGAATTGGCAGATTGAAAAGAGACATAACAGGTCCGGGTGGCGAGAAAAGAGTGAAACCAGTGAAGAACTGAGGATGTTAAGCCAACAGAGGAAAGGCGAGATAGAGGAAGAGAATGATGGACCAAGTCAAAAGCACTAGAAAGATCAAGTGATATTGCTAGTGAGAAGTTACCTTTCTTCCAGAGTGTGGAGAGAGAGGAGCTGGCTTGCCCTAAGTCTAACCCAGAAGTCAGAGAGAATGAGTTGGCTTATTACCTTCAAGCCTATCAAAGGAGTTCGTTATATTGGAGAAAATTTGCCTGCTGAAAGAGGTGTAGTGGGTTTGTCTGTGAACAAAGTACAGGAAGAATTTGAGGAAAAGGAACCCAGTGAGGAGGGAGAAAAGACATTTTAACCTTCTAAGTGAAAAGGAGCTCTACCCAGGATACTTCTTCCAGGAGAAGACCTAAGAAATAATTAAATTGGGATCACAATCACTTTTAATGAACACTACTTTTATTTATTTATTTACATTCTCTTATATACTGTGCTATTCTGCCTCAGTGCGGTTTACATTGAACAAACTGAAATTACATTGAACAGAGCATTATAACTTGGAGATAACTATTTTACAGGGAACATGGGCTATGGAGGATTAAGTGGCTTGCCCAAGACCACAAGGAGCACCTGTGGGACTAGAAACCCCAGTCCTTCCGGCCCAAGGTTGCTGTCCTCTAGTGGGATTTGAACTCCCGACCTTCCGGCCTGAAGTACCTTGCCCCAACCACTAGGCTACTCCTAAGACTGTCGCCAAAGACTGTGTAATTGCTGTATGTAATTTCACTGAATATTTCTGTTTGAATTGGATGTTTTGGCTAAAGTAAAGGAATTGGAGCACCTAATTCAGAGTCAGAGCTTCTTTAATTTATGCATCAAGGGCCTTGAACGGAATTCCCCTCCCCCTACAGAAAACCTGTTTCCTGATGGTAACAGTGTATGCTAGCTGAGTGAAAAGAGAGGGTTCTGGAGGGTTACAGACAGGTTCTGGGGGCCTTGCAGGGGTGGGGGGAGGTGGACCTTCTAATTGGAGGAGACTTTGATACAGTGGTGAATCTGCAGCTAGATCACTCCAGTGCCCCATTGGATAGTAGAATGGACCGAAGATGGGGTGTGCCCATGGTTTGTAAGCATTTAGATTTATTTATTTATGAAATACTTCTATACCGCACTTTCCCATGGATCAAGTGCGGTTTACAAAGAACAAAGGTGCGAATGGTACAACAGGAAATAATACCTATTCACATTACATAGAACATTTGTGAACTTTTTACAGGGAACATAGAGAACTATATACATTACAGAATGTAGTAACAATCCAACATTCTGATATTCTTACAGCTATATACAGTGGGAAGAATTTGGTTGGTGTATCACTGGTCTGGATGTCGTGGATACATGGCGGGTGCTTCACCCACTCGAGGGGGATTATACTCACATGTCCCGGGCACACTCTACACAATTTTGCATTGACTGTCTTCTTGTGTCACGGTCATTGTTTTCTCGGGTGTTTTCTTGGCTCGAATGAGGTGTTGGCAGAGCCAGCCCAAGGGTTTCTGCCACCCTAGGTATAAACCTCAGCCTCCCGTGCCGCCCCCCTCCCCCCCCCCCCCCCGCTGATGCTGCTCCCCCCTCCAGCTGCCACTGCCCCTCCCAACTGCCACCGCCCCCCTCAGCTGCTGCCAATTCTGTCTTGAGAGGATGAGGCGGGCAGAGGCAGTATTTCCAAAAGCAGCAGCTTTTTGCCACTGCTTTTGGAAATACTGCCACTGCCCACCTCCCCCCAAATGGAATCAGCAGCAGCTGGGGGAGGCGGCACAGCCACCCATGTGTGCTGCTACTGTTGCCATCTACGTGTGCCGCTGCCACTGCCCACCCGGGCCAGCCACCCTAGGCAGCCGCCTAGCTCACCTAATGGACAGACTGGCCCTTGGTGTCAGATCATGTATTGGTCTGGGTGGATGTAGAGGGAGCACAACCTGAGGGAGGCAAGAGGTAGCATTTTCTACTCTCACTGTATGAGGATGTGAAATTTTGAGAGTTTCTGCAGCACCAATGGAAGGAGTATGTGGAGTTAAATGCTCAGCATCAGACACAGCTGCTCCTGTATTGGGAGGTAGCCAAAGCAGTGCTACGTGGTCTTATTCTAGCACATACAGCTCGCCGGAGGAGGGATATGGACTGGTGGCTGCTAAACTTGGAGAAGCAGCTCTATCGGGATCGCCGGCAGATGGCAGCTCACCCATCTAGGGAAGCGCATGAGCAATTTCTGGCCACAGGCGGAACTGAACACCTTCTTGCAACAGAGAGCAAAAACGTCCATGCTGTATTATTGATACAAGTTTTTTTCGGAATGGATTTAAACCGGGATGACTTCTGGCCCACTTGGTACAGAAGGGTCACGGTTTTACTCAGTTTGTAGCAGTCTGGAGGCGAGATAGGCAGGTTGTCAACCCAGAGCGGTACATGGGGAGTGAATTTTGGCAGTTCCTTGAGACCCTGTATGGGTGTAAAGAAGGGGGGGGGGATGGAGAGCTTAGAGGCCCATCTGCAGAGGGCAGGCCTTCTGAGTTTACTTGAGGATGCTAGGGAGCAGTTGAATGCCCCGGTCAAGATAGAGGAGATCCTCCGGGTGATCAAGCGGGCAATGCAGTTTAAGGAGCCAGGGCTGGATGGTTCTAGTGGGGAATTTTACAAAATTCTGGGGATGGAGATTGCTCCCACCATGGCAGGATGAGAAAAATGAGAGATGTTACCCTTTCCCCAAGCGCAGTGTCCATTGTAGAACCGGCCCGTTGTCTCTAATGCTACACAGTCTGTTTGAGGTGCAAGCTCGGATTATAGCCTCCTGATGCAGCCTGAGTGGTGAAATGCTTTCAGCGTCGAGAGGAAAACCATTCTTTCCTCATTTGGAATGAGGCCTTTTTCCTTGCCTAAAGTTAAAGTGGAGGCGAGTCATTTTTTCTCACTTGGAACGAGGCACTTTTCCTTATCTACAGTTAGAGTGAGGTTTTGTTTTCTTCTGAAGTCGGAGTTGGTTTGCATAAGAAGATGGGTTGTTGAAAAGATAAGTCTGTTTTCTTTCTAACTATGTTTTAAAACGTTTTGATGGTGTGGTATTTGATGTGCGTGTTACTGATTTAGAAGCTATTATGCTCAAATGAGTTAACCATATTCAAAATTATAAAACAATATTTTATTGAATTACTGATGCCCATCTTTGGTGGTTTTTTGAAGATTTTGGATTAGCTTTTTGGATAATATAATTCTTTTGGTTGCTAGTTGATTGCTATCCTGTAAGGATTTATTTTGTTTTGTCACCCGCAATGGAAGCCCTGTATAATAAGATGATGCAGATGAATCTGGCCTATATTGCCCCGATTCTTAAACTGGGGAAGGATCCACTGAATGTTGCCTCTAGTGGGAGTAGGAACAACCCCCAGTTGCTCCTGCTCATGCCAGTCCCGGTTTCAAAATGGCACCCGTGAACCCTAGCAGCAACTCATGGTACTATTGCTAGGGGTGAAGTTGCTCTTATTTGGCAGGGATCAGGTGTTGGGGTGGATCTGCCATGGGAACCATGTCCTGATGCCAAGGGGAGTGAGGAGGGGTTCCTCTCTAGTGGATTTTGATTAAAGGGAGGAATCAGTAATGGGGGAGATCAGATGTTGGGGGGTGTTCGGAGGGGGGATTAGATGGTGATCAGGGGAGCCTGGCCTTGGCTTTTACATTTGTCCCTTCAAGTAGGCACTTATGCCTACCTCAGGCAGTTGTACATGCTGATATAATCTTAGCTTGATAGGCTTTTAAGCCTTTTAAAGGGGAATAAATGGCCATATTCACTTTCAGGTTCAGCTGATTATCCTCATTAGGAATAAAATAGATTGATTAATCTTGAGGTGAACTGAATCCCTTAAACTTATTAGGTACAGTTGTATCAGTACAAGTATCCCTAGACAACTTAAATAGCTAAACAAAACTTTAAAACTAAGGGGTCCAATTTCTGAAGGCATTTACACAGGTAACTGCCCTAGTTACACGTGTAAATGCCTTATCCAGGATTTTTGAAAGGCACTTACATGGGCGGTGCCCTTCAAAAATCCTGCATAAGTCCCTAAAGCGCCCAGATACTATGTGGTTAGCATCAGGGCATGTTAGGGGCGTTCCGGGGCAGAGCGGGGGTGGAGGAAAGGGCTAAACAGGTAGCACCGATTTTCAATGCTACATGCTTAGCTCGCTGCACCTTAAAGATAGGCGAGGTTTTTCGAAAATCGGTGCTACTCAGCTAGCTCCTGCGGTTTCCAGATTGTGCGGCGAGAACTAGATTTTCAATGCCAGGGCCGCATATGACCCGGCATTGAAAATCCGGGTTAGACGGCTGGCGGGCAGGCTATGCGCCAACACAGCATACAGTACCGCCCAGATGAAAATCAGGCCCAAGATGCAGACAGTAGTCCAGCAGTGAAATGGGGGCTTTCCATTATTTTGCACTGAGTGTCCCATGTACAATTTTCTCCCAGTAGGTGAGGGGTCTTACCTGTACGCTAAGTGCAAGGAGCTCTTCACCCTCAGGGAACGAGTTCGATCTCTGGAGGCTAGAGTGGCAAACTTGGAGAACATAAGAAAGACAGAGAGGTATATAGATGAGACATACAGGGATGTAGTACTGAACTCCCACTTCCAGTCTGACAGCCTCTCTGTTGCCATGGAGGAGAGAGGTCACGTGACATGAGAGCATCACCTTGGTGTGGCATAAGAACATAAGATATGCCATACTGGGTCAGACCAAGGTCCATCAAGCCCAGTATTCTGTTTCCAACAGTGGCCAATCTAGGTCATATGTACCTAGCAGTTTCCCCAAGAGACACAAGTTCCACAATGCTTGTACTGGGTCAAGCATTGATATCTTCGGTCACTTCTTAATAATGGTTTATGGACCTTTCCTCCAGGAACTTGTCCAAACCTTTTTTAAAACCCAGCTACACTAACAGCCTTTACTACATCCTCCGGTAACAAATTCAGAAAGTGATCCTGTAGCTAGGACCTACCTCCAAGTGATGTAAAACACTCTTGCCCCAAAGAGGCTTCTCCAGGGCCATATGCCCATGAGGGAAGGGTTAGGACATCTGTTACAGTTGGCGATTTGATCATTAGGCATGTAGATAGCTGGGTGGCTGGTGGATGTGAGGACCACCTGGTAACCTGCCTGCCTGGTGTGAAGGTAAGAGACCTCATGCGCCACCTAGACCAGGTTTTAGATAATGCTGGGGAAGAGTATGCTGTTTTGGTACATGTTGGTACCAAATGGCATATGAAAATGTGGGAGTGAGAATCTGGAGGTCAAATTTAGGATTTTAGGTAGAAAGTTGAAATCCAGAACTTTCAGGGAGGCATTCTCGAAATGCTGCCCATTCCACGTACAGGACCCAAATGGCAGGCAAAACTCCGGAGTCTCAATGTGTGGATGAGATGATGATGCAAAGAAGAGGGTTTTAGATTCAATAGGACCTGGCCAAAATTGTGGGGAAGGAAGGGGCTTTTCCAAAGGGATGGGCTCCACCTCAGCTGGGATGGAACGAGGCTGCTGGCATTAACCTTTAAAAAGGAGATAGAGCAGCTTTTAAACAAGGTAATAGGGGAAAGCCAACAGTCGCCCAAGAGCGTATGGTTTGGAAGGATGTGTCCTTGAAGGCTACTATTAAAAGAGGGAAATTAGGGCATCCCGCTGAGAAGTTCCAGTAAAGATAAAGGTAACTCAGATGCCCTTAAGTACTGATAACCATATTAATATGAATAAAATATAACCTCTGAAATGCCTGTATGCAAATGTTAGATGTCTAAAAATAAGATGGGAGAGCTAGAATATATAACACTAAATGAAAGGTTAGATATGATTGGCATCTCAGAGACCTGATAGAAGGAGGTCAACCAGTGGAGCACTAAAAACTATATTGCAATGATAGGGTAGATCATATTGGTGGAGTGGTTGTGATCTATGTTCAAGAGGGCATTGAGTCACAAAGGATTAAAGTTTTGCATGAAACAAAATACACTGTAGAATCTCTATGGATAGAAATCCCATGCAAAAAGGGGAAGGCAAGCGCAGTGGGGGTGTACCACCTGGCCAGAATGAACAGATCAATGATGAAATGCTAAAAGAAACCATAAAAGCTAACACAAGTTATAACACAGTAATAATGGGAGATTTGAATTACCCAGTTATCAACTGTATCAGTGTCACAGCAGGACATAGTAGGGAGATAATGTTTCTAGATGAATGCTTCTTGGAACAGCTGGTTCATGAACTGACAAGAGGGGAAACTATTTTGGACCTAGTCCTTAGTGGAGCAGAGGATTTGGTGCAAGATATAAGGGTGTTGGAGCCACTTGGCAATAGTGATCATAGCATGACCATAATTGATTTAATAAATGGAAGCAGGATGGCAAGGAAATCTGCAGTACTACCTTTTAACTTTCAAAAGGGAGACTATGAGAAACTGAGGAAAATAGTTAAGAAAAAAATAAAAGGAGCTGCTGCAAAAGTTAAAGATTTATATCAAGCATGGTGGCGGTTTAAAAATACTATCTTGGAAGCCCAGACCAGATGTATTCTATGCTTGTAGGGAGGAGTGGCCTAGTGGTTGGGGCAAGTTACCTCAGGCCAGAAGGTCAGGGGTTCAAATCCCACTAGAAGACAGCAACCTTGGGCTGGAAGGACTGGAGTTTCTAGTCCCACAGGTGCTCCTTGTGGTCTTGGGCAAGCCACATAACCCTCCATTGCCCATGTTCCCTGTAAGTATTAGTGCATGTGTCTCATATCCCCTTATGTTAAATGTATCCCCCAATTGTGTTGTGACCACTTTGATGGAAGGATAAGGTGGTATACAAAACTGTTTAAATAAATAAATGCTTTAAGGAAGGAAGGACAAAAAACTGCCAGCATGGTTTAAAGGCAAGGTCAGAGAGGCTGTTGTAGCCAAAAAAAGTATCTTTCAGTAAATGGAAAAAGGAGCCAAATGACAAAAATGGTAAAGAACATAAGCACTGGCAAATTGGACACAAGGCATTGATAAGGCAGGCAAAGAGAGAATTAAAAAAAATTGCTTTGGAAGCAAAAACGCACAATAAAATCTTTTTCAAGTACATTCATAGTAAAAAGCTGTGAGAGAGTCAGTTGGATCACTGGATAATAGAGGAGTAAAAGGGCTGCTAAGGGAGGACAAGGCCAAAGCAGAGAGACTGAATAAATTATTTGCTTTGGTCTTTACTGAAGAAGATGTACGGACGTTACTCATGCCTGAAATGGTATTTAAAGGTTATAAATTGAAAGAAATATTGATAAACTGGGAATATGTATTATAAGTATTATTTGATAAACTGAAGAGTAGTAAATCAACTGGACTGGATGATATACATCCAAGGGTGTTGAAAGAACTGAAATATGAGATTGCAGAGCTACTATAAGTAATCTGCGAACTATCATTAAATCATCTGTAGTACCTGAAGACTGGAGAATGGTCAGTGTAATGCCAATTTTTAAAAAGGGTTCAAGGAGTGATCTGGGAAACTATAGACTAATGAGCCGGGCAAAATAGTAGAAACCATTATAAAGAATAAAATTACTTACAGTAACATGTAGATAGTCATAGTTTAATGGGATAAAGCCAACATGGATTTAGCCAAGGAAAGTCATGTATTATTAATCTGTTATATTTTTTTAAAGTGTGAATAAACAGGTAGACAATGGTGAGGTAGTTGATACAGTGTATCTGGATTTTCAGAAAGCCTTTGACAAAATCCCTCATGGGAGACTCTTGGCCAAATTTAAAAGTCATGGGAGAGGAGGCAGTAGGGCTAAATGGCCAATGTGAATAGTGGAATACCTCAGGGATCTGTGTTGAGCCTGCTGCTTTTTAACATATTCATAAATGACCTGGAAATGGGAATAATGAGTGAGGTGATCAAATTTGCAAATGACACTAAATTATTCAAAGTTGTTGAAACGCAACAGGATTCTGAAAAATTGCAAGAGGACCTTGATAAATCGGCAGATGAAATTTAATGTGGACAAGTGCAAAGTTATGCACCTAGGATAGAACAACCCAAACTACGATTACACAATGCAAGGTTCCACATTAGGAACCACCACCCAGGAAAAAGATTTAGGCATCATTGTGCATAACATGTTGAAACCCTCTGTCCAGTGTGCAGTGGTGGCCAAGAAAGCAAATAGAATGCTAGAAATCATAAGGAAAAGAATGGAGAATAAAACCAAGGATATTATAATGTCTTTATATCATTCCCTGGTGTGACTGCACCTTGAATATTGTGTGCATTTCTGGTCACCATATCTTAAAAAGGATATAGCGGAATTAGAAAATGTACAGAGAAGAACCACCAAAATGGTAGAAGGGATGGAAGGATACACCTATGAGGAAAGACTTAAAAGGTTAGAGCTTTTCAACTTGGAAAAGAAATGGCTGAGGGGAGATTTGATAGAAGTCTACTCGTATAAATTAATGAATGGAGTGGAACGGGTAAATGTAGATCGATTGTTTACACTATCAAAAAGTAAAAAGACTAGGGGACTCAAATTCAGCTATGATATAACCCATTTAATAGGAGAAAATATTTTTTTACTCAACGCGTAATCAAACTCTGGAATTCGTTACCGGAGGATGTAGTAAACGTTGTTAGTGTAGCTGGATTTAAAAAAATGTTTGGACAAGTTCTTGGAGGAAAAATCCATAAACCATTATTAAAGAGTACCCGGGAAATCCATTTCTTGCCCTGGGACAAGCATCTGGAACCTGTGTGCCTTTTTGGGAACCTACCAGGTATATGTGATCTGGATTGGCCGCTGTTGGAAGCAGGATACTGGGTTTGATGGATCTTGGTCTGACCCAGTATGGCATTTCCTATGTTCTTGTGACGTGTATTCCCTTATTAAATGGGAAATACATGTGTATATTTTAGATCCACCCAAGCCACCCTCTATCCATATCCTTACAATGCCTTGATGCAATCTATACAATGGTATGGGTCACTATATGTAAATAGCAGCTTTCTAAAATCACTATTTGCATTTGTAAGCGATCTCTACTTTTAAATGTTGCTATTTACGAGATGCTTCTTAAAAAACCACCTAAATTGTAATGTATTATATTACGTCCATAGCCATGATAGCACTCAGGTATCCAAGATCTCTTGATGTTGTGCATCTCATTCTTATGACATATTTATTTATATACCACCTTTACCCGGGTCAAAGTGGTTTACATAGAACAGTTGCAAATACATTATAACAATGACATGAAACTACATACAACTTGCGAACAAGACCCCAGATGGATCTTAACTATATACACATTGTAACAATGATGTAAAACTATATACAGCATGTGAACAAGACCCCAGCGGGATTTTAACTATATACATTTCAGACTATGTGCAGGATAATGAAATTTATCATGTTTTAAACTTTATGAGGGAGAGGGTTATGCAATTGTGTTGAAATGTTCCATGAATAGGTGTGTCTTTAGGTGTTTTTGGAAAGTCTTGAGGTTGGCCATGAGTCTGAATTTGTCCGGTAGTTTGTTCCATATGGAGAATGCCTATAACTGGCATGCTCTTTTACATGCTTGCTGGTTTTATTTGGTTCTGGTATAAGGAATGACCAGGGTGTTTACTGTGGAGGTTTGTCTGGTTCTTTGTGGTTGAGAGGGTTGTAGAAGTGAGCTGAGGTGCATGGGGGTGTCACTCAGTGGTACTGCCATGGTAGAATCCAACAGTTTTCTCATACCTCGTATATTGCTCATTTTGCAAACCAAAAACCCCTATGCTTTTATAAACCAGCATATGGTGGGATAATCTAGACAAGCACATTTTTGTAAGTATCAAGATTAAAACAACTAAATCCTTGTCTGGATAGGCTGATGGTACTATAATACCTCTGTCATTCATTGTTCATGCATTTCAGATTTTAACAGCACCGTGAATGTTTTTCCAATTAGCTAGTACTAGGATTTCATAGACCAGATGATTACTCCTGGGAAACAAGTCAGATAAATGCAATCATATTTTTATGCCTTGTTTTTACACGTTTCCAGATAGTTTTACTATGGAATCTCAAAACACCCACACACATGACTCTCTGCAAGTGCTAAAGCACCTGGTAATGTTTGACATGTTCTTGCCTCAGGACTCAGGTATGTTAAAGGCAGTGCTGCACCATTCATCATGACTCATAGTTCTACTGCATACGCCTTCACAAAACAGATGTCTATGTAGACACTCCCCAATTACAAATGACCTGCAGCATTACCCCTATCTTTTGAATCTAAGTCTCACAGTGAACTGTGTTCCAACCTGAACAAAATATTAATGCAAGCTAGAACTTCAGCATTTTCCTATGTAAGCAACAAGTACATTAAAAAAATGTAAGCTACTGTTTTTGGACAATACATTTGCAAGGGGTAAATTGCGATTCTAAGGGGCTCTTTTACTAAACATCGCTAAGGTTTTGAACTTAACAAGTGTTATTAACGCACGTTAAGTGCAAAGCCTTTGCATTGGCTATCGGGGCGTGACCGGTGTGTTCCTGGCAGCTAATGCATGACTGGGTACCGTTACAAGCAGCAAAGTAACGTGAGTGCAGCTACCAGCATCCATAAAGGTGCCGTTAGGTGAACAAGCACTAAGTGCCATGTTTACTACACTCATGTGCTGTGTTTGCCACATCCACGGTCTGTCTCTAACCTGCCCACTGTCTAGATTAGCATCCGAGTGCCCCTTAGCGTACGTTTCAGTAGTCGGTTGCTGGCATGCCCATGAGTTAGAGTTTAATGCGGCCACTTACCGCTTGCTAAAACGTGCATTAACTGGTTAGCAGCCTTTAGTAAAAGGGCCCTAAAGAGTTCATGTGCTCTACTGCAATTCACCTAAGAAACAAGGTGGAGTGTATGTGAAGAGAGTATGCACTGCAAGCCAAAAATGAAGATGGCAATTTCAGTTATGCACTTACATTTACAGAGTAATTCATAATGTTTTCTAATATTTGCCATCTGTTAGCATGAGATTTTCAACATTTTCACATATTCATGCAGAAATGTGAATAATGGAAATAAATAAAATGTGCCCTTGTAAATGAAACATGTTGTTAGTGCCGTGATTGCAGAAATGCAATATATTGTGATGCAATAAAAAGCAGAATGCAGCATTCTGAGCATCTTTAGAAGTAAAGAGTGCTATTTTAAAAGTGCTGTTTGTGATGTAGATGTCTGCAAATGGACATGCAGATATCCAAATCACAGAGACGTCCCTGAAGCCATGTTAGAAGCCGTGTCTGTGGATGTCCCCAGCACAAGGATGTCCAAGTCTGAATGGGGGTGTGGTGGAAGTATGGTTAGGGGAATTCCTAAGAACCGGGACATCGCCACTTGTGCTCGGAAACACCCTGGATGTCCCAAATCACATCTAAAGTTACATCTGCTCCAGGCACAAACTGAAAAGTGCTCGTTTGTAAGGCAAACATCTGGAAGGTGTGGAGAAGGACCTACACTAATACCTCCTGTATTGTACATTTTGCCAACTAACACTGATGGGGAATTGGGGCTCATATTTTAACTTTGTTGTGCTGGTGGATGTCCCATTATGCTTGCTTGCCTGAGATGGATGTTCCCGACCCAAGCAAACCTACTGGGGCTGTCTATGTGGCCGCCCGTATGAACAACTAGGTCGGGGACGTGTATGTTCCTGAAATCAGCCGGTGTCATAGGCATCTTCTGCATTTTTCTGCACATTCTGCCCTGGACATCCCCGATTTAACTTGGACGTCCTTTGTAAAATCCCCCTCTGTATTCCTAAATACTAGTGATTGTGATAGATAGTTTCATGTTGCTCATAGATGTGTTTGTAGTAGTAGAAAGACAGAACTAAATCTTGTTTTATATTATCGTATACTGTAATTACAATATATAAAACAAAAAGACATATTGTTCATAGCTTTCCTGGGCACCTTTCAGACAAGCCCAGATTTAGCCATAGATAACACAGGTAACTGCCTGGAATGCCCAACTTGTGAAGACTCCAGAGAGGAACCTGCTGTTGCCGACTTAAGGGCAATGTGCATATGCTGTGTCAAGTGGCACAACTCTAGCACTATGACTTTCTTCTCTTCCTGTTCCAGTTTGCCAGTCTTTGGAATTTCTGGAACCCTTCTGGTCTTGCCTGAGGGTGCCAAAATTTTTAATTTGTCCGGGCTTTCGGGGTTTTATTAAAGTGGCAGCAGCTGTGCATGCAAATGTAGGCTACCCCCCCCCCCCCCGCCATGAGCAGGGCTGGCGCTACATTAGATGAACTAGGCGGTCACCTAGAGCCCTCTGGGGGACAGTGGCAGCAATACTTTAAGAACAGCATTGAAGAGCCAGAGTTACCTTTGGTTCCAGTGCTGCAATGCCATTCCTGCTTTCGCCCATTCTGATTTCACTTCCTGTTTGCATGGAGGCTACAGGAAGTGAAACTGGAGAAGGGCAGAAGCACAACTAGCACTGCACCGTCAGAGCTGAAGGTAACTGTGCCACTTTGGTGCCATTTTAAAAGTCCTGCCAGCACTGCACATCCCAAAGAGAGATGGCAACAGTGGCAACTGGAGGAGGGAGGAGCGCTTGGAATGAGGTTCACCTAGGGTGCCTCATATCCTTGTACCAGCCCTTGCCATGAGTGCCCTGATCGGCAAGCAACTCCCCCAACACATCACCCATTTGGCAAAGCAACTCCCCCCCCCCCCCCACCATAGCCATGCAGGTAAACAATTATTACTCCATGTTGAAAATTGTTATTTTAAATATAATAAATTGTTATTTTAAATTTCACTAGATATGTTGGTGCTAGCACAAAAGCTTTTTGCGCAGGTGTCTGGCACGTGCTGCACATTTAGTGCAGACATTGTGTGCATATCTCATTTGCATACATTGGGCCCAATTTTAGAAGGCATTTACATGGGTAACAGCCCATGTTACCCGTGTAACAGCCTTAACTGGGATTTTCCAAAGGTACCTACATGGGTAGTGCCTTTGGAAAATCCCGGTTAAGTCCCTAATGTGCCCAGATGCTATCCTCTTAGCGATGGGGCATTCTGGGGCAGAGCAGGGGCAGAGGAAGTGGCTAAGTGGATAGCAGCCATTTTTGATGCTACCCGGTTAGCCCTTGGCATCTTAAAGATAGGCGTGGAAAACCGCCACGTATCTTTAAGGTGATGGAGCTAACAGTGTAGCATTGAAAATCGGTGCTACCTGGCTAGCTCCTGTGGCTTCCGAGTTGTGCGGCAATAACCGGATTTTCAGTCCGCATATGTCCCCTGGCTTTGAAAATCTGGGTTAAATGGATGGCAGGTGGGTGGGCTATTCGCTGAAATGGCACATAGCAGTGCCCAACTGAATATCGGGCCCATTTTGCTTATGGCATACTGGTGCACAACTTTTGTGCTGCTCTCATGCTAAAAAACTGTGCACACATTTTAGGGCAATGCTCTAACACCGGCTTTCTGTCCCTAACTTTGTCAAGATGGACAATACCTCAGGGAGTCATTAGCCAGATGAGAACAACTGGGAGATGTGGAAAAACAGTGGGCAAAACTGAAAAGGGATATTTTACGTCAACAAACGTTTTTGTTAGGAAAGTAAATACTTGTAAAAGGAAAAGGAGACCAATATGGTTCTCAAATGAATTATCTGAAAAGGTGAGGAATTAGCATGTGCTTAGAGTCAAGCTGAGGTGTTTGTTGCTAGCATAGGTGTGCTCTAACAGCATGCATTAACTATTTAATGCACTTTAGTAAAAAGATCCCTGAGTCTAGGGTTGCCAACTGGGTGGTTTTCAGCTGGCCTGGCCAGTTTTTATATGGCCAGGCTGGTTGTCAGAAGAGAAGTAAAACAAACATTTGAAAAGCCATTCTTTTGGGGCTGGAGGGCGGGACTCCAGTGAGAGCATGATGTGACAGCAGGTTTTCTGTCCTTCCGTCCCATAAGGAGCTGCTACTCAGCCAGTCAGCCAATGAGAATACAGGGAGGGAGTGGAGGGAGCTTCTGGAACGAGGGACCTTCCAGCAGCAAGTCTGGGGGATCCCCCAGAACACACCACACACTCACACACAGAAGCACCCTACCTCTGCATTTCACACACACACACACATACACAGAGGCACTCCTCCTCTGCATCACGCCCAAGCACACACCCCCCCCCCCCCCAAGCACACCTTTTGCGTAAGTGATGGTTGCCACATATTTTGCTTGATATGGTTTCTTTTTTTTATGAAACCTTTGCTTTTTAAGCTTTTCTACTTGGCTATTCTTTTGACATTTTTAGAAGGAAGTGGTACAGTATAGGGGTTGAAGTACTTCTGTCCATGAAAGAAGAGTGAGACCTAGGAGTTATTGTTTCTGATGATCTTAAGGTGACTAAACAAGTAGAAAAGGTGATGGTGAAAGCTAGAAGGATGCTTGGGTGCATAGCGAGAGGAATGGCGAGCAGGAAGAAGGAGATGATAGTGCCTCTGTATATGCCTTTGGTGAGAGCTAATTTAGAGTATTGTGTGCAATTTTGGAGACCACACCTGCAAAATGATATAAACAGGATGGGATTGGTGAAGAGGGTGGCTACCAAAATGGTCAGTGGGCTTTGGAAGAAAGACGGGAGGGGCAATATGATAGAGATTTTTAAATACCTCTGTGGCATAAATACACAGGAGGAGAGCGTCTTTCAATTAAAAGAAAGCGCTGCAATGAGGGGGCATAGGATGAAGGTGAAAGGAGATAGATTCAGGAGTAATCTGGGGAAATATTTTACAGAAAGAGTGATAGGTGCATGCGTGCATGGAATAGTCTCCCAGTGCAGGTAGTAGAGACAAAGACAATATCGGAATTCAAGAAAGCATAAGACAAACACAGAAGATTTCTAAAGGAAAAAAAAGGGAGTGTAGAGCTTAGTAGTTAGTATGGAAGGGCAGACTGGATAGGCCGTACAGTCTTTATCTGCTGTTATGTTTCTATGTTTAATTTATGGAGGAGTAGGGGCGTGGTAAAGGAGAGGCATGGAGCGAAGATGCCAGGTTTTTCTCTTTCAAAACGTTAGCCTGCACCGTTGCCCTCTGCAGTTATTTTTTGTGGGCAGGGGTAGAGCATGGCTAGCCACAGGTGGCGGACTTTTTTTTGTTCAAAAAGTTGGCAACCCTACCCGAGACTGTCCTGGATATTTATGTTCTGTAGGGATTACACTAAAAGAACATATACACTCTGACAAGTTATTCAAATTCAAGTACCCCAGTAATTGTTTACTTTTGAAACAACTCCATTAAAGATGTGCAAAGAAACAATTTTGGTTTTGGGGCCATTTTTGTTCATTTTCCGGATTTTAAAAAATAATTCCGTTAATTTCTTACATTCATATCCATAAAGATTTTAAAAACACATTAGAACTGTTTGACATGTTAATAAATGTAGAACATGTTTATTTGAAGGTTAAGGCGTCAAATAGATTTAGCAGTCACTAAATTTTCAATGTGTGCCTTCAACTCAGTGCTGACTCCTGGTGACCCAGCAGCTCCTGGGTTTTCTTGGCAGTGTGACCGGAAGTAGATTGCTACTGCATGCATATCCCTAAACACCATCCTGTGCGATTCTTTGAATGAAAGCATATCACTTTTTACAAATGAAATATAAGCAGAAAATGAAGAAATAATCGAACAGAAGAAAAATAGCAATTTCAAATATAATCAAAAAGTCTGCATCACAGGTTGGCTGGAGTATAAAATAAAAAGAAAGATATTACAAGTTATCAGGACAAACAAAATTAAGATTTCAAAAGAAAACTGCTGGGTGCCCAATTATAACATATAGCCCCAATTTTCCAATACAACCTGGGAAGACACAGAACCAAACAGCATTGCCTTTCAAGAAATCGTCTAACTGAGTTACATCAAAGAAGGTGTAGTAGTTTCCCTGGAACAATACCAGGCACTTGCAGGGAAATTTAAGGAAAAAGATTGCCCTTAAAGTGAAAACGTGAGGCTTCAAGGCCAAAAAAACCTTCTGCCTCAGCAGTGTTGGCCTGGAGACATCAGGGAACATGCTGACCTTCTGACCACAAAAAACTTCATTCTTCTTTTGAAAATACAATTTCAAAATAACATTTTTATCTAAGTCAGTATTAAAGGATTCTAACAGCGTGGCTCTGTAGGAATCTCCTCTGATGATTCAAGGAAAACTGATAAATCTAAAACTATCCACAGGAGAAACTAAATCCTGACATTCTGCAGCTACCACATTAACCTTAGTTCCTCTAGATAGGTAATGAACATTATTCAAACATAAAGTACGCAGTCTCATGATATCCCAAAACCTCTTTAAGATATTTTGCAAATAGGATTAGAGGGAACAAATAGCGGGTTACAGGGAAATTCAAACACTGAAGATTTATAGCTCTAGAAGCATTTTCTAAATGTTCCATTTGATGGTGCAACAAGAGACTGTCCTTCACAGACGAGGTCATCACCCCCTGAAATGTTGGCACCTGGGATTCAGCCTTATGAAGGCGAGAGTCCATTAAACCTAACTGAGTCATGCTGAGAGAATTTTGCCAC
The DNA here is from genome assembly GCA_033557465.1 of Ichthyophis bannanicus. Lineage (NCBI taxonomy): Eukaryota > Metazoa > Chordata > Amphibia > Gymnophiona > Ichthyophiidae > Ichthyophis > Ichthyophis bannanicus. Next base: position 400,711,385 of record CM066038.1, read on the forward strand.
AGATTCCTTTGTAAATTCTGAAAGTTGTTGCAGAGTTCCAGACAAAGAAGCCACAGTACGAGAGACAATGCCCCAAATGTCTTTTAAGGAAATATCACCTCTCTGAGTGCCAAGTAGTTCAAAGTGTGTCACATTTGGGTACAGTAGGTACATCTTCCTGCCCCAGGACAGCTTACACTCTATACCCAAATTAATAGAGGGTTAAGTGACTTGCCCAAGATTACAAGGAGTGGCAGTGGGCTATGAACCCAGACTTCCCTGGTTCTCAGCTCATGTCTCTAACCATTGCACTGCATAACCCTAAGGGCTTAAGGGAACTTCATTTTCCTTTCAGGAAATGACCCAGCAGCATGTTAATTGGCATAAGAAACTCCCAGATTTCTGACCTTAGAATAAAGTGTATAGTTCCTTTCTTTACTTGATTTCCCTTCCTGCCTGTCTTTACTTTCTGGATTCTTATGGGGAAGCTTTCCTAAGTTTTTGGTAAGGATGTCAGACATGCCAGTGGACGACAACAGCAGCCAAGGTGTTTCATGAACTATGTCGCTGCAAATGGAGGTTGCCAAAGTGATTTTGGAACAGGAAGTGGTTCTGGTAGTAGGAGATGCCTTTGGTGTACAGTGAGAGTGGTGTTTCCTGGATCAATTACTATGGAGAGAACCATATAAGCCCAGGTCCCAGTGAAGAATGTCTCTGGAACTCAGCATGGCTGGGTGGATTTGACGGCAGTCTAAAACTACCAGTTGCAAGAGATCTCCAGACTGGTTAGAGTGAAACCCAGAGCTAACAGCCATGAGAGAATAGCTACAATTTTTGATCAAGCTATACAACTTTCCAAGCAAGTACAGGATTCTTAGGCTTACTCTAAGCATCACATGGTGAAGGTTTCTACTTGCAAAAACGTTTAGATACTACTGAACACAATGTAGAATGATGAGGAAATAATTATTTGAGTTCTTATATTTATTTTACTGCAATATTCAGCTGTTATCTGGATAAGTTATATATTTAGTGGTCTATTCGCTCCCTTGCCATCCCCGACTAAGCCTCCCCGTACGAACAAGGAGTTTGTACTGGGAGGCATAGACGGGGGCGAGAGGGGGCAGTGCAGAGGCGGAGGTAGGGTGGGGAGTGGGCGGTCTGCGGCTACGGACATACAGGGCCAATTCTGAAGTCAGCCCTGTACGTCCAGGGCTGGCAGACTGGACAGGGAACTTATTCCACCCCAGACATGGGACGTCGGGGAATGGGAGGCCTGGCCAGCAACGAAAAGGTGAGGGGTGCAGGAGATTCCCTGCAGCCTGACCTGGCCATGGGAGGCCAGATCAGGGGTTGGGCTGCGGGGAAAGGAGAAAGTGGTCGGCGGCTGGGAACCGCGGCTCCATTCTGCAATGGCAAACAGAAGCCATGGCACCACGGCTCCATTCAGGATGCCTGACTGAGTCAGCCGGGCAGGGGCCTGTACGTTCAGGGTGATGGGAATCGGGTCCCTGTCTGCACGTACAGGCCCAGATGTGATTCTGATCCCTCGGGGGCTAGACGTGCCCCACGGGATCAGAATTGCGTCTACCTCTGTGTGTCCGGTTCTGACTGGACGCACAGAGTCCGGGACGCACACAGTGGAATGTGCCTCCACAGGACATGCTTACTAAGCTGCACTAGTGGTTAGTACGTGTTATTTTAACATAGATCACATGTTATTCAATGGGATCTAGTTTCTAATAATGCGTGTTAATGGTGACTTAATGCAGATTACATGCTACTGCGCCCATAGAAATAAAAGGGTTCTGGGCACTTCACATGCAATAGCATCATTATCACGGATTAAATCCTTTAGTAAACATCACTATCAGGTTGAGTTAACAGATAACTCAGAGAAAATACAGATAGCGCAGCAATTTTCTATGCTATCTGCATAGCTCCATTTTCAAAAATGGCACCACCTGGTCCCTAGCAGTAATCTTGTGGTACTACTGCCAAGAATCGCACTGCCAAATAAGGGAATACTGGGGAGGGGTTGCCGGGGAGGGGGCCTAGAGGTTGCAAGGAGGGAGAGGACATGACTCTTACACTAGATCACCAGGTACTGCTGCTGGGGAGGATTTGTGGGTGGGGACTTTTTTTGGACCATGACGGACCCTTTAAATCCCTGCTTATGAAGTTTACCATGAATTTAGTTTAGTTGCTTTGCCCTTCACACAGTTCAGTCTTTCCTAAAGAACACTGGGCCAGGTTTTCAAATGTAATTTTATAAGGGGGCCCATACTTTACACGGTAGAGTACACGCCTACTTTGCTAGCGTTTTAGCCATCTGCGTGAATATATGCCACATATGTCCGTGAACAGACTCTTATATAACACCAACCAACAAAAAAGTACACATGTTCACATGATGGCATGCACATTGCTGGTGGGCAAGTGCATAGGCAGAATTTGGGTGGAGTGTGGGCAGTGTACACAAGCGTGCACATAGATTATAAAATGCTATAATTTATGCACATACTAGAAAATTATAGGCATGGACAATTACACCAGCTCTGGGGCTGCTGTAAATGTCTGCACATTAAGTTAAACCATGATCTCTGCCACTTACGCTAGTAGTTTGTAAAGACAAGAAGGTGCCTACTCAACTCTATAAAATAGCACCTATGCAGGAGCCTACCCATATTATCCAGCTATAAAATTACCCTCCACCTGTGTGTTAATTGCCCTTTAACACACGTTACTGCCAAAACACAGCTTAGTGAATAGGCCGTTCAGTTTGCACATTTGCAGAAGAGTAAGGAAATATGCATATTTCTCTGATCTAGAGGCTAAAGGCATAATCTTAATGCAAACCAATTAGATTCATATGGAATTTTATTTTATTTAGTTACAGGTGAGCTTTTTCCTTGGCCTTTGTATCAACATTTCAGGCTAAGCAGCAAATATTTCACAAGAAAACTGCAACAGTAAACAAGCCAAATTTGTCCATTTTCATTTTTCCACAGTACACTTTGCATATCTTTTGTTCCTCGTTCCTAGGTAACAGATCTGAATTCTTGGCTATGTTTTGCGCTTTTGTGCCACGGAATCCTTAGCTTGGTAGTATTCAAGTTTACAAAGTTAAAAGTTTAAAAGTTAATCGCTCTATTGGGGAGGAGGCCTTTTCTTCTCTTTGAAAATAAAATAAAATGGAGACCCGTGGAATGCTACGGAAGTGGTTTTGTTTGTTTTTTTTCTTCAATGTACAGGGAGCTCTCATCATCCAGGATGCTTGAAGCACAATCTGCCCTGGTGCATTATAGAGCATTTTTCCACAAGAGAAAAATTACATTTTTTGAATCTAAGCACTTTGGTGAAAGGGGGACCTCGGGGGCTGATATCCATTTTTTAATTCAAATTTTTGTTCAGTGCAGTCATCATTCAATAAAACAGAAATGCATTACCAGCTACTAAGTTAAAAATATAAATGATCGCTAGAAGAATCTGGAGAGGAAGCTGGTAGGAAATGAGTAGAGCCAGGAACCAATCTGAGAGTGCAGACCTTGGAGTGGGGTAGAGAGGTGTGGTGGGTTTTTGAGTGATGGGTGTGTAGGATTCTTCATTTCCAGAATCTTTGGAAGAACCATAGCACCGGGGAGATAAAAGAGGGAGGGGGAAGTGATTACATTAAGGATAACAGTTTCCAACAGTGGCCAATCCAGGTCACAAGTACCTAACAGTTTCCCAAAAAAACCCCCACAGGTTCCATAATGCTTGTAATGGGGCAAGCAGTGGATTACCTGGGTCTTCTTTAATAATGGGTTATAGACCTTTCCTCCAGGAACTTGTCCAAACATTTTTTAAACCCAACTACACTAACAGTTTTGACTACATCCTCTGGTAACAAATTCCAGAATTTGATTACGAGTTGAGTGAAAAAATGTTTTCTCTTATTAGTCTTAAATGGGTTGCACTGTAGCTTCATTGCATGTCCCCTAGTCTTTCTACTTTTTGATGCTGTAAAGAATCGATCTACATTTGCCCATTCACTCCATTCATTAATTTATAGACCTCTATCATATCTCCCCTCAGTTGTCTCTTTTCCAGATTGACAAGCCCTAACCTTTTAAGCCTCTCCTCATAGGGGTATCCTTCCATCCCCTTTACCATTTTGGTGGCTCTTCTCTGTACCTTTTCCAATTCCACTATATCCTTTTTAAGATTCAGCGACCAGAATTGTACACAATATTCGCGGTTCGCTCACACCATGGAATGAGGGAGGCATTACATAAATGAGGCTATTTGCATACATTGCAGACCCAGTGTATTTGGTCTCCTATATATATTCACTCTTTGGAGAATGGCCAGGTGCATCTTAAACAGTGATTCCCATTCTCATCTTTTAAGTCATCTATAGCATACTGCCATAACCTTATAGAAGACAACTCAAGATCTAGAGCAGGAATGCACAATTTCATTTGTTAAAGGCAACTATAAGGTATGGTTTTCAGGACATCCCTAATAATGATACTTGAGATAGATTTGAATTACCATAAAAAATGGTGAACATAAGATACGCCATTCTGGGTCAGACCAAAGGTCCATCAAGCCTTGTATCCTGTTTCCAACAGTGACCAATCCAGATCACAAGTACCTGTCAGTTTCTCAAAAGGTAGACAGATTCCATGCTGCCTATTCCAGGGTTTTTTTTTAAGTGCCATCAAGTCAATGCTGACTTTTTGTAACCCAGCAGCCCCTGGATTTTCTTGGCACGGTATGACTGGAAGTAGATTACCAGGCCTTTTTCTTCCAAGGCAATAAAGGGTAAAGTGACTTGCCTAAGGTCACAAGGAGTGCCAGTGGGAACAAACCTTCATCACTTGGTGGTAGAAAGCCTTCTTTCCTGCCTACCTTTTCTTGGCAGGGTCGGCTATCTCCTGAAGAAGCAATTCATGGTTAACTGTTCCCTCTCCAGTTCTTCCGCCTTGTCCTCCATGGGCTTGCCAAATAAACTTTTGCCTCGGCAGGGGACATCCGCAAGTTTGTCCTGCACCCACTGCTCGAGGTCAGAGGACTGTAGCCATGCCAGGTGTCAGGCCCCAATGCCCACAGCGGCTACCCTGCTCACAGATTCAAAAGCATCATAGACTGCTCTGCTCATGTACTTTGAACAGTTCTTCCCTTTGTTTATTAGGCTGTGGAACTTTTCCAGATGCCCCAGGGGCAGCAGGGCGGAGAAGTCAGAAACCTCCCCAGTGATGTCTTTCAAGTACATTGTCATGTACAGCTGGTATGAAAGGATGCATGCTACCAGCATTGATCCCTGGTAGCATTTGCATCCAACTCTGTCTGTAGGGATTATTAGTAGCACACGAAGATAAGTTAGACTCTCAGTTATGTCCAGGGGAAATTAGCTACTAATACCCAGCCCGACGTTCTATGAGTGTGCTGGTAATGAGCCACGGAAGAAGTCTCGTCTGTCTGTATATATATATTATGTTTATTATGGACAGCGAGGTAGAAAAATATACAGACATATAGCTAAAACTATATAATTAGAAATGAGAGGTAAGAAATTGTACCAGCATAAGATTACAGTTAGACAAAGTGATAAATCACCGATTAGTAACCAGAAGTCACTGATTCGCTCTGCACTGGGAAGAGTTATGGAGGAGAAATAAGACTGTACCTTAGCTCCTGCTGGCACTCCGGTGGCTGAGGTCCGATAAGTCTCTGGAGCAGCACAGGTCCAAAGAGGCAGCTAGGCTAGATAACGCAGGCTACAGCCCTTTCGGAGGCAAGCCGTGGGAGAACACAGAACCAAAGGTATCTGTGAAAGTCTTATCTCAGTCCTTAGGAGAACGGCCTTGCACACACGTAGTATGTGTCTGTCTTGCAGACAGATCAGGTAGCAGACACAAGGTAAACAGGGCACAAACGGCTAAAAGGTGCACAAGTTCTTCTGTGAAGACTGTATTATTCTTTGTGATGAGTCTCCATCATAGGTCTGGTGATTGGTTGGCACAAGGCAGTCCGAGGTGTTCTCAGCAAATCAGAAGGTAATGAACAGGTGTTCATCCTGCAGACCTAGGAGCCATAATGAGGGAAGATAACTATGCAGTTCCAGACATCCCAAGGCCAGTAGCATTATTAGTGGATGATGAAGATCAGAGAAGCAGATGTTCTTGTATGTAGACAACTAATTGGCCTGGGAAACTAATTGGACAGAAACAATAGTCTTCTGTATGCTCAGGTATGATCACTTGGCAAGCATTTGTGTGAAGGACAAGTCTGAGACTGTAAGCACAGCAAAAGTCATTTGTAGCAGGAAACCATCTTGTTTGGTCAGCTTTGGTTCAGGCTTCAGCATCTGAGTAGGCTGGAGATCTGCAGGCACAGAATTGCAGGGGTACCAGCCCTACATGTCCAGAGCATGGGCCTCCCTTCCTGGGGGGACTGAGGAGTGGATCTTGGAGTTTTTAATGCACATCATAGCTGACTCCATCACCATTGAATTGTGAGGCAGCTGAGGCTCTTCTGGACTCTGTGCATGGAATCCAGCCAGTGGCTAATGGGGAGCACCATCAAAGGATTCTCCCACATCCTGAAGAGCAGGCACAGGAGGATGCAGTGAACCGGCATGGTGATGGCCTCCTTCAATGGCAAAGGGTACTGCAAGATCTCTAACTCTTCAGCCCTCGGTTCCTCCTTGGCCTCGAGGGTGAAGGAGAGAGCCTTCTTCATGTCCCTGACAAACTCATGTAATGAGATGTCTTTGGGCAGGGACTTGTGATGCTCATATGGCGGTGAAAGATTGGACAGGATGTCCCAATGTTAATCTGAGACCAGGGATTCCTCCTTGGTCTCCTACCCTTGGACTTTGCCAAGGGTGCTTGGGAGCCTCCGGTGCTTGGGAGAGAAGGACGATGTGCAGGGCTCCCGATGTTGATGTGGGCCCTTGGACCTGGAGGTGCTCATTGGAGAGATTACCACCGGCGGTGACAGAGAATCAGAGCACCTACCCAAGTCCTCTCCCCTGCTGGGAAGGACGTGGGATTCAAGGATGGGCTACACCACCATCAGCGGGGCCACCATGGACAGCAGGACCTCTACTGGCATCAAGGTACCCGAGGTCATCAGGGCCTTCGCAGCCTGAGATACCAATAACGCAGCCAGGCTCCTTTCCAAGCCCTACATGCGTTCAGCCATAAGTGCTGCCTTGGACATGGTCAGAGCCGGGGCAGCTGCCTCGGCCTCCAATGCCGGCTCCCTTGTCAGGGACTCCACGATGGTAACCACATCGGGAGACTTATGATGGCCCTCTGGGACTTTGGGAGGCAACTCCTCATGCCGGGGCAGCTTGGGAGGCTGCTCCCGGCCTTCACTCTCGGAGTCACATAGAAGAGGGCTTCAATGCTGATGCCCATGGGGTTTCCCCTGGTTCTCGGCATCACCCTTTGACATCGATGGGGCAGAAGACCGGTCCTTCGGGGGACCTGTCTCATCAGAAGACAGCCTCCGGCTCTGCAGTCCCTTAGCTCCAAATGAGCTCGAGCACCCCATTGAGCCAAGTTTTTGACAGAGCCCTTCAAGAGCATTGATGCCGCGAACTCCTATGATCCGAACAGAGACTCTCGGTTTTTTTCTTGGTTCTTGCCGTCCTTTTGGGTCCTCTGCAAACACAACATGCAGGTGGAGGACTCATAGAGAAGACTGAGGTAAGATGGCTCCTTCGGGTGGGAAAGCAGGCATGCATGAGCGACAGAGCTCCCAAGAGCTTCCTATGGGAGCTGGAGTGTGTTCCTGCATGGACTCCATCGGTGATGTCACTCATATGCGAGGACTTCATTCCTGCTTGTTCCCAGAGAAACAACTGGTCTAGATTTAGTCATTTAACTCCACTCATTATTTTATAGACCTTTATCATAACTCCCCCTCAACCATCTCTTTTCTAAGTTGAAGAGCCCTAACCTTTTTAAGCCTTTCCTCATAGGGCTATTCTCCCCTCCTCTTTATCATTTTGGTTGCTCTTCTCTGAACTCTTTCTAATTCTGCTATATCCTTTTTTACATTTGAATGCCCAGTCTCCCAATATCCTCTATGATCCTTAGGACCACGTTTACCTAAGGAGAAAAGGGGCAGCTGCCCTGCTGGCCATAAAAGCAGCCCTACTGCTGCCCTCGTGCCCGTTGCTGCTGCTGCCATCTCCTCTTTGGTATGTGCAATAGTGGTAATACATTAAAAAAGGCATCATGGTGCCGGACCTACCTTCTCTTCTGGTGTTGCAGTGCCATTCGTGTTTCCGCCCCCCTCTGATTCCACTTTAAAAGGAAGGGGGGGGGGGGTGAAAGCGCGAACGGCACAGCCGCACCAGAAGAGAAGGTAACTCTGGTGCTGTGATGTCTTTTTAAAAGTATTCCCACCACTGCACATCCTGGAGAGAGGCAGCAGTGACGGGAGGAGGGCCTGTGAATGAGGTGGGTCCCTGCCAGAAACATTTGTCCATGACCTCATAAGGGTTTGAAGCGGTCCTGACGATCCTACTGAGATTTTATACAGCTTATACATACTAAAACCAGATCTATCTCATGCAAATTCTTTAGGGATATCTTGAACACCTGACCTATTTCAGCCTTCGAGGACTGAACTTGTGCATCCCTGAACTAAAGAAAGCAATAAACAGCGGCACCTGCAATGACACCAAATTCTATCATATTGGAAAATACAGTACACAGCAGGACTCACGGATGATACTGACTTAGCTACTTTTTGCAGATGGGCAGACAACTAGCAGATGAGCTTTAATGTGGATCTAATATGATAGTGTACAGTATTTTGAGAACTCACTAACCAGATAAAAGACCTAGGCGTAGTCATTGATAAAGTGAAAACAAATGCAAGCAAAAGCAGCCAAAACCTGGGGCTTATTGGCGTCCACTGAACAGGTAGTTATGGAAGGAAGGAGGATATTATTCTGCCACTAAAGAAGGTATTAGTCATATCACATTTGCAATATAAAGTTAGGTTTTGGACGCACATCCTCATGAAGGATATTCAAATGTTAGAAAAGAAACTACAAGAAGAGTCACTAAGCAAATAAAAGAGCTTACCTATGCAGAAAGTGTCCAAACTTAGATTATTTACATTTTAAAATGACATCAAAGAAGAGATTTAATTATATTACCCACATATATCAAGAGCCCGCACAGGGAACTCATCGTCGATCTTTTTATCAAAGCAGTTTCAAACAAGGGGCATCCAATAAGATGACAAGGTAATAGATTTTATCGCCTACATAAGGAGGAATCTTTTACTGAAAGTGATAAAATTATGGAACATTTTGGCAGAAGATATAGTTATGAATGCAACACTAAATTCATTCAAAAGAAAATTGCTTTAAAGGAGAAAGATATTGTTGGATATGAGGATATACTTGCATATTAGGGAAGAGTGCTAATCCAACTATTTTGAACAGATCACCACATTTGGAATCAAGAACAAATGTTTCAACAGATGCACTGTTGTTTTGCCTTCCCCTGGACCTGTTAGGCAATCAGTAGAAGACTGAATAGATGGATCCCCAGTCTTCTGGAGTGGAGTAGTCTAATGCTTAGAGCAGGGGGTTGAAAACCAGAGAAGCCCGATGTGAATCCCACTGTTGGTCCTTGTGATCTTGAGCAAGTCACTTACAGTAACTCTCCATTACCCCAGGCACAAACTTACAGACTGATGCAGAAAGCCGGCGCTGAAGTCACACGCTATTAGCTGTGTACGTGTTTTTCTAGCATGCCAAAAGCGTGAGACTTCAGCGCCGGTATGCAGCATAGGGTGTGTATGAAAATGAGCAGTGTGCAAAGCTTCAGTATAAAGTTTAAACGACAGTCACGGAACAAGTGGCCATGTCTGCATGCGTATAAATGTCAAATGCTTACGTTATACGCGCAGGATGTACAGGATCTTTTGGCGCTCAGCCCATAATAACACTATTTTGTCCAAAAACATTTTTTTTATGAAATCACAACAAAGAGACCTGACAGTAAATGGAGAATGATATAAGTGAGTCTAAAAAACAAAGAAGGATGAAAAGCAAAAGACATTTGTTCTTGAACGCTGAACGTTTGCTTACACGCTGAAAGATACACACAGAAAATGTTCACGTTAAAAGTAACTATTCACCGGTACATACCCTGAAACAGTCTTTCTCTACATGTGCAAAATGCTTAAGTCACCTCAACCCAGGCGTAGAGATAATAGCGAATCTGCTGGTTACGTAATCCTCTACACATTTCTCTGCATTGGGTGCAGACCTTATTAGCATTCTATTTTAATACGTGCAGCTCATTTGCATGTTATTTAAATATGCTTGGCGTTGCTGTGTGCGCATACTTTTGCTGTTTATGGATGCATCAATCTCTTTTCTGCATTTGGTGTGGTGGAACTTGTGTGTATAAATTGCGTTATCTGCGCACAAAGGGCACACTTGTCTTTCTGCATCGGCCCATTAGAATGTAAGCTCTCCAAGGGATAAGAAAATGCCTACTGTATCTTAATGTAACTTGCCTTGGGCTAGTCATAGAAAAAGTGTGAGCTAAATCCAAAATTCCTGGTCCCCCTTTTTTCACCTAACCAATCGTTTAATTATGAGCTGAGAGCTGGGGACAAAGACCTTTCCAGAAGAAATGCCAGTGTGATTTGGGCAGGAGGCCCTGTGATACACCTAGATACAAAGAGGAAGATTCCAGTATGATCATAGAGGATGTTGGGAGCTGCAACTGAGAAGCATAGTCTATTACTACTACTACTAAGCATTTATAAAGCGCTACCAGGCGCACGCAGCGCTGTACAATGAAAACACAAAAAGACAGTCCCTGCTCAAAAGAGCTTACAATCTAAAAAGACAAAGCAAGAAAAGGAGTAGAAAAAAAATAAGAACAAGGGCAAAGAGACAAGAGCAGGAGAGACAGGACAAAGGAAAGAGGTAAGAACCTCGTATAAGAGGAAGAAAGAAAGGTGAAATAAAAGAGGGGAAGGAAGGAGAACAGCAAAATCAAGAGCCAAAGGCAGAGGCGAAAAGATAAGCTTTTAACTTGAGTTTGAAAAGGGGCAAAGAAGATGCCTGACGTATAGACAAAGGAAGTTTATTCCAAGCGTAAGGAGCAGCAAGGTGAAAAGAGCGGAATCTGGAGTTGGCAATAGAGGAGAAGGGCATAGCAAGAAGCAGGGGTGGCTCAAGGCAATCTGCTGCCTGAAGCAAAGTATGAAAAGCCCCCCCCCCCCCCACCTTAGAGGGGGGTGGGGCTTTTTCAGAAATCCAATCAGTGACTGAACCAAACCAAAAAGCCAATTAGATTATATGGAGGAAATGCAAGATGTTTGCACACAGGGCCATATCGAGCTGCAATCGCACCCTGTGCGACTTGCAGCTCAGACACACGCGCCCCCTCTCCCCCATACCTCCATCCAGCGCTGCCTGCTCTTTCCCTGCTGCTGCCACCCTCTGTTTTTTTCACGGAGGTGTCAGCAGCAGGGAAAGAGCAGGCAGCGCTGGACGGAGGTATGGGGAGGAGGGGGGCATGTGCCCAATCTGAAAGGCGCCGGCACTTTAAGAAGTTCTGTCCCTCCCTACTCTGACATGGCATCGGAGAAGGGAGGAACCAGACCTGCTTAAAGTGCTGCAAAAAGGCTTAGGAAGCGCATTTTGTCTGCCTGCTATTGTCTTGCCAGCAGCGGCAGGGCAACAGCAGACAGCCGAAATGCACCCCCCAAACCTTCCTGCCCTGTGCGGCTGCACCGCTTGCTGAGGGCTAGTTATGGTCCTGTTTGCACACCAAGGAACTAAAAGACAGCAAGAACCAACAGCACAGTTTATAAAACTAAATTCTAACTCATTTTTATTTTGTTGTTATAAACTGCATTATGGTTCTTGCTTTTTCTTTTTTAACATATATTCTGCAGCCACAGTATTTGCAGAGCAGAACCAGGATATTCACCCACAGAACTCAATATTTAAAAAAAAAAATCTGATTCTGATCATCTCACTAACAATAACACCACTATTTTCCAGTACCAGGCATATTGTGAACTAATACAAAACCCTACAACAAAGAGCAAACCTACCATACCATACCATATCAGCACAAACTTCCAAAACTCACATAAGGAGCCCATCCAAAAAAAGCATCACTGTAAATACTACAGTGGGCCCTGGAACATCCATATACCCATTTGAAAAGCTGAACAAGTCAAATTACTACAGTACAGTATAGATCTTTATGTACAAACTCCATGTTAACAGAACACCTGACCTCAGTCAAACACTCACAACATCGACCCTTAACAAAGTACAGAATAAGTAACCACAATCTAAAGTAAAACTAAAAATATGTAGACTAAATTTAAATTGAAACCCCAAGAAGCCAGAGTCCACATGCAGTGCAATATCAGATAAATAAGAGATGCAGTTCCCCAATACTGTGTAAAGTATAAAAACAGCACAAAGTCCAATAACTAAAATTAAATAAAATTATTTTTCTACCTTTGTTGTCTGATCATTTTATTCTCTGATCTTGCTGGTCCCGATCTGAGGCTTCAGCTTTCCTGTCTTCTCTTAGCTCTCTTTCTGTGGTCTATGGTCCATCTGCCTTTTCTTATCTCTTCTTTCATTTTCTTCACTTCCTTCCATCAGCCCATTTCCAGTTCCAGTAACCCTCCCCAGTATCAGCCCCCTTTCCAGTCCTTCCTTCCCAGTACCTTCCAATGTCAACCGCCTTGCATTCCCATGACTGCAACTGGTGTCCATTCCCTTTCAGTCCCCCTCTTTCCTCACTGTCCAGCCCCTTCTAGTCCAAATACCATCCCAGATATCAGCTCACGCCCACTCTCAGTGCCACCCCCCAGTCAGCTCCCTTCTAGTCGCCCTACCCTCTGTCCATCCCCCTTCCAGTGCCATTTGCATGTCAGCTCCCTTCCAGCCTCCTCCCCATTACCCAACCACCTACCACTCCCATCCCTAAATATCAGCTCCCTTCCAGTCCCCCTTCAGTACATCCCAGGTGTCAGCTCCTTTCCAGCCCCCTCCTTCCCCCGTGTCAGCTCCCTTCGTGCCCCCTCCTTCCCCTGGCACACCCTCTCATTATCCACTCCCTTCTAGTCCTATTCTACCATCCTCCCGCATCAGCCCATTTGTACCCTAGCCGTAGTTTTCTTCTAGGGCCAGCAGCACTCTCCTCCCCTCCCCCATTAGCCCATTTCCAGTCCTATCCCCTTTCAGCCCACTCTAGTCCTAGCCCCCCAATCAGCCCATTACCAGTCCTAGCTCATTTCCAGTGCTAGCCTCCCATCTGCCCATTACCATTCCTAACCCCCCCTATAGCCCATTACCAGTCCTAAACATCCCCATCAGCCCACTTCAAGTCCTAACCCCCCCATCAGCCCATTACCAGTCCTAACCCCCCATAGCCCATTACCAGTCCTAAACACCCCCATCAGCCCACTTCCAGTCCTAACCCCCCATCATCCCATTTGCAGTCCTAGACCCCCCATAGACCATTACCAGTCCTAAACAACCCCATCCAGTCCTAACCTCCCCCCATCAGCCCATTTCCAGTCCTAGACCCCCATAGCCCATTATCAGTCCTAAACAACCCCCATCCAGTCCTAACCTCTTCCCCCCATAAGCACATTTCCAGTCCTAGACCCCCCCCCCCCTTTCCAGTCCTGGCCCCCAGGAAAATAATAACGCTCAAATTTCTGCCACTGCCGAGTCCGCTTCTTGGCAGCGGCAAACTCACCTCTCCTCTATAGCAGCCGTGGCTCCTGCTTCTTGGAGCCGCGGCTATACTAGCACAAGGATCAGCCAGCCACTGCGGAGCCTTCCCGTGCAGCAGCATCCCACCCCCAAAGGAACTTCCAGTTGCAGTCATGGGAACTTCCCTTGGGGGCAGGATGCTGCTGCATGGGAAGGCTCCGCAGTGGCTGGCTGATCTCGCGCTAGTACAGCTGCGGTTCCAAGAAGCAGGAGCCGCAGCTGCTATAGAGGAGAGGTGAGTTTGCCGCAGGAGAAGCGGACTCGGCAGTGGCAGAAATTTGAGTGTTTGGATTTTTTTTTTTAAAGTTTGAAGGCGAAGTGAGGCGGCTGTTTTGGGGGCAAAATGCCGCCTTTAAAACTTCGCCGCCTGAGGCAGCCGCCTCACTTCGCCTCATGATAGAGCCGCCCCTGGCAAGAAGCAACTGGGAAGAAGAATGGAGTACATGAGGGGGGAAATAGGGAGAAATGAGAGAAGAAAGGTACTGAGGAGCCACAGAGTGAATGCATTTATAGGTCAGCAGGAGAAGCTTAAAGTGAATACAGAAATTGATAGGGAGCCAGTGAAGAGATCTGAGGAGAGGAGTGATGTGGGCAAAACGAGGCTGACGGAAAATCAAAGTCATAGATGATTAAAGGGAAGTACCTGACACTAAGATGTGACAGGTCTTGATGCACCAAGGATCAGTGCAGATGTCAAATGGGAGGGAGATTCTCCACTGTCTCTAGAGGATATACACTTGTGACTGAGAAACCTGAAGTCAGGAGATTTCTGGGTAGGATTGTTTGGAAAGACTGGCTAAGGGACTGCTTATGTAGTAGAATTTAGGTATACTTATTGTGTCATGGAATCTGAAGTGGCAGATCACACTGCTTATATTGTGACCAGGCCAGGATTTAAGCATAGGCAATATAAGCAACTGTCTCCAGTGTCAAATTTTCATAGGCAACGGGAGCATTGCTGCAGCAGCTATAGAACAGCCAGTTCTCAATCCAGGTCTGTTGTCATAGTGCTGCTGGTCCTTTAGAGCACGGCAGATCAACCACAGCAACTCTTATCATGAAAGTCAGCTTGGAGTCTGTGAGGCCTTATGCGCCAAGAGGACCTGTGATCATCATGTCCTTAGCACAGGTTTCCATGGTGACAGGAAACCCGCATGGGAAGAGAAGAGGCAGGACCCTGTAGGGCCTGTGTGCATGCAAGACCTTCTCCTTCTAACATATAAATGCATTCACTCTTCTGCCCCTCGTTCCCTTTCCTCTCTTCTCTCTCCCTACACCCCTCCTCATGAACTCCGTTCCCCCTCTAGTTTTCTTTTCTCTATGCCCTTTTCTTCCACTACCAGCTCCAGACTTTGGTCTTTTCACCTTGCTGCCCCTTATGCCTAGAACAAACTCCCTGTATCTCTACATCAAATCTCTTCCCTTCCCCTCTTTAAGTCCATGCTAAAAGTTTATCTCTTTGTAGTTTTGGATCCTAATTCCTTATTCTCCTTGTGTCTCCTTTCCCTATTGAACCCCTTGTTTCTCTTGTTCTGTACTGTCTGTCTTGATTAGATAAGCTCTATAAACAGGGACTGTCTTCCATATGTGTTTGCACAGTGCTGTGTATGCCTTGTAGTGCTTTATAAATGATTAAGTAGTAGTAGTAGTAAATCAGTGGTTTTTAACCCAGTCCCTGGGGGCCAGTTGGTTTTCAGAATATCCATAATGAATATGCATGAGAGAGATCTGCATACAATGGAGGCAATGCATGCAAATCAACCTCATGCATATTCATTGGGATATTCTGAAAACCCAACCAGCCAAGCGATCCCTCAGAATTGGGTTGATAACTATAGCTCTAGATAACAAATGGGATGGGTACTTGGAAGTGAGGGGAGATGGACCACCTAGAGAGGGGAGGATCTGAGCAGGAGTAATGTAGGGCAATCCATTCCCCTTCCCAACCCTTCCATCACCCCTGAGCTCTCAACACATTAAATTTGTCCCTGTGTATGATTGCTGTTAGAACTGGTACCTGTTTTTCTGTTTTATTCTCTATTGTTTTAAAGCAGTCATTTCCAAAGTAGATAATCTTTACACTGTTTGAAACTGTCTGTAATGTAAATTGATCATTGCAATATTTTGTACATGGGTCTACCAGAAATGTCAATTAAGTTATTATAACTTGCACAAAACGCCACTGTGACCATATAAACTCCAATGTTGATCAAGCTTCATTGATTGCCAGTTAGGTAGCCTAGTAGTTAGGGCAGCAGCCTGGGCCCAGAAAGATCAGGATTCAAATCCCACTGACACTCCTTGTGGCCTTGGGTAAGTCACTTAACCCTCTACTGCCTCAGGTACAAACTTAGATAATAAGCCCTCTGAGGACAGGGAAATACCTATGTACCTGATTGTAAACACTACTGGAAAGGAATGAGCTAAATTGATTTTAAAAAATTACTCATGGGATTTTAAATTCTGAGCTTGTCAATTTTATAAATAAGTATCAGCCAATTTGATCTTTGCGCTCATCCCAGCAAGAATTACTGGCAGTTCCAACAGCAGCAGAAATGCATAAGACATGCACACTTTTGAAATCATTTTCAGTTCAGGGTCCCCAATGTTGGAATTCTTTATCCTTAGCAATACGTCACAAACATGATTTTTCTAAGATTTCATAAATTGGCAAAAGCTCATTTATTTACGTTAATGTCACTGATTAATTATGTCCAATTTATTGTTACTTATCCTGGTTTTGTATGTTGAATTGTAAACTGCTCAAGAGTGCAACAATGGGGGAGTATAAAAACACTAAATCAATCAATCAATTTATTTTCTTTTGTACCCTCAACAAAGAAGTTTGCTAGTTGTCAATTTTTGTAGAGATTAGTAGTCGGTGTAGATGGGCACACTGTTTAGGCCTATGGAGGCACATTCTGACATGGCCGTCCAGCCCCTTGTGCGGCTGACCAAAAGCGAGATGCCCAAAGGTAGACCCGATTCTGATCCCGCAGGGGCTAGACGCGCCCGTTGGATCAGAATTGGGTCTACGGCCCGAACGTGCAGGCCTGGCCCCGATTCTGGTCAGCCTGCACGCACAGCAGATCCCCGGCTATCTTAGTCAGGCTCCTTTCAGGGGCTGCCAATGCTGGCCACCACAGACATTTTTCTTTCCCTGCAGCTGGACCATTGATCCGGCATCCCTTTGAGCTGTGGCTCGACGGCATGATCCCCCAACGTCCAGGGGGACTTATTCCACCTCTGTGGTGGAATAAGTCTCCCATCCATGTTCACCGACCTCAGAATTAGCCCTGTACGTCCTTAGGCACAGCCTGCCCAAGCCCCGCCCTCGCTCCACCTCAGTAACACCCCCGTCTAAGCCTTCCCATACAAACAAGCTGTTCATACTGGGAGGCAGTAGCAGGAGCAGCAGGGGAGCAAATAGCAGGAATGGACGTCCAATCCGGACATCCATCCCTGCTATTTGCTGTACTGAATGAGTCCCATGGTCTTCATCATTTTCTGTGTTTCAGTGGGGCCTTTTTACTAAAGTACGCTAGGATTTTGTAGTTAATGCATTTTAGTTTTTGTATTAAATATGCGTTAACAGGCCAATGCAGAAAGACAATCCCCCTTTGCGCGCACATTATGCATCTTATACGCACAAGTTCCGACATGCCCAGATGCAGAAAAGAGATTGATGTGCCCGTAAACATCAAAGGAAAAGCAAGCACACACAGTAATGTAAAACGTATTTAATTTATACGCAAATGGCATGCTAATAAGGTCTGTGCCTGATGCAGAGAAATAGGTAGAGGATTACATAACCAGCTGAAGCGGCCTCAATTCCCCCCACCCAATAAAAAAGAACCCCGGCGGCCCAGATCCCACCCACCCAATAACAAAAGGCCCAGTGGCCCCCAAACCCTCCACTCTCCTTCTGCTACCTTTAAGATGGGGTGGGAGCATTGCCCACGTGCTCCTGCTTCTGCGCTGCCAGCTTGAAAAATGGTGGTGCTTCGACTGGCGGGCAAGGTCAGACTGCCATATAAGGTAGAGAATACCTTATATGGCAGTCCGACCCTACCTGGTGCATCCCAAGATGTACTGCGTGAAGCTAGGCACCGTCATTTTTCAAGAGGGTGGCATGAGGGCAGAGGTGTGTGGGCAATACTCCTGTTATATCTTAAAGGTATGGGGAGCAGGGAGGGGGTTCAGAGGCCACCAGGCCTTTTGTTATTGAGTGGATGGAATCGGGGCTACTGGGCCACCAGTTTTATTTTTTGTGTGGGTGGGTGGGGGGATTGGGGTTGCTGGGTCATGAGGGATTTGGTTTCTGTCAGGGGTGTAGGTGTTGGGGGCACTGGCCCCGACAGTATTTTGTAGGCATCGGGGCTTTCCCCAATGCCTGGATCAACTGTGGGGAAGTTTGACACTTCACCTCAGATGATCCAGGCATCGGGGAAAGTCCCCAATGCCATCAAAATACTGTCGGGAGATATAATGAATAGTGAATGCCTTAATTTTACATGTAAGGTTTGACAATTCCTAAGAGGGAGTTCTGGTCCAGGAAAGAGACACTGTCTTATTCAGGCAATGAAATGCTTAAAGAATGGTACAAGAAAAAAGGTAAAAATTAGAAACATAGAAACATGATGACAGAAAAAGACCACAAGGCCCATCTAGTCTGTCCTTCCATAACAACAACTACAACAGTCCACTTTTTACCTTTAGAGATCCTCTGTGTTGGTCCCATGCTTTTTTGAATTCAGTTACTGTCCTCATCTCTACCACCTCCACTGGGAGACTATTCCACGGATCCACCACTCTTTCCGTAAAGAAATATTTCCGCATATCATTCCTGAATCTATCTCCCTTCACCCTCATCCCATGTCCCCTCGTCGCAGAACTTGCTTTCAATTGAAAGAGGCTCTCTCCCTGAACATTTATGCCACGGAGGTATTTAAACATCTCAATCATATCACCTCTATCCCGCCTTTCCTCTAAGGTGTACATATTAAGATCCTTAAGTCTGTCCTCATATGCTTTATAATGAAGCCCATTAATCATTTTAGTAGCAACCCTCTGCACCGACTCCATCCTGTTCACATCCTTTTGAAGGTGCGGTCTCCAGAATTGCACACCATACTCCAAATGAGGTCGCACCAAAGACTTATACAGAGGCATTATCACCTCCTTTTTTCTGCTAGCCATTCCTCTCCGTATGCACCCAAGCATCCTTCTAGCTTTTGCCGTCGCCTTTTCTACCTGTTTAGCTACTTTAAGATCATCAGACACAATCACGCCTAGGTCCCGCTCTTCTTTAGTGGACAAAAGTACTTCACCTCCTATACTGTATTGCTCCCTTGGATTGCTGCAGCCCAAATGCATGACCTTACATTTTTTAACATTAAATCCCAGCTACCAAATTCTAGACCATTCTTCAAGCTTAGCTAGATCCCTCCTCATGTTATCTACACCTTCCTGGGTGTCTACTCTATTGCAGATTTTGGTATCATCCGCAAAGAGGCAAACCTTACCCGACAGCCCTTCCGCTATATCACTAACAAAGATGTTAAAAAGAATCGGACCAAAGACAGATCCCTGGGGCACACCACTGGTAACATCCTTCTCCTCAGAGTGAGCTCCATTTACTTGTACTCTTTGTGGCCTCCCACCCAACCAATTTCTAACCCAAGCAGTAACTTTAGATTTGTTTCCACCTTAAAGAAGACATGCTGGATCAGCTAGTTTTCGGGGTATGGGTAAATCGCAGTAGTGAAGGGAGGAAGAAAGAAAACAGAGTCACGCTATGCAACTGGAAAAACTTCCAGCAGTGCTAATGTACAGCACTGGCCAGGTTTCTATGTCAGCAGTGAAAGGAATCAAGTTAGATTCGGGGACCCAGCTCTAGATCTGCCAGATATAACTTGAATCTTTCAGGCACAGAAAAAATGTCCGGCACTGCATATTAGCACCGGGGCATGTTGAAATACCCGCCGCTAAATAGATGAAAGCTGCATCCTCCCTGAATCTGATTTAAGTTGATATTTCCAGGTTTTTGTTTTGACTGCGCTGATTGAGATCTGAAGGATATACGGACCTCACATTGTGGCAATTCGTACTTTTTTTTTTTCATCTGACTCTCTTCCCTCCTTTGCAGTCACTGTTGCTTGCTGCAGGAGTGGATAGATTTTGGATCAGGTGGAGCCTCCAGGGCGCCCTTTATTCTGCCAGATCTACTTTTTTTATCCACTCCTGCTGCAAGTGGAATGGAAAGCTACTCTAATTTGCCCATCTAGCAGATGTCAGATTTCTGCATATGACGCAACTGTCAAGCAATGGCCTCTTAGTCACGCAGTCCTTCGGTAAGCACCACGTGGCCGAACTTCGGTAACCCAGTATCCGCAAGCAAGCCGTCACATTATCCACAGGGACAGTTCAGCTGCTTTTTGCCGGTAGTGCGCGAGACGGACGGGAGAACAGCACACGGAGGCGCCCGCCCATCCTCGCGCCTTCGCCAGCGCCTCGATCCGGAAGGAAGCGATAGTAGCGCGCGTCGCCGCCCGGACTCCAGACTCCACAGCTGTCGCGCGTGTTAGCAGGTAGGGCTTTTGGGGGCAAAAAAGGGACACGACTTCGTTTGAATTTATTTATTTGTTTCAAGGAAGCCGCTCGTCGGCGGAGAAAGCTTCCTGGTGCGCTGATTGTTAGTGAGGCAGCATTTGTTGACTATCAGCTTGGCTCTAACGTTTAAATTAAGGCGGGTAAAGGAATAGTGGCGACACGTGCTGCGAGTCTCTCTGCAGACCGCAGCACTAGAGCGCAGGGGCGAGCGCGTTTCTTTTGCAGCAGGCAAGTTACAGCCAAGGTTTCTAGATGCTCCAGATGTGAATTCGTCCCTCGGCGGCCCAGAGGTGTGTACTTTTGTTGGGGCGGGGGGAGAGTCGAGGGTGTGTCCTTAGGTATTTCAGGTACCCACCTCCCCGGGGGTGGCGGGAGCTCTCGGGCCTTCCCTTGTTTGCAGTTGGTACTAGGGTTGCCAACTGGCTCCAGATGCGCCCGACATGCTTGATCCAGTCCTGGGTTTACTCCATTGCATGTAGGGACTTGTAGTTTTCCATTTCCTATGGAGTGCAATGGAGAAAGTAGAACTAAATGTCCCTGCATGCAATGGGGTAAACCCAGGACTGGATCAAGCCTGTCGGGCGCATCTGAAGCCAGCTGGCAACCCTAGGTTGGTGCACATGTTAAAAACGGGAGGACATGAAAGGAGGCCTGCTGTGAAAGTGAAGGAACCTAAACCTGATTTAAGTTGGCACTCCTAGGCAGGACTGGAGAGCAGTGTAAGGGGCTGCTCCCCTAAGGATAAGAGATCATTACCCCAAAGCAAGAGGAATTGGATCCTTGTTTAGGGCAGGTATTTGGTTCCTTCAAAATTTGGCACCCTAGGCAGTTCCCTATGTTGTCTATGCCTTAATCTGGGCCTGAGCCCACCCCTGGCTACTACAAAAGAAACTTGCTGGTGGCTGCATACTAACACCATGGAAGGCTTATGCCCCAGCAGACAGGGCTGATGCTACCTTTTCTGCTGCCCTGTGCACTAATGATTCCAGTGGAGCCTCCCTCCCTTTTTCTCTACAGGATTCCAGTGGAGTCCCCCCTCCCTTTCCCTCTAGAGCAGCAGTTCTCAATCTGTGGGTCGCGACCCCCATGGGGGTCGCTCAGGATTTACCAGGGGTCGCCTGACAAATCCTGGGTTCCTTATCGGTCCTCCAGTTTAGTCCTCCACCTCTGGGTTGTGCATCTCCTCCTGCAGCTTGGAGACTGGGCATGTCAAAAAACGTGACATCACTGGCTGTAGTCTGCTGGTCTCTCCCATCAGCCCCAGTTTGTCCAGTCTCCATGCTGCAGGAGGACATAGTGAGCCTAGGTGCTGGGCTCACTTGTGTATCAGATAAGGAGCGATTAGAGTAGGGTCAGGTTAAATTATCTTTGATTTGGTCCTATACTTTACATTTGGTTTGTCTTTATTTAAACAGGGCTCCTGTGCCTTAAAAAAAAAAAGATTTGAGTAAGAAGAGCTGTTGCTTGTGCCGGATCCCGTCTGCCTTGCCCCCGAAAATATTAGGATCAGGCATTCTTGATTCAGAACTCTTCCCCCTTGGTGGTATGGGGGAGAGCTCTGCAGCGGGACACTCCCCCTTGCCGTCGTGCCGCGGCTGCCGATTACGTTCAGATCTGCTGAGTGGTGGAAAGCTCCTCCGGCGGTTCTCTGCTCGCTCGTCAGCTGAGCGTCGCATCTTAACTTACCGGACAAGAGGTACTGTTAGAGGCAAGGGAAGGGGCCGGCGTGCGAAGAGAGGTCAGCTGCAGTGAGCGAGCTGCCAAGGAGTGTTTTGGCACCATTTGCTGGTACTGTTAGCGGCGGCCATTTTCTTGGCGTGCTCGCCACGTGGCAGGGGAAGGCGCAGGAGATTAAAGAACAGCAGTGCGGCGCACAAGTTTGTTTAGCGCCCCTATCAGCCACTTTGCTGGGGTTTTTTTCAGGTTTGATTAAATACAGTACGTTGCCTTTCCTTTTTCCTTTCCTTTTCTTTGCCTGGGACTCCTTTTGTTTGCAGTTGCTAAGGGGGCTAGAGGTTGGGTCTCGGGGATATTAGGCAGTTACCTTGGCAAGTTAGCTCCCTTAGCACGGTTTTTTCCTGTTAAAAAAAAAGAAAAAAGATAACAATATAGAATGAATTTCCGAATTAAACGTTTGATATTTCCTGGGTGCCATTGCCCTCTTTAAGGTGGGGGTTTTGATGGCATCACGCCCTCAGTGTGTGGTCTGTGGTTCCCGCAGAGGGGCCATCGTGGACTTGGGAATCTGTCGTGGCTGTACGGCAGTTTCTACCAGCATAGAGCAGCAGATGGAGGCTAAGGTAGGACAGGAGTCTCTCGGGGCCTAGGTGGGGGCCGAGGGAAACCCCCCCCCCCCGACCTCCCAAGCTGGGGCTAATCAGGACACTCACGTTGGGCCGGCAGGGGTGCCTGCGGCGGTGGGAGCGGCCCCCAACCCGGAGACCTCTGTCCCGATTTTGTGTTGATAATGCATCAGACGTTTTGTTTAAGGCAGCAAGGGAAGTTGTTGGATGCCTTGGCGCTCTCTTCTCCGCTGCAGCACTCCGTGTAGCGGGAGTTAGTGGCGATACCCCGAGACCTCCCAAGATATCACGACTTTGAGAGCCGTCGCCGGCAGGGTTGGACTGGTCAGAGGAGGATGAGATGGAGGTGGACTTAGAAGCTGGAATGGAAGAATTGGAAGAGGGAGAAATCCCAGAGCCGGAGGATCAGGCGAAAATTATTCGGGTATTCCGAAAGGACGAGTTGACGGCTCTTATCACGGAATCCCTACAGACACTACATCTTGCGACGGAGCAGCCTGCGGAGGAAGAATGTGGCGAAGATCCTATTATTCAGGCCGTGCGGCAAACCCAAGTAGTGTTTCCCTTCATCGGGTGGTGGACCGGATGGTACAAGATGAGTGGGACCAACAGGAGACAGGCCTGCGAGGCATTCGGACTATGAATCGGCTATATCCCTTTGTGGATAAGGACAAGGAAAAGTTCCGGTCACTGCGTATTGACGCAGCTGTGTCAGCTGTGACTAAGAAAACTACTATTCCGGTGGAAGGTAGTGCGGCCTTGAAGGATGCGCAGGACAGAAAAGTGGATGGATTATTGAAACAATCATTTGAGGCAGACGCCGTGTCACTACAGGCTTCCATTTGTGGAGCATGGGTGGCACGAGCGTGCCTTAGATGGTCCCAACGTTTGCAGCACACTGCTCAACTGGAGCAGGAAAGTCTTAAATGAGCTGGATCGGTTGGAGTCGGGGTCGGCTTATTTGGCGGATGTGCATTATGACCTGATCAGAGCATTAACTAATAGTATGGCCTCTTTGGTGGCCGCCCGCAGGTTCCTGTGGTTGCGAAACTGGGCGGCCGATGGCTCCTCTAAATCACACCTCAGTAAGCTCCTGTTCAAAGAAAGATTGTTGTTTTGGAGAAGACCTTGACAAGTTGGTCAAGGAGTTAGGGGAGTCGAAAGGGGGAAGACTTCCAGAGGATAAGCCTAAGCTGGGAAAGTCTTCGCCGGCCTTTCGAGGTCAGCCTAGAGATTTTTGAAGGTTCCGGACTTCCCGCTTGGGGGGGTTTCCAGAGAGGAAGATTTGCTTCCAGAGCCCAGGGATTTCGTGGAGCAGGCAGAGGCTTTGCAGCAGCTTCCGCATCAACATCTCGGAAGCCCCAATGAAGTGCGGCGGGTCCCGGTGGAAAGCCAACCGATAGGCGGGCGACTTCGGGAGTTTCTTTCTGCCTGGACCCAAATAACTTCTGATCAGTGGGTGTTAGAGATAATTCACGAAGGTTACACTCTGGAATTTGCAAAACCCGGTCCGAGACTCGTTTGTGATGTCTCCCTGCAAAGGTCAGCAGAAAACCTTGGCAGTGCGCGGTACCCTAGATCGGCTACTGCAACTCGGAGCGGTTGTGCCCAGGACGATTTCAGATTACGGCATGGGATGATACTCAATTTACTTCGTGGTGCCAAAGGAGGACGTAGCGCTAAGGCCTATTTGGACCTCAAAGGCGTGAACCATTGCCTCCGGGTTCCACATTTCAGGATGGAGACATTACGGTCGGTCATTGTAGCGGTGCGCCAAGGGGAGTTCTTGACTTCCCTCGATCTTACGGAAGCCTATTTACACATCCCCATCAGAGCAGGTCATCAAAAGAGATGGGGGGTTTCCAGTCTTTTGCATTGAGTGTCACATGTATGATTTTCTCCCAGTTGGTGAGAGGTCTTACGTGTGCACTAGGTGCAAGGAGCTCTTTGCTCTCAGGGAAAGAGTCCGTTCTCTAGAGGCTAGAGTAGCACACTTGGAAGACATAAGA
Source organism: Ichthyophis bannanicus (assembly GCA_033557465.1). Classification (NCBI taxonomy): domain Eukaryota; kingdom Metazoa; phylum Chordata; class Amphibia; order Gymnophiona; family Ichthyophiidae; genus Ichthyophis; species Ichthyophis bannanicus. The sequence goes on from CM066038.1 coordinate 400,736,080, forward strand.
AAGACAGAGAGGTACATAGATGAGACCTACAGGGATATAGTCCTGAAGTCCCACCTCCAGTCTGGCAGCATCCCTGTTGCCATGGAGGAGAGAGGTTACGTGACAGGAGAGCATCACCCTGGTGTGGCAGGAAGTGATCCTGTAACTAGGACATGTCCTCCAGGTGATGTAAAACCCTCTCGCACCGAGGAAGTTTCTCCAGGGCCATGTGCCCATGAGGGAAGGGTTAGGACAGCTGTTATAGTTGGTGATTCGATCATTAGACAGGTAGATAGCTGGGTGGCTGGTGGACGCGAGGATCGCCTGGTAACATGCCTACCTAGATAAGGTCTTAGATAGTGCTGGGGAGGAGTCTGCTGTCTTGGTACATGTCGATACCAATGACAGGAAAATGTGGTAGGGAGGTTCTGGAGGCTAAATTTAGGCTTTTAGGTAGGAAATTGAAATCCAGAACTTCCAGGGTAGCATTCTCTGAAATGCTTCCCATTCTACGCGCAGGACCCAAAAGGCAGGCAGAGCTCCGGAGTCTCAATGCGTGGATGAGACGATGGTGCAGAGATGAGGGTTTTGGATTTGTTAGGAACTGGGAAACATTCTGGGGAAAGGAGGGGCTCTTCCGAAGGGATGGGCTTCACCTTAACCAGGCTGCTGGCATTAACCTTTAAAAAGGAGAGAGAGCAGCTTTTAAACTAGATAATAGGGGAAAGCTGACAGTCGCCCAAGAGCGCATGGTTCGGAAGAATGTATCCTTGAAGGATACTACCAAAAGCAGAGAGGTTCCAAAAAAGAGTAAAGTAGCCCAAATGACAGAGCTTAAAGATCCCAAATTACCTATGCCTTTCAATAGCCAGATTAATATGAATAAAATACAGTCTCTAAAATGCTTGTATGCAAATGCTAGAAGTCTAAAAAATAAGATGGGAGAGTTAGAATATATAGCACTAAATGAGAGGTTAGATATTATTGGAATATCAGAGACATGTTGGAAAGAGGACAACCAGTGGGATACTGTGATACCTGGGTACAAACTATATCGTAATGATAGAGCTGATCAAATTGGTGGAGGGGTTGCTCTCTATGTTAGAGAGGGCATTGAGTCAGAAAGGATTAAAGTTTTGCAGGAAACAGAATTTGCTGTAGAATTTCTATGGATTGACATTCCATGTGAAAAGGGGAAGGCGATGGCAGTGGGGGTGTATTTTCGACCACCTGGCCAGAATGAACAAATGGATGATGAAATGCTCAAAGAAATCAAGGAAGCTAATAGTTACAGCGCAGTAATAATAATGGGTGATTTCAATTACCCCGGTATCGACTGGGTCAGTGTCACGTCAGGACATGCTATGGAGTTAAAGTTCCTAGATGAAATAAATGACTGCTTCTTGGAGCAGCTGGTTCATGAACCGACCAGAGGGGAAGCCATATTAGACCTAGTCCTTAGTAGAACACCAGATCTAGTGCAAGAGATAAGGGTGTTGGGGCCACTTGGCAATAGTGATCATAGCATGATCGCATTTGATTTAATTAGTAGAGGAGGGATAGTAAGGAAATCCACAGTACTACCTTTTAACTTTCGAAAGGGAGGCTATGATAAAATTAGGAAAATAGTTAAGAAAAAACTAAAAGGAGCAGTTGCAAAGATTAAGGACTTACATCAAGCTTGGGTGTTGTTGAAAAATACTATCTTGGAAGCCCAGACCAGCTGTATTCCATGCTTTAAGAAAAGGGGAAGGAAGTCCAAAAAACTGCCAGCATGGTTTAAAGGTGAGGTCAGAGAGGCTGTTGTTGCCAAAAAAGCATCTTTCAGGAAATGGAAAAAAAGAGCCAAACGACGAAACCTGAAAATAGCACAAGCACTGGCAAGTCAAATGCAAGGCATTGATAAGGCAGGCAAAGGGAGAATTTGCGAAGAAGCTTGCTGCGGAAGCAAAAACATGAAATAAAGACTTTTTCAAGTACATTCGTAGCAAAAAACCTGTGAGAGAGTCAGTTGGTCCATTAGATGATAGAGGGGTTAAAGGGGCACTAAGAGGCAACAAGGCGATAGCGGAGAGACTGAATGAATTCTTTGCTTCGGTCTTTACTGAGGAAGATGTAGGGATGTTACCCATGACTGAAGTGGTATTTAAAGGTGCGGAAGAATTGAAGGAAATATCGATACATCTGGAAGATGTATTACAACCATTAGATAAACTGAAGAGTAGCAAATGACCTGGGCCAGATGGTATACATCCAAGGGTGTTGAAAGAACTGAAATATGAGATTGCAGACCTGCTATTAGTAATCTGAATTTTCATTAAAATCATCTGTAATACCTGAAGATTGGAGGATCGCCAATGTAACGCCAATTTTTAAAAAGGGTTCCAGGGGTGATCCGGGAAACTACAGACCGGTGAGCCTGACGTCAGTACCGGGAAAAATGGTAGAAACCATCATAAAGAACAAAATTACTCAGCATGTAGATAGTCATGGCCTAATGGGAGACAGCCAACATGGCTTTAGATGAGGAAGATCTTGTCTTACTAATCTGTTATGTTCTTTTGAAGGTGTGAATAAACAGGTGGACAAAGGTGAGTCGGTTGATATAGTGTATCTGGACTTTCAGACAGCCTTTGACAAGGTCCCTTATCAGAGACTTTTGACAAAACTAAAGAGTCATGGGATAGGAGGCAGTGTACTATTGTGGATCAGGAAGTGGTTAAAAGATAGAAAGCAGAGGGTAGGGCTAAATGGTCAATTTTCCCAATGGAGAAAGGTAAATAGTGGTGTATCCCAGTGATCTGTGCTGGGTCCGCTGCTTTTTGACATATTCATAAATGACCTGGAAAAGGGAATAACGAGTGAGGATATCACATTTGTAGATGACACAAAACTATTTAAAGTTGTTAAAACCCAAGATGATTGTGGAAAATTGCAAGAGGATCTTGATAGATTGGAAGACTGGGCATCAGAATGGCAGATGAAATTTCATGTGGACAAGTGCAAAGTTATGCTCCTAGGGAAGAACAACCCAAACTATGGTTACACGATGCAAGGTTCCACATTAGGAACCACCACCCAGGAAAAAGATTTAGGCATCATTGTGGATAACATGTTGAAATCCTCGGCCCAGTATTCAGCGGTGGCTAAGAAAGCAAATAGAATATTAGGTATCACATGGAAAGGAATGGAAAATAAAACAAAGGATATTATAATGCCTCTATATCGTTCCATGGTGAGACCGCATCCTGAATATTGTGTGCAATTCTGGTCACCGTATCTTAAAAAGGATATAGCGTTATTAGAAAAGGTTCAGAGAAGAGCCACCAAAATGGTAAAGGGGATGGAAGGATACCCCTATGAAGAAAGACTAAAAAGGTTCGGGCTCTTTAACCTGGAAAAGAGATGGCTGAGGGGAGATATGATAGAAGTCTATAAATGAATGAATGGAGTGGAAGAGGTAAACGCAGATCGATTGTTTACGTTATCAGAATATAGAAAGACTAGGGGACACACAATGAAGCTACAGGGTGAACTATTTTAGACTAATAAAAAAATATATTTTTTCATTCAACGTGTAATCAAACTCTGGAATTTGTTACTGGAGGATGTAGTAAAGGCTGTTAGTGTAGCTGGGTTTAAAAAAGGTTTGGACAAGTTTCTGGAGGAAAGGTCCATAAACCATTATTAAGAAGGGACCCAGGATATCAGTGCTTGACCTAATACAAGCATTGTGGAACCTGTGTCTTTTGGGGAAACTGCTAGGTACGTATGACCTAGATTGGCCACTGTTGGAAACAGGATACTGGGCTTGATGGACCTTGGTCTGACCCAGTATGGCATATCTTATGTTCTTATGACTGTTTACGAAACTTTGTAATGATTTGGATGCATCCAATAATGTTCTTTTACTACACACTGAGGTGAGATGGTTATCAAAAGGAAAGGTTTTAAAGCGCGTCTTTGATCTTCGCGATGAACTAAAAACTTTTTTTTTTTTTAAGCAAAAAGCAAAACCACAATTTGAAGCACTTTTCAGTGACAAAAAGCAGCTGCTGAAAATTGCTTACTTGGTTGACATATTTGCAATATTGAACAAACTAAATTTATCACTGCAAGGACCGAACACAACGTGCCTAGATTTGTCCGACAAGATCCAAGCATTTCAAATGAAACTTCAGCTTTGGCAAAAAAAGTTAGCTGAAAATAGAACGTACATGTTGCTGAACTTATCCACTTTCTTTGAAGAAAACGAGATTGAACTTGACACAAGAAATGGAATTATAATTTCTGTCAAACGGCACTTAGAAATGCTGGAAGAAGAAATTTCAGCGTATTTTCCAAATTTACCTGGCACACCATTTGCACTTGCCAGAAGTCCATTCACAGGTAAAGTTGAAGATGTTCCTGAGATTGCACAAGAAGAGTTCGTTGAACTCATTACTAGCGATGCAGCGAAAAATGATTTTTCTTCAATGTCAGTAATTAAATTCTGGATCAAGTATTTTCAGTTGTATCCTGGACTGTCTGAGATTATGTTGCTGGAAACAGAAGTAGACGCAACACAATCTGTGAAACCGGCTTCTCAGCTTGTTGCTTATCAAGAGTAAATACCGAAATAGACTTGCTGCAGAAGATGATCTTCGTTGTGTTCGCGCAAAGACTGAGCCAAGAATTTCACATCTGGCGAGAAGGAAGCAAGCACAAGCGTCACACTGATAACATAGGCCTACTTTTTAGGTTTGACAGCGCTAACCTTTTTGCCCTTCGTCAGTCTTTTTGAATAAAGCATACTAAAACCGTTGACTACAAAATCATAATTTCAAAATCAAATATTGTTACTTGTTATTGTGATTAATTATTGTGGTTTAAGTAAGTAAATTTTATAAATAAAAACATATTGCAAAGGCCTATAATATTAATAATTCAACAAATGATTACAGCGGCAATGTGTTAATGGTAAAGGGAGACACATTTGATTTTATCATTGGTGGTCATTACAAGTTGACCAATGGTAAAAGGGGTCGCGGTACAAAAAAGGTTGAGAACCACTGCTCTAGAGGATTCCAGTGGAGCCCTTCATAAGCTTCTCTTTTGTTCCAAGAATGACTTCTTAAGTGTTTGAAAGCGAGGTTACTTACCTGTAATGGGGGTTCTCCGTGGACAGCAGGATAAGTCAGCCACACCTGGTGATGTCCTCCGGGCGGCGCCATAGACAGAAGTGCTCTCCAGAGCACACTATTTACACATATAGTGGGGTTACAGGATGGCTACACAACTTCCTTCCAGTGCCAACTATCTTGTACATTATGAAGAGCAACAAAGCCCGTAGCAAATCCACCATACCATAACAACACTGTTGGAACTCTCACAGCACCAGCCCTACAGATAATATATTGGGCCCTATAGCAGCAATACTTCTCTTACTGGGAAACCAAAATAAGCAGGACTTCAAAATAGAAGTTAACACTAGCAGACTACTATATTTCAGTCACATAGGAAAAGCACTGACATCCCTTCACTAAATACAGAGCAAGGAACCATAAATTAGAAATATACAGACAATAATTTAACTGAAACCTCCCAAGAAGTCCGACTCTGCATGCAATGCAACACTGGTGAAATAGGCACATTTCCAGTTGTATTAAGCAAAATACAAGAAATCAGATGCACACTTTCCAAAGCTGACATATTCCAGTTAATAATTTCAAAATAAAATGCTTTTTATACCTTTTTGTTGTCTAACAACAATTTTATTTTTTTTATCACATTGGTCCCAGTTTCTTTTTTTTCTCTTTTTCTTGGTCTGCTGCCCATGTGCCATTTCACCTCTCTTATGTTTTTCATCCATTCCATCCTTACATCTATCTCTGACACTGATCTTTCAGGGTTTTCTTCCACATTTTTCTTTTCTGCCTATCCACTATTGTCCTGACCTCAGTGTCGCTATCTTTATAATTTTTTTTATTATTTCTCATTTTACTTCCCAGCCCATGTCCCAACTTTTACTCTCTCCTTAGTCCCCCCCCCCCCCTATTTCCCCTGTCTTTCACCCATTCTGCTTCCACCTTCTGTACTCGGTCACTTTCCCAGCCATCATTCCCTCATCATCCCCAGTTGTGTGTCTCTTTCTCACCAGCCCCAGCTCATTCTGTGTCCTTCATTTTCTCAAGGCATTTTCCTCAGTCTTTTCTCTCCTAGCCAGTTTCTGAATGATCCCTTTCACCATCTCAACTTTATTTCCACCCTCCTCTCAATCATCTACTTGCCAATTCTCCTACCCATGGATTTTCCCCTTCATCTCCTCCTAGTCCAGTCCTGTTTAGCATCTTCCCCCTTCCAGAAGTCCAGCCCGTATTCTCACCCCTTTCCCCTTCCAGTCCAATCCAGTCCAAATTCACTTACAGACTGAATGGGGGGCACTTTCAAGACCAAAGCTATGCACCAAAAGTGAAGCATTTTAAGATACATACTCCAGTGACCCAGAAGGAGCTCTTAAGTTAAAAAAAACAAACCACCTGGCATTAGGCATTTGTACTCTTCCTGTTACCCAAGTTTGTGCTTTTGTATCTTTTACTGTCACCAGGCAGTGCCATAAATTCTAATTCTCATAGGACAAGCAGGATGAGTCAGCCACACTTGGTGACGTCATCTGATGGCGCCGAGACGGAAGTACTCTCCATAGCTCAGAAGGGCTTTTTGCCCTTCTGAGCATGGGCCAACTGGCCCCACCCCCCTGCCCGCCCCTAGCTAGCCAGTTTCAGTTCTTCCGCCTTGCCAGCAAGACGGACCTTCTACTCTCCAACTGAAATGAAACATCAAATCTTGAACTTATTCTTATCCTGTAGAGAAAGAAGAGGAATTTCCCCCTTTTACTTGTCCAGCTAGACTAGTCCAGACAAGTGAGTTGTGTCCCCCTACCACCCTACCAGCAGATTGGTGGAGACAAAGAACCAATGAAAGGAGAAAGCGTAGTTACTAATCTGTAACAGGTGTTCTCCAGGGACTGCAGGAATCAGTCCTCATAACCCTCCCTTCTCCCCATGGAGTTGCTTCTTTATCATTTTTGCCCTCTTTAGCTATGTCATTTGACTGAGGCAAGATGGCACCCTTGGGTGGAAAGAGGACCATGCATGCGTGATGCATCTCCCAAAGGCTTTCTTTGGAAGCTGGGGAGATGCTTTCGTGCAGTGCTATGTCATCGTCATCCATATGTGAGGAATGATTCCTGCTGTCCCTGGAGAACATCGATTACAGGTGAGTAACTATGCTATTCCTCCCTGCCACAAGAGCAGGCGGTCCCCACCCGAGGACCCAAGCGCAAGCATCCTCTTGGGCGGAGCGGAGCTCAGTAGCCCCTGCGTATATTTGTTGGGCAGCGATGTGGGCACCCCTTTCCACTTTTGTCCAGCTTTACTGCTTGGATGTCCACGTGTGGGCGGATATGGCCTTTGGCTCAAGGGTTTGCAAGCTACTTGTTTTCTTCCCAGCCCGGTGCTGTTTTAGCTTTGGTTCATCCCCTTGTATGGACTGGTCTAGTAGAATGATATGGAAGGTGGCATTTTACTTACCAGTTAATGTTCTTCCCTTGAGCCCTGCTAGACCAGCCTAGGGCCCGCCCCTGGAACTGTAGTGCTCTGTTCTTCTGTTGCAGTAGCCTTGGGTCTGCTGTGATTTTTTTCTTGGCTCTGCATGTTCATCTTCTTCTGAAAGCTTTCTGTTTGTGATTTCCTGTACATAGTTCTCTACTGTTTTTGTTACACATTGTTGCCCACGTTGAAGTTGTGTGAGGCTTGCCATGTTTCTCTAATGCTTTGGGACAAATACTGAAGGGACCTCTGGTGGCTGAGGCGAATAGCGGCATGGTAATGTTACCATTGAAACTTGGGCTTTTTATTGGTTCTTTGTCTTTTCCATTCTGCTGGTAGGGGAACACAGTCCTCTTGCCTGGACCGGTCTAGCAGGACTCAAGGAAAGGACATTAACTGGTAAGTAAAATGTCACCTTTTGGGCCCCTATAAAGGATAGTGTTGCAGAGGGCCCTCCCATAGCAGCCATGGTCATTCCCTTTAATCTGGGGCCAACAATCAAGAAATGTGGGAGAATATAGGGGCAGTCTTCACTATTTCATGTCTCATTTGGAGTGGAAGAGTAGCTTATTTTAATATTGTCTGTTGCCCTGGATCCCTTTTTGTTCAGTGCTGCTCCAGGTACCTTGTGATTGCCATGCTGGTCTGGTGGTCCCGGGATCTAGTCCTGCCTGTTACCTTGTGTTCCTTCTGTGAGACTTCTCCCCATGGCGGCAGGAGATGACACGCTTCTTAGGCATACACTTCTCCTGCTATGCTTCCTCTGGGTCGCACTGGTCTGTGCTGTACAGCAGAAGCACGTGCCTAAGAAGCGTGTCATCTCCTGCCGCCATGGGGCCAAGTCTCATAAGATGACATACTTCTCCTGTTGCAACAGGGCCAGCCTGTCCACTAGGCAAGCTAGGCAGCTTCGTGCCGCCGCTTTGTTGCCTGTGGCAGGCCATCTGCTTCGGCATACATGGCCTGCTGCTTCTGATCCCCCTCTGATGCATCTTACTGTCGGAGGAGGGTCAGAAGCAGCTGCCCCTTTTAAAATGCTGCTGCTGCCCATCCCCTCTTCCGAAGATGGGATTAGCAATGGCACAGGGTGGGGGCTGCACAGCCGGGGTTTCTGCCTGGGGCGTCGGAAATTCTTGATCTGACCCTGTGTTGCACAGCACAGAGGAAGCATAGTGAATGGTTTTGCTAGGATTGGCACCTTCAGGCAGGAGCACGCACTAACGGAGGGACTAAGTGCCGGAATGTAGCTGTGTGCTGCATGCTGTTTGTTTTAATCATTTGAGTTCTCTAAATATAGAGCAGTTTTACTGTCTCGGCAGCAATTAAGTGTGGGTGGCAGTGGCAGGCCTCTTTACTGAGCGCAGGGGCTGCTTGGGCAGTGTTTACACCACTGCTATCAGTTTGTGCTGTTACTACCTGTCCTTGGCAGGTATTTAGTTGGACTTCACGCTGTTGCTGCCCTGTGCAAGTGCACAGCTTGCACAGTGGGTTGCGCTGGCCTGTTAGGAGATGAATTGATCGTGATGGTATTCTCTCCATTGCTCTGATCCCTTGAATCTGAGTAATGGAGGAAAAAACAACACGGTATCTGTGCATCTGCTGGGGCTAGAGTGCAGCCATCAGCAAGTTTCTTTTGTAGTGAATTCATATCTTGAGATGGATCTGACTTGGTCCCTTCACAGAGCTAGCCTCAGAGTTGGTTCAATATTTGAGTGCCCTAGGTAGACCTTAGCTGAAAAGAAACCCTATTCAGAGTGGAATAGAAATGCAAAAAATTGAACTCTGGAAACAAAATTAGAAAAAAGGAACCCTCATTTTTTTGTTTTTTGTTTTAGCAAAACAAACCCAAGAGAGGGAAATATAACAACCACAGTCTCGCTGTTGTCTCTCCTTTTAAGGGAACCTCATCTCTACTGCAAGCTAAGTGACATGGTTTACCTTTCTAATAATTAAAAAGGAGAGACAACAGCGCGAGTGTGGACAGGGCTTGTCTTGCTTGCTTTGAAAACTTCTCCCCATAAATGACATAATCAAAAACAGCACATGCTTATTGTATTTGCGGAAAAGTGCTTTATTTCATTAAGAACAGGCATGAGGAAATCATCTGGCTGGTGCAGCTGAGCAGGCTAGGGAGAGGGAATGCTGAGTGTTATACTAGATGCATGTTACATAGAAATTTTGTATATGAAGATGCATACTGGGAATTCCCACTAAGTAAGGATAATGAAGTAATAGCCAGAAACAAGCAGCAAATAGCTTGGTTGTATTTAGGAGTGTATGACAGATGTGTTTTTTGTCTCTTTATTAATTAGCCATGTGGATAAAGAGACCTTTGGGTATGTTGCTGTTGATTCCCTCTTATAACTTTCCCATTGTTGTCACTGGGTTTCAGTGTTACACAGTACAATAACCTGCAACCTTGGCATGACTCAGGACCAGAGAGTGCATATTAAGAGGTTGATGAGGAGGTGAAAGAATGAGAAACAGAAAAAGTGTGAGTGTATGTACACATATAACTCTGTTTTGGAAAAGGATGAAATGCATGGGTTAAGCTTTGTACAGCCAGAAAGGAAACATACAAAAATAGGGATAATGAACAGTACATTTGAATTCATTATCCTAATCCCCAATGTTACACTGGATTGATAAGGAAGTATTTATTATCATCCCTCCAGTCTAGTCCCGAAATCAGGAGTTGTCAGCCTCTCACAGCAGCTTGGAGACAGAGAAATTTCATTTCTGTGACATCACGGGTACATAAGCTGATACCCCTCCTGTATACACCAGTTCTCTCAGTCTCCAAGCAGCTGGAGGTTGGCGTGAGCCTGATGGGGGCTCACTGGAGGAGCAATTAAGGACCTTTTAGTTAAGATTACTTGAAATGAATTGGGTTTCTTTGTAAAAAAAAATAAAAAATAAAAAAATAAAAAAGGATATAAAGCTGCACTTGGCTCTTCCCTTATGGTTGGGGGGTTCCCTCACTAGTTTTTAGTTGCGGCTGAGTCCTTCAGCCTCTTCCTCTCTCTCCTTTACCTGGCGGCTCCGGGGGGGGGAGGAGAATTGGTGCTTGAGCGACGAGAAGCGACGGTGAAAGGATGAGCTTGTGGTGAGAGTGGCCCGTAGCGAGTGCAGAGGTGCTGCCTGCTTGTGCTATCGGGTCGCGGAGGTCAGCGGCCTGTCAGCATTTGGGGCGGAGCCACTCACCTTGGGTCCATCGGTGGAAAGGACACCCGCTCAGCCCGAAGCGGCAGCTCTCCCGCCGGCGATAGAGCGCCGTGGGTGTAGGGCTGCCCGCGAAAGGTAGGTGTGCTTCTGAGGCGGGAAACGTAGGTGCAGCGACACGTGGCCGGGGAGTGCAGGCCGTGCCGCGTGTTGGGTGCGCGGGAAACCGCCGTTTTTTGTGAGCGGCTCATTTCTTCGGTCTCCAGTGAGCGGGGAGCCTCGTTTCAGCTGCCCTTTGTCGGGGGGGGGGGCAGTGGGGGGAGGTCCCTGCTCAGATTTGGTGAGCGTGTGTTTGGAAAAAGAAAAAAAAAAAAGAAACTGCTACATAAAGGGGACACACCTGTTTTATTAGGTTGGTGTGCTTGCAGAGGCTCCTTTCCTGAGGGCCTTGTTAGCTGGGCTCCGGGGGTGAGCAGATGTCTCCAAAAGCGCTCTGTTTGCTCTGCGGGGCAAAGCGTAGCACGCTTTCAGAGGCCGGCATCTGCAAGGGCTGCGCAGAGGAGTCGGCGGCGCGGTGCAAGAGTGCAGACGGCGGGGTGGACGTCCCCAAGGTCGCTATGGGTGATCAGGGGTCCCCTCGCACCCCATCGCCAGAGCCCATCCCTGGCACTTCCTCGTCAGTTTCGGATGTCTGCGGGCCACAAGCCCCGCTAGCGGGAGGTTTGGCGGCCATTTTTTCCCCCAGAATTCGTGGCAGTTATACAGCGAGTGCTTGGTGCGGCCGCTGGGGGGCCTGCTTCAGCGGCTGCCGAATCGTCCCAGGGGAGAAAGAGCCTGGGTCCTCCTCTGGCAGCAGGCGAGTCCGCTCCGGTTGCGAAGCGGTCCAGAGCGGAGAGGGATTCCATCTTCTCAGAGGGGGACCGTTCGGAGGAGCCGGACTTGGAGTTCGAGGAAGAGTTGGAGGAAGGCGAGATTGCAGACCAGGAGGAACAGGCCAGGGTAGTTCGGGTTTTTCGCAGGGAGGAGTTGCCCGCGATCATTTCTGAGACTCTCAAGGCTCTTAATATGCTCGCCGGGGTGTAGGCGGAGGAGTCGGCCCTGGAGGACCCTTTGTTGCAGGCCTTCCGAAAGACCCAGCGGGCTTTCCTGGTACATAGGGTGTTTCGGGAGATGATTCAGGAGGAGTGGAACGTCCCCGAGACAGCTCTCAAGGAGTCTCGGGTTATGGCACGACTGTACCCCCTTCTGGAGCAGGATAAGGAGTTATTTAAGTATCCCAGGGTTGATGCGGTGGTATCAGCGGTCACCAAGAAGACGACTATTCCAGTTGAGGGGGTTGCGGCCCTCACAGATAGTCAGGACCGGAAGCTGGAGACTTCGTTAAAGCAGGTCTTTGAGGTCAATGCGCTTTCGTTGCAGGCGTCCATTTGTGGGGCGTGGGTGGCGAGAGCATGTCTTCGCTGGGTACAGCGCATTCAGGTGGATCAGGCGGACAGCGTGGCCGAGGAGGCGGCAAAGTTGGAATCGGGGGCGGCCTACCTCGCGGATATCCAGTATGACCTTATTAGGGGCCTGTCCAAGAGTATGTCTTAGGCAGTGGCAGCTCGGCATTACCTGTGGCTGCGTAATTGGGCGGCGGACAGTTCGTCTAAGGCTCGCCTCAGTAAGCTTCCTTTCCGGGGGAAACTCCTGTTTGGGGAGGATTTGGATAAGATTGTTAAGGACTTGGGTGAGTCCAAGGGCGGTCGTCTCTCGGAGGACAAGCCGAAGCAAGGGAGAGCGCCTTCACTGCCTAAGGGGCAGCAGAGGGAGTTTCGGCGTTTTCGTTCCCCTCGGTTTGGGCAGAGTCAGAGGACCCGTTTTCCCTATAGGAACCAGGGGTTTCGGGGTTTACGAGGGGCAGGCAGAGGCTTTGGGGCGGCGGCCTCCTCGTCTGCCTCTTCCGGCAGTGTCCGTAAAGCCCATTGAAGTCAGGGGGGCCCGGGCGGGAAGCGTCCCCATGGGGGGGGGGGGGGGCGCGTTTACGGGAGTTTTATCCTGCCTGGGTCCGGGTTACCTCGGATCAGTGGGTGCTGGAGGTGATTCGAGAAGGGTATGCGTTAGAGTTGCGGCGCCCGGTGACGGACTCCTTTTGTGCAGTCTCCCTGCAACGCCCGGTTCAAACGCAGGGCGGTTGGGGAGACGGTACAGAGGTTGTTGGTTCTCCGGACCATACTGCCGGTGCCTCCAGACCAGTTAGGCTGCGGTCGGTACTCCATTTATTTCATAGTACCAAAGAAGGAAGGGGCCTATCGGCTGATTTTAGACCTCAAAAAGGTGAATCGTTGTCTCCACGCATCTCATTTTCGGATGGAGACGTTGCGGTCTGTCATCGTGGTGGTGCGCAAAGGGGAGTTCCTTCCGTCCCTGGATCTCACGGAAGCGTATCTGCACATACCTATACGGCAGCAGCATCAGAGGTTTCTCAGGTTCGTGCTCCCGATGGGGCATTTTCAGTTTCAGACTTTGCCGTTCGGCCTAGCTACGGCACCCCGTAGCTAGGCCGAACGGCAAAGTTCACCAAGGTCATAGTGGTAGTGGCGGCAGCCTTGCGCAAGGAGGGTGTTTTAGTGCATCCTTATCTGGACAATTGTTTGATGAGGGCAAAGTCCAGGGAAGAGAGCGCAGTGGCTACAGCCAGGGTGGTAGAATTCCTAGAGAGCCTCGGTTGGGTGGTCAACAGAGTGAAGAGCAAGTTGACCCCGTCGCAGGATCTGCAGTATCTGGGAGCACACTTCGACACCAGGTTGGGGAGAATGTTGCTTCTGCGGCAGCGGGCGATAGCGTTGCGCACTCTGGTACGCCAGTTTCTTTGCAGGAGGCGGCCCACGGCTTGGCATTACCTTCAGGTGCTCGGAACGATGGCGGCGACCCTCGAGGTGGTGCCGTGGGCGCGGGCCCACATGAGGCCGTTGCAGAGGGCGTTGTTGCGGAGGTGGTCTCACCAAACTGACTCCTTGTCGACCGCTCTTCTGTGTCCTCCGGAGGCGCGCAAGGCTCTGCGCTGGTGGTTACGACCAGAGTGTCTCGAGAAGGGCATGCCATTGGAGTCTCCGGAGTGGCAGACGCTGACAACGGACGCCAGTCTGTTCGGCTGGGGGGCTCACTTTCAAGGAAGGTTCGCTCAAGGACAATGGACCGAGCAGGAGAAGGGCTGGTCCATCAACAGGTTAGAATTGAGAGCGGTAGCCCTAGCTCTGCGCAAGTTTCAGCCTTATCTCCAAGGGAGGGCCATTCGAGTGTTCTCTGACAACGGAACGGCGGTGGCATACATCAACCGGCAGGGCGGGACGGGCAGCATACCGCTCGAGACGGAAGCGCAGGGTTTGTTCGAGTGGGCCGAAGAAAACTTAGAAGCGTTGTCGGCAGCGCATGTTGCCGGGGTAGACAATGTGCAGGCCGACTTTTTGAGCCGGGTGAAGGTGGACCAGGGGGAGTGGGCGCTTCATTCGGAAGTGTTTGCGATGCTGGTGCGGCGCTGGGGTACGCCTCTCATGGATCTGATGGCCACCTTTCAGTCGGCGCAGGTGAGTCGTTTCTTCAGCAGAAGGAAGGAGCGGATGTCGGAAGGCCTGGATGCACTCCTTCAGTCTTGGCCGGAGGGCCATCTTTTGTACGTGTTCCCGCCATGGGTGCTGATCGGTTGCGTGTTGCAGCGCGTGGAAAGGCACAGGGGCCTGGTGGTCCTGATCGCGCCGGACTGGCCAAGGAGGCCATGGTACGCAGACCTCATGAGGCTGGTAGTCGACGACCCGTGGCAACTTCCCCTGCAGGATGATCTGCTGTCGCAGGGTCCCTTGCGCATGCCCCAGGTAGCTCGATTCTCGCTTACGGCTTGGCTCTTGAAAGGGCAAGGATGATGGTGAAGGGTTATTCGTTGGCGGTGATCTCCACCTTGCTAAAGGCTCGTCGCAGGTCAATGTTGTTGGCTTATGTTCGAGTGTGGCGAGTTTTCGAAGATTGGTGCAGGAGTAGGCAGATTGTAGCGCTAAAAGTGTCTCTCCCGCAGGTGTTATCGTTCTTGCAGGACGGTTTTCAAAAGGACCTGGCGGTTTCCTCATTGCGAGTGCAGTTAGCAGCGTTGTCCTGTTACAGGGGCAAAGTTGCCGGGGTAGCACTTGGAGGGCATCCGGACATAAAGCGTTTCTTGAAGGCGGTGTCGCTCTTGCGGCCTCCTCGATCGCAGGTGGTGCCGCCTTGGGATCTCCCTTTAGTCTTGAGGGTGCTAGTTAGGGAGCCCTTTGAGCCACTATCCAGGGCGTCCTTGAAAGATCTTACCCTCAAAGTGGTTTTCTTGGTGGCTATTTGTTCGGCTCGG
This sequence comes from Ichthyophis bannanicus, assembly GCA_033557465.1. Classification (NCBI taxonomy): domain Eukaryota; kingdom Metazoa; phylum Chordata; class Amphibia; order Gymnophiona; family Ichthyophiidae; genus Ichthyophis; species Ichthyophis bannanicus. The sequence goes on from CM066038.1 coordinate 400,751,167, forward strand.
CGGATCTCCGAGTTGCAGGCGTTGTCCTGTCGGAAGCCTTTTCTGTCCTTTTTGGATTCGAAGGTGGTTTTGAGAACGGTGCCGTCCTTCCTGCCAAAGGTGGTGTCGGCGTTTCATGTGAATCAGGTTCTTTCTTTGCCGGTGTTTAGGGCTGGCAGGGCAGAACAGCATGCAGATCAGTTGCATCGATTAGACGTGGGTCGTGCGTTGAAGGGCTATGTGAGTTGGACAGCTGGTTTTCGTAAGTCAGATAGATTGTTTGTTTTGTTTGCGGGGCCTCGTAAAGGCGAAGCAGCGTCTAAGTCTTCCATTGCCCGTTGGGTGAAGGAGGCCATAGCGTCGGCGTAACTCCTGAAGGGTAAGGAGGTGCCAGAAGGGCTTCGGGTGCATTCTACTAGAGCTCAGGCGGCCTCTTGGGCAGAGAGTGGTTTAGTGCCGGCAGCGGAGATTTGCAAGGGGGCTACTTGGTCATCTCTCAATTCCTTTGTTAAGCATTACCGTCTGGATGTCTAGATGGGCAGGGATGCCGTTTTTGGATCGGCGGTGCTTCAGACTGGTTTACGGGGTCCCACCCTATGAGGATTTTCACTGCTCTGTTACATCTCCTGATTTCAGGACTAGACTGGAGCACTGTTCCCTCTAAGCTGTGCGCGTGTGCGTGCGCACACACCTCGCCGAGAGAGTGCACATACTTTACAACAGAGTGCACAAAAATTTTGGTTCTGATTCTGATAGAAAACAACACAGATGTCTTAAAATTTTAAAGTTGTGTATTTACGGTTTTCACAAGTTCTAAAATATTTTCTAGTGCAATCAATGTGGTGTACATACTGTATTCTGACGTGTAGTCAAATTGTAAAGTATATAACTCCGAGTGTCATGTGGTGCACAAAAATTTAACCTTCCTTCAAAAGCTGCACAGCTGATATTTTATGCGCACACAGCCTACAGAAAATTAGAGGGAACATTGGACTGGAGGGACGATAAGGAAGGTGAAATTAGACTTACCTGCTAATTGTTGTTCCTTGAGGAACTCCAGTCTAGTCCCGTATCCCGCCCGGAGAAGTTTGGTAGACCATAGCCGGAAGCGTCAGAGTGTTATAGGTAAGTTACTGGTATGGTGTACGGGCTTCAGGTTTTTTCTTGGTAGGGTGGGATCGGAGATGAATCGGGGAGTGGTCCTGGGCCTGTCACTATAGCAGAGTTCGGGCCTGGGTGTCTGTTGGCCATTAACTGTAATGGAAGAGTAAAGTGTACTTATAATTCTCTAGTTAAATTGATAGATGGGTTGCAATGTTTCGATTACTTACTTGTTGCTCCGGGGAGTCTGCTTTGTCAATAGGTTACTGGTGTATACAGGAGGGGTATCAGCTTATGTACCCGTGATGTCACAGAAATGAAGTTTCTCAGTCTCAAAGCTGCTGTGAGAGGTTGACAACTCCTGATTTCGGGACTAGACTGGAGTTCCTCAAGGAACAACAATTAGCAGGTAAGTCTAATTTCACCTTATAACGAACCATGATCCCTATTACCTCTTTAACTTCCGTGCTTTCATGGTGTGTCAGTTTCTCAGATAACATCCAAAACCTTAGCTAACTTTACCTGGCCAAAATATTGCTGTTCTCTGGAGATTACACCTGGGAAAAGTAAATGTGTTCTCTGTAACCCCATTAAACCAATACTACTATCTAATCCGGTGGTTCTCAACCCAGTCCTCTGGGACCTCCAGGCCAGTCAGGTTTTCAGGATATCCACAGTGAATATGCATGAGAGAGATCTGCATGCACTGCTTCCATTCTATGCAGATCTATCTCATGCATATTAATTTGGGTATCCTGAAAACCTGACTGGCCTGGGGATCCCAGACGACGAGGTTGAGAACCACTGATCTAATCGGTGTAAAATTAATTTGCCTGTTGCTTGGCTTCTGTGCTTTCGCTTATGATTTATAGATTGAATTGAATGTCATTTGGGTTGCACCTTTTTACATGGAAAACATACTTAGCATATGTTAAAAATATAAGTAGATAGATATAAGTACAGCAATAAATAAATACAGTAAATCATAACAACATAAGAACATAAAAGATATGCCATACTGGGTCAGACCAAGGTCCATCAAGCCCAGTATCCTGTTTCCAACAGTGGCCAATCTAGGTCATAAGTACCAAGCAGTCTCCCCTAAAGACATGGGTCAAGCAGTGATATCCTGGGTCCCTTTTAATAATGGTTCCTTATCGTTCCTCCAGCTTAGTCCTCGACGTATGGGTAGTGTACCTCCTCCTGCAGCATGAAGACTGGACCAATCAGAATTCAACTCCCCTGGATCCGTCACCCCAGGCAACTCTGGAACTCCAGTGTGTCCAGTCTTCATGCAGCAGGAAGACGTTAGTGAGCCTAGCTGGGCTCACTGGTTGAGGAGTTATTTGTCTTTTTTTCCCTAGCTAACCTTTTAGGGTCTTTAGTTTGGGTCCTATTTGGGCTTATTTTTCTTTTATAGTTGTCAGGTTACTATTCCTTTAAATTTCTTCTTACTATCACGGCACTCCGTGAGGGGGGGGGCCTCAGGAAAGTCCCTCTCCTGCTCAGCCTTTGCCGCTTTTGATTTGTGAGTCATTTCCCCTTTGGATGAACGGATCTCTGCCCCAGGGATCTTCGGGGCAGAGCTCCGGCGGCAGCTGCACAGCGACTCCTCTCCGGAGGGTTGCTGAATTTACTTATTTGGTGCCGGTGAGTGCTGTCAGCTGGGGCAGATCAGAACTGCTTCAGAGCCGTGTTCTGTAATCTCCCCTGCTGTTCTGCGATTTCTCTGTACTAAGCCTGCTTGTTCGGGGGACTCCCGGGGTCGCGGTATTCGGGGGGTGCGAGGTCTCTGCATGCGGGGTTGGCTTCCCTCGGGCGGTTTTTTCTCGGCGGGGGAAAAAGCGCGCCAACTTTCCTGACTGCCGCGGCCATTTTTTTCTGAATCGCGGTTTGTTTTCCTTCGTGCTTCCCGCGGTAGCCTTTTTTCCTTTCTTTCATTTCCTTCCATATTTTAGCTTGTTTCATCAGTTTTCTCTTGTTTTCAGTTGTTTTTAGTTTCTGGTCAGCCCTTTATCCTCCGCATCCACCGGTCTCGCGGCTCCTAAGGGGGGGGGAGGTGCTCAGCGTGTGCTTCCTCTTCTCAGCGGGGCAGTTGTGGAATACGCGGTTGGTCTGCCCTGGGGTGTCCTTGGGTGGCCTAATCTTTACAAAAAAAAAAAAAATATATATATATGTACAGAGATTTACAGGGGGACAGAAAGGGCCCTGATCTATCGGGAGTCTCATCTGCTGCTAGCTGAGCAAGGGGGAGAAGTTTCCCTCCTTACATCTGCACAGATTTTTCCTTGGCTGCTACCGTTCAATTACCGCTGGGTTCCTTTGGGGCCTTCAGCCGGTTCTTGCCATTTTCAGTAGTGCACTGCTAGCTTTCCCAGCGCAAAGGTTCCCATGCCAGGGGGATCCCTCTGTCTCATTTGTGGATCTCGGCGGGGCGCTGACGCGGAGACAGGAGTGTGCCCTCGCTGTGCCTCGCTGTCCCGCAGTATGGAACAGCGCCTGGAAAGTGCTTTACCTACGACGGCACAGACTGCTGCCGCAACAGGAGACTTGGAGTCTCCTTTGGAGGGACCCTCGGGGCTTTCTTCTGCCAGTTGCTTACCATCTGTAGGACAGTCCAGCCTCGGGGGGGCTTTGCCCTTGGAGGATTTTTCTCCCGATTTTGTTTTGCTCCTGCACCAGGCGTTCTGCCGTAGGCGCCAGGTTATGGGAGCTGCACCTGCCCCAGCGCAGGGACTGTCTGCTCAGTCCTCTTCCGGAGAGTCCCCGTTGTCCGACAGCAGGGCTCCTAAGCGGCAGCGGGTGCACGACTCTTTTCCTTCAGAGGCTGAATGGCCTGAAGGTGATGAACCTGAGTTCGACCAGGAGGTGGATGCCGATGGTTTGGAAGAGGGCGAGCTTCCCGAGCCGGAGGATCAGGCAAAGATTATTCGCGTGTTCCGCCGTGAGGAGCTGCCAGCTCTGGTTTCGGAGGCGCTTCAGACTTTGGGGTTGGCTCCTACGGCTCCGGTGGCGGAGGCCGACGGAGCGGATCCCATCATTCAAGCGGTGCGACAAACTAATGTGGTGTTCCCCATTCACAAAGTAATTGACCAGATGATTCAGGCCGAGTGGGACACTCCTGAATCGGGCCTCAAAGGGGTTAAGATTATGCGTCGTCTTTATCCTTTGTCAGACGCAGATCTAGAACGTTTTCGGTCTCCTAAAGTCGACGCAGCCGTGTCGGCGGTGACTAAGAAAACCACCATTCCGGTGGAAGGGAGTGCGGCTTTACGGGAGCCGCAGGATCGGAAAATGGACGGACTGTTAAAGCAAGCCTTTGAAGCGGACGCGATTGCCTTACAGGCTTCCGTCTGTGGTGCTTGGGTTGCCCGTGCCTGTTTACGCTGGGTTCAGCGGTTTCAGCAGACTCCTTCCTTGGAGGCCGACATGTTGACGGAAGTTCACCGCTTGGAATCTGGTGCGGCGTATTTGGCGGACGTCCAGTATGATCTCATCCGCGCTCTTTCTAATAGCATGGCATCCGTGGTGGCGTCCCGTCGAGCCCTTTGGTTAAAAAGTTGGGCGGCCGATGGCTCTTCCAAGTCACGGTTGGGAAAATTACCGTTTAAGGGTAGACTCCTCTTCGGTGAGGATTTGGATAAATTGGTCAAAGATCTAGGAGAGTCCAAAGGCGGTCGCCTACCGGAAGACAGACCCAAGCGGGGTAGGTCGATTCCGGTGGCTCGGGGGCAGTTTCGGGACTTTCGTAGGTTCCGTTGGCCCCGTTATGGCGGCTTCCAGCGTGGCAGATTTAGCTCCAGAGTGTCGGGGTTTCGTGGCTTTCGAGGAGCCAGCCGAGGATTCTCGGCGACCGGTTCCCCAGCCGCTCGCAAGCCCCAATGAAGGGCGGCGGGTCCAGGTGGAGCTACCATTAATCGGAGGACGTCTTCGACGTTTTCTCTCCGCTTGGACCCAAATTACTTTCCGATCAGTGGGTTTTGGACATCATTCGGGACGGGTATGTTCTCGATTTGGCACGTCCAGTGCTCGATTCCTTTGTAGCGTCCCCCTGCCGGGTGTCCGAAAGACCCTTCAGGTCCGCCAAACGCTCGATCGTCTTCTTCTGCTGGGGGCGGTTATTCCCGTACCACAAGCGGAATATGGTCTGGGACGGTACTCCATCTATTTCGTGGTGCCAAAGAAGGGTGGAGATCTTCGTCCCATTTTGGATCTCAAAGGAGTGAATCGTTGTCTGCAGATTCCCCACTTTCGAATGGAAACCCTGAGGTCCGTCATAGTAGCTGTTCGCCGGGGCGAGTTTCTCACGTCTCTCGACCTCACGGAGGCTTATCTCCATATCCCGATTCGAGAAGACCAGCAGAAGTATCTCCGCTTCGCACTGCCCTGGGGTCATTTCCAGTTTCAGGCTTTGCCCTTCGGGCTGGCGACCGCACCGCGGGTCTTCACCAAAATCATGGTGGTGGTGGCAGCAGCCTTGCGCAAAGACGGCGTACTAGTGCATCCCTATCTGGACGATTGGTTGATTCGCGGGAAGTCTCGCGCGGAAAGCTTGGCGGCGACGGCAAAGGTAGTGGCGCTCTTACAGTCGCTCGGCTGGGTGGTCAACCCCCACAAAAGCCATTTGGTACCAACGCAGCTCCTGGAGTATTTGGGGGTGCAGTTCGAAACATGTGCGGGGTTGGTTTCTTTTCCCGACCGCAGGATCTTGACCCTTCAGTCCCTCGTGCGGAAGTTCCGTCAGTCTCCAGCCCCGTCGGCATGGCATTATCTGCAATTGCTGGGGACTATGGCAGCTTCTCTGGAGGTAGTGCCTTGGGCACGCTTTCACATGCGTTCGCTCCAGCGGGCCTTGCTCCGTCGCTGGTCCAACCAGTCCGACTCCCTGAGCAAACGTCTACCTTGCCCGATGGCGGTTCGGAGGGACCTCCGATGGTGGTTGAGTCCAGTAACACTTCGCGTAGGGATGCCATTGGAGCAGCCAATGTGGGTTCCGCTCTTGACGGATGCCTGCCTGACGGGCTGGGGCGCTCACTACGAGGGTCAGTTCGCTCAGGGGCTCTGGTCTCCGGAGGAGAGCACTTGGTTGATCAATCGCTTGGAACTTCGGGCCGTTCGATTGGCATTGCAACACTTCGAGACTCGGATATCGTCTCGGGCGGTGCGAGTTCTCTCCGACAATGCGGCGCCTGTGGCCTACATCAACCGACAGGGGGGAACCGGAAGCGTCGGTCTGGAGGCGGAGACTCGAACGTTGTTCGAGTGGGTGGAGCCCCGACTGCCAGCCCTCTCTCCGCGGCGCACATCGCCGGAAAAGACAACGTAACGGCGGACTTTCTCAGCAGGGTTCAGGTGGATCCCGGCGAATGGGAACTTCATCCCATGGTGTTTGCACAGCTGGTTCAGCGTTGGGGACAACCGGTCATGGACTTGATGGCCACGTTCCACTCGGCGAAGGCGGCTCGATTCTACAGTCGACGGCGGGAGCCGATGTCCGAGGGTTTGGATGCCCTCTTGCAGATTTGGCCCTCCGCGGGTCTTCTCTACGTGTTTCCTCCGTGGCCCCTGCTGGGACGAGTGATTCAGTGTATCGAGGCTCACCGGGGTCGAGTGCTGTTGATAGCGCCAGATTGGCCTCGTCGTCCTTGGTATGCCGATCTGATGCGGTTGGTGGACGGTTCTCCGTGGAGGCTTCCCTTGGTTCCGGATCTGTTGTGTCAGGGTCCTCTTCGCATGCCTCAAGTGGGGAGATTCTCTCTTACGGCCTGGCTATTGAAAGGGCTCGGCTGAGGAAACGGGGTTATTCCCGTTCGGTCGTGGCGACCCTGTTGCAAGCGCGCAAACGTTCCACGTCGCTGGCCTATGTTCGCGTTTGGCGTATTTTTGAGGACTGGTGCTCTCGACATCAGCTACGAGCGGCTACAGCCTCTCTTCCGGTGATCCTGGATTTCTTGCAAGACGGTTTTGCTAAAGGTTTGGCCGCCAGTTCTTTGCGTGTCCAATTGGCGGCACTGTCCTGTTATCGTGGAAAGGTTCAAGGTGTGTCTTTAGGGGCTCATGCTGATGTAGTTCGTTTCTTGCGAGCTGTCTCTCGGTTACGTCCGGCTCGCAGGGTCTCGGTGCCCTCATGGGATCTTAATTTGGTGTTGAGGGCCCTCTCGGCAGCGCCTTTTGAGCCTCTTTCTCGCAGTTCCGTAAAGGATTGACTCTCAAAACGGTTTTTCTTGTGGCGATTTGTTCGGCACGCCGTATTTCTGAGCTCCAGGCTCTTTCATGCAGAGAGCCTTTCCTGTCCTTCTCGGCTCAAAAGGTGGTTCTGCGACCTGTGCCTTCCTTTTTACCTAAGGTGGCTTCTCCTTTCCACTTGAATCAGGTCGTTTCCCTTCCGGTATTTTCGGAGTCGGAGGGACGGGCTTCGGATCGCGGTCTCAGTCGGTTGGACCTCAAGAGGGTCTTGCGCCGCTATTTGAAAGTTACCAGTGATTTTCGTAAAACGGACCGCTTATTTGTGCTGTTTGGAGGTTCCCGCAAAGGTGAAGCGGCGGCAAAGGCCTCTATTGCTCGGTGGATTAAAGAAGCCATTGGCTCGGCTTATCTCTTACACGGTCGAGTCCCGCCTATGGGGTTGCGTGCTCATTCTACGCGAGCGCAAGCCGCGTCCTGGGCGGAGTTCGGATTAGTTTCGCCAGTGGATATCTGTAAGGCGGCCACGTGGTCTTCTTTGCATACTTTCAGTAAACATTATCGACTTGATGTCTTGGCGACGAGCGATGCCGGTTTTGGTTCCGCGGTTCTGCGTGCCGGCTGGCAAAATCCCGCCCGTTAGGCTGCTTTGATACATCCCATACGTCGAGGACTAAGCTGGAGGAACGATAAGGAAATAGTAATTACACTTACCTGGTAATTGTAGTTCCTTGAGAGACGACAGCTTAGTCCTCCTGCCTCTCCCTATTTCCTTTCTTTTAGCGCGGCACGCCTTGGGTTCAGAGGTACATATTCCCAGGTGAGTGCGTTCTCTTCTTTTCCTTCTTTTCCTTGCTTTTCGCTACAATGTTTTTTGTTTCCTTTCATGCTCGCTCTCTGTTTCTGCAGTGGCAGGGGCGGGATTTTCCGTCCCTATGTCTAGTGGCTTTTGGATACAATTTCAAAACGAAAAAAAAAAACAACCAAAAAACCAAAAAACAAAAAAAACAAAAAACAAACAAAAAAACAAAACAAAACAAAACAATATATATCCTGTAAAGGGACCTTCGTAAAGGTTAGCTATGTGTTTGAGTTTGCTTTGACAGTAGTTCACTGGAGTTCCAGAGTTGCCTGGGGTGACGGATCCAGGGGAGTTGAATTCTGATTGGTCCAGTCTTCATGCTGCAGGAGGAGGTACACTACCCATACGTCGAGGACTAAGCTGTCGTCTCTCAAGGAACTACAATTACCAGGTAAGTGTAATTACTATTTTATGGACCTTTCCTCCAGGAACTTGTCCAAACCTTTTTTAAACCCAGCTACACTAACAACTTTTACTACATCCTCCGTTAACAAATTCCAGAGTTTGATTACACGTTGAGTGAAAAAATATTTTCTCTTATTAGTAATTACAAAAATAAATACCCGAAAGAGGCTGTCCTCCTTTCATAGGGAGGCAGAAAAAGGCTGTATAACAGCAAAATAAGTTCTTCCTTACTATCCTGCTAGATCAGTCGAGAAGAATGGGTTATGCTCCTGCTTTCAATCAAAAGTGGCTCTTCGCTTGTGCATTTAAGCCACGGAGGTATTTAATTGTCTCTATCATATCTTCTCTATTCACCCATTTGGCCAGTGATGTCACATTGGAGCCAAAAAAAGCATCTTTCAGGCTGTTGTAGCCAAAAAAGCATCTTTGAGGAAATAAAAAAAGGAGTCAAATGACAAAAACTGTAAACAACACAATCACTGGCAAGTTATATGCAAGGCATTGATAAGGCAGGCAAAGAGAGAATTTGAAAAAAAGCTTGCCATGGAAGCAAAAATGCATAATGAAAACTTTTTCAAGTACATTTGTAGCAAAAAATTTGTGAGAGTGTCAGTTGGACCATTAGATGATAGAGGTGTAAAAGGGGCACTAAGAGGGGGCAAGGACATAATGGAAAGACTGAATGAATTCTTTGCTTTGGTCTTTACTGAAGAAGATCTAGGGAAGTTATCCATGACTGAAAAGGTATTTAAAGGTGATGCTTTGGAAGAATTGAAGAAATTATTGATACACCAGGAAGATGTGTTACAAACTAAAGAGTATCAAATCACCTAGACCGGATGGTATACATCCAAGGGTGTTGAAAAAACTGAAATATGAGATTGCAGACCTACTATTAGTAATCTTTGAACTATCATTAAAATCATCTGTATTACCTGAAGATTGGTGAATGGCCATTCCTCTTCGTCTCTCCGGGCCAGTCCAGGTACCATAGGGTTGTCGACCTTCTCCAGCAGCTGAGGACTGAATTCTAAAGGTTTGCTGACAGCCTAACCTGCTCAATCTGGCATCAGAACTCAGTCTTTCAGCCCTCAGCAGCTGGAAAGGACGTGGGGCTGACAGGCTCCCGGAGAGAAGAAGAGTAAATTTGTAAAGCCTACTTTCTTTTGTGATTTTTGTTGAATAGGGAAGCTGTCCTGAGGGGGGGCCCTAGCAGGGTACTACACTCAGGCAGAACGTGCTTGATTCCGAGTTAAAAAAAAAAAAAAAAAAAAAAGACACGGAGCTCTGCTGCCGCGGAGCATAGGCCTAAGGGCAGCAGAGGCAGAGCCTGCCTAGGAGAGCGATCTGTGGTCCGGAGTAGAGCAGAGCGAGAAACTGGGAGCCCCAGATTTCAGGCCAAACGCCTTCGGTGTTGAGTAATCTCTCCCGCTAGAGGCGGGGGTGAGATACTCATGCAGATAGCATTGCGGTGAGTCAGGTAGGTTAGACGCACGTTGTTAGCAGACCCAGGTACTCGGCTTGGTCGGGACTGCGGGGGCTCATTCGTGGCATTCATTTTTGGAGCGTCTTTGTTTCGGCGTTGGGGGAGCTGAGTACATGCTGTCAGGGTCGGCAGTCTGCGCACAGTGTGGCAGCCGGCGGGGCCTTTCGGAGGCGGGTCTCTGCCGTTTTTGCATTAGGAGAGGCAGCATGTTACATCGCTTGTTCCGGGGAAGCATGGAAAGCAGGCCTGAGTCTCAAGAACCGTTAAGGGGCCATCAGGCAGTGTCGGAAAAGGCGGGAATAGCGGCCATTTTAGTAAAGGCATCCGTTCCTGCAGCCGTTCAGGAAAAGCCTGTAAAAAAAGAGAAAAAAAGTCCAGAAAGCATGTTTTGGCAGAGGAGGGGTCCCCAGTGCCAGTGTCATCGATGCAGGGGGGTTGGAATTTCTGTTTTCTGCAGATTTCATTCTCTCTATGCACAAAGCTTATTGCTTGAGGTTGCAAAAGGTTCAAGGCCCAGAATCTGCCCCTGTTTCTTCAAGGGGGCCTAGTGGGGATGGTACCCTTCTGGATCCCGGGAGGGATCTTCCAAATCATGCTTGGGAGGTGAGACAAGCGCCGATAGCTTCGGGCCGCATGTCTCGATTCTCCAGGGTGCTGAGGAGGGGGAAATTCTCTCCGACTCTGGGTTAGATCAGTGGGCGGCTGATCTAGAAGAAGGGGAGCTTGGGCCAGGCGAAGACCCCAATGTTTTTAGAGTGTTTAGGAAGGAGGAATTGGGGGCTCTTATTGCCCATTTGCTGGCGGCCCTAAATATGGCTCTGCCAGCAGTTCAGGAAGAGCCCTTAGAGGACCCTCTGCTGCAGGGTTTTAAAGCAGAGCAGAGGTGTTTCTCAGTTCACCGAGTGATCAAGCAGATGGTCGAGTTGGAATGGGAGTGTCCAGAGGCTACCCTGCGGGGGGCGCGTGCCATCGGGTGGCTGTACCCGATACCACAGGAGGAAAAGGACTTACTGAAGATGCCGAAGGTGGATGCCTTGGTAGCAGCGGTAACAAAGATGACCATTCCGGTGGAGGGCGGTGCGGCCCTCAAGGGATCTGCAGGATAGAATGTTGGAAACACTACTTAAGCAGGCGTTTGACGCCAGTGCTCTCTCGCTACAGGCGGCGATCTGTGGCGCATATGTCTCCAGAGCATCCATTCGTTGGATCCAGGGAGATTCTCACTCTGAAGGAGATGAGGGCTCGACTTCGGAGGGAGCGAAGTTGGAGTCCGCAGCAGCATACCTTGCCGATACCTTCTATGATCTGATAAGGATTTCGGCTAAGTCCATGGCATCAATGATTGCCGCCAGACGATTCCTCTGGCTGAGAAATTGGACGGCGGATTCTTCATCTAAGGCTCGCCTTAGTAAGTTTCCATACAAGGGCAAGCTGCTCTTTGGGGAAGCGCTGGAAAAGATTGTAAAGGACCTCGGGGACTCCAAATGCGGGCGGCTCCCGGAGGACCGTCCGAAAGGCCCAAAGCAGAGTAACCTACACAAGGGCCAAACTAGGGAGTTTCACAGGTTCAGAGGATCTCACTTTACTCTATATCAGAGGGGTTGTTTTATGTCCCGAGGACAGTCCTTTCAGGGAGCCCAGGGGTTCGGAAGGGGATATTTCAGTCCCCAACAGAACTCCGCTAAGAAACCCCAATGAAAGGGGGTTGGTCCAGACGGAGGTACCGGTAGGAGAACGTTTACAGAACTTCCTCTCCATCTGTACCAAGATCACGTTGGACCAGTGGGAACTGGAAATTATTTGCGACGGTTATGCACTCGAGTTTGCTCGGCCGTTGGCGGAGGCCTTCGTGGTGTCTCCATGTGGATCTGCGTTGAAGAAGAAAGCGGTGTCCGATACACTTCAGCGGTTGCTGCGGCTTCAAGCGGTGGTTCCGGTTCCGCAAGGCCACTGCGGATTAGGTCGATACTCGATTTATTTTGTGGTACCCAAAAAGGAGGGGTCCTTTCCGCCTATTTTGGATCTCAAAACACGTGAACCGCTGCTTACATATTCCACATTTCCGAATGGAGTTCCTGCGGTCGGTTATTCGGTCAGTGAAGCCGGGCGAGGTGCTCTCATCCATAGATTTGACGGAGGCGTACCTTCATATTCCCATCAGGCCAGAGCATCAAAGGTTTTTACATTTTGCGGTACCCATGGGCCATTTTCAGTTCCGAGCGTTGTCCTTTGGGCTGGCTACGGCACCCCGCACGTTCACAAAAGTGATGGTGGTGGTGGCGGCGGCGTTGCGGGAAGAGGGCATCCTGGTGCACCCTTATCTTGATGATTGATTGATTTGTGCTCAGTCCGTCTCGGAGTCGATCGCGGTGATGGCACGTGTGGTGGATTTCCTGGGACAGCTAGGCTGGGTGGTAAACCAGGCCAAAAGCCAGTTGCTCCCGGTGCAGCATCTACTGTATCTCAGGGCAGTCTTCGATATGGCGGTAGTAGTGGTGTTTTTGCCAGAAGACAGAGTACAGAAGCTGTTGAGACAAGTAACAGCCTTTTTGCACATGAGGGCTCCAATGGCGTGGCGATACTTGCAGCTGCTGGGATCCATGGTAGCGGCCTTGGACCCGGTGCCATGGGCAAGGGCACACATGCATCAGCTCCAAAAGACGTTGCTCTCCAGATGGTCGCATCAGGATCATCCTCTGGATCGAAGGTTGGAGTGGCCGGGAACTGTTGTCACCAGTTTGCAGTGGTGGTTGGATCCCAGTCATCTTTGAGCAGGAATGCCGCTGGAACAGCCAGAATGGGTGCTCCTCATCACCGATGCCAGTCTGTGCGGCTGGGGAGCACATTTTATGTCTCAGATGGCTCAGGAGGGCTGGTCAGCAGAGGAGACCGTTTGGTCAATCAATCGATTGGAAATGAGAGCAGTGCACCTCGCTCTTCAAGAGTTCCTCCCGCTGGTAAAGGGAAAGGCAGTACGCGTTTTCTCCGACAATGCCGTGACCGTATCTTTTATATCAATCGGCAAGGCGGCACGGGCAGTGCGATTTTGTTGGAAGAGAGTCAGCGGTTGATGAGTTGGCAGAGAATCATCTGCTGGCGATTTCGGCAGCTCATGTAGCAGGATGGGACAACATACAGGCAGATTATCTCAGCCGGCATCTGGTGGATCCCGGAGAGTGGGAATTGAATGCAGCGGTCTTTCACGACATTACGGTGCGCTGGGGGCAGCCGATCATGGATCTGATGGCCACCTTGAGCAATGCCAAGGCGGGGCGTTTTTTCAGCAGGTGCAGGGAGCACATGGTGGAAGGGCTTGACGGGTTGGCTCAGCCGTGGCTGTCGGGCGAGTTGCTTTATGTGTTTCCCCCATGGCCGATGATCGGGAGAGTCATTCGGAGAGTGGAGCGTCACGAAGGACGGGTGATTCTCATTGCCCCGGACTGGCCCAGGAGAGCATGGTATGCGAATCTAGTGTGGCTACTAGTGGGCCATCCTTGGCGGTTGCCCAGTTGAGTGAATCTGTTATGCCATGAGCCCCTTCTAATGTCAAACGTGGATCGCTTCTCGCTTATGGCTTGGCTATTGAAAGGGAAAGGCTAACTTGTAAGAGTTATTCGGCAGCCGTAGTGGCCACAATGATGAAGTCCAGGAGAAGATCTGCGTCACTGGCGTATATTCGTATTTGGCGTATATTTGAGACTTGGTGCGAAAGGCCATGGAGCGCGGAGGGTACCGGATGTTTTGTCTTTTCTTCAGGAGGGTCTGGATAAGGGTCTAGTTCTCAGTACCCTGAAGGTCCAATTGGCAGCCCTCGCATGTTTTAGAGGCAGAGTTCAAGGGCGCCTCTTGTCGGGCCATCCGGATATCCTGAGATTTCTAAGGACGGTTAGGAATGTGCGTCCTCCAGTGAGACCGGTAGTTCCAGCTTGGGATTTGAATTTGGTCCTGGAAGCGCTGACGTGCTCTCCTTTTGAGCCTGCGGGATCAGTATCGCTCAGGGAATTTTCATGGAAGACAGCTTTTCTAGTGGCGTTATGTTCGGCACGGAGAATCTCAGATCTTCAGGCGCTTTCATGTAGAGAGCCGTATGTTCAGTTTACCGAGGAAAAAGTGATGTTGCGGCCGGTCCCAGCCTTTCTGTCTAAGGTGGTGACAGGTTTTCATATCAATCAGTCTATTTTGCTTCCGATTTTTTAGTGCAAGGATAGGAAAGGCATGGATAGTGCCCTAAAGAAGCTGGATTTAGGGAGGGTGCTACGGAGGTATCTTAGGAGAACGGCAGCGTTTCGGCGGACGGACAGGTTATTCATACTCTTTGGAGGAGTTCAGAAAGGGGAAGCGGCTTCTAAAGCCTCCATTGCTTGCTGGGTGAAGAACGCTGTGACGGCAGCTTATCAGGCGAGCAGAAAGGCAACCCCGGAGGGCATTCGGGCTCATTCTACTCTGGTTCAGGCGGCTTCTTGGGCCGAGTTGGCTTTGATTCTGCCGGTAGATATATGCCGAGTGGCTATGTGGTCGTCTCTGCACACATTTGCAAAGCACTATAGATTGGATGTTCAGGCAAGAGGAGATGCAAAGGTGGGAGCCCCTGCCATCATAGCGGGCTTAGCGGGACCCTCCCGAGGTTGGTTAGGTACTGCTTTGGTACTTCCCTACGGTACCTGGACTGGCCCGGAGAGACGAAGAGGAAGGAGAAATTAGACCTTACCTGCTAATTGTCTTTCCTTGAAATCTCTCTGGGCCAGTCCAGGGCCCACCCAGGTCCTTTGGTTTCTCTAAGTCTTTATGAGGTCTCCTTGCAATTAAGAGCGGAAGTTTCGGTAATTCAGTTGGCCCTGTTCTTTGGGGCGTGGTAGCATAGCAGTGTGGAAGAGGGGGACTAGGAACAGTTGTTCTTCGTCTTCGGCCCAGGAGGTACGGAGCAGCATGAACTGTGGGGCTCCCTAGTATTAGCGGGAAGGTATGCAGTTTTGGCCGTGCTGGGGCATTGGAAAAGAAAAACAGTTTCTGCAGGTTTTGATCCATTATCTTTGAAGCTTTTGGTTTGTTTGTAGTACGTGTGCTAGTAGTTTACCTAATGAGAGGTGATTTTAGTCCAGACTGCTTTGACAACGGTAGACTGAGTTCTGATGCCAGAGGGAGCAGGTTAGACTGTCAGCAAAACTTTAGAATTCAGGCCTCAGCTGCTGGAGAAGGTTGACAACCCTATGGTACCTGGACTGGCCCGGAGAGATCTCAAGGAAAGACAATTAGCAGGTAAGGTCTAATTTCTCCATGTCATGCCAATTTTTAAAGTGTTCTAGGGGTGATCCAGGAAACTACAGACCGGTGAGCCTGACCTCAGTACCGGGCAAAATGGTAGAAACCATTATAAAGAACAAAATTACTGAACATGTAGATAGTGTGATGGGAAAAGTGTATCTGAGCCTATGGAACTGGAAGAAAAACAGGCTTTTACCTTTAAGGAAAGAGACAGGCCAGGAAACAGTGGTTTTCAGACTGCAGGCAAAGAGAAAAAAACATACGTAGTTGCTGGATACAGACCACGCCCAAGCTCTGAGGCAAGCTGTGAAGTTAATGAGAGGCACCTGGGGGAGGAGCACGGCCCAATAGTTCAGACACACTCATATAAGCCCAGGGGACGAGAAGAGTGGAGAGAGACCACCAGGGAAACGGAAGGAGAGAGGACCACCAGGGGTGCAGAAGGAGAAGGAAACTTCAGAGGAGCTGAAGGACAAAGAATTACCAGGGTCAGCACCAGAGAGGATTCCAAAGGAAACCAACACACAGGGAGCCACGGTTCAGAAGGAAGTCAGTACTGCAGGGGTACAGCAGCTGATTCTGGAGGCAGGAGGGTGTTGCCTGAGAGAGCTACTGACAAGGAGCAAGGTACGATAGCAGCAACTCATGAGCCTGCTGGAAAACTGCCAACTCCCAAAAGGGGTGTGAATAGAACTGTAAATAAAAGTACTGTGAGCCAGTTAGAGGCTCTGTGCCGGTTAATGAAAGAAAAGAATCTCCATGTGCCTGCTAAGAATCCTGAGTACAAAGAGAAGTCTCACTGGAGAAAGGTCCTAGAGCTGTTAGAGATTAAGCCTGTCTTTGTGCAAGCTGATTTAAACCCAGATATAACGGACACAGGTTATGAAGAAATGCAAACAGAGGGTTATGATTCTGACCAGGAGTCTGTAGAATCATTAATGGATTGCTCTCTATGTAAGAAAACAGCGTAAAAGTGCTAGGTTTTGAAAGGAGAAAAACCTAGAAAAAAATTGTCCTGGTAAAACTGACAGAAACAGTTAAAGTATTATGTTTGAATGCTGAAAGTTTGAAAGAATCCAAACTCAAACAGGTACACTCCAAATATATCACAGCTACTGTAGTGAATGATAATCCTTCCCCTCCTGTGGGTACTTTATAGAAGGAAGTGCACTCTTATTACAACTCACAAGGTCTCAGATTATGGGAAATGTGGCCAAGAATGACCTACTATTTCTCCCAATGTTACATCAACGACCTCTTTTGTAGTTTATAGTAACTCAGTGCACTATCCTAACTTCATCCAGCCCACTCAAAAGAATGGTAGTTTATCAAATTCAAATAGTCCTTAAATGTTTTTTAAAAAACAAAACCACTTTGTAAACTCAATGGCTGTGGCTAAACAAGTTGGCAATAAACTGTTGTTTAAACTTGCAAATCACCCTCATTGGCACTGCCGACGCGTTTCTCCTCGCGGTTCTTCAGGGGTAATATCTCAAATGCCAAACATCCAAACTACAGCTCATAAAACACTGAATGCTGCCCACGTCCTTCTGCAATACCGTGCACACTTGCAATCCAATTGACCATAATCGGTGAAAAAACCTCTGAATACTGTAACTTCATCAACACAGAAAACAAGTACCTATCCGTCTGCTTTATCTATCGACCCCCCCTCCAAGACCTCAAATGATGATACGTCATCCTAGACATGATATATGCAGCAAACCACCCACACAAGACTCTCATCGTTCTAGGAGACCTGAGTTTCACATCCTCATCTACAACACTTGAAACAGCTTTTCACAAAGCAATGGAATCCATTCACCTAAAGCAGATCCTCTCTGGTCCCTTACATCGCTCTGGCTCTACTCCAGATTGCATTTTTGTGCCAAAGAACACTGAATGACGGTCTCATAAAAACACCTAAAACCACACCAATACCATGGTCAGATCACCATGCTATACGATTCGAGCTCCATCAAAAAAAACACCATTCATCTCGGAGAACTGAACACCCAACCAGACGCTTCAAAGCTTTTAACAAAGAACAATTCCTCAGAGATACCCTTCAGTCCCTTCCCCAAGACTTCAACGACCTAGACGAAGCCATCAACACATGGAATAACACTATTTTATTTTATTTTATTTATTTAATTCTCTTATATACCGCGCTATTCTGCATCAGTGCGGTTTACATTGAACAAACTGAAATTACATTGAACAGGGTATTATAACTTGGAGATAACTATTTTACAGGGAACATGGGCTATGGAGGGTTAAGTGGCTTGCCCAAGACCACAAGGAGCACCTGTGGGACTAGAAACCCCAGTCCTTCCGGCCCAAGGTTGCTGTCCTCCAGTGGGATTTGAACCCCCGACCTTCCGGCCTGAAGTACCTTGCCCCAACCACTAGGCTACTCCTCCACTCCACTATCCTGGCAGCATCTCAACTCCCACCTCAAAAGAGCTTACATTACAATAAAAACAGACCTAGATCGACACCTTGGTATTCAAACACCATAAGAGAATCCAAAAGAAAATTACGACAACTGGAATGCCGCTGGAGACGTAACAAACCTGAAACTACATTGAGACAATATCAGTAGATGCAAAAAGAATATAATAATCTAATTAACAAACACAAACAAGAATACCATACAAACCTTGTACTAAAAGCCTGTAACAAATCTGAAGAGCTCTTCAACATTATACGCAACCTTACAAATGACCCAACCATGAAGGATGAAAGCAAGATCCATCCTCAAACCTTTGCTGATTTTCTAAAGCTAAGAATCACAGCACACCACGTACGAGCATCCCTCCTATGGGCACACCAACTACTGATGACGACTGTAATATCACCAATCAATGGAAGAACTTCAGCATTCCATCATCGAAACAAATAACTCAAACCATCACCGCTCTAAACACCACCACTTCTCCATTGGACCCCTGCCCAGTGACGTGGATTAAATCCACTAAAGAAGATCTAAGCACATACATATAAAAAATAGTAAGCACCTCTCTCAAACAGGGCTACATGCCCAAAGCACTTAAACAATCTACTAAATAAACCCAACAATAGTCCTTCCAATAAAACTCATATCTCCTACATCTTGAAATATGCTGTTACGAGTGAATTCCTTTTACTTCACGAATTTGGAAAACGAAAGCTAAATGTTAAGTTTTTGCTCACCTTAAAAGTATAAAAAGGAGCAGCTGCAGCGAGAAGACGGCTTTCTCTTCTGTCTACTTTTGTCGCAGCTGCTCTGAGAAAAAGAAAATAAACTTTTTCATTTTGCGTGTGTTCAGGTTTTTATGTATTGATTAATTGTTTGATTCCTGACGAGGGTTTTTTGGTTTGGAGGTTACCTGATCATAGCCGAACAACATACCCAGCCATCCTTTTGTCGTAAAGTATTTAATTTGTTATAATTGTACCTTCTGAGAGGTATACACGGTTTATTATAGGCATATGAGGTAATTTCCAGAGTCTAGCAGCTAACTGAAAGAATTAGCCAATTAGACCCACGTTTTGGGAAATTTCCCCCTGCAAAGCAGCTAAATATAACCATCCATATTTACTAGGCGGTGGGGTAATTTTACAAGCAACTCAAGTGGGTAGAACAATATTTTACACGCTCAAGAAGATGGTTACATTTATGGGATGTATGTAGGCATTCTGGTGGGTGGAATCGGTACTTATGCATGTATTTTATAAAATACATGCATAAGTGCCAACTCTTTTGAGTGCATGCACTAAGTTACTCCTGCCTTAGAGTAGATGTAACTTTGTGAAGCTGCTTTTGGGGATGACAGTTCTAGATATGTGCATGGGGCGTATATTGTTTGAATAAAATAAGCATAAGATATACATCTATGTATTTTCACTGCCTAGGCACCGTGCTATTAAAATTACCCTTGGCACATATATTTAGCCGTTCAAAAAATAAGCCCGTTGGGAGTGCTCCTATACAATTATTACAAAGAAATGTTCTTTATTGTGTAGTAAGTGTATTGACAGCACGGGTGCACCGCCTCCTATTTGGAAGATGGTTAGGGCACCCGTGATAAAGGTTTGTGCACTAATAGCAACGTGCAGTCCATACCCGTTTCCTGTTTCAGAACATGGCATGCAATGAGTGTGTAAATTATCATGCTCTGGTGTGCAAATATGCAAATAAATCTCCTGCATGCACTAACATTTAGATGCTAATTCATATGCTGCTTCACGTATGTTAATAAACAGGCCCCTGAATTGGAGGCGCGTCCCAAAACCTTTACACAAAAGCATTTTGCAGGGATCACTGGCATCAGAAGAAGGAAGGAGAGAATTGTAATGATTTTGTGGTGGTTTCAATTAACTGTGAATAGAAATTTATTGGTAAATTTTGCTGCATTAAGTACAGGAAAATGAACACGAATATCAAGGGTACTCGGCATTAATTGTCTCGACATCCCATACTACCAAAAAGATATTTAAATGCAAATGTTGAGAAAGAAGGCTGAAGGTCATGGCCATCCCAAAACTGCCATGTTTTGTGATGGAAAAATTTTGGCAACTGAGTCAGTCAGTGGTTCTCAACCCTGTCCTCGGGACCCACCTAGCCAGTCGGGTTTTCAGGATAACCACAATGAATATGCATAAGAGAGATTTGCATATAATGGAGGCAGTGTATGCAGATCTCTCTCATACATATTCATTGTGGTTATCCTGAAAACCCGACTGGCTAGGTGGGTCCCGAGGACAGGGTTGAGAACCCTGACTTTGTATAGCTAGTTGAAAAACCATGTATAGCTTAGCTGTAGTACAGCACAGTTAAAATGAACTGGCTTCTTCATTCAAAGAGTTTGTAAATCAGGGATGTAAGTATCTGCTCTTCCAGCATTGCAAATAGTTCTGCTTTTGAGGATCTACCATGAACATTCATGAGATGTGTAGGGTTGCTGGAGTTACAAGAGCCACCATATGCAAATAAATCTCCTGCATGTTAAACTGCAGATATCTTCAAAGTCAGACCTGTTTGAGAGCAGTTGAAATTATAGTACAGAGTATAGAGAATGCAAATGGAATTCAGAGCTAATAAATAAGATGAAAAGCAACACATTTGAAGACAGTGTGTGTAAACCTTGGCTGTATCCTCGTTACCCACTTGCAAGGTTTTTTTTTGTGGGATCCACTGTCTGAAAACCAGGAGCAATGGAAGGCCTGGGAATCTACCTTTTGAATCTAATAATTTCAAGTCAAATGTGGAGGTACAGCTCCCTCTGCTGTTTCCAGTTGCTATAACAGAAGCTTTATTATTCCAGCACCTCACTGATATTTATTCCAGGTCTTCTGTCTGACTGCTCTGTAGTGGTGTGATACAGTAAAAACATCAAAGAGGTTTACAATATAGTAAAAACAAAGTGCCAGAAAAGGAAAGGAACGCCATAGTTATGACAGGAGAGGTGAGAATAGAGGAAGGAGAGAGAGAGAAGGCAAGGTAAAAAGGACAGAGGAGGCAAGGAGAGGAGAGAGGGACGGGATCCTTAGCTGGGTGTAGGGGGGCAGGGAGATCAAATGCAGAACAGAAGAGATGAGAAGAAGAGATTTGAATCTGTTGAAAGAGAGTTCTAATCTAAGGTCTGGATGGAGGGAGTTCCAGAGTTAGGGCCGAGAAAGAGGCCGCGTTTCTGTTGGATTCCAGATGTGCAAGAGAAGGGGGGGGGGGGGGTGGAGAAGGAACATACAGTTGATATGAATGTGGCGAAGCGAGCAGTGGGGGGCATGGAAATGAACCAGGTTGGAGAGGTATTGGGGGGAGCCAGAGTGGATGGCTTTATGAACAAGAGTTAAGACGTTATATTGGATATGGTAGGTGACAGGGAGCCAATGGAGGTGAATAAGAAGAGGGGTGACATGATCAGTGCGGGATGCATGAGTGATGAGACGGGCTGCAGTGTTTTAAAATAGAGTCTGTAATTGATACTGGGGAGGCCGGCCAAAGCAATGTTACAATTGATCCTGCTCATAACTAGGGAAAGGAGAAGGATAACCAAGGAGGAAGTGGGGAAGAAAGGACTGATGGCGTGTATCTGGCGAAGGGAGCAGAAGGAAGGCAAATTATTGATGAGAGATGGTCATCGAATGTCATAGCAGAGTCCAAAGTAACACCTAAGTAACATAGGGCAGGAACCAGATGGATGGAGGAAGAGGAAAGAGAGGGTGCAAGGGCAGGGACAGGGCTACCAAACGTGAACCAGATGGCTTGAGTTTTGTCCAGGTTGAGGTGGAAAAGTTTGAGATTAACCAGGTTCTGACAGAGGAAAGACAGGCATTGAGGGGAGTAATGTTAAGGGCAACAGGGTCAGTAAGATGGAGGATGATGTCATCCGTGTAAAAGTATGCAAAAATGCAATGCTGCTAGATGAGAAGTGTGAGGGGGCCAAAAAGACATTGAAGAGAAGAGGGGCAAGGATGGAGCCTTAGGGGACACCACAGGGAAGAGGAATGCTGGGTGAGGAAGAGATACCAGAGAAAACTGAGCAAGACCTAGTGGACAGAAAAGGGCTCCACTCCGGATGAAGGCTGGCGGTCGGCCCATCTTATTATCCAGGTGCTCAACCATCTGGGATTTGTCATCAACTACCCAAGTCGCACCTCCAGCCATCTCAATGGCTGGAATTCATCTGGGCTCTTTTTGACACCACCTATGCCCGGACCTGCCGATGGACCGCTTGCAGCGGCTCACCGAGGTAGTTGATGCCATCCAGCAAAGCCGGTTCACCACAGCTTGAGGAGTGCAGAAGTTGTTGAGCCACATGACCTCCACGGTGCACGTAATGCCATTGGCCCATTTCCAGATGTGCCAAGCACAATAGAACTTGTGCACTCAATAATGACACGTCACGAGCCGCCTCAGAGACAGAGTGGCAGTCACCATGTCCCTTGTGGACTATCTCCAGTGGTGTCTCCAGCCGCAGAACCTGCTCAAGGAACTTCCCTTTGCCTCACCAGATGTCTTCAACAAATGCATCCAAACTGGGATGGGGAGCACATCTGGAGCAGGAGAGCCCTCACCAGATCAACTTATATTGTAAACCGCCCCGATGTAATGGGGGGGCGGTATATCAAGTCTTTTGTAAACAATAAACAATAAAACTGAAAAAACCTCCACATTGCAACTTGAAAGCTTGAATTGTAACTAAATAGTGACGTGCAAATATCTAAGCATAATTATACACTCTTCAAAATCGAGAGAGAGTAACATTCAATTCACCATTACTTATAATGCTCAGGAAGTTACTTTTTTGGATGTGTCTATTCAGAAGACCCCAGCCGGATGGAATACCTCTGTCCATCGCAAATCGACAGCCAAAAATACCTTTTTGCACTATTCTAGTGCACATCCTGTGTCTTTGCGTAATAGCTTACCAGTGTCACAATTTTTCCGGTATCGACGAAATTGTTCCGATATACGAGATTTCAAGACACAAGCTAAAACTCTGAAAGATCAGTTTCGACAGAGAGGCTACCCAGATAGGGTCATCACCACGGCTTATAAAAGAGCGTTATATAGTAATCGGGATTTGATGCTCCGCCCGCCTTTGATTCACAATCGGGCGTTTGATGAGCGGCATATCAATCTGATTACGTCCTTTTCTCCATATAGTTATTATTTGCAACGTAGCCTCAAGCGACACAAAAATGTTCTCAACAGCATCCCGGGTTTAGAGCAACACCAGGTTCGCTGTGTCTGGACAAGGCAACAGAATTTTAAGGAAATTTTATGTCCGACGGTTTTGAAACGGGAACAGATACCAGATACCCCTCTGCTTGCGGGACATCGGAGATGGGGGGCGTGCACCATTTGTGAAGTTATGCAAGAATTGACCGAGTTTGATTATCACGGCAAAACTTATAAATTGCGAGATGTCACCTCTTGCACTTCTACACAGGTGATATATGCGGTTCGGTGCCCCTGTGCGCTGTTGTATGTTGGGAAGACTAATCGCATGTTTAGAACGCGCATGCTAGAACATAAAAGCAAACTTAAATGCCAGCGGAGAGAGGCGCCAATGGTAGATCATTGCCTTCAATACCATCATCAATTTTCTGATCTACGATGTTTCTGCATTATGCAGATTCAAACAGCCTATGGCGGGAAATCTCTTGATCAGACTCTGCTTTTTAATGAACAACGCTGGATCTTTAAACTACAATCTACAATCCCCGAAGGGCTTAATGCCAGAGTTGAATGGGAGGTGTGCCTGTAACTGGCAACCGATTGGATGACATGATCACATGTGTTCTATATAAGCACTTCGCATGCGCGGTGTTTCAACGATTCTCACAAATACCGTCTTTGAGTAAGAGTGGATTTTCTGGGTTTGAGGTGCAGTATTCTAATGAGTTATGGATTTTCCTATAGTGTTCGCTGCTTTCTTATGAAATATTGTTGAAAGCTGGTAACCTATGAACATGTATTTTCATCTGTTTTAGTGCTTCATGAAGTTCCCCTGACGAAACCTGTACAAGGGTGAAACGCACGAAGTGGCGCGTCTGTCAGCGTCGGGACAATGCAAGCCCAATTCTCCTGAAAGTTAAGCACTTTAATAATTAACAATTTTTGAACAATTTTTGATTTACACTCTTCCGAAACAAGGTCGCTGATGTGAATAAGGATATAAGTCCACTAGACGATTAGTTGAGTCTATTGGCTTCCTACTAGAGCTGAGACCTTTGATTATTAGAAAGTACATCTTAAACAGTAAATACTGATTTTGAAGAGTGTATAATTATGCTTAGATATTTGCACGTCACTATTTAGTTACAATTCAAGCTTTCAAGTTGCAATGTGGAGGTTTTTTCAGTTTTAATGGTATACTCCTCCAGCAAAAAAAGACCACTACGTCAGTTGTTACCAACAATAAACAATAAACTTCTTGGAACTCTGGGCCATTGCGAACATCTTTCAAGCTTTCCAGTTGCAACTGATCAATCAATTAGTCCTGATTCAGATGAACAATCAAGTAGCAGTGTTCTATATCAACAAGCAGGGGGGGCACAGGGTTGTACTTCCTGTGCTGGGAGGCGGTGCGACTGTGGAGGTTCGCCATGACCCATGGCATGGACCTCAGGATGACGTATCTGCTAGGAAAGCTCAATGCTCTGACGGACTGTCTCAGCAGAGTCCTTCAGTCACACGAATGGACCCTCAACAGGAGGGCGGTGGACCGCATCTTCAAGAAGTGGGGCAAATCAGAAATTGACCTTTTTGCCACTCTGCACAACGCTCAAGTGGTTTGCTTCTGCTCCAGGGTGGCGTCCAGCGATTGGCTGTCCTCCGATGCCTTCCTCCTGAACTGAGGAGTAGGGTTTTTATATGTGTACCCCCCGATTCCACTAGTAGCGAAGACGTTGTTCAAGCTTCAGGCCAACATAGGCAACATGATACTCATTGCCCCGTATTGGCCCAGGCAACCGTAGTTTCCCCCTACTGCTTTGGCTCTCTGACGGGAGCCTCTTTGTCTCAACTGCGCCCTGGATTATGTCTCTTAGGACAAGGGACCCTGCTTCATCCTAATGTGCGGTCTCTGGCTCTCACGTCATGGATGCTGAGCGGGTAGTCCTCTCAGAGCTCAATTTGCCTACAGAGGTGGCAGAGGTCCTTCTAGCATCCCGCAGAGATTCCACACGCCATTCCTATACCTTTAAGTGGTGCATGTTCTCTCTCTGGTGCACTGACAGGGCCTTAGACCCCTTGTGCGATAGAGATGCTGCTAGCATTTCTTCTGCACCTTTCTAACTTGGGCCTTAAGTCCATTTATTTTGAGTATACTTGAGCACGATTAGGGCATACCATCATGGGTTAGGAGGCAAGCCCATATCTGCTCACCCACTAGTGGCCCACTTCATGTGGGGCCTACTCCTTTCTAAACCTCCAGTTAGTCCCCCATCCATGGGACCTCAATGTCGTTCTGGCACAACTCCTCTCAGCCCCCTTCGGGTTGCTGGAGTCTTGTCTACTGAAATTCCTGACCTTGGAAGGTTGTGTTCCTACTGGCAGTCACCTCTGCCCACTGGATTAGTGAACTGCAAGCCCTAGTGGCACATGCCCACTACACTAGATTTAATCAGAACAGGGTGGCTCTGTGGACACATCTGCATTGCTTGCCAAAGGTGGTCTCTTCTTTTCACCTCAACCAGTCAGTTGTTTTGCCCACCTTTTTTCCCCAGGCCTAATGCTACGTTGGACTGTAAGTGTGCCTTGACTTTCTACCTGGAGAGGACGAAAGCCCATCAGCGTTTCACCCAGCTTTTTGTCTGCTTTGACCCTAATAGGCTGGGTGTGGCCATCTGCAAACGCATACTGTCCATTTGGGTGGTTGGACTTAATTTCCTTTGCTTATGCGCAGGCAGGTCTGAGCATTGAAGATCATGTCATGGCTCATAATGTCCGAGCCATGGTTGCTTCTGTGGCCAACCTGCATTCAGTCTCCACGGTGGAGATTTGCACAGCTACTACGTGGTCCTCGGTCCATACTTTCACGGCACACTACTGTCTGGATGGGGATTCTCGGCATGATAGCAA
Source organism: Ichthyophis bannanicus (assembly GCA_033557465.1). Taxonomy (NCBI): domain Eukaryota; kingdom Metazoa; phylum Chordata; class Amphibia; order Gymnophiona; family Ichthyophiidae; genus Ichthyophis; species Ichthyophis bannanicus. Next base: position 400,777,021 of record CM066038.1, read on the forward strand.
CTTTGGTCAAGCCGTACTCTGGCACCTGTTTGGGATTTAGGTTCATCTCCTTCCCACTGGCCCTTCTGTCCGTCCAGGTTACCGTAAAGAGTCTTCCTGATGTTGATGCTCACTAGGGATGCTGAATCGGATGAGTCTCTTGGAGGGACTACGCTTGCTATTACTTCTGGTTGTCAGTTGCCCCATTGAGCTTTTTTTTTTTACCATTTTTCAGTAGCCTGTAGCTTGGGAGTCCAATATGTGAGGTCTTACTTCCTACTTGTTCATGGAGAAAGCATAGTTACTCACTTGTAGCAGATGTTCTCTGTAAACAGCAGGAATAAGTCCTCACAGCCCTGCCACCTCCCCATGGAGTTGTTGGTTGTAGTTTTGTCATCATAATGAGGTAAAGATGGCTCCAGTGGGCGAGAAGACAGGCATGCTTGCGCGATGGAGCTCCCAAAGCTTCCTATGGAAGCTGGAAAGCGTTCCCGTGCGAGAACACCTGCTACAGGGGAGTAACTATGCTTTCCTCTTATTACTCTTAAATGGGTTACATTGTAGCGTTATTGTGTGTCTCCTTGTCTTTATACTTTTTGATAGGGTAAACGTTGATAGGTTGTTTACTCTTTCTACTCCAATCATTAATTTATAGACCTCTCTCATCTCTCCCCTCAGCCGTCTCTTTTCAAAGTTGAAGAACCCTAACTTTTCAAGCCTTTCCTATTAGGGGTATCCTTCCATCCCCTTTACAATTTTGGTGGCTGTCCTCTGTACCTTTTCAAATTCTGCTATATCCTTTTTAAGATATGGCAACCAGAATTGCACACACTATTCTTTCTACCTTTTCTTGATGATCTCAGCTTCATTCAAGATGGATCCTTGAGCATCTAGTAGGATTCCATTTCGAAGCTGAAGTTTTCTCTTTAACTCTCATAGCTTTAGGAAAGCCGATCTTGTTCTAATAGTTTCTGATTCTATTTCTCTAATAGTTTCTGATTCTGTTTCTTTGCATGTGTCATTGTAGTACTTCTCCTTGTCTCATCTTGCTGCACTTTAGAAATCTTTGTTCAGTTTCCGATTGCCTCTTTCTCCTTTAGCTTTCACTTCTCTGTTTCTCGGCAAGTTTCAGAATTTCTTCGGTCATCTATTTTGGCTGTTTTTGCTTTTTCACTTTTTGTAGAGACTTGTCACTTTCTTTGAACACAACTTTTTTTGATGTCATCCCATAACTGTTATGGTGCTCTGTCATTTGCACCCAAAGCAACAAAGCGATTTTGCAGACAGTCTTTAAATTCCAGTGGTATATTCTCAAGGTCATATTTTGCTACCTTTATCAGTGGCTTGATCTTTTTTAGCTTTAGCTTGAGTTTGCATACTAGTAGTTGGTGATCTGTACCACAGTTGGCTCCAAGTTTTGTCTTTGTTGTTGATATTGAGCTTTTCCAATGTTGATTTCAACAACGTAGTCAATTTAATTTTTGTACAATCCATTGGGTGAAGTCCATGCGTACAGTCACTGTTTGTGTTGCTGGAGGAAGATGTTTGAGATGAATAGAATTCTGCAAGACCAACAATCTGTCAGTCTTTCTGCAGCTTCATTTCTGTTGCCAAGTCCATACAGTATTTTCTAACCATTTGGCCTTCTTCTTTGTTGCCAATTTTTGTGTTCAGTCACCTATGACTATAAGGATATCCTTTTTGCATGTTCTGTCAATTTCAGCTTTTTACTTCTTCATAGAACTCATCTACTTCTTTGGTTTGTTATTGTGTCTTAACATGTATTAACCTATGACTTAACATGTGTATGGTTGATTTGCACACATTAAGATATATAATGCACATTACTTTTTTATTAAACTGAATGTGTGAAACAGACTAAAAAAGCATTAGAAAATTGAGAAAATGTATAAAAATTCTAAAAACAAAGATTATTTTTCCTATAATATGCAATATTAGGGGTGGGCAGAAAGCATGTTTCTCTCTCTGTCCAGTCTTGAAAGTCTGTGGGAAGGCCTGCCGCTCCCTTCACTGGCCTTGAGGAATCATGAGAAGGCCTGTGTCCTCCCTGCACAGCTTCATGGACCCACAAAAAGGCCATCCTCTTTCCTTGCCCAGTCCTGAAGAGGCATGGGAAAGATGCCTAACTACAGGCAGCCAGAGAACCATTTTTATAATAGTCAAAAGATTACTTGTATGAGAAATACGATCTTTGTATTGTATCATATAACTTGTTTATAGTAAACTACAGTAAAATTGGCAATGGAATTCAGCTAATCATTTCATCCTCTTGATTTGTAGTATGGCAGACGTTAAAAAGATTGCAGAAGGTTGGCCTCAGCTGTCACACAGAGTACACAACTTATAGGATCATTTATGCTAACACTATTAATGTGTTATTTGCCACAGGACCCACTGCTTAAAATGAGCCTTGTTGCAATAACGCACGTTAATGGCGTTGGTGCATGCTCTTAGCAAATGACCTCCTTACTTCTATTTTTTAACTATAGGTATGTGCCACATAACGTCCGTTCGTGCAACGTCCGACCGCATATACGTCCATGGTCCCATAAGGTTATAATAGAGTTCAGAAATCCCGATCGGAGAATGAGATATAGCCGATGTAACGATGTAGCGAAAGCAACAGCTTTCCACATGCAACACATTACATTAGCTGAAACACAGTACTGTATGTGTACAGTATTGCTAGCTAGTTAATACAGGTACACTACAGTAGCCCATATAACTTTTTAAGTACAGTATATAGTATGGTGTTTGCACAACATCCAAATCATATAACGTCCTATTTCACAGGATGTATCGTGGACGTTAAGCGACAAATACCTGTACTCTGCTCCAGTTCTCACATTTTAAACTCATCTGAAGAAAAATTATTTTCTCTTGTGTCTCAAATGCCTCTAAAACTCAAAAGAAAACATATTTTAAAGTCATTTGAGGGAAAGTTAAATGAGAACTGTACCATATTCTAGTCTTGTTAATGAAATACCATGATGACAAGAATAGGGTTTTTTTTTTGCACCAGAAAAATGTCTGTCTTCGTGCCAACATCCTGAAAAGGCCAAGGCAAGATCAACAAAAAATCCACAGGCTTCATGTAATTTGCCTTCTTTTGTTTCCCTTTACTTTAGTCCTAAGAGTATAACACATTGTTACTCTAATGCAGCCTTCTGAAACTCTCCATTTATTTTCACTATGCTACAAAAATTGCAAACTCATATCGGGCTAGGTTGTTTGCCTTGAAAATTTGTACAGTTTGGAGAGTGTGTGACATGTTTTTGGAAGTGGCTTTAGAGAAACAGAATAATTGCCCTATTGTCTTGCCTCAGAAAGCACAATAGAAACTGAAGGCAGAGTGTGGCAGACAGCTGGAAAAAAACCTTCATGTTCTAAAGAGATTGCATTTTGAAGGTACCAAATAAGGCAGTCTAATAGCATGTTTATTATCCTGTTTTATGTGGCGTCATATGAGGTCAGATGAGAGAGTTTCTGTATTGAACGTGAGGGATGGCTTCATTGCTTGATTTTGACCTTCGAAAACAAAAAGTGAACTGGAGGTTGAACTAGAGAGACCATACACAAATAAGGACTTAATGTTGATTTCCTATGGGACAGGTCGTCTATTGAAGTTTACTGTACATTATAAACCTATCAAGCAAATGGCATGGCTGGAGAAGCATCTGGCAGAGGGAGAGGTCCTGTCTTCTTTTTAGATAGACCATGAACTGGATATAAATGAATGCTGTAATCGGTGATCCCTTGCTCTCTGAAGCTATGATTTTTGGAAAAAAGTATTTGTTTTAAAAATTAGTTTTTCTGTTTTAATGTAGTACTGTGATAGTGGGGCTCAGTTTCCCATCTTCCTGCTGGCATGAAATTATTGAACTGGAAACACTGCATGCCCCTGTACTGAACCATATTCTTGCATCCACAAACCAGTGACAGCAGTCACAGCACAATTGGAATCAGTTATGAGCCCCAGGTTAGATAAAGAGAAGACTGAATAAAAAAATATAGATGTCGTCTCTCAAAATTGCAGCCTCCTATGATAAGCAAGGACGGGGTTAATTTACAGGAATTCTTTTTAGAGACCCTTTTACTAAAGTATGATAAAGTTTTGCACTGCCTAGCAACTGCAAAGCTTCTGTGTTAACTGTTGGGGATGGTCCAATATCTGCAGAAAAAATACACTTAAAGGCACATTCTCCATGAACAAGCAAGAAATAAGCCCTCACGTGTGGGTGATGTCACCGACGGAGCCCCGCACAGGAATGCTCCTCAGCTTCCAGAAGAAGCCTTTGGGAGTTACACTGCGCATGCATGCCTGCCTTTCCGCCTGCCGTGGCACCATCTTCTCCAGTCTTCTTTTTTTCTGCAGAGCCCCTAGGACAGCGATGGCGAACCTATGGCACGCGTGCCAGCTGTGGCACGCGAAGGCCTTGCAGCTGGCACGCGGGAAGGTCCGCAATCAAAATATGCGGCATTAAAAAAAAAAATAAATAAAAAGCTGCCGCTGCCGGGGCCGGGGCCGCCGCGGCAGAATCGAGTGTGCCGCGGGGCCCCCCCGCCCCCCCCGCCCAGCAGAGCCTGCCCTCCGTCCCCGGTATCACCTTCTCTCAGCTGCCTCTAGTCAAACGCGCCTGCTTTCAGAGCGCGAGTGGAGTTTCTTCCTCGCTGCTCTGTTATGCCCGCGGGGGCTGATGGGAAGTTCCCATCAGCCCCCGCGGGCTTAACAGAGCAGCGAGGGAGAAACTTCCCTCGCGCTCTGAAAGCCGGCGCGTGTGACTGGAGGCAGCTGAGAGAGGTGATACCGGGGACGGAGGGCAGGCTCTGCTGGGCGGGGGGGCCCCGCGGCACACTCGATTCTGCCGCGGCGGCCCCGGCCCCGGCAGCGACAGCTTTCTTTGTAAAAAAAATATCGCTGGGGGGGGGGGTTAGGAGTGGTAATGGCGGGGGGGGGGTTAGGACTGGTGATGGGCTGGGGGGGGTTAGGAGTGGTAATGGCTGTGGGCTGTTGGGGGGTTAGGACTGGTGATGGGCTGGGGGGGGCTAGGACAGGAAATGGGCTGATGGGGGGTTAGGAGTGGTAATGGCTGGGGGGGGTTAGGAGTGGTAATGGGCTGGGGGGGTGAGGAGTGGGAATTGCTGTGTGATGTGGGGGGGGGCTAGGACTGTTACAGGGCTATGGGGGGCTAGGACAGGAAATGGGCTGATGGGGGGGTTAGGAGTGGTGATGGGCTGGGGGAGGTTAGGAGTGGTGATGGGCTATGGGGGGGCTATGGGCTATGGGGGAGCTAAGTCTATATGGGCTGATGGGATTAGGACTGGAAGTGGGTTGATGGGGGCTTAGGACTGGTAATGGGCTATGGGGGGCTAGGACAGGAAATGGGCTGATGGGGAGGGGTTAGGACTTGAGGTGGGCTGTTGGGGGGGGTTCGGCCTGGTACGGGGCTATGGGGGCTAGGACAGGAAATGGGCTGATGGGGAGGGGTTAGGACTTGAGGTGGGCTTTTGGGCGGGGTTAGGACTGGAAATGGGCTGATGGGGGGGTTTAGGACTGATAATGGGCTATGGGGGGCTGGGACAAGAAATGGGCTGATGGGGAGGGGTTAGGACTTGAGGTGGGCTGATGGGGTTAGGACTGGTAATGGGCTGTGGGCTGATGGGGGGGTTAGGACTGGCAATGGGCTATGGGGGGGTTAAGACTGGTAATGGGCTGTTGGCTGATGGGGGCTGTCTGGTAATGGGCTATGGGGGGTTAGGACTGATAATGGACTATGGGGGGGCTAGGACAGGAAATGGGCTGATGGGGAGGGGTTAGGACTTGAGGTGGGCTGATGGGGTTAGGACTGGTAATGGACTGTGGGCTGATGGGGGGGTTAGGACTGGCAATGGGCTATGGGGGGCTGACTGGAAATGGGTTGATGGGGGTTAGGACTGGAAGTGGGCTGATGGGGGGGTTAGGACTGGAAGTGGGCTGATGGGGGTTAGGACTGGTAATGGGTTATAGGGGGGGCTTAAACTGAAAATGGGGTGATGGGGGGTTAGGACTGGAAGTGGGTTGATGAGGGGGGCTAGGACTGGTATTGGGTTGGGGGGTTTCTAGGACTGGAAATGGGTTGGGGGGCTGCTAGGACTGGAAATGGGCTGATGCAGGGACTAGAAGGGAATGGATGCTGGGTGAGGCTGGAACTAGAAGGGAGCTGGTGTTGGGGGAGGATTAGAATGGGATGGGGCTGGGAGAGTAAAATGGAGAGGGGAAAAATATTTTGTGTGGGAGGGATAAAAAATCTACAATTGGCCGGGTATTGGGAGAATAAGTGGGGATTGAGGATGGAGGGGTAAATTTTGAGTAGATGAAATAGGAATGAGGAAAGAGCAAAAGGAGAAAGATTAGTATGTTAAAGCAGATGTAGAGAGAGAATGGAAAAAAAACCCCAAGAAGACAGAAGAAAGGACAAATGGACAGCAGATGGAGAGTTAGCAGAAGACACGAAGAAACCAGAAGAAAGTGGCTGGAACAATTGCAACTGAAAAAAAATGCACAAAAGGTAGAAAAAATATCTCTTTATTTTGAATTTATTAACTGGAATATGTCAGCTCTGGGAAATGTGCATCATTAATTTTTGCGCTTTGTTTAGTACAAGAGGAAATTAATTTATAGTTTTATTTCTACAGTGTTGTTGTATATTCCAAGTTTGGCTTTTGGGGTTCCCAGTTTAATTATTGTCTTCCTGTTTCTAAATTGTGATTCCTTGTTTGGTGATGGTCTGTTCTGCATGTGTAACTGAGCTGAGGTATTCTGTTTATATAATTCCTATTTGACATTGCCACTTGTTCTTTCCCCAGTAGGTCATGTATTGTTGTTCTCTGAAATGTATTGGTTTAATATTTGCAGTGTTGCCTTTTGATAGTTAGGGTATGGTGCTTTGTGAGTCCTGGTAGTGCTGTTAGGATACGGCGGGTTTGCTATGGGTTCTAAATGGGCAGCGTTTGTAGTAGTTCCTAATGTGCCTGGCGGTTGGTACTGGATTATAGTAATGTAGAAACCTTTTAGTCTTTCTTTATCCATATACTCATTAAGAGGCATGTTTACTAAAAGTTAGTGTATGGTAACATTATGCAAATATTTATGCAAATGAGGCACCTTATGCAAATGAGGCTTTAATTGACGTGCTGGCACTTTGAGGAAATTCTTTGGTTTTGTGCGGCAGTTTGGGCACTCGGGCTCAAAAAGGTTAGCCATCACTGCCCTAGGACATGTTCCTGCATTCGGGAAAAAGGTTTTTCTTCTTGACCCTTGCGGGCTGTTTTTTTTTTTTCTAGCTTTTCTTGCTGCCTGTCGCTGGCTCAATCAATCTACTGACTTAGGTTAATTTTTCTCTTGTTTTTCAAATTTTTTGGTGTTCTTTTTGCCCCTTGGGTTGTTTTCCCGCCTGCAGCACTATTGAGTTTAACTTGACTGTGGCGGTATTTTTCGATATGTTCAAGCCAGCCAGTGGCTTCAAAAAGTGCACTAAGTGTAGCAAGACCATCTCAGTCACTGACTGCCACAACTGGTACTTACGTTGTCTTGGACCTGATCTTTAGCCCACTGCCTGCAATATGTGCCTGCAAATAACAATAGGGAATGAAAGGTTGGGAAAAACAAAAGGAGTCCTTCGGCTCATTGGATTCAGCATCCTCTGCCCCAACCCCATCATCCATGCCTTCCAAGGTCTCTGTGGAGGTGTCTACAGGGATGGAACTCCGTGCCCAGTCAGAGCCAGAGGGCCTGAACAGCAAGAGGAGACTCTGACAAAATCCATCATGTCGAAAGGTGAGCACCGGGAGAAAATCCGGGTGCATCGTCACCGCAGCCCTTCTCAATGCAATGCGGAGAGCAAGGGCTAGGAACGACTGGCTAAGGTTCCCTGACAGGAGGAACAGATGCCCAGAACAGAGGAGTCGACTCCCATTGCCCAGGAGGGAAGCCAGATGTCTTCCGATACACCAATTATTGCAGAATTAAGAACATAAGATATGCCATACTGGGTCAGACCAAGGTCCATCAAGCCCAGTATTCTGTTTCCAACAGTGGCCAATCTAGGTCATATGTACCTAGCAGTTTCCCCAAGAGACACAAGTTCCACAATGCTTGTCAAGCATTGATATCTTCGGTCACTTCTTAATAATGGTTTATGGACCTTTCCTCCAGGAACTTGTCCAAACCTTTTTTAAACCCAGCTACACTAACAGCATTTACTACATCCTCCGGTAACAATTTCCAGAGTTTGATTACACGTTGAGTGAAAAAATATTTTCTTTTATTAGTCTTAAATAGTTTACCCTGAAGCTTCATTGCATGTCCCCTAGTCTTTCTATATTCTGATAACGTAAACAATCGATCTACGTTTACCCGTTCTACTCCGTTCATTAATTTATAGACTTCTATCATATCTCCCCTCAGCCGTCTCTTTTCCAGGTTAAAGAGCCCTAACCTTTTTAGCCTTTCTTCATAGGAGTATCCTTCCAGCCCCTTTACCATTTTGGTGGCTCTTCTCTGAACCTTTTCTAAAATCACTATATCCTTTTTAAGATACGGCGACCAGAATTGCACACAATATTCAAGGTGCGGTCTCACCATGGAACGATATAGAGGCATTATAATATCTTTTGTTTTATTTTCCATTCCTTTCCTTATCATACCTAGCATTCTATTTGCTCTCTTGGCCGCCGCTGCACACTGGGCCGAGGGTTTTAACATGGTATCCACAATGACGCCTAAATCTTTTTCCTGGGTGGTGGTTCCTAATGTGGAACCTTGCATCGTGTAACCATAGTTTGGGTTGTTCTTCCCTAGGTGCATAACCTTGCACTTGTCCACATTAAATTTCATCTGCCATTTTGATGCCCAGTCTTCCAATTTATCAAGATCCTCTTGCAATTTTTCACAATCCTCTTGGGTTTTAACAACTCTCTCACAGGTTTTTTGCTACGAATGTACTTGAAAAAGTCTTTATTTCACGTTTTTGCTTCCGCAGCAAGCTTCTTCGCAAATTCTCCCTTTGCCTGCCTTATCAATGCCTTGCATTTGACTTGCCAGTGCTTGTGCTGTTTCCAGGTTTCGTCGTTTGGCTCTTTTTTCCATTTCCTGAAAGATGCTTTTTTGGCAACAACAGCCTCTCTGACCTAACCTTTAAACCATGCTGGCAGTTTTTTGGACTTCCTTCCACTTTTCTTAAAGCGTGGTATGCAGCTGGTCTGGGCTTCCAAGATAGTATATTTCAACAACACCCAAGCTTGATGTACGTCTTTAACCTTTGCAACTGCTCCTTTTAGTTTTTTCTTAACTGTTTTCCTCATTTTATCATAGTCTCCCTTTCGAAAGTTAAAAGGTAGTACTGTGGATTTCCTTACTATCCCTCCTCCACTAATTAAATCAAAGGCGATCATGCTATGATCACTATTGCCAAGTGGCCCCAACACCCTTATCTCTTGCACTAGATCTGGTGTTCCACTAAGGACTAGGTCTAATATGGCTTCCTCTCTGGTCGGTTCATGAACCAGCTGCTCCAAGAAGCAGTCATTTATTTCATCTAGGAACTTTATCTCCCTAGCATGTCCTGACGTGACACTGACCCAGTCGATACCGGGGTAATTGAAATCACCCATTATTATTACTGCGCTGTAACATTTTTAGCTTCCTTGATTTCTTTGAGCATTTCATCATCCATTTGGTCATTCTGGCCAGGTGCTCGATAGTACACCCCCACTGCCATTGCCTTCCCCCTTTTATATGGAATTTCAATCCATATAGATTCTACAGCAGATTTTGTTTCCTGCAAAACTTTAATCCTTTCTGAGTCAATGCCCTCTCTAACATAGAGCGCAACCCCTCCACCAATTTGATCAGCTCTATCATTACGATATAGTTTGTACCCAGGTATCAGTGTCCCACTGGTTGTCCTCCTTCTACCATGTCTCTGATATTCCAATCATATCTAACCTTTCATTTAGTGCTATATATTCTAACTCTCCCATCTTATTCTTTAGACTTCTAGCATTTGCATACAAGCATTTTAGAGAATGTATTTTATTCATGTTAATTTGGCTATTGTTAGACATGGGTAAATTGGGATCTTTAAGCTCTGTTTGCTCCATACTTGAGGGCATTTGGGCTACTTTACTCTTTTGTGGAACCTCTCTGCTTTTGGTAGTATCCTTCAAGGATACATTCTTCCGAACCATCCGTTCTTGGGCGACTGTCGGCTTTCCCCTAATATCTAGTTTAAAAGCTGCTCTATCTCCTTTTTAAAGGTTAATGCCAGCAGCCTGGTTCCATCCCGGTTAAGGTGAAGCCCATCCCTTCGGAAGAGCCCCTCCTTTCCCCAGAATGTTCCCCAGTTCCTAACAAATCCAAAACCCTCATCTCTGCACCATTGTCTCATCCACGCATTGAGACTCCGGAGCTCTGCCTGCCTTTTGGGTCCTGCGCGTGGAACAGGAAGCATTTCGGAGAATGCTACCATGGAAGTTCTGGATTTCAACTTCCTACCTAAAAGCCTAAATTTTGCCTCCAGAACCTCCCTACCACATTTTCCTATGTCATTGGTACCGACATGTACCAAGACAGCAGACTCCTCCCCAGCACTATCTAAGACCTTATCTAGGTGGCGCGTGAGGTCCGCTACCTTCGCACCAGGCAGGCATGTTACCAGGCGATCCTCACGTCCACCAGCCACCCAGCTATCTACATGCCTAATGATCGAATCACCAACTATAACGGCTGTCCTAACCCTTCCCTCATGGGCACATGACCCTGGAGAAACGTCCTCGGTGCGAGAGGGTTTTACATCACCTGGAGGACAGGTCCTAGTTACAGGATCACTTCCTGCCACACCAGGGTGATGCTCTCCTGTCACGTGACCTCTCTCCTCCATGGCAACAGGGGTGCTGCCAGACTGGAGGTGGGACTTCAGGACTATATCCCTGTAGGTCTCGTCTATGTACCTCTCTGTCTGTCTTATGTTTTCCAAGTCTGCTACTTTAGCCTCTAGAGAATGGACTTGTTCCCTGAGAGCAAAGAGCTCCTTGCACCAACTGGGAGAAAATCATACATGTGACACTCAATGCAAAAGACTGGAAAGCCCCCATCCCGCTGCTGGACTGCTGTCTGCATCCTAGTTTTAAGTTTGTGTCTAGATCTTTAAGTTCTTACTTACTAGGGGTTGCTATGGGTATTTATACCAATAAAACTCTACCTAATACGTTTAATATACCTTGTTCACCTGAAGCTTAATTAATCTCAGGTCCTTAGTGTATGACTGATTTGGGTGATGAGCTTCACCTGAAAGCACCTCCTGTCCTTTAAGATGTGTAAGTCCCTATAAAGCTATGATTATCCCAGGGGTGGGTGGGAAATAACACTTATTAAAAGAGGGCTGCTACACAGTACCCTGTCTTGTGCTGCTGAGGTAAGCTAAATTCTGATTTGATTTAAATTATAGCTCTTAGCTGCTGCTAGGCTCTAACTTCTTATGAAATTTAAACTACAACCTCTCTGCTGGGTTCTAAATTTAACCAGAAAGCTCTGTTCTGTGTTTTAAAACTAAAAGTACTTTTCTGATGCTAGGCCCTGAGTGACTATTAAATGTACACTACAAGCTCTCTGCTGGGTTCCAAATGTAACCAGAAAGCTCTCTTCTGTGTGTTAAATTTAAACTAAAAGTACTTTGCTGTTACTTGGCCCTGAGTGACTATTAAATTTAAACTACAAGGTCTCTGCTGGGTATGAAATGTAACCAGAAAGTTCTCCTCTGTGTTTTAAATTCAAACTTTAATTGCTGCTACTAGGCCCTAATTGATCCAACAAAAAACAGTGGGTTCACAGATTAAGTAGCTTTAATACAAAGAATTCTTTTTAGAAAATTACCAGAAGTATATACTCACAGTTGCAGATTTCTCTCCAGAAGTAACAGTCCCCCTTTCTAGTCCTTCAAGACAAGAATTCCCGCCCAAGGTGTCAACACCAGTGTCTGCGACTGTGGCATCAGTCCCCTCGCAGGTGATGGTTCTGTAGGAATGCCTTCGAGCCCTCGAAGCTCACGGCAGTGGTTCTAGCCTTGTGAAATACAGGCTTTGCGGCACCAATGGTGTCTTCACTGCACTCCGTCCACCCTTTCTGGAGACCTATGCCCTGCCCGCTGAGGCAGGCGCATTGGGTGGGAGGTCAGAATAGCTATTGGAATTGGTGTCAATCGCCCTCACCAGTGTGTTGGAATCCAAATGTCTAGGGACACAGATGCCCGCACACAGGGTGGCACAGGAGCCACCGGTATATGCCCTCTCCCCCATCATGGAGCCAGCGGGGAAGGAGACCTGACACTAATTTGACTTCCTCTTGGAATCCGTATCGGAATGGGAGACCAAGGAGGAATTGACAGTGTTGGACTTCTGGTCTCCTGACCTTCTGTCCAACCCGTCACCTCCCCCCGAGCTGCATAAGTCGCCTCCAGAGGACATGTCTTTCCAGGACTTCATCAGCAACATGGCCAAGGCCATCCCATTCTCCCTGGAATTGGAGGAGGAACCGAGGATGGAGGAGCTGGAGGCTGCTTCAGTACCCCTCAGCCCACAGGGAAGCAGTGACTGTGCCCGTGCACCATGTCCTGCAAAGGCTACTGTTTTGGCTGTGTGAAACCCCCCTCACGGTTCCCGTCATCAGCCGGAGACTCGGTTCCCTATACCGGGTCCAGAAGACCCAGGACTTTGAGAAGCCTCAATTACCACACAATTCCATCATGGTTGAATTGGTCTTGAAATGGGTTAAAAGTACCAAGACTTATTCATTGTTGCCCCTGGGCTGCGAGGCCCGAACCCTGGACTCCTTCAGGAGAAAATGCTATCAGGGTTCCATGCTGGTTGCCAGAATGCTGGCCTCCCAGACCTATATGAGCATATTCCTCAAGGACATCATGCTGGGCCTGGCAGACTTTGCCGCCCATATCCCTGAGGACTGTTGCAAGGCCTTTTGGGCCTTGGTGGCCCATGGCAAGGACTGCTCTAAATTCATGGTATGTGGTGCCTATGATGGCTTCGAGTCCGCAGGCAGAGTAGCGGCGGTAGGCATCGCTGACAGCCAGATGTTGTGGCTCAGTCCTTCGACCTGAAAAGGTGGGTTTAGGACAAGTTAGCTAATGTTACTTGCTGGGGGGGGGGGGGGGAGAATCTCTTCGGAAAGCTGGTGGAGGAAAAGATGGAAGAATTTAAGAAGGAGCATGTGACTCTCTTTAGGCTTTCCAGGAAGACTGCGGATCCCGCACGGAAGAAACAATCAGGCAAGAAGGCCTTCTACCCATGCCTGTGCTGGTATTTCCTGGCCCAGCTGAAGGTCCAGCCGAAGCCCAGGACCCTCCACCCCAGCAGCAGAGGGCGAAAACGCCAAAGGCTCAGCCCATCCTGCAGCCCAAGCTGGGGGCGGAGTTTTGACGGGTTTCTCAGGAGCATAGCCAGCTGGCCACTCTCTGCCAGGGTACTCCCTAGGTTAGGGGGAAGGCTCATACACTTCACCTACAGGTGGCCCCTTGTCACCTTGGACACCTAGGTGTTGCAGATCATCGAAAGCGGATATCTGCTGCACCTCCTACAGCTTCCACCTTGGTAAGCCCCTGGGGAGTGTCCCATGGACCCCGTGCTTCAGCACCTGTTGTTGGAGGAAGTCTTTGCTCTGCTGGCCAACTTAGCCGTCAAGCCTGTTCTCCCAGCTCAGGTCAGATGGGGCTTTTATTCCAGATACTTCCTGGTTTCCAAGAAAATCGGAGGGTCCAGGCCCATCGTGGGCCTGCGAAACCTAAACCAGTTTCTGGTGCGCAAAAAGTTAAAAATGGTCTCGCAGGGGACACTGCTCCCATATTTTCTACAGGACAATTAGCTTTGCTCCTTGGATTTAAAGGATGTGTACACACACATCCTGATCCACCCGAATCACAGACAGAACCTAGTGTTTATGCTGGGCAGCCACTCTATCAATACTGAGTGCTTCCCTTTGGGCTTGCCTTAGCTCCATGGGTGTTCACGAAGTGCGTGGCAGTTGTGGCCACCTACCTCCAGACTTTGGGGGTCTTTGCCTTCCTGTACTTGGATGACTACTTATAAAGGGTCCCATTGCAGACAGTGTCTAGCAGCCTGCTGAGCTCATCATTCAGGTGCTCGAGTGCCTTGGCTTTGTGATCAATTACCTGAAGTCCCATCTCCAGCCCACACAGCAGCTGGAGTTCATCGGGGCCTTTCTACCAGAAGACCACATGCAGCGACTGGTAACGGTGGTGGGCTATGTGCAGTGCCAATGCTGCACGATGGCCTCAGGGATGCTGAGAGTCCTTGGCCACATGGCAGCCACAGTACATCTCACCCTCAAGCCCATGTCTTCATGCGGCAGGCCCAATGGACCTTAAGCACAAAATGGAAGCAGGTGACAAGCCGTCTCTGGGACAGGGTCACAGTCACTGCACCCCTGGTGTGGTCTCTTTACTGATGGCTCATTCTGGTGAACCTGCTGCGGGGCCTTGCATTCCAGATGGCTGTCCCTCGCAAGATGCTCACGATGGACGTGTCCAAGCTCGGCTGTGGAGCCCACCTGCACAGCCTGCGCACAAAGGGCCTATGGTCCAAGTAGGAGAACCTGCTCCAGGTCAACTTTCTCGAGCTTCGGGCGATTGCCAGCACCCTCCCTGGCTTCTGAGTGCACCTGGCCAATCGTGTGGTCCTGATTCAAATGGACAATCAGGTGGTGATGTTCTGTGTGAACAAGCAAGGGGGGAATGGATTTGTACCTCCTCTGCTGGGAGGCTGTTCAGTTGTGGAAGTTCACCCTGCTCCATGGCATGGACCTCAGAACGACTTATCTGCCCTGTGGGCTCAATGGCCTAGTGGACCAACTCAGCCAGGTCCTTCAGCCACAGATGTGGACCCTCAGTGCGATAGGGGCATACCATCGCGGCTCCGGGGCAGAGCCCATTTTGGCCCAGCCTCTTATGGCTCGCTTCATGCTAGGTCTGCTCCTCTCGAAGCCCCTGCGCAAGCCCCCTATCTCCAGGAACAAGCAGGAATGAGTCTTCACATATGAGTACGTCGGTACCGACGGAGTCTGCGCGGGAACGCTCCCCACCGTCCAATCAGAATGCTTTTGGAAGCATCCCAACACGCCTGCGTGCTGCCTTCCCACCTTTCCCAACTGCCTCTCCTCAGTTTTCGTTTTTCCGCGGAGCCGGCAGGACGTCCTCCTGTCACCGCAGAAAATTCTTCTTTTATTTTTTGGTTTTCTTGTGGTCGCGTCTGCCTTCCCCGACGCCACCGGTACCGCCGGTGTTTCTTTTCTTTTTTCTTGTAAATTTTCCTTTTTAAGGAGCACTTTTTTCCTTGTTAGTGCCTCACGGTTTTTTTGGCCTGCTAGGCCTACTCACTTTCCTTCATGGAACCGCCAGCCACTATCCCTAAGAAATGTACAAACTGTGGCGGTACAAAATTAATTTTAGACACTCATAATTGGTGTCTACCCTGCTTGGGTCCTGACCACTATCCGCTGGAGTGTCCCTCCTGCAACAGTATAGTCGGAAGAAGTCTTCAGCATTGAGTTCACCTCGATACCCGGTCCCCGTTCAACTTCAGGGCACCGACCACCGTTTCTTCTTCACAGGATCAGGTAACCCAAAAACAGTCTGTTAAGACTAGCCAGCCCTCGAGTGGTAGATCTCATGCACAGCATAGAGCTGCCTCTGGCCTTGCCCTCGAGGACACACTGGCTTTAAAACCCCGGTGGGAGTCTTCGGCCTCCAAATCCTTAGTGGGGTTTCAGGTTGTTCCTGAGGTTCACCCCTCTCCGAACATACCTGAGCCATGCTCGGTGGTGGCATCCGCTTCGAGCGGTACCGATACCCTGGCATCGGCAATGGTGTTGGATGAAACATTCCTCACCAAGGATCGTAGTCTGGCGTCCTCGGCTGCGGGCCCGTTGGATACGCTACAGACCGATCTTTCAGTATCAGTATCGATCCCGGTACCAGTACCGACGCTGGTACCCTCCAGATGTGCATTGATAGACTCGCTTCACTCGATGCCGAGTCTGGAATCGATTTCCAGTCTGGATGACTGGGTACCGACTCGCCTTGGTATCGATACCGGACGGTACCGAAGGCACAGTTCCAATGATCCATGTCCGGCACTCTCGGTTTCTTCGATAACATTAGAGCTGTCACCGGCTGGCCTTCATCCACCGGTATCGGATACGGTGCTGGAGTTGGTACTGGTATCCACATTACCATTGCTGTCAGTACCTTCCATGCTTCTCTCATCAGGCTCGCTTCCCTCGGTATCGAGTTTGGAATCGATCCCTAGCATGGACGATGCGCTACCCACTGTTGCTGGTCCTGACCTCCTGCGGTACTGGCGACCATCCTCTAAGGATCCGATACTCCACCCTTTAAGGTCTTCTATTCCTCTAAATTTGGATAGATCCCTGGGTGCCAATGCTAGTTCTTCAACAGATCTAGCCTGTCCTCCTCTTTCTAGAGGATTTCCCTCTGGGGATTTTTCTTTTCAAGCATTCCTGCTTGATATGGCAAAGTCACTTGCCATTTCTATACCGGGGCAGGATCCTGCACCAGGGAATACAGAATCCCTGTATGTTCCCTGGAGTCCAGAGGAGAACATCATGCTTCCTTTGCATCAGACCTTGCAGGATCTCCTCCTTCGAATGTGGGAAACTCCTTTAACGGTACCCCCACCTTCTAGGGCAACTGATCTTCTATATAAGGTGCCCCCCTCTCCAGGTTTTCAAAAGACTCAACTTCCTCATCATTCCATTGTTGTAGAATCAGCAATGAGGCGTATTAAGAGTACTAAAAAGCACTCTTCTTATCCGCCAGGTCGTGAGTCTAAGACTTTAGATGCCTTTGGACGCCAAACCTTCCAGGCATCTATGCTTTCAGCAAGAATTCTCTCATATATTTTCTATATGGGATTATCTCTTGAAGAGGTCACAAAGAAATTACTGTTTTTGACCCCTTCAAGAGCCCAGAATATCTCTAGGTTCCTTACTCGTGCTTCCCTAGACTCCTTTGAGTCTGTTAGCAGAACTTCTGCTATAGCTGTAGGGGCACGACGTAAAGCCTGGCTCCAAGTTTCAGACTTGGACAAATGGGCACAAGAAAGACTGGGAAATACTCCTTGCACTGGAGAAAATCTTTTTAACAAGGAGTCTTTACTCCAAGTTGCTCAGTTAACCACTGACATTCCTGTTTCCAGAGGCTGTTCTACACCTTCCTCTTTCCCAGTTGGTAGGAAATGTCCTAGCAAACTTTCTTCCCCTAAGGGGAAAAAGTTTTATCCATCTTCTGCCCATCATACAGATGTTCCCAAACAGGGGAAACATCGCACTGGTCTAAAGAAACCACAACCTCAACAGGTTCAGCAAACCCAGCAGTCGCAGGGTTTCAGATAGATTATCATTACATCTCCTGTTTGGTGGTTAGAGTTGCAGTCTGCTTCTTTTCACTTGAAGCATCCACACTAATTTCATCCTAAATTCTCCTGGATCTCTCTTCACCAGACATCCTTTCTTTTGCTCTAAGAGTCTTTATGATGATCATGCCTATAGTTAACAGGTTTCTCTTCCTCTTTCTGGGAAAAGAGAAGTGACAACTATCAATAAGACAGTTTTTCCCTGTACTAGCATGTATCATCTTACCTTTCAGAGACTACTACATAGTCCTTCTCCTTCAACTCTGTCTTACCTCCCTCTTACTACAACATTCGGTTTGTAAGAGTGGCTCTATTACATTGGTAAGCCCCTATGATCCTCTACCTATTCCACAAGGGGATTTTCCCTTCCAGAGTTGTCTCCCCCTTTTTCTTACTTTAGGGCAGCTCATCAGACAATAAGGAAGTCTTACCACTCCCACTTATGTCTGTTGCTTCTTTTTCCCAATCATCTCATCTAAAATCTTTTTGAGACATAAGACACAGGCCTTTCATCACGTGAGAACCTAAAGAATGGCCAATTCCCTGGCTTGGTCCATATCTCCTTTGGACTTCTCGCCAGGGATAGTTTTTTCAGTGGCAGCTCAAGGACGCTGATACCCATCTTGCCCTTATAGGTGGGTCACTATGGTATCTTATTCCAATGGCGTCCTCTATCCATTCACCATACTGCAGTTCTGGAGAGATCTGGACTTGCTGCCTGCAGACTGAAGTTATCCTCTGTATTTTTCACGTAGGCCAACCTGGTTATTCAAGAGCTCGAATTCTCAAAGGAATCTAGACTCCTTCTTGTCAGGGAGACCATTCCTCTGACTCTGTCAATCATAACCAGGGAAAGAAGATTCTCTGTGCTTCTATTCAAGCAGGTATCACCCTTCTTGCTATTAGATGAATCTTTCTCTCTCCCCATATTCCTAGGGGGATCTAGTTATATAGGCATGTCTCCATCCACATACGTGGAGACATGTGTCTATATGGCTATGTGTCTATATAATCTGTGTATCTTCTGCCCATGTATGTCTCTCTGTATATATGTATATATATGTATGTATGTATGTATATATATATATACAGGATATATGCATATATACCCTGTATGTATATATATTTATGAATATATATATATATCTACATATATATATATATCTGTCGAGATATATCTTTTAGGTAGATATGTATCTATGTACTTATCTATCTGTCTGTTTAGGTTCAGATATCCATATATTCCTATATGACCCTGACAGATGGGCACTACCCCTATCAATGCTGTGCCAGCATGCTTAGGGTTCTACACATACAACCACTCCCTGTGGTAATTAGTAAACTTTTTTCTTACCATAACCTTTCAGGGTTAGGTACCTCTGAAGCTCTCCATGTACCTTTTTTCTTTCCTAATTGACCCCCATTTAGGAAAGACATTGCGGATCTTCGTTTAATCTAAAGCTGTAATGCTTCTTAAGTCTGTCCTTACTTTCTTATTGGATACAGGGGTCTTCCATACCCCTTCTCTCCTACATGGACTATTTCCATTGTCAGTCCAGATCGGTCAGACTCATTTTCCTTTTGGTCCTAGGATTGTACTGTTCTTGGGCCAAAAGAGCTTAAGCTTTGTCTAACTGTACCTTCTGCATTTTCCGCTGAAGCCCTACCTCATTATACTACCCCAGTTTCCCCTGGGACTATTTCTCACCCTGAAGGGTTCTGACCTCCACTTGTTTTTTCTACAGTTATTACCTCTACTTCACAGTGAGGTACTCCTTGAGGATCTTCTACTGGCTCTTCTAACAGATCCATATGAACCTCAATAGACTTTTTACAATGCCACCAAGGGAGGTCCATATTAGAATATTGCGCTCAATATTTTACTACTAAATGTCATCTATACAGGGTCTTCCTCTATAGAAGTCCTGTTCTAGTCCAGCTGTTCCACAGCACCTTTCTGTAATTCAACTCCTACCCTCCATCCCCAGGATGCCTGAGGTTCTGAGGAGTAGCATGGCTCATTCTAGATTCGCAACATGCTAGGGCTCCCTCCGGGCATCTTAGCTTGGGAGTCCTGCGACGCTCCTGCCTGCGCCCTAGAGCTTACAGGCAGGAGTGGCCTTATATTGTCCCTTGGCACGGTTCCCAATGAATCTTGGGAACTGTAGTGTTCTTGTATATTCCTTAGGGAAGAATTGTAGTCGTGACCAGATGTGGTTAGGCAAGCAAGAAAATGTATTTGTCTTGGGGGATAGTTTCCAGCGCATCAAAAGCTCAAAGCAACAAACGCAAAAAGTGGAACTTTTAGGATAAACAGAGGAAAACAGGAACTCAGGAAGCAGTGAAATCAAATTTGCTTTAACTCAGCTATTCATAAACTTCAGCAGCTTAACTCAGCATTGCCTCATGTGGTTGTTAGAAAATATTGCAGCTTTATATCAATAGCTGTTCTCTTCACAGCGTGACTTGGAAACAGGTGAACACAATCAGGAACTCTTACGATTAAACAACAAGAAAAGCCAACGTTTTATATTCTCTTCATATAAAACGTATGTGCTTCTTTAAATTGTTATTCAATACAGCAGAAAGAGCAATCCATGGCACAAGGCTCAGGATTCAGGGTAGGTAAAGAACTTTCTACCTGCATGTATTCTTCTGAACTAACAGAATTACTGTCCGTATCAGGTTCTTTATTTTGCCCTGACTTCAGCTCCAGGAACTTCTGAAATTCCTTCAGTAGCAATTCAGCCTGTGTTTGCTTTTCATCTGGTGGATAGTTATTGGCAAAGGTTACGCCCTTCCCCCACTCACTATCTACGTTGGTAGCAAAGTTAGGTTTGCACAGTTCAGCACTATATGAAGGTTTCTTCAGCCAAGCATACAAATTAGGAAATTGTGCTTTACCTTGTTTAGAGGCATTTATAAAAGAACTTCTCTTAGGAAAACTTTCTCCTGGCTGTAGTTCTTTGTCTTTATAGCACTGCTTGTTGGCATTAGAAGTACCTTTTCTCCACGTGCTGCTTTCTCGAGGCTGGCTAGGTCTAGGCTTTTCCCGGCAGAAAGAGTTTCTTGCAGGGTACGTTGGACTCCCAGGCTGACTCTTCCGGGGTTCTGTCTTCTCACAAGGTCCTAGTGCTCTTCTCCTTGCTTCTATGGTTCCAGCACTCTGCACTCTTCTCACAACGTTCTTTTGGACTTGGATATCCTTCCCCACGCTATCCTCTGGGATATTCTCCGTGGTCCTCTCTGCAACAACAACTTGTTCACCCTTCTCCTGCTTCCTCCTCACCTCTCTTTCAGCTCTCTCTGAGGTTTTAAAAAGGGCTTCAATTCCTGGCACTCCCTGCCGTTCCCTTGGGTGTGTCCAATCAGAGCTGAAGCCTAACTCCTCCCCTGTACTGGGGTGTGTCTTCGGCTCAGCAGAGCACTGTGTTTTTTTCAGGTCAGTTTTGGAAATCCTGTGTGAGTTAGCTCTGCTCTCAGGATTTTCCTCAACATCCATTTCTTCTGAAGGGCCATCTTCACCACAGTCCCCATATGTGAAGACTCATTCCTGCTTGTTCCTGGAGATAGCACAGTTACTTACCTGTAACAGGTGATCTCTGGGAACAGCAGGAATAAGTCTTCGGCTCAGTTACTGTATTACCCAGTAACCAATGCAGACACAGCACCAACCTCACAAGCCACCCACAACCCTCAGGACTGAAACCAATAAGAGATCACGATTATGTTATAAATTGTAAATAGTTACCCCTGTTATCCAAGTTGTATCACCTGTTCAACTGTAAAAACACAAAGTACCATTGGAAATGTGTAATTTTATTGTTCATTGTAAACCGCACTGGTGCTGAATAGCGCGGTATAGAAAAGACTGTAAATAAAATAAATAAGTCTTCACAACCCACCCACCTCCCCTAGGAGTTGCATTTCTATATCTCTATCTTTCCCTTTCTTGCTCTCTCTCTCTCTTTGCCTCAGCTTTAAAACTTAACTGAGGAGAGGCAGTTGGGAAAGGCGGGAAGGCAGCACGCAGGCGTGTTGGGATGCTTCCAAAAGCGTTCTGATTGGACGCTGGGGAGCGTTCCCGCGCAGACTCCGTCGGTACCGACGTACCCATATGTGAAGACTTATTCCTGCTGTTCCCAGAGATCACCTGTTATAGGTAAGTAACTGTGCTATAGTGGCTTGGGATATCAAAGTGGTACTTACCCAGTTGATGCAGGCCCCATTTGAACAGCTGGACTCGTGTCCCCTGAAATTCCTGACCTGGAAGGTCCTCTTTCTGGAGGTGGTGAGGTCGGCTTGACACATTAGTGAGCTCCAAGTCTTGGTAGCTCACTCGGCATACACCAGATTTCACCAGAACAGGGTGGTTCTCCACATGCCACCCCCACTTTCTGCCGTAGATGGTTTCTGTGTTCCACCTCAGCCAGTCGATGGTCTTACTGATTTTCTTCCCCTGGCCTCATGCTAACCGGGGAAAGGCTGTGTTGCATATCTTTGGGTGTAAACGAGCTCTAGCCTTCAGTCTGGAGCACACGAAGGTGCACTGACAGTTCACAGAGTTTCGACCCTGATAGATTGGGCGTTGCTGTCTTAAAGTGTACGCTATCCCTTTGGCTAGTGGACTGCATCGCTTATGCCTATTCCCAGGCTGGGTTGTGCTTTGAGGGCCGTGTCATGACCCACAGTGTCCATGCAATGGCTGCATCGGTGGCCAACCTTGGCTCTGTTTCTGCAGAGAATCTGCAATGCTGCTACATGGTCTTAGTAACGGGCTGTGAAGGTATGGAACAGTCTGGATGGGGATTCCCAATGTGACTGCAATTTTGGCCAGGCCATGCTCTGGTATCTCTTTGGGTCAGAGTCAACTCCTGCCCACCGGCCCTTCTTTCCATCCAGGCTACCTGCTAAAACCCCTCAGGTTGATGTCTGCTGAGCATGCTGAATCAGAGGAGTCCCTCTGGGGACTACCTCGCTGTTCTTCCTGGTTTCTTCATTTGGTTGCCTCTGTTGGACTATTGATCTCCTCAGGTTCCAGTAACCTGCATTTTGGAAGTCCCGTACATGAGGACTTATTTCCTGCTTGTTCAGAGAAAGCGTAGTTACTCACTTGTAGCAGGTGTTCTCTTTGAACAGTAGGAATGAGTTCTCACAACCCTCCCACCTCCCGAGGGAGTTGCCTTTTCTGGCTCCTGCTATGTTAGACTGGAGAAGATGGCACAGTGGCAGGCGGTATAGCAGGCACGCATGCACTGTGTACCTCCCACAGACTTCCTTTGGAAGCTGGGGAGCATTCCCGTGTGGGGCTCTGTTGGTGGTGTCGCCCATATGTGAGGATTTATTCCTGATTTTCGTGGAGAACACCTGCTACAGGTGAGTAACTATAGGTGGTATGTGGAGATCAGAATTGAGACATCAAGGTTGCAATATACATGATTCTGACAGTATTTTAGGAACAGTTCTGCTAAAGGTGGACCCGTTTCTAAAATTTGAATTAGGAAATGCAAGGACGCATGGGGCTTTATATCCACGTGCAGTGGGAGGAGCTATTTCACAAATGTACATGTGGGAAAAATCGACTGAGGAAACCCAGCAACTTACACACGTATGTTCCGGCATTTCAAAAGACACATGTCTAAGGTCAGCATTTACAACCTGATTCTCTCCCAAGATTTTGAATGCCTGGGCATCAGCTCTGTACTCTGCTGAGCTGTGTTTCCTCACGATGGAGAAGGATTGCAAGCTTCAGCCACCTTAGGGCAAGTGATGTTCGGTTAGCTCCAGGTTCCTTGGACCCCCAGGTACATAAGTGCTCGTGGCAGAGGCACCTACCTCTGACTACCATGTTCCCCCATCATGCAACTAGGTCCTTCCTCTCTACTGGAAGATTAAGGAGCAGTTGAGGGGATGGTTAGGGTTCCGCTTCTGGTTGGCTAGGGTGCCGTTGAAAGCACCAGATAGAGTGCTTATCTTCTTGGATGCCAACTGGAAGGGCTGGGAGCACTGTGCTGGGCAGGTTGGCCCGAGATCTTTGCCCCTTCAGGGGGCCTCCTGAGAAATCTTCTAGCTGTAGGTCCATGCAATCCGTTTTACCCTGAAGAGGTTCAGGCTTCTCCTAGTGAGAAAAGAGAGCTGAGGTGCTCTCAGATACTGCCCTGATGGTGTGTGTGTGTCCACAAATGTGGCAGAGCTTGCAGTGCTGGGGTGGATTTCACGGTCATGGAGCTGTGCTGCTGGGACAATGAGCATCTGATTGCCCTGTTTGCAAGCTTCAACAGAGTGCAGGCTGACCTGTGTTGGAATTAAGGGGGTCTGAATGAATGAGAGCTCTCCTCTCCTGCATGTGACCTAATGGTTGACAGTGGAGCATTCCAGGGTTCTGCTTGTTGGAAAAGACCCAAGAGCTTTTCCTGGAAGAGGATTGCCTTCTAAACTAAGGATCTCCAGTGCAAGGCCAGTCCATAATATCTGTTATCACTCAAGAGAATATCAATGTGAGGGGCTATTTCAGCTGCGGGCTGGATCTGCAAATGAAGGGCTTGGAGGCCCCACTTCAAGAATGGCCTTGGGAAGGGATGCTACATGTTTTCCACCATGGCCCTCAATGAGCTCTTTGTGAAGAAGTCTTAGGCTCATGGGGTGCAGATGGCTTGCTCAATAGCACTTGGCCCTCTCTCTGGCTACCTCTGGAGGTCTCTGCTTGGGCCCTGGAAGGGCCCCTATGTCCTTAGCTTATGTCTGAGCTCCTTTGGCAGTCCAACCTAGACCAGGGCTTGGCCCTGAACTCTCAAGGTTCAGGTGGCAGTCCTTTTTTGCCAGGTCCTTCTGATAGGCACAGCTTTTTCTGCCCTTCGTGGCGGTTTGTGAATTAACAGAGAGAGATCATATCCTCTGTTGTCCAGTCGTTTGGGGAAATCATTGGCTCAGTATACATTCTGTCAGAGCTCACTTTCTTGGTACAAGCCTCCTGGGCACTCTGGTATCTGCAGAGAACATCTGTAAGGTTGCTTCCTGGTCCTCGCTGGATACCTTTGTGAAACCCTACAGGTTGCTTGGGGATGGGGGTTTCAGATTGCGCCTTTGGCAGGGTAGTCTGTCCTGTTCATAGTCTTTCTCCCTTGCTGGGTCCTCATTACTGGACTGGTCTAGCAGAATGATAAATAAGAAGAAAATTTATATACCTGATAATTTACTTACCTTGAATCCTGCTAGACCAGGACCCACCTTGGAAGACTTTTTTTTTTTTTTTTTTCTTTTCAGGTTTGGGGGTTCCAGCCGTCTTAAAAAGCCTACTCAGTTCTGTGGTCTATCGCCAATTTCATCATAGAGAGCCAAATAAATGCTTACGCTATTAGTGGTGAAGTTACATGCGTTTAATGTTTTCTGAGTTTTTCAGTCTTGCTTACTGCTTGGGATGTTTCATACTGGCTTGTCTCAGTGCTGCTCCATAGGACATACCAAATGAAGACATCCTGAAAGTAGCTCAAGTTTGTCTCTTCTTGCTGGCAAGGGAGCATAACCAACTCATCTGGACTGGTCTAGCAGGGATTCAAGGAAAGTAAATTATCAGATATATAAAGTTTATCCTTTAAATTGCTATGCAAATCTAAATTTTTTAAGCCAAACATTTTATAGAGTATAGGTAATTTCCAACTATATAATGTGTCAAGTACAATAACATGAGTAATAATGATCAGGGTGACTTGTATCCATCAGAATTCAATAATAAATGTCAGTGAGCTATTTCATCAATGCCATCCCCAAACAAAAATGAACATTGATTCACTTCCCCAACTCGAGTGCAGCAAAATTGTTTTCAGAAAATGCTTTGTTGTTGCCTTTTCGCTGACCTCAAAAATTAAAAAGGATATAGGTTTGTTTATTAATTGTATGTATCTAAAATATTATTGGATAGCCCAACTTTGGACAGACTTGAGAATTAAATGTTAAAACATGAAAATCAATGGGAAACAGGGACAAGGAGAGAGTGGTTTCAGTAAGGCCATGAGGGAAGATAATCAAAGGTGGGACTTCTTAGTGAGGGCTTCTGCACTGGAGTATCTTACAAAACAGTGGAAATCTGTTAGAAGGAGTGACACGATCCACTTCTTTTTTCCTTTTTTTATTAAATGATGGATAACAAAAACAACCAACATATACACTGAATTGCACATGATACCTTAATAACATTGCTATTTGCAAATCCCAGAGGTACAACAGAGGCAACACCAAGGGTAACCTACCCCTCCTAGAATACAACCAACTCCTACTAAACCCTCCCCCCTCCCCAGATCTTCCAGACTCACACAGACACCTGGGCCCTTAAATCCCAAGTCGGGTATCCACGGATCCGGTCTGCGAGGGAGGCCTCCGATCGAATACATAAAAGAACGAAGACTGAAAAACTGTACAAATGTGGCACCTGGCCATCGCCCTCCATTCAGGTGCCATGTAATAAAACATACAATTTTTTGGTGCATGGTAAACTGGATAACTTGATTAACATCAGCAAAGCAATATGCTCAGTGGATGTGCTAAGGGTGTTACTCTCTCCCCTCACTCATTTCAACATTAATATGCTGTGATAGGGCCTGGCACCGCCCCACTATGTGCACCCCCTCTTTAGTCCTCCACTTATGGAGTTAGGGAGCCCAGATTTTGTCAAACTCCCAAGCCCTCCCCTGTAATCCATAAGTGAGTTTATCAAAACCCATCGCCTCCCTCACCTTTTGTATTCAGTCAATTACTGATGGACCCTGTTCAGAGCACCATCTCCACACTATATAGCCACTTTGTCGGCGAGAAGAAACTTGGATCATAGGATGGAACTCCAGTCCCAGGGAGGGTATACCCCTTGTGCTCCTAACAGCAGCCCTGTTGGCTCCAACTCCACAGTCTCCCCTTTAAGTTGTTGAACCCACTGAAGGACCTCTGACCAATACCGCTGAATCTTAGGGCACTCCCACACAAGTGAAAAAATGTACCTAACCCTCCACAGCCGCTCCAACACTCCGCCGTTTTTCTCCTCTTAGTCTTAAATAGTTGCAGAGGTGTAGTATATAGTCTATGCACTATTTGGAACTGCGTTTGTCTCCAGGACATGACCAGGGTACACTTGTGGGCCCCCATGAATCCACTCCCATTCATCCTCGTCAAATGCTCCCCCCCCCAGCCACTCCTGCCAACCTCTAATTTTGTTGTGGGATGCTTCTCTCCACCTCTTGCAACTGCATTTTATAAAGTCTATAGGTTAAAGCCTTCATCCCCATTCTTTGATATAACATAACTCCCAGGGTGGGTAGCTGCCCTGCTCAATTGCATATGATTCTCCTTGTGGTGCACAAAATACTGCAATTGAAAGTACTGGTAAAAGGGTACCCTTCTACCTTGCTTTCCCTCCAGCTCCTGTATGAATACACATCTCCCCCCACCAACACAGATCAGAGAAGTGGGTAAGTCCCACCTCATCCAGAGCCTTTAACAATGTCTCAAATCCCAAGCTGGAGAAGGACTGGAAATCCACCAATTTGGACCATCTAGATAACATTGAGGGAGTACACCCCTCCCCTTCCCTGCCCTACCCTACCATATCGAAGCAAGGGGTCCAAGAAAGGATGATCCCACAACCACCTTTTTTCCCCCCTGTTCCCCCCTCTCTACTACACCCCTCGAATCCAGCCATTTGAATACTGGCTCTGGAGCTCTACCCATAAAGACTCCCCCAAGCGAAGATAGTGTCCCCTCAGTTCACAGAAAACTGCCACCCTGTAGTACAATCTTAATTCAGGAAAACATCCCCCCCTGCTCTCTGTCTATATAGCTGTTGCACCCCTATTTTGGCCTTTCTTTGCTCCCACATGAACTTCAGCCTCTTTTCCCATTTCCCCAAAATGCAATGTGGGATATGTATAGGTTTCTGGTTGAAAAGAAAATTGAATTTGGGAATGATGTTCATATTCGGAGCAGCCACTCTGCCCATCCAACTAATATGTAAAGAAGCTTAAGCTCCAATTCCGCATTCAGCTTAGATAAGAGTGGGGAGTAGTTCAGTCTGAATATTTGCCTTGGGTCACGGAAGACATAACGCGCCCAAGTATTTAATCTTTTGGTCTGACCAATGGAATGGGAAATCCAGGAGCAACAATCTTTTCATCCTCCCCAAGTCCATAGCTTCCATTTTATTTAAATTTACCTTGAAACCCAAGAGCCTAGAAAACCCCTCTATTTCCTCGCAAGAAAGCTGGTATGGACTCATGGGGCTTCCCCATAAATACCAAAGTATCATCTGCATATATCAGGATCTTGTGCTCCCCAGCCTCGACCTGTATCGGTTGGATTGCCTCATTCTGCTGAACCCTCGCCGCAAAGACTTTGATCACCAAGACAAAGAGTATTGCGGAAAGGGGGTACCCCTGCCTGGTGCCCCTCTACTACTGAAATTCCTTTGATCTTTCCTCATTAATCAATACCCTTGCCTTTGGACAACGATACAGGGCCCTCACCCCCTTAATGAACTACTCCCCCAAATTCAGTCTGTTCAGCACAGCAAAAAGAAACCCCCACTTTACCCTATCAAATGCTTTTTCTGCATCCAGGGCTATACAGATCGAGCTCTTCTTACAGGCTTTGATAACTTGAAGCAAATTAATTGCTCTATGAACATTGTACAATATCGCTTTACCCACAGTAAACCCTTTTTGGTCCAGGTGAATCAAATGGGGAAGGACCCTCTCAAGGCATCTTAACAAGGTCCTTTTGCGAACAACTTTGCATCACAGTTTTTTAGGGCAATAGGGCGAAAGCTCCCACAGTTATCCATTTGGCTTCCGTTCCTTAAGTAGAACTAGCAAATCAGCTTGCGACAGCGATTTGGGAAGAGGCTCTCCTTGAAGCATCTCCGAGAAAATCCGCGTTAAAATCTGACCCAAATCCTCTTTTAACAGATGGTAGTCCGCTTGGAACCCATCTACCCCCACAGCTTTCCCCTTAGGAAGTGTCTTAATCACCATCCATAGTTCAGCTGCATCAATAGGCCAGCTCAAGGCTGTCGCCTTCTCATCCCCCAGCCTTAGAAGACTTATCCCTGCCAAATACCGACCCACCAACTCCAGCTGGTGCCCTCCCTCTGTCTTAAAAAGCTGTTCATAAAACTGCCTAAACTCAGCACAAATCCCCTCATTAGTACAGACCCACTCTCCTCTCCCCCCCCCCCCTCACAAAGTTCAGCCACCAAACAGGCCTCTCTCTGCCTCTGGAGCCGCCATTCGAGTAACTTCCCAGCCCTGTTCACATGTTCCATATGATTTCTTTTAGTGATTCGTAAGACATCTCTGTGTCTGTTGTTAAGTGCCGTCGAGTCGGAGTTGACTCATGGCGACCCTCTGGATAGCTATCCTAAATTGTGTTCGGTCTTCAGTCAGGCGGCTCATTGTTGACAGACTGGTACCCGTAGCTGCTGTTATTGTATCGATCCATCTCATTGCTGGCCTTCCTCTTTTGCGTTGACCTTCTATCTTGCCAAGTATGATGTCTTTCTCTAATGATCTCTCTCTTCGCATGATGTGTCCAAAGTATGAAAGCTGAAGTCTTGTCATCTGAGCTTCTAAAGAAAGCTTAGGTTTGATCTCCTCTAGTACCGACTGGCTTGTTCTTCGGGCAGTCCATGGTATACACAGTATTCGCCGCCAGCACCATAATTCAAAGGCATCAATTTTCTTCCTGCCTGTCTTTTTCACTGTCCAGCTTTCACATCCATATGATGTTATTGAAAATACCATGGCTTGAACAAGTTGAACCTTTGTATGGAGAGAGACATCTCTGCTCTTGAGAATCTTATCTGGGTCTTTCATAGCCAGTCTGCCAAGAGCAATGCGTCGTTTGATTTCTTGACTGCTTGTTGCTTCTTTATTGATAGTTGATCCAAGTAGGTTAAAGTTGTTCACAATTTCAGTTTCTTCTCCTTCAACGATGAACCTGTTGATTATGCCACTCTGTGTCTAGAATGTGTAACTATGCCCTGGCCGCTATTAACTGCTTGTAGACCTGCCCCCCTCCCATCCTACTATGCTCTTTTTGCAACCTGGCAATGAGCTATGTAAGCCTCTGTGTTTCTTTTTCTCTTTCCCTCTTTTTTTTTTTTTTTTTTGTACAGCCAGCTTGATCAACACACTCTGCATGTAAGGCTTCCCTTCAACATCCCCTGTATCATTGTTAAGCAGAAATTCCTTCCATCCTTTTTTCATTTTACAAATAACCTCCTCCCTCTGAAGAAGAGAGACATTGGCCCTCTGGACCCCCCCCCCCAGGCACCACCTGCCCATTATAATATATTTATTTAATTGTTTTTTTTTCTTTATGCTGCTTTTCACCAGGTCAAAGTGGTTTACAAGTAACAGAACATTATACATTGAAATAGGAACTTATGTACATGGAACTTAGAACTTCTATACATGGAACTGTTTACATAGGACATTGGCATAGGTGAATAGGGTTGGGTATATATATTGAAGTTAAGCGTATTTACAAAGAGTCAGAGGTATGCATGGAACAGTGGTGTTTTAAAGGGTGGTCATAGGGTGGTCAGACAATGTTATCGGGCGTATCTCCAATTCACCAGAGACTCCCATCTGGTCTCTCTTCCTCAAGAAATAATCTAACCGGGAATAGGTGTTAGTACAAACAGAATGACAGGTATATTCTCAACACTCCCTGTTGTGTTCCCTCCAGATATCCATCAAGTCTCACTGCTTCATACAGATCCTCGATTCTCTACCTTCCTGGTTATGCTTCTTATCAGAGTAGTTAGACCTGTCTTCCACCCACAGAGTACAATTCATATCCCCAGCAATAACCAAGTCTCCTTTGTGTCCTTTTCAAAGGCCTTCAGCCAACCCTTAAAGAACATAAGGAATGCCATAATGGGTCAGAGCAAGGTCCATCAAGCCCAGTATCCTGTTTCCAACAATAGCCAATCCAGGTCACAAGTACCTGGCAGGTTCTCGAAAAGGCACACAGCTTCCACAATGCTCATCCTGGGGTAAGCAGTGGATTTCCTGGGTCCTCTTTAATAATGGTTTTTAGACCTTTCCTCCAAGAACTGGTCCAAATCTTTTTTTAAACCCAGATTTTATTTCATCCTCTGGTAACGAGTTCCAGAGTTTGATTATGCATTGAGTAAAACAATATTAGTTTTAAATAGGTTACATTGTCGCTTCAGTGCATGTCCCCTAGTATTTCTACTTTTCGTTGGTGTAAACAACCAATCTACATTTATCCATTTCACTCCATTCATTAATTTATAAACCTCTATCATATTTTCCCTCAGCCATCTCTTTTCCAAGTTGAAGAGCTCCAACCTTTTAAGTCTTTCCTCATAGGGGTATTCTTCCATCCCTTTTACCATTTTGGTAAGTCTCTTCTCTAATTCTGCTTTATCCTTTCTAAGATATGGTGACCAGAATTACACACAATATTCAAGGTGTACCATGGAATGATACAAAGGTAATTATAATATCCTTAGTTTTATTCTCCATTCCTTTCTTTATGATTGCTAGCATTCTATTTGCCTTCTTGGCTGCTGCTGCACACTGGGAGGAGGGTTTCAACATGTTATCCACGATGACACCTAAATCTTTTTTCCTGGGTGGTGGTTTCCAAGGTGCCATCTTGCATCGTGTAACCATAGTTTGGGTTGTTCTTTCCTAAATGCATAACTTTGCACTTGTCCACATTAAATTTCATCTGCCATTTGGACATCCATTCTTCCAGTTTATCAAGGCCCTCTTGCATTTTAACAACTTTGAATAATTTTGTATCATCTGCAAATTCGATCACCTCACTCATTATTCCTATTTCCAGGTCATTATGAATACTTTAAAAAGCAGTGGGCCCAGCACAGATCGCTGGGGTTCTCCACTATCTACCTTTCTCCATTGAGAAAATTGGCTATTTAGCCCTACTCTCTGCTTTCTATATTTTAACTAGTTCCTGATCCACAATACTACACTGCCTCTAATTCTACGATTTTTTAATTTCAACAAGAGTCTCACGAGGGACCTTGTCAAAGGCTTTCTGAAAATCCAGATATACTATATCAACTGGTTCACCTTTGCCTGTTTATTCAAAACTTCAAAGAAATATAACAGATTAGTAAGACAAGACTTTCCTTGGCTAATTCCATTTTGGCTTTCTCCGATTAAACCTTGATTTTGTACATGCTCAGTAATTTTATTCTTTATAATGGTTTTTACCATTTTGCCCGGTACTGACGTCAGGCTCACTAGTCTGTAGTTTCCTGGATCACCCCTGGAACCAGTTCTAAAAATTGGCGTTATATTGGCCATTCTCCAATCTTCCGGTACTACAGATGATTTCAATGATAGTTCACAGATTACTAATAGTAGGTCTGCAGTCTCATATATCAGTTCTTTCAACACCCTTGGATGTATACCATGTGGTCTTGGTGATTGCTACTCTTCAGTTTATCAAATAGTTGTAATACATCTTCCCGATTTATCGATATTTCTTTCAATTCTTCTGATACATCACCTTTATATAGCATGTCAGACATGGGTAACTTCCCTACATCTTCAGTAAAGACTGACGCAAAGAATTAATTCAGTCTCTCCGCTATGGTCTTGTCCTCCCTTAGTGTCCCTTTTACCCCTCTATCATCTAATGGTCCAACTGACTCTCTCACAGGTTTTTTTGCTACGAATGCACTTGAAAAAAAAGTTTTTTTATTATGTATTTTTGCTTCCACAGCAAGCTTCTTTTCAAATTCTCTCTTTGCCTGCCTTATCAATTCCTTGCATTTGACTTGCCAGTGCTTATGTTGTTTCTCGTGTTTGTCATTTGGCTCTTTTTTTCCACTTCATGAAAGATGCATTTTTGGGAACAGCCTCTCTGACCTCACCTTTAAACCATTCTGGCAGTTTTTTGACCTTCCACTTTTCTTAAAGCATGGAATACATCTAGTCTGGGCTTCTAAGATAGTACTTTTAAACAACGTCCATGCTTGATGTAAATTTTCACCTTTGTGGCTGCTCCTTTTAGTTTTTTCTTAATTATTTTCCTCATTTTATCAGAGACTTCCTTTTGAAAGTTAAAAGGTAGTACTGTGGATTTGTTACCAGAGGATGTAGTAAAGGCTGTTAGTGTAGCTGGGTTTAAAAAAGGTTTGGAGAAGTTCCTGGAGGAAAGGTCCATAAACCATTATTAAGAAGGGACCCAGGATATCAATGCTTGACCCAGTACAAGCATTGTGGAACCTGTGTCTTTTGGGGAAACTGCTAGGTACGTATGACCTAGATTGGCCACTGTTGGAAACAGGATACTGGGCTTGATGGACCTTGGTCTGACCCAGTATGGCATATCTTATGTTCTTATTTCCTTGCTGTCCTCCTTCCATTTATTAAATCAAATGTGATCATGCTATGATCACTGTTGCCAAGTGACCCCAAAACCTTTTTCTCTTGGACCAGAACCTGTGTTCCGCTAAGGACTATGTCCAAAATAGCTTCTCCTCTTGTCTGTTCATGAACCAGCTGTTCCAAGAAGCAGTCATTTACTGCATCAAGAAATTTTATCTTCCTAGCATTTCCTGCTGTGACATTGACCCAGTCGATACTGGGATAATTGATGTCACCCATTATTACTCTTTTGTAACTATTGCTAGCTTCCCTGATTTCTTTCCGCATTTCATCATCCATCTGTTCATTCTGGCCAAGCGGTCGATAGTACACCCCCACTGCCATCGCCTTCCCCTTTTTACATGGAATTTCTTTCCATAGAGAACCCTTCAGGTCATTGGCGCAGCATATAAGTTCAGAACCCGTTTTCCCACCCTCCGGAATGGAGGAGTAGCCTAGTGGTTAGAGCACTGGCTGGGTAACCAAGAAACCAGGGTTTGATGCCCAAAGCCACAAGGAGTGCTAATGGGAAAGTCACTTAGCCAGGCCTTCTTCTGAGGGAATGTAAGGTTATCTACTTCTGGTCATACTAGAAAACCCAGGAGCTGCTGGGTTGCCAGGAATCAACATTGACTTGGAAGCACACATTGCATTGCCTTGAAAGCTCAGAAAGGAAACTTCCACCTGACCCTTTCTCCCCACCACCCTCCCCTGGGTGGCCCACCCTGTGGTGTACAGTACAAAAGGGATTCTCTTGTGAATAAGTATTACCACCCCTCTCTCCTTGGAGTTCTATGCCGAGCAAAATATCTGCTCGTAATCCTGACTCCGCAGTTACTAGTATTCCTCCTAGGTTAAGTGGGTTTCCTGGAGGAGCACCACATCTATCTGTGCTTTGGCCAAGTAAGCAAGGACCCTTTTTCGTTTTATTGGACTATGTATCCCCTGAATATTGAGGAATGCGAATTTACAGCCTCCCGTTCCCACATACACTCATTTCAGTCGCCAAGATCCCATACCACCCCCCATTCCACGCATCCATCCTAACCTCCCAATTCCACACAAAGTTGGCAGCATGATAAATTAAAACAGGAAGTAAAGTACCTAGGCGTCATTATCGATACAGCACTCACTATGACTGCCCAAGTCAAACAAACTGCTAGGACAATATTCTTTAAATTAAAAACCATACAACACTTCAGACCAATCCTTGATACACAAGACTTCAGAACAGTAGTCCAGGCTTTGATTACTCCTCACTTGGACTACTGCAACAGCCTGTTACAGGGCCTTCCTAAAAAGTCAATACACCCACTGCAATTTGCGTAAAACGTAACTGCTAGGATTATTACAAAGGCAAGACTTACTGACCACATCACCCCGATACTTTATTACCTCCATTGTCTCCCCATCGCTTCCAGAGTAAGATACAAAATGTTAGTCACTACACAATAACATCTCCCCCTCCTTATCCACCTTGATCCATCCACAGCCTGAGGTCAGATTGAGAAGAGCATGTACAAAGGACCTCCTAGCCTTGCCCCCCCCCCTCAATAAGGAAAACCAAGAAAGTCACCAGCAACAGAGCCTTCAGATATTCTGCCCCAGACGCCATCAGGTCAACCAAGGACCTACAAGCATTTTGTAAACTTCTAAAAACCCTACTTCTCTCAGAATATTATAACCCATCTATCTCCCCGACCTCTCCTCCCACTTCACTATGTACTACCCCAACTCCCCCCCCCAATATGACTACGCCCATATATACTGTACTGTTTGCAATATATCTTGCACTTATTGCTATATCATGTAAATAGTTCAGACGCAACTGCCACAATACTTCTGTATAAGTGCCTAGCTGACCTTTATATAGTTTAATATATTATAGTTGGAAACATTCTCTGTAACCAAGTTTTTATAATTATTGTTCAATGTAAACAGCCCCTGATCATTAGAAGGGGCGGTATATAATAAATGTTAAATAAATAAAAAAAAACAAAAACAAAAAAAACCAAACAGTAACAAACTCTCCGAAAACCCAGTCTGATCATCTCCCATATGCCGCCTTCTCTATCCCCACACATTTAATATTTCAGACTTTCAATGGCTCTTCCCAAGGAAAAACAAAGAACCCTTTTTCCCACCCTCCGGACCCACACCCCATCACCTAATTCCCCCAAGTCCCCTCTCTTGCTCCCGCCTACTGAATAGGCATCAGACATCCTTTTCGCCAAACCATACTGCAGGGGGCCAGGAGTGGCCTGTCATACCTGCCAACTGCCATCGCAGCTCACCATACCAGTCAATAACAGTTCACTAACCCCTCACAACATGTTCATTTCCCCAGCCAGATCAGCACCAATCACTCTTCCTCGTCAGATGTCCCTCCTCGGGGACATAGTCATCTCCTCAAGTCAGGGATTGATCAGAGGGGTTTCCTGCCTGGGCAGTTTCTACAAGGTCTCTGTCTCTGCTGGAGCAGGCCCCTCTGCACCACATGTGCCCCCTGCTCTTGGGTGGGCGATCTTTTTTCGGGCCTATTGGCCAGCACTTCTACCTCTCTGCTTCGCGGGCTGTGTGCCCGCGCTGCATGATCTTCACAGGGAGGGGGTGCGAGGTCTTGAAATGTCTCCAATGCTTCTGACTACTGGAAG
Source organism: Ichthyophis bannanicus (assembly GCA_033557465.1). NCBI lineage: Eukaryota > Metazoa > Chordata > Amphibia > Gymnophiona > Ichthyophiidae > Ichthyophis > Ichthyophis bannanicus. The sequence goes on from CM066038.1 coordinate 400,812,584, forward strand.
AAGCGACGAACCCTGTTCTCCACCACTGTTAGATGCACTGGATATCAGCGCGTTACTTTGATGCCCCTCTGCGCAAGTGAGTCTCGATATTTAAGAAGGTCCTTGCAGTGTTTGACCATTTCTACTGCCAAGTCTGAGAAAATGAACACCTTCCAACCCTTGTACAACACATGCCCCATCTTCCGCACGTCTTTGATTGTGTGTTCTTGGTCTTGGAATCTCAGCAATTTGACCAAAAAAGCCCGGGGCCTAGCATTGGCCTCCGGTGCATCTGCAGTTCGTGATGTGCTTGCTCTATTTCATATGATGCAGGTGAGGGGCAGCCCAGGAAACAGGCCTCAAACAGGCTGTGCACGAAGGCCTTGGGTTCCACGCTTTCCTCTCTCTCTGGAGTACCGAAGATCCTAATATTTGACTGGCGATCTCAGTTTTTTTGATCCTTGACTTTTGTCCTGGAGCCAGCCCACTTGCTGTTTTAACCAGGTCATCTCTCCTTTGAGAGTTGCTTGTGTGTCCTCCTTGTAGCTAATGTGGGCCTCTGCCTCCTCCAGGTGAATTCCCACCACTGCAAACTTCTCTTCTATCTTCCCCATGCCTTTTCAACAATTTCTGATGGAGCACAGTCAAAACGTCAGTGTCTTTATCTCTTCCCGATTCTTCAATCTCACTGGCAACCGAGGAGGTTGGGGAAGATGGTTGTGATGCTGACGGCTTTGCCGGGCAGACTGCATGCACCTTTGCGATGTACAGGTCCTGGATTGTTTTTGCGGTTTTCATCCATATAGCTTTCGGCATTATCGACAGGAAAAAGTCTGCGATGGCAAGATTCTGGCTGAAATAAACCCTCTGAGGTATGTATGTGTGTTCCCAGGAGTGACTTCACACACATCCGCCCTCCATGCTGGCCAAACCGGAAGTCCAAGATCCACTTTCTGGAGGGAGAATATTGCCTGTTTTGGTTTTGCATCCGATTGCATTGTATTTGTAGTCCTACATTGTCTATTTAACATCAACATGAGGAAGATGGGAAGGGTCTGAGGGCAAATAGAGTCTTGTCAAATTCTTTGCAGTGAACTGTGCTGTCTTAAATTCCTTTTTATAGTGGACTTTTATGTGAATTCTCATTCCTTTCCTATTTATTCTCTTACGATGGCAATTGTAAGAATAAAACGTCTGTTACAGTGAAAATTTCTACATGTCATACGTAGATTATTTTATTGGTTACTTCATCTTACGTAGTGTGTTTTTTTGTTTTTTTTTTTCTTACCAGCTCACTCTTGCTGGCCATTTGAAGTACTTAGACAGCCCAAGAGAATTATCCATTGCTTCAAAATAAACTTCTTTATCATTCTGCTAGACCAGTCCAGCCTTATGGGTTATGCTCCCTTACCAGTAGGTGGAGACAGACTTGAGCAACTTTCAGTGATGTCATTACTAGATATATCTGTTGGTGCTGCGCTGAGAGAAACAAGTATTGTATGCCTTCATCGGGTGGCAAGTTATATGGACTGGCACAGCAGTGCAGATAGGCCGGTCTCCCTTGGCTCAGACCGGTTTATGGCCTGTATGCATGAGACCAGTAGGAGCTTGGGTATGCCCTTGTCTCCTTGAGCTGACAGCTTGCCCTGTGTCCAGCACTGCTATCCATGGGTTCATGGCATTTGGTGGGACGGAGAGCAGACTAGAGGACCCTACAGGGCCCCTGAAGGGAGTTAATAAGTTGGGTCCAGGCTCCCCTTCCCGCTTGCTGCCCTATATCTGCTTGCTAATTTTGTCTTTGTATTTTTTTTCTATCTCCTTTTCTTTCCCCATTGATTTCAGTGGGGCTGTATTTGACTCGCTGCTGCTTGCAATAAAGCAGCTCTAAAAACAAACAGGCCCGAGGGAGTAGTTGGGTCCTCCCTTCTCAGGGTTTCCCAACCAGTCTGACAGACTTTGGAATTCACCTTTTTGGGATTTCTTTTTCACTATGGTTGTTTTCAGTTTTTTTTTTCTGGTGGGCTTTTTTTCTGTACGTGTGTGTGTTTTATTTTTTTTAACTTTGGGCAATTGCTGTGCCTAATCACAGCCCAGTGCAGTCTGCATTCTTTGGTGCTTTTTTTCCCTTAGCTGGAGCTTTTTGCCCTGAATGCCATAGGATTGTTTCGGCTTGTGAGACCGACATCATCTTTGGTGCTCTGTCTATGCTCCTCCCTGCTTTTTTTTCCTGCTGGAGGGCTCCGTGAACTTTTATATGGTAGCATAGCCCCTGCTGAAAGGGGGGGGGGGCATGGTGGAGTGGCTGTATCCACAAGCCCATTGGCTCCTATAAGGCTTCTGAGGTGCCGGGTCCCCTTCTTTTTAATGGTTTGTGCAGCAGCTGCTGAAGCAGCTCACAGGCTGTTTTCAGTTCTTGATAATTATTTGGCAGCCCCTTCTGAGGGGTCAGAAGTCCAGGCTTGCCCTACGGAGGCGGGGGGGCCCAGGGCTCTCGGGCATCTCTGTCTTTCGGGGTTAAGCGCCCCTGCTGCGCCATTTCTCCTACATATTTTTCTAGGTACCCAGTGTTAACCCCTATGGGGGCTACTTGGGATGTAGAAGAGGAATCCTTTCTCCAGAATGTAAGTCTGAGGAAGAAAGCGTAATTCCCTTTTGGGAAGGCAAGAATTGTTCTGTGATCTGCCTGTTTCTCCGGGAGATCTTTTTTTATTTGAGATGCTATAGAAGCCTTGCATTTTGCAGAGCTTGCTACTATACAGGCTTCGCCAGCAGAACCCATTTCAGGGCAATATCGGGTGTCTTTCTGATCTTTCTTTTCCCGGAACTTATGAATCAGCTCATAAACTCTCTGTAGGAGGCGCCTGAGCCTTAGGGGCTCTAAGACCCTTTCTTGGCTGTACCCTCTGCCCCAGGGCAAGCTGGATCAGCCTTTCAGGCTTTCTTGGGTGGACGCTCTGATCATGACTATCCCAATGAAGGGGGTGCTGCATGCTAGAGGTCTCATGAAAAGAGGGTAGAGGCCCTCCTTAAGAATGTCTTTGCAGCTGCACCTTAAGCTATCCAGCAATACTGTGTGCAGTCTTTGGTTTCCAAGGCCCCTCCTACACTGGGTCCAGCAGTACCAGGCAGCTCGGAGGCTGCATGATAGGCATCGTGGGCCGCCTATGTGGCTTGCGGCCTCGGTGACTTGATCAGAATCTCTTCTGGATACATGGCATTAATGGTATTAATCAGTCAGTAGCTCTGGCTCTGCAATTGGTCGGCAGATGCTGCCTCCCAGCTGCAGCTGGACAAACTCCCCTTTAAGGGCCAGTTACTCTTTGGGATGGGCTGGAGAAATTTGGTGATAAACCTTGGGGAGGTTTACCACAGACATTCCTGGGTGACAGACCTAGAGATGTCTGGAGTGTCTCTTGTTTGGCCATACTTGGAGCCTGGCGATGCCCTCAGACTTCTAGGAATCTGGGTAGGGCCTATTTATGCTGAGTCTCAGCCCATGACGTGCAAATCCTTTTGGGGCTCTTGACGTGCTCAAGGCTCTACTAAACCTCCATTCGGAGTCAGTAAACTCCTTCAATAAAATCTGGCTAGTCCTTTCCAAGGGACAGAAGGTTGGGGAGCTACTCCAGTTGTTTCTTGGAACATACCCATATCACATCAGATCAGTGGGTCCTTGAGGCCCTTAGCCTCTCAGTGCTGCACCAGCAGATATGCCTAGTGATGACATCACTGAAAGTTGCTCAAGTCTCCCCCCACCTGCTGGCAAGGGAGCATAACCCACTTGTCTGAGCTGGTCTAGTAGGCTTCAAGGAAAGAAAATTCAGATACGTAAAATGCCTCCATTTCTATAAAATGAATATGCATTTGATGCATTGTTCAGCTTTTTTTTCCATATTTATAAAATTCAGACATATTCTGCAGAGCAAGAAAGTGGCAGAGCAGAGCATTAACGGAGGATTCCCTCTTCTGTTCCTCAAGCATCAGAGGAATGTGCTTGATTATTGTTGTAGTCCTGCCCTAAAGCTTTGGAGTGTGTTTACTAAGCCCAGCTAACATTCAGTGGGACCTAGTTACAAATAGCACAGGTTAACCATTAGCCCAGCTTAGTAAACATACCTCTTTGCGCTCATTGAGATCCAAACTTGCTCCCTAAAGGGCTCATTTGGAAAATAGCTGACATATTTGGTTGCAGTGATGAAATGACTTTGCAGCATAGGGAGAGGAGCATGTGCGGATAGCGCCAGCCCTTTAGGCAAGAATAGGCAGGCACCTATTCGGGGGGGGGGGGGGGGGGATGCAGCAAAGAGCAGTAGCAGCAGTTAAAACAAAATAATAGATCCTGAGAGCTGGACAGACTCAAAGAAACCATCAGCATATTCATTTACCTGCAGGAACAATAGGCACACACAGACAAAGCAAAGTTTAATATTTAAATTGATGATGTCCGATTATGCATTTTTACTGGATTCTTGTTGGAAAAGTGGTGTTCAAATGATCATGATTGCTGAGTTTAATTAATTATCAAAATCTAGAGATGGCAGGTGGGAGGGGGGGCATGGGCGTTATAAGGCTGAAGGTTTGCTTAGAGCTCTGGGGCTGGCCCTGTGTGCAGATTACTGAATTTAAGTTTTTGGGGTTTTTGAAATTACAGAGGTCTGCAGTAAGCATACTGCTAGAGCTAACCACATAGCTTTTTTGTCTTTTGGTACAGAAGCTTGCAAGTATATAAAGCATACACTTACATATAGAATTTTCAGAATTATCACTGCATGGAACATATATATTCTGCTGCTGAACATAGCTTTTAGAACTCAAAAAGAAAAAAAAATTGCATTAATTTTGGTACTAGTTTTTATGTCCATGTAAAATAAAGGTACATTCACTTGTTGTACCTACTGATTTATTGTCTTCAGTATCTGGGAGCACATTGCTTGTATTGCAACAAGCTTTCAAGGGACCAAGATCTCTAGGCAGCAATGGTAAGAGATTAGTACTGTTATCAGATTTTTTGGTGGTAAGTGCAGGCACTCACCAGCAGGACGTTTGGTTAATTTGTACTTGCTCAGGAAGAAAACAGAATATCTAAATTTTTGTACCAGTAGGGTTTTGCATGCACTGATGGATGGATATGGCTTTCACATAATGCATTCTTGACCTTAGAGTTTGGATTTATTTAGTTGTCTTTCCAAATCTGAGCTCAAAGCAATTTGTAACAGATACAAAATAGGTATTTCACTGCCTAAAATAGCCTATAAAAACGCCTGTTTACTAAATGGCAGCAAAAGACTGCCATTTTACTATAAGGAATCACTTACTAACCTGCGTTCCTAATACCAGAAGTTAGTGTAATACTGCAGCCAGGAACCTTGTGAATTCTGGCTATGGTAGCATGAGATAGAAGAGTTCATCTCAGACTCGGCATCTTTAAGAGGGCCAGTGTTAATGTAAAAAAAAAAAAAAAAAAGCCACCAATGGACCCTCTCAACATCAAAGTTAAAAGTTCTGATTGTCTAGCTGGTATCCCCTTATACTTCCAAGGAGGGGCTTCAAATATATGATGGACTAGTAATCCAAGAAGCCTTCCCCCACCACCCAACTCTGGTCCAAGGTAAAACATGAAAATGAATGCCCTCTGTCCTTATATACATATCCCCTGTTCCCTCAATCAAAAATGCCTGCTCTTCCCACAGCAAAACACGCAGCCGGTGAAGCCTCTTGGAATGCCGACCTCACATTCGCTGTGATTTATTTTTTTTATTTTTTTTATTTATGCAATTTTACGATGTACACAAGAAAGAAAACTTGTACAGAAAGGGCATGTCAATTGAAATAACAGGAAAAACTTCCCACCAAGAAAAACACAATCAGTGAAACATGAACCCACAATATAATGGCAAGATAGGTCACAATATACAGGATAAATTGGTTTCAAAGCAAATACAGGAATTGAACAAACAAGGGAGGGAGACTTCAGTGCATTCCGATTTAGCCCTCCTGACTAGGAGAACTACTCTGAGGGAGAGATGGAACGGGACCCTGCACTTCAGATATCTTAGCAGCAATAAAGGTGGCCAGCTGAGAGGGCTCAAAAAAAAGGTAACTGTGCCCAGCTAATTTCACCAGACACTTACATGGGAAACGTAAGAAAAACAACCCTCCCAACTGAAGCACCCCAGAATGATATAGAAGAAATTGCTTCCTCCTCTTTTGGGTTGCTCTAGAGACATCAGGAAATATTCTTAGGTGAGACTCCAAGAACACCTTACATGGGGATCTGAAAAATAGTCTCAAAAGCCAATCTCTGTCTGCCTCAAGGGCAAAGATGACCAATAATGTAGCTGTCATCCCAACATCAGATGAGGAACGCTCCAAAAAAGTAGATAGATCCAAACTGTCCGACGACAATAAAAAATGCTCATCCTTACCCACAGGACTAGCCTTTGCAGTTGGTAAATAGAAGGCTTTAGATATAGGTGGTACAGAATCAGCCGAAACCTTAAGAGTAGTCACTAGAAACTCCTTAAAAAGTTCCAAGACAGAAACTGACGGAACCTTACGATAATTCAGTATTCGCAGGTTACGGCTCCTCGCAGCATTCTCCAGAAATTCCATCCTCCTATGCATAACCCCAGAGCCTTTAACAAAGGCTTGGGAGACCTTTTGCAACTGCCCCAGTCGACCCTCAAAAGAGGTCACTTTGGCAGTAAGCTCAGTTTGACCCAATTCATATAGTTTTAATTGTTACCCAAACACTTGAAATTGCTGTGATATAGACTGGAGCTCAGATGAAATATTGAGGTGCATAGACGAGAAGGCTTCCCATAAACTATCAAAGGAAACATTATCAGGTCTACATTCTCACCAACCTGTGATGTTTTATCAAACACTGTCAGAGGAGAATCCAACAAAAGAGTGCAAGATTGAAATGGTCCCTTCTCTTTTCTCTCCCTGAACGCCAGAAAACATATCCGGAGAGACTGGCACCGGCAGACCTTCTCCGGAGCCGGCTTTGTGCTTCTGCGACTCCTGCAGCAGGCTTCCCACCTCACTCCCATCCGCACACAGCATCACAGGCAACATTACAGCTTCCGGCTGTACTGGCGGCAATCGGAGCTCTGAGCTGAGGGAAACCTCCAGCCCTTCGGCGCTGTGGGGCCGTCCTTCTGCCCCAGCAGTGCTCAGCGGGGACACCAGAGCTGACTGACTCCTCCCTGCAGGCCTCACGAAGGAATCCATGGGCCTGGTTACTGCCGACCGTGCTTCCCCAGGAATCCCCCCCCCATCGTCATCACAGAGAGCTTGGCTTTCCTTTTCCTGCCCGCGTGTGGCATCAGATGATGTGCCAACAGGAAAAACAAGGTAAATGAATGAGGAAATGTAAAACGACAGGAGGCTCACCGGAGCGGTGTCAGCGGGCGTCCGTTCCTGACGTCATCTTGCCACAGTTGGTGTACTCGCTGTGATTTCAACACTTGTGAAAGTTGTTCAGGATGTCTTGCTGTGGGAAGAGCAGAGTATGCAAAGGAGTTTGTTGGCTACACTCCTGAAGCAGCTTATTTGTGAAACGTGTCCACATCAAGTGTAGCAACATCGGGTGTAATGGCACTGGCTGAACGAGATACACAGATAAATTAGAATTTCTGGATATTGAGTGACTTTTTCAATAATAAAATAATAAAATCAAGTGTTTGGAAGGGGTTTTTATGACCTATGAGAACAAGTGCCCTAGATCTAAATAAGGGGTCTACGTTATGTTTGATAGGACAGTACTGAGATCTTTTCCCCTTCTTTTATAAAATGTCATAAAATATTGAATATTTTTGTCATCTATGTTTCAGATTTTTATAAATAGAAAAATATTGAAATAAGTTAAATCCTTTTGGTAGAAAAAAAGGACTGTGAAAAGGTAACAAGGAAATACATTTGAAGTGTTTATTATTGTTATATTCAGGTGGTTTGATTGGTTGCATTATTGGAGTACCATTTGGCATAGCCTTTTTGATAATGGCAGTCAGAAGAAATATTCGGCAGCAGCATCTGGATAGTGCCGCTAAATATTGGGCTCACTGGGACTGATCTGGTTTTCATGTCCTGCTAATCGCATCAGCCCTTTTGAATATACTGTACCCTTTATTTCACATTGCCTCAGGGACCCACTTCGATTGTTAGCCCTTTGGGAGAGAGACTTGCTGTATCCGAATTCTAAGAATGCTATAAGCTACACTGTGTATCACTTGGAAAGGTGGGCTAAAAAACTGATGATCCAACAATCTGTATCACACAAATCACTTAGGTCAGGAGTGTCCAGGCCCTGAAAAGCCATAAATGGATTTTGAGGTTATCCCTCTCTAATATGCATGAAAGATCTGCATCCACGTGGCTTTAATTTTACGCAAATATCTCATGCATATTTATTAAGGTTATCCCAAACACCCGACGGGTCAGGGGTCCACTGACCAAGGAGATAGTTTCTTCCAAATAAGGAAGTTTAAAATGTAGAGGTGCTAGGGAAAAGTACAGATAGAATGTGGCAAGGCATGGCTTGCAATAGCAGCAGAAGTGTTGTTTTGTGCAGAGATTGTACTGGGATCTGGAGGAACATGTGCCTAGATGTTTGTCTGGAATACTAAAAATGTATATTCCACGTATAAAGGTATTGAGTAAATATCTGCAGTTAAGCACATTTTCCATCAGTTTATAGCTGTGGCATCTCCCTCTTAACCTAGTGACAAAGTTGCCTCGGTTCCTCATCCCCCTGACTTTTTTTTTCCATACTGCTTAAAAAGAGAAAAAAGTTGCAGGTCCTTCATGCTTGCAGAAAAGGGAAGAAGGTGTGAAATCCTCACTAAGCACTGCTATTAGAAACCCTGTGCTTGGCCTTCAGGTTTTCTGCGCACTTTTTTGCATCCAGGTTTAATAGCTAATAACAAGTTATTAAGTGTTACATGCCTGTTTGATCTCATTATCTTACTATTTTATTAATTACACAGGTACACTACCAAAAAACTGCCTCCAGTTTTGCAACTGATTCCTATAGATTTTGGGGTGCTGAATCCAGGAAAAATAGCCAAAATGTTCCATCACGTCACGTTTTCTTGCAAAATTAGATTTCTTACCCATATAAGGAATGTTCACATAATTTCTTTTTAGCCGACTGCAGTTTATTTTCTTGGCCCAAAATAGAGGTTGTAATGGTTAACTAACTAGAAACACTCCCTCATGATATTTTAGAGTGTTTTATATTCATTTTATACATTAACAGGACAATTGGGAGGCGGGGGGCTAAATCCAGTACTCGCGCTGGCGCATGTTCTTTCCTGTTCGCCTCGCCTCGTTCGCTCGCTCGCTCGCTCAAACACGGTGGTTGCGACATGAACGTTCCTGTCAAATTTCAGTTTCTTGCAAGTTCATTATTACCTTTTGTTTGCTCAGTCGTAATCCAGCTTTATTCCGAAGTGGTTCACTACAGTTGTAGTTTGCAGTGCTGTGTATTTGTGATGGCTCACAGAGCCAGAGGTTGCGTCAACTCTCCGGACAGTTTTTGTTTTATTTGTGGGGAATATACTGTGAAAAAGCGGCAGAGGAACATTTCTGCATTTATTAAAAAAGTATATTTCGCCTATTTCGGTTTGAAGTTAGGCGATCAAGACAAACCGTGGGCTCCTCACAAAGTGTGCAAGACATGTGAGGAAGATCTACGCTTATGGATGAAAGTTAAAAAACAAGCATTTCGTTTCGGAATACCTATGATGTGGCGTGAACAAAGAGACCACAGCAGTGACTGCTATTTTTGCTCTTGCATTGTGAAGGGATACAACTTAAAAAATAAGAACGTAATAAGTTACCCCAACCTTCCCTCAGCAATTAGGCCTATGCCTCATAGCAACGAAGTACCTGTGCCTGAACCACCAAAATCTTTGGATCATATTTGTGTGGACGGTTCTGATCATGATGAGACTCATCAGATGGCTTTTCCCGATGAGTCCAGTACTTCCGAGTTTGAAACTGAACCAGATACGAAACCTGAACTTTTCTCTCAAGCTGAATTGAATGATTTAGTCCGGGATTTAGGACTCCCAAAAGATGCTGCCCAACTGCTAGGTTCTCGGCTTAAACAGAAAAATCTATTGTCACCAGGAACAACTTTTTATTGGTACCACAACCGCGAGACACAATTTTTGAAGTATTTCAGCAAAGAGGAAGATTTGGTATTTTGCAACGATATATACGGAGTGATGGAAAAGTTTAAACTCAAGTATGATCCTGCTGAATGGCGGCTGTTCATTGATTCGTCAAAAGACAGCATAAAAGGTGTTCTTCTTCATAATGGCAACACATTCGCTTCAGTTCCTACGGTATTGCTCACTCTGTTATTCTCCAAGAAAAATATGAGAATTTGGCCCTGATTCTTCAGAAGATTCGTTATGATGAGCATAAGTGGATGATTTGTGGAGACTTTAAAATTCTATCCATGCTATTAGGGCAGCAATCCGGTTTCACCAAATATCCCTGCTTCCTTTGCTTGTGGGATAGCCGGGCCCGCGACCTACACTGGGGGAAAAAAGACTGGCCAATTCGGGAGTATTTGAGACCCGGTGAGAAAAATGTTCTTCATGAGAGCTTGGTACCTCGTGATAAAATTCTATTACCACCTCTACACATTAAGTTGGGTCTCATTAAGCAATTCATCAAGTCCCTTCCAAAAGATGGTGAGTGCTTTCGGTACCTTTGCTCAAAGTTCCCCCGACTTTCTGAAGCAAAGCTAAAGGAAGGAGTGTTTGTTGGCTCTGATATAAGGAAACTCATTTCAGATGGAGCATTCGCTGAAACGATGTCTGAGAAGGAAAAAGAAGCCTGGGATTCCTTCAAGGATGTTGTTCTCAAATTCTTGGGGAACAGGCGGGATGAGAATTATAAGGATATTGTTGCCAGGATGCTTAATGCCTTCAAAGAACAAGGCTGTAACATGAGCCTGAAAGTCCATTTCTTGCACTCCCATGTGAACTACTTTCCCGAAAACCTGGGGGCGTACAGTGAAGAACAAGGTGAAAGGTTTCACCAGGACATCAAGGACGCAGAGAGAAGGTACCAAGGAAGATGGAACACCACTATGATGGCTGATTTCTGCTGGTTGCTGCTGCGGGAAACCCCAGATGAAAAATACGCCAGGCAGCGCACCAAGAGAAGCATTCGGGGGAAGAAGAAACGGGCCCACCAGGAGATTGATTGACCCAAGAATGACTTTAAAATCTAAACTGTGTTGACAAATATCGTGTTTTTACTAAACTTTGAAATAAAATTTGCTAGTTATTACCACAGTGTCGGATCTCATTTATTAGAATTTTATTTTCACACCATCGGGTGTTTGTCTTCATGTATTGCAATGGTGCGGTTTGCGTTTTCTGTTCTTACATACATACCTGTACAACACTTTTTGCACATTTCTTTGCTTTGCTTTGTGTCTAACCTCGCTCTTATATGCTCAATGTTTGTGCACATGTATGTGGCTGTTTTAAATGCAGACAATTTTGCTACCATCACAGTGTGTTTTGTTGACATTACTCTATTCTTATGTGCTGCCTTGTTACAATTTTCTTTATTCTTATTTGAATAACTACTAAACAATTAGTATAAAGAATTCATCCAAGAAACTTATATCTCGATCGCACTCAATCTGAAACGTTCACCTCAAACTGCTAACCCAATGTAGCAAAAAATCTGTACGTGATGGAGCAAATTGGTTACCAGATTTGGATTCAGCGCACCAAAAAACGTAAAAATCAATCGAAACATTAGAGGCAGTTTAAAAAAATTTTTTTTTAGTGTACCTGTGTTATTTAACACTATTCTTATATGTTTTTATGTTTGTACATTAAAGTATATCCCCCTGAGGAAGGCTTTGGCCGAAACGCATAGGGGACTCAATAAAGGCATTTGTGTTCATCCACATCTCTTGCCTCGCTGTGTTTCTTCCACTTTGGCATCAGGTCCACCCAGTCAGCAGCAACAGAGCAGTTGAATGAGAGAACTGCAGATAATGTCAACATTTACATTGCCTTGTGCCCACCCATGTTGTTCCCTGGCTCCACCAAAAAATCGGTCTTGGCTATGCCGCTGTTCATTACTGTGGGATTTAAATGAGTAGTGAGCTTATGTCTAGTCTTTGCATAGGTTTTGCTCATTCACAAAACTCTTTTGAGCATAGTGATCCAGATTCTATGATGTCCATGTCTTGCCGGCAGAAACGTCTAAAGTGGAAACAGGCACATAATATACCCGATTTCGAAACGCTGGATATAAATGCACCTGTGGTTCTGGAATCAGGGAGATATGTTTCCTGCATGGTACGAATTACATGTCTGGGGAAACACTGGCCCTCACTGCTATTATGGGACACAGGTAAACACAACAAATGGCTTGTACATCCCCGTGCTTGCCGTATTCTGAAAAGATAGACGTTTGCGATGCATCCCATCTCCTTGGGGCCATGCCTCTGCTGCAAAATGTACATCTCCTAAGCTGATGCTCACACTAAGTGTTGTGCTCATGCTAACAACACATAATACTGATGAAACGGATAAGATCGTGCAACCCAGACTATACATACTATCTTTGTTGCATGCCCATAACCCTACAAGGTTATCTAAGTACACCAAAGCTATCGTAAAAGCAAGTGGAAAGTGAGATGTTTGTCCTGACAGACCCTGCAGCAAAAATTACATAACATTTAATGAGCACCTTTGTTATGCATTCAATGGTCATCACTGAAAACCGTATTTGCAATGTTAAGAGGAGGGAGGAGTGGCCTAGTGGTTGGGGCAAGGTACTACAGGCCGGAAGGTCAGTGGTTCAAATCCCACTAGAGGACAGCAACCTTGGGCCGGAAGGACTGGGGTTTCTAGTCCCACAGGTGCTCCTTGTGGTCTTGGGCAAGCCACTTAACCCTCCATTGCCCATCTTCCCTGTAGCTATTAGTGAATGTGTCTCATATCCCCTCATGTTAAATGTATCCCCCAACCGCTTTGACCTGGTGAAAAGCGGGATATAAATGCAGCTAAATAAAATAAATAAATAAGAATGGGCCAGAAAAACGGAAATGGGTCTGTACAGCTACATGTCAAAACATATCCCTGTCATTCATAGGAAGTCATCAGGGCGAGAACATGTAACAGTGCAAACATCAGAAATACATGGCCAAACCAACCATCAGCTGTCCTGACAAATGTGCACAATGTTAGAGACCTCCGATGGTGCAGTTGGATATCTAATGGTGCTGCCCCCACTCAGAGGGTCCCCCATCTTTGACAAGGACATGCCCTACTATGTTGCTGCAGAGCAGCTTTACAGATGTTACTGCCCATTCACACTAGCACCTGGTGATGTTGCAGTCAGCCCTATGGTCCAGGTAGTGTCCAGGCATACATGTCCCCCCAGAGTTGCAGATCAGCACACCAGGGCTTCACCTGCAGCCCTCATACCACACACACACATACTCTTACCTGCAGTCACAAATAACATACCCCTGCCAAAACCATGCCCTGCACCATAAATAACAGCTGGTACCACATAATAGCAGGGTGTCTCAGAACCACACTTCTCAGCCAAACATGCTTTTGCTCATACTAACTCACATACCATCCCTACATCTTCATTCCCATTGCTCCGAACATAGAACTTATTAGGGAGACCTAGAGTAGTCCCTTTAGCACAGACAGCGAATGTCAGCATAGACAGAATAAGGACTATTGCAGTGCTTTATATTTCTGTAGGGGTGTTTTTTATTGTTAAAGCAGCTTACAAATGTCCCTCACCTGTGCATTCTATTCTTTACAAATGCTTCTTGTGCCCTCCCAGACAGCAGACACACCAGTTCAGTACAGACCTGTCACAACCATTCATCTCTGTGGGAAGTGTTGGAGATTAGACCAGAAAATATTCTAAGTGTTGGCCTTATTTCACGTTGCCGCTGGTGTAATGTAGGCGTCTGCGGGATACACTCAGAACATACACAGGCCTTTCCTGAATATGCTTTTTATGTCTCCGTGGCTTGCCATGCCCTGTTCTGCTCCCTCCCGCCCATGTTCAGAGATCCTAGTTTTAGTGCTGTGCTCATGCAGGGCCGCATGGTTTCAGAAAACGGTTGTAGACGTTTCCACTAGATAAATGTCTATCCTGCACATCCAGGCAGTCTATTTGCATTTTGGAATGACCCCCAGTGTGTCTGCATGAATGCAGAAAATTATGCATGTGCTTTTTACTTGTGCATGCTGCTATAAAATTCTCTTCTTTACTGTGGTAACATCTACAGACTATCTGAATCTAATGCCTTTCTTAACCTTTACTTGAATTTAACAACAAGAAGTTGTAAAGCCAGTAACCACTATATTGGTTAACGTCCTCTCCAGCTGTTCGCTACCATGCATACAATTTGTTGGAAACAATAACATTAAATCTAGTAGTTTGAGGAAACAAATGCATACCTCTTCTTCCTTCAGACTGCAAAATAATAGCTTGAATAAACAATGTAAACTTACAAATCTTGGAATGGTTTTTAGATGTAATATTTATCATCAAATCACTTTCTCCATCTCACAGTGCCTATATATAATGCAGAAGGTAACTCTTGGACACTGAATTGTATTGCTGTTCAGTCAAAAGCAGACAGAAAACCCTTCCCAGAGAAGTCTAAAATCCTGCCTATGAACTGGAAAAGACTCGCATTTCCTCCTAACTCTGAAATAATGAAATCTTGAAAAGCAGGGTGCCTGGATTCTGTTGACCTGGAAACTGCTGTATAGCATTTCATAGACTTGATGCGGTATCCATTACCCAGGTTTTACTTTTAACATGAAGCAGCATCAAAAGTGAAAACACGGAAGCACTGAAGATCTGTTTCTGGGTAACTGCGGCTGTAAGGGAGACAGTATTATGGGAAACAAAAAACTTGTATCTTCTTTACTCTGAAGTAAGTAAATGCAAAATACACAGCATTGCTGTAGTTTTCCTAGGGCTCATAAATCCCTAGTTGCTCTCCACTGTGGGCACTGGAGAGAAAATCTAACAGTACAGGCTTCAAAGATGATGGCAGATCATTTATCGGGGACAGTGCAAGGATATTAGGTATCCTCGTGCCACTCTCAATTAACTTTTAGGCACAGAGATTCTACCCCCCTTTTTTTTATTACTCTCTAGCTAAACCACACATCAAGGCAGTTTACAAAGTGGCAATAAAAACATACCACAAAAACAAACATTTTATAATTTTGATAATTAAACTCAACTATCATGATCACCCCAACAATACCCCTTCCAAAATGAATCTGCCAAATGCATAATTAGTAATCAAACTTTTCAATAGCAAACTTTGTTTTGTGTGTGTCTTTTTATAAAGAAGGTAATTTCTAGAAGTTATGTATTTTATTTAGGAATATATGATAGGCTGTTTGAAAATTGCCTACCTCTCCTGTAAAATATGCTCTAATGCTGTTTTGAGTTTGTGGGGCTGTTAGCAACTGCATTTGAAACAACATAATAGATTCTATTTGCTGCCTCAGGCAATTGCATAGTTTGCTTGATTGTTAAACTGACTCTGGGATTTTGATAATTAAACTCAATAATTATGATAAACTACAGCCCCTCTCTTCTCAGATCAAGCCTGTAAAAATGCATGGGGGGGCTCCAATCCCACTCAGCTGACCTAGAGAGAGAGATGCCCACCTAATTATATGGTATTCCATGTCTTGAAGAGAGACCATGACCGTAAACTGAGGGATCTTGGCAATAGCTTTCCATATGACTTCACCTGTAAAGGACGTACCAAGGTCGGCATTCCATACCTCCGCCAGGCGATGGCAGATGGTCCAAGAGACATGGATCGCAAAGAAAGATTGTACACTAGCCACCTGTATCCAGCCCGAGTCTTCACACAGGAAAAAGTCCTCAAGGTTGGTACAAAACTCGCTGGACAGATTACCCGAGTCTATGCGCTGAATGTAATTTATAATTCACAGGTTACGGCTCCTCGCAGCATTCTCCAGAAATTCCATCCTCCTACGCATTACCCCAGAGTCTTTAACAAAGACTTGCAACTACCCCAGTCTACCCTCAAAAGAGGTCACTTTGGCAGTAAGCTCAGTTTGACCCAATTCATATAGTTTTAATTGCTGCCCAAACACTTGAAATTACTGCGATATAGACTGGAGCTGAGATGAAATATTGAGGTGCATAGACAAGAAGGCGTCCCATAAACTATCGAAGGAAACATTATCAGGTCTCACCAACTTGTGTTTTTGAACATTCTCACCAACCTGTGATGTTTTATCCAACACTGTCAGAGGAGAATCCAACAAAGAGTGCAAGATTGAAATGGTCCTGTCTCTTTTCTCTCCCTGAATGCCAGAAAACATATCCGGAGAGACTGGCACCGGCAGACCTTCTCCGGAGCCGGCTTTGTGCTTCTGCGACTCCTGCAGCAGGCTTCCCACCTCACTCCCATCTGCACACAGCGTCACAGGCAAGATTACAGCTTCCGGCTGTAGTGACGGCAATTGGAGCTCAGGGCTGAGGAAAACCTCCAGCCCTTCGGCGCTGTGGGGCCGTCCTTCCACCCCAGCAGTGCTCAGCGGGGACACCAGAGCTGACTGACTCCTCCCGGCAGGCCTCACGAAGGAATCCATGGGCCCGGTTGCTGCCGACCGCGCTTCCCCAGGAATCTCCCCTGTTGTCATCACAGAGAGCTTGGCTTTCCTCTTCCTGCCCGCGTGCGCCATCAGAAGATTCGCCAACAGGAAAGACAAGGTAAATGAACGAGGAAATGTAAAAAGACGGGAAGCTCACTGGAGCGGTGTCAGCGGGCATCCGTTCCTGACGCCATCTTGCCACAGTTGGTGTACTGATGAAGCTGATAATAAGAAAAGAGGTTCCCTCCTCCCAGTCCAAACCAGGCCTGGAGCTCCTCAAATGACAGTAGCTCCCCATCAGCTGTCAGAACTTGGTCCAGATGTAAAATCCCTTTACATTGCCATTGACTAATGCAGGAGGCAGACATCCCCGGAGGTGAGTCGGGATTGCCATATATTGGCAAGTAGACTGATTTTTGAAGAGGAATGACCAAGGCATCAGCAGATCCAGTGCCAGACCTGGTGCACAACCCAGATGATAGGGGAGCTCTGCACACGAGGGGATAATTTTCTGAAAGGTGTATGTGGTACATAACACAACGCACACGGTGCAACTAAGGCTCGTTCACATCCCAAATGGGTATATTCCTCAGTGTCAAAGAGCCAGTCTTTCAAATGATGCAGTAGATATGCCAAGTTGTAGGCCCAAAGATTGGGAACCCCCATGCTTCCCCGGCACCACACTCCCTTAAGAACCTGCCACAAAAACGTAGATAGCAGACTGTCTAATCTGGCAAGATCTTTGCGCAAAAACCAGACTAGCAGCATCTGGAACATATAAAGCCAGTTCAGGAACAATGTCATCTTAAACAGGGCTATCCGACCCCCCAATGAAAGGGGCAGATCTTGCCATTGCGTCAAGAACTGTGAGGTCTGTGCCAAAAGAGGCCTGACATTACATTTGTATAGGTTCTGTTTGTCTGCCGGTGTGGTGACCGCCAAATACCGAAAAGAAGCTTGTGCCCACCTGAGCGGAAAACCAACCCTCCACGTTGTGCACAAGGATTCCTCACTTACCAGCGCCTCCTACTTACCTAAATTAAGTTTATAGCTGGAGAAAGCTCCGAATCTGTCTTTCGGTAAGTATGGCCTCTAAGGAGCGGTCGGGCTCAGTCAAGTGGACCAACAGAGTCATCTGCAAAAGCTGATAACTTAAATACATAAGTGCCGAGGTAAACTCCTGATATATTCAAGTTGGCCCATATATTGGAAAGTAAAACTTTGAGAATAAGTAAGAACAGAAGAGGGGATGGGGGACAGCCCTGTTGCATACTGTGTCACAGCGGGAATCTCTCCGTTTGTATGTCATTAATCAGTATCTTTGCCCAGGAGATGGCATAGAGCACACGTATGGCTTGCAAGAAAAGGCCTTCAAAACCCAAGTGCTCCAACACCGAAAACATAGAGCGCCAACCCACTCTATCAAATGCCTTTTCAGCATCAAAACTAATAAGCAGTGACTGAATCCCTTCGGCTGCACAATAGTGTTGGGTACCAAGGATTTGTCGAATATCCCCTATGGCTTGACGGGCTTTCATGAACCCCACTTTCGATGGGTCAATAAGGGTGGGCATCAGTGGGGCAAGTCACTCCATCATGATTTTAACGTCAACGTTTAATAGGGATGAGTCGATAAGAGCTTGGCGTAAGGGGGTCCCAGCCCTACTTTGGGATCAATGTGATCAATGCCTTATTGCTGAGGTATGGGAAGAATGGTAGCATAGCCAGTTGGCCATACAACTCTGACAGCGGGAGGCAAACCTTATCTCAAAATGTAGTAGAATTCCAGGCTGAATCCAGCAGGGCCCGGAGCCCGTGGCGACTACAGGCCTTTGAACCCTTGTTGTATTTCGCAGGGAGTAAACTCGGCTTTCAGCTGAGCCTTCTGAGTTGGCGTAAGCTTGGGAAGACTTGGTAAGCATCTGCCCCTAACCCATCCTGGGCATCCGATGAATAAAGTTCATGATAGTATGCCAGAAAGGTGGCCTCCACCTCTTTCTGTGCTGTCTGAACCCCCCTGCCCACCATCAGAACCGCAGACACTGTCCGAGGACCCCTGCAGCTGTGATAAGCGAGGACAACAGATGGCCAGAACGATTCCCAAAATGATAAAGGACTTAACGGTAATGGAGCATGGAGCATTTGGCCCTATCATGAATCAGGGTATTCAATTGGCTCTGGAGGGTCAAGTACGCAGTTCTGTTTTCTTCCATGTCTTGGCGTACCAGACACTTTCGCATCTCGCGAAGCTGAAGATTTCACTCGACCAATTTGCGATTATTCTCTTTATTCTTGCGACTGACATAACCAATCAAAATCCCACAAAGATAGGCCTTGGCTATTTCCCAAAAAAGCACTGGGTTATCCCTGTGGGCAGCTTTGGTAGTCGCATATAGGTCCCATTGCTCCCTTAGGAAGTGGACAAAGTCTGCGTCCCCCTTGAGCCAGAAAGGGAACCGCCACTGCCCTCTCAGACGCCCCGCAATGGCCATATGTATATCCACCCATATCACAGCATGATCAGAGATCTGTATGTTGTTGACCTGTGTATCCTTGACCCGATTCAAAAGCTTCTGAGGCTCCAAGAAGTATTCTATCCAGGACAATGTCCCATGTGTCCGGGACAGGTAAGAGGAGTCCTGCTCTCCAGGATGCAAAATGTGCCAGACATTAATCAAGTCCTGACCATCACAAAGCCCCAATATCTGACGATGCTGTTGGAGAGCCTGATCCGCTCCCCCTGGCAACTGATTCAACAAAGGGTCAAGAATGCAATTGTTATCACCTCCCAAAATGACGACCTGGTCACCCCTGACCTTCAAACTCTGCACCAGCACATCAAAGAATTTGCATTCAAATTGTTTAGGCCCATAGATTTTCCCTAACAAGACTGGGAGGCCCTGGAGACACCCCACCAATATGAGGTAGCTTCCCCTTTGATCTCGCACTATCTGTTCACAATGAAAGTTAAAGGATTTTTTAAATTAAGATGACCACCCCTGCTCTCTTGGAGCCAGATGAGGCTCTGTAAACCTCCCCCAACCACCAACACTGTAATTTGGCATGTTCCACAGCCAACATATGGGTTTCCTGGAGCATCACAACATCAGCATGCTTATCTCAGGGCCCATAACACCTTATGACGCTTAAGGGGGCACCCAATGCCACAAACATTCCAGGATATGATGCAAGTAGCACTCCTACTCATGTTACCCCCACACACCAAAATATCCTACCACTAAGATATTGCATACCGGTAAAGGTGGCCCCCCCGGCCTGGGCCACCCATCCATACTTCAGGTTTAAACATAAGCATCCGTGGGGAAAAGTTCCCTCCCTACAATATAAACCCAAACCCACTGTTTCGAGACCCCCCACCCCCTCCCTTGTGTGATTGTCAGTGTCCCCAAGTCCGCCCTCCCCCTTCCCCCTGATTCTCCCTCCCCACCCCCTCTTCCCCCTCTTCCCCCTCACTCTACTTCGTGCCCCTACCTCTATCAGGTATGTCAAAGGTCCTTGTGGCATTGAGGCTTCCCACCCCCCTCCCCACAACCCTAGAATGGAAATGTCTCTCCCCCTAAATCTACCATATCTTGAAGATAGTCCCTCTCTAAGGGTCCCACCAGAGGCATGTGTCCTAGTGCGAGCATGAGCTGATGCCCATAACTCCCCACTGTGTGGGGCAGTCAGTCCGTGGCGAGCCCATGTTGAGCATGCCCTTGCATTAGCCCAGTGCCTCTCCCTCTATGCACTTCCCAAACATATGCTCAGACACACCTTAATGTCCTCCAATAAAGCTTACCTACCCTTCCAGCTAAACCCTCGCACTCATTCATGTCTCATGCTCACCTTACTCCCCTAATACCCCCACTATATAGGAGGAGACCCCCTGAGGTTAGTAAACTATAGGAGTAATACCCCTCGCATCTTCACCATCATTCATCCCTAGCCATTACACTTTGCCAGCCAAGAGATCCCCACTTTAACTTTTACAATTTGTAAGCCCACAACAAATAGCATCTCCCCCCGAATACATAAAAATATGGAACTCAAGAGAAAGTCCACTTCAGGATGGATTAAGCTTCAGCATTATTCTTTGGTCCCGAAGGCAACACCTCCTTCCTGCAGGTCAATGGAAACCTCTGTGCCATAAGGAAGAAAGTACCGCCAATTCTAGGTTCAGTGCACAGTGATCTGCCTCATCAGGCCGCCTACTGCAGAGGGCTCACAACCCACCTTATGGGTCTGATGCTAAAGTTTCCAAAAATTGTTGCACTTCCTGGGGGCTGGTGTAGAAACTGATCTGTCTCTCTGGTACTCGATCCACATCTTTGCAGAGTAGAACAAGGAGAACTGTATATTGCATGCCATCAGTTGCTTGCATAATGGTGAATACGCCGTTGGCAGTGGCTCAAGGCCACAGAGTAGTCCTGGAAGATAAGCACGCTGATATTGCCTGTTTCATTGGTGTTTTGTCGCCCCTGGACCGCCCGCACTACAGCCTCTTTTTGAGCAAAATCATGAAAGCGCATCAGCACCATCTGAGGGCGGGGATTATTGTCCCGGTACGGGCCCAAATGGTGGACCCTCTCAAGCCGGATGTTGCCCACTTGGTCCTCCAGTTGCAAGTTAAGGGGGAGCCATGTTTCAAGAAAACCTTTCAGTTAGGCATCTTTCACTGATTCGGCAATGCCTATGAATCTGAGATTCTTCCGTTTCCCCCTATTTTCTAGTTCGTTGAGTTTTTCTTCATGTTGTTGGACCAGATCTTCCAAACGTTTAATGATTGCAGCCTGGAAATGCTGGCTATCCTCCGCATCTGATACATGCTGCTCAACGAGCGCGATGCAACCATTGAAGTTGGTGACCGCCTGGGCCACCTGAGCCAATTGGTCTGTCAGGGCTTGAAACCACTCATCCAGAGCCTATACCACTGCCGAGGACACCTCTGCTACCATGGTCAGCCCCCCTGCTGCCTGTGAGTATGCGGGCGATCTGGCGGCCATCTTTGTCTCCTGCATGTGGGATTTGTTGCGGCGAGCCGCCTTTGTCGCCATCTATGGCAAAGGTGTCCCAAAAATTGTTGGTGAGTGGAGTGTAGGTATGCAAGCCTCCGACCTGAAATTGGGGCAGTCAGGGGGAAAATTAGAAAGATGGTTGCGACCAATTCAGGCGGGAAGCCCTGGAGCCGAGAACTATACGTCCTGCCCGGCTCACTGCATCACATGTCCTCCATTGTTTTTCTTTTTTGTTTTTCTCCCTTTTGCTACTGCTATACAAATTATTTTTTTCAGTTTTTCCTAATCAGGGTTTTCAGCTATTTGTAGATCTTTTCTTTTTATCATGTCACCGATATAGGCTGCAGTTTGGCCTCAGACGCCCTGCCTGGGTTTAATTTTTCATAATTTGAGTTGTTTGATTTTGCTGTGGCTATTTTTTGAGCGACATGTTCCAGAAACATTTATCAGGTTTAAAAACTGCTCCCGGTGCAGCAGGACCATTTCTATAACAGTTGGTGTCTGCAATGCTTGGGACTCGATCATTTATTTTATTTATTTAACAGTATTTTTATACCGCCTTTTCATACAATCAAAGCGGTTTACATAGAACTTCAATAATGTTACAGAGAACTCAGTAAACAATTCAGGTAGGGGAGGCATTCAGGAGATGCCTAGAGGCATAACTTATATACATGGGGTTAGCTGTACTTTAGGGTTGATCAGTGAGATGACGGGACTAGGTGTTGTCTTTGAAGTGGTCAGAGAAGAGAAATGTCTTGAGAAGTTTTCGAAAGTCCTTTAAGTCTTTGGTGGTTCTGATGTTCTCTGGCAGTTTGTTCCAGATGGCGGGTGCTGCTAAGGAGAGAGCTCTTTTTGTCGTGGAGTTATTTGCTTTGGTGTATGAGCTAGGAATTGGTATTGTATCTCTGGTGTTGAGTCGCTTTGGTCTGCTGCTTGAGTTAGTGGAAAACAGGTCATGTAGAGTTCCAGCGGATAAGTTGTTTCTTTTCTGCTAGAGAGGTGGATATTTAACTCCTGTGACGACTTTGCTGTGAGTTCTAGCTGACTATTTATTTATTTGTTTGTCTCTATTGGTGTGCTACTTCATCTCCCTGTTCCCTTTAGTTTTGCACTTCAGCTTTCTCAACTGTATAACTTACCCTGCCTCTTTCAACTATCTGGCCTTTGTGTGGTAGCTAGGTTAACTGTTACTTTAAATTAAATCTCTCTCCCTGCTCTGTCCCCAGAACGTGCTGCGTTTTAAACTTTTTTCCTGCTCTAGTCTACCTGAGGGACTAACCCCCTCCCCCCCCCAAGGGTACAGGACAGGGTACCTTGTAACAGCCCTCTTTTGATAGGTCTTATTTACCTCCCTCCCTGATACCCACCCGCCCCTGGGGTAATTGTAGCTTTATAGGTACTTACACGTCTTAGAGGAAAGGGGCTGCTCTCAGGTGCAGCTCTTTATCCAAATCAGTCATACATTGAGGACCTGAGATTAATTAAGCTTCAGGTGAACAAGGTATATTAAAGGTATTAGATACACTTTTATTAGTATAAGCATCTACAACAACCCTTAGTAAGTACAGAATTTAAAGACCTAAACACATTTAAAGACCTAAATACAAGCTTTAAACTAAGATGCAGACAGCAGTCCAGCAGCAAGATGGGGGCTTTCCAGTCTTTTGCATTGAGTGTCACATGTATGATTTTCTCCCAGTTGGCGAGAAGTCTTACGTATGCCCTAAGTGCAAGGAGCTCTTTGCTCTCAGGGAGCAAATCTGTTCTCTAGAGGCTAGAGTAGCAGATCTGGAAGACATAAGAAAGACAGAGAGGTACATGGATATAGTCCTGAAGTCCCACCTCCAGTCTGGCAGCATCCCTGTTGCCATGGAGAAGAGAGGTCACGTGACAGGAGAGCATCACCCTGGTGTGGCAGGACATGATCCTGTAACTAGGACCGGTCCTCCAGGTGATGTAAAATCCTCTCACACTGAGGACATTTCTCCAGGGCCATGTGCCCATGAGGGAAGGGTTAGGACAGCTGTTATAGTTGGTGATTCAATCATTAGGCATGTAGATAGCTGGGTGGCTGGTGGACGTGAGGATCGCCTGGTAACATGCCTGCCTGGTGCGAAGGTAGCAGACCTCACGCACTGCCTAGATAAGGTCTTAGATAGTGCTGGGGAGGAGTCTGCTGTCTTGGTACATGTCGGTACCAATGACATAGGAAAATGTGGTAGGGAGGTTCTGGAGGCTAAATTTAAGCTTTTAGGTAGGAAGTTGAAATCCAGAACTTCCAGGGTAGTGTTCTCCTAAATGCTTCCTGTTCCACGTGCAGGACCCAAAAGGCTGGCAGAGCTCCGGAGTCTCAATGCGTGGGTGAGACAATGGTGCAAGGATGAGGGTTTTGGATTTGTTAGGAACTGGGTAACATTCTGGGGAAAGGAGGGGCTCTTTCGAAGGGATGGGCTTCACCTTAACCAGGATGGAACCAGACTGCTGGCATTAACCTTTAAAAAGGAGCTAGAGAAGCTTTTAAACTAGAAAATAGGGGAGAGCCGAGTCACCTAAGAACGCATGGTTCGGAAGAAGGTATCCTTGAAGGATACTACCAAAAGCAGAGAGGTTCCAAAAGAGTAAGGTAGCCCAAATGCCCTTGAGTATGGTGCAGACAGAGTGTAAAAATTCCAAATTACCCATGCCTACCAATAGCCAGATTAATATTAATAAAATACAGTCTAAAATGCTTGTATGCAAATGCTAGAAGTCTAAACAATAAGATGGGAGAGTTAGAATATATAGCACTAAATAAGAGGTTAGATATGATTGGAATCTTGAGACATGGTGGAAGGAGGATAACCAGTGGGACACTGTGATACTTGGATACAAACTATATTGTAATGATAGAACTGATCAAATTGGTGGAGGGGTTGCGCTCTATGTTAGAGAGGGCATTGAGTCAGAAAGGATTAAAGTTTTGCAGGAAACAAAATTTGCTGTAGAATCTCTATGGATTGAAATTCCATGTAGGAAGGGGAAGGTGATGGCAGTGGGGGTGTACTATTGACCGCCTGGCCAGAATGAACAAATGGATGATGAAATGCTCAAAGAAATCAGGGAAGCTAACAAAAGTCACAGCACAGTAATAATAATGGGTGATTTCAATTACCCTGGTATCGACTGGGTCAGTGTCACGGCAGCACATGCCAGGGAGATAAAGTTCCTAGATGAAATAAATGACTGCTTCTTGGAGCAGCTGGTTCATGAACCAACCAGAGGGGAAGCCATATTGGACCTAGTCCTTAGTGGAACACCAGATCTGGTTCAAGAAATAAGGGTGTTGGGGCCACTTGGCAATAGTGATCATAGCATGATCGCATTTGATTTAATTAGTGGAGGAGGGATAGTAAGGAAATCCACAGTACTACCGTTTAACTTTCGAAAGGGAGACTTTGATAAAATGAGGAAAATAGTTAAGAAAAAATTAAAAGCGGTTGCAAAGGTTAAAGACTTACATCAAACTTGGGTGTTGTTTAAAAATACTATCCTGGAAGCCCAGACCAGCTGTATTCCACGCATTAAGAAAAGTGGAAGAAAGTCCAAAAAACTGCCAGCATGGTTTAAAGGTGAGGTCAGAGAGGCTGTTGCTGCCAGAAAAGGATCTTTCAGGAAACGGAAAAAAGAGACAAACAATGAAAACTGGAAACAGCACAAGCACTGGCAAGTTAAATGCAAAGCATTGATAAGGCAGGGAAAGCGAGAATTTGAGAAGAAACTTGCTATGGAAGCAAAAACGCAAAATAAAAACTTTTTCAAGTACATTCGTAGCAAAAAGCCTGTGAGAGAGTCAATTGGACCGTTAGATGATAGAGGGGTAAAAGGGGCAGTAAGAGAAGACAAGGCTATAGCGGAGAGACTGAATGAATTCTTTGCTTCGGTCTTTACTGAGGAAGATGTAGGAATGTTACCCAAGACTGAAGTGGTATTTAAAAGTGATACTGCAGAGGAGAGAAATATCGCTACATCGGGAAGATGTATTACAACTATTTGATAAACTTAATAGTAGCAAATCACCTGGACCGGATGGTATACATCCAAGAGTGTTGAAAGAACTGAAATATGAGATTGCAGACCTGCTATTAGTAATCTATGAACTTTCATTAAAATCATCTGTAATACCTGAAGATTGGAGGATCGCCAATGTAACGCCAATTTATAAGAAGGGTTCCAGGGGTGATCTGGGAAACTACAGACCGGTGAGCCTGACATCAGTACCGGGAAAAATGGTAGAAACCATCATAAAGAACAAAATTACTCAGCATGTAGATAGTCATGGCCTAATGGGAGACAGCCAACATGGTTTTAGACAAGGAAGATCTTGCCTTACTAATCTGTTATGTTTTAAGGTGTGAATAAACAGGTAGACAAAGGTGAGTCGGTTGATGTAGTGTATCTGGACTTTCAGAAAGCTTTTGACAAGGTCCCACATCAGATACTTTTGGCAAAACTAAAATGTCATGGAATAGGAGGCAGTGTACTACTGTGGATCGTGAACTGGTTAAAAGATAGAAAGCAGAGGGTAGGGCTAAATGGCCAATTTTCCCAATGGAAAAAGGTGAATAGTGGTGTACTTGGTCCGCTGCTTTTTGACATATTCATAAATGACCTGGAAAAGGGAATAACTAGTGAGGTTTTCAAATTTGCAGATGACACAAAACTATTTAAAGTTCTTAAAACCCAAGGGGATTGTGGAAAACTGCAGGAGGATCTGGATAAATTGGAAGACTGGGCATCCAAATAGCAGATGAAATTTAATGTGGACACGTGCAAAGTTATGCACCTAGGAAAGAACAACCCACACTATGATTACACGATGCAAGGTTCCACATTGGGAACCACCACCCAGGAAAAAGATTTAGGCGTCATAATGGATAACATGTTAAAACCCTCTGCCCAGTGTGCAGCGGTAGCCAAGAAAGCAAACAGAATGCTAGGTATCATAAGGAAAGGAATGGAAAATAAAACAAAGGATATTATAATACCTCTGTATCGTTCCATGGTACGACCTGACCTTGAATATTGTGTGCTATTCTGGTCACTGTATCTTAAAAAGGATATAGCGTTATTAGAAAAGGTACAGAAAAGAGCCACCAAAATGGTAAAGGGGATGGAAGGCTACTCCTATGAAGAGAGGCTACAAAGGTTAGGGCTCTTCAACCTGGAAAAGAGATGGCTGAGGGGAGATATGATAGAGGTCTATAAATTAATGAATGGAGTGGAACGGGTAAACACAGATCGATTGTTTACGCTATCAGAATATAGAAAGACTAGGGGATATGTAATGAAGCTACAGGGTAAACGATTTAAGACAAATAAGAGAAAATATTTTTTCACTCAACGTGTAATCAAACTCTGGAATTTGTTACCGGAAGATGTAGTAAAGGCTGTTAGTGTAGCTGGGTTTAAGAAAGGTTTGGACAAGTTCCTGGAGAAAAGGTCCATAAACCATTATTAAAAAAGGACCCAGGATATCAATGCTTGACCCAATACAAGCATTGTGGAACCTGTGTCTCTTGGGGATACTGCTGGGTACGTATGACCTAGATTGGCCACTGTTGGAAACAGGATACTGGGCTTGATGGACCTTGGTCTGACCCAGTATGGCATATCTTATGTTCTTGAATATGGTGAGAATGGTTTTGTATTTTGCTCTTGAGGTGACTGGAAGCCTATGTAGTTGGTACAGTAAAGGGGTTATGTGTTCATATTTGGGTGAACCAGGGCTGTGGTTTTCTAGGCCAGCTGCAAGGAGCAGATGGTTTGGGTTGGAAGGCCGTGGAAGAATGAGTTACAGTAATCCAAAATAGGGGTTATTAGTGTTTGACATAGTGTGCAGAAGTGGTCATGACTGAGAAGGGCTTTAGTTTTCGGATAATTGCAAGCTTATGGAATATGTTCTTGGATGTTCTGTTAATCTGTGCTTGTAGGTTTAGGAAGCGGTCTATGGTAATGCCTATGTATCTTACTTCCTCTTTTATTGCTATTATAGTATTCGCTATGGATATAGATGGGGGGGGGGGGGTGAGAATGAGGGGTCCCGTGTTATGAATAGAGCTTCTGTTTTCTTAAAGTTGACTTGGAGTTTGTTGGATGCCAGCCAGTTGCTCATTTCCACGAGGCTTTTGGTGATATTTGAGTAGTCAGGCGCGTCGAGTTGGATAGGGGAGTAGACCATAATGTCATCTACGTAAATTGCATAGTGGATCTTGTATTGTTTGAAGATGTTACATATTGGCTGTAAGTAGATGTTGAAAAGGAGGGCGGACAGGGAGGATCCTTGTGGCACAACTTGAGTTGAGAGAAATGGGGTTGATTTATCAGGACCAACTTTGATCATGGTGCTAGGGGGTAGCACCATGTGATCGCAGCCATTTTCAGAAGGACCACTGGTGAGGGCAGGAAGCAGGGAGGACCGCTGCTACCCCCTTCACCAACAGACCACCAAGGATTTAAGATATGGACTGGGGAGGCCCCACTCCAGCTGACTGGCTAGCTGCGATTATTGTTTTAAAGGGGGATGGAAGGAGTGGATAATGGGGACTCTGAAAATATCGTGAGGGGGGCCCTTTGGGCACTCAACTGACTAGCCAGGATGGTTGCCTTTGTCACCAATTTTTCCCCCCCCCAACAGTTTCTGATGGGGATTGGGAGCTATCCTAGCGGGGGATCAGTACTGAAGGGGGGTAGGGGACAGGCAAGATTTTTTTATTATCGTTGCTGCGGATCTTTAGTTCTGCAGCACTGACAATATTGTGGGATTGGGGGCCAATCGGTATTTTGGCGGGGGGGGGGGCAGAGCTGGTAAGAACTTTTCCACCTAATTGCTCCCTGTGCTCTCATTGGATTTAATGTGAAGACCCATAATACTTGCAACAGTAGGCGCTGCAGAACATACCACACTGCCTGCTGATCCAGGTATCATGGATCTCTGTGGTAAATCTAAAACCTCCACGGTATTTGCCAGGGGAAAGCTGAGAACACCCCCTGCAGATACCATGGTGGTTTTGGACTGAACAGTGGCCCTTTTGCAGCTGTCGCACAACAGTTTAGTAAACACATCCCTTAGTTTTCAGCACAATAAAGTAATTTGGGGCACTCATCCTAAATTCCTACCCACACCTTTCCATTTGAATGAAGAAATGGTGTTTCCTACATTTTATCCTAAATTTCACAAGCATCCATATAAGAAGTCCTACATTCTTATTTTATTTATTTATTGGTTTTTCTATACCACCCCTTCCAGAGATCAGGGGCAGTTTACATTTAACAGAAACAGAACATTTTACATGGAACATGTCTTACAATTCAAATATATAAACTTAGCAGAACATTGCTTTTTACATGGAACATTATTTCAACTATTTACAGGAACATATCATGCAAATCGGATACTGTATAGACTTAGCAGGGCTTGGTGGATCTACTATTTATTATTTATATGGGTACAAAGTGTATTCAGCATTTCTGGGGGTTGAGGGGTGACTATTGAATCATAGGTGAGCAGGGGGACCTTAGATCAAGTTGCATAGTTTGCTTTGTTCCTTGGGTAAATTGTATATCTGTTTGTGAGGGGGGGGGGGTTCAGTTGAGTTTCCAAAATGCTCAAATAGGAACGTTTTGAGTCCTTTTCTAAATAGCTGTAAGTCTTTGGTCATGTGAATTGTTAGTGGTAGTTCGTTCCATAGGCTAGGTGCAGTGAATGTGAAGGTCCTAGAGCTTGTGGTTTTTCTTGTCCTGCAAATGGTTTGGGTTTTACAAGCGAGTGGCTTGCGTTTTGTCTGCGTGTTCTGGATTCAGGTGGTTTATGAGGAGAGTGGTTAGGTAGGAGGGGGAGATGTCATTAAATCAGTTTAAATGTTGTTATGAGTATCTTATATTTTATTCGGCTCAGTACTGGGAGCCAGTGTAGGTCATGTAGAATAGGGGTTATGTGTTCAGTTAGGCGGACTTTGGTGACAACCCTGGTGGTGATGTTTTGGGCTCTCTGGAGTAAGCTTATGCTTTTTGAGAGGTAGTCCGTTTAGTAGACTATTACAATAATCGAAGTGGGGGGGGGGGGTGATTAAGGTATTGACTACTGACTTAAAATCATGAGTGTCCAGGAGGGGTCGTAGATGCTGCACGGTTTTTAGTTTAAAGAATATGGGTTTTACTGTTTGTTTTATTTGGGGGAGCATGCCGAGGATGTGGTCTAATATTATTGCAAGATATTTCACTTCTTGTTTAACAGGGATGACTGTATTGTTGATCGTGATGGTTTTAGGGTGTGTAGCGTCTTGATTTCTCGATATAAACATAGCCTCAAGTTTTTTGAAATTGATTTTAAGGTGGTTGGACTTTAACCAGGATTCAGTTTCTCTTAAGCACTCTGAGAGATTGAGGTAGGAAGGGTTGTTTGTGTCTATGGGGAGGGACAACATAATGTCATCAGCATAAATGTAATGCCTAACATTAAATTTTCTGAAAATGTCTGTAATGGGTTGCAAGTATAAGTTAAAAAGTAAGGCTGAGAGGGCCGAGCCCTGTGGTATCCCTTGATCTTGGGGGAATGTATCTGAGATTTCTTGGTCCATTTGGACTCGCAGCGTACGATTTGATATATAAGATTTGAACCAATGAAGGACAGTATCTCCTATACCTAGCTGTGCTAATTTCTCGATTAGCGTGTTGTGGTTGATATTGTCGAATGCTGATGCTATATCTATAAAAGGTAAGATGAATCCTTGCCTGTAGTCATCCGTGCCTCTGATGAGGTGGTCCATCAGTGTTACCAGTAAGGTTTCGACTCCGTGAAAGGGGCAAAAGCCAAATTGGTGGGTGTCTAAGGGGGTGTTGAGGTCAACGTAATCTTGGAGTTGTAGTTGGATGTTTTTTTCTATTATTTTTGCAACAAATGGTATGCTGGCTATGGGTCTGTATGAACTCAGATCTTTTGGGTCTAGTGTGTTATTCTTTAGCATAGGGCGGATGGAAGTGAGTTTAAGGGCATCCGGCATGATGCCTTGAGAGAGGGAATAGTTGACTATGTGTAGGAGGTGTGAAGCTAGTTTGGTTTTGGTGGACTTGATCCAGGACACAGGGCATGGATCGAGGGGGGAGGTTGTGGTGTTGATCATTGTTAGGATCTTGAGAAGGTGTTTTTGATCAATTAAATGGAAATTGTCCCATTTGTTGGGGTTTGTTGAGCATGGATATGTGGAGGTGATAGAGTTGCAGGATTTATTTTTTAGCTTATCTGCGATATAGGTGGCTAATATTTGTATGCTTATTTTACCAGATTCGGATTCTGCTTTGGATGTTTTTGTTAGGGATCTAACAATTGCAAATAGTTCCCTGGGTCAATTAATAGACAGATTTATGATGGGTCGATTAATAGACAGATTTGCATGCCCAGACTACACAGCGTTAATCAACTGTTTTAATGCAATAACGGATTGGCTACTTACTCAAAACCTCCGTATCAACTTCAAAAAGACGGACGTTCTAGTAATCACAAGAAATAAATGCTTCTCTCCCCCACCTACTCTAAAAGTCAGAGATGCTGAACTTCCGGTCATATCCAACATTTGCTATCTGGGAGTGATATTGGATCAACATTTGGACTTCAAGGAGCATATAAGTCGCACTGTAAAAACAATCTAATAAAAGACTAATAAAAGAAAATATTTTTTCACTCAACGTGTAATCAAACTCTGGAATTTGTTACCGGAGGATGAAGTAAAGGCTGTTAGTGTAGCTGGGTTTAAAAAAGGTTTGGACAATTTCCTGGAGGAAAGGTCCATAAACCATTATTAAGAAGGGACCCAGGATATCAATGCTTGAACCAATACAAGGATTGTGGAACCTGTGTCCCTTGGGGAAACTGCTAGGTACATATGACCTAGATTGGCCACTGTTGGAAACAGAATACTGGGCTTGATGGACCTTGATCTGACCCAGTATGGCATATCTTATGTTCTTATGTTATGTTCTTATGTAATCTACTTCAAGATTAAAACCCTGCGGCACCTGAGACCTATGTTAGTGCGGAAGTCATCAGGTTCCATCTTCCAAGCGCTAGTCACGCCGCACTTCGACTATGCTAACATAATACTGCATGGCCTTCCAAAGACCACCATCAACCCCCTACAGCTAGCCATGAATGCAGCAGCCCGTGTCCTCTGCGGAGCCTCAAGGAGCGACCACATCTCCCCCATTCTAAAGAGCTTCATTGGCTTCCAATAAGCTGTAGAATCCAATATAAAGCCCTCCTCATCACCTTCAAGGCCTTTAACAACTTAGCTCCTTCAGCCATCTCGGATCTCATCACACATACCGAGAACAACCAGCCTAGAAGATATCTTTCTGTAGACACGCTAATCATACCAAGTGATTCCATAAAGACAAACCAGTCAACCATCAACAGAGCTTTTATTAACTTCGCCCCTAGATGTTGGAACAAACTCCCTCCCAGCATTTATAACAGAAAGTTACCAACGGAGTTTAGATAGAGAACAGTCCATATAAATAGGATCTTCATCTGCTATTATTCCCCCTTGTTCAACAAGCATGGGTTCAATATCATGGATTGGCACAGATGAATCTCTCAATGGAGCATTTTCAGGAGAATACTTGTTTCCCTGCTGTCTTTCAAGGTTATAGCTAGGGCATAGATCAGTGTTCATACCTGAGCTTCCATTGCTGTTAGAGTTTCTCTCTATATAGCCTGGCCAGTATGTAGTCCAGTTCTTATGTCCAGCCTTCCAATCCAGATCCCTGGACACTGGATCTCTCTTCACATACCTTGTGGCACGGGTCTTAGGGTCCCTTCCACGTGCAGCCGTCTCCCTCACAGGTAGCGTCTGGAGATTCCTAGCTCTGCAGCACCATTCCTCTGGCTTTCCCCAGTCCAATGGTGTATGCTGGCCCTTGGAATACCTCCCAGTATACGTACTGCTTTGGACTCTTCTAGACCTCTCAAAGGCTTTTCTCCTCTTTCTTCCAGAGGGTCTCTTTCCCTCCCTGTCCGTCCGGTTTGGCTTCTGCTTCTGATAATCCTTCAGATGAAACTGAGGATAATTCTCTGGATATCCAAGGTGATCATGAAGAGGGTCATCTGTAGAATAAACTCTACTCTTATTCTGCTTGGATGAGTGCTCCTCCCTAACACAGCGCAGCTGTGCTGAATCAGGCCTTGCCCTTTGAGATGAGTGTTCCATCCTAGCACAGCGCAGCTGTGCTGAATCAAGCCCTGCCCTTTGCAATGAGTGCTTGGGGATTACCTCATAGCCCTTTTGATTGAACACACGTTTTCTCACTTCAGCTCCTCTCATGGCTGTTGGAAACCTGGTGCATTCTGGGACTGGTAGTCTTTTATGGCAAAATTCTGTTTTCTCATTTCTACCAGCACTGACAGGTTGCTTGTTCAGAGACACTTCACCTTTTCTATAGCCCCTTCCTGAGCTATGATAAGCTTCCTTATCACAAGATCCATCTGCTGCATCTAAGCCCCGATCGCAGCAAACATATCTTCTGTTCTGCTTGCAGGGATCCAATCTCCCACGGGCAGACAGGAGGGGTTTTCTGCCTGTGAGCGGGAGGGGGGGGGGGAGGGAGGGAGCAAATCTGAGGTGCTAGGTATAAATTTCTGGTCACCATGGCTTTGTCAAGCCCTCTTATACATAGTTCTGAGCTGTAGGACAGGTGTTCCATCTTGGTGCTGTGTGATGAGAACACCCTTGTGTGCCTGATTAATCCTTCTGTCTATGGGAAACACCTGTTACAGGTATACAGCTTTACTAAAAAGTGCACAATAGTGTGTCATTTCAAACCTCTTTCCTGTCTCCACCCTTCCCCACATCAAATCCATGGAAGAATAGCAGTTGTAACGTATACATGAGCATCTGATGCTCCTCCCACTCTTCTACTCATATTGCTGAAGAGTTAGAAGACACTTGCTGCTCTTTGCACTCTGTCCGGGTCCTACACTGTCTGGCATACGGTGTGCGTGGCTTGCTTGAGCATGCAGAAAACACACAGAGCAAGAGAAGTGATGACACAGGCGCTTTATTGGGATCCCCAATGCGTTTCGGCAGGTTGCCTTCTTCAGGGGGTTGATATCACTTATAAACACAAAACGTAATAAGCATAAAATAATATATCAATTACACATGGAATTAAAACTCATATTTAAAAACAATAAACACAATCAAAAACATTTATATCAATTGTAAACCAGATAGGAGTTGACCGGGCATGTTAAAACCTGAGATGATAAACATTGGTATGTACTGAACCTACTACACTCAAATTAAAAGTATATATATAATGATTAGTTAATGTAGAGGATAAAAATTACATAATGAATAAATAATAAAGTGAAATAATAAATAGTTAAGAATATGTGCAAAAGGGTTGATGGGCTTGTGGCAACATATTGTACTCATAAACAAACAATCATTGGCTAAAATGGTTAAAACAAATTAATAAAAACACACATGATAAACATACAGATAATAAATACTGTGCAACCATCATTATAAATAACTGTTAAAAGTGCTCAAATGAATAAATAGTAAAATAATCAATAATTAAAAGTGTCCGCACAGATATATTAGAAAGCAAATTAATATAATAAAAACTGACCAACAACAAACTAAAAATGTTAAAATACAATGGTGAATAACCATCAAACATGAATATAGCTTGTTGAAGGGACGCTGTGCAACCATTGTGCTTAGAGGAATTATAAAACAACGCAGGGCAGAAGTAAGGATAAAACCTATAGAATCATTAGTCAGATATGCAGTGGAATCCAAATGGAAGTAATGAAAAAGAAAAGATACATGGAGTATAGGCAATACTTTCACTTACTCAGCGCATACAGACCGCGAGTCTGCAACGGATAGATTGTAGGGCTCTTGATTGGACCTTTTACTGTAAAACATCAGGATAAAAAATAAATAATAAATAAAATAGGGTGAGAAAGGAGGTGGACACAATGTATATGACCGCACTAGGATAGAATCTGACAACCGTTATCATAACGCTAAAATTAATATATATAGACAATTTATATGTGTAAAACAATTGATTGTGAAGAATTTATGATCATTGTTACTGAATCAGCTAGGCTGATAGAGAAAGTGACATTAAAACTGGAGAAAAGGACACCATACATTAGTGATATTGCCGCTGTACGGGCTAAACTTACTAAAAAAAAGTGGAAAAATGCTTAAAACCAAAGGGTAGCCGAACATGGGGGGAGAGAAATATAATGCTATGTATACTGTAGGAATAGAGGCCATATCTCCAAGGACAATGCAGTTATAAATAAAATTGAAAGTACTCACGATTCCAAATCAAGTATATAATGCAGTCACCACGATCTTGCACAGAAGATTATAGTGATGATGCAACTGGAAAGCGAGTTGAACGCAGCTGAGAGGAGAAATGACAATGTTAAAATGAACGGAGGGGAATGCACTACTGATTTTTATTTTACAAGAAAGCCGTCTTAGTATGTAGTTGTGGCGTTTTATACAATACAGAGGACGTATGAAAAACAACTTCAGACTCTGCTATTGCTGAAAATGAAACGAATTAAACCAAAAAGTATGATACTAAAACACCTTGCATCGGCAGGCACGCATGAGAAAAAATTAGAGAAATCTCGTTGTAAGGAAAAATTTGGATCATACCTCAAGGGAATCTTGTGAATAAAGGAGCAGGTGTGTGAAACCCATATGAATATTGAAAAAGTGTGCGGTGTGTACTGTGATGGGGCCTGTGGTTAGAGGCCTATTTAGCCCTATATAGGCGGTTGCCTAGGGCGTATGCACAAGTAATTGCTCTGGCCTTGTAAATAAAAAGTCTTTCAGAGCAACTTGAAATGAAAAGTGGGTTTTATTCCCCGTCCCGCTCGGACATTGTCAAAGGAAACAGAAACTTTAAATCAGATAAGCTTAGCAACAAAAGTGGTGACACACGTATATTCTCTTGTTATATTCACAGAGTTCTCTTCATCCAGTATTTACATCATACGGTTGCATTTAACACAGACACTGCAATCCATAGGAATATCCTCTTGCAGACTAGCAGCGTCTTCCCATATCATTTCCCCAGCACTACTCAGACTGCTGGTATCAGACCCTTCTTGAGAACGGTATTCCGCTATAGCGTCTTGTGACACTTCACTATAACAGTCACTGGGGGCTTTTGCTCCTTTGGGTCTATATCTCTCTCTGTAGCTGGTTCTGCCTGGGCTTGCCTCCCAGAACATTAGCTCTGAAACATCTTGCTTCTTATATCTGTAGTCAGAACCCTGCCCTTTGCAGTTATAAGCTTTAAACTTCTCTTTGTTACTATAGGGAAGTTTCCTTCTCTCTGCAGGGCTTGTCTTTATGCTTGGCTCTCTATAGCCTTTGCTTCTAGCCTCCCGGGCTGGTTGAACAGGAATATGTTTGTTCCTAACTTTACACCTATTTCTTAAGCTGTAGCCATGCATGGAGTGCCCATCCCCCAACACTTCCCTCTCACCGTGACCTCTGCCTTGAGCTGGCAAATACTGGCCTCTGGGGTAGTGGGGTAATCCTGGCTTCTCTCCAAAGCTATTCCTGGTAGCAGGTCTTCCCTTAGTGCAGCTTGCCTTGAACCTTCCTTCTCGAGAGCTGGAGACAGACTCACTTCCTGACTCTTCGTGAGAAGAATTTCCTCCCAGCAATCCCCTGGGGCTTCTGTTCAGCTGACCTGGGACACACCTCCTGCTCCTCTCTCTCCTACTGCTTCCCGTGGTGATCCTGCTTCTGACTCTCCTCTCTAACTGACTGGAACCCTGCCCTAAATAATCCCTAGCTCTACACGTGACCTGGGGACTCTCACTCAGGTGTTCCTGATGGGACTTTTGTTTGCTACGTAGCAAGAATTTCCCTTGCTGCAGTGAATCATGGTGCCTAGTGCTGCTTTCTAAAGCTGACTCTGAGGTAAGTCTTTCTTTTATCTTATTTTCCCTGGGCTGTGTGCCCCTTGCTGCATCACAGTACACATCCGCTGGTAGCATTGCTAAATAATGACAGTGCATAAGAAATGAAGAAAGTAGAAATTAAGTTATAATCCGATATACCTTGATGTGGTGGATAAAGTACATCTTAAAGTGGATTACTTA
Source organism: Ichthyophis bannanicus (assembly GCA_033557465.1). Taxonomy (NCBI): domain Eukaryota; kingdom Metazoa; phylum Chordata; class Amphibia; order Gymnophiona; family Ichthyophiidae; genus Ichthyophis; species Ichthyophis bannanicus. Next base: position 400,849,447 of record CM066038.1, read on the forward strand.
CCAAACTAAGTGAGATCGAAAACCACACTAGACACAGAGAATTTTGCAAACAGTCAGCTGAGATCAAGGGTAAGTATTTAAGAACGCTGAAAACCGTGCCAAAAAAAGGGGGCGTGGCAAGTGTCCTATTACAGGGCAGTGTAGCCTCAGATAAAGTGAGTGTAATGGCTGATGTAAAGGTTAAGAAAATTGCTGAGGCCATACCATAGAAACATTGTAACTTGTACGTGCTGTAAAAGGTACTACTGATGGATGAAATTAGTAGCAGTGAGATCTGTCACTTAAATAGGGTCCTAAGAATGAAAAAAACTATATTAAATAAGGGTATGTATCATAGGACCAACTGGTGAGTTGAACTTAATAAAAGAGGTTTTAAACAACCAAAGTTACAAAAAGACAGATCAAAATCTTGATTTAAACCCTTGGGTTCCAAACTGTCTAACTCGTAAATGTACCGCTGCTCCAATTTCAATAATGCCTTGTCAATATCCCCCCCTCTCCATTTTGGCAAAACTACTCTTAATACTAGATATTTTATATCACTAATGGTATGATTCTTTTCCTGCCAATGAGCCACCAGTGGCTTGTCTAGTATCCCTCTATGGATACAGCTCCTATGCTCCACTATTCTAGTGCGCACCTGTCTTTTTGTTTTCCCTATATAAAGCATATTACAGAGACATATTATTGCGTAGATGACATGTTCTGTTTTACAATTGGAAAAGGATTGTAAATATATCTTACGAAGTGAAACGGGATGGGTGAAAACATCTTTGGTGGTAATCACATGAGTACAAACTGAGCATCCACCACATTTGAAATGGCCTTTTAGTATCGGAGTGGGTCTACGTAGTGGAAGCGCAGACGAAACTAACAAATCAGATAAATTTGGGTTTCGTTTGTTTTGCACATATAAATTGTCTATATATATATTAATTTTAGCGTTATGATAACGGTTGTCAGATTCTATCCTAGTGCGGTCATATACATTGTGTCCACCTCCTTTCTCACCCTATTTTATTTATTATTTATTTTTTATCCTGATGTTTTACAGTAAAAGGTCCAATCAAGAGCCCTACAATCTATCCGTTGCAGACTCGCGGTCTGTATGCGCTGAGTAAGTGAAAGTATTGCCTATACTCCATGTATCTTTTCTTTTTCATTACTTCCATTTGGATTCCACTGCATATCTGACTAATGATTCTATAGGTTTTATCCTTACTTCTGCCCTGCGTTGTTTTATAATTCCTCTAAGCACAATGGTTGCACAGCATCCCTTCAACAATCTATATTCATGTTTGATGGTTATTCACCATTGTATTTTAACATTTTTAGTTTGTTGTTGGTCAGTTTTTATTATATTAATTTGCTTTCTAATATATCTGTGCGGACACTTTTAATTATTGATTATTTTACTATTTATTCATTTGAGCACTTTTAACAGTTATTTATAATGATGGTTGCACAGTATTTATTATCTGTATGTTTATCATGTGTGTTTTTATTAATTTGTTTTAACCATTTTAGCCAATGATTGTTTATGAGTACAATATGTTGCCACAAGCCCATCAACCCTTTTGCACATATTCTTAACTATTTATTATTTCACTTTATTATTTATTCATTATGTAATTTTTATCCTCTACATTACCTAATCATTATATATATACTTTTAATTTGAGTGTAGTAGGTTCAGTACATACCAATGTTTATCATCTCAGGTTTTAACATGCCCGGTCAACTCCTATCTGGTTTACAATTGATATAAATGTTTTTGATTGTGTTTATTGTTTTTAAATATGAGTTTTAATTCCATGTGTAATTGATATATTATTTTATGCTTATTACGTTTTGTGTTTATAAGTGATATCAACCCCCTGAAGAAGGCAACCTGCCGAAACGCGTTGGGGATCCCAATAAAGCGCCTGTGTCATCACTTCTCTTGCTCTGTGTGTTTTCTGCTTGGCCCTGCAAGAGCTGCCGCTCTCTCTGTGCCTTGCTTGAGCATGCATGCATACTTGTGCCCAGATACATACGGATAGAAAGACAGATGGACAAATCCTCAACAGTAGTCCCTTTTGCTGGTGTGAAACCTGCTTAAAAAATCCATATGTCTGGAGACTTGCAAAAAAAGTTGAACATTTAGTAAGGAAATTTAAATTTTGCTATTAGCATAGACAAATGGAACTTTAATTTGGTCATGTATGGATTTGTGAATGAGATTTTAAAAATCCTCTGCTTTCAATCTATGAATAGTTTGATGACTTGCGCTCTAGTAAAATTAAATGGCATAGAGTCTCTACTGATTCCCAGATGGGATGTTGATAGCATTTTAATGAAGCACTTCCAACAGGCCTATTCCAGCACAAATACCAGATGTTCTTTTCTACAGAATAACTTTAGTGTCACTGCTATCAGTGCACCTGTTAGTAAACATGCTCCTAAATGTCAGCAATACTGGGAGTGTGCCCAGAGTCAATAAGCACTATCTGTTCTGAGTTGATGGTACCTTACTGTGAATTCTTTCTTTTAACTATGCTGATTGGCTCTTTTCCACTGGTGGGAAGCTAATTGGTTCATACTATCCAGCCAACCTGTAGAATTGCTGCCTGCACTACAGGGGAGAGGATATGCTATTACATTGGGCCACTTGTGATTTGGAAGAAAAAATTTAGATTATCTGAACCCAAATGGGATCTTTTACTAAAGGTTAATGCGCATTAAGTGCCATTGCACCCATAGAAATATCGTACATTAAGTGCCCAGAGCCTTTTTAACTTCATTAACGTGAGTTTATTTGTTTAGCTAGACTTATATACCGCTTTTCACCAGGTCAAAGTGGTTTACAGTGGAACAGAAAATTGTTTACATATAACAAAAACTCGTTTTGGGCAGAAAAACTCATTCACATTTAACAATAACAGAGAACTATGTACAAACAGAAAACTACATGAGGTATCATTTAATTATTTAAATGAACTAATTTTGACTTGTTATCATAATTATTGTGGGGTCGGGTCAGGTCAGGGGAGGCATTGGGTAGTAGGACCGTAGCATTCAGTAAATAGGATAGTTTTAGATGTTTATGGAAGGTGGAGAGTTCAGTTATCTTTCTTATTGTGTCTGGTAAGGTATTCCAGCGGGATGGTGCAAAGAATTTGAATGCTTGACAGCAGGTTTGTTGGCTGGACTTTATCTTTGAATGCGGTATGGCAAGTATGTTGTTGTGGTTGATCTTCCGGGTCTGTCCAGGGTGAGGAGCTGCAATAGGGATTTAAGGTGGGTGGCTGGGTGGGAGTGTAGTGATTTGTGAGTTAAGAGTAGAGATTTCTATTTGATTCTGTCGGATAGGGGCAACCAGTGGAGCTGCTTGAGGACAGGGGTGATGTATTCATGTTTAGAAGCTCCCTGAATTGTTCGTGCAGCAGTGTGTAGGGCAGTTTGAAGTGGGAGAAGGGTGGCTTGGTGTGTTAAAACCTTCAGTAAAAGAGTCCCAAAATGATTTGCATAAGCTCACAAAGCTTGGTGGGAGAAACTGGATTTGAACTCAGGCCATCTGGTTTCTATCCCATTTATTTAACCACTAGGCCATTGCCTCCTCTGATACAGGCTAGTTTTGTTGGTTGCAGTAGTTTAAATATAGACAAATATGAAACTCTGCATTCCTTGATATATGGGTCAGTTTCAAATATCAAATTATACAAGCTTTACATATTTGCTAATTTTTTTGCATATTTTATTTCAGATGGTGTTTAATGTTGAGCATCTGAACCCCCACAAGCAGCCGCAGCACTACAGTTCTTTTTCAAGATTCAGTGCACAAAGGAAACATGCAGCGGAGACAGAGAGGAATAAACGTAGGGCTTATGCTATTGTTTTCCCAGATCTATCAAGCTGGGGTCAGTAACATCCCCCCAGTAACACTTGCTACCCTGGCAGTGAACATTTTCCTCTTCCTGAACCCACTAAAGCCTTTGTGGGATGTGTGTATCAGTGTGCAAGAGGGATTCCATCACAGGGACTGGCAGCGCCTGCTCCTGTCCCCCTTTCATCATGCAGATGACTGGCATCTCTACTTTAACATGGTGTCCATGCTGTGGAAAGGAATTCGACTAGAAAAAAGGCTTGGGAGTGTGCTGTTTGGTTGTATTATTGCAGTGTTTTCTCAGCTGATTGGAGTGATGTACATATTTTTGGAAATGTCACTGGCGGAGATTTTTAATGAACCTATATACAGAAAGCAATGTGCTGTAGGCTTCTCAGGTAAGGAAGATAGTTACTACCCAAAGAAGTAAAGAATATTTTGAACTGCCAAAAAATGTTTTCGATGTTTAACAAATATGCGTCTAGTGTTTTTATTATTTTTCTCCCTTCGCAGGTATCGGCACTCTTTCCATACATACAGGGGTCAAATGATTTTTCAGTTGCACTCAGTCCTGTATGTAAGCTAGTAATCTGCATGTTTCATATTGAAAGGAAGGAGTTTGGAGGCTTTTAGCCTGACAAGGTGGGGGAGATAAGCTTCAGTCAGGACCAGCCCAACAAGATTAGGCAACCATCTAGGGCGGTAGCTTCTGAGGGATAGCAGAGAGCAGCAGTGGTTAAATGAAAAACATAGATCTTGACAACCACAACAGCTTAAAGAGCCAGCAGCAGACACTTTTACCCACAGGAAGAAATGGCACACTTGCATACAAAGCAGAGTTTAATACTTAAAAGTATGTTGTCTAATTCTGAATTTTTATAGGATTGTTGTGGCAGGAGTGGCATTGGGATGGTCATTATTGATGTCTTTAATTATCAAAATTTTGGTGAGGGGAGAGTGTAAGGCTGAAGGTTTGACTAGACCACCCAATATCTTTGCATCGGCTCTGGCATCAATGATACACAGGTTATCATTGTCCAAGCCTGAGGAAGAAGGTTTTAACTTTTGAAAGCTAGTCAAAAAAATGTATTAAGTTACTGTATTAAAAAGGTGTCATATTTTATTATAGTTTGTTTTATTTATTAACTATTAAAGTGGACTAACAGAGTAACCACACAATATTAACCAAGCACTCCACTCCACACTGCAGTGCTGCTCCAACTGAAATGATCTTGCATACAATACATTTTGGAGAAGAAGAATCCAGACATGCCATTATTTTATTTATTTGACTTTTTAATACTGCTTTTCACCAGGGCAAAGCGGTATGCAACAACTGATGTTACATAGAACAGTGGAACTTATTTACATGAATTATTGTTGTGAGCAATAAGTGATATATAGAACAAAATTTGGTACCTAGGACAGTAACTTGTACATTGAACAGTGGAACTTATTTACAAGACTTATTACTATATGCAAGAAGCAGAATGGATTACATACATGAGGGGTACATGGGGGGCAAAGGCAGTAGGTTAGATTCATTCTAGAATGGATATATAATTGACTCTTATTTCTTTGGTATTGTGGGGGGGATGGAAGAGGTATGGTTATGTAATCGGACCAAAATGTTTGTTGAATAGATGAGTTTTGAACTGTTTCCTTAACATGGACAATTCACTTGTTGATTAGAGAATTCTGGGTAGAGAGTTCCAGAGGGATGGCACATATAGTTCAAATGCTTTGCTGCAGGCATACTGAGAGCTTTTGGCTTTTTCTTGAGGTATGCTTAACATTTATTATGTTTTCCTTTTTGTCCTGCAGGGGTTGGTGGTCTTCAGGAGTGATTGGAGGTAATGAGAGGATTGATTGTGGATGATTTTGAAAGTCAAGAGTAGGATTTTGTAGCGTATGTGGCTTAGTAGTGGCAACCAATAGAGCTGTTTGAGTATGGGAGTTATATGTGCATATCCTGATACCCCTTGAATTGTGCGTGCTGCTGTATGCAAGGCAGTGTTTAGTGGAAGTAGAGTGGTTTTCGGTAGCCCATGGTAGATTGAATTACAGTAGTCAAAATGGGGTGTTATAATTGCCTGGAAAGCAAAGCGGTAGTTGGATGGGTCCAATAGGGAGCGGAGATGACGGAGAGTACTGATTTTGTTAAGATGCTTATGTGTGGTTTAAAGTTGAGATGCTGGCCAAGAGTAATACCCAGGTACCTGACCTTTGTTGAACTTTCATGTTTATGTCATTAAGGATTATGGAGGTTGGCGGTTGAAAGTTGGTGTCTTTTGTTTGGTGGTCTTGTAGCTTATTTTTAGAGAGTTGCTGGTTAAACATAGGGAGATGTCTGTGAAGCATTTTTTTTATTGTTGGTGGTAAATGGAGCATAGATCATTATATCATCTGCATGGATATGGAAGTGGATATTGTGTGAGTGGATGATTGAGCATAAAGGTTGTAGGTATATGTTGAATAGTAGGGCTGATAGGGAAGAGCCTTGTGGACACCTTAGGTTTCGGGTAGGGAGATGAGGAGTTGGCTCCCGTTATGACTTGCTGTTTGTGGTCATTGAGATATAAGTGAAACCATCTCAGGATATTGTTTTGGATTCCGATGGTTTGGAGTCTGTGTAGTTGGATGATGTGGTTGATAGTGTCAAAGGCGGCTGAGATGTCTAGAAATATTAAGATGAAACCTTGGTTTGACTTCTGGGTTCCTGTTTTTTAGTGTATTCAGCAGCGGTTAATAGGGTTTCCTTATCGTCCCTCCAGTCCAGTCCCGGAACCTCTGGGTTTAGCACCTCCTCCAGGTATAAATAGCTCAGTACCGCCTCTCCGCTCCAGTAGTCTCAGTCTCGGTCTCCAAGCAGCTGGAGAGGTTGTGAGCCTGTAGTTCAGGACTCACTTGAGGACAACTAAGGAGAGATCAGAGTTGGAGTATAGCTTAGAGTTGAGATTAGAATCAGGAGTGTTGTTTAAAAAGAAAAAAAGATAAGGAGAGAAAGTGTGAGGAAGACTGTGATTACTTAGAGCTGCAGAGAAGTGATTTGCTCCCCCCCTGTCTGACGAGTTGAAGTGGGGTTTGTAGGGGGTTAGCCTCCCGGCTCCCGAACCCATGCTGATTGGTGAGGAGCTGGTGGAAGGCACGGTGCACTGTGGGGGAGCTGATTGGTGAAATACTGGCGATCAGAGTAGCAGTGCTGTCCTCGTCTGTCCTGCCCCAGCGCTGAAGCCGCGAGTACGGCTGAGCGTGGGGAGAGGACTGCAGCAGGAAAATTGGGTGCGTTTGGACAGAGGTAAGAGGAAAGAAGGCAGCCTGAGGGCAGATGACACAGCGGGCAAGTCATTTTTAGCGATCGCAAGGATCGCCGTGTGGGACTGAGGCCTGACCGCGTGGTTGTCGCACGGGAAACGGAGTCGGCAGTTTTCTGTTACCAAGAGTTTGCTCGTTGTCTTAGCTCATTTTTAATGGCTGCCCTAGTGTTTGGGACCACCGTTTTCTGAAGCAGACTTCTCCTAAGTGTTCAGGCAGTTGTTTTGAAAAAAAAAATGTTTTTTGAATTTTTTATTATTGGTTGATGTTTTGAAGAAAATAGCAGCTTACGTATTACAGTGGTTAGTGTTTCCTTGTCGGTGGTTGGAATTTGGTGTTCTGGGGAGCATAGCCGGTGGGGCGGGATGCCATCCAGGCCTCAGTGTTTAGTGTGTGGTACTCGACGAGGAACAGTGTCGGAGATGGGAGTTTGCAGAGGTTACACTCAGAAGGCAGCCTCGATGGAGCAAGCCCTGGAGGAGGGGGCAGAAGCTCAGAAGCTGGCCGCTCTAGGCCTGCCGGAGCCTGTAATTCTTTCCGGGCCATCCCAGGAACCAGTGGCAGGGCCTTCGTCGGCGCCAGGTCCGTCTCCACAACAAGCTTTAGGACAGGGGGGAATTCTGGCAGTGTTTCCCCCTGATTTCTTCCTGTTGCTTCATCAGGCATTTTGTTTATGGCAGTGAGGGCCGGAGGCCGGCTCCTCGGAGGTGGAGCAGAGAGAGAATCAACCAGGAACCCCTGTCAGGTTGGTGACAAGCGGCATCCCCTCTAAGAAGCCAAGGGCTTGGGTGAGGGGCTAGAGCGGTCGGCAGCTTTGGATGCCTTGGAGCCTACAGAATGCGATCAAGAGTTGGATAGGGAGGAAGATTTAGAGGAAGGTGAGCTCACTGAGCCGGAGGAGCAAGTTAGAGTGTTTAGGCGGGAGGAATTGCCAGCACTCATTGCGGAAACGCTTAAAGCTCTAAAAATGACTTCTAATCTTCCGGCAGAGGATGTCACATTAGAGCAGGGGTCACCAACCTGCGGCCCGCGAGGTCCCTCCGTGCGGCCCACGAGACTCTACCCCGGTGCGGCCCGCCAAGGCAAACTCACCGACTCCTTCTTCTGCAGCCGCGGCTCCCTGCCTCTTAGGGAACCGCGGCTGTGCTTGTAAAATCATCGCGGAGCCCTTCCTGTCTTGACGGGCTCCGTGCAGCATTGTCCCGTCTCCAAAGGAAGTGGTAAACAACTTCCTTTAGAGGCGGGACACTGCTGCACGGAGCCCGTCAAGACAGGAAGGGCTCCGCGATGATTTTACAAGCACAGCCGCGGTTCCCTAAGAGGCAGGGAGCCGCGGCTGCAGAAGAAGGGAGGGAGCTGACATGGATTATTCAAGGTCAGGTATGAGCAGGTTTTTTTTCGCGCGGGGGGGGGAGGGGAGGGGGGTGCGGCCCGCGAGTCTGCCGGTAGTCGGCTGTGCGGCCCGCGGCCCTCTGGAGGTTGGTGACCCCTGCATTAGAGGATCCGTTGTTGCAGGCCGTCCGTAAGACCCAAAGGGTTTTTCCAGTGCACAGGGTAGTGCGTGAAATTATTCAGGAGGAATAGGATATGCCTGAGGCGGGACTTAAGGGGTCCAGAGCTATGGTCCGTCTCTATCCCTTGTCGGATCAGGATCGTGATCTTTTTCGCTCTTCTAAGGTGAATGCAGCGGTGTCGGCGGTTACCAAGAAGACAACGATTCCGGTGGAAGGTAGTGCCGCTCTCAAAGATGTCCAGGATAGGAAGTTGGACACTTTGTTGAAGCAAGTTTTTGACATCAGTGCCCTATCAATGCAAGCTTCTATTTCTGGGACATGGGTTGCTAGGGCCTGTCTTCGTTGGTCGCAGCGAGTCCAAGTGGATCAGGTGGGAGAGCAGGCTGAAGAGGTAGCTCGGTTAGAGTCTGGGGCGACGTATCTCATGGACATTCATTATGACCTTATCCGAGGGCTATCAAAGAGTATGGCCTCGGTAGTAGTGGCACGGCGTTATTTATGGCTGCGTAACTGGGCGGCTGACAGCTCCTCGAAGGCTCATCTGAGTAAGCTTCCATTCAGGGGGAAGCTTCTCTTTGGAGAGGACTTAGACAAGTTAGTAAAAGACCTTGGGGAATCCAAGGGAGGACGCCTTTCGGAGGACAAGCAGAAACAGAATCGGCCTGCATTGGTTCCCAAGGGGCCAAAAAGAGAATTTTGGCATTTCCGTTCTCCTCGTTTTGGTCAGCATCAGCGGGGGAGGTTTCCCGCTAGGAATCAAGAGTTTCAAGGGTTTCGGGGAGCAGACAGAGGCTTCGCTGCTTCCTCGTCCTCAAACCTTAGAAAGGCACAATGAGATGAGGGGGGCCCAGATAGGGTTGGAGCCTGTAGGAGGGTGGCTACGGGAGTTCTATCCTGCCTGGGTCCAAATCACATCAGACCAGTGGGTCTTGGAGGTCATTCGAGAAGGGTATGCTCTAGAATTTCAACATCCTGTGGTCTGTTCTTTCGTTTAGTCTCCCTGCAAGGCGCAGGCCAAGCGAGTGGAGGTACAGGAGACCTTAAACAAGCTGCTACGTCTCAAGGCAGTGTTGCCTGTACCGCCAGATCAGTATGGTTGCGGTCGGTACTCCATATATTTCGAGGTTCCAAAGAAAGAAGGGGCGTTTCGGCCCATCTTGGATCTCAAGTGGTTAAATCGCTGGCTCCGAGTATCTCATTTTCATATGGAAACTCTGCGGTCAGTCATAGTTGCAGTCAGAAAGGGGGAGTTTCTTAGTCCCTAGACCTGTCGGAGACTTACCTTCACATCCCGATCCGGTGGGAGCATCAGCAATTCTTCAGTTTTGCGGTGCCTATGGGACATTTTCAGTTTCGGGCGTTACCGTTTGGTCTGGCTACGGCACCGCAGACTTTTACCAAAGTGATGGTGGTAGTGGCGGCAGCATTGCACAAGGAAGGAGTGCTGGTTCATCCCTACTTGGACGACTGGCTGATTCGAGCAAAGTCAAGGAGCGAGAGCGAATCAGCCATTGTTTGGGTCGTGCAGCTTCTTCAGAGCCTGGGCTGGGTTGTCAATTTTTCCAAGAGCAGGCTGACTGCGTTGCAGAGCCTGGAGTACCTGGGAGCTTGGTTCGATACGTCCGAAGGGAAAGTGTTTCTTCCGGAACTGCGAGCGCAGGGGCTGAGAACTCTCGTGCGCAGTTTCCTACACAAGAAGACTCCCACAGCGTGGCAGTATCTGCAGCTTCTAGGAACTATGGCGGCCTCTCTCGAGCTAGTACCATGGGCAAGGGCAATATGAGGCCCTTAAAGAGGGCGTTGCTCCAGAGATGGTCACACCAGTCAGACTTTCTGTCACGGAGGCTCCTCTGTCCGCCGGAGGTTCGTCTAGCTCTTCGGTGGTGGATAAGTCCAGGGTGCCCAGAGAAGGGAATGCTACTGGAGTCCCCATCCTGGAGGCCGCTGACAACGGATGCCAGTTTGTTAGGATGGGGAGCGCATTTCGAAGGGCGGTTGACCCAGGGGCAGTAGAGTGCCCTGGAGAGAGATTGGTCTATAAACAGGCTGGAGATGAGGGCAGTATTCTTGGCTCTCCAGGCGTTTTGACCTTGCTTGCAGGGAAAGGCGATTTGAGTGCTTTCAGACAACGCAACCACGGTGGCCTACATCAATCGACAGGGAGGCACGAGAAATGTGCTGTTGGAGGAAGAAGCTGATTGACTGTTAGCATGGGCTGAAGAGAATCTTCTGGCTCTGTCGGCACAACATGTGGCAGGAGTGGACAATGTGGAGGACGATTTTTTTTTGAGTCGGTTCAGAGTGGATCCCGGAGAGTGGGTTCTCCATCCATAGGTGTTTTCGCAGGTAGTGCACGGCTGGGGGACCCCAATCATGGATCTTATGGTGATGTTCGAGTCGGCAAAGGCCAATTGGTTCTTCAGCAGAAGGCGAGAAAGGATGTCAGAGGGCCTCGATGCTCTAATGCAAGGGTGGTCAGTGGAAGGTCTCCTATATGTATTTCCGCCATGGGCCTTAATAGGTCAGGTGATTCAGTGAATAGAGATACACCGAGGTTTGGTGATCCTGATCGCGCCGGATTGGCCAAAGAGACCGTGGTATGTGGATCTGGTTCGCCTACTGGTGGACCGCCTGTGGCGTCTGCCGGCACGAGAGAATTTATTACTTCAGGGTCCGCTCTGCAAGCCGCAGGTGGATCAGTTCTCGCTTATGGCCTGGTTCTTGAAAGGGTAAGGCTGAGATCCAGAGGATACTCAGCAGCGGTGTTTTCCACCTTATTGAAGGCAGGAGTCGGTCTACCTCATTAGAGTATGTCCGAGTGTTGCGTATTTTCGAGGCGTGGTATGCTGACAGGCAGTTTCAGCCTTCAAGGGCTTCTGTCCTGCAGGTTCTTTCATTTCTGCAGGATGGTTTTGAGAAGGGTTTGGCAGCCAGTTCCCTGAGGGTGCAGTTAGCAACGCTTTCATGTTATTGGGGAAAGGTGCAAGGTGAAGCGTTAGGTGCACATGTGGATATAAAAAGATTCCTGAGAGCGGTTTTGCGGCCGCCGTGTAGGGTGACTGTGCCAACGTGGGACCTCAATTTGGTTTTGGAAGCGTTGATTCGGGAACCCTTTGAGCCGTAGGGTAATGCCTCTCTAAAGGACCTTACTCTAAAAGCAATGTTTTTGGTAGCCATTAGTTCTACTCGTAGAATCTCAGAGTTGCAGGCTTTGTCTTGTCGGGAACCCTTTCTGTCGTTTTCGGAACAGAAGGTAGTTTTGAGACCGGTACCGTCTTTTCTACCCAAGATGGTCTCGGTGTTTCATGTGAATCAGGTGGTTTCTTTGCCGGTGTTCGATGGAGGTGACGGGGCAGAGTCTAGAGGAAAGTTGCGCGTCCTAGATGTTCGCCGCACGCTTAGGAAGTACCTGAAGGTTACAGCGCCTTTCTGCAAATCAGACAGACTGTTTGTGTTATTTCGTGGGCCTAGGAAAGGGGAAGCAGCAGCCAAGTCTTCCCTTTCCAGATGGCTCAAAGAGGCTATAGCATCAGCATACATTCTGGAGGGAAAGTCTGTTCTGGAAGGACTGAGAGCTCATTCGACTAGGGCGCAGGCTGCTTCATGAGCAGAATATAGTTTGGTGCCTGCCGTGGAGATTTGCAAAGTGGCAACTTGATCATCGTTGAATTCTCTTGTCAAACATTACCGTCTGGATGTTCAGGCGGCAAGGGATGCCTGTTTTGGATTGGCAGTGCTTCAGGCTGGTCTGGCACGTCCCTCCTGTTGATATTTACTGCTCTTTTACATCCCCAGAGGTTCTGGGACTGGACTGGACTGGACTGGAGGGACGATAAGGAAGGTGAAATTAGACTTACCTGCTAATTGTTGTTCCTTGAGGAACTCCAGTCCAGTCCTGGATCCCTCCCTGGTTTCAACTTGGAACTGCTGCCTGAAGCGGAGTGGCACTAAGATTAAGGTGAAGGTTCCGTTTTGGGCGTGTAGTTCTTAAGAAAGGAGTGGAGTTTGTTAGTAATGGGGATTGGGGTGGGTCCGCTGTCCTCATTCTGGAGGGAGGCAGGGGGCATACCTGTGCAGCGTTATGTATGATACCTTCTTTTTGTGGGAGGTTAACTTAAAACTTATTTTAGATGTAGACTGTTGAAAAGTTGGGTTATATATTAACTACTTATTTGTTGCTCCAGTGAGTCTGCTTTGTCAATAGGTACTGGAGCAGAGAGGCGGTCCTGAACTATTTATACCAGTGTCATCAAAATGATGACGTGCTCAGTCTCCAAGCTGCTGGAGGAGGTACTAAACCCAGAGGTTGCGGGACTGGACTGGAGTTCCTCAAGGAACAACAATTAGCAGGTAAGTCTAATTTCACCTTCCACACCATGGTTTATCCTGAAGCTGTGTTGCTGGGGGTCCAGAGGAGCATAATTGTCAAAGTGATCCTAGAGTTGCTGCTGAATGATTTTTTTTCAGTTATCTTGGACAAGAGTGGTAGGCCCTGCTATGGTTTATAAACTGCAGGGTCATTGGGATTGAGGTTGGTATTCTTCAAGGTGTTGCAGATGGAAGAGGATTTAAGCTATTTAGGCATGTTGCCCTGTAGGATGGAGAGCTGGGTGATTCTCAGTAGGGTTGGGTAAATTCTTCTTTGGATGCTTTAATCCAGCTTACTGGGCAGGGGTCGAGAGGGGATGTGGTTGATGTTAATGAGGTGATGGTGAATTCTATGTCCTCCTTGCTGATAGAGCTAAATGTGGACCAGGAATTGCAGATGTTGTCATTGTTTGGTGGTGGGATCTGTAATGGAGGCAGGTAAGGGGAGCTGTTTGTTTTGTAGTGATTTGCTAGTGCTTGGGGTCAGGGATGATTTCCAGGGCAGCTGAGTGGGGGGATATTGTTAGGCTCTTTACTATCTGGAAGAGCTGCTTTGGTCAGTTGAGGGATTTGTTTATGATTTTTGTGTAGAAGGATTTCTTGCAGTTGTCAGTTTCCTGGTGGTATTCCATTAGTAGTATCATGTTGGGGTTTTTATCCTCTGTTGATTTTGTCTTTCTCCATTTGCGTTCTGTCTTCTGTAGTTGTCTCTTGAAATTTCTGAGCTCTGTGGAGTACCATTGTGTCTTATGTAATCTGTTGAAGGAATGCTGATTTGAGGTTTCTGTAGCTGCTTTTCCGACGATCTTGATTCCAGTTCATTACTAGGGCATCAATGTCAATAGTAATGTTGTCTACTAGGGGGGAGGACTTCTTCTGTGAAGACTTTTTTATCGAAGGATTTGAAGGTTTTTTTAGTTTGATTCTTGTAGGTGTGGTTGGTTATAGTGGAGCATGATAGTTGTAAGTCGATAAGCTTGTGGTCAGACCATGGGATAGATAGATGGGATGGTGGGGAGCTGGGTAATGTGTGGATCGGTTTCGAGTTGATGAAAATGAGGTCCAGTGTGTTTCCTTTTTCATGCATTGGCCTCTGTACTATTTGGGTAAAGTCCATTGAAGACATGGCATCCAGGAATAATGTGGCTTGGTTGGTGGAGGTTGAGGGGAGGTTGAATTCCCCAAGCAGAATGAGATCCTTGTTTGGGTGTGAGTTTTCAAGTACAGTTCCCAGTATTGATAAGTCATTTGTTGTTGTAGAGGGGGATCTGTATATGAGGCAAAGAGTTAGATATCTGTTTGATATAGAGATGTGGTCTATTCCATCCATGCTGTTGGCATGTAGTTGTTTGAAGTTGAGGTGGGATTTTGCTATTATCATTACTCCACCACCTCTCTGGTGGATATGTGGACAGTGGAATGTTGAGTAGTTGGGTGGTTTCAGCTGGTTTAGTAGCACAGTTTCTGTGAGCCATGTTTCCGTGATGCAAAGGATGTCAGGTTTGTCAGATGTAATGTAGTCATTTATTATTGGTATTTTATTTCAGACTGATTATGCATTGATAAGCACACATTTTTAAAGACTTGGGCATTGTAACTTTATTGTGTATAATTGGGATGGAGAGTGTGTTTATTGGAATATAGACTAGATTGTTCAGGTTCCTTTATCTTGTATTGTGACTAGTGTGGTGGAGGCCATAACGTATGAATGAGGGAAAAGAGGTGGGTTTGAGGTCTAAAGTCTCAGAAGTGAGACATGCTTTGATTGAAGGATAAGGTGGTATACAAAACTGTCTAAATAAATAAATAGTGCAAGGAGTGCAAGTAGGGTATAAGTGGTTGCATAAAAGGGGAGCATGTTTGTTGCTGCTGAGCAGTATCTTGCAGGGACTTAAGTCAATATACAAGTCCTTCTGTTGCTGCTGGGGTGTGATTGTCTGGCTGGGTAGTCTCTGTTAGGAGATGGTCCATGTGTTGCAGTCTTTGATCTGGGTCGTCTGGCTGAGTAGCATCTGAAGCAGCTGCGACCGTGCAGTGTGGGTGTCTTGGTTTTGCTGGTGTAGTGAAGTTTGCCGTGGGCTTAGGGGGTGCATCCTCCCCTGCGTTCCTCGCCTAAGGGCCTCGCCAAAGGGCCCCCTGGCAAGGCCCTCAGGCACAAGCATGCCTGAGGCACAGCCTTTTTTAAAGTTAAATGTCTCTCCTCTCTTCAGCCTGATTGGCCTTGGTGGTGGGGAAGGGGGAGGAGCTTACATTTCCGCTCTCTTCCCCAACGTGGATCGGGACTGTGTGCTGCTGCAGCAAGATGTTTAATTTGCACTTCTGAGGATCATGCACTATCTTAAGCCCCACAAGGAGTAAACATTGGGTTTTCATAGTGTACCTCCAGTCCAGTCCAGACTACCGGGTCTTTTCCCTCTTCCAGCAGATGACTGAGAATTCCAGTCTTTGCTGATGTCACCCTACTTAGGAGTCTGAACTCCTCCCATCAAGCCAGTATCCTCAGTCTTCAGCAGATGGAGAGTAGCTCTATGTAGTCTGGTCTGCACTGTGAGGAATTCCATTAGTTAAGAAAAAACAAAACTAAAAATCAAGAGGCTTCAGAGTAGTAGGATAGTTACTGCAGGTTGGTTCTTCCCAGACTGCCCCAGAGCCGCAAAGGAGGAAACACGTTCTACTCCCTAAACCTGTTCAGTTGGGGAAGGGGGGGGCCCTTAACATTCCCGGTGAGGTCCGGGTTCCTGCTTTGGCCTGTCTACCAGTTTCAGTCTTCAGTAGCAGACAACTGGAAACCATAGGGTTGGCTCTTTACATTTGCTGGTTTATTTGCCTTACCGTCCGAGAAGCAGCAGCTGCGGGTGCAGAATCCCTCAGCTGGAATCAGACGTTCGGCTCCTTTGGTGCTCTTTTCTCCGGTGTGGGTTTCAGTCTGGAGGCAGTTAAGCCCCCAGTTGTTCGGTTTTGGAGAGTGGTGCAGAGCTCAAGCATCAGAGTCACTTTCCCACTTATGTTTTCCTCTAAGGCAGTTTGTTTCGGCTGTGGCTTGCGTCGAGGCATTTTCTCACCAGTCGGGCTTTGCAGGCTGTGTGAGAAGGTGGACCTTGAGGTGGGGAGTAGTTTCACAGATCTCTGTCTGGAGAAGGGGCGCAGCATGAAAATTGAGGGCTTCCTTCAGCAGCAGCACAGTTGGGTTTCGGGCCACTGACAGCAGCAGTTCCTGCATCTTTGGTGTGAACCGTGGCCATTTTAAGTGTGGATGCCCAGTTGTCTGGTACCTCAGGGGCGCAGGACGTGGTCCCAAGTGAGGCAGCAGCTGAACCGAGGGTTGATTGGGAGTCCAATGGGGCTCTTTTTCCCCTGGATTTCGTCCTGCTGATGCACCAGGCCTTTTTGATGAAGAGAGGTCTGGGTGCATGGCGGGGTCCTTCGGGAGATGGGCCAAAGGAATCTTTGGGTCCAGGGTCTTCCGGGACGATGGCAGACATGTTGGTGCCACAGGGGAACGGTTGGAGTCCATACAGGAGTGATGATCGGGCATCTGACCTCTCAAGGGGGTTGGATGACCCTTTAGAGGGCCCTTCCGGCTTGGACAACGAGGAGTTCCACCTAGACCTCGAAAGACGTCCAGCATGTCAGAATTGGGGCCCGGTCTGCACTTTCAGGCCAATAGACCTTATTCTGATCCTGCAGGCACATCTAGCTCCCACAGGATCAGAATCGGGTGCTACCTCTGCACGCCCCAATTCTGACAGACCATACAAGGGGAGGACAGACAGATTGGAATTGGCCTCATAGACCGATGCAGAAAGCTAGTGCGGCCTTTAAGAACCCATAACACCACGTTTAAGCACACTTTACGGATCTTTTAAATGCAGAAAATAGATGTAAACGCCGACGGAAAAACTAGCGCCCAGTTATCGCCACATGTATTTAAATCTATTTTAATGTATTTTAATCAGCTGCACATAATGGGCTGGAATGTAAATCATGGCTACGCCCGATGCAGAGACAAGCATAGAGAATTTTGCAACCAGCCATAGTGCCAAAAGTTTTACTGCAGGGTCTGAGGTGACTGAAACCTCTAACACATGTCCCCGACAGTATTTTGATTGTATTGGGTGCTTTCCCTGATGCCTAGATCATCTTCTCTTCAGATGAGCAGGCATCTGGAAAAGCCCCCAATGCCATCAAAACACTGTTGAAGGCCGTACCCGACAAAAAAAAGAATCCCTGGTGGCCCAGTGGCCCCGTTCCCCCCTCCCTGACAGTATTTTTATGGCATTGGGGACAATCACGGCATCGGGAAAAGCCCCCAATGCCATCAAAACACTATCGGGAGCCGGTGCCCTGACTGAAAGTAAGTACCTGGTGGTCTAGTGGCCCCTGTACCCCTCATCCCCACCCCCAAGTAAAATAAAATAAAAATCACCTGGTGGTCTAGCGGTCCCTAAATCAAAACCTCCCCTCTCCCTCTTTCATACCTTAAAGTAGGCGGGAGTACTGCCTACGCGCTCCTGCTCTGGCCTGCCATATTGTAAAATGGTGGTGTCTCTGGCTCTGCACAGTACATTCTGGGATGCACTGGGCGTGGTTAGCTGCCATATAAAGCATAGTCTATCTTATATGGCAGTCTGATCTCACCCGATGCACTGCATGGGGCCAGGCATCGCCATTTTATAAGATGGCGGACTAGAACTGGAGCGTGTAGGTAGCACTCCTGCCTACTTTAAGGTACAGGGAGGGGTTTGGATTTAGGGGCTGCTAAACCACCAGGTGATTTTTATTTTATTTTACTTGGAGGTGGCGGTGGGGAGGTACAGGGGCCGCTAGACCATCAGGTGATTTTTATTTTATTTTACTTGGGGGTGGGAGGCAGTGTTCCCTCTAATTTTCTGAAGGCTGTATGCGCATAAAATATCAGCTGTGTGCAGTTTTTGAAGGAAGGCTACATTTTTGTGCGCCACATAACGACACTCGGAGTTATATACTTTAAAATTTGATTACACATCAGAATACAGTATGTATACCACATTGATTTTAATCAAATTAAATGAAAATAAACGATTACTAAATGAAGCGGGAAATATCTAGTAATTACAATCATAACTTTTAAATTTTAAGACATCTGTGTTGTTTTCTATCAGAATCAGAGCCGTAATTTTTGTGCGCTCTGTTGTAAAGTATGTGCGCTCGCTCGGCGAGGTGTGTGCGCGCGCACAGCTTAGAGGGAACAGTGGTGGGGGGTACAGGGGCCACTGGACCACCAGGTACTTACTTTCTGTTGGGGCACCGGCCGCCGACAGTGTTTTGATGGCATCGACTTTTCCCGATGCTGCGATCATCCTCGATGTCATCAAAGTACTGTCAGGGCTGATATGCAAATTAGCCATGCGGTGCCCGGAGAGTAAGCCAAACTACTGCAGGCTTCTTCTGCGCATGTGTTTGGCTTGCTTTCCCAGTTTAACGCTGCAGTGGCTCATTTGCATGCACACGGTTAATGCAGCGTTCATTTGTACACCCTATCCTTCCTGCATAATACGCTAAAATGTGTTCTTTGTCAGGAACTTAAAAAATTGCTTCAGCGCAGGTTTAGCGCTGGGTTTCTGCATTGGCCTGACAGTGTCTGAAAAGCAAGAGAAACAGTTACAAGGTAGAAAAGCTGAGCCTGGCATGAGTTTTCTGTCTGGGGCTCTCAGGGGGTGAATGCCAAGTCTTGATCACATCATTGTCCTTGTTGGGGACTCCCGATTCCATCCATCTGGGGGAAATTTGAGGTGGACTCCTGGTGACCATTGGTGTGGTGTGAGGATTTCTTGCCGTTTTCTGCACTTATTAGTAATATTTTGCCTATTGTGCACCTGGCGGTCGCGTGGTCCTAGCGCGTGTTCTGCCCAAGTGGTTTCAATATGCATTCCTACCCAAGCACCCATTTTACGCATTGCTGTACAAGCGCTGTTATTGCGCGCTTTACGGCTGCCACAGTATTAGCATACACTGCTATTGCACTTGTCTTAACTTTTTATGTCTTCCAGGAAATGTTGTTTGACCTGTAGCAAGCGAGGTGTGCCTTCTGTACTTATCTCTTCTTGCATAGCTGCTTCTCAGTTGTTCCTTGAGAGCCCATTTCCCCCTCTCAGCAGGGGGATGCAGTTGGACCAACCTTGCCTGCCTCAGGGCAGGGGGTGATGGATGGTGCGGTGGATAAGGATACACAGCTGGTTGGAGGTTCTGGCAACTGTGCTGTGGGCTGCTCCCCATCCTCTTGGGCAGGGGTTCCCAAACCTGCCCTGGAGTCTCCCTAGCCAGTTGGGTTTTTCAGATATCCACAATGAATATGCATATGAGAGATCTGCGTACATTGGAAGCAGTATATGCAAATCTCTCTCATGCATATTCATTGTGGATATCTTGAAAACCTGACTGGCTGGGAGGCAGGTTTGGAAACCCCTGTTCTGGATAAAGAGGTACTCTTGCCTTTGGAGGATTGTGAAGAGGTTGGTGTGATCTGCCTTTTCTGGAAGGAGGAACTGGCAGCATTGATTGCCAGGGTCTCATCCACCTTGAGCTTGGCAAATGCCCCAGGTACGGAGCAGGAGCCCAAGATGCATCCACTCTGGCAACGGATGCAAAATCCACTATTGTCTCCCCATTCCCAGAGGTGATCAAGGACATGATCCAATCGGAGTGGGATTCCCCCAACTCCACATCTTTAGAGCCGCCACACCTAAGGGGCTAAGGGTGTTTAAGAAGATATATGCTTTCCCATAGAAGGAATGCGTTGTATGGTTTGATATTCCCAAGGTGGATGCACAGGTCAGGATGGTTATCAGACGCACAACCGTTCCTGGAGAAGACGGATCGGTTTTAAAGTATATTCCTGATCGTAATAGCCAGTCTGGTCCCGGACCTCTGGGTTCCCTATCTCATTCAGCAGCTTGGAGAGTGAGAAAACTCCTCCTTTTTATGATGTCACCGATATTTCTCCCCTGAATCCGCCTCCCAAGTTCAGTTACCTCAGTCTCCAAGCAGCTGGATGGACTGGAGCCCGGGGGTCCGGGCTCACTTGAGACTCAATTAAGTTTGGGATAGTTAGGTTATGGGGGTAAATTTCGCCCTTTGGGATCATTGTGCACAAGCAGTTTAACTTGGGGTGCTGTGCCTTTACGTTATCTGCAGGCCCTTTCCTCACTCCCCCCCCCCTACTACAGTGATCGTTATTTTGTCAGGGTCAGTGCCTGTGCTTTGGGGGAATCCGGATCGGTAGCCTTCCACCTTCGGTACCTTGGCTGCAGCTAGTGGGGAATGAGAGCCGGAGAGGAGTCCAGCCAGCGCCACACAGAGGTCTGCCTGTTCGTGCGCTGGCTAGCTCGGCCCGTGGGAGCTGTTTTTATGTGTCAGAGCAGTTTGCAGCGGTGAAGCAGCTCCCTTCTCAGTGTCACGATCTCCGGAGCCGCCGGCAAGCAACTCTGCGGCACGAGGTGCAGAGTGCTTGTTTTGGCTGGGGAAAAGGTAAGCCAGCATTCTTGTGGAGAGTTTCTGTGTACCGTGCATTTTGGCGCGAAGGCGCTGGCGCCGGGCCTAACCGCGTGGCGGGACCACGTGTAAACGCGGCTGTCTGAGACGCTCAGTTTTTCCTCGCGGCAGTTCTCCGGGGCATCGTTTCGTGTTTTTGATCAGCTTTTTGGGCAGAGGGGCCTTTCCTGATCCTCCCCTTTGTAAAAAAAAAAAAACAGAGAAAGAGGCAACGTTTCAATTTTGTGCTGCTGGGGCTCTTGGGGAGAGCTTGCCAGTTCAGCAGGCTTCCTGGGCTGCGAGTGTCTTAGCTTGGCCTAGGTTATCATGTCCTCTAGGCCTCTCTGCCTTGTTTGTGGCTTGAAGAGGGCTTCTACTTCAGGCGTGTGTAAGTCCTGTGTCAGGGAGGCCGCAGTGATGGAACAGTCCAGTGACGCAAGAGAAGTAGGGTCAGAGGCCGAGAAGGAAAAATCGGTGGCACTGCTGGCGGAAGAGCCTCAGGTGGAACCTGTGGCTGGTCCATCTTTGGCGCCCGACATCTCTATCCCTCAAGTTCCTTTTCCGAAAGAGTTGGCGGCTATTTTTTCCAAGGATTTTGTCACGCTGCTCCAGCGTACAGTCTTTGGAGCTGTCCCTCAGCGGGTAGGGATGGAGGTCTCCGGCGGGCTGAAGAGACCCGTTCTGACCTCACAGGCCGAGGATCTTCTCCAGAGAGCTAAGAGGGCTCGGCTGGAGGGTGTCTCTGGAGAGGCTTCAGTAGCCTCGGATGGACCTTTGTCCGACGACGAGGGCCACGGTTTGGACGTGGACAAGGAGCTGGAGGAAGGGGAGCTTTCCGAGAAGGAAGATCAAGCTAGGGTGGTGCGGGTCTTCTGGAGGGATGAGCTCCCAGCTCTGATAGCGGAGACTTTAAAGGCCCTCAATATGCCGGCACCCGGGTCGGCAGAAGAGGATTCTCTGGAAGATCCCTTGTTACAGGTCTTCCGAAAGAATCAAAGGGCTTTCCCCGGTACATAAGGTGTTTCGGGAGATGATTCAGGAAGAGTGGAACGTGCCCGAAGCTCCTCTTCGGGGGGCCAGGGTGATGGGTCGACTGTATCCTCTTCTGGATCCGGATAAGGAGGTGTTTCAGTCACCCAAAGTGGATGCGGCCGTGTTGGCGGTCACCAAGAAAACCACCATTCCAATGGAAGGTAGTGCGGCTCTTAAGGACCCTCAGGACAGAAAGTTGGATGTTTTGTTGCGTCAGGTGTTTGATGTGAATGCCCTATCGCTCCAGGCGGCTATTTGCGGAGCTTGGGTTGCTAGAGCCTGCCTACGCTGGTCTCAGCGGGTGCAAGCGAATCCGGATGGTTCGGATGCTGGCGAGGGGCCTAAGTTGGAATCTGGCGCGGCATACTTAGCTGACATTCATTATGATCTGATGCGTGGGCTGTCCAAAAGCATGGCGTCTGCTGTGGCGGCGCGGCGTTACTTGTGGTTGCGCAACTGGGCGGCTGATAGTTCTTCCAAGGCGCGATTGAGTAAACTGCCCTTTAAAGGCCGATTGTTATTCGGAGAAGATTTGGAGAAGCTGGTCAAGGACTTAGGTGAAATTAAAGGGGGTAAGTTACCCGAGGACAGACTCAAGGGGGGGCCGGTCCTATACACCTAGTAAAGGGCAGCAGCGCGAGTTTCGGCGCTCGCGGTTCCAGAGGGTTGGTGCGAACCAGAGAGGTCGTTTCCCCAACAGAGGTCAAGGTTTCCGGGGGATTCAAGGAGCGGGATGGGGTTTCGGTCCTTCCTCTTCCTCGGCCTTCGCTAACAAAAATCAGCAATGAGATAAGGGGGACCCGGGCACCCTTGCTGCCGATAGGAGGGAGGTTGCAGGAGTTTTATGCTGCCTGGGTCCGAGTAACCTCAGATCAGTGGGTTCTGGAAGTTATCAGAGAGGGCTACGCGCTGGAGTTTCTGAGACCGGTGCGCGAGGCCTTCGTGCAGTCTCCCGGCAAGTCCGTCGCCAAGTGCGAGGCGTTACGGGAGACTGTCCAAAGGCTCCTAGATCTCAGGGCGATCGTACCCGTTCCGCCAAGCCAACGCGAGTCCGGTCGATACTCCATTTATTTTGTGGTGCCCAAAAAAGATGGAGGAGTCCGGCCTATTCTGGACCTCAAGAGAGTAAACCGGTGTCTTCGGGTGTTGCACTTCCACATGGAGACGCTGTGGTCGGTCATAGTGGCGGTGCGAAGAGGAGAGTTTCTCACGTCTCTAGATCTGTCCGAGGCCTACCTCCACATCCCCATCAGACCGGAGCATTGCAGATTTCTCAGGTTTGCAGTTCCCTTCGGTCACTTTCAGTTCAGGGTGCTACCGTTCGGCTTGGCGACGGTGCCACGCACTTTCACAAAAGTAATGGTGGTGGTGGCTGCGGCTCTCCGGAAGGAGGGCATTCTAGTACATCCTTACTTGGACGATTGGCTAATCCGGGCAAAGTCCCGATCAGAGAGCGAGACAGCTACGGCACGTGTGGTGTCGTTTCTCGTGGAGCTCGGTTGGATAGTCAATCGAACGAAGAGCCAGCTGGTTCCCTCGCAGAGTCTGGAATATCTGGGGGCTCGCTTCGACACAGGGGTCGGCAGGGTTTTCCTTACGGAGGACCGAGCGCGGACCCTTCGGGGGTTGATAGTCCGGTTCCTTCGGCGCACAGCCCCCTTGGCGTGGCATTACCTTCAGGTTTTGGGCGCGATGGCGGCCTCCATAGAGACAGTCCCGTGGGCAAGGGCCCACATGCGGCCGTTGCAGAGGGCGTTGCTACGGCGCTGGTCGCATCAGCGGGACCCATTGTCCCGACGGTTGAGCTGTCCGGCGGAAGTTCGACAGTCTCTGCGGTGGTGGTTGCGTCTGGGCTCATTGGAGAGAGGGAAGCCGTTGGATGCGCCGCCTTGGGTGCCTCTAATGATGGACGCCAGTCTTCTGGGCTGGGGAGCGCATTGTCAGGGCAGCTATGCTCAGGGGAGCTGGAACGACCTGGAGAGGGCATGGTTGATCATCAGGCTGGAATTGAGAGCAGTGTACCTAGCTCTGCGGAATTTTCAGCCGTTAGTCGCAGGCAGGGTGGTTCGAGTGTTCTCCGACAACGCCGCGGCGGTGGCGTATGTCAACAGGCAAGGAGGAACCTGCAGCACTGCGCTGGAATTGGAGGCCGAAGCCCTGTGCGTTTGGGCGGAGGCGAACCTTCTGGATCTCTCGGCGGCGCATATAGCGGGAGTGGACAATGTGCAGGCCGATTTCCTCAGTCGAGTTCGGGTGGACCCAGGGGAATGGGTGCTCCATCCAGAGGTCTTCGAGATGGTGGTACGCCGGTGGGGCGTGCCGGTCATGGATCTCATGGCGACCTTCTCTTCGGCAAAGGCCAGCCGTTTTTTCAGCAGGAGAAGAGAGAGGATGTCGGAAGGTTTAGACGCTCTCGTTCAGGAGTGGCCGGTGGGGCAGCTACTGTATGTATTTCCCCCGTGGGTTCTGATCGGAAGAGTGCTGCAGCGTGTTGAACGCTTCGGGGGGCAGGTCATTCTGATAGCTCCGGACTGGCCTCGCAGGCCGTGGTACGGGGATCTGATGCTCGCCCGGATCTGCTGTCGCAAGGACCCCTATTCATGCCTCATGTGGATCGGTTCTCTCTTACGGCATGGCTCTTGAAAGGGCACGGTTGAAATCCAGAGGCTATTTGGAAGCAGTCATAGCTACGCTCTTGAGGGCCAGGAAGTGGTCTACCTCACTTGCTTATGTGCGTGTTTGGAGGATTTTTGAGGCCTGGTGCGCGGAGAAATGGTGTGAAGCGCTCCGGTCGTCCATTCCTCAGATTTTGGATTTTCTGCAGGCCGGCTTTGATAAAGGGCTTGCAGCAGCGTCCCTCCGCGTACAAGTGGCGGCGTTGTCCTGTTACAGAGGCAAGGTGAGGGGTCAAGCGCTGGGGAGTCAGTGTGACATAAAGCGTTTTCTCCGGGCGGTGTCCTTAGCGCGACCTCCTGTTAGCCCGTTCGTTCCTAAGTGGCATTTGCCGTTGGTTCTCGATGCGTTGGAGCGTGCGCCCTTCGAGCCGTTGTCCCGGGCGTCGCTCAAGGATCTTACCCTCAAGATGGTGTTTTTGGTGGCCATTTGTTCGGCGAGGAGAGTCTCGGAATTGCAGGCCTTCTCTTGTAGAGAGCCCTATCTTTCCTTTTTTGCATCGAAAGTGGTGTTGCGAACGGTACCGGGTTTTCTCACCAAGGTGGTTTCGCCGTTTCACATGAATCAGGAGATTTCCTTGCCGGTTTTTTCTCAGGAATCTCAGGCGTCGGGGCCGAGAAAGTTACATCTCTTAGATGCCCGTAGGGCGCTGAAAAAGTATTTGCGGCGGACGGCATGTTTTCGCAAGTCGGACAGACTCTTTGTGCTTTTCGCGGGGCCGAGAAAGGGTGACTCAGCTTTCAAGGGGTCTATTGCTCGGTGGATAAAGGAGGCCATTGCGTCGGCTTACCTGCTGAAAGGTAAAGTGGTGCCCGACGGTCTGCGGGTGCATTCCACTAGGGCGCAGGCGTCTTCTTGGGCGGAGGTACGTTTGGTTCCTCCGGCGGAGATTTGCAAGGCTGCGACTTGGTCTTCCTTGCATTCCTTTGTTAAACATTATCGCCTGGAGGTGCAAAGGGCGGAAGAGACCGGCTTTGGGTCTGCTGTGCTGCAGGCTGGTCTTCCGGGTCCCTCCCATGCTTGAAGCACTTTTCACTGCTCTGGTACTAACCCAGAGGTCCGGGACCAGACTGGCTATCACGATCAGGAAGGTGAAATTAGACTTACCTGCTAATTGTTGTTCCTGGAGTGTAGACAGTCTGGTCCCGTGTCCCACCCAGTGTATTTTTCGCTAGCTAGGCACCTTTGCGCTGCAGCACATTTACAGGTAAGAGCATGTCGTTGCTTGCCAAGGTCTAGCATAGCTACGGAGCGCAACTGCGTGTCTGTTTGCGCCACGCACAGAGCGAAAGAAAAAAAAAAAAGAAATTAAGAAGCCAGGGAAAGCGGGATAGTTTTTCTGCTTTTTTTAGGTAAGCCTATGGACTCTTCCCTCGTGGGTGTGAAAGGGAATGGCCTGCTTAAGTTAAAGTCACGTTAGCCTTGGTGTGGGCTATTTTTTGTGTTTGTTCATGATGTTAAAGGCTTAATTGTATCTCTGGTGAGTCTGCTTTGTCAATAGGTTACTGAACTTGGGAGGCGGATTCAGGGGAGATATATCGGTGACATTATAAAAAGGAGGAGTTTTCTCAGTCTCCAAGCTGCTGAATGAGATAGGGAACCCAGAGGTCCAGGACCAGACTGTCTACACTCCAGGAACAACAATTAGCAGGTAAGTCTAATTTCACCTTCTGGACTGCAAGTTGGATTCATGGTTGAAAAACCAGTTCACCGCAGCAGCTTCTATTCTTCAGTTGGCAGTATGTGCAGGCCTGATGTCTCGAGCACTGCTTCAGTGGATTCAGTCTCTTCCACCGGATGATACTAACCCCCTTTTGGAGTCGGCTACAGCCTTGCTTTTGGTGCCATGTATGACTTGGTACATCTAGTGGACATGGATAGTGCCATGTCGATGGTGACATGGCATTGGATTTGGCTCAGACACTGGGCATCGGGCACATCTTCTAAAGCCCGTTTGACTCAACTGGCCTTTAAAGGGAAAGAGTTTTTTTGGGCCGATTTGGAGAAGCTGGTGAAGGACCTAGAGAGACAAAATCTTACCACATTCCAGAGGATAGGTTCAGGGGGGCCTGTGAAGCGGGCAGGAGCCCCTTTTCTGTCTGCCTCCATCCACTTCTCGTGGGCACGCTGTTCGGACTCCTGGGGATCTCAGGACTCCCATTGCTACCGGCCTGCAAAGCCTTCTGGCTTACTCTCAGTCCTTTCATGGAGCCTGTAGGTTCAGGTCCTCGGTCTCCTCTATAAGGGGAGGCTGATAAAGTCTTTGGCCTTGTAACGAAACAGAAAGCTTAGGCGCACTTCAGTTCCGGAGGTCTGAATGATCTCTCTGCAGTTTCGTTGTGCAGTCTCTCTGCAAAATGAAGGTTTGGAGGCCCATTTCCTGGTTCCTCTGGTTGGGGGCAGGCTTCGCCTCTTCTTGAGAAATGGGCCTGGGTTCCCAAGGATTGCTAGGTGCTAGACACCACTCAGTATGGCTATGTCCTGGAATGCAAAGAGTCAATCCCGGAAGCTTTCATCATCTCCCCTTGTGGCTCTGTGAATAAAAGGGCCTCTGTGCATACCATCTTGTACAAGTTGTTACTCCTGAAGGCAGTAGTGCCTGTTCCTCCAGACAATTGGGGAAAGGGCAGGTATTGAATCTATTTCGTGGTGTCAGAAAAGGATGGATCTTTCTGGCTCATTCTGGACTTCAAAGGTGTCAACGAGCACTTGCGTGTCCTGTGCTTCTGGATGGAAGCTTTGCGATCCGTGACTCAAGTGTTATCTCTGGATTTAGGTGAGGCATATTTTCATATCCCAATTTGGGACTATCAGCAAGGTATCTGTGTTTGCCATGTTTGGCTCTCACTTTCAGTTTGCCGCCCTCCCATTCAGATATTGCCCCAAGGATGTTCTCCAAAGTCATGATGATGATGGTGGTGACTGCGACCCTATGGCGCCAGGGGATTTGTGTGCACCCCTATCTGGATGATTGACTCATCCGAGCCCATTCTCTTTCAGAGGCATCTTGGGTATTGACCCAAGTGGTGTTCTCCTTGGAAAATCTCGGCTGGGTGATCAGTCAGGAAACAAGCCAGTTGATGCCTTTCCAGTCCCTGGAGTTCCTGGGAGCACTTTTTGATACTCGAGTGGGCAGAGTCTTTCTGCCACCGGAGACAGTTAAAAGGTTCTTGAATTGCTTGGTGCTGTTCTATTCGCAGCAGACTCCCAGAGTCCGGGATTATCTTCAGTTCCTTGGATTGATGGCAGTAACAGTCGAGATGGTGCCATGGGGGCATGCTCATATGCAGCTGCTAGAACAGTCTTTGCTGACCCGGTTATTGCCAAGTTCTCAGGAGTTTGAACTCAGCCTTCCACACCTGATGAAGATGAAGGCCAGCCTGAGGTGGTGGCAGCAGCCTGGTCTTCATCTCCTTCTCTCATCAGGTAATATCAACCGCAACCCTGGCCCCCCTAAGAAAAGCTCCTCACGTACCTTATCCAATCTCATCCACATCCCCCTCCTCTCCCCTTCCGCCCTCTCTCACTCTCACCCCAATCTCTCAACCAGAGACTTCGACCCCAACCCCAACCCCAACCCCGTCCCCTCTAGAGTTCTGTCTCACTCTAGTAAGAGATCCGCAGGTAACCGATCTAACATCATCTATATCCCCCTTCCTTCCCCTCCCTCATGTCCTTCCTCGACGGCACACTCACCTAGAGGCACCAACCCGTACCCTGGCCCCTCTCGACCTCTGTATGACTCTAGAAATAGAAATAGACCCCCACGCAAGACCATGGTATTACTCTAAAAAGAAATCCTCATGTAACTTATCCAACCTTATCCATATCCCTCTCCTCTCCCCCCCCCCTCCTGTTCTCATGTGCCCTATGGAACGCATGCTCCGTCCCGAACAAACTCATGATCTCTTTATCACTAATGCGCTCCACCTCTTTGCCCTAACTGAGACCTGGATCCCCCCGGACGATACTGCATCCGCGGCTGCTCTCTGCCATGGTGGCTACCAGTTTTCCCATACACCTCGATCCACTGGCTGCGGTGGTAGTGTTGGGCTTCTACTCTCTCCCTCTTGCCAATTCCAACCCCTCCCGCTGCCTCAATCGCATTCCTCCCTCTCCTTTGAAGTCCACTCCATTCGCCTCTTCTCAACACTTCCCCTCCGAGTAGCAGTCATCTATCGCCCACCCAACAAATCCAAATCTGCTTTCCTTACCGACTTCGACTCCTGGCTTTCCATCTTTCTGGAGCCCTCCTCCCCCACTCTTATTCTTGGTGACTTTAACATTCACGTTGATAACCCCTCCGATCCCCATGCTTCAAAGTTCCTCACCCTCACCTCCTCATTCAACCTCCAACTTTGCTCCATGGCCCCCACCCATCTGCGCAGCCACTGCCTTGACCTGATACTCTTCTCTAACTCTTCTCCCTCTAACTTCCGCAACTCAATCCTTCCCTCACATGACCATCACTTTTTAACCTTTAATCTTCAGCTCCCGCCGTCTCAACCTCGCCCCGTCTCCTCTCACCTATTCAAAAACCTTCATAATATTGATCCCCTAACACTCTCCTCCACCATTTCCCCATATCTTTCCCTCATCATGTCCTCCAAGTCCGTCGACGAGGCATTATCCTCCTATAATACTGCACTATCCTCGGCTCTTGACACCCTGGCCCCACCCACCCCACGTCTGGTTAAATATTCTGCCCCCCAGCCCTGGCTTTCATCCACAACCCGCTATTTATGCACCTGTGCCCGTTCGGCGGAACGTGATTGGACCAAATCCTGCTCCCCAGAAGACCACCTTCACTTCAAATTCATGCTTGGCTCTTTCCAATCAGCCATAGCACTTGCCAAACAAAATTACTACAGCCACCTGACTAACTACCTTGCCTCCAATCCTCGCCGCCTCTTCAATACCCTCAATTCTCTCCTCAAGGTGCCCCCGCCCCCAGTCCCGCCCTCCCTCTCTTCCCAAACCCTAGCCGACTACATCCATGACAAAATCCACAAGATTACCCTCTAATTCCCACCTCCCTCATCTTCCTCCCCCCCTCAACTCTCCCCCCCATCCACACTCCCTCTGCTACCCTCTCCTCCTTCCCTACAATCTCCGAAGAGGAAACTGCACTCCTCTCCTCCTCCAAACCCACCACCTGTTCTTCTGACCCTATCCCCACCCATCTCCTACATCCCATTTCCTCCACCATTGTCCCCTCCATCTCCTATATCCTCAACCTTTCACTCTCTACTGCAACTGTCCCCGCTGATTTCAAACACGCTGTTGTCACACCTCTCCTCAAGAAACCCTCACTTGATCCCACCTGTCCTTCTAACTATCGACCAATTTCCCTTCTTCCTTTCATATCTAAACTACTCGAACGAGCAGTCCACCACTGCTTCCTCGACTTCCTCACCTCCCAGGCCCTCCTGGACCCACTACAATCCGGCTCCCGTCCCCTACACTCCACTGAAACGGCTCTTACAAAAGTCTCCAATGACTTGTTCCTTGCCAAGTCTAAGGGCCTCTACTCTGTCCTCATCCTCCTCGACCTCTCCGCTGCCTTGGACAATGTGGACCACAATCTTCTCCTCACCACCCTCTCCTCGCTTGGTTTCGGGGGCTCCGTTCTGTCCTGGTTCTCCTCCTACCTCTCCCATCGCTCCTTTAGCGTATGCACTGGCGGCTCCTCCTCCTCTCCTCTCCCACCCCACTCTGTCTGGGTACCCCAGGGATCCGTCTTGGGGCCCCCTCCTTTTCTCTCTCTATACCCAATCCCTTGGCGCGCTCATCTCCTCCCATGGATTTCAATACCATCTCTTTGCCGATAACTCCCAAATCTACCTCTCTACACCCAATATTTCTCCATCAATCCAGACCAGGATCTCTGCCTGCCTTTCTGACACCGCCGCCTGGATATCCCATCGCCGCCTGAAATTGAACATAACCAAGACTGAGCTCCTCATCTTTCCCCCCAATTCCTCCCCTCCTCTTCCCCCCTTCTCAGTCTCCGTGGATGGATCCACGATCCTCCCTGTTCCCTCAGCCCGCAATCTGGGGGTCATCTTTGACACCTCTCTCTCCTTCTCCACACATATCCAGCTCATAGCGAAGACCTGCTGCTTCTTTCTCTATAACATCAGCAAGATCTGCCACTTTCTATTTGAACACACTACCAGAATGCTCGTCCACGCCCTAATCTCTTCTCGCCTCGACTACTGCAACATACTCTTGCTGGTCTTCCCGCGAGCCATCTCTTTCCCCTTCAATCTGTGCAGAATTATACTGCTCGAGTAATCTTCCGCCAGTCTCGCCATGCCCACATCACTCCTCTTCTCAAGTCGCTTCACTGGCTCCCTATCCAAGCCCGCATCCAATTCAAACTCCTGCTGACCTACAAATGTATTCACTCTGCAGCCCCTCAATACCTCTCATCTCTTATCTCTCCCTACGTCCCCACTCGGCAACTTCACTCTGCTAACAAACTACTTCTTTCTATGCCCTTCACTCGCACCGCTAACTCCCGACTTCGCTCCTTTCACCTCGCTGCACCCAACGCCTGGAACAGCCTTTCTATGTCTATCCGCCAAGCACCCTCTCTGGCCTTCTTCAAATCCAGGTTAAAGACCCACCTCTTTAATGTCGCGTTCAGATCCTGACTTCTATCCTTCATCCTAACCCAACCCTCATCTGATGTCCTAACTGTCCGAATACAGTACCTAACGCTTTTAGCGTGTAAACCCATATTTTATTTATTTATTTATTTATTTAGCGTACACTTATATCCCGCTACTTCCAGCGATCAGCAGCGGTATTCCACCACAGAAAAAGAGTGGCTGTACTGGCCATAATTTACAATACACAGGATGATTAGTGGAAGAGGTACAGTTCACAGCACACAGTATGATTAGAGGGCATAGTACAGTTCACAGCACACAGGGATAAGGTTTAGACACATTGAGAAGGGAATATTTACAATTAGTATTTACAAAAGAATTTACAATTTACATAAGCAGATACATATTCACACAACAGTGAGCCTATTGGTGGCGATCTCATTGCTGACATGAATTCATACAATTTGCTTTGTGGATTGAGATTATATAGTGTTGAAGTGTGACTGGAATAGGTACGTCTTGAGTTGTTTTCTGAAGACCATTAAGTCACTGCACGCTCTTGTAATTTACTGATTGTTATGACTAGATTGTAAGCTCGGACGAGCAAGCCTCTGATGAGCAGGGACTGTCTCTTGTATGTATGTCTGTGCAGTGCTGCATGCGTGGTGCTATATAAGTGTTAAATAGTAGTAATAGTAGTAATCTGAGGAAGGGTATGCTGCTGGACGATTATTCATGGATCCTTCTGACGATGGATGCCAGTCTCTTGGGCTGGGGAGCCCATTGCCAAAACTAAACAGCCCAGGGCTGTTGGGACCACAGGAAGGCGGTGTGGTCCATTAACCACCTCAAGGTGAGGGCCATCAGGTTGGCTCTAATATGTATCTCCAGGAACAAGCAGGAATGTAGTCTTCACATATGGGTATCATCGGTACTGACGGAGCCTGCGCGGGAACGCTCCCCAGCGTCCAGTAAACGCTTTTGGGAGCATCCCTCAGCACATGCGCGTTGCCTTCCTGCCTTTCCAACTGTCCCTCTTCAGTTCTTCATTTTCCGCGGAGCCGACAGGATCCATACTCTGTCACTGCAGAAAATTCCATCTTTAAAATTGTTTTCTTGTGGTCGCGTTTGCCTGCTGCACGACGCTTACCGGTACCGCCGGTTCTTTTCCAAAACCCCCCAAAAAACTTTATACTTTGAGCTGTTTCTCTTCAGAAACTTTTCTTTTTGGTGCTAGGTGCCATTTTGGACACAAGGCCCCATATTCCTAAAACATGGAAAAACCAACTAGTGGTTTTAAAAAATGTACTAAGTGTGGCAGTACTATTTCTGTCACTGACACCCATGATTGGTGTCTTAAATGTTTAGGGCCTGAACATTCTCCATCTGAATTTCTCTCCTGTATGGGGATGACTAAAAGAGGAAGACAGAACTGGGCTTCAAAGCTCGGTACCCTCATTTCTTCGGATGCCAGATCCATTGCATCGACATCTTCAAGGGCCTCCTCTTCCTCCCATGGATCTCAGGTAACTAAACATAAAAGCCGGTCCTCAAAGGGTAGCTCTCCTGCTAAGCATCGAGAGGCCATTGGCATTGCCCTTGAGGGAACCACACCGGCAAAAAAGCACCGGCGGGAGGCTTCGGCTTCCAAAGCATCAATGGGGCTCCAGGATGTTCTCGAGGCCCTGACCTCGCAAGAACTACCTGTGCCATGCTCAGGGTTTCCGGCCATCTTCTCCGTTACCGATACCCAGGCATCGGCAGCGTCGATAGACCAGAGGTTCCTTGCTATCGAACGCAGCATTGCAGCTCTTCTCTCAGCTGCGGTACCGTTGGTCCAACGGGCACTGGCACCGACATCGACACCGATGCCGGTACCTACACCGGTACCGATGGTACCGGCCCCAGTAGGTACTGCTTTGGTACTACCCTACTGTTCCTGGACTGGCCCGGAGAGACAAAAAGGAAGAATAAATTAGACCTTACCTGCTAATTGTCTTTCCTTGAGTATTCTCTGGGCCAGTCCAGGACCCACCCAGAACATTTCAGTTGAGGAGCTGGTTTTTCAGGACTGTCGCTATCTAACGCGCAGGGGAGCTCGTCAAGGGAGAGCCGGAAGGGGTGCTATTTGCGGTAGCGAAAAGGAAATTTTTAGAGCCTCGAACGGACTCGGGTTCTTCCGGAGTGGAACTGGCTAGGGGGCGCCCGTAATGGCCAGTACCCCGATTCGGGGAGAAAAAGAGAAAAAAAAAGGAAAACCATATGTGGTAACGGAGGGTAATGGTGGAGTTGCTAGTTGTTAATTTAGTTGGGAGTTTAAGGACAGTTTGGTTACGTTAAGGTTTGTAGTCATAGCGTATAGTGGTTCGGTTACTGCTTGGACATTGGTAGACTGGCTCTCTGACACCAGGGGGAGCTAGGTAGGCTGTCAGCAAGTCTTTGAAGATTTCAGTCCTCAGCTGCTGAAGGAGGTTGACTACCCTACTGTTCCTGGACTGGCCCGGAGAATACTCAAGGAAAGACAATTAGCAGGTAAGGTCTAATTTATTCTTCCAGGTTATGTGATGGTGGCAAATTGCTCAGAGAGTAGTAACGTTTTGAGTTTTCTGCGAAAGTCTTGGATATCTGTCGTGGCTCTGATTTCTTTTGGTAAGGAGTTCCATATTGCATAATGCAGATATTACATGTTTACTAAAGATTAACGTGTGTTGATTAAAGTTAATGCACGCTAAGTGCTGCCAGGGCCCTTTTATTTGAATGGGCCATAGCAGCATTTAGCGCACTTTAACTTTGGTTAATACAAGTTAACCTTTAGTAAACATGCCCCATTGTGCGGTAACAATTTTAGTGCACACTGTTTAGTAAAGTAACTCCTTAAGTGTGATGTAAATGTTAAACTGAACACACATTCAAAGCTTGAAATTATCAAGCTTGTCTAATACTGCTTTGGCATCCCTCCAGTGTTACAAATAAATTTTATGAAATAATGAAGTTGTAGAAATGTTCTTTATTTTAAACATTTCTGATCTGCACTATCTGCTAGCCTGGGTGAAAAAACACATATAAGAAAGTCAAGCAAATTAATCTAAAACATGTTTATGCAAACACCATGCAACAAGATATCTATTAAAATTTTACATTATTATATGTAATCCACCTAAGAAACAAATAATTTATTAAAATATGTTTAAAACATAGAGTCATTGCTAGGAAGTGATAACACAAAACATGGAAAATCTTTTTACTCCAATCTCTGAACATTATAATCACAGTCTTAGACAGCAAGGGGAGGAGTAAATAACACACTATGCTGAAGAATTCTCTAGTGCATGTAGTGCTTTATATTTGGATATTTTTGTGATTTATATATGAATTTTCACTTGCTATTATAACTTCTAATTTTCTGCTTTTTTGCTTGTTCTGTTGTGTTTAGGAGTATTGTTTGCTTTGAAAGTTCTTAACAACCATTATTATCCAGGAGGATCCTCCAATATGATGGGCTTCCATGTGCCCAACAGATATGCCTGCTGGGTGGAGCTTATAGCAATCCATATACTTTCCCCAGGGTAAGTGTTTCCTATAGTAACTTGTGACTAGCCAGTAGTGAAAGTCTTATGTTAGTAGAAGGGAAGATGTGCGTACATTACACAGCTGAATTCTCAGGACTACTATTTTTCATCTCAATGCATAGGATGAAAAATTCCTCTTCTGTATTTCACTCACCCATTGAGTCCTGAGAACCATCCAGAAATGAACTTCTTTCACAGAAATACTCTTATGCTCCTTGATAAGTGAGAGCTTTTGTGCTGAACTGTCATACTGACACTGGGTGGAACTTGGTGGTGCCAAGAGGACTTTTCATCTTCTTTAGGTTGTAGTTTCTAGCTCTTCTAGTTTAAAAGTGTTTCAGTTGGTAAGAAGTTCTATTGTTTTGGCAAACGTTGTTACTGTTGTTTTAAATAAACTGATCCAGTGCATCCTGCATCATAGAAGTGCCATGCGGCGGAAGTAGTATCTGTTTATAAATCAGCTCCTAGGTCTTATGGCTTCTGTCTCTCTTGGACTGGAAGGAGATGTGTCCTTTTCAGTGCTTGTGAGAGGTTCATTTAAAACACTTATTACTGCCATATTCAAGTTAGTTTAGTTTGCATCTAGCTAATAACACAGCAGTTGCCAACAGAGAAAGATTTCCTGGACCACCCAATCTGACTATTCATTATCATTCTGATAGACCAGTCCAAATGAGTGGGCTCTGCAACCAGCAGGTGGAAGCAGACCAGAAACAACTTTCAGTGATGTCATCACATGTATATACACTGGTGCAGCACTGAGAGAAGTCAATATTGACTGCCTCCAGCAGGTGCAAGATATGTGGACTGATGCAGCAATGCAGGTAGACTTCTCTCCCCTGGCCCAGATCACAGTCTTGGCCCAATCTTTGCTCTGAGCTTGGGTACACCCATTGTCTCCTTGAGCTGATAGTTGCCCTTTGTCCAGCAATTGTTTTCCATAGGTTCCAGGAATGGTGGGCCAGAGAGCAGAGAGGAGGACCCTACGAGACCCCTGAGGTAGGTTAGTAAGTATGGGCCTAGGCCGACTTCCCTCTCATTGTCCTATTTGTGTGTGTTCTTTTCCTTATTTTTTATTTTTGTCCTTTTTATCTACGCTGCTTGAATAAAGTAGTTTAAAAAAATCTCCTTTCAGGTAGTTGGGCCTTCCCAGAACTGTGTAGATGGCTGGGGAGATCCTTCTTGGGTTTTTCCAGCTGGCCTGATAGGGGCAGGGATTAACTTAGTGATCAGGAGTTCCTTTATCACTGTGGTTTTCTTTTTCTGTTGGGGTTTTGTCCTTCATGTATTTTTAATTTGACTGTGTTTGAGTTCTGCTGTAATACCAGATGCTAGTGGCTGCGATTGAGTGAGCTCTGCAGTTGGCTTTTTTTGCCCTAAGCATGATGGAGAAGCTTCGGGGCACATTTTTTCAGCAATTTTGGGGACCCCCACAGGAGGTCTAGGGCCTGATGCCAATTTTGCTGTCTTTACCTCATCTTCCATGATTTTTTCTTCAATGGGAATGACGGCTGTATTGGATGGCCACGAGTTCCCGGCTGAAGAGGAGTGTAGTGAGGCAGTTGCAGGCTCAAACCAGCAGGCTCCTGAGGGTCCTCTAGGGCCCCAAGGCATTTTCTCAGTCGACTGAGCAGAAGCTGGCTAGGGGCATAACCATTCATCTGATCTAGTCTAGCAGAATTCAAGGAAAGAAAATTAGCAGGCATGGAAAATGTCTTTGTTGCTGCCATATACTGTGTGAACATGGATGTTGCTTGACCTCTAGTAACTTCTTTCCCTTGCCACTATCCTTGAATTTGGGGCTTCTTTGTATTGCCAGCACTGCTGCTGATTGGTTATTCTAGACATCCATCTTCCTCTTGTTAACAAAGTATTTTCCTGTGAGCTTCTTTTTTTTTTTTAATTAAATTTTTATTATATTAATAACGTCACACTTAACCAATTCAACATGTACATTTTCAACAAGTATACATCATCGTTCCTAAGAAGAACATTATACATAGGTTCCACTTTTGTATTAAAGGGCAAAGGAACTTTTAACATTCAATGCTTAGATTGTAGACTATAAACAGCTTACAAATTTTTGTCATTACTATTACCCTTAACTGCTAGTCTTGAGTAAATAATCTAACTCCCTGGTATGTTACCCTCTCCCTCTTGTCCGTCCTTCCCTCTATTATTCCCTTACTGTTCCCCCCACCTTCCTTCCCTCCCCCCTCCAGACCTCACTTTTCCTCCCTCACTCTTCCCACCTGCTATAATTGCTGGAAGTTCCTTTCCGATTGTTTTATTTCCTCCATTGTGTATAGGTTGCCATCTCTTATAAAAACATTCAATGGATTGAGTTTTGTGCGCCGTTATTTCACACATCCTATAGACATATTCCACTGCTTCACAACCTCTATGTGTTTTGGTACTTTGTTACTCCTCAACTCTTTTGCTGTTGCCATATGTGCCCCCACCACTAACATATGCAACATGTATCCCAAATCGAACTCCATTCCCACTTCCCATTCATTCAACAATTAACTGCTGTTATACAGATGTTATAACTAAGACGTTATTGGTTCCATGTAACTATATTAACTCTTGTTAATTGTTATCTAAAATGATGTGTTCTATGTAAATGATGTTCTGTTTCACTGTAAACCGCTGTGACCCGGTGAAAAGCGGTATATAAGCCCAGCTAAATAAATAAATAAAAATTTCCTTGAGCCCCTCTTCTCTTCCCCACCCCAGAATGTCTTGTAGCATTGTCTGCAGCCAAACCAGAGTGGTTGCAGTAGTGGACAAACACACCACATATGAATATAATCACCACAACCACCACATCCACGCCAACATGGACCATCACTCTGATTGCTCATTTTACTAAGTCTTACTTGGGTTAGGTATATGCGATACAGCATCTTATACAAATGCTCTTGTATTGCTGCTGAGACTGAAGTTACTCTGGTGGCTCGGTAAATGCCTTCCCATCTTTCCTGGTCCCATTGCCCCACCCAAATCCTTTTCCCAAGCCAAAATGTAGTTTGTTTTCTCGTCCTTGTTCCTAAGTCCTTTGTAGATGAGGGATATCGGCTCTCGTTCTTGAGGTCCAATTCTATACATTTGTTCAAATGGATGTTGTTCTGCTCCTAACTTTGCCCTGTCGCTCACTTTCCCCAGGAAATGTGCCACTTGAAAGTAACTGTACCAATCGCTATCTGCTAAGGCAGATTCCTGCCTTAATTCAACAAAGAGTTTCAGGTTTCCCTGTGCTGAAAGCAATTGTCCCACATATATAAATCCCTTTTTAACCCATCTCTGAAAATAGGGTGAGGCGTCCCCCTCAGTAAATCCTGCACACACTACTATACATTGTAGGCGGATCCCGCCTTCATTTCTCACCAATAAAGCTCAGTTTTTCCACCATACCAGTAGTGTTAGATTTACATATGGGTTAATTACCTCTTCCCCTTTACCTGTCCCTGTTTTTTGCCAGAGGAGATCTGTCAATGTCTGGCCACCCAGTCCTGACTGTCCTATTTGCACCCATTGAGGCCCGTTCTCCTCCATCCTTCACCCCATAATAGCTTTAAGTTGCGCTGCTATAATATCACAGTACATCCGGTACTGCTAGACCCCCTTCTTCTTTCCCCTTAATTAAAACAGCCTGCTGCACCCTTGGTGGCCTGCACCGTCAAATAAAAGAGAAGATTCTTCTCTGCAATAGGAGCAGCATCCGATCCAGTACTTCCACCGATAGTGAGCTGAACAGGAAAAGCACCCTGGGTAGAATATTCATTTTAACAAAAGCAATGCAGCCAAGCCATGAAAAAAAAGGTTTGTCCCACCTAATCATATCATTCAATACTTTTTTCATAACTGGTTCATAATTGAGATTCAGCAGATCCTGCCCTGTATGACTGATCTGCACTCCTAAATATTTTAGATGATTTTTCACCCAGTCAAATGGATAAATCCTCTTTAATTCCTACTCTGAGAGTCCAAATACAGCTTCATTATTTCTGTTTTTTCCATATTCATTTTGTAACCGGATGCCAAACTGTATTGCTGTATTTCGTAGAGCAGAGTTTGCAGAGATAGCTGTGGTTCCTCCAGTGAATAGATCATATCATCTGCGAACAATGATATTTTATACTCCTGGACTCCCATCTGGATTCCCTTAACACCCTCCCGTTGTCTTATTCGTTCCACTAATGGTTCTGTTACCAATGCAGATAATAAAGGAGACAGCTGGCACCCCTGTTTTGTACCCATCTCTAGAGAGAAATGCTCGGAGTATGCGCCATTAACTTGTATCTGGATAGTTGGTTTTGCATAAAGTGTCTGTACCCATCGTCTATAATTTTCCCCAATTCCTAATTTTTTTAGCACTGCAAACATAAAGGGCCACTCTACATAGTCAAATACTTTTTCCGCATCCAAGGCCATCAAGAGCGAATTTCTGTGCTGCCGCTGGGCTGTCCCAGACCAAGTTGAGAATTTTGCGGATATTGTCACATGCCTGTCAGCCGGGGATAAAGCCTGCCTGGTCATTCTTCACCAGTTGCAGGAGGTATCGTTGCAACCTGGTGGCTAAAATCATAGCAAACAGCTTGGCGCCCAGATTTATGAGTGAGATCGGTCTATATGATCTACAACTCCCCACATCCTTGCCTGGTTTGGATAATACCACCCCCATCGATTTGGGGAGTTCCCCACCCTTAATCACCCTGTTAAAGAGCTCCGTTAACAATTCGATTATTTCCCCCAAAAACTTTCTGTAAAATTTGGTGGTTAGGCCATCTGATCCCAGGGCCTTCCCCTCCTTTTGGGATTTGATAGTTTGTAAGACTTCTACTTCCTCTATTTTCCTTTTCAACCAATTACCTTCTTCCTCACTTAATGTGGGTAGGTTCGTATCTTTGAAATA
This sequence comes from Ichthyophis bannanicus, assembly GCA_033557465.1. Lineage (NCBI taxonomy): Eukaryota > Metazoa > Chordata > Amphibia > Gymnophiona > Ichthyophiidae > Ichthyophis > Ichthyophis bannanicus. The sequence continues at coordinate 400,888,827 of CM066038.1, forward strand.
TTGATCTAAGTTAATCTCTACTTTGCCATGTTCTGATTTGTTTAACTGTCTATAATATTTGTAAAAAAATATTTTGTATCTGCACCTTCTTATATGCCCACCCTCCTTAAGTGACTTGTATATTACAGAGATAATTTTGTGTCCTCCTCTCCCTTAGTTTCCTGGCTAAATACATTCCTGGTTTGTTGCTTTGTACAAAAAAGTATGCTTTAATTAATTTAGTTTGTATGCCCATTCAGCTGCTCTTATCCTGCTCAACTCCCCTCTTATGTGCTCAATTTGTGATAACTGCCTTTTACCTCCTCTCCGCTTGTGTATTGCAACTAATTCCACTAACTGTTTTAGTAGCTGCTCTTCCCGTTGAGCCTTTGCTCTTTTCTTTTTGGATGCCACTGAAATCAAGTGCCCCATCATGACTGCTTTAAGCCCACCTCCCCAGTATTATTCTGGGTTATATACTCTTTGATCACTGTTCTCATTTTTCCTATATCTTTCAGGTCTTCTAAAAGAGATTTATTTAATCTCTAGAATCGTAACCCTGTCTCATTAGTTATCATGATCCAACCACGTTATCTGTCTGATCTCTACATTCCGCACTCTTTCTTCCAGTTTCCTCCATATCTAATCTGTACACTTCATCTGGGTGGGAATAAAAAGTATACTCCCCAATTGTGTTGTGACCGCTTTGATTGAAGGATAAGGCGGTATACAAAACTGAATAAATAAATAAATACTCTCGTTGTGTGCCCTTCTGATATCTCTATATCTTCCTCACCCCCAGTTTAACCATCATTTTTTTCAGCTGTACACGGCCAGCTCGAGGACCCTTTCCCTTACTGGTTGTATCTAGCTTGGGGTCTAGTTTTGTATTAAAATCACTGCTTATTATTAAGGGATCCACCAATCTATCTGCCACTTGCGTATAAAATTGTTTAAAGAAGACCCCTTGTTGGACATTGGGCGCATACATGCAGCACAGGCTCACTGGTTGGCCCTCTATCTCCCCCCTCCATATTAAGTAGCATCCTTTAGGGGTCTCAAATCACTTCCTTCTCGTCAAACTGTCGCCCTTTGGTGAATAAGATCCCCACCCCTGCTTTTTTAGGTTGCTCCTTCTGCGCAGCCAGAAAGATCTGATCATATTTTCCCTTCCTCAACCAACATTTTGAGATCTTTTCAAATGTGTTTCTTGGATCATCAAGATGTCCGCTTGCAATTTGGTGCCGTCCTGTATAAGGGCTTTTCGCTTTTGCCACGTGTTGAGTCCCTTTACATTTAGTGACAGTTCTCAACCCCCCCTCAGTGCTTACTGGTTTAGTCATCAATTGTGCCAAAGTTACAGATATTCTCCCCATATTTGTGAGACCTGGAACCTTTCCCCTCTTCCTCTCCCTTCCCGTCTGCTAGCTTTTTCCTACTCACTCCCTTATCCCACCCCTTACCTTTTATACCCTTACCCCCCTTACCCCCCCCCCCCATATTTCACTACACGTCTGCTCCCATCCTGTAGAGACTTCATACCTAACCCACACCCCCTTCATTCATGCTAATGTCTTTTCCTTATAGCCATTCTCTCACACTCCTTTCACAGCACATCCTGTTCCCGTTTAGGGGTGACCGCTCTGTGCAGGTCACCCCTAAACAAAGATATGGGGAGGGGTGACCTCCACAGAGCGGCAGGTGCACCTACTCTTGCCACCTTGCTGGGAAGACTAGATGGACCATACTGGTCTTTATCTGCCATCATTTACAGTGTTACTATGTAATATACAACGAAACATCATCTTAGTTCTTTACTATCAGCCTTTTCTCCCACCTTAAATTACTTAATGACCATCAAGAGTCCATAAAACCTTATAAGTCCTCAGGTAGTAGGTAACTTCTTCTCAGCACCACGTTTATTTCTTTTGTCCATTTTCTCCGCCTTTTGCCAGGAGCTGTTCTGTTTACCCCTCGGGGCTCTGAGATTTTCAATGGATGGTATCCCCCCCCCCCCAGCCCTGCATCCTTCATCGCTGCCGCCAGTTGTGGGAGTGTAGTCGCTCATCTCGTCACTCCATTGCTAGTAAAAGCAAGACCAATGGGGTATAGCCACCTATACCTCATTTTCCCATCCCGCAACTGCTGCATGTAGCCATGCCATGCTTTCCAACGCTGCAATGTCACCATTGCTAGATCTGCATAGATATCCACTTTGTGCCCTTTCCAATCATATATCCCCATTGTAACCTTGGCTAAGATCTTCTCCTGTATTCCGTAGTAATACACACAAATGATGATGTCCCTGGGCCGTTCACTCCTTCGGGGGCCCAGTGCCCTATGTGCTTGATCTAGCTTGATGGTACCTCCATTACCTGTTCTTCCGTCTCCTGGAGCACCCCCATACAAATTTCACTGGCTATTTGCATACAGTCGCAATACTCCTCCTCCTCTGGGACCCCTTTTAACCATAAGTTCTCCAGGACCAAGCAGGAAGTCAGTCCTCACATATGGGTGACGTCGGCGCCGACGGAGCCCTCGCGGAGCAATTTTCCCCAGCTTTCAAAGAAAGCCTTTGGGAATTGCAGCGCGCATGCGCAGTCCCCTTCCCGCCCAAGGGTGCCATCTTAGCCAGTCTTCTTTTTTCCGCGGAGCCCTACAGACGTGGTCTTCTTGTCCCCGCAGAAAAAGTTGATTTTTCGTCGTTTATTTCTCTTTTTTCTTCGGTTCGACGCTGGTCTCTTTCCTGCCCGGACTCGCGAGTCCTTCTCTTATTTTTCGGTTTTTCTGATTTTTCTTGTCAGTTTCGTTTTCGGTTTTTCGCTGGCAGCCCGGTCCTTTGACCTTGCAGGGGCCCTTTTTCCCCCGATGGCTACCAGTGGTTTCAAAAAGTGTGTTCAGTGTGACAGAAATATGTCACTCACTGACACACACGATAATTGCCTCCGCTGCCTTGGCCCGGATCACGAAGAACTGATCTGTGGGGCCTGCAGCAAAATGTCCTCCAAAGCGTTAAGGAGTCGGCGGCATCAGCGGGAACGAATCTTCGCTGATCCCACCCGTACCTGGACCTCGTCGGAGGCCTCGGCGTCCAGAGGCTCCAGCTCTGACCGTCGCCGGAGTTCCTCCGACAGGGGTTCTCCCTCCGGGGACCGTCATCGGAAGGTGAAACCCGCGAGGGCGGCGTCGGTGGACGCTCCTGGTTCCGCGAGGGCCAGGTCGCATAGCCCCGATAGCCGTCCCGGGTCTTTGGAGAAGGAACATCTCCCGAAGCGACCTCGTCTGGAGTCGGAGTTGCCTGCTCGGGTAAGTCCTGTAGTCCTCCTGGACTCGCCTCCGAGGGGTCCGACGTCGGGCCCGATGCCGTCGGGGCCCGAGTCGGGGGCTGCTGGGTCACCTGAGGTCGGACTCAGGTTGACGGCCTTGGAGAGCAGACTATCTGCCTTCATGGACCAGCAGCGGGCACTGATCGCTAGCCTCGCTGGCGCCTCTGCCCCGACCGCCGGGGACGTCGACGTCTAAGTCGACCCCGGAGACCGAGCCGATCCTCGAGTCCATGCAGGCTCGAGTCGATCCTCGGTCGAGATCACCCTCGGCCTCCCGTTCGGGACCGAGGTCGTCGACGCCGACTCCCTCGGCGTCGGGGCGGCCGACGCCTCCGCCCGCCCGGACCGACCCCACCGATTCCTCCTCGGAGTCGGCCTGGGAGTCTGAAGAGGAAGAGTCACCTGATTCTTTTCGGACTCGGTGTGTCCCCTCGGACTCGCCTGAGTCCGAACCTCGGAAACAGTCCCCTCTGGAGGATGCCCGGTTCTCGGACTTCGTCAGGGATATGGCCAAAGCTTTGGCCTTCCCTGCAGATCCCGAGGAGGAGCCTCGAGCCGAAGAGCTCGACGCCCTTCAGTACGACTCTCCCGCCAGGGAGCACTTTACTGTACCGGTTCCTCCCATGCTGGAACGACTACTCTTCCGCATGTGGGAGAGTCCGGCATCGTCGCCGGTATTAAGCAAGCGGGTCGATTCCATCTATCGAGTCCGCAAGAGCCCTGGCTTCCAAAAAGCACAGCTACCGCACCATTCCATGGTGGTGGAATCGGCCATGCATAGGCTTAAGAACCAGAAGATGCACTCCTCGGTGCCTCCTGGCAGGGAGGCCCGCAACCTGGATGGCCTTGGTAAGATGTGTTTCCAGGGCTCTATGCTTGCTTGTCGAGTCCAGACCTACCAGCTCTACATGGGCATGTACCTTAGAGACCTGGCTAAAGAGCTAGCCGGATTCTCCGCTGGGCTGTTCGAGGAACCTTTGCGGAGGTTCCTAGCCTTGACAACTGGTATTCGGGAATGCTCCAAATTCATTTCTCGAGCAGCCTATGATGGCTTTGAAGCATCGGCTCGAGTGGCCGCAGCCGGCATCGGTGCCCGCCGACAGGCTTGGCTTCAGTCGTCTGACCTTGAACCCTGGGTGCAGGACAAGTTGGTCGATGTCCCCTGCAGAGGTGAGAACCTCTTTGGCAAGCCCATGGCTGAGAAGGCTGCACAAATCGAGACGGAGACTCTCACCAGAACTAGGCTCTCTAGGAAGACCTCCGCCCCTTCCCAGAAGAAGAAGGGCTCGGGAAAGAAGTCCTTTTACCCGAGAAAGGCGGCTGCCTATAAACACTACCCGCAATATCAGGCCTCCGCAGCTCCCCAACAGGGTCAGCAGGCCAAGGGACGGGGTAACGGGTCCCGTAGGCAGCAAGCCCCCAAGCCTGCACCACCGGCCCCTGCTCAGCAGGGTGGGAGTTTTTGACTTCATCAGCATAGCCTCTCCCCCTCAGCTGGTTCCTCCCAGCACAGGAGGCCAGCTGGTTCACTTTGCCCACAGGTGGTCCAACATCACATCAGATGCCTGGGTGCTTCATGTTGTGAGAGAAGGCTATCTTCTCCACTTCCACCAAGTCCCTCCCTCCTATTTCCCGGGAGAGCCTCCACGACTCCCTCTGCACAGGGACTTACTCCTTCAGGAGTTAGCAAGTCTTCTTCAAGAACAGGCTGTGGAACCGGTGCCCCACCACCTGAGGGGTCAAGGCTTCTATTCCAGGTATTTCCTAATACCAAAAAGAACGGGAGGCCTCAGACCCATCCTAGACTTGCGCAACCTCAACAAGTTCCTCGTCAGGGAGAAGTTCAAGATGCTTACCCTTGGAATCCTTCTGCCCTACCTCCAGCAGGGAGATTGGCTATGCTCCTTGGATCTAAAGGATGCCTACACGCACATCCTCATCCACCCAAGCCACCGCCAATACCTAAGGTTTGTGGTGGCAGGAAATCATTACCAGTACAGGGTACTGCCCTTTGGCCTATCCTCCGCACCACGAGTCTTCACAAAATGTCTCGCGGTGGTGGCGGCTTATCTCCGGCTTCACGGCCTCTATGTCTTTCCGTACCTAGACTGGCTCATCAGAGCATCGTCCTCTCCAGAAGTCACAAAAGCCACACACCGCACTGTGACTCTTCTGCAGTACTTGGGCTTTGTCATAAACTTCGCAAAGTCCACTTTGCTCCCCTCGCAAGATCTCAAGTTCATCGGCGCAAGATTGCACACTCTTCAGGCACGAGCTTTCCTGCCTCTCGACAGGGCTCAACGGCTCATGGACCTAGCCGGCCGTTTTCGCAGACAGTCCCTGGTCTCCGCCAGGCGCTTCCTGAGACTACTCGGCCATATGGCTTCCACCGTCCACGTGACCCCCAATGCCCGCCTGAATATGCGGCCTGCTCAATGGTGCCTTCGCAAGCAGTGGCAACAGGCCACAGGCGGCCTAGCCGACTTAGTGCGGGTCTCCGGCCCGCTGGCCTCTTCTCTGCAGTGGTGGCTTCATCGGCCGAACCTGATACTCGGAATGCCTTTTCAGTCTCCTCCGCCGGCTCAAGTGCTGACGACCGATGCGTCTCTCCTAGGATGGGGAGCGCATTGCCAAGGGGCATGTTCTCAAGGTCTCTGGACCACGTGGGAGTCTGCGCAGCAGATCAACTTCCTGGAGCTCAGAGCGATCCGTCTGGCTCTCAAGGCTTTCTCCCACCTGACTTCTCACATGTTCTACGTGAACAAACAGGGGGGCACGGGCTCCTTCCTTCTCTGTCGAGAAGCACAGAGGCTCTGCTCTTGGGCCGTCAGCCACGGCATTCTTCTCAAGGCAGTTTATCTCCCAGGCCAAGAAAATTGCCTGGCGGACAAACTCAGCAGAATCCTCCAGCCGCACGAGTGGCGACTGGATCCCTTGGTAGTTCAGAAAATTTTTCTGAAGTGGGGCCTCCCCACGATGGATCTCTTTGCCAGTCCTCTCAACCGGCAACTTCCTCGCTTCTGCTCTCGGCAGCCACATCCCCTTCGAGTAGCGGCGGATGCTTTTCTGCTCTCATGGTCGAAAAGCCTTCTCTATGCCTTTCCTCCCATACCGCTAGTCTCTTGAACTCTTTTCAAGGTTCTCCGAGACAAAGCTTCCATGATCCTAATAGCTCCTCGGTGGCCCAGACAGCCGTGGTTTCCACTCCTGCTGCAACTAGCGGTGGAGGATCCGTTCCCTCTGGGGTTTCAACCAGATCTCCTAACACAGGATCAGGGGTCCCTACTACACCCCAACCTCAGATCTCTACATCTGATGGCCTGGCTGCTGAAAGGGTAGTCCTTGCTCCCCTTCTACTGCCGGCAGAGGTGGAAGAGGTCGTCCTAGCTTCCCGGCGACCTTCTACCTGCAAATGCTATGCCCTTAAATGGCGTCGCTTTTCCGCTTGGTGTGCCCAGCAGTCTCAGGATCCCTTCTCCTGCGCGGTGTCGGTGATCTTGCAGTACTTGCTCTACCTCTCTAATCTGGGACTTAAGTCCAACTCCGTCAAGGTTCACCTCAGTGCTCTTTCAGCACATCATGTGCCGGTGGACGGCAGACCTCTTTCCAGCGACCCCCTCGTGGCGAGGTTTCTCCGAGGTCTCCTTCTACTTAAACCACCTCTGCGCCCGCCAGCGCCTGACTGGGATCTGAATGTGGTTTTACAGCGGATCACCTGTCCGCCTTTTGAACCTATGGCTACCTGTCCTCTCCGTTTTCTTTCTTGGAAAACCTTATTCCTGATAGCCCTCACTTCCGCTAGACGCGTAAGTGAATTGCAGGCCCTCGTGTCTGATCCCCCTTACACTCGGTTCTACAAAAATCGGGTAGTCCTACGGACTCACCCTAAATTTCTTCCAAAAGTGGTCTCCCCTTTTCACATCAATCAGGAGGTGGTACTTCCGACCTTCTTTCCCAGGCCACACTCCAGCCGAGCTGAAATGGTCCTGCATACCCTGGACTGTAGAAGGGCATTGAACTTCTACCTTGACCGTACGCGGGAGCACCGTAAAGCTGCTCAGCTTTTTGTGTCTTTTGACCCCAATAAATTGGGGCTCCCTGTCTCCAAGCGTACTCTGTCCATCTGGGTTGCTGACTGTATCGCTTGGGCTTATGGGGCAGCCGGACTCTCGTTAGAAAGTCGAGTCACGGCTCATTGTGTTCGGGCGAAGGCTACGTCAGTGGCTTACCTCCGCTCTGTTCCATTGGCAGACATCTGCCGGGCCGCTACTTGGTCTTCGAGCCAGACTTTTGCGGCCCATTACTGCCTCGAGAGGGAGTCCCGCAGGGACAGTGCTTTCGGACAGGCAGTCCTCCGAAATGTCTTCGAGGTTTGAGCAACTCCTACCCTCCATCCCGGATGGGGGCTACTGGTGGGTAATAATTCAGTGAAGATTCCTTCCTTCTGTACCGCTGAGCTAGAGGGAGCTCATTTTTGTGCTTAGGGTCTCCGGTAGCCTTAAGCTTGGGAGTCCCATATGTGAGGACTGACTTCCTGCTTGGTCCTGGAGAAAGCGTAGTTACTCACCTGTAACAGGTGTTCTCCAGGAGCAGCAGGAATCAGTCCTCACAACCCTCCCTCCTCCCCTTGGAGTTGCAATTATCTGCTTTAGTTTTTTTGCAAATTTTTATGCTGTCTTTTAGCTATGTCATCTGACTGGCTAAGATGGCACCCTTGGGCAGGAAGGGGACCGCGCATGCGCGCTGCAATTCCCAAAGGCTTTCTTTGAAAGCTGGGGAAAATTGCTCCGCGAGGGCTCCGTCGGCGCTGACGTCACCCATATGTGAGGACTGATTCCTGCTGCTCCTGGAGAACACCTGTTACAGGTGAGTAACTTCGCTTTATTCTATTTGGACCTGTTTTCCAAGTCTTCAACTTTTAATTGTAGTTGTACCTTGGCTTCTGCTAGCTCTTTCAGTGAGTCTTGTATGGCTCTCGTTGAACCCTGCAGCTCTTCTATTTGTTGCTCCGATTCCTCCACTCTGCTTCCATTTGTCTGCCAGTTCTACCCTCATTTCGGCCAGCATGTCCTCCCTGTCAGTGCAGATCCCAGACATTTCTTTCTGAAGATCTTTTTACCAGGAGCACTGCTCCTCCTTAGTAATCTGCACCATTGCACTATTACTGCTCCTGGGCTCTTACATCCCTGTCGATTCTTCCTCCTCATTCTCACCTCCTGCCTTTGCAGCATTTTGTCCGTTGCCTTATGCTCGGCTTTAGAGCTGTCATATGCAAACTCTTTAGTCTGTGGTCCGCTTTCATGTATTTGCCATTGGGTCCTCGCAGATACTCTTGATATTTCCTTCTCTTTTAGACCACTTTGGGGTTCTTGTTTACCCTTTTTTGGGGGGTTTTGGATGGCGGAGTTGTTACTCAGTCGTCCATGTTAGGTGCGTGACGTCACTGTAAGTCTCTGTGAGCTTCTAATTCTTTCAGCTTTGCTTCAAGACCGCTTTTCCTATAATTTACTTTTATTACATAGTAAGATAGTATATGACGGCAGATAAAGATCAGTACAGTTCATCTAGTCTGCCCAGTAAGGTGGTTGTGGTTGTACCTGCAGCTCCATGCAGATCAGTTTTGCTTTTATCCTCTTGCTATAAAGGGATCCACTGTGTCTGTCCCATGCCATTTTGAATTCTGTCATTGAATTTGCCCCCACACCTGTATCAGGAGGGCATTCCAAGCATCCACCACCTTTTCAGTGAAAAAGTATTTCCTGACATTGTTTTTAAGTTTGCCACCTTGCAGCTTCATTGCATGCCCTCTAGTTTTATAGCTTCCTCTTCTTTGAAAAAGGTTTGTTCATTGATGCAGACTTTCAAATACTTAAAAGATATCATATCTCACTCCTCTCCTCTAGGGTATACATATTTAGGTCTTCACGTCTCTTCTCATACGTCCTCTGGGGCAGGCTCCAAATCATTTTGGTCACCTTCCTCTGAACCGTTTCAAGTCTTTTTATATCCTTTGTGAGATACGGTCTCCAAAACTGAACACAATACTCCAAGTGAGGCCTCCCCCAACGACTTCTACAGGGTCACTAATACCACCTCCTTTCTGCTGGTTATTCCTTTCTGTATTCAGCCCAGCATCTTTCTGGCTTTGGCTATCGCCTTGTCACATTGTTTTGCCACCTTGAGATCCTCACACACTAGTACTATGAGGTCCCTGTCCTGGTCCATGTACACCGACCTTTCTCCCCCTATTGTATACGATTCCTTTGGATTTCTGCATCCTAAGTGCATGACTCTGTACTACTTTGCATTAAATCTTAACTACCAAGCATTAGACCATTCTTTCAGTGTTTTTTAGATATTTCCTCATGTTGTCCACTCCCTCAGAAGTGTCCACTCTGTTGCAAATTTTCATGTCATCTACAAAAAGGCGGACTTTCCATTCAGTCCTTCCGCAATGTCACTCACAAATACATTAAACAATACAGTATTAAACAGTATTTATTGATTTGTTTGTTTTGTTTTTGTTTGGAAAATGCTGTTACCTTGTTCCTTACTGAAGCCTGCTAGATTTTTGGTTATTGCTGTCATATTCCTTTTTGCTTTTGAGAGTATATATGTAGAACTCATGAAACATTCCCCTTAGTGTGCTTTGCCTATTGAGCTGAAACCTTAGTAGTAGTAGTAGTAGTATATGCAGCGTAAATTTCTCTACTGAAGTTTGAAGAGTCTTCTAGTGTTTGACAGCTAAGATTTAGTGTTGTAGAATGCAGGGTCATGTATTTGGGCTGCAAAATCTCAAGGCAGTAGTACAGCATAAGGAGTGAAGTTCATCTGTGTATAAAACAAGAGCTGGATCTGGGGCTGATCATATCTGATAAAGTGACTGAACATATAGATAAAGTGATGGCAAAAACCATTAGGATGCTTCGGTTCAGAGGGAGAGGAATAGTCAGCAAGCAAAGGAGGCGATATTGTCTTTGAATAAGTCTACAGTGAGACTTCATTTGACCTACTGCATACAATTCTGGAGTCTGCATCTTCGGAAGGTTATAAACCAGATGGAGTCAGTCAAGAGGGAAATGACTAAAGCGTTGTTACTCAGCTGTAATAGATGATCTCCGGGATCAGCAGGAATCAGTCTTCATGTATGGGTATCGTCGATACCGACAGAGCCCACGTGGAAACACTCCCCAGCATCCAATAGGAAAGCCATTAGGAGCACTCCACTGTGCCTGCGCGTCTGCCTTCCCACATCCTTTCCTCAGTTGAGTTTGTAGCTGAGAGACAGAGGAAAAATATACCTTACAACTCCTAGAGGAGGAGGGTGGGTTGTGAAGACTGATTCCTGCTGTTCCTGGAGATCACTTGATCTCCAGGAACAAGCAGGAATCTAGTCATCACATATGGGTATCGTTGGTACCGACGGAGCCTGCGCGGGAACGCTCCCCAGCATCCAATCAGAAAGCTTTTGGGAGCATCCCACAGCACCTGCGTGCTGCCTTCCCGTCTTTCCCAACTGCCTCTCTCCAGTTCTTCTTTTTCCGCGGAGCCAGCAGGTCGTGTTCCTGTCACCGCAGAAGAATTTCCTTATTTCTTTATTTCTTATTTCTTTTTGTGGTCGCGTCTGCCTTCCCCGATGCTCTACTGGTACCGCCGGTATTTCTTTTCTTTTAAAAAAAATTAATTTATCCATTCTTTTACTTTCTTCAGGTGCACCTGTCTTTTTGGGCCTTAAGGCCCAGAAATTTCCTAATATGGAAAAACCTTCAGGTTTTAAAAAGTGCACAAAATGTGGCGGTACCATTTCCGTCACCGACACCCATGAATGGTGTTTAAAATGTTTAGGTCCTTACTTCCGGTGACGTCAACGGGGCTGATGGCGGCGTGAACACTCGGCGCCGCCAAAGCCTGTGCAAAAAGGGGAATTAATACCCCTGAAATGTGGCAATTTGCGCGCCCCAAGTAAGGACAAAGCAGGCGAAGAGCCCCGAGCCGTCCTGCCTCTGCGGCGAAGTTAGCGTCCGCATCGAGGAGCCGGAACGAGAAGTGCTGGTGAGCGGCGTGGGAGGCCCTGCTGACCGCGTGGTGAACAAACCCGGCGGTAGAGAGAGTGGAGTAGTGGCGACCTGCCTGGTGTGAGGGGGAGAGGCAGAGACCCGGAGATCAGGCGATCGGAAGACCCGACGCCGCTGGACGTTGTCCCTCCCGACTAGGGAGGGGGCGGAGAATTGAGCGCTGGGAAGCTGCCGGGAGTGGAGGTGAAGCCCCAGCGCCGGAGAGGAGGTGGGCCACCGCACCAGCAGACGGAGGTCGCCGGTGGCAGCTGCAAGGCCCGAGGCCAAGTCTGACCCCGGAGAAGAGGCAAGTGCTCAGAGCCGCTGACAGCAGTGCAAGTGCCAGTGAGACGGAGGCCAGCAGAGATCCAGAGTAAGCGAGGAGCACACATCCCATCCCGGGGAAACAAGCACGAGAGCAACCCGGAGTGCAGAGCCAGAGGGCGGCGGGACAGAACGGCGCGGAGTCTGAGGTTTCAGGAGGCAGACCAGGGGGGCAGCCGCGTGCGGAGTGAGCTAATACCGAGGTGAGCGGCTCTGTGAAGAAGCAGACCCCGGCAAGGGATCATGGTGAGGGGACTGCGGGGAGTCTGCTGGCGGACGGAGCGGTTCCCGATCAGCAGCGCTAGCCCAGCAGAGCGGATTGTGCGTGGCAAACCTGGGGGTACAGCCAGGCGGCGGTCGCCTTCACAAGATTGAGACTCCAGGGAAGATCAAGGCCCCCCACATAAGTATAGAGAAAACTAAGGGGGCCGTAGCGGCAAGGAAAAAACTGGCGGACTTTCGCTCCCCGTATGCGACAGCCAAAAGTGGAAAAGAGGGGGAGAAAGAGAGCCGAACACAGGCAGGAGACTTCAAAGACCAGGGAGAGGAGCCGGATATTGGAGCTGGATTGGGGGATCTGTCACAGTTAAAGGCCTGGCTCATTGACATGAAAGATGAGATTAAAACCAAAATAAAGTGGAGTGAAGCACGAACTTAAAGAGTCAATACAGTCACTGCGGCAAGATATTGTGGACATTGGCAACAGAGTGGAGGAGATGGAGCTCCAGATGGAACAACAAGGAGAGGAAATGGTGGACCTCCAGCAGCGCTGGGAGACTATCCAACAGAACCAGGTGGACCAGCAGATGAAGCTGGAGGACCTGGAAGACAGATCCCGGCGATATAACTTAAGGATCCGGGGGATTCCAGAGGAGCCTCAGTACCGTAACTGTGAAGATGTTTTGCTGAGGGTGTTCAAATCTTTGCTGGTGGCTGCGGACTTACAAGATGAGATACTGATGGACTCAACCCAAATCGAGCGAGCCCACAGGGGCTTGGGACCAATACAAGATAATAAACCTAGAGACATAGTGGTCTGTCTACGTTCATTTAAGATAAAAGAAAGATTGTTGCAAGCGGCAAGGAAAGTACGACAGATCACGTGGGAGGAACATCCTCTGGAGTTATTTCAAGACCTCTCAGCGGGAACGCTGCAGCGCCGGCGCAGTCTGAAGGCGGTGACAGCGTATTTGAGAAAAGAGGACATTCGCTACAAGTGGCTCTTTCCCTTCGGGTTGCTTGTCACCTGCAGGGGGAAGTCAAGGAGAGTGCAAACCAGTGAGGAGGCTTGGACTGTCCTCCGAGATTTTGGGCTACCTAATATACCAGAAGGGGGGAGACCCCCGGCAGGAGAGTTGACCGCGTCTGCAAAACCTACAAATGCGCAGAGGAACATACAGAGATGGCACCGCGTCCCAGCGGCCGGGAGGAGAGCGGCGAGGCTGAATAGAGAAAGCCCAAGATTGCCAGCGGGGGAGCTGGACGCAAGCTGAAACCATGGACTGGGATTGAGTATTGATGATTCAGGGGGGTCTTTAGGCCAGGGCAACTCTGTATTGCTAGAGGATGGGGGGAGGAGGGCGGTGGGAGGTTAGTAGGGGGGGGGGGTGAGAAGATATGGGGCAAGGAAGGTAGGGGGGGTAGTGCTGAGATAGGGGGGTAAGGAGGAGGAAGCAGGTAAGGCCCGTTAACAGGTCACCAGTATGGAAGACGTGTCTCTCTTAAGGAGAGGGGGGAGGAGTGGGGGGGTTGAGGGGGGGGAGGTGGGGGGTTAGGAAGCGGATAGGGATAGGGATAGGGGGGAGTGGCAGAATGGGTGAGATCAAAATAGTTACACTCAATGTTAAGGGGCTTAACTCACCTTTTAAACGACAACAACTCTATTCAGAGCTTTCTCGCCAGAAGGCGGACATAGTCCTGCTCCAAGAAACACACTTGACTAGGGCCACCGAATACCTGGTTAAGCATAGAGGGTACGGGGTCTGCATTCATGCTTCTAATATCCTGGAGAAGAAGAAGGGAGGGGTCGCTATACTCTTTGCAACACGATCAAAGCTCCAAGTGCAGACTGTGGTAAGAGATAAAGGGGGGAGGTATGTGATGGTACGGGTGAAAATGGGGAATGTTTGGTACTGTGTAGTGAATGTGTATGCACCTACTGGGGGGGGGGGGGCAGAGTGAATTCTGGACAAACTTAATTGGAGAAATGGGGAAATTGGGGGAAGGTACCCTGATCTGTGGGGTTGATTTTAATCTAACATGGAACCCCACCCGAGATTCTACCGGGCCACGGGAGGGCAAGAGGGGGGATCGCAAGCGATATCACCACTTTGTGACACAGCATTGTTTGGTCGATGCGTGGTGGTTGCACCACCCAGGGCGGAGACAGTTTTCGTATTATTTGCCAGTACATGGGTCATATTCCCGCATTGATGCTATATGGGTGTCCAAAGAGGTGGGGGGGAAAATAAAGGAGGCGGACATGGAGTCCATTACTTGGTCTGATCATGCCCCGGTGGTGGTGGTCTGGCTGCATGCGGCAGACGAAGGGAAGGGGAATAGGTTTTGGAGATTCAATGAATCCCTCTTAGAGGAGGGGCAGGTACAAGCCGAAGTGGAGAAAGGTATGCGGGAGTATTTTCAATTTAATGATAATGGGGAGGTCACCTGGGGGGGTATTTGGGATGGGTATAAGGCAGTGGTAAGAGGTATATTTAATCAAATGGGGGGCGCGGAAAAAGAGAGAAAGGGAGGAGAAAGAGCGCCTCCTCCGGGAACGGTTATTGGAATTGGAAGAATTAGATGGGTCTGGGCGTGATGGAGCCTACAGGGGGCAGGTTCTGGCGGCGAGAGCACAACTGAACGAGTTGCAGGCGGAAAAGATCAGATACCAGATGCAGCTTGTGCGGCAGGAGGTATTTGAGGGGGGGAACAAGGCTGGGAGGTACTTAGCCCAGAGGCTGAAGCAACAGAAGCTTCGCTCCCATATAAGAACATAAGAACATAAGATATGCCATACTGGGTCAGACCAAGGTCCATCAAGCCCAGTATCCTGTTTCCAACAGTGGCCAATCTAGGTCATACGTACCTACTAGTTTCCCCAAAAGACACAGGTTCCACAATGCTTGTACTGGGTCAAGCATTGATATCCTGGGTCCCTTCTTAATAAAGGTTTATGGACCTTTCCTCCAGGAACTTGTCCAAACCATGAGAGGTGTGTATTCTCCTCACGGTATTCCTTCCAACAAAAACATATTTATATGCACATATTTTAGCTCATGCCTTTAGTTTGTATACTCTATTTTTGTTTGATAGGCAAATTCCTCTCAATAGCAAGGATAAGCTTATCAAGGGAGGAGAACGATGCTTGGGTGAAATCATGTATGGGGCTTCGAGCCACCATTCCCGAGTACGATACCAGTAGCTCTCCAAAGGTCTGGCCTCAGGAGCATCCTGGAGCCCCTGCAATGCTTTGGAGGGTTGATCCTCCTGCCGGGGCTGTTCTAAATGTGGTGGTACCATATCTGTCACCGACACCCATGAATGGTGTCTTAAATGTTTAGGTCCTGACCATTCTCCATCGGAGTGTCTCTCCTGCAGAAAGATGACCAAGAGGGGCCTGCAGAATAGAGCTGCAAAACTCGGTACCCTTTTTGCTGCTGACACGATGTCCGTTGCATCAACGTCTTCCAGGGCTTCATCTTCCTCCCATGGATCTCAGGTAACGAAACCTAAGTCTTTTAAGACTGGCCAGTCCTCAAAGGGTAAATCTCCTTCCAAGCATCGAGATGCCATTGGTGTTGCCCTCGAGGAAAGTTCACCGGCAAAACAGTCCCGGCGAGAGACCTCGGTCTCCAAAGCATTAACGGGACGCCAGAATGTTCCAGAGGCTTCAACCTCTGCAGAACTACTGGTGCCATGTTCTGGGGTCGTAGCCGCTTCCGTCGGGCACAAGAAGAGCAAACGCTCTTGCTGATAAAGTAGGTGTACAAAAGAGGCAAGAGAGATGGATGATCACATGTGCCTTTATTGTGTCCCCAGTAGGTGTACAAAAGAGGCAAGAGAGATGGATGATCACATGTGCCTTTATTGTGTCCCCATAAAGTAGGTGTACAAAAGAGGCAAGAGAGATGGATGATCACATGTGCCTTTATTGTGTCCCCGCTTCCACCTGTACCAACACCCAGACATCGGCAGAAGCGGTGGATCAGAGATTCCTCGCTATCGAACGCAGTCTAGCGGCTCTCTTAGCAGCTTTGGTACTGCTAAGACTGCTACAGATGGTTCCACAGGTATCGGTACCGACATCGGTGCCAGTACCGAGTGCACCTGCCTCGGCAGGTATGCTTCCGCCCATGCCGAGCCTCAAGTCTATCTCAGGCATCAAAGGGCCGGTACCGAGATACCTCAATACCGACTTCAAGCGGTACCGGTACTGACCGTTGCATGAACACCGGTCACCGAGATACTTCGAATCTTCCGATTCCGATGATTCTGATGACTCTGCCGGTACCAGAGCAAACCTTCCGGAGGATCCATCTCCTTCTCCTCAACGCAGAATGTCTCCTCCAGAAGACATATCATTCCAGGATTTCATACGTGATGTAGCTCGAGGTCTTGCAATCATGGTGACTCCAGAGAAGGAACCCAGGGCAGAAGAATTAGCAATTCTTCAATACCCTAAAGCTCCTAAAGAGGTAGCTACCCTGCCCATTCATAGGATCTTGCAGGATCTTATGCTCAGAATGTGGGAAACCCCTTTAACGGTGTCTCCACACTCCCGACGACTCGATACTATGTACCGAGTTCAAAGCTGTCCTGGTTTTCAAAAGACTCAGTTACCACAACATTCAATGGTAGTGGAATCGGCAATGCGTAGGATTAAGAGTGCTAAGATGCATTCCTCTAATCCTCCGGGCCGGGAGTCGAGGACTCTCGATGCCTTTGGGCGTCGATGCTTCCAATCCTCCATGTTGGCAGCCAGGATCAGCTCTTACATTCTCTATATGGGAATGTTCCTCAAGGAAGTTACAGGAGACTTAGAGCTTATGAGCCCTCTTCTTCCTGAGGACAAAAGAGGGGATTTTCTTACTCTGGTCAAACATGCCCAGGATGTCTCTAAATTTGTGAACCGTGCATCCTTCGATTGCTTTGAATGAATGTATTAGCAGAACTTCTGCTATTTCAATCGGTTCACATCGTATTGCCTGGCTCCAGGCATCGGACTTAGAACAATGGGTACAAGAGAAACTGGGAAATATTCCTTGCACAGGAGAAAATCTCTTTGGCAAGGATTGGCAGGACAAGGCAAATTAGCTTGAATCTGAAAATACTACCTTGAATAGACTATCTAAGTCTACAGCCAACCCAGCAAAAAAAAAATGTCAGCCAAAAAGCCCTTTTTCAGTAAGAAAAATAAGTTTTACCCGTCCTGTACCCATCATACTTACTGTCCAGTTCATGTTCCCCAAAAGGGGCAACAACAGAACAGACAGCAGAGGAAGCCACAAGTTCCAAGAACTCAGTCGACTCCACAAGTTCAGCCTCCTCAGGGGCCTTGACTCCTTCCCAGAGAACTTAGTCTTTTTGCCCCTGAAAGGTCCAGCAACCCTCACCATTCCAGGAAGGTTATGCCATTTTGCCAGCAGATGGCAACAAATAACATCAGAAAACTGGACTTTGTCCATTGTACGAGAGGGGTACAGACTCCACTTCCACAGTCTGCCCCCTCCTACAATCATAAAGCACTTCAATCCTCAGGTCCCTGTCACCAATCTCTTGGGTCAGGAGGTCACATCACTTCTTGCTCAAGGAACAATAGAAGAAGTACCCATACCCCAACAGGGTGCGGGGTTTTACTCCCCCTATTTTCTCATTCCCAAGAAAACAGGGGGACAGAGGCCTATTCTGGACCTCAGAGAAAAATTCAAAATGATTTCCCTCGGAACACTCTTGCCATACCTTCAGAGTCAGGATTGGCTATGTTCTTTAGATCTAAAGGATGCATATACTCATATTCTCATCCATACAGATCACAGGAAATTCCTTTGATTCCTTTTCCAGGGAAGACACGTCCAATACAGGGTTCTTCCCTTCGGGCTGGCTTCTGCCCCAAGAGTCTTCACAAAGTGCATGACAGTAATAGCAGCATTCCTGAGAACTTTGGGAATATTTGTCTTCCCTTACTTAGACGACTGGCTCATTTGGGCACCAACAGCTCCAGAAGCCAGCTTCGCTCTTTCTCGCACGATGCAAATTCTTCGCTACTTGGGACTGGTCATAAACCTCCCAAAATCTCAGCTCACCCCTTCTCAGTCCCTGGAGTTCATAGGGGCTCGTCTAGATACCATACAGTCAAGGGCTTTCCTACCACAGCCCCGCTGTCTTCGTATACTGCAGCTGGCATCCCAAGCAGCTATGAAAGTCTTCCTGACTGCTCGGGAAATACTTCAGCTTCTGGGGCATATGGCATCCACTGTCCATGTGGTTCCCTATGCTCGCCTTCACATGCGAGCAGCCCAGTGGACCCTCTCCTCTCAGTTGACACAGGCCTCGGATCGCCTGTCGGACAAAATCAGAAACTCCACATGTTTCATTTCGTCCCTTCAATGGTGGCAATCTCTGGAAAACCTTCTAGTAGGCTCTCCTTTTCAGCAGCCTCTTTTCCAGGCCACTCTAACAACGGATGCGTCCAAGTTGGGTTAGGGAGCTCACTTACACGATCTCTCTACTCAGGGTCCCTGGACCCCACAGGAGGCTTGTCTTCACATAAACCACCTAGAACTCAGAGCCATCCACCATGCTCTTCGAGTATTCCAGGCCCAGCTCAGCTACAAGGCAGTGCTGGTTCAAACCGACAATCAAGTAGCCATGTTCTATGTGAACAAGCAGGGCGGAACGGGCTCTCTGTCGTTATGCAACAAAGCTTTGTGACTGTGGGCCCTCGCCAGAGAGCTTCAAATCCACCTCCTAGTGGTATATCTTCTGGGCATTCAAAACCTTTGGGCTGACAAACTCAGTCGAATACTGCTGCCACACGAATGGTCTCTTCACTCAGACCAGATTGCTTGAGTTTTTCGAATCTGGGGAACCCCAGATATACACCTCCTTGCAAGTCCACAGAATGCCAAACTTCCCCGGTTTTGTTCCAGAATTCTGGCTCAAAACTGTCAGGCAAGAGATGCTTTCCTCCTCCACTGGGGGCAGGACTTCCTCTATGCCTTCCCACCCATTCCCCTCATTCCCAAAACACTATTTAAGCTTCAGAGAGTTAGAGGACGTATGATTCTCATAGCTACACGTTGGCCATGGCCAACGTGGTATCCTCTGCTTCTACGTCTCTCTCAAGCCACACCATTGGAGTTGGGATACGTTCCAGATCTTCTTTCCCAGGAGAACGGGACGCTATTGCACCTGAATCCCCAGTCCCTACATCTCAGAGCCTGGTTGCTGAAAGCCGAGAGTTTCCAGATATCAACCTTTCTCAACAGGTAAAGGATATTCTGGTGGCCTCCAGAAAACCCTCCACAAGGCGATCATACGCCTTCAAGTGGAAACGGTTCTCTGTATGGTGTTCTCAAAGGGGGCTTCACTCCCCTTTCGCTGCCTCTGTAATCGCTACTGGAGTATCTCCTCCATTTATCAAATTCTGGTCTTAAAACCAATTCAGTAAGGGTCCACCTTAGTGCCATTGCAGCTTTTTGCAAGCCTTTGGATGGACAACCTATTTCCTCTCATCCCCTTGTAGCAAGATTTATGAGAGGTCTACTCTTAACAAAACCTCCCATTAAGCTGCCACTGGTGGCATGGGATCGCAATCTTGTTCTCGGGCAGCTTATCAAACCACCCTTTGAGCCCTTAGCTACTACGTACCTGAAGTTTCTTTCCTGGAAAGTCATCTTCCTAGTTGCTCTCACTTCTGCAAGACGCATCAGTGAGTTGCAGGCCTTAGTGGCTGATTCTCCTTATACAAGATTTCACCATGATAAGGTAGTTCTTAGGACTCATCCTCACTTCATGCCAAAGGTGGTTTCGCCTTTTCATTTAAACCAATTGGTTTACCTTTCTGTATTCTTTCCTAGGCCTCATGCCTCTAGTGCAGAAAGGAATCTTCATACCTTGGATTGTAAAAGAGCCTTAGCTTTTTACCTTCAAAGAACTAAGCAACACAGAAAATCTTCTCAGCTTTTCGTTGCTTTTGATTCTAGTCATTTGGGACTTCCAGTTTCCAAAAGAACTCTCTCTACATGGATTGCGGATTGCAGATCCTTTGCATACGAGAATAAGGGACTTTCTCTCGAAGGCCACGTCACAGCTCAGAATGTGAAAGCAATGGCAACCTCCATAGCTAATCTTCGTTCTGTGTCCATTGACGACATCTGTAGAGCAGCCACCTGGGCTTCAGTACACACCTTTACAGCCCATTATTATTTAGACAAGGACTCCCGTCGGGATGCCTCGTTTGAATAGGCTGTTCTACAGCATTTCTTTCAGACTTAGTACAACTCCTACCCACTGTCCCGGGGTTTTCGATGCCAGAGATCCACGGGAGGAAGAATGACCCATCTCACCAGAGATTCGCAGCTTGCTAGGGTTATCCTCCTTATGTCAAAAAAATAATAAATTCTCAAGGGGCCAATATATATATCTAAACAAAAAAGTTACTACCCCAAACCAAAATAAAAAAATAAAAATACAAACAAAAAAAGAAAAATGAACAAAAGAAAAAATTAAGACAAGCATGAGATGCACAAAAAACAAGAAACAAAACAAACTAACCCCAATGCTGCAGAAAAAAACACCATTAAAGGAGGAAAAAAGACCTCAGTAATCTCCAATGTGAAAACATAAGGAGTAGAGTCTGTCAAGAAGACGTATCAACGTCTAAATCAAAGAACAGACTACTGATAACATCAACGGTCTAAAAAAACCTCCAGCCAACCTAATACAAAAAAATTAATGAAGGCAGGCTTCCAACAGGCTTTCAAAACAGCATGGTGTAGTCCTTGAACCAAAACAGAAATAGAAAAACTCCAGACACTTATCTGCAGATGTTGCAAGAAAGATCAGCAAACAATGATGATGTTAAAGATGCAGACGAGGGTCATCCTCCTGGCATCTCTCAGCTGGGGAGTCCCCATATGTGAAGACTACATTCCTGCTTGTTCCTGGAGATAGCGTAGTTACTCATCTGTAACAGGTGATCTCTGGGAACAGCAGGAATTAAGTCTTCACCACCCACCCACCTCCCCTAGGAGTTATCTCTCTCTCTCTCTCTCTCTCTCTCTCCTTCTCTCCTTTTGTCTCAGCTATAAACTCAACTGACGAAGGAGAGTTGGAAAGGCGGGAAGGCAGCACGCAGGCGCTGTGGGATGCTCCCAAAAGCTTTCCTATTGGACGCTGGGGAGCGTTCCTGCGCAGGCTCCATCAGTACCGACGATACCCATATGTGAAGACTTAATTCCTGCTGTTCCTGGAGATCACCTGTTCCTTATCGTTCCTCCAGCTTAGTCCTCAACGTATGGGTTGTGCACCTCCTCCTGCAGCATGAAGACTGGACCAATCAAATTTCAGCACCACTGGAAACAGCATACCAGGCATCTCTTGAACTCCAGTGTGTCCAGTCTTCATGCAGCAGGAAGACGTTAGTGAGCCTAGCTGGGCTCACTAGTTAGTCAGTTTAGTTTGTTCTTCCCTAGCTAACCTTTTGGGTGATTATTTTTTGTCCTATTAGGACGACTTTTAGTTTCTTAATTTCAGGGGTTCCTGTATCTTTAAATTTAGGTTTCTCATTTCGGCACTCCGTGGGGGGGGGGACCTGAAGGAGGTCTCTCTCCTGCCCAGCCTAAGCCGCTTGTCTCCGCTTGCCTATCTGTGTTCCTAATTTGGATCTCTACCCCAGGGCTGTTCGGGGCAGAGCTCCTGCGGCGGCTGTACAGCAGCTCCTCTCCGGTGGGTGGAGAGTGTGCTGAATAAGTGCCGGTAAGTCCTGGCGGCTGGCGGCGGTCAGAGCCTGTCCTGCCCTGGGTCCCTGCGCCTCTGCTCGGCCCTTGTGGGGTTCCTTGCTGATTTTTTTGGTTTTCGGGGGGTTTCCGGGTCGCTAGCGTTGCGGGGGTGCGGTAGTCAGTCGGCAGCAGGGGTTTTTTGCTCTCGGGCTGTTTCGCTGGCGATAGGCAAAAGCGCGCCAAAGCCTCCCTTGCTGCTGCGGCCATTTTAGGGTTCGCGGTTCTTTTCAGCGTGCTTCACACGCGGCAGTTTTATTTCATTTCTTTCATTTTATTTCATTTCTTTCATTTGTTGCTGTCATTTCTGGCTTCCCTTTACTTCGGGGTGCAAAGGTCCCTCAGCTAGGGGGGGGGGGGATAGAGATTGCCCTCTCCTCGTCCTTGTTTTTCGCGGGGCTGTCTGTCCCTGCTCAGCTGTCTCTGCGTTTCCCAACACTCGGGCACAGCCCTTTGGTGGACTTTATGAGGAGAAAGCCTTTAAATAAAACAATTCTCTTTTTGCTGGCAGCTGCCCAGTTCCCGGTTTGATGGTTCTTCTGGGTCAGTGAGACATTTTTCCTTTCAGCATTGAGGGGCATTTTATGCCACTTGCAGATCTGCGTCAGGGTGCTTCCATGCCCGCGGGGTCCCTTTGTGTGATTTGTGGATCTCGGAGGGGCGCTGCTTCTGAGACAGGCGTCTGCCAACGCTGTACCTCGGTGTCTCTCAGTATGGAGCAGCACCTAGAGAGTTCCTTGGCTGCTGCGGCGCAACCCGGTTCCACAGCTGGGGAGTTGGAGTCGCCCCTGGAGGGTCCATCGGGGATGCTTCCTGCGGTTTCTTTGGGCTCTGGGGGGCAGTCAGACCTCGGGGGTGCTTTGCCCTTGGAGGATTTTTCTCCCGATTTTATTTTGCTGATGCATCAGGCGTTCTGTCGTAGGCGCCAGAGCATGGGCACTGGTTCCCTTCCGGCGCCAGGGGTGACCACCCCGTCATCTGCGGCGGAGAGTCCGTTGTCCGGCGTCAAGGCACCTAAACGACAACGTCTGCACGAGCCCTTCCAGTCGGAGGCAGATTGGCCTGAAGGTGAAGATCCGGATTTTGACCAGGAAGCGGATGGGGAGGCCTTGGAGGAAGGCGAACTCCCTGAGCCGGAGGATCAGGCTAAAATTATTCGTGTGTTCAGACGAGAGGAGTTGCCCGCACTTGTTTCGGAGGCGCTTCAGACTCTTGGTTTGGCACCGACTCCTCCGGTGGAAGAAGCAGACGGTGCGGACCCCATTATTCAGGCGGTGCGTCAAACTAACGTGGTTTTCCCCATTCACAGAGTGATTGATCAGATGATCCAGACGGAGTGGGATACTCCTGAATCGGGTCTCAAGGGGGTGAAGATTATGCGCAGGCTGTACCCTATGTCGGACAACGATCTTGAGCGTTTCCGATCTCCGAAGGTTGATGCGGCTGTGTCGGCGGTGACTAAGAAAACCACGATTCCGGTGGAAGGTAGTGTGGCGTTGCGAGAGCCGCAGGACCGGAAAATGGACGGTCTGTTGAAACAGTCCTTTGAGGCGGACGCGATTGCGTTGCAGGCCTCCGTTTGTGGGGCTTGGGTTGCCCGTGCATGTCTGCGCTGGGTTCAGCGGCTTCAACAAACGCCCGCACCTTGGAGGCCGAGGTGTTAGGTGAGCTCCACCGCTTGGAATCTGGTTCAGCGTATTTGGCGGATGTCCATTATGATCTCATCAGAGCTCTCTCCAATAGCATGGCGTCCGTGGTGGCCTCACGCAGAGCCCTTTGGTTGAAGAATTGGGCGGCCGATGGTTCGTCCAAGTCGCGGTTAGGCAAGTTGCCCTTTAAAGGTAGGCTGCTGTTTGGTGAGGATTTGGATAAGTTGGTCAAAGATTTGGGTGCATCAAAGGGCGGTCGCCTGCCGGAGGATAGACCCAAGCGAGGAAGGTCGCTTCCGGCCGCTCGGGGGCAGTTTCGGGACTATCGTAGGTTTCGTTCGCCCCGTCCTGGTGGATTCCAGCGTGGCAGATATATATCGAGGGCTTCGAACTTTCGAGGCTTTCGGGGAGCCAGTAGAGGATTCGCGGCGGCAACCCCTGCGTCCGCTCGTAAGCCCCAATGAAGGGCAGCGGGCCCGAGTGGAGATCCCAGTGATCGGAGGACGTCTTCGACTCTTTCTCTCCGCTTGGGCCCAGATTACCTCCGATCGGTGGGTTTTGGACATCATACGGGACGGGTATGCCCTGGACTTGGCCAGGCCCGTGCTTGATTCCTTTGTGGCGTCTCCCTGCCGGGGAGATCGAAAGACGGCTCAGGTGCGGCAAACCCTCGATCGTCTTGTTCGGCTGGGGGCGGTAGTTCCCGTTCCGCAGGCGGAATATGGTCTCGGAAGGTATTCCATTTATTTCGTGGTGCCAGAGAAAGATGGTGCTCTTCGCCCCATTTTAGATCTCAAAGGAGTGAACTGCTGCCTGCGGGTGACACACTTTCGGATGGAAACCCTACGGTCAGTGCTGGTCGCTGTCCGCAGGGGCGAGTTCCTCACCTCTCTCGACCTCACGGAAGCTTATCTCCATATCCCTATTCGGGAGGACCATCAGAAGTATCTCCGCTTCGCGCTGCCGTGGGGTCACTTCCAGTTCCAAGCATTGCCCTTCGGTCTCGCGACAGCACCGCGAGTATTCACCAAAATCATGGTGGTAGTGGCAGCAGCCTTGCGCAAGGAAGGGGTGCTAGTCCATCCCTATCTGGACGATTGGTTGATTCGCGGGAAGTCTCGCGCGGAGAGCATGGCGGCGACATCCAAAGTCGTAGGGCTATTGCAGTCTCTCGGCTGGGTGGTCAACCCGAGCAAGAGCCACTTGGTCCCGACGCAGTCTCTCGAATATTTGGGAGTTCGGTTCGATACTTGCGTGGGCTCGGTCTTTCTTCCCGACCGAAGGGTGTTGGGACTTCGGTCTCTCGTACGCCGGTTTCGGCAGAGCCCCGCTCCGTCGGCTTGGCACTATCTTCAGTTGCTGGGGACGATGGCGGCTTCCCTGGAGGTAGTACCTTGGGCTCGCTTCCACATGCGTTCGCTTCAGAGAGCCTTGCTCAGTCGCTGGTCCAACCAGTCTGATTCACTGAACAAACGTCTCCCTTGCCCGCTAGCAGTACGGCGGGATCTGCGATGGTGACTGCGGCCGTCATCGCTCCGTGCGGGAATGCCATTAGAGCAGCCGGACTGGGTTCCGCTATTGACGGATGCTTGTCTGACGGGCTGGGGCGCACACTGCGGCGAACAGGTCGCTCAGGGTCTCTGGTCTCCGGAGGAGAGCAGTTGGTCGATCAACCGATTGGAGCTTCGAGCCGTGCGGTTGGCGTTGCAAAGCTTCGAGACCCTGATATCAACCCGGGCAGTGCGGGTGCTCTCCGACAATGCTGCGATCGTGGCATACATAAATCGGCAGGGCGGTACCGGAAGCGTAGGCTTGGAGACGGAGGCTCGGACACTGTTCGAGTGGATAGAGCCCCGGCTGCAGGCCATATCGGCAGCGC
Source organism: Ichthyophis bannanicus (assembly GCA_033557465.1). NCBI lineage: Eukaryota > Metazoa > Chordata > Amphibia > Gymnophiona > Ichthyophiidae > Ichthyophis > Ichthyophis bannanicus. The sequence goes on from CM066038.1 coordinate 400,914,039, forward strand.
ACATTGCCGGGAAGGACAATGTGACTGCAGATTTTCTCAGCAGAGTTCAGGTGGATCCCGGCGAATGGGAACTCAACCCAAAGGTATTCGCGCAGCTGGTTCAGCGTTGGGGCCAGCCGGTCATGGACCTGATGGCCACGTTGCCCTCGGCGAAGGCAGCTCGGTTCTACAGTCGTCGAAGGGAACCGATGTCAGAAGGCATAGATGCTCTATTGCAGATTTGGCCCTCCAGGGGCCTTCTTTACGTGTTTCCCCCGTGGCCCCTGCTGGGGCGCGTGATTCAGCGCATCGAGGCTCACCGGGGTCGGGTGCTGTTGATAGCGCCGGATTGGCCTCGGCGTCCTTGGTATGCCGATCTGATGAGGTTAGTGGACGGATCCCCGTGGCAGCTTCCCCTGGATCCAGATCTGTTGTGTCAGGGCCCTCTTCGCATGCCGCAAGTGGGGAGTTTCTCTCTTACGGCCTGGCTATTGAAAGGGCACGGCTAAGAAAACGGGGTTATTCCAAGTCCGTAGTGGCGACTTTGCTACAAGCGCGCAAAAGATCCACTTCGCTGGCCTATGTACGAGTTTGGCGTATTTTTGAGGATTGGTGCTCTCGACGTCAGGTTCGGGCTGCTACGGCCTCTCTTCCAGTGGTACTCGATTTTTTGCAAGACGGTTTTGCTAAAGGTTTGGCCGCCAGTTCCTTGCGCGTATAATTGGCGGCACTTTCGTGCTACAGAGGTAAGGTTCAAGGCGTATCGCTGGGTGCCCATGCTGATGTGGTTCGCTTCTTGAGGGCAGTTTCTAGACTACGCCCGGCCCGCAGGATTTCTGTACCTTCGTGGGATCTCAACTTGGTCTTGCGGACCCTCAGTGCGGCTCCCTTTGAGCCTCTCTCTCGGAGTTCGGTGAAGGATTTGACCCTTAAGACGGTGTTCTTAGTGGCGATTTGTTCAGCACGGCGCATTTCCGAGCTCCAGGCTCTTTCTTGCAGGGAGCCTTTCCTTTCTTTCTCGGCTCAGAAAGTGGTTCTGCGGCCAGTGCCTTCCTTTTTGCCTAAGGTGTCTTCCCCTTTTCACTTGAATCAGGTGGTGTCGCTCCCGGTGTTTCCGGCGTCAAAGGAACAGGCTTCCGATCGCGGTCTTAGTCGTTTGGAACTGAAGAGGGTTTTACGTCGCTATTTGAAGGTTACCAGCGATTTCCGTAAATCTGATCGTTTGTTTGTACTGTTTGGAGGTCCTTGGAAAGGTGAGGCAGCGGCGAAAGCCTCCATTGCTCGGTGGATTAAGGAGGCGATTGGCTCAGCTTATCTGTTGCACGGTCGGGTGCCGCCTGTTGGATTGCGAGCTCATTCTACCAGGGCGCAGGCGGCGTCTTGGGCGGAGTTTAGCTTGGTCTCACCAGTGGAGATCTGTAAGGCGGCAACGTGGTCTTCTCTGCACACTTTCAGTAAGCACTATAGACTTGACGTCTTGGCGGCGGGCGATGCCAGTTTTGGTTCCGCGGTTCTGTGTGCCGGCTGGAAGAATCCCGCCCGTTATGCTGCTTTGTTACATCCCATACGTTGAGGACTAAGCTGGAGGAACGATAAGGAAATAGTGATTACACTTACCTGGTAATTGTAGTTCCTTGAGAGACGACAGCTTAGTCCTCCTTCCCTCCCTATACTGTTTTAGTTCGGCACGCCTTGGGTTCAGAAGTCCGTATTCCCAGGTGAGTGTGTATCTTTGTTTCTTCTTTTATATCCAATGTTTTCCTCTTCCTCTCGCTATCTGCTTATGCTGCGGCAGGCGCGGGACATTCTGTTTCCGTTAGTTTTGTGCCATTGGCTACAGTACAAAAAAAAAAAAAATAACTACATTATTTAAAAAAAAAAAAAAAAATCTTCTTAAAGGTTAGCTATTTCTTTGAGTTTGCTTTGACAGTAGTTCACTGGAGTTCAAGAGATGCCTGGTATGCTGTTTCCAGTGGTGCTGAAATTTGATTGGTCCAGTCTTCATGCTGCAGGAGGAGGTGCACAACCCATACGTTGAGGACTAAGCTGTCGTCTCTCAAGGAACTACAATTACCAGGTAAGTGTAATTACTATTTACAGGTGAGTAACTACGCTGTAGCTGCGACTAATAGAGTATAGATTTTTATGAGGCTTCTCGTTCAGCCTTGGTTAGTGAAGGAACCTGCCTTACACCAGGACAGTCACCTGAGAAGAAAAGATTATACCAGTAGTGCTCAAACCAGACCTGGCGGGCCCTTGCTCAGAAATGAGCTTTTCAGAATATCCCTAAAGCATGTGCATGGGGATATACCTGCTTGCTCTGCCTCCAATATCTGAAAACATATCTTAGGCATATTTATCAACATTATCTTGAAAACTAGGGCAGGGGGAGAGGGATGACTAGTTGAGAGTCCCAAGGACCAGTTTAAACACTATTGAGGTCTATTCAAAAGGCAAAAGATAATGGAAGGAGGGGGAATTTATGTATAAATGTAATTCATAGGGTTAACTAAATTATATTGATTTAACATTAATTATGTTATAAAGGTTACCTTGGCATTGTGCAAGAGTCTATTTGCTATGTATGATAGATAAATAATAGCAATCAGGAAGCCTCCAGTATTCCGGCAAGCTCTTTATCTGGGTTCATACTGGCCAAAGCTAGAGTTTATTAAAGAGAGCAGTAAATAAACCCTTATCAAAGCAAGGAAATAGTTATTGTGTTACCAGTAGCTGTTCTACATATGCATAATAATTTACCTCAAGGACATTTGCATTTGAATAGTTTGACTGCCCTTAAATTAAGTCAATTGTGATGCTCTAAGAAAAGAGCCTGAATTGTACCGTGTAAATAGTGAAACCTGAAGGAGAATTTATATACATAGGTGCTTTGCTTAGCCTTTTGGATGCCTTTCTACACACAGTATACCACTGGGCTTAACAAAATAGACTTCTCCGGCATGGGGTTTTCTGTTGTTCAGGTACTCTTCTGGGACATAGCAAGGGACAGTAGAAGCAAGCAGCTGCGTTTTGTACATGACCTTGGTGCAGACAGACAACGGAGTTACTTACCTGTAACATGAGTTCTCCGTGGACAGCAGGATAAGTCAGCCACACTTGGTGACGTCATCCGACGGCGCCGAGACGGAAGTACTCTCCATAGCTCAGAAGGGCTTTCGCCCTTCTGAGCATGAGCCCACTGGCCCCACCCCCAGGCCCGCCCCTAGCTAGCCAGTTTGTTCCTAGCTGAGTCTTAGCCGCTAGGAGGCGGGCACAGGTCGGAGGTTGACTCCTTTTCAGGGGAGGTGGGCGGGTATGTGTGGCTGACTTATCCTGCTGTCCACGGAGAACTCATGTTACAGGTAAGTAACTCAGTTTTCTCCATGGACAAGCAGGATGAGTCAGCCACACTTGGTGCCTCCCAAGCTAGCAAGTGATGCGGTGAAAAGGGGGAGGCCGAGGCCAGATCAGAAATGAGGCCATTGAGGGACTATATTCAGGAATAATGCCTGGGAAGCCATTGTAGTAGCCAGAATGATAGAAATAGAATGAGGCCACCGATGAACTATATTCATGGCTAACGCCTTGGAAGCCATTGTGAGGGGCTATAATCATGGCTAATGTAGCCAGAATGATATTGAGGGATTATATTCATGGCTACTTCTTTGGAAGCCATTGTTAGGGACCATAGTCATGGCTAATGGCTCGGAAGCCATAGAAGTAGCCCGGGGGCTGACCTCTATGGTTGCCCCTTTACCAGATCGAACCCATGACCTTCGCCTTGGAAGCCGTTGTATTACCAGCGACTACACATCCATGGCGGATATTTCATCAAGGCTGGTTTTATTGTGTGCCCAGTCTTGTAAAATAGAGGTGTTTGAACCATGCTTATGTTGGGTTGGCAGGGCCCCAGCTGGGGCTTGAACCGGTGACCTTCGGTGCCTGAACACACTGGCTGTGTTCACTGCACCACACTGTGGCCACCCTGGAGCCATAGCCGTAACCAGAGGGCAAGGCTGCCACTTTATCAAGGCTGGAAATTCGAAGAGGCGGAGGGGTCAAACCCCTGACCTCTGCCTTGGAGGCCACTGCATGTAGCAGTGGGCTATATCTCTATGGTGGACAGTCTGCTAGGGCTGGAAGTTTCATTGGCGTGCCCCTGAATCCCGGAATTCCACCATTAGGCAGGGCGACACCGTAGCAATCGGTAGGGTGACGCCGTAACATTAGGCGGGGAGTCACGACACTATAGCGTAGTGCACCAGTGGGGTCCGTACAAAGCGCTGGCCCAATGAACTTGTTACCAAGAGAAGTCGCACTTGGTGGCGATAGTGAACATGTAGACGCCCCATGCAGGAGCTGCTGCTGTGATTGCGGGAGTGTATCTCTGCCGCCGCAGTGACTGAGAGGGTGTAAGGTCACACGGGCAGCAGGTGGAGCCTCATGTAGTGGTGTCGCAGTAGCCACTGCGAGCAGGAGCAGCCACAGTCTCACTGTTGAGCCTGCTACCAGGGCCGTCACCAGGAAGGATAGGCATGCGCACACAGGACTCTAGCTGTGCCAAAGACTCACCGCCAAGCAGCTGCAGAAAGGTCAATCACCAAACTACGAGCCTGCGGGCAACACGGACAATGTCTAGCTGTCCTGAGATCTGGACGGCTACCTCCTGACTGGGCATATCCGACCATGGCTGAAAGGTAATGCCTCAGACCGCCTTGCAGATTAATCCCACCGGGGGGTCGAACTCATGACCCCTGTTTCATCAGTCAATGTATTAACCCTTGTGCTACACCACTTGCATCACTGAGAGGCTCAGCTGATGCTGGAGGCCATACTTGGGCCCTGGCTACCTTCGGGCAGAGGAAGGAAGGCGAGGATCCTGAGGAGACCGGGAGGCCAGGTTCATTGGGATCAGATGCGAAGAAGAGCTGGGCCCTTTGCTGCTGGCACATTGTACATGCATGTGCACTGTGCCGTGAGGGCATGTCGAACGCAGGGCTTTAATGATAACCCGAGTACGGAGTCCCTGCTCTGCAAGGGAGGGATCCTTTAGTCTAAAGGACAGGAATAGAAATTTGGAGCACTCACTGCGCAACAATCCCTGGCAGATAGGTGGTGGGCCCAGTCAGCAGCTGCCCCCCACTAGAATCTGACATTCACCAGCAGAGGGCAGTCAGAGTGCACCTGCTGCACTCTGCAGGGTGGTGCAGCCATAAGATGCTAACTGCAGACAGTCTGCTAGCTAGTACATAGTGTATGTTCCTGGAGAAACTGTGTGCACCTAACTGAGATGTCAGCCCACACACCGCACAGGTGGGTCAGAGATTGAGCCCCAGAAAAGAGGAGCCATAACTATCATTTGAGAGGCTATTGAGTACAGATGTTGGAGGCCGCGATCGCCCTGCTGGTTGCTGCCAGATGCTGCAGGGTTTGCATGCTGGAGTTTCCTTTGTACCGCATTGGGGGGAAGAGACGACATGTCAGGTTCAAATTGCAAGGCTCTCAGGCCGGATGGCTTAGCACGGACGACATGTCAGGTCCAAATTGCAAGGCTCTCAGACCGGATGGCTTAGCACTGCTATTGGAGATGGCAAGGGCTCGGCCCACTTTGACAGGTGCCCTTCAAGACCACCACGTGGTGGGTAGGTCGATGGCGGTTTTCCCCAGAGTTCCTAGTGCGCCGGCACAGGACTATGGCCACCTAGGTGCCTTGTGCTGACTGGGCAGGCTCAAGAGAGTGGAGCTGTAGTGGCATTGCTGTCATTCTGTTGTGGCACTTCGCCTGTAAGGGCAGGCTGTAGTGAAGGGAGTCATGGTGGTACTCCGGTTGTGAGCTCATACCCCAACTGGACCGAATCGATGACCTCAATTCCCATTAACATAAGGAGTGTCCTAGCCCTTGGCGCTCGTGGCAGAGGTCACTTAGGATGTTGTCACGGAACTCAGGGATTGTCTTGTCACAGATGTCCGGGACTGTCTTGTGCTGGAAGCTCTTGGAGGTAGCCTGTAGTCTTTTTTTTTTTTTGCACAGAACCCGCTGCTCATGTTCCGGAGGGGGGGGGGGGCAGCTGGGGATTGCGGATCTTGGTTCCGTTGCTGATGCGGTTCTGCTATTGGCCTTGCGATGTCTTGACAGAGACTCAGGCTTGGTCTGGAAGGCCATGGTTTCCGAGGCCCGCGGTTGGGGACCTAGGTCTGTGACTTTGTGCACTAGGACACGGAGGCTGCCACAGGGTTGAGGAGGCATCCCTATCATGATGATGACGATGGCGTTCCTCCATTGTTAAGGTGGAATTGACATGGAGGCTGCGATGACTCGGCGCTGTGGAGTTGAGATCACTCCTACAGGATGTAGCGATGTGAGGCCTCTGGTTGTTGACCAGAGAGCCCGGTTTGCTGGGTTGTTGCCTGTGTCTGCAATGAGGGCAAGGTAAGTTCGGCTCATATTCGAGGTGCGGGGAGTCTCCGATACCCGATAGCTTCCCACGATCCAACTCTTGCTGCCATCAATAGCAAGTGTACCGCATGGACCTTCTGGCAGTCGATGAATTCCTAGATTATTTATTTATTTATTATTTATTTTATTTATTAACAATTCTTATATACCGCACTATTAGACATCAGCGCGGTTTACATTGAACAGAAAACATCCGACAGTTTACATATGTCTGGTCATTACATTTAACAGGAAATATAACTTGGCGAAATAGGGGAAACTAAATACAATGAAGGATTATCTGATAAAGGATATCATGGTTAACTATATACAAAGGTGGTACAATAGTACATGGAACTGCTTGTTATTTACATTGTGAAGTTGGCCTGTTGCGGGGGTCTGTCTGTTTGACCACTCCTGCTATTCGCCTGGGGGTTAGGTTTGGAGCTGTCATTGAGATATTTAAGGAAGAGGAAATGTTTTAGTGCCTTTCTGAACTGACTCAGATTGGGTATTGCTCTGATTTGTGCTGGTAAGGTGTTCCATAGAGTTGGGGCGCAGAATTGGAAGGCTCTGTTGGCTGTTGATCTGGTGCATCTTGTGGTATCATTTGGGATAGCTAGTGTGTTTAATTCTGCTGTTCTTCGTGGCCTGTTTGGTGCAAGTGGTTGTATGAGGTTGGAGAGAGAGGAAGAGGTGAGCCCCTTAGCCGCTTTGAATGTTAGCAGTAAGGTCTTGAAACTGATCCTTGCTTGAATGGGGAGCCAGTGTAGCTGTTTTAGAAGGGGTGTCACGTGATCTCTCCTGGATGCCCCGAGGAGTACCCTCGCTGCACTATTCATGGCTAGTTGCAGGGGGCTCAGGGTGGACCGGGGGAGTCCTTGTAGTATGGAGTTTGAGAAGTTGAAATGGGGAAGTAAAGTATAAGGGCTTGATAAATGGTACGGAAATCATCCGGTTCAAGTAGCGTGCGTAGGTGTCTGAGGGATCTGATTTTAAAGTAGATTGCCTTGACTGTATTGGCTATGTGGTTCTTTATGTCAAGGTTTTGGTCCAGCGTTACTCCAAGGTAGCGTATTGCAGGTTTAACTTGGAGTTGGGCATCCTTTACGTTAATACAACTAGGAGGGGTGAAGTTGGTGTTCCTCGAGACGAAAAGGACTTCCGTCTTTTTGTGTTGTATTCTCAGGTTTTGTGATAGGAGCCACTCTGATATGGTGTCAAAGCAGTTAGTCAGCGGGGTGAGGTCTAGGCAATCCAATGATATTGGCATATATAGTAGCACATCGTCTGCATATATCATGTAACTGACATTAAAGGATCTGATGATGTCGCAGATGGGTTGGATGTATATATTAAACATCAATGCAGATAAGGAGGATCCTTGAGGTACACCTTGACTTTCTTGGAAAGGTTCAGATGTATCCCCGTCGACTCGGACATGCTGCCATCTATCGGACAGGTAAGATTTGCACCATTCGAGTGCTGTTCCACAGATGCCTTTTTCCCTTAGCCGGCAGATGAGAATTTCGTGGCATACCGAGTCAAAAGCCGCTGCTATATCTAGAAAGACAAGAGCGAAGCCCTGGCGTATGTTATCCACACCTGAGATTATGTTGTTGAGGAGTGTTGTGAGTAGTGTTTCTATTCCATGCGACTCTCTGAAACCATGTTGAGCCGGATCCAGTGGGGCTGAGGTATCTATATGATCCTGTAATTGCCTGTGCACTATTTTCTCGATGATTTTTGCTAGCATAGGTATGCTAGATATGGGCCTATAAGATTCTACCTTTTGAGGATCAAGTTTGGTGTTCTTTAACAGCGGTCTTACAGAGGTCTGCTTGAGCGTAGTTGGGAAAGAGCCAGTGGTGAAGGAATGGTTTAAGATTTTTGCTATAGTTGAGGATATGTCACATCGCAGGTCCTTTATCCAGTGTGCAGGGCAAGGGTCTGTGTGTGCAGTGGTTGTGTTTAGAGCTAGGATGGTATCTTCAATAGTTTTCTTCGAGGGAGTGCCGTCATCCATACCAGGACAACCTCAGATTGGTTTCCTGTGGGTGAACTCAGACCCTCGCTTATGAAGGGGTGCCCCAGTGCAGCGGATGTCCCTGGCTGCCTTCGTTGGCAAGGGAAAAGGGTGGTAATCTAGTTTCCTGGATCCTGAAGCTCCAGCGCTAGCCAGTGCGAGAATGAGTGTGGCTTGCCCAGCCTTCCACTGGAGGATACTAGGTCACCAGAGGTGTGTGTCCGGATCCAAAGGTGACGAACCGAGTTGTCGCCTGCGTTATCGCATTTTAATGCGGGAGGATGCTCTGTAGGATCCAGATTTGGACTGGAACCAGCGGCTTTCTGACTCTGGATAGCCTGGCAGTGTGTACTGCACCACACCGTTGCCACACGCAGAGCTTTGATTGGTTAGGAGAAAAGACCATGTGTTGCTTATTGCTCCTGTTTGGTACACTGAGGGATACTCTTGTTCCATGACACAGTTTCTGCGTGTAGTGCACCACACTGTAGCCACTGCTGCCCTTGTGCATCGTTACAGCGTTTCTGGAAGGGGGCAGGGTCCCGTGAAGAAGTACGGGGGATGCCTTCACTTGCCGATACCCTATTTTCCACGGCATCTGGTCTGGGTATGGAGACTATACACAGCCAGATGGGAGCCACTGCCACCTTCAGGTTAGCTGACTTGGTGCAGGCTCCATTCGTGGCTAGCTGATCCCACAGACCAAGCACTGGTTGGTGACCTTGATATCCTGGTAGGTCGACGAGCGTCCTCGTCTGGAGGCCAATTTTGTCGCAGACAGGCATCAGGGGCTCTTTACCTGGGATCAGTGCAAAGCCGTCAGAAAACAGTGTATAGAGGAAGCACCGTGGAGTCCATGAGGGGCCCGGGTCTGCGTAGGAAGGCGAGGCAATCGGCTCAAGGAGCAGTCCGTCCATGCTGAACCGACGCGCAACTTGTGGAACGGCCCATGTTGTTGGTGTTGTGGAACGGCCCATGGCGAGTGACGAGGGAATCGTCTTGTAGACTCTGGGCTCTCACAGCGACTGGGGATGCAGTGGGGACCCATTAGTGCAAACTAGACAACACGAGGCAGAAAACCTTGAGTGCAAGGTACAGAACTGGAGCCAAGAACATCCGTGCTTGACTCCATGGCACAATGCAGCACCAGTGGGGAGAGCCCTCGGGGATTTCCCTGCATCGACAGACTGTGCCAGCTGGTAGCATGGCAAGGAGCCCTTCTCTGTTTAGATCGGCGCCGAGCAATGGCGCCCGAGATAATACCGGGTCATTCTGGGAGACGCCGCTCAGGGCAGAGCCGATGCTTGGAATGGCGCAGACGCTGCAGGGGAGGAGCCATTCCGGGAGACAGCAAGCAGGCCATTCTGGGAGACGCCGTGTCAACAGACCCATCGGCGCCGATGCCAATGTTTTCCTATACCTTCCTGCTCGGAGCAGAGCCGATGCTTGGAACGGCGCCGATGCTTGGAAACGGCGCCGACACTGCAGGGGAGGAGCCGAGCAATCAGGCCATTTTGATTGGATTGCCAACGGCCAATGGCGCCTTAGGGGGAGACGGAGGCTGTGATGTCATCGGCCAGATGACTGCCGTCCAGGAATCCTCACGGCCGCAGAAGAGAGGGCGGAGACTTGCAGGTCCAGGCAAGATGGCCGCCTCCATGGTCCCCCACGTGAGATGGGCCCGTGCAGAGGAAGGGGTGCGCCGAGCTGCAGCTGGCTGGGGACGGAGGCCCGCAGGCACGTCCTGGGCTGCCGAGTCTCTCAGAGCATGTCCTGGGCGCTCTCCGCAGCGGCTCCCAAGTCCGGGGCTGAAACCTCAATCGGCGGGATCCGCCTGTACAATCAGGCCGGGACCAAGATGCTGCGGCCAATCAGGCCGGGACCAAGATGCTGCGACCAAGGAGGCCAGAATCACTAGGAGTCCCGCATCGGCCAAGCTACGTCGTTACTGGGAGCTTGCGGCTGAGGATGGAGGCCCTGGGGCACATCCCAAGCGACGTCAGCTGCCGTGGAGGCATCCAAATATCAGGAGTGAGCAGTGCCCGATTGATCTTTTCGCGGCTCACGAGGGGCAGCTGTCCGTGCTGAAAGCTTAGACTGGAAGGATGCTGGAAGAAGCCAAAAACAAGCATTAATGCAGTTTATAACATACCTAAGGAAGGTGAGACTTATTCTTCTCGTTGTTTTAATGAGTTCTATAGTGCAATTTCAGTGGAGAGTAGAAGAAACCGTCTTGCTGGCAAGGCGGAAGAACTTAAACTGGCTAGCTAGGGGCGGGCCTGGGGGTGGGGCCAGTGGGCTCATGCTCAGAAGGGCGAAAGCCCTTCTGAGCTATGGAGAGTACTTCCGTCTCGGCGCCGTCGGATGATGTCACCAAGTGTGGCTGACTCATCCTGCTTGTCCATGGAGAATTTCTTTGCACTTCCCGAATGTTAAATAATTACTTCCCACGCTGTGATGTTTTCGTCGCAGTAAGAAAGACAATGTCGTGCTTCCTTCTAATGTGCAGTCCTAATGATAATTAGCTGAGACTAAGGAATAGCTGCATTAAATGTTTTAGATTAGTAAAACTGTACCTGTTTTGATTTTTCAAAACGAAACTTAAACCAGTTGAAGAAAGATTATTTTCCACTGGGTAAAACCCTTGTTTTGGTTAAATTAATCTTAATATACAATATAGAACATTGCTAATAGTTAAGTATAGAGTTTTAACCACTAATAAAGAAAAGTTCTTCTTGATTAATTCATTTAATATCCTTAATGAGGTTCCTCTTTTCCCCAAACATGTATATTTGATCATTAGAACACTCTTAGCTTGTGATCTCTACTAGCCCCTCCGTACTTAGCTGTTTATAATGGAGAGGGAATCTAGACTACTGGCATGCTGCCTGCTTGAGAAGAGCCAGGCTAAAGCACAGATAAGTGGTAGCAGAACTGCTCTCTTTCTCTTTGGCAGCTGCCAGCCTGCCTTTCAAGAACCTGAGATCACATTAGCAAGGGAAAACTTAAACCAAATGGGTGGGCTTATCTAGTTCATTAAGTTCTTATCCTGAATGGAATTAACAAATGAGATGTTACTGTTCTGACCTGAGGAAGGTTTTAACCTTCGAAGGCTAGTCCAAGAATATATTGAGTTAGTCCAATAAAAAGGTATCACTTTATTTCCTTTTTTGTTTATCCTTTAATCTAATTGTCAGATGGGATGTAAAATTTCTTTACTCCATCTTAGATCATTTTTATTAACAAAAATGGGACCACATTATTCTCTGTGAACAAGCAGGAAGAAATACACATGCATGGGTGATGTCCCCGATGGAGTCCTGCGCAGGAACGCTCCCCAGCTTCCATTGGAAGCTTTTAAGAGCCTCCATCACGCATTCGCGCCTGCCTTCCTGCCTGCTGCGGTGCCATCTTATCCTCTGTAAGATACAAAAGCTAGTAGCTAAAACAACTCCATGGGGAGATGGGAGGATTCTTCAAGAACACTCGATGCTTTTGGTCGTCAGGCCTTCCAAAACTTTATGCTAGCCTCCAGAGTTCTTTCATATATTTTTCACATGAGTCTAACACTCCAGGAAGTCACAGAGAAATTGTCTCTTTTGACCCCTTTTTTACCAGAGCCCAAGGCTACTGATTATTCCTTGCTCATCAATCACAGCCGGAATATATCTTGGTTCCTGTCTCGTGCTTCTATAGACTCTTTTGAGTCCGTTAGCAGATCCTCTGCTATTGCCATTGCAGCACGTCACAGAGCCTGGCTTGAAGCTTCAGACTTGAGCAGATGGGCACAAACTATACTGGCTCATTCTCCTTGTACAGGAGAAGGTCTCTTCAATAAGGAGGCTTTACGTCAGGTTGCTCAATGCTCCACTGACTCTCCTTCCACTAAAAACCATTCTAAGCCACCTCCTTCTTCAAAGAGTAGGAAATGTCCTACCAAACCTTCTTTCCCTAAGAAAAGAAAGTTTCATTCATCTCCTGCCCATCATTCGGCTGTACCTAAACAAGGGACGCCTCAGCCTAGTCTGAAGTCCTCCAGTTCTGGCCAGTCTCAGCATTCCCAGCAACCATAGGGGCCGGGAATTGTAACTTACACTTCACTTCTACATATTAGAAGTTTCTTCACTGTGCTTTTCTTTTCAGTGTACTAACCTGACGGGAAAAATTTTTTTTTGTTCAGGGACAACACACTTCTCCTCTTCTTACTCCCTAGAAGAGCAGTTGCAACTATCCCCTGATAGTTTCTATCCCAACTGAACATTTTTTCCTTCAGTTAACTTACCCTATGGGTACGTCACCCTCCAATCACTTGAGGGGTACCATACTGAACAGCTTCTCTGCCAAGCTCGTTCCCCAGACAGGGAGAAGAGATATCTCCTCTCTTTTCTTGTCTGTTTTTCTTTATTCAGCACAGGACAATCTCTCTGCTGTTTCCGTCAGCAGCTCTGCCTGCAGGAGTTACAGTAATTGTATTACTGGGACTTTTTCCAAGTTCCAGTCCCTTGTTCAAAATTTTGTCTAGCCTCAGTAGTGATTTCAAACTATCTTGGATCCTCCTACTCGTTTAGGCTTTCTCATATTATTCTAACCATCTCCTCTCCTAGGATATGGCAACACACCTGACTTCAGTCAGTTTATCTCATAGCTCTCCTGCACAATGCTCTCTGCAGTCTTCAGAGAAGCTTTCTACTATGAGGGCCTTGCTATAGAGCATTGACCTTGTCTCTGAAGTTTCTCTATTAGTAGGGAAAAACTTATAAACCCTTCCTATGCCTGTGAGGGTTCTCCACACCCCCTCTAGCCTGGGGTGTTAACACGAGATATCAGTTCTTCTGCGTGAAAATCCAAGGCTTCTGTTTACGCATGCTACCTCTGGGTCCTTCCATAGGTCCCTCTGGTATCTTCCCTGCGTTTCTCCACATCTACCATATCAGTGTTCTGTGGAACTCCCGCCTTGTTCTTTACAGATTCATATGTTCATCTGTTCTCACGCGAACATCACGGTTATCTGGTTAGATTGCCTTTCTGCATCCCTCAATCCATGAAAATAGATTCTCTATTCATATCCCAAGTGGGTTCACCCTCTTGTAGAGCACAGAATCTTTTTCTTTTATATTCCCCATGTACAATTATGGGGCTGGGTGGTAAACATGTATCTTCAACCTGTTGTCTTGTATGTAGCATCTCCATATATGTCTACATACCTATATCATTGCTCTGGTGGTGCTAAATCAAGCCCCACAAATTTACATATCTTCAGGTATATCAGATCTATATATATATATATATATATTTGATATATTTCACCACCCATATCCTAATATACACATCTGAACATCTGAACATATGTGTATATGTATATATATATATAAATATATACACATATTTTCCAGCCACATGTATATATCCCTATATATATATGTGTTTGAATGGGGCCTCTTAAGGGTTGATCTGTCTTACACACTATCACCCTTACTGTCTATACTACATGTTTTACCTCCTAGAGGTTTTAGACAGTCTGTCGCCCTACGTCCCATGCCATCTTACGATGCAGAAACTGTTAGACACCAATAACCTCTTTGGTGCTAACATCTCCATTTATTCTTTAAGTCCATGAAGCATCACGCTTCAATATTTTTTCCTATCTCTCGCCAGCTAGGAAAAACAGTGTACCTCTTTATCTTGAGTACACAACTGTTTTCCGTGGGAATAGGGGATTTTTTCCAGTTCCCCTCTTCCCGCCAGGACTGGGCTAGTTGTCCAACTCCGTCAGTCTTCTTTCTTTAGTCCTCAATGTTAATGACCTTATGCCTAAAGGAGTTTTCAGCTTTTCCCATAAAGCTTTCCATTGAAGACCTGACGTCAAATCCTACCCAGTTGACACCTGGACCATCTACTACCTCCAGGTCTGGACCTTCATCCTCACTACTGAGAGATCACCTTGAAGATTCCGCTACTGCTTATCCAGTAGACTCCATCATGCTTTCTACTTCCTACAATACAGTAGGTAAGCTGCATTTTTTAAGTGTACATTAAATGTCTTTTAATGCTACTCATCATGTCTACCAAGGACTCCTGTAGTTTGTAGAACCCTCTAGTCCTTGGCTATGCTGTTCTTTCCTCACAGCTCCTTTATTGTCAACTCCTACCCTCCATCCCACATTGGATGCCGGGGATTCCTGGAGTCAAAATGCACCCCTGATCCAGGCACTTGCATTTTTATGGGATCTCCCCCTGGCATCTCCAGCTAGGGAGTCCCCATATGTGAAGACTCATTCCTGCTTGTTCCTGGAGATAGCACAGTTACTTACCTGTAACAGGTGATCTCTGGGAACAGCAGGAATTAGTCTTCACAACCCTCCCACCTCCCCTAGGAGTTGCATCTTTTTTATCTTCTTCCTTTTCTCTCCTCGCCTTTGTCTCAGCTCTGAAACTCAACTGAAGAGAGGCTGTGGAGAAGGCGGGAAGTCACTGCGCAGGCGCGAGGGATGCTGCCAAAAGCTTTCTGATTGGAAGCTGGGCAGCATTCCCGTGCAGGCTCCGTCGGTACCGACGTACCCATATGTGAAGACTAATTCCTGCTGTTCCCAGAGATCACCTGTGACAGGTAAGTAACTGTGCTTTACAGGTGAGTAACTACGCTTTCTCTGTGAATAAGCAGGGAAAAGTCCTCACTTATGGAACTTCCAAGCTCCAAGCTACCAAACATGAAAAAAGCCCAACCAGAGAAACAGCATGTGCAGTCCCTCCTTGGGACTCGACTGATTCAATGTCCATGGCATACATCTTCATCAGGATGTCACCCATATCTGAGGACTTATTCCTGCTGTTCATGGAGAACACCTGCTACAGGTGAGTAACTATGCTTTATTGTTAACAAAACCATCAGAATCTCTCTAAATTAATAGCAGAAAAACAAGCAAAATGCATACCAATAGAAACAGTGTTGCAAAAATCATAATAAATTGATAGATGAGTTTCCAGAACAAGTGGATGAAGATGATGTGAAGGAAAGGTTTAGATGGACATGGAGATTGGAACTGAGACATCAAAGTCAGGATGTACACAATTTTGGTGGCATTTTAGAAAAGGCTCTGCCAAACACGAAGCCTTTTCTAAAATACTGCAGGAGTGCACGTGTGTTTGCCAATATGTGGAGCCAGAGAAGCCGTTTAATAATCTACACGTGGGAAAATCAGCAAAGGAAACTCGCCAGCTTACATGTGCAAGTTACGACATTTACACGCATAAGTCGGTATTCTGTAACTTCTATGTACTGGCGCTAGAGATGCTGCCATCTTTGTTTAATTTCAGTTTGAAGGAGGAAATAAACAAGGGAGAATTAAGGAGTATAACCCCTTTAACCCCATCTTTAAAAGGCTCGCTGAAATGAGCAATTTTTCAAAAGCTCTCATGCCAGCAAGCAGCTGTAAATCCCAACATGGACAATTTTGATCATACATGGTCATTCCCTATATGAAATGAGAAATGCATTTTGACCAGCCAAAGCCACTCCCCTGACATGCTCCTTGTAATTTCTCTGTATTATGGACAGCCATATATAAATTTAGCCCTTTCTAAAATTGCCATTTATACGTGCATGCCATTTCCCCATGTAAATGCCAGATTTTTCAAGTGGAAACTTTGAATAGAACTTCCCAAATAACCCACAAATTTGTATGTTAATATTTCATGCAATGATCAGTCAGTGACTGACTGACTGACGCTGGATGCCCAGCAGAATGGTTTTCCTGTGTGAAGGGTAATTTTATAAGAGTCTACCTAACTTGTGCAGCAGATATGCCCATAAGTGATGCCTGTTTTATAGAAAACGTCTATGTGCATAATTACCCATATAAAATTATCCCCTCCCTGGGAAAGCTCTGTATAAAGTTACACCTGCTTTGAGGCATTCACAACTTTACCCATTTTATTTTATCTGCTTATCTGTGTCCTGCCCTCACTTGGTTTGCAGCTTGTCGTGCTGTGAGGGCTTGTGTGCATCAGTAATGCAGAGGGCTAAGCTATTGGTAGTTTAACTACTGGCAGGGTCTCCCAGTAGTTAAACTACTGGGTCTCAGCTGAGGTGCCAGACCAAGACAAACCACCCATCTGGGCACCAGCAGAATGGGACAGTGTTGATGGTGGAGGATCACATTTCTGTGACGACAACACCACTAAACTTAAACTGCATGGAGGAAAGGTCCAGCAGTCTACTTCTGTATCTTGCCATAAAATCCCAATGGATAGTCACAACAAAACAAATTGCACTATAGTGCTGGAAAATGAGACCCTCAGGTCGGAAGGCACTCAACTAGCTACTGGGGAAGAGCTGAAGACTTTTCAGAGTAAAGCCAGCATTTATGATGTGGTTGGATCAAAGCCTTCGGGACATGTGACTGCTGATGTAGCTGCGCACAAAATGAGAGTCAGAAGCTGTAAAGATGTCTTACATATTGGAACATGGAATGTACGAAGCATGAACCAAGGGAAGTTGGAGGTGGTCAAGAATGAAATGGATCATGTATAACTTGATCTGTTGGGTATCAGCGAACTGAAATGGACTGGCATCGGGCACTTTGCATCAGATGATCACATGGTCTACTATGCTGGAAATGAAAGACAAAGAAGAAATGGTGTTGCATTTATAATAAAGAAGAAACTTGCAAGAACTGTAATGAAATACAATGCAGTCAGTGAATGCTTAATCTCTATTTGTCTACGAGGAATGCCTATCAACACAACTATAATTCAAGTATATGCCCCAACAACAGCTGCAGAAGAGGATGAAATTGAAGAGTTCTATGAACAAGTTTGAGGGGAAATTGACAGAACATGCAAACAGGATATCCTGATATTCATGGGTGACTGGAATGCAAAGGTTGACAACAAAGAAGAAGGCAAAGTGGTTGGAAAATTGGACTTGGCAACAGAAATTAAGCTGGAGAAAGACTGATAGAATTCTGCAAGACCAACGATCTGTTCATCTCAAACACCTTCCAGCAACATAAGCAGCGACTGTACACATGGACTTCACCCAATGGATTGTACAAAAATCAAATTGACTACATCTGTGAAAGTCAACGATGGAAAAGCTTTATAACATAAAAAAAGACAAAACCTGGAGCTGACTGTGGTACAGATCATCAACTACTAGTATGCAAACTCAAGCTAAAGTTGAAAAAGAGCAAACCACTCATGAATACAGCAAAATATGACCTTGAGAATATACCACTGGAATTTAAAGACTGCCTGCAAAATCGATTTGCTGCTTTAGATATAAATGACAGAGCTCCAGAAGAGTTATGGAATGACATCAAGAAGGTTGTGTTGGAAGAAAGCGAGAAGTCTCTACAAAAGGTGAAGAAGCAAAAACGGCCAAAATGGATGATGAAAGAAACTCTGAAAATTACCCAGAAACTCAGAGAAGCTAAAGCCAGAGGAGAAAGAAAGACAATAACAGAGCTCAATGGAGATTTCTAACATGCAGCAAGACAGGACAAGGAAAAGTACTACAATGACACATGCAAGGAAATAGAAGCAGAAACTATTAGAGGAAGAACAAGATTGGCTTTCCTAAAGCTACTAGAGTTAAATTAAAAATTCCAGCCTCAAATTGGAATGTTACAAGATGCTCAAGGTTCTATGTTGAATGATCCTGAGAAGCTCAAGAAAAGGTGGAATGAATATTCAGAGTTTTTATATGATAAAGATCAAGTGGACGAACAGCCATTTCAATCTGTACCTTATGATCCGGAACCATTGGTGATGAAAGAAGAAGTTGAAGCAGCATGGAAAGCCTTATCAAAGAACAAGCACCAGGCATTGATGGCATTCCCATAGAAGTGTTTCTAATGGTTTACACAGTCAAAAGCCTTGCTATAGTCGATAAAGCACAAATAGATATCTTTTTGGTACTCTTTAGTCTTTTCAAGGATCCATCTCACATTTGTGATGATGTCTCTTGTTCCTCGCCCTTTCCTGAGCCCTGCTTGCACTTCAGGTAGTTCTTGTTCCAGGTATGGTTGTAATCTCTGTTGAATAATCTTCAGTAGAACCTTGCTGGCATGTGGGATCAGAGCGATTGTGCGATAATTTCCACAGTCAGTTGGATCACCTTTCTTTAGTATTGGTATAAACGCAGATCTTTTCCAGTCAGTTGGCCATGATGTTGTCTTACAAATTTCTTGGCAGAGCCTTGTAAGTACGGTAACAGCTGCATCAGATTGCTGTAATTGTGGGCCACATTAAGAAGCATGGGTATACCAGAACACCTAATCGTTCTCTTGCACAGTCTGTACATTGATCAAGAAGCAACAGTTTGAACAGAACAAGGAGAAACAGAATGGTTTAAAATAAGCAAAAGTGTAAGACAAGGCTGCATACTTCCCCCCCTACCTGTTTAATTTATATGCTGAACAAATCATCAGAGAAGCAGAATTGTATGAAGACAACAGAGGTGTGAAGATTGGTGGAAGACTCATCAACAACCTTCGCTATGCTGATGATACCACATTACTTTTAACAGAGAAGATATTCCACCCTTTTAACAGAGAAGATATTCTAAAGAGGACACAGAATCTATTTGACCCTCCTCTTCAAAGCCTCGATGACATGGTCGCCGCTTTGAACTCAAGCCTAGATGCCGTGATCCACTCACCTACCACGAACAAAGCACCACATAAGAAAAAGAATGCCCCATGGTACTCCCAAGAACTACGTAATTCGCTCCTTCAACTCAGACGACTTGAGAGACACTGGCGACGTTCAAGAACAGCTGAGAGCCATGAGGCATTCACAGCACAATTAGGAAAACATCGGTTATCTGTAGCATCAAGTATGAAACAATATCATGCAAAAAGACTACAACGCTCCTTGAACAAACCCCATGAGCTTTTCCAAATTGTGAAATCTCTAGCAAAGGAGCCATCTCAAGAGAACTTACCCTACCCAGACTCACAAGAATATGCTTATTACTTGCGTAAGAAAAGTAATCAGCTTGCCCACACTGCTAAGTCCCCCATACCAGCCAGCCTACCTTTCTCCATCCCACAACCTCCTCTTGGTCATTTCTTGAGTGGGTCCCAACACACTATCACATCATTTTCTACTCCATCTGACAGAGTCATTCAAGACACTATCCTAAACATAAACACTACAACAGCACCCTCTGATCCGTGTCCAGCTCCCTGGATAAAGGCCCTGCGTGCCGAGCTCAGCCCATTCCTATCCAAATTGATTGATGTATCGTTCTCTACTGGAACATTTCCTCGAAGCCTGAAACAGACGGCTATCAGACCACTCCTAAAAAACAGTAAGTTGGACCCTTCGATGATGGAATCCTACAGGCCTATCTCCAGCATACCTCTCCTATCGAAAATCATTGAAAAGATTACCCAACGCCAATTACAAGATCACATAGATACTAATGCACCCCTGCATCCCTGCCAGCATGGATTTCGCGAAGCACATGGTGTTGAAACATTACTCACAACCTTATTCAACACCATAACCTTAGGTCTCGATAACATCAGACAAGGCTTTGCACTGATCTTCATGGACATTGCTGCTGCATTCGACACCGTAGACCACGAAGTTCTCCTGCTACGCCTCAGAGAGAAGGGAGTTCAAGCTTCAGCTTTGTCATGGTGCGCTTCATACCTCACTGATCGCTGGCAACATGTCCGTTCTGGCCCCTCCAACTCCGATTCCTTCCCCCAAACTAAAGGTGTTCCATAGGGCTCATCTCTATCCGCCTTGCTATTCAATGTCTATATGCAACCCATTTGTGATCTCATCCAATCATTTAATATCAACTGCTTGGTCTATGCTGACGACGTCTTGATGTACATGCCAATTTCGACAGAACATCTTGAACTATCCCCACTTATCAGGTGCTTTGACGCTGTCACAGACTGGCTAAATGCACAAACGCTTAAGTTAAATTTCAAAAAGACAGAAGCCCTCTTCGTAACCAGGAATCCGGCTTTTACTCCACCCCTGTCTATCAAGGTTCGCGACGCAGAGATCATATGCAAGACTACAGTAAGATACCTAGGTATAACGCTTGATCAGCAACTTAATATGAAGGCTCATATCAAAAACATAACAAAGTCGGTGTACCATAAAATCCGGACCCTCCGCAATCTGCGTCAACTGTTAGAACCTGATGACTTCCGAACTGTCTTTCAGGCCCTAATAATGCCTCACTTTGACTATGCCAGTGCAATCTTGTATGGTCTACCTAAGTGCACGACTAACCCCTTACAACTTGCAATGAATTCAGCTGCAAGAATCCTTCATGGAACCTCAAGAAGTTCTCATATTACCCCAATACTAAAACAATTGCACTGGCTACCCATACAAGCCAGGATCTCATTCAAGATCCTAATTATGACCCATAAAGCCATCAATAAATACCCTGCTACTGCCATTACTGATCTAATTTCAATCACACCTCCCAATCGAGCAAGGAGATCGAATGCCGCAAATACTCTCATATTACCTAAGGCTAGCACGAAGTGTTCTCAATTCACTAGATCCAGAGCCTTCTCTTTCTTTGCTCCATCCTGCTGGAACGCACTACCAGCAACTATCAGAACCATCAGTGAACTCTCCCAATTTAGGAAGGCACTGAAACGGCACCTCTTTCTTCATCACTACGATGATGCAGTCTTCTCCCCACACTCACCCACTCTCACATCTCAATGCAGCACCTCAAACTCATGCACGTCACATTCCCAGACTGATCACTCGCAATCACACCTTCCCCTCCAACCACCATGAGAAACTTATGCAGTGC
Source organism: Ichthyophis bannanicus (assembly GCA_033557465.1). NCBI lineage: Eukaryota > Metazoa > Chordata > Amphibia > Gymnophiona > Ichthyophiidae > Ichthyophis > Ichthyophis bannanicus. The sequence goes on from CM066038.1 coordinate 400,935,282, forward strand.
CGCATAACTCATTATATTGTTGCATAAAGTAGACTGTATTTATTCATCGTGTCTCCTTGTTAAGGGACTGGTTATTTATACCCTATTTTACCTGTTATACCTGCTTAATGCATACCCAAGTTTAATTTTCCTGTTTAATGTATACCCAAGTTATTATACCTGTTTCACTGTAAGCACAAATCACGAAATTGAGATGTGCAACTCTTATGTTCATTGTAAACCGCACTGATGTCGAATAGCGCGGTATAAAAGAGACTGCAAATAAATAAAATAAATAAATTACTGGTTGAAAGTGAAGATGATCTGAAACATTTGCTTCTCACAATCAAAGAGCATAGTCTCAAAATGGGCCTGTACCTTAATGTAAAGAAGACAAAGATCATGACAACTGACAAAATCAACAAGTTCATTGTTGAAGGAGAAGAAATTGAAATCGTGGACAACTTTAACCTACTTGGATCAACTATCAATAAAGAAGCAACAAGCAGTCAAGAAATGTGACGCATTGCTCTTGGCAGAATGGCTATGAAAAACCTAGATGAGATTCTCAAGAGCAGAGATGTCTCTCTCAATACAAAGATTCGACTTGTTCAGGCCATGGTATTTTCAATAACATCATATAGATGTGAAAGCTGGACAGTGAAAAAGATAGACAGAAAGAAAATTGATGTCTTTGAATTATGGTGCTGACAACGAATACTGCGTATACCATGGACTGCCTGAAGAACAAACCAGTCAGTACTAGAGGAGATCAAACCTAAGCTTTCTTTAGAAGCTCAGATGACAAGACTTTGACTGTAATACTTTGGACACATCATGCGAAGCAAGAGATCATTAGAGAAAGACATCATGCTTGGCAAGATAGAAGGTCAACGCAAAAGAGGAAGGCCAGCAATGAGATGGATCGATACAATGACAGCAGCTACGGGTACCAGTCTGTCAACAATGAGCTGCCTGACTGAATACCGAACACAATTTAGGACAACTATCCAGAGAGTTGCCATGAGTCCACACCGACTCGACGGCACTTAACAACAACATCTGTGTCCTGCATATGAAATATGTGCATAAGTCCAAACCCCTTCCCCCAGGAATATCATTAAAACCTTTGCATATAGCGGGTATATGCACATAAATGACGCACATATATTATGGGTACATTTATAAATGCTTATGTCTGCATGTAAAATTAGTTGTTTAAAAGATAACATTCAAAAACCAATTTAGCCATGAAATAGCAGGGCAGACTAAATAGGCCATGTGGTCTTTTTCTGCCATCATGTTTTTATGTTTCTTACCTGGGTACTTTTTAAAACAATATTTATAGCCCGCATAAGAACATAAGAACATAAGACATGCCATACTGGGTCAGACCGAGGTCCATCAAGCCCAGTATCCTGTTTCCAACAGTGGCCAATTTAGGTCATACGTACCTAGCAATATCCCCAAAAGACACAGGTTCCACAATGCTTGTACTGGGTCAAGCATTGATATCCTGGGTCCCTTTTTAATAGTGGTTTATGGACCTTTCCTCCAGGAACTTGTCCAAATCTTTTTTAAACCCAGCTATACTAACAGCCCTTACTACATCCTCCGGTAACAGATTCCAGAGTTTGATTACACGTTGAGTGAAAAAATATTTTCTCTTATTTGTCTTAAATAGTTTACCCTGTAGCTTCATTACATGTCCCCTAGTCTTTCTATACTCTGATAGCGTAAACAATTGATCCACGTTTATCCGTTCCACTCCATATCAGTAATTTCTAGATGGGTTACATAAAAACATAAGAAATAATAAACCACACAAATAACACATGTATAAAATAATCAGTAATATGCAGAAATTTGCTAAAAGAACGTTCAAAAGCTCTTGTTAAAATTTACCCACCTTTTCTCCAGGAGCAAGCAGGAAGTCAGTCCTCACATATGGGTGACATTGGTGCCGACAGAGCCCTCATAGAAGCATTCCCCCAGCTTTCAAAGAAAGCCTTTGGGAGATGCCACCACGCATGTGTGGTCCCCTTCTTGCCCAAGGGTGCCATCTTGCTCAGTCTCCTTTTTTCCGCGGAGCCCTTCAGATGTCAGTCTGTTTTCCCCAAGAAAAAGTTGATTATCTTGTACCCGAGTTTCATACTCTCCTCCGGGTGTGTACCGGTACTCTTCTCCCCACCCAAGCCCGCTGCTCTGGCATCGAGTCTCGGGTCTGTATATTTTTTCTCCTTGGTGCCTTTGTGCCTTTTTTCCGACTGGCTACACTGCGGGTCTTCAACCTGGCTGGGGTCCTTTCTTCTCCCATGGCTACCAGTGGCTTTAAGAAGTGTGATCAGTGTGCAAAAATCATATCCCTCACCAACACACACAACTGCTGCCTATGCTGTCTAGGGCCATACCATGACCCCGTCTGCGATCTCTGTAAAAAGATGTGTTCCAAGGACCTAAAGAGCCACCAGCAGCAGCAGCACGACAAGTTTTTCCCAGAGTCCCCAGTGCCTCCAAAGGCCAAGGCCCCATCTGAAGCCTTGGACTCCCGCAGTGCCCCCACGGACCACGGTCAACACCGTAGGTCTTCAGAGAGGGGGATTCCCTCGAGGGAATACAAGAGGAAGAAGAAACCATTGAAGGCAACGTCCCTGGATGGTTCCGGCAGGTTGGGTAAGCCCCAAGTCAGGTCCCACAGTCCACGATGCTTGTCCAAGGGTTCGGAGTGGGAAGGGCCCACCAAGGTCGCCTGCAAGGAATTGCACAAAGATCAGCCTCGGATGCCAGAGCCCATTCTTGTTGAGGACTCCCCCCTCTGGGGAACCGGCACCAGGCTCGAGTTTCTCGGTGTCTGCGCCGAGAGCTGCGGAGCCTTCTGGACTGGAAACCAGAATTGCAGCCCTGGAGCGCTGCCTTTTTGCCTTCATGGACCAGCAGCAGGTGTTGTTGTCCGGTACAACTGGTTCCTCCACTCAGACCACTGGGACCTCGACGTTGAGGACGTCCCAGAGGCTGAGCTGATCCTTGAGACCATATGGCCTCGAGTCGATCCTCGGCTGAGGTCTAGATCTGAGTCCCGTTCCGTGGGACCGAGGTCTTCCCTGGCTAGTGCATGTGGCACCAGCCATGGGGCCTCCTAGGGATGCGGGCAGGACTTTGTCCCGGAGTCCGCGAGCCGTCCTTCCCTCGAGTCTTCGACCGACTACTTGGAATGGGAGACTTAGGACAAGGAATCCCCAGACACCCATTGCCACTGCGACATCCCCTCAGACTCACCAACCTCCAAGCCCCGGTATCAGTCCCTGCCCGAGAACATGGCATTCCTTGACTTCGTGCAGGACATGTCAAAGACTCTATCATTCCCAACAGAATCGGATGAGGACCCTCAGTCGGAGGAACTAGAAATCCTCCAATATGAGGCCCCACCGAGGGAATCGCTCACCGTGCCCATTTCACCCATCCTGGAAGAGTTAATGCTCCGTATGTGGGAAACACCGGAGTCGGTGCCCATCCGTGAGCATACATCTTGACTCGATGTTTCTGGTTCGCCGAAGCCCTGGTTTCCAAAAGACACAGCTGCCGCATAACTCCGTGGTGGTGGAATCAGCCATGTGTTGGCTGAAGTGCCAGAAGATGCACTCCTATGTTCCCCCAGCCCACAGTAGAAAGTGCTACTAGGGCTCGATGTGCCTCGGCTGGATCCAGGCCTATTAGTTGTGCATGGGCATGTACCTGAGAGACCTGGAGAGACAAGCAGGATGGAATCTGAATACCTTTTGGGAACCCGACAGCTACTTGAGACCTGGATTGGCCACTGTTGGAAACAGGATACTGGGCTTGATGGCCCCTTGGTCTGACCCAGTATGGCGTATCTTATATTCTTATATTTTTATGGAGTTGCCTTGATGGGAGAAGAGCCCATCCTCCAGAACATTGGAGGGACACCGATAGCCTACCAAGAGCCGAGTTCAAGCTGCCAATATCCCTGTACAGTTATCAGGTCCAACAGTCCAAGTCGCTGAGGTCCTGGCACCTTCAGAATTGGCAGCCAAGGAGAAGTGCGTTTTGCAGGCTCTCGAGGAACGCATTGTGGTGCTCCTCTTGGCTGTGCAGCATGCCGGGGCCTCAACGTCGGCTGCATCAGCATCAGCATCAACTGCTGTGCAACCAATCCTTGAGACGTATGCTTTGCCTGAGGGAAATGCATCGACACTGAGGCATCAAAGTGCTCTGACACCGGTGCTTGCCCAGCTGATATCACTCTCTAGTGATTCAGGGTCCGATGCACTCTCGAAATTTAGAAGAGCATCAGTGCATCATCGTTCCTAATCCCCAAGGGTCAGGAGAGAGATTCAGGCAGAGACTCAGAAGTACTTTGACTTCCTCTCTGAGTTGGATTCAGAAGGCTAGATGACAGATGTGGAATCCAATGTCTTGTTGGAGGGCAGGTCTCCTGAGCTTCCATTGGACCCTTCTCCACTTCATGAGCTGTGTAAGTCCCTTCCTGAGGACATGACCTTCCAGGATTTTGTAAAGGACATGGCCAAAGCCATACCATTTTCTTTGGAGAGTGAGGATGAGCCCAGGGTAGAAGAGGAGTACTCTTCAGCCCCTAAAGACGTAGTGACAATGCCCATGCACCGCATCCTGCAGAGAGTACAGATGAGAATATGGGAGAACTCCCTCACTGTACTTCTGGTCAGGAGAAGGTTTGACTCCATGTACAGAGTTCAGAAGGCTCCCGGATTTGAGAAGCCCCAATTTCCACATCATTCCTTAGTGGTTGAGTCTGCCATTAAGAGATTCAAGTGTTCCAAGACTCATTCCTCAGCACCCCCAGGGAAAGAAGTACAGACATTGGACTCTTTGGGGAGAGGGTATTTTCAGTGTTCCATACTAGTAGCCCACATGGCCTCTTACCAGCTCTATATAGGCCTGTTTTTAAAGAACATCATGTGTGACCTTGATGATTTGTCCCAGTATCTCCCTCCAGAGAAAATAGAACAGTACCGTTCTCTGGTGGCTCACGGCAAGGATTGCTCGTAGTTCATGGTCCAAGCAACTTATGATATCTTCAAAAGGGCATCGAGAACTTCTGCCTTGGGTATTGGTGCCTGGAGACTTCGCCTGGCTCTGGTCCTCAAACCTAGAACAGTCAGTGTAGTACAAACTTGCTGATGTGCTGTGCTGTGGAGAGAATCTTTTTGGAGAACAGGTCAGAGAGAAGGCTGGCTTCATCAAAAAGCAGCATGTCACCCTTTGTAATCTCTCAAGGTGCACATCTGAGCCGACCTATCACAGGAGGCACCAAGGAGGGGGCGAAAAAAGGGCCTATTAGTCTCATAGGCATAGGTACTTTCCTGGATCCCAAACCTCCCAACCCAAACCGGTTCCTCGCCCACAACCGCGATGAGAGAATCCTGAGAAAGCCCAGCCTGCTCCTCAGCCAAAGCCTGGAGTGGGGTTTTGACTGGTTCCTTTGGAGCATATCTACTCTACCAGTAACTACAGTGGAGAACCTTCTGGTTGGGGGAAGGCTCACTCATTTTGCCAAAAGTTGGCCCCTCATATCCTCAGACACATGGGTTCTACAGATAGTCAAAAGTGGTTACAAATTACATTTATTCGATCTACCTCCAAATTGCCTCCTGAGGGAGCATCACCTCGACCCTCTGCATCAGGAACTGCTTCAGAGAGAAACCACTTCCCTCTTGACAGCTCTCGCGATCAAGCTTGTGCCACTGGAGCAAAGAGAGCAAGGGTTTTATTCCAGTTATTTTCTGATTCCCCAAGAAAACAGGAGGATACTGTCCCATCCTGGACCTAAGAGACCTGAACACATACTTGGTAAGAGAAAAGTTCAGAATGATTTCTCTAGGCACCCTACTTCCTTATCTTCAAAAAGGAGATTGGCTATGCTCCATGGAGCCTAAGGATGTGTACACCCACATACAGATACATCCCGCTCACAGTAAGTATCTCAGATTCATTTGTGGGGGACAACACCAGTACCGAGTGTTGCCTTTTGGCCTAACCTCAGCATCTTGCATTTTCACAAAATGCCTCATGGTTGTAGCTGCTTACCTCCAGACGCTAGGAGTGTTTGTCTTCCCCTATCTGGATGATTGGCTAATCAAGATTACCACTCTGGAAGGAGTTCAAGAATTAACACAATTGACCATTTGGATGTTGGAACTGCTAGGGTTTGTTATAAATTATCCAATTTCCACCTTCAACCCCCCCAACATTTGGAATTCATAGGGGCACTGTTCGACACGACTCAGGCAAGAGCCTTCCTTCTGCACCACTGACTGCACAGGCTGACATCACTAGTGCAGGAGACTCGATTCAGCAAGTAACAGCTTGCAAAATGTTGACTGTACTAGGCCACATGGCCTCTACAGTGCATGTCACACATTATATGAGGCAGACTCAGTGGACCCAGGCCACAGATTGACTCGATCATCTCTGTATGTCACCAATCCTTTCACCCAGTCACTGCATTGTTGGACAGTCCAACAGAATTTTCTCAGATGTCTTCCCTTCCAAATTGCTCCACCACAAAACGTTTTGATGACAGATACCGCCAAACTCAGTTGGGGAGCTCACCTTGACGGGTTTCATACTCGGGGCGATTGGTCCATCCAAGAAAGTCTCCATCAGATCAATTTCTTGAAATTAAGAGCCATAGCAAATGTTCTAAGGGCTTTCCGACACTGGCTGGCCAACCAAATTGTCCTGATTCAGACCAACAATCAAGTCACAATGTTTTACGTCAACATGCAGGGAGGAACCAGCTTGTACCTCCTGTGATGGGAAGAAGTCAGGTTGCAGAAGACCTTTGGCAGAATGAGTCAAGTCCTCCAACCACATGAATGGACACTGGACAGGAAAATGGTGGCCTGTAGCTTTCGGGAATGGGCACTCCCTCAATAGACCTTTTTGCCATGCCGCAGAATGCCCAGGTTCTGTTCCAGAGTAAGATCACACAGCAGACTAGCTTTCCTCCTACATTGGGGGGAGGGTCTTCTATATGCATATCCTCCAGTCCCTCTCATTGCAAAGACCCTCCTAAAGCTCAATCAGAAAGAAGCTTGATGATTCTCTTCGCTCCCTACTGACCCAGATAACCGTGGTTTCCTCTCCTGCTACAGCTCTCCAGTTAGGAGCCACTCCGGTTTGGCCATGCGCCAGATCTGATTTCACAAGAAGACAGGATGATGCTGCATCCCAGCATCTAGTCCTTGGCCCTCATAACATAGATGATGAGAGGCTAGTATTGTCTTAACTCAACTTGCCCGACAGTATAACTGATGTCCTTTTGGCCTCTAGGAGGATCTCCACGAGAATTTGTTTTTCCTGTAAGTGGAGGAGGTTTGCTGTCTGGTGTGAGGACCAAGCCTTAGATCCTTTTATTTGTCCCACACAAAAACGTCTTGAGTACCTTCTACACCTCTCCGTTAGGTCCACCTCAGTGCATTTGGAGCTTATCATAAAGGTGTTGAAGGAAAGTCCATCTCGGTACAGCCGTTAGTTGTTCGCTTTATGCAGTGGTTGCTTCTCTTTAAGCCTCCCTACAAACCTCCCGCAGTATCTTGGGACTTCAATGTGGTTCTTGCACAGCTCATGAAAGCTCCGTTTGAGCCGCTCAATTCCTGCCCTCTGAAGTTTTTGATCTGGAAAGTCTTGTTTATGGTGGTGGTCACTTCAGCATGCGGCATGAGCGAGCTTCACATACCGGGCTACCTGGGCATGCCCAGAAAGGCTCACCTTTCTGAGCTCTAGAGAGCACTTCCGTACCTATGGCGCCGCCCGGAGGACGTCACCATGTGTGGCTGACTTATCCTGCTGTCCACGGAGAACTCCCGTTACAGGTAAGTAACCCCGTTTTCTTGCACAGCTCATGAAAGCTCCGTTTGAGCCGCTCAATTCCTGCCCTCTGAAGTTTTTGATCTGGAAAGTCTTGTTTATGGTGGTGGTCACTTCAGCATGCGGCATGAGCGGGCTTCACATTCTAGTAGTTCATCCACATTATACCAGATTCCATCATAATAGTGGTCCTCTGTACTCATCCTAAATTCCTTCCGAAAGTGATAACAGATTTTCATCTTAATTAGTCAATTGTTTTGCCAACATATTTCCTGAGACCTCATTTATTTATTTATTTAACCTTTTTTTTTTTAAATTCCACTTTTCACCAGTTCAGAGTGGTGCACATTTAACAGGGATTTCACTTAGTTACAATAAACAATGACTTATGTGCAGAAGTAAACAGTGTGAACAAGGAACATCAGGACTATTGATTGAGCATGATGATTAGCTGTTTACATTGGACGTTGCATCTATACATTTAGATGTCATGAAGAGGGGAGGGGTGGGGCGGGTGGGATAACAGAGGCTGTCAGGGGGAGGATAAAGGGATTCATGCCCACAATGGGGAAGCTTCGTTCTACATGTTGGACAGCAACAAACCTTAGCCTTCTACTGGAGCGGACAAAAGTCCATAGAAAGTCCATCTAGCTCTTTGTTTCTTTTGACCCTGCTGTCTTTCAGTTTGTCTAGCAGACTGCATCTCTTTCACTTATGCCCAGGTGGTCTGAGCCTTGATGGTCATGTCACAGCTCACAATGTCAAAGCTATGGCTGCGTTGATGGTCAACTTGCCCTTGGTCTCCATGGAAGAGATCTGCAGAGCTGCAACTTGGTCTTTTGTTCACTCATTCAAATTTCATTACTGTTTGGACAGGGATTTCCAACATGACAGCAACTTTGGCCAATCTGTACTACGGAATCTCTTTGGGGATTGAAATCCAACTCCATCCCCCCTATGCCCATTCTATTCTGTCCACGCTTCCAAAAAAAAAAAAGGGAGAGAATCACCACTGTTGGACATAGTTTTTTGTATCTTGAGTTGCTAAGGCCTATTGCCATTAGGCAGACAAATTGTTGCCCCTGTTGGGTTTATCTGCATTCTCCTAATTTTTCAGTAGCCTGTAGCTAGGGAGTCCCATATGTGAGGACTTATTCCTACTTGTCCGTGAAGAAAAGGTAGTTACTCACCTGTAGCAGATGTTCTCTGTGGACAGCAGGAATAAGCCCACACAATCCTCCCACCTCCCTGAGGAGTTGTATTCTGCTACAGCTATACTGTCAGTCTACTTTAAGATGGTGCTGTGGCGGCAAGCGAGAAGGAGGTGTGCAGGTGAGATGTAATCTCCTAAAAGCTTTCAATAGGAGCTAGGGAGCATTCCCACCTGGGCTCTGTCGGAGGATGTCATCCGTATGTGAGGACTTATTCCTGCTGTCCACAGAGAACACCTGCTACAGGTGAGTAACTAACCTTTTCCATGTTACTTCCAACCATCCCCATATTACTTCCATCCCTCCTCTCGGCTCCAGGACACCACGTGGCACCAATCGAGCGTCGGGGTGAAGGCTGGAGCTGCTCGCCCCTCCCACTTCCACCACCAAGGCCCAATCGGGGCACCGCCAGAGCCAGCGGGACTTTTAAAAATGCAGCCGGCAGGCGTGCCCACACCTGAGGGCCTCGCCAGAGGGCCCTTTGGCACGGCACGATGGTGGGGCTCGCCCCCACGAACGCCAGCTTGAAGACAACCGAGCGACCCTGATTCCACCTCTGTAGGGCATGCATCTACCGCATGGTGATGAAACACCAGCAGACTTTTATGGTTGCGTTCTCCTCCTCCTCCCCACTTCAACAACTAAGAGCTGACCTGATCTGAGGCAACCTAACCACAAGAAACATCACCATGTAAGCATCCTCTAATGTAACCCTTGATGTGATGAATGTAACCCATGATGCCCAGCCTGCTTGGAATGTATGTATTTATATATACTCTTTGTGTAGTTGATGCACAGTAGTACTAGTAGTAGTTATGGGAGACAGCCAACCTGGTTTTGCCCTAGCTAGATTGCTACTCTGTGTGTAGTTCTGTTGTCTTAATTAGATTGTAAGCTCTGATGAGCAGGGACTGTCACTCTCTATTTGTCTGTACAGCATTGAACAAGTTGGTCTCTGGATATGTGGTCTATAAACTGTTTTAATATAAAAATAAAAATTCATAGATGCCTCTACATTTTTATAAAATAGGTGCCCCCATCTAGGTGACCTGTTAGAAGTTACCCTCAAAAGTAGCAAAATTGCCGCTTATATATGTAAGTAGCGCTATGTACAGGTGCAAAGTCAAAATGATGCTGATCTATTTTTGAACATTTTCCTTTGCAAAATAGCTTCTGAAGTGTGCCAGCAAATATACATGACTTTTTGGGCAGTGTTATGTGTATTTTATAAAAGGTGCTATATTCAGTGAGCCTTTTATAAAATATGAAGGGTTCCTTTTCGTCCCTCTAGTCCAGTCCCGGAATCATAGAGTTTAGAATCTCCTCCAGCAGCCTTGGAAACTTAATGACATCACAGCTCTTCTCTCTCTGGTATAAATAGGCAAGGACCGCCCCCTTCCACCAGTACTTCAGTCTCCAAGCAGCTGAGGAGATTCTGGGCCTAGGGATAGGCCCAGCACAAATAGGCAGAGCTAGGAATTTTTTCTTTGTTTTCCTTTTCTAATTCTTGATGCTTTTTGTTTGGTTGCCTTTCTAAAATAAATAGCCACTTTTTTGCTTCCCTCTGGCTCCAATCCTGCTTCCTCCTTTCTCCCTCAATTTTCCCTCTCGTGGGGGGGGGGGGGGGGCTGCCCCTTGGTAAGAAGGAGCAGCTTTACAGAGCAGAAGAAGTAGCCTCCCTGCTCCCGAACCCGCAAGCAAGGGTGAGGAGCAGGTGGAAGGCTTAGCCCCAGCCATCTCTAAGGGACAGTGAGATTGGTGGTGGGAGCACCGTTGGAGCTGAAGCCACGAGCAGGCTGAGCTCCGGCGCGTGTCTGCCTCATTGCAGCACCTCAGGTTGAAGCAGGGAACTGTAAGTAGGTCTCGCCGACTTTAACGGCGTTTTTTCTTTCTTTTTGAATTTTCTTTTACTTGTTTCTTGGAGGGGAGTTGAGAGGGAAGTCCCTGCCTCAGCGGGGGATCTCATTAAGGAGTTCTTTGCCCTCCGGACACTTTTTTGCTGCGCGGGAAAAGTCCCGGCGGCCATTTTGAAAACCGTGGGTTTTTTTATAGTGGCTTTTTGGAAGCATTTTAAGCCTCGTTTGCTGCAGACCTGTTATAGGCTCATCAGGCGCTTACAGAGTGTTGGCCTGTTGGGAAAAAAAAAAGAGAAGTTCAAAGGGAAACGAGCTATGCTGTACTTTTCCCTTATTGAAATATTGAGCAGGTGTATCTAGGCTGTTTTTTGCAGGGCTCCAACCTGGAGAGAGCCCTTCCTTCCGGGGCTGGCGGTCAGGGCCAGCAGAGGGGAGGGGGAGTTCCCGGGGTGGTTTAGAGCAGTTCTTTGAGGCGGCTGCTATGCCTGCAATTCCACGCTGTCTACTGTGTGGCAGGAGGAAAAGTTCAGTGCTGGAATCAGGAGTCTGTGTCCCTTGCTCCCTAGAGGCGCAGCATATGGACGAAGAGCCGGGACAGCCCCTAGCAGGCTGGAAGGCTATTCGTACAGGCGCTGAGGCACTGTTATCTCCGTCTCTAGATCCTGAGGAGCCAGTGCTGGGGCCCTCCTCGGGCGGCGGCTCCGCTGGGTCACAGGAGCAGGGACAGGTGGGGGAGGCAATCGGGATTCCGCCAAACTTCGTTGCCTTGAGGCAGCAGGCTTTTGCCTTCCTTCAGCCTGCGATGTTGGCTCTTCCTCATGGACCCCAGAGTCAGAAGCGCTCAGCCTCTGGTTGGTTCGGGAAACGGTGCTCCGGTGGCTAAAAAGTGTAGGGCCACTTTGGAGGGTCCCGTGCCTTACCTCGCTGAGGACCTGAGCGAGGGGAACGCCAATGAGGGAAGAGTTCTCGGAAGATGAGCTGGAAGACGGAGAGTTGCCTGACTCGGAGCAGCAGTGCTGGGTAGTCAGAGACTTTTGGTGTGAAGGGCTTCCAGCCCTGATTTCGGAGACACTATAGACACTAAACCTGCCTTCCAGCGAGGAAGCAGCGGAAGAGACATTAGAAGATCCGCTGTTGCAGGTGGTGCGGACATCCCAGAGAGTGTTTCCCCTCCATAGGGTATTTCGGAATATGATACAGGAAGAATGGGATTTGCCAGAGGCGGCCCTGAAGGGGGCTAGAGCGTTGGCTCGCCTTTATCCGCTCGCGAACCGCGATAGGGAGCTGTTTCGTTCTCCAAAGGTAGTTGCGGCGGTATCGGCGGTCACTCAGAAAACCACAATTCCCGTGGAGGGGGACTGCAGCGCTGAAGGATGTTCAGGATAGGAGGTTAGACACTCTGTTGAAGCAGGTGTTCGATGTTTGCACGCTGTCCATGCAGACCGGCTTCGGTGGCACGTGGCTGTTTGAGGTGGTCCCAGAGGTTGCAGGAGACCATCTGGAAGGGCAGCTTGAAGATGCCACGCGACTGGAGTCGGGAACCGCGTTCTTGGCGGATTTGCATTCTGATCTCCTCCGCGGCTTGGCTAAGGGGATGGTCTCCGTAGTAGCAGCCCGGAGGTATCTCTGGTTGAGAACCTGGTCGGCGGACAGTTCGTCTAAGGCTCGGCTTAGCTAGTTACCCTTTGGGGGGTACGCTTTTATTTGGGGAGGATTTAGATAAGTTGGTCCAGGACCTCGGGGAGTCCCAGGGAGGACGTCTCCCAGAGGACAAGCCGAAGCAGGGCTGAAGTTCTGCGGGATTCAGGGAGGTCCCGAGAGACTTTCGTAGTTTTCGTTCTCCCTGTTATGGACAGTCCCAGCGGGGGAAGTTCCCGCTTAGGGGTCAGGGGTTTCGAGGATTCAGGGGAGCAGGCCGGGGGTTCGCTACTTTCCAGTCCTTGGCCACAAAACAGACACAATGAGATAAGGCGGGCTCAGGAGAGGGTAGTTCCCAGGGGAGGTCGGTTGTGGGAGTTTTAACCTGCCTGGGTCCGAATTAAGTCAGATTAGTAGGTCCTGGAGGTCATGCGAGAGGGGGTACGTATTAGAACTCCATCGACCCGTCGTAGGTTCCTTTGTCCGTTCTCCCTGCTCAGCCCTGGGCACAGGCAGGCGGTCCAGGACACGCTACAGCGACTGCTGCAGCTTGAGGCGGTGCTGCCGGTGCCCGCGGAGCAGTGCGGTTTCGGTCGCTACTCTATCTATTTCGTAGTGCCAAAGAAGGAGGGCACATTTTGCCCGATCCTGGCTCTGACAAGGGTGACCCGTTGTCTCCGGATTACCCATTTTGGATGGAGAACTTGCGTCCTGTGCTGGCAGCGGTCCGGACCGGGGAGTTCCCGACGACGTCAGATCTCATGGATGCTTACCTGCACATCCCGATTCGGCTAGAGCATCAGAAGTGGCTGAGATTTGCAGTACCCATGGGACATTTCCAATTTCAAGCACTGTCCTTTGGGCTGGCAACGGCGCCACGGACGTTTCCCAAGGTCATGGTGGTGGTGGCGGCGGCGCTCCGCAAAGAGGGACTACTGGTGCACCCATATTTGGACGATTGGTTGATCCGAGCGAAGTTGAGAGAGGACAGCTTGGCAGCGACGGCCCGGGTGGTCCAGATGTTCGAAGGCCTGGGCTGGGTAGTCAACTTTGCAAAGAGCAGGTTGGTACCATCGCAATCCCTGCAGTACCTTGTGGCGCGCTTCAAAACAAAGCAGGGGAAGGTGTTCCTGCCCAGGGCCCGGGCTCTAGGTCTGCGACAACTCGTCAGGCGTTTCTTTTCGAGTCCGGCTCCAACAGCATGGCAGCACCTGCAGTTGTTGGGAACAATGGCAACCACGATAGAAGTGGTTCCGTGGGCCCGAGCGCACGTGCGGCCGTTACAAGCGGCGCTTCTCCGTCGTTGGTCGCATCAGTCGGATGTCCTATCTCAGAGGTTAGTTTGCCCTCAGAATGTGCGTCACGAGCTGCGATGGTGGTTGAGAATGGAGAATATGGAAGATGGCATGCCACTGGACCGCCGTCCTGGGGACTGCTCCCGACAGACGCGAGCCTCCTGGGTTGGGGGGGGGCTCATTGCAAAGGCAGGTTTGCCCAGGGTCGTTGGTCTCAGGAGGAGACGTCTCGGTCCATCAACAGGTTGGAGATGTGAGCGGTGTTTCTGGCGCTACAGGAGTTTCAGGACACTCTCGGTCGGGAGGCGGTCCGAGTCTTGTCAGACAATGCGACAACGGTGGCCTACATCAATCGGCAGGGGGGCACAGGAAGTGCTACACTGGAAGCCGAAGCGGGTCAGCTGTGGGTGTGGGCCGCACACAATCTCCAGGCTCTCGCGGCTCAACATGTGGCCAGTGTAGACAATCTCGAAGCGGATTTCCTCAGTCGTCGCAGAGTAGACCCCGAGGAGTGGGTGCTACTTCCGGGGGTGTTTGCTCTTCTGGTGAGGCGCTGGGGAGTTCCGGTAATGGCTCTCATGGTGAGCTTCGAGTCAGCGCAGTTAGCAAGGTTTTTCAGCAGGCGCTGGAAACGGATGTCCGAGGGGCTAGATGCATTAGCGAAAAGGTGGCCAGAGGGAGTTCTCCTTTATGTTTTTTTTCCACCTTGGGCCCTCATGGGCAGGGTGGTGCAGTGCGTTGGGAGACATCGCGGTCGGGTGATAATGATCGCGCCCGATTGGCCCTGAAGGCTGTGGTATGCAGATTTGGTACGGCTGTTAGTGGACGATCCGTGGTAGTTACCGCAGCGAGAGGAGCTCCTACGGCAGGGTCCGTTGCGCATGCCCTAGGTGAGTCGGTTCTCGCTTACGGCTTGGCTCTTGAACGGGCTAAGATGACAGCTAAGTGTTATTCGACGGCGGTCATTTCTACCTTGCTAAAGGCACGCAGGCATTCCCTCGCTGGCGTATGTCCGGGTCTGGAGGATCTTTGCAGCTTGGTGTGTGGAGCGTAATATTCAGCCGTTGTGGGCTTCGATTTCGCAGGTCCTTTCCTTTTTGCAGGATGGAGTGCGGAAGGGATTGGCGGCCAGCTCCTTGCGAGTGCAGTGGGCGGAGATTTCCTGTTATAGGGGGAAAGTGCTCGGTCAGCCGGTAGGATCTCACAGTGACATTAGGCTTTTCTGAGAGCTGTCTTGCTTCTTCGTCCGTTGGTACGCTGTTCGGTGCCGACATGGAAGCTGAATCTGGTATTGGAGGCTTTGCATGAGCTACCGTTTGAGCCGCTAAGCATCGCCACCCTGAAGGATCTCGCGTTAAAGAAGGTATTTCTGGTAGCTATTTGTTCCGCAAGGAGGATTTCGGAGTTACAGGCTTTTTCCTGTAAGGCACCTTATTTGTCTGTCTTCCATGATAAGGTCGTGCTACGCTCAGTGCTGGACTTTCAGCCGAAGGTGGTCTCGGACTTTAATGTCAATCACGTGGTGTCGCTTCCAGTATTCTCTAAGCAGCAAAAGGAGAAATCGGAAGGCAGGTTACATCCCCTAGATGTTTGTTGGGTTCTTCGGAAGTATCTTCGGCGGACGCAGCCGTTTCGGAAGACTGACAGATTGTTTGTGGCTTTTGGGGGGCCGCGGAAGGGTGAAGCGGCAGCGAAAGCGTCCATTTCTAGATGGTTAAAGGTGGCTATTGCATCGGCTTACCCTTTGAAAGGTAGCGTAGTTCCAGAAGGTCTCAGAGCGCACTTGACCAGGGCGCACGTGTCGTCGTGGGCGGAGTACAGTTCGGTTTCGGTCACGGACATTTGTAGAGCGGCGACTTCATCATCATTGCATTCATTCTCGAAGCACTATCGGTTAGATGTGCAGACGGCGGAGGACATTCGTTATGGCTCAGCGGTGCTTCAGGCTCAGTTTTCTGGTCCCTCCCGTTGATGTGCACTGCTCTGTTACATCCTCTATGGTTCCGGGACTGGACTAGAGGGACGAAAAGGAAGAATTAATTAGACTTACCTGCTAATTGTTGTTCCTTAAGGAACTCTAGTCCAGTCCCGGACTCCTCCCAGGGTATGCAGCCTGAAGCTGTTGTCCGTTGTATCTTAGAAAAAGGGGTCAAATTGGAGAGGATGTCTCCGGAAGAGGAGTGGGGTTCCGGAGGACGCGGAGTGGAGCCACAATGGGAACCCCGCAGAAGCGCGGTTTTGTTTCTACGTTTTTGGCATTTCTACAAGGTCCTTCGTCGAAGAGAAGGTTAGAATATGCACAGGTTTTTAGATTCTAGCCAAAGTTTATTTAGTTTATCTTGTTGTTCTTTATCTACTTATTTGTTGCTCTGCTGAGTTGCTTTGTCAATAGGTACTGGTGGAAGGGGGCGGTCCTTGCCTATTTATACCAGAGAGAGAAGAGCTGTGATGTCATTCAGTCTCCAAGGCTGCTGGAGGAGATTCTAAACTCTATGGTTCCGGGACTGGACTAGAGTTCCTTAAGGAACAACAATTAGCAGGTAAGTCTAATTAATTCTTTTTTAAATGCACGGACCTAAACATCTGTTTTTCAATCTAGATGCCCTATACAAAGCTATCATAGATAGATATATAGATATAGATATATTTTTATTTATTTTATTTTATTTATTTACATTCTCTTATATACCGCGCTATTCTGCATCAGTGCGGTTTACATTGAACAAGCTGAAATTACATTGAACAGGGCATTATAACTTGGAGATAACTATTTTACAAGGAACATGGGCTATGGAGGGTTAAGTGGCTTGCCCAAGACCACAAGGAGCACCTGTGGGACTAGAATCCCTAGTCCTTCCGGCCCAAGGTTGCTGTCCTCTAGTGGGATTTGAACCACTGACCTTCCGGCCTGAAGTACCTTGCCCCAACCACTAGGCTACTCCTCCACTCCATATAGATATATCTATCTATCTATATAGATAGATATAGATATATACACACACACACACACACAAACTCTCTCTCTCTGTAATGCAGGTGGTTTATGATGAGTTTAGCTAAAAGTGTCCTTTATAGGGGAATAGTCAAACTTGGCTGTAGACAAATGACCTATTTTATACCTATATGTCATGTATACAGACCGTTTATCAGGGGTCTCAAATTCCAGTCCTGGAGGGCTGCAAACCAGTCAGGTTTTCAGAGTATCCCTAATGAATATGCATGAGATATATTTGCATGCACTGCCCCCATTGTATGCAAATATATCTCATGCATATTCATTAGGGATACCCTGAAAACCTGACTGGTTTGTGGCCCTCCAGGACTGGAGTTTGAGACCCCTGGTTTACATGGTCATTTAACCACCTTCAGCTCACCCCAAATCAGTTCTCTTTTCATGTTCATGGTTCATCTGCTTATGTGCCAGTAGCTATAGGGTCATGTGCTAAGCCAGCAAGCTGCCCATAGCAGTAAATGTGCATTTCACCATTATAAATGACCAGTGTTCAATCTTAGCATGTAATTTCAGCTTATGCAGCAAATCTTGGTATTTTAAAATTGTAAGACAACTAGTTTGCCTCCTATAAGAGTGTAAGACAACTGGTTTACATCCCACAATAGCACTTAAGCAACAGTGGCCATCCAGTTGGTCTCAATTAAGGTCCTATTTCTCACTGTCACATTCCTTAGGCAAAACTAGCCAAAGTTTGAAGTACGTTCAAATGAGTAATACAGCACAAAGCCCAAACAGTCATAAAAGCAAATATTCAGCCAAAAAAGTATCATCAATATTGATTCAGATTCAGAAAACTTTATTGGCATGATAAGTTTACATTTATTGCCAAAATAGTACATTTTGCAGTTAAAGTTAAAAAAAGAGAGATTTAAAAAAATATAAGAAGAACAACAGTAAAATAAGATTACAGTGTACAGTGAAGAAAGGTCTATAACAAGAAATAATCCCAGGGTCTGGTCCTGGTCTGCATTATTCCTGATTAGGTCACATTTCTTGTCTTTCTTTGTATAATCCTCTTTTCCACAGGATTATACAAAGCTATTCCTGATCATTCTTGTTTGGGAAGCTTTTGATTTCCTCTGTTTGTTGTTGTGTACTGTTGTCTATGCTGATTCCTGGTGACCCATCCCTTTGGTTTGGCTTTTTTTCCATACAGTAAACCTACAGCATCTGGTATTTGAAGGTGGTCTTCCATCCAAGTACTGTCCAGGCTCAACCCTGCTTAGCCTGTGAGATCAGACAAAGTCGGGCTTTGGGAAGTATACATTTTGGTTGTCTTTGTATTTTGCACATTGCAGGAAGAAATACATAGTGACATAGTAAGTGACGGCAGATAAAGACCAGCATGGTCCATCTAGTCTGCCCAGCAAGATGGCAAGAGTAGGTGCACCTGTCGCTCTGTGCAGGCCACCCCTCCCCATGTCTTTGTTTAGGGGTGAACCCACCACTCCATGTAGGACACCCCTATTTGTTGAGACGTTAGATGGTTCAGAAGTAAGATGGTACCGTTTATTTTGGTTTTATCCTATTGCTGTAAAGGGATCCACTGTGTTTGTTTCATGCCGTTTTGAATTCTGTCACCGTGTTTGCCCCCACCACTTCCATCGGGAAGGC
Source organism: Ichthyophis bannanicus (assembly GCA_033557465.1). Taxonomy (NCBI): domain Eukaryota; kingdom Metazoa; phylum Chordata; class Amphibia; order Gymnophiona; family Ichthyophiidae; genus Ichthyophis; species Ichthyophis bannanicus. The sequence goes on from CM066038.1 coordinate 400,953,757, forward strand.
ATTCCAAGCATCCACCACCCTTTCAGTGAAGAAATATTTCCTGACATTGCCTTTCAATTTACCACCTTGCAGCTTCATGTTATGCCCTCTAGTTTTACAGCTTCCCCGTCTTTGGAAGAGGTTTGTTTGTTCATCATTTCTCTTTAAGTATTTAAAGGTCTGAATCATATGTCCCCTGTCCCTCCTCTCCTCCAAAGTGTACATATTTAGGTCTTCAAGTCTCTTTTCATAAGGCTTCTGACACAGGCTCCAAATCATTTTAGTCGCCTTTCTCTGAACAGTTTCCAGTCTTTTTACATCTTTTGCAAGATATGGTCTCCAAAACTGAACACAGTATTCCAAGTGAGGCCTTCCCAGTGACTTGTACAGTGGCATAAGTACCCCTTCCTTTCTGCTGGTAATCCCTCTTTGTATGCAGCCCAACATCCTCCTGGCTTTTGCCACCGCCTTGTCGCACTGTTTTGCCACCTTGAGATCATCAGAGATAATCACACCAAGGTCTTTCTCCTGAACCATGCATACCAACCTCTCGCCACCTATCGTGTACATTTCCCTTGGATTTCTGCTACCCAAGTGCATGACACTGCACTTTTTTGCATTAAATCGTAGTTGCCAAGCATTAGACCATACTTCCAGCTTTTTTAGATCTTTCCTCATGTTAACCACTCCCTTGGGGGAGTCCACTCTGTTGCAAATTTTTGTGTCATCTGCAGAAAGACAGACCTTTCCATTCAGTCCTTCAGCAATATCACTCACAAATATATTGAACAGTGCCAGGCCCAGGACCGAACCCTGGGTCACCCTGCTAATCACCTTCCTCTCATCCGAGTGAGCTCCATGTACCATCACCTTCTGTTGTCTGTCAGTCAACCAATTTCTAATCCAGTTTACCATCTTGGGACCCATCCCCAAGCTACTGAGTTTATTGACAAGCCTCCTATGAGGAACAGTATCAAAGGCTTTGCTGAAATCCAGGTAGATGACATCCATTGCATGCCCCTGATCTAGTTCCTTGGTCACCCAGTCAAAGAACTCAATCAGATTTGTTTGGCAAGACCGTCCTTCGGTAAAACCATGTTGCCTCGGATCTTGGAGCCTGTTGGTTTTGAGAAAGTTCACTATTTGCTCTTTCAGGAGTGCCTCCATTACTTTTCCCGCCACCGAGGTAAGGCTCACGGGCCTGTAGTTTGACACTTCTTCCCTGTCACCACTTTGTGTAGAGATACAACATCAGCCATTCTCCAGTCCTGAGGAACCTCTCCTGTTTCCAAGGATCTGTTGAAGACATCCTTTAACGGTCCTGCAAGAACCTCTCTGAGCTCTTTCAGTATCCTGGGATGTATCCTATCCGATCCCATGGCTTTGTCCACTTTCAGTTTAGCAAGTTGTTCTAACACCTCATCTTCTGTGAATGTTGTGGTATCTACTTCATTCCCATTTTTATATTTGGGAGTCACAGCTGGTCCATCTCCTGGATCTTCTTTAGTAAAAACAGAGCAAAAGTATTTGTTTAGCAATTTCGCTTTTTCAGTGTCACTTTCCACGAGTCCTTTCCCAGCACTTCTGAGTCCTGCAATTCCAACTCTGATCTTCTTCCTTTCCCGAATATACCTGAAGAAAGTTTTGTCGCCACCCTTAACATCTTTAGCCATCTTTTCCTTTGCCTTTGATTTTGCTATCCTTATTTCTCTTTTAGACTCTTTGAGCTTGATCCTGTATTCATTCTGTGTTCTTCTGTTTGCAAGCTTTTGAATTTTGCGAAAGCTGTGTTTTTTGCCTTTATTTGAGCAGCCACCTCTTTGGAAAACCAAATAGGTTTCCTTCTCCTCTTGTTTTTATTTACTTTTCTTACATATTTATCTGTTGCCCCTTTTATTGCCGCCTTTAGTTTAGCCCATTGCAATTCCACTTCCCTTATCTCCTTCCACCCTGTCATCTCCTCCTTTAAGTACTTGGCCATTTTATTGAAGTCATTTTTTTGAAGTTTAGGACTTTGAGCTTGCTATGATTGGCCTGTACCATGGCTTTTATCTCAAATCACACCGTGTGATGGTCGCTGTTGCTCACAGGGGCACTCACGCAGACATTCGACACGCTATCACTGTTGGTGAGCACTACATCCAGCATTGAGCTTTCCCTGGTTGGTTCCATCACCATTTGTCTAAGTAATGCATCTTGTAGAACATCCACAATTTTTTTGCTTCTTTTCAGATGTGCAGAAGGAGTAATCCAATCCACATTAGGTAGATTAGTCACCCAATATGATCGCTTCCCTCTTTGTTGCTATCTTGGCAATATCTATAATCAATTCATTATCTCTCTCTTCAATTTGAGTCGGAGGTCTGTAGACTACAGCAATATGGATGACAGTGCCATCTCCTCTTTCCAACGCAATCCAGAGCGCTTCTTCCTTTCTCCATGTCCCCTGCATTTCAGTAGCTTTAATATTGCTTTTGACATACAAGGCTTCTCCTCCTCCTTTTCCATTTTCTCTGTCTCTTCTGAATAGATTATAGCCAGCTATGGCTATATCCCAATCATGCGATTCATTAAACCATGTTTCTGTAATGGCCACGATGTCCAAATCCGTTTCCACCATTAGGGCTTCCAGGTCCGGAATTTTATTGGCTAAGCTTCAAGCATTTGTGCTCATTGCTTTCCAGCATTTACCTGGCTTGTGTGTATTTTGCATTGATTTTGTTCTGCCCACTTCTTCCCACTTGTTTTTGATGTGTGGTTTAAAAGTGTGGCTGTTTCTGATGTTATTCTGCTTTTGCAGGGGGTGGCATGCAGATGTTGACCTTCCACATCTGTCAACCCCCTTTTTCTAGTTTAAGTGCATATTGTGGTGATGAGGCTTGTGATCCCTCCCCTTTCCAGTACCCGTAGGTAGGGGTTAAGGAGTTAAGTTCCTTCTTTAAACCAATGTTCTGCTACTTCCTGGAGCAGTGCTCGTAGGGAAATGTAGTTTACCACCAGTTCAAAATGACGAGTAGTGTGACTCAGAATGTTTGCAAGCAAAAAGGGATTTATTTCCCCTCCCGGGGTTGGACTTCACAAGGATAAAAAGGTAACACAAAATATCTGCTCTCTGGCAGCAAAAAGGACAAAATAAGAATAGCTTCCTTCAGCGTGAAATAAACATTTTCTTTCCAGCAAGTTGCAATTCAGCACATGGTTTTATACAGCTCTGTTTCCCTCACAGCCAGCTTGTATTTGCTTCACCATATATTTCTCTAACATAAAGATATTATCTGTTCAGCTAATGTAATCGTGCAATCCATTTCCTCTGTGGGGTAATTCATATAGGACGGCTCTGTGTCCATATGTTCCACCTCTGAGGTAGGAATAATCTGACCAGTTCTTTCTAGGGCCGCGCCCTTTTCTTCAACCCTGAGCTTTTCAAAACATTCAGGATTTAAATACCGGTTAAAGCCAGTATTGTAGCCCCAACCTTCCAGGTTATTACATTCACATGGATTCCTGTAATCCCAGTCCTTGGGCTTACCTGGGGGCCTGGCTGTGGAAGCTTTTCTCTGGGGTTTAAAAATACCGGTTGGTTCCCTGCTGAACCTGTGTGAGGCAGTTTCCAAATGCCTTCCTGGCTGCTTGTAATCCCGTGTATGCTTCAGCTGGTCTGGTCTGCTCCTTCGATAGCTCTCAGCAGGAGCCTCTGACCTCCCTTCAGCTGAAAACTCCTTCCAACTTCTGGCCGGAAGTCTGCTTTCCTCTCTCTCCTTCTCCTCTCTGCCTGCTGGGGCCTCCTTATGAGACAGCCTTCCTGGGTAGGGCCTGGCTCCACCCCCTAGCAGGTGTTCAGACTTTCCCCGTGACTCTTTGCTAAACTGATAGCAGGGGCGTGTTTCCTTCTCTCGTGCCTTGTTTCCCTGACAACTGGTAGCCATGTGCCTTTGTTTATCTTGCAGCCCTGCACTTTCTACCTGGTTTTCAAGCATTTCTACCGGGCCAGAAGGACTTGCTATATCACAGGCTGCAGCTCAGCCCTGGAAAACAGATAAAAAAGAAACTTTTTCTTCTGTGTGGGGGAAGGGCTCAGCTAGACACACGTTTCAAAATGCAGGTAGTGGAAAAACCCACACTTCCAGAGCTACTAGGCTCAGACCATACCCAGACTCCATGGCAACCCAGAGGAGGGATAGGAGACACCTGTGGGAGGAGCCAGGAGAGGGAGGACGCTTGCACACATTTAAGCTCACAGAAACACACAGGAACAGGTTCGGGAACAGGCTCGGGAACAGGATGGAGAACAAGTCCAAGTTGGGACCTGGGAACAGATTCAGCAGCAGCAGCTGGGACAGAGCCAGGAGCAGGGCTAATCCCACTCCTTCCAAGAGAGAGGAACTGAGGAAGCTAGCTGTAAGCAAGCTGGTAAGAGAATCCTTAAGCCAAACTGAAGAGGACCAAAGCTTCAGTGGTGGAGAGCAGAGAGAGTCTAGGAACAGATACCAGAGTGATTCCCAGAGCAGCTCTGATTCTGAGGACGCTACTTCAAAGAAGATCCCCTGCTGTGAGAGATTTGCAGCCAGGCTTGGAGGTAGGAGGGAAAGACCTGGGGGAGCTGAAGAATACAGCCAAGATACAGAAATAGTCCTTCAGGATTCTGAGGCAGAAGTTTTATCTTTTAAGAAGCCTGTCAGGAAGAATGTTCCCAGAAGTAAAAGGAAACAGACAGAACCTTTACGTGTTTTATTAAAGGGTAAAAAGTCTGGTAGCTATACTGAAAACACAGAGGGGGGACAAAAAGCTCATTGGGAAAAGGTGTTCAAGCTTTTAAAAGAAATTAGACCTGAATACTCTGAGCCAGTCTCATGCCCAAAGATATGTGATTCTGAGTGCGAAGATATGGAGACGGAATCCTGTGAAGTGGAACAGGACTCCATTGATTCCTTAATGGAATGCTCCTTGTGCATAGCTTCAGACTGAGGGGGAGGCCAACGGTTTAAAGCTAAAGAGAAACCAGAAGCCAGTTAACCTGATACGCTGAGTGCTGGGAGCCTGAGATAGAGAGAGAATTATTCAAGGTTGAAAATTACCACAAATGTTTATGCTGGAGTAAAATGTTTTAAAGCAGCAGTTTTCTGTTAGCAATGCTGATAAGTAGAAGAAGCCTTACTTTTAAAACCATACGCAGTTGAAAGAAGCTGAGGCCTTTGCTGGACTTTGATAATAGCAATAAGTTACAACTGTGGCTTGTTGGGAAAAAAGTTATCTTCTGTTAAAGAGCTGAAGGAAGCAACCTCATTTATAGCATTGTTGGAGCACGGTTTATGTGACAGTTTTTGTTGGAGAAATTATCCTCTATTCTGTTGTTCTGTTCAGGAACTTCCATAACAGTTTTGTTTGCAAAGTGTTGACTACAAAAGAAAAAATTAATAAATTTTTCCTGTGTTGCCTCTAAAACCACTTGGTTGGCCTTTTTGCACACAACTACAACTCCAGAGGCCTTGGCCCTGAAATCTCTGCAAATACAAGACATTAGATGGCACGCTGTCTCCACTAGGCGACCGCCTAGCCGGAGTGCAGCGCCACAATATCCACATACTGCCTGAATTTTTCACTTAGGTTTCTTTTCCCTGTGACAGAAAGATGTAGTCCATCAGCACAGTATAGTCTCTTGTTGGTCCATCTGTTGCCCCAATACAATTTTGATTCTAGATTAGCAGCTCAATAACAGCTGTATTCCAATTCATTAGTATCTCATTAGCCGACAATTAGCAATTTATTAGTAATCCATTAGCACCTGTATACATTAGCAGTTCATTTTCAATTCATTGGTAGCTGATTGGCAACTCAATAGCAGCCAAAAGCAAACATAGCAGTTCATTAGCAAATTATTGGCAACCATTAATAACTCATTGGCAACTGATTAACAGTTCTGTAGCAACTAAGAAATTTTGTCAGGGACTCTAGCAGCTCCTTAACATCTTATTTACAGCTAATTAGCAACTCTGTACCAGTTTTATGGCAACTCAACTTATTTATAATTCATTGACCGCCAATTAGATTGCAGCTCTGTAATAACTCATTGGAAGCCAATTAGTAACCCATTAGCAGCTCAGTTGCAATCGATTTGCAGCTCTAATTGCCATCTCAGTAGCTGCTGAATAGCAATACTAGTAGCTTATTGACAATATGCCTTGTAGTGCTTTATAAATGTTAATAGTAGTCGTAGCTGCTTAGTAGCAACTGAATAGCTGTTCAATGACAACGCCAATAGTAGCTTTATAGTACATATTAACAATTTATTGTCAACTGATTGTCAGCTTAATTGCAACTTTGTAACAACTGTAACCCATTAACAGCTCAAAAGCAACTTGGCAACCCTAGCAGCTCAATAGGTTACTAATGGGTTATTATGGAGTTGTTTTAAGTTTCTATTAACTATGCAGTAACTGAACAGCAAATCACTAGCAGTTCAATAACTCTATAACAGTTCTAAAGAGACTTATCAATAATTAAATAGCCACTCAGTAGTAACTTGATAGCAGATCATGGGCAACAAGTTAGCAACTCATTGGAAGTTCTATACTGCTCATTAGTCACTCAATGGAAGCTCATTTGACATTCAAACTAACATTTTAGCAGATCTGTACCAACTTGATAGGCACGCAGTAGCAATTCATTGGCAGCCAGTTAGCTGCTGATTTGCAATTTTTTAGAAACTCATAGGTGCTCTTATAGCAACACATCATCAACACTTTTTAGTGTCTAAATAGCAGATTATTGACCATTCAACACAACATAATTAGTAGTTCAGTAGGGACTTATTAGCAGCTTAGAAACCGCTCATTAATAGTCAAAGAGCAACTCTATAACAGCCAATTAGTAAATCTGGTAAATTCTTACCAGTTCATTAGCATTGTCATGGCTGGCCACTCAAAGGTGGACAGCAGGTGCCAATGATGTGCACCTTTAAATACAACAGCACCCTTCCTTTCAGTTTCAGCCTGCCAGGACTTGCAGCACAGGTATCTCAGATAGGAAGGAGTGGACACAGATTGTCAAGCAGATGGGGAGGCAGGATGAGTATCAGGAGGGAACTAATCTAAATGATAGGCTAAGACAAGAGTCCAAGAACAAGCAGAAGCCAGGGCAAACAGAATAGGTTCAGTAGAGACAAACAAGCCAAGGTCGGGCACAAGGGTAACAGAAACCAAGCCACTCAGAGCTCCTACAAGATACCTATCTGAGGGCAAGGAGGACTCCATGGTATATATATGCACAGGGAACCAGTCAGTGGAAACCTACAAGGGCCAGTTAGTCCATAGATTTTCAGAAGGAACCAACCGGGAGATGCCACATCATAGGGCAGAGACAGGTAATACTATAAAAGCAGGAAGAGGGCTGGGCTCACTTCTTGCTTTATAAATGTTTAATACTACTACTAATAATAATAATAGTAGTAGTATCTAGGCCTAGGCCCTGGCTCCAGTGAGGTGAGTGCACATGAAAAGCAAGAAGCATCAGTTCAGTAGTGACCAAATAGGATTCATTAACAATCAAATAGCAACTTAGTAACAACTCATTAGCAGTCAATCATCAGCTCATAGTAGAGGATATTTTTGGGGGTGATAAATGTCATTTCAATTCTTTATTTATTTTGTATCAATTAAGGTCTGGTAAGTGGAATGGGAGATGGGCAGGCTGAATGGGCCCTTTGATCTTTTTATGCTGATATTTACTTTGTTTCAATGTTCGTATGTTTCATTAACAAAAGCACCTCAGCATCTCACTAGCAACTTATTTATGAGCTCATTAGCAACCCAGTAGTAGTCAAATGCCAACCTTTTAGTGTCCAAATAGCAATTTATTAACAGTTCAGCAAACCGTTAACATCTCAAGAGCAACCCGATAGCATCTCATTGAAATCAGCTAGGTGCTCTTAAGAAGCCAAATTGTTCATTAACAATGCCACAGCAATTCATTAACAGCGCAGTGGGCAGCTGAACAGCAACTCTTCAGCAAGCAAAAGCAATTCAATTGTTAACACATTAGCAGTTCATTAGCAACTTATTAACCATACACTACCAGCCCAGTAGCAACTCAGAAGTAACTCATTAACAGTAATAGCAACTGATTATGAGTTGTGACTTATTGAAGCCAAATAGCCTTGTCTGCTCCTTAGTACAGTAATCCCCAAGCTTTATATCTCTGTAGGCAAAATAGTATTCAAAACTGAGTACATGGTCCACTTGCAATGCAATGTGTGCCTTCGAGTCAGTCCTGACTCCTGGCGACCCAGAAGCTCCTGGGTTTTCTTGGCAGTGTCACCGGAAGTAGATTGCCAGGCCTTTCTTCCGAGGCAGTTAAAGGGGTGTAATTTTCAGAGCCATTTCTAAGGGTAAAACATTCTGTTCCCTGCAGAAATTGACTGTTCAATGTACAGATAAAGGATGTGTGTACAAGCTATAGATAAATACTTTTATCCATGGTGAGCAGAAATGTTTCCGGGGTATGATTGCATATATTTGAAAATTCAACTTATGCATGTAATTTTTCTTGTATTTGATGTGCCTACTAAATGGAAGCTGTAAATGTGTATACATGGTTTTCCTGGAATAATTTTCATAGCCAAAGTGTGCACATACATTTGTTTTGAAAACCTGCAAAGTCCACTGATCAGCCCTTAGGGCACTCTCAGGTCCATCACTATAAAGTGGAAACAGTTTGGCACCACCAGAACACTGCCTTGATCAGGCTGTCCCTCCAAAGTCAGTAGAGATAGGGTTAAAGAAATCGTTGAGGAGAGTCAATGTGAGGCCTAATATTATTTTAAAAGAACTATAGAGGTCTCTGGCTGAAACCAGGAAAAACATTAACTGTTAAACAATTTTAAGATTGTTCAACAAAAATAGCCTATATGGAAAGGTGGCAAGAGGGATCCACTGATGGAGAAAAGCCAAATGTTTTGCTGCAAAGCATTTGCAAAGAAATACTTAGGGGACAGTGCATGCATGTGGGAGAAGATTTTTTGGTCTGATAAGATTAAAGCTGAATTTTAATGCTATGTGATATGCGTAGCATAAAACAAACACAGCACCCCACCCTGCTAACACAAACCCTACAACAAAGCAGCATTGTGTTGCGGGGATGCTTTGCAGGAGCATGGACGGGGAAGGGAAAGATGGATAGTGCAAAGTAAGGCAGATCCTGGAAGAAAACCTGTTCCAGTCTGCCATGGAATTGAGACTAGGGAAAAGATCCATCTTTCAGCAGAACCATGATGATGATCCTAAGCAGCACAATCAACCATTGAGTGGCTCAGCAAGAAGAATATGAATATCCTTGAGTAGCCCAAGCAAAGGCCAGTCATGACTCCAATAGAAAATCTGTGGCAAGACTCGAAGACTGCAGCCCATAGACAATCTCCGACCAACTTGAAAGAACTTGAGTTATTCTGACTAGAAGAATGGGCAGAACCTGCTAGTGAGATGCTTAGTTGCTATTTATGTATAAAGTTGCTAGACACTTATCCTAAATTCATCGCTGCTGTTGCAAAAAAGAGCTTCCACCAAGTATTGAGTTAAAGGGTGTGAACGCTTATGCAAGTGAGACTACTTGGTTCCTTATTTTTATTTACTTTTTGAATATTTCTATAATTGTTTTCCTCATTGAAAGCATAGAGTACATTGTATAAATCAGTGAAACAAACTTCTATTTTAAATGCATTTTGAATTTATTTTTTAAGACAGTAGAAATGTACAAAGATGTGAAAACTTTTACATAGCACTGTAAATATAAGTGGAGGAGCTGAAACATTTTTTTTCTCCAGGACCAAGCAGGAAGTCAGTCCTCACATATGGGTGACATTGGCGCCGACGGAGCCCTCGATGGAGCATTTCCCCAGCTTTCAAAGAAAGCCTTTGGGAATGCAGCGTGCATGCGCGATCCCCTTCCCGCCCAAGAGTGCCATCTTGCTCAGTCTTTCTTTTTCCGCGGAGTCCAACGGACGTAGTTCGTGTCACCCGGTAAAAGTTGATTTTTTTTCTGCAATTTTTCACGTCTCTTTGTCCGGTTCGACGCCGGTTTCTCATCCTGCCTCGGCTCGGTACACTGGTACCTAGTCCGGAACTTCTTTTTCGTTTTTGTCCTTTGTGACTAGCGTTCGCGCTTTTTCTGTTATTTTCACTGGCAGCCCGGTCTTTTGACCTTGCAGGGGCCCTTTTTCCCCCCATGACTGCCAGCGGGTTAAAAAAATGTGATCGGTGTAAGAAACTTATGTCTCTCACATGACTGCTGCCTCCGATGCCTCGGGCCCAACCATGACCCGCTGGTCTGTGGCCTATGCAGCAAGATGTCATCGAAGGCGCTTTGGAGCCGTCAGCATCAACGTGAAACAATTTTTTCAGAGTCCACGTCCAGCTGGGCGCGGACTTCATCAGAGGCCTCGACATCTTGGGAGTCCGACCCCGAGCGCCGTCGTAGGTCCTCTGAGAGGGGGTCTCCTGCCCGGGAGCACAAAAGGAAGAAGAAGCTCGTGAGGGCGGTGTCAGTGGAGGCACCTGGGTCCTTGAGAGCCAGGTCGCATAGCCCTGACCGCCGTCCCGGGCTCTTGGAGTCGGAGAGGCCATCCAAACTACTTCGCCTGGAGCCGGAGTCCCCGAGTCATGTAAGTTCTGTTGTCCTCGTTGACTCTACTCTGGGAGAACCAACATCGGGCCCGACGCCATCGGAGCCCGAGTCGGGGGCTGCTGAGTCTCTTGAGCTCGGACTCAGGCTGATGGCTCTGGAGAGCAGCCTGGCTGCCTTCATGGAGCAGCAGCGGGTACTGATTGCCGGTATGACCGGTGCATCTGCCCCGACCACCGGGACCTCGATGTCCAAGTCGACCCTGGAGGCCAAGCCGATCCTAGAGTCCACCAAGTCTCAAGTCGATCCTCAGCCAAGGTCTCCCTCAATTGCCCGTGCGAGGCCGAGGTCATCGATGCCGGTGCCCTCGGCATCGGGGCGGGTGGCATCGAGGCCCACACGGCCGGAGCCGCTCGACTCCTCCTTGGAGGGGTTGGCGTGGGAGACGGAGGACGAGAAGTCTCCTGACACCTTCCGGACCCGGTGCATCCCATCGGACTCCCCGGAGTCTGAGCCTCGGAGACGGTCCACCCTGGAGGATACCCGGTTCTTGGATTTCGTCAGGGACATGGCCAAAGCTTCCGCATTCCCTGCGGACGCCGAGGAGGAGCCTCGAGCCGATGAGCTCGATGCCCTCCAGTATGATTTTCCTCCGAAGGAAGCCTTTAATGTACCGGTTCCTCCGATGCTGGAACGGCTGCTCTTCCTTATGTGGGAAGGCACCAGCCTTGGCGCCAGTTCTTAGCAAGCGGGTCGATTCCATTTATCGAGTCCGTAAGAGCCCTGGGTTCCAAAAGGCGCAGCTACCGCACAACTCAGCAACCTTGGGCTGGAAGGACTGGGGTTTCTAGTCCCACAGGTGCTCCTTGTGGTCTTGGGCAAGCCACTTAACCCTCCATAGCCAATGTTCCCTGTAAAATAGTTATCTCCAAGTTATAATGCCCTGTTCAATGTAATTTCAGTTTGTTCAATGTAAACCGCACTGATGCAGAATAGCGCGGTATATAAGAGAATGTAAATAAATAAATAAATAAATAAACTCCATGGTTGTGGAATCGGCCATGCACAGGCTGAAAAGTCAAAAGATGTATTCGGTGCCTCCCGGCCGGGAGGCCTGGAACCTGAATGCCCTTGGTAGAAAGTGCTTCCAGGGCTCTATGCTGTCTTGCCATGTCTAGACTTACCAGCTGTACATGGGCATGTACTTACGAGACCTGGCAAAGGAGATTGCTGGGTTCTCGGCTGGCCTCTCTGAGGAACCCTTGCAGAGATTCAAAGCCTTGTCTTCAGGGATCCGAGAGTGCTCGAAGTTTATATCTCGAGCAGCCTATGACAGCTTCGAGACTTCAGCCTGGGTAGCAGCAGCCGACATCGTTGTACGCCGTCAGGCCTGGCTACAGTCGTCGGACCAGGAGCCATGGGTACAGGATAAGATGGTCGATGTCCCGTGCCGAGGTGACAACCTATTCGGCAAGCCCATGACTGAAAAGGCTGCAGAAATCGAGACAGAGACTCTCACCAGGACAAGACTGTCCAGAAAGACTTCTCAAAAAAAGAGGGGCTCGGGAAAGAAGCCCTTTTTTCTGAGGAAGGGTGTGTTGCCTACAAAACCTACCCTCAATATCAGGCCTCTCCAGCTCCCCAACAGGGCCAGCAGGCCAAAGGGCAGGGGCATGGACCCCGTAGGCAGAAAACCCCCAAGCCTCCAACCACGGCTCCTGCTCTGCAGGGAGGGGGTTTTTGACTCCCACAGCATAGCCTGTCCTCCGCCGGTGGCCCCACTCAGCACAGGAGGTCGGCCCACCCTGTACGCATATCGATGGCCAGCCATCACAGGGGATACTTTGGTACTGAGCATAGTCTAAAAGGGCTATATGCTCCATTTCCACCAGCTGCCCCCTTCCTACTATCCAGGGGAGCCTCCAAGACTCCCTCTATACAGGAACCTCCTTCTTCAGCAGTTGGTAAGTCTTCTACAGGAACAGGCGGTGGAACCGGTGCCCCACCACCTGAAAGGGCAAGGCTTCTACTCCAGGTACTTCTTAGTACCAAAAGGAACAGGAGACCTCAGGCCTATCCTGGACTTGCGAAATCCGAACAAGTTTCTGGAGAGGGAAAAGTTCAAGATGCTTACCCTTGGGATACTGCTGCCCTACCTCCAGCAGGGAGACTGGCTATGCTCCTTAGACCTAAAGGATGCTTATACTCACATCCTCATTCATCCAGACCACAGACAATATCTCAGATTTGTGGTGGGAGGAAACCATTTTCAGTACAGGGTACTTCCCTTTGGCCTACCTCTGCCCTCAGAGTTTTCACCAAATGCCTGGCGGTGGTGACAGCTTTTCTCAGGAATCAGGGGATTTTTGTCTTCCCATACCTGGACGACTGGCTAATCAGGGGCCAGTCTCTCCAGGAGGCCCGACAGGCCACTCTTCACATTGTTTCTCTTCTTCAGCATCTGGGCTTTGTCATAAACTACGCAAAGTTCACTTTGCTCCTCTCTCAGAATCTAGAGTTTATAGGGGCCAGGTTGGACACCCTTCAGGCAAGAGCTTACTTGCCTGAGGACAGGGCCCACAGACTTATGGACTTGGCCAACCAATTCCAAAGCAATTCTCGTGTTTCTGCCAGGGACTACCTGCGGCTCCTGGGCCACATGGCATCCACGGTACATGTGACCCCGAATGCCCGTCTGCACATGCAGGCTGCTCATTGGTTTCTCAGAGATCAGTGGACACAAGCCACAGCGACCTCCGAGACAGGGTAAAGGTGTCCAGATGACTTCTTAACTCCTTACAGTAGTGGCTACATCTGCCAAACCTTCTCAGGGGTGTACCTTTTCAGGCTCCAGCACACACAAGGGTGCTGACAACAGATGCATCCTTAAAGGGCTGGGGTGCACCTTGCCAGGGCACGTGCACTCAAGGCCTGTGGTCCCCTCGGGAGGCCACACAGCAGATCAACGTTTTAGAGCTGCGAGCAATCCGCTTAGCTCTGCAAACCTTCTGCCATGTTCTCTCTCAACAGTCTGTCCTAGTTCAGACGGACAATCAGGTGGCAATGTTCTACGTGAACAAACAAGGGGGCACAGGGTCCAGGCCCCTATGTCAGAAGGCACTGGACCTTTGCTCCTTTGCAGTCTGACAAGGCATGTTTCTCAAAGCAGTTTATCTACCTGGTCAGGAGAACTTCCTAGCAGACAAGCTAAGCAGGATTCTCCAGCCTCACGAATGGCAGTTGAATCCATTGGTGGTCCAGCAGATCTTCCTCCGCTGGGGACTTCCATCCATCAATCTCTTTGCAAGTCCACTAAACCGTCAGCTGCCCAGGTTTTGCTCCAGACAGCTGCATCCCCTGAGGATGGCAGCAGATGCTTTTCTAATCTCTTGGTCTACGGGCCTCCTGTATGCGTTTTCTCCCACACTCCTGGTGGCCCGAACTATGTTCAAGATCCTCCAGGACAAGGCCTTGGTGATTCTTGTAGCCCCCAGATGGCCAAGGCAGCCATGGTTTCCACTTCTACAGTTGGCGGTGGAAGCTCCGTTCCCTCTGGACCTGCAACACGATCTCCTGTCTCAAGAGCAGGGTTCCCTTCTCCACCCCAACCTCAGGTCTCTCAATCTGATGGCCTGGCTGCTGAAAGTAGAAGTAAGGGAGCTAGCACTATCCTAAGGAGGTTGAGGAGGTGGTCTTGGCCTCTAGGAGGCAGTCCACCAGAAAGTCCTATGCCCTCAAGTGGCGTAGGTTTACGGTATGGTATGCTCAGTGCAATGAAGATCCTTTCTCATGCCTTGTGCCAGTAGTACTGCAGTATCTACTTCACCTTTCAGACCTAGGCCTTAAGTCTAACTCTGTTCGGGTCCACCTCAGTGCTTTGTCAGCGCACCACTCACCTGTGGAAGAGCAGTCTCTGTTGGTTCACCCCTTGGTGTCCAGATTTCTCAGAGGTCTGCTTCTACTCAAGCCTCCGGTTCGTCCACCGGCGACTGAGTGGGATTTGAACGTGGTCTTGCAGCAACTTACTCGCCCACCGTTTGAGCCAATGGCTACTTGCCATTTGCGCTTCCTCTCTTGGAAAGCGCTCTTCCTGGTGGCTCTTACCTCGGCCAGACTTGTGAGTGAACTACAAGCTCTGGTTTCTGATAGACCATACACACGGTTCTATAGGAGCAGGGTAGTCCTACGGACCCATCCCAAAAGTGGTCTTCTCTTTCCACCTCGATCAGGAGGTGGTTCTTCTGACCTTTTTTCCCAGGCCGCATGCCAGCCGGGCTGAAACAGTCTTGCATACTCTGGTCTGTAAGAGGGTGTTGTCCATTTTACATAGAACGTACGCGGGAGTATCTAAGGGCTTCTTAGCTCTTCGTCTCATTTGACCCTAATAGGTTGGGGTTACCTGTCTCCAAGCATACGTTGTCCACTTGGGTAGCAGATTGCATTGCCTGGGCATACAGGGCAGCCGACCTCCCCTTGCAGGGTCGGGTCACGGCCCACCGTGTCAGGGCGAAAGCCGCATCCGTAGCTCATCTCCGCTCTGTTCTGTTGGCAGACATCTGCCGGGCCGCAACTTGGTCTTCAAGCCAGACTTTTGCAGCCTGTTACTGCCTGGAGAGAGAGTCCCAGCAGGACAGTGTTTTCGGCCAGGCAGTACTCCATAATCTCTTTGAGGTTTAGGAAACTCCTACTCTCCGGTCCTTTGTGTTGGGCTACTGTACGGGGTGCGTTCTCAGAGAAAATTCTTATCACTGATGCTGAGGCTCTTGAGAGGGAGCCATTTTTTCAGCTCTGGGTTCACTGTAGCCTAGAGCTGGGGAGTCCCATGTGAGGACTGACTTCCTGCTTGGTCCTGGAGAAAGCATAGTTACTCACCTGTAACAGGTGTTCTCCAGGAGCAGCAGGAATCAGTCTTCACGATCCTCCCTCCTCCCCTGGAGTTGCAGTCCTATCCTTCATTTTGATTTTTGCTGTCTTTTAGCTATGTCATCAGACTGAGCAAGATGGCACCCTTGGGTGGGAAGGGGACCGCGCATGCGAGCTGTATTCCCAAAGGCTTTCTTTGAAAGCTGGGGAAATGCTCCATACGAGGGCTCCGTCGGCGCCGACGTCACCCATATGTGAGGACTGATTCCTGCTGCTCCTGGAGAACACCTGTTACAGGTGAGTAACTACGCTATTTTTGTATTTTAGATTTCTGCTTGCTCACATGCCCTGGAGCGGAATAGCAGCATAATGCTTAGATCAGTGAACTGTGAACCAGGAAAGCCAAAGTTCAAATCTTGCTTCTTCCATCGACACCTACTTTTGACCTTGAGCAAGTCACTTTTCCCTCTTTGCCTCAAACACAAATTTAGCCCATGTGCAAACGTTTGTTAATATTTATTAATTTGATTTAGCCTAAGCTCCATTGTTAATGGAGTTTATTTACTAATCAAGCCCATAACTTGTGTTATTGCTTGTTAATACATTAATGCACATTAAATAACAGTCTTAGATTGTAAGCCTACTGAAAATATAATATGCCTTGAACATAGGTTTGAGGTGAATAGTTAAATCCAAATCTGTAACTCCAGGTATAGCAGTATTTTATCTTTCTTTTCACCATAAGTATGTGTGTAGGGGGAGCATATTTAAATAAGGTAGTATGGTGCTTGTGGGCCAAGCTCATCTTGTTTTTGGACCAAGCAAATATGTCAGGAACACATTCGGTGTGTCTTTCACTCAATTCCAAATGTTGATGACAAGAACAGACTAACTCCATATAGCTAAAGAAAGATAACTTAGAATTATGCTTACTGTAAATGAAGTTGATATTGCAATGCAAGGTTTTGAGTAAGAGTAGTCCTAAAAATCATTGTAAAAGGGGGTTTATTCTAACCGTATGTCAGGCCTCTAAGCTATGTTTATGGCTATTTGTAGTCATTGAGGTCGTCAAATATCTTCCTGGTGGACGTTTTATTAAGCCTGGGCAAATCAAGGCCACATTACTGGCCCTGAATTACTGATGTTTGGAAAAAAATATAAAATCATGTGGCTAAAATATTGAAAAATGGCTGTGAATTCAAGAAAAGGCCTCTGCAAGGAGAACCAAAGTATCTTAATTGGCATGAAAAGCAAATATATAGGCAGCAGACTTAACATAAAAATCTTTGTATCAGTTGGAAAGCACATCTTTCTGGCAAGGCAGTTTATCCAGTCCAGATATTGGTTCCTCATTAGCAGAGGCCACTAATGGAAGTTTTTAATGTAAAAATGTTTGTGCATGAAAACTGTTCAAGTAAAATGGATGCAGTAATTACACAATTACTCAAATGGTTCCAGAAAGCCAATTACTGTAGTAAGTGGCACATCGCTTTATGTCCGGGAATTTAATATAATCAAAACTGGTATAGTGCTGCCTGGGAGATACTGTCCTCTTCACTGGAAATGCTAACAGTCTAATTAGTACTATGATGGGACTGGGATGGAAGACTGGGAGGAATTGCTTTTTTTTCATTATGTGTTTTGAAAGGAATAGAATGGAAACGATCTACCATTGGGCAAGGTTTAATGTGGAGAGACTTTAGACTAGATTTAGGTTTTGGGCAAAAGTTGTTAACCCCCCCCCCCCCCCAAACCAAAAGTACCAATATTCCCCAAGTCATTTGGCGCGTACTGTTTTATATAATCCATCTATATTCCGAGGATTTGATATCCTGCAATTTCAGGAAGGAGAAAATGTCCGTAGGAAAAAAAAAATAGCAGAAGTTCTTATTTGCAGAAAAGCAAAAAAGGGACCATGGTGTTGTGTTATATCTCCAGGAACAAGCAGGAATGAGTCTTCACATATGGGGTATCGTCGGTACTGACGGAGCCTGCGTGGGAACGCTCCCCAGCGTCCAGTAAGAAAGCTTTTGGGAGCATCCCACAGCGCCTGCGCGCTGCCTTCCCGCCTTTCTCAACCGCCTCTCTCCAGTTCTTCTTTTCCGTGGAGCCAGCAGGTCGTGTTCCTGTCAACGCAGAAGAATTCTTTATTTTTTTCTTTATTTTTCTGTCTCGCGTCTGCCTTCTTCGACGTCAGACCGGTACCGCCGGTCTTTTCTTTTCTTTCTAAAAAAAACAAACAAACAAACTTTTTTCTTCAACTGTGCATTTTCGGTTTGGGTCTTAGGCCTGAACATATTTTCTCCTCATGGAGAAGCCCGCTTCCGGGTTCAAAAAGTGCACGAAGTGTGGCGCTACTATTTCTGTCACCGACACCCATGACTGGTGTCTAAAATGTTTGGGTCCTGACCATTCCATCACGGATTGTGTGTCCTGTACCATGATGTCTAAAAGAGGTCGGCAGAACCGAGCAGCCAAGCTCAGTACTCTGTTTCCCTCTGATGCAGCTTCGGTGGCATCGACGTCTTCCAGGGCTTCATCTTCCTCCCATGGATCTCAGGTAACCAAACATAAATCTAGCCGGTCCTCGAAGGGCAAATCTCCCTCTAAGCATCGAGATGCCTCCGGGCTTGTCCTCGAGGATTCCGCATCGGCAAAATGACCCCGGCGGGAAGTTACGGCTTTCAAAGCATTGTCTGTGGGGTCACAGGTTGACATCGATGGCTTGGCCTCGACCGATCACCTGTTGCCGTGTTCTGGGGTACTGGTGGCCTCCACTGGTACCGACATCCAGACTCTGGTGGCGTCGATGGATCAGAAGATTCTGTCCATACAGCGCACCCTAACGGCGTTTATGCAGGCTTCGACTCCTCCGGTACCGCAACAGTCTCCGTTGCCGGTACCGACTCCAGCACCGGCATTGTTCCCGGTGCCGGTACCAATTGCATCGACATCGGCTTCGGTGTCGACTGCAACGGTACCCTGTCCTATGATGCCCATCGGTACCGAACTGGTACCGCTTACTCCCGATGTCGATCCCACTCGGTACGCGTATCGGGCTTTACAGGAGCATCCAGACAGGCGACTAGTCTTGGGACTATAGAAAGTTTCGCTCCACACGCTTTGTTCCCTTTCAGTGGGGCCGTTATTCCGCTAGAGGTCAGCCCTTTCGAGGCTACAGAGGATCCAACAGGGGATTTTACTCCTCACCTGCGGCGCCTCCCAAGAAGTCCCAATGAAGCGAGGCAGGGGTAGTTCCAGTAAGGGGTCGGCTATATAAGAGCATAAGAAATGCCATACTGGTTCAGAACAAGGTCCATCAAGCCCAGTATCCTGTTTCCAGCCGTGACCAATCCAGGTCACAAGTACCTGGGAGGTTCCCAAAAAAACACACAGGTTCCACAATGCTTGTCCCAGGGCAAGCAATGGATTTCCCGGTTTCTCTTTAATACTAGTTTATGGACCTTTCCTCCAGGAACTTGTCCAAACCTTTTTTAAACCCAGTTACACTAACAGCCTTCACTACGTCCCCTGGTAACGAATTCCAGAGTTTGATGACGCGTTGAGTGAAAAAATATTTTCTCTTATTAGTCTTAAATGAGTTACATTGTAGCTTCATTGCATGTCCCCTAGTCTTTCTATTTTGTGATGGCGTAAACAGCTGATCTACGTGTACCCATTCCATTCATTAATTTATATACCTCTATCATATCTCCTCTCAGCCATCTCTTTTCCATGTTGAAAATACCTAACCTTTTAAGCCTTTCCTCATAGGGCTACATCTTTTTTATACCTCCTCGGACAGAATGACTACCAGCCAGTGAGTTTTCGAGGTCATCTGAGATGGATACGTGCTGGAGTTTTCACGACCCCTCTCTGAAGCCTTTGCACAGTTGCCCTGCAAAGCACCTGCGAAGGGTCTGGCAGGACAGGACACATTACAATGCTTATGACTCCTTGAAGGGATGGTGCCATTTCCGCCCAACCAGTGCGAACAAGGTCAGTACTCAGTCTACTTCGTGGTCCCCAAAAATGATGGCCATTTTGGACCTCAAACCTGTAAACCGGGTCCTGCGTGTTCCACATTTCTGCATGGAAACATTACGCTTGGTCATTGTGGCAGTCCAAAAAAGGGGAGTTACTGTTGGCACTGAGACTTATCTTCACATTCCAATTCATCCCGACTATCAGCAGTACTGAGGTTTGCTGTGCCAATGGGGCATTACCCATTCCGGGCATTGCCGTTCAGGCTGGCCATGGCATCTTGGACCTTTATCAGTCATGGCCATAGTGGCCATAGTGGCGGCCGCTCTGAGGCAAGAGGGCATCCTGGTGTACCCCTTTCTAGACGATTGGCTGATCAGAGTGAAGTCAGAATCTGAAAGCCGGAATGCCATACAGTGAGTGGTGGAATTTCTCCAGAGCTTAGGATGGGTGGTCAATTTAGGCAAGAGCAAGCTCGACCCAACTCAAGATCTTGTATACCTGGTGGCACGATTTGACACCAAGGCAGGGTTTGTCTTCCTGCTGGTCGAGAGAGCACAGAAAATTCTGTCCCAGATGAGGAATTTCTTAGTATGAAGGCGCCTTCAGCATGGCATTACCTTTATCTCCTGGGTTCCATGGCGGCAGCCTTAGAGTTGGTGCCTTGGGCACGGATGCACATGAGGCCTCTACAACGCGTGCTGATCTCTCATTGGTCCCCCTCTTCACTACCCATTGTTGACAAGGTTGGTGTGTCCATCAGAAGCCAGCCAGAAAGAGTCTGTCTTGGTGGTTGCAGGAGGAGCACTTGACAGTGGGAATGTCCCTGGAGCCATTGGACTGGATTCTAGTGACCATGGATGCCAGCCTCAGGGGTTGGGGAACGAATTGCGAGTCACAACTAACTCAGGGGCTCTGGTCCCTGGTCGAGAGTTCCTGGTTCATCAATCGGCAGGAGATGAGAGCAGTCTTTTTCGCTCTCCAGGCCATCCACACCCCTGATTCACAGGCGAGCAGTACGAGTCTGCTCTGACAGTGCGACGATGGTGGCATACATCAATCGGCAGGGGGGCATGTGCAATGTGTTTTGGTGGCAGAGAATCACCCTCTCCTGCTATGGGTGGAGGAGAACCTCCAGTCCCTCTCGGTGGTTCACATGGTAGGAAAATAAAACATTCAGGCGGATTATCTCAGTTGTCACCGGATGGATCTGGGAGAATGAGACTTCAACGCTGTGGTGTTTTAATGACCTCACCTGCTGGTGAGGTGTGCCGATCATGGACCTGTAGGTGACAGTGTCCATTGCCAAGGCAAGTTGGTTTTTCAGAAGGTGCTTATTAGTCTTAAATGGGTTACATTGTAGCTTCATTACACGGCCTCTAGTATTTTCTACTTTTTGATGGCATAAACAACCGATCTACATTAACCAGTTCCACTCCATTCATGAATTTATAGAGCTCTACCATATCTCCCCTCAGCCGTTTTTTTCCCAAGTTGAAGAGCCCTAACCTTTTAAGCCTTTTTTCATAGGAGTATCCTTCCATCCCCTTTACTATTTTGATGGCTTTTCTCTGTACCTTTTCTAATTCTGCTATATCCTTTTTAAGATATGTCAACCAGAATTGCACACAGTATTCAAGGTGTGATTGCACCACGGAACGATACAGAGGCATTATAATATCCTTGGTTTTATTTTCCATTCCTTTCCTTATGATTCCTAGCATTCTATTTGCTTTCTTGGCTGCCGCTACACACTAGGTGGAGAGTTTCAATGTATTATCCACGATGACACCTACATTTTTTCCTTGGTGGTGTTTTCTAAGGTGGTACCTTGCATTGTGTAACCAAAGTTTGGGTGGTTCTTTCCTGGGGGCATAACTTTGCACTTATCCACATTAAATTTCATCTGCCATTTGTACGCCTAGTCTTCCAATTTATCAAGGTCCTCTTGCAATTTTTCACAGTCCTCTTGGGTTTTAATAAGCAGTGGGACAAGCACAGATCCCTGCTGTACTCCACTATTTACTTTTCTCCATTGAGAAAATTGGCCATTTAGCCCTGCTCTCTGCTTTCTATCTTTTAACTGGTTCCTGATCCACAATACTACACTGCTTCCAATCCCATGAGTTTTTAATTTCGCCAAGAGTCTCTCATGAGGGACTTTGTCAAAGGCTTTCTGAAAATCCAGATATACTATATCAACTGGTTCACCTTTGTCTGTTTATTCACACCTTCAAAAAATATAACAGATTAGTAAGACAAGATTTTCCTTGGCTAAATCCATGTTGGCTTTCTCTCATTAAACCATGACTATATACATAATCAGTAGTTTTATTCTTTATAATGGCGTCTACCATTTTGCACAGTACTGACATCAGACTCGTCAGTTTGTAGTTTCCAAGGTCACCCCTGAAAACATTTTAAATATTGTCCATTCTCCACTCTACAGGTACTCCAGAGGATTTTATTGATAGTTCACAGATTACTAATGGTAGGTCTGCATTCTCATATTTCAGTTCTTTCAATATCCTTGGATGTATACCATCCTGTCCAGGTGATTTGCTATTCTTCAGTTTATAAAATAGTTGTAATACATCTTCCTGGTTTATCAATATTTCTTTCAGTTCTTCTGATACAACACCTTTATATACCATTTCAGGCATGGGTAATTTCCCTACATCATCTTCATTAAAGAGCGAAGCAAATAATTCATTCAGTCTCTCCACTATGGCCTTGTCTTCACTTAGCGCCTTTTACCCCTCTATCAGCCAATGGTCCAACTGACTCTCACAGGATGTTTGCTATGAATGTACTTGAAAAAAGGTTTTATTATGCATTTTTGCTTCCATGGCTAGCTTTTTTTCAAATTCTCTCTTTGCCTGCCAATGCTTATGTTTCCCGTTTTCGTCATTTGGCTCCTTTTTCCACTTCCTGAAATATGTTTTTTGGCAGCAAGAGTCTCTCTGACCTCACCTTTAAACCATGCTGGCAATTTTTGGCCTTCCTTCCACTTTTTTTAAAGCGTGGAATATATCAGTTCTGGGCTTCCAAAATAGTACTTTTAAATATTGCTCACATTTTAGTTAAATCTTTAATCTTTACAGCTGCTCCTTTTAGTTTTTTCCTATTTTCCTCAGTTTATCATAGTTTCTCTTTTGAAAGTTAAATGGTAGTACTGTGGATTGCCTTGCCACCCTTCTTTCATTTATTAAATCAAATGCAATCATGCTATGATCACAGTTGTCAAGTGGCCCCAACACCCTTATCTTTTGCACCAGATCCTGCGTGCCACTAAGGACTAGGTTCAAAATAACTTCCCCTCTTGTCAGTTCATGAACCAGGTGCTCCAAGAAGCAGTTATTTATTTCATCTAGAAACTTTATCTCCCTAGCATGTCCTGCTGTTACACTGACCCAGTCTATACCTAGGTAATTGAAATCACCCATGATTACTCTGTTGTAACTTTTGTTAGCTTCCCTGATTTCTTTCAGCATGTTATTATCCATCTGTTCATTCTGGCCAGGCTGTCGGTAGTACACCCCCACTGCCATTGCTTTCCCTTTTTATGTGGAATTTCTATCCATAGAGATTCTACAGTGTATTTTGTTTCCTGCAAAACTTTAATCCTATGTGACTCAATGTCTTCTGTAACATACAGTAGAGCGCAACCTGTCCACCAATTTGATCTACTCTATCATTGCGATATAGTTTGTACCCAGGTATCACGGTGTCCCATTGATTGCCCTCCTTCCACCAGGACTGAGGTACCGATCATATCTAACCTCTCATTTAGTGCTATATATTCTAACTCTCCTATCTTTCTTTTTTGGCTTCTAGCATTTACCTGCCGGCATTTTAGAAGTTGTATTTCATTCACATCAATCTGATTATCATTTGGTAGGGGTAATATGGAATCTTTCAGCTCTGTACTTAAGGGCATCTGGGTTACTTTTATCTTCATTGGAACCTCTCTGTTGGGGTGTCCTATCTTCCCTCTTTTGCTAGTATCCTTCAAGAATACATTCTTCTGAACCATGCGCTCTTGTGCAATTGTTGGCTTTTCCCTATTGTCTAGTTTAAAAGCTGCTCTATCTCCTTTTTAAATGTTAATGCCAGCAGCCTGGCTCCATCCCGGTTAAGGTGGAGTCCATCCCTTAAGAATAGCCCATCCCTTCCCCAAAATGTTGCCCAGTTCCTAACAAATCCAAAACCCTCTTCTTTACACCATCATCTCATCCACGCATTGAGACTCCAGAGTTCTGCCTGCCTTTTGGGTCCTGTGCGTGGAATGGGAAGTATTTCAGAGAATGCTACCTGGAAGTTCTGGATTTCAGCTTCGTACCTAAAGTCCTAAATTTGGCCTCCAGAACCTCCCTCCCACATTTTCCTATGTCATTGGTACCAACATGTACCAAGACAGCAGATTCCTCCCCAGCACTATCTAAAATCTTGTCTAAGTGACGCATGAGGTCTGCTATCTTCGTACCAGGCAGACATGTTACCAGACGATCCTCACGTCCACCAGCCACCTAGCTGTCTACACGTCTAATGATCAAATCACCCACTGTAAGGGCTGTCCTTACCCTAGATTCTAGTGGGGGACAATGGGGATTTGTCATCTAAATGTAAGGGGTAACTCATCCGTTGTCTATTGCTAGCTGCGAGATGTGTGCTTTCCAGGTACTGGAAAGTCTTTACACCTCCTACAAAGTTAGAATGCTTCTCTAAAGTGAAGGATATTTTTATTTATTTATTTATTTATAGTCTCTTCTATACCGCGCTATTCAGCATCAGTGCGGTTTACAATGAACAATGATTTACACATTTCCGATGGTACTTTGTGTTTACAGTTGAACAGGTAATAGAACTTGGATAACAGGGGTAACTATTTACAACTTACAATATTCACATTATGGAAAAAATTAACTTATTTGGTAAGAGAAAAAAAAGTTGAAATTTGATCTTATCTGGACCGTATACTTGTCTTTTAAGGGGAATTTTTAACTTGAACAGATGGTGATCACCTCTCCTGTATTTTATTTGGTTGGGGGGAGACTTGGCAAGTAGGTATGTATATGAAGCTGTGTGCATGAGAGTATGACTGTGTTGACAGGTGATACAGTGCGGTATCTGCACTCATCGTTACTTATTCCTTGCGATTACGATATATGGGGGAGGGGGAAATAACTGACTCGGACATTATGTTGTATGGTAACTGTATCTTAAGCTGTATCTTCTCTGTTCTTTTCTTTTCTTCTGTCTACTGTTTGATTCCTCTATTATGGGCTAGGAGGGAGAGTAGAGATTGAGACTGTTCCAGCGGGTGGGTGTTAAAAATTTTGTTTTGGGTCATTATTTGAGCTCCTGAACTGATGGAGGGAAGGGATGAGAATGATGTTTGGTCCTGTGGTACTATTGCAACATTTGTATCTCCATCTGTTTGTTCTTTTTTTATTGGTTGCCTAATTAAAGAAATTAAAAAGAAGGTACTGTGCAATAACTGCTGGGGCAGATGCCGGTCACATCCCCAATGGTTACTGTATAGGCTGTGTAGTTACCGAGCATTAATGTTTTCAACTAATGCACGGTAACTAGAGAACTTTATCACACTTTAGTAAACAGGCCCTAAAGTCTCACTCTTGTGCAGGTACAACAAACATGGCTTTCTCATATCTTGCCAAATTCATTATGGAAATTTGCCATCAGTGTAAAAAACATCTTTGGAGATTTTGTGTAGGCCATGGCGTATGCTTTTCTAATCTTGTTTTTCCCTTTTTTCTGCATCTGGTGGAAAAACTGAAATATGAGGAAATCTGAATCCACATGAATATTCCTCAGATTTTATTTATTATACTATCGTAACTGTCGCTATTCCAGGAGATGTTTTAAGGAGGCTTTGTGGGAAGAAGAGAGAACAGAAATGGAGTAAACAGGAAGCAAACCACATTTTATTTTGTTTTAGGGGTTTTCTTGTAATGTAATGCTGTCTTAAAACATGTTTTATATTATATTCTGTGGAGATTTTTGTTCAACACGTTAACCATTCATAACACAATGCAGGAAATGGAACAGAGTACAAAAGTATAAGCAGTAGTCATATAAATTAGATTTTATAAAGCCAACAAGCCAAAGCTATTAAAAATAGACAAGAAAAAATGCTTGTTGCTTATTGAATAAAAATAAAATTATAGGAGGATGCAACAATTTCTGCTCCATGTGAAGCAAGCTCAATTTTGCGATCGAGTGATCTTGATCATAGCTCACAAAATGTTCTACACAGTCACTCCTCTATACCTGACTAGACATCTAGGGCCCGATATTCGAAAGGCATTTAGATGGTTTACAGGTAAATAAACCGTGTAAATGCCTTGAAAGGGGATATTCAATGGCACCTACATGGGTGTGTTGGGGGCGGAGTGGTAGCGGAGACTGCTGCTAACAGTGTAGCGGCAATATTGGACCGCTACACAGTTAGTGGCCCATGGCTAAAATTAGGCCAGCAGCCCAATATCTTTGCTACACAGTTAGGCTCTGCGACGTTGACCCCTTGGTGCACAACACGGATATTCAATGCCATTGCTGCAGGGTTAAAGGTGAGCGGGCAGGGCTATGTGCCGTAGCGGCGCATAGCCCACTCAGAAGAAAATCAGACCCCTCATTCACTACCACCTAGCCATACTCTTTGTTCATTAAACGCCCACCTTTTAATAGTTCCACATGCACAGCCAGACTTGATCTACACGTTCTTCTGCTTTTTATGTCCTGGCTCCAAAATTATCAAATTCCTTTCCACTTTACCTCCGAGAAGAATCCTCCATTAAGATGTTTAAGAGAGGGATAAAAACTTACTTTTTCGAACTGGTTTACATTCAGTTGCCTGACTCATAGTCTCTCTACCCTGCCAAAGGATGAAGCAGCTTTCCCTCTGTTTCCCCCTCCCTCTTCTCCTTTGACCCTGATAATGTAACCTTTCCTGCTTCTTTCTTTTATCCCCTTCAGTTTTCTATCCAGGTTCTTTTGGCATTATTTAAGAAACTCCTTTATTTTTATTTCCCATGTTCCCTGTAAAATAGTTATCTCCAAGTTATAATACCCTGTTCAATGTAATTTCAGTTTGTTCAATATAAACCGCACTGATGCAGAATAGCGCAGTATATAAGAGAATGTAAATAAATAAAATAAATGAATTTCTAAACTGCTCTGATACTTTATGTTAGGGTGGCATAGCAAATCTCAAATAAACTATAAACTGTTGAAGTAAGATTCCCAGCTAAAGCTTTTGTACACAAGAAACCTGTAGTCATGCAGATAACAGAAAATAAGAATGCTAGTCACAAACGTACTGATTTAGTCCAATATAAAGGTAATAATAAACACACACTGATCCCTACAGCTTGTTTGTGGACCTTTATTTCATAATAATGAAGAAGACTAATAGTAAAAGCAATTCTCGGAACAAGCAGGAATCAGTCCTCACATATGGGTGACGTCGGCGCAGACGGAGCCCTCGTGTGGAGCAATACCCCAGCTTTCAAAGAAAGCCTTTGGGATTGCATCACGCATGCACGGTCCTCTTCCTGTCCAAGGGTGCCATCTTGCTCATTCTCCCTGTTTCTGCGGAGCCCAACGGACGTAGTCCAACTTCTCTCGTGGAAAAAGTGCGTCAAAACTACTGAAGATTCTCTTCTTCGGCCCGGTTCGACGCCGGTTCCCTTCCCACCTCAGTTCGGTACACCGGTATCGAGTCCAGTCAATATTTTTCAGTTTTTGTCCTTAGTGGCTAGCGTTCGTGCTTTTTTTTTTCATTTTCACTGGCAGCCCGGTTGGTTGACCTCGCAGGGGCCCTTTTTCCCCCGATGGCTGCCAGCGGGTTTAAAAAGTGTGATCGGTGTAAAAGATTAATGTCTCTCATCGACACACATGACTACTGTATCCACTGCCTTGGGCCCGACCATGACCCGAAGGTCTTTGGCTCATGTGGCAAGATGTCTTCCAAGGCACTTAGAAGTAGGCAGCAGCAGCGTGAAAGGATTTTCTCCGAGTCCGCATCCACCCGGATCCGGACCTCTACAGAAACCTCGACTTCTCGGGAGCTATCTGACTCCAAGCATTGTCGGGGGTCTTCTGAGCGGGGGGTCTCCCTCATGGGAACACCGGAGGAAGAAGAAACCTGCGAGGGCGGCATCGTTGGATGCCTCTGATCGGCCTAGATCCTCACGGGCCAGGTTGCAGAGTCCTGACCGCCGCCCCGGGTCCTTGGAGTCGGAGCGGCCTGCAAAGGTGCCTCGCACGGAGCCGGAGACACCGAGGAAGGTAACTGCTGTTATCCTCATTGACTCTCCTCCGGGAGAACCGGTGTCGGGACCCGACCCGGAGGCTGCGGAGCCTTCTGAGCTCGGTCTCAGGTTGGTGGCCCTGGAGCGCAGCATGTCTGCCTTCATGGAGCAGCAGCGGGCGCTAATGGTTGGTCTCACCGGTCCATCCACCCTGATCACCGGGACCTCGACGTCCAAGTCGACCACAGAAGCTGAGCCGATCCTCGAGACTCTTCAGACTCGGGTCGATCCTCTGCCGAGGTCTCCCTCGACCTCCCTTTCGGGACCGAGGTTGTCGATGCCAGTGCCCTCGGCGTTGGGGCAGTCGAGACCGAAGCCCTCACGGCCGGAGCCCATCGATTCCTCCTCGGAGGACTCGGCATGGGAAACGGAAGATGAGGAGTCCCCAGACACCCACTGGACCCAGTATGTCTCATTGGACTCGCCGGGTTCCAAGCCTCGGAGAAGGTCCCCCTCAGAGGATACCCAGTTCTCGGACTTCATCAGGGACATGGCCAAGGCTTTGGCATTCCCGGCGGACTCCAAGGAGAAGCCTCGAGCCAAGGAGCTCGAAGCCCTCCAGTATGACTTTTCCCCTCGGGAAGCCCTTATGGTACCGGTTCCTCCGATGATAGAACGGCTGATGCTCCGCATGTGGGAGTCACTGGCCTCGATGTCGGTTCTCAGCAAGCAGGTCAATTTCATCTATCAAGTCCGCAAGAGCCCTGGGTTCCAGAAAGCACAGCTGCCGCACAACTCCATGGTTGTGGAATCGGCCATGCACAGGCTCAAGAGCCAAAAAACGCACTCCTTGGTGCCTCCTGGCAGGGAAGCCCGGAACCTGGACGCCCTTGGCAGAAAGTGCTACCAGGGATCGATGCTGTCATGCCGAGTCCAAACATACCAGCTGTACATGGGCATATACTTACAGGAGCTGGCAAAGGAGATTGCTGGGTTCTTAGCTGGCCTCTCCGAGGAACCCTTGCAGCGCTTCAAGAACTTGTCCATGGGGATTCGGGAGTGCTCGAAGTTTGTCTCAAACAGCCTATGACGGCTTCGAGGCCTCGGCCCGAATAGCCGCAGCCGGCATCGGTGCCTGCCACCAGGCGTGGCTAATGTCGTCGGACCTGGAGCCATGGGTTCAGGACAAGTTGGTCGATGTCCTTTGCCGGAGTGACAACCTCTTTGGCAAACCCATGACTGAGAAGGCTGCTGAAATCGAGTCCGAGTACTTGACCCGAACAAGACTATCCAAGAAGACTTCTGCCCCTTCTAAAAAGAAGGGCTCGGGTAAAAAGCCCTTTTTCCCGATGAATGCTGCTGCTTACCGCAACTACTCCACTCAGCAGGCCTCCCCAGCTCGCCCACAGGGGCAGCAGGCCAAGGAACAGGGGCATGGCCCGCATAAGCAGAAGACACCCAAGCCTCTGACCCCGGCTTCAACCCAGCCGGGAGAGTTTTTTTGACTGCTAAAGCATAGTCTCTCTCCAACCAGGGGTGAGGTCCTGCACAGGAGAAAGGCTGAGCCTGTACGCCCACAGGTGGCCAACAATCACCACGGATACCTGGGTCCTTCCAATAGTCCAAAGGGGCTTTTTGCTCCACTTCAACCAGGTACCTCCCTCCTTCTTTCCAGGAGAGCCCCTCAGACCCCCTCTACACAGGGACCTCCTCTTGCAGGAGTTGGCCGGTCTTCTAGAGGATCAGGCGGTGGAACCGGTGCCCCACCACCTGCAGGGACAAGGCTTCTACTCCAGGTATTTTCTGATACCAAAGAGAACAGGGGGCCTCGGACCCATCCTCGACCTGCGAAACTTAAACAAGTTCCTGGTGAGGGAAAAGTTCAAGATGCTTTCCCTTGGAATATTGCTGCTTTACCTCCACCAGGGAGATTGGCTATGCTCCTTAGACCTGAAGGATGCCTACACGTACATCCTCATACATCCAGACCACAGACAATATCTCAGATTTGTAGTGGGAGGAAACCATTTTCAGTACAGGGTACTACCATTTGGCCTAGCCTCTGCTCCAGAGTGTTTACCAAATGCCTGGCGGTAGTGGCGGCCTTCCTCAGGAACCAAGGTGTTTTTGTCTTCCCTTACCTGGACGACTGGCTTATCAGGGCCCAGTCGCCTCAGGAGGCCCAACAGGCCACAGCTCGCACTATCAACATGCTACAGCATTTAGGCTTTTGTCATAAATCAAGCAAACTCCACTTTGCTCCCCACTCAAAACTTAGAGTTCATAGGAGCAAGACTAGACACCCTTCGGGCAAGGGCTTACCTGCTGGAGGACAGGGCACAGAGGCTTCTTGCGCTGGTGCACCAAGTCAGCTACAAATTCAGATCTCAGCGAGACACTTTCTATGCCTCCTGGGCCACATGGCCTCCACGGTACATGTGATCCCAAACGCCCGTCTCCACATGAGGTTAGCTCAGTGGTGCCTCAGAGATCATTGGACACAAGCCACCGGACAACTGCGAGTCAGCCTCCCTTGCACACAATTGCTGACGACAGATGCCTACCTGCTGGGCTGGGCAGCCCATTGCCAGGGATCATGCACTCAGGGGTTGTGGTCTCCTCAGGAGAGTACACACCAAATCAACCTCTTAGAGCTTCCGGCAATTCGCCTAGCTCTTCAAACCTTCTGTCATGTTCTCTCACATCAGTCTGTCTTGGTGCAGACTGACAATCAGGTAGCGATGTTCGTGAATAAGCAGGGAGGTACAGGGTCCCATCTCCTATGTCAGGAGACACTCGACCTCTGCTCCTTTGCAATCAGGCAGGGTATGTCCCTCAAAGCAGTTTACCTGTCAGGTCAGGAGAACTTCCTAGCAGACAAGCTAAGCAGGATTCTTCAACCTCACGAGTGGCAACTGAATCCGGAAGTGGCCCAGCAGATCTTCCACTGCTGGGGACATCCATCCATAGATCTCTTTGCCAGTCTGAAAAATCACCAGTTGCCCAGCTTTTGCTCCAGACAGCCACATCCTCAGAGGGTGGCTGCAGATGCTTTTCTGATCTCCTGGTCAGGGGGCCTTATGTATACGTTTCTTCCCGCGCCTCTGGTGGCCCGGACTCTGTTCAAAATCCTTCGGGACAAGGCCTCTGTCATTCTGGTAGCCCCCAGATGGCCAAGGCAGCCTTGGTTTCCTCTTCTCCTTCAGCTGGCAGTGGAAGCCCCACTCCCGCTGTAGATGCAGCCCGACCTCCTGTCCCAGGAGCAGGGCTTGCTCTTACATTCCAACCTCAGGTCCCTCAACCTGATGGCATGGCTGCTGAAAGGGTAGTGCTGGCGCCTCTCCTCCTACCTAAGAATGTTGAAGTGTTACTGGCCTCAAGAAGACAGTCCACTAGGAAAACGTATGCCTTCAAGTGGCGCAGGTTTGAGATGTGGTGTACCCAGCACAATGAAAACCCTTTCGCTTGCCTTGTACCAGTGGTGCTGCAGTACCTGCTTCACCTCTCAGAATTAGGTCTTAAGTCTAATTCTGTCAGGGTTCACCTGAGTGCTTTGTCAGCACACCACTCTCCAGTAGAAGGACAACCTCTTTCGGCTCACCCCTTGGTGTCCAGATTCCTTAGAGATTTTCTTCTACTAAAACCCCCGGTTTGTCCCCCGGCAACTGAGTGGGATTTGAATGTGGTCTTGGAGCAGCTTACTTGCCCACCTTTTGAGCCGATGTCCACTTGCCATCTGCGCTTCCTTTCCTGGAAGGTGCTCTTCCTGGTGGCACTCACATCTGCCAGATGAGTGAGTGAGCTGCAAGCTCTTGTTTCGGATAGACTGTACAGAAGGTTTTATAGGAACAGAGTGATCCTTCGCACCCACCCCAAGTTCCTTCTGAAAGTGGTCTCTTCGTTCCACCTCATCCAAGAGGTGGTTCTTCCAACCTTCTTTCCCAGACCGCATGCCAGTCGGGCAGAGGCAGTCCTGCATACCCTCGATTGTAAGAGGGTGTTAGCCTTTTACCTGGAGCGTACACAGGGAGATCGAAAGGCTACTCAGCTCTTCGTCTCTTATGACCCCAGTAGGCTGGGGCTACCTCTCTCCAAGCGCACTTGTCCACCTGGGTGGCAGAATGAATTGCCTGGGCATACAGGGCGGCCGACTTCCCCTTGCAGGGTCGAATCATGGCCCACCGTGTCAGGGCTAAGGCCTCATCAGTGGCTCACTTCCGCTCTGTTCCGCTGGCAGACATCTGCCGGGCCGCCACCTGGTCTTCGGGCCAGACTTTTGCAGCCCATTACTGCTTGGATAGGGAGTCCCGACAGGACAGTGCTTTCGGCCAGGCGGTACTCCGTAACTTATTTGAGGTATAGGCAACTCCTACCAAAGAGTACAGGTAAATGGAGCTCACTCTGAGGAGAAGGATGTTACCAGTGGTGTGCCCCAGGGATCTGTCCTTGGTCCGATTCTTTTTAATATCTTTGTTAGTGATATAGCGGAAGGGCTGTCGGGTAAGGTTTGCCTCTTTGCAGATGATACCAAAATCTGCAATAGAGTAGACACCCAGGAAGGTGTAGATAACATGAAGAGGGATCTAGCTAAGCTTGAAGAATGGTCTAGAATTTGGCAGCTGGGATTTAATGTTAAAAAATGTAAGGTCATGCATTTGGGCTGCAGCAATCCAAGGGAATATAGTATAGGGGGTGAAGTACTTTTGTCCACTAAAGAAGAGCGGGACCTAGGCGTGGTTGTGTCTGATGATCTTAAAGTAGCTAAACAGGTAGAAAAGGCGACGGCAAAAGCTAGAAGGATGCTTGGGTGCATACGGAGAGGAATGGCTAGCAGAAAAAAGGAGGTGATAATGCCTCTGTATAAGTCTTTGGTGCGACCTCATTTGGAGTATAGTGTGCAATTCTGGAGACCGCACCTTCAAAAGGATGTGAACAGGATGGAGTTGGTGCAGAGGGTGGCTACTAAAATGATTAGTGGTCTTCATTATAAAGCATATGAGGACAGACTTAAGGATCTTAATATGTACACCTTAGAGGAAAGGCGGGATAGAGGTGAGATGATTGAGATGTTTAAATACCTCCGTGGCATAAATGTTCAGGGAGAGAGCCTCTTTCAATTGAAAGCAAGTTCTGCTATGAGGGGACATGGGATGAGGGTGAAGGGAGATAGATTCAGGAGTGATATGCGAAAATATTTCTTTACGGAAAGAGTAGTGGATACGTGGAATAGTCTCCCAGTGGAGGTGGTAGAGATGAGGAAAGTAACTGAATTCAAAAAAGCATGGGACAAACACAGAGGATCTCTAAAGGTAAAAAGAGGACTGTTGTAGTTGTTGATATGGAAGGATGGACTAGATAGGCCATGTGGTCTTTTTCTGTCGTCATATTTCTATGTTTCTATCCTCCGGCCCTTTGGTGTCAGGCTACCGGAAGTGTTGAGTTCTCTGCTGAATTCCTATCACAGCTGCTGCGACTCTTCTAGAGGGAGCCATTTTTCAGCTATGGGTTCTCGGTAGCCTATAGCTAGGGAGTCCCAAATGTGAGGACTGACTTCCTGCTTGTTCCTGGAAAAAGCGTAGTTACTCACCTGTAACAGGTGTTCTCCAGGGACAGCAGGAATCAGTCCTCATGACCCTCCCTCCTCCCCTGGAGTTGCAGTCTTATCATTATTATATTTTGTTCATTTTGCCGTCTCTTTAGCTATGTCATTTGACTGAGCAAGATGGCACCCTTGGGTGGGAAGGGGACTGCGCATGCGTGATGCAATCCCAAAGGCTTTCTTTGAAAGCTGGGGAATTGCTCCGCCTGAGGGCTCCACCTGCGCCGACGTCACCCATATGTGAGGACTGATTCCTGCTGTCCATGGAGAACACCTGTTACAGGTGAGTAATTACGCTTACTTTGATCGGTCCAACACAGAGATGTCAGAAAGGGATGGACCACATGCGCCCTGGCCCACCAAAACGTTGCTGCTGCGATCGTTGGCCTTCCCCTCCTGTTTGCCTGTGGGAATCTTATCCCCTGTTTTCAGAATAGCGCTACAATCGCGGTAAAGACCCCTCCTATCTTCCTGCAGGAGATTGGATCTTCAAGCAGACAGGAGGGGGAGGCCAGTGATCACAGCCTCATACAGTTTGGCTGGCCAAAAGGTGGAGCTTGGCCCTCCCCCACAAAAGAATATGGCGTTCCACTGTCCCCTGGTCCAACAAGAGAAATCAAGCAACTAAGAGTGCTTACATTGACATCCAAATGATATTCTAATCCAGAAGACATTCTAAAAGATCTCCTATCTTAAGAATGGATGTTTTGTAAGT
The DNA here is from genome assembly GCA_033557465.1 of Ichthyophis bannanicus. Classification (NCBI taxonomy): domain Eukaryota; kingdom Metazoa; phylum Chordata; class Amphibia; order Gymnophiona; family Ichthyophiidae; genus Ichthyophis; species Ichthyophis bannanicus. Next base: position 400,987,784 of record CM066038.1, read on the forward strand.
TCTAATTTCTTTTATGGCACCGGCATAGTAGTTCTGTAAAAATGGATCAGGCAAATATGCATTCCTTATCATTCTGCAAGAAGAGTCTAGACATGTGGGTTATACTCCCTAACCAGCAGGTGGAGGCAGACTTGAGCATCATTCAGTGATGTCATCGCTTGGTATATTTGCTGGTGCAACTTTGAGAGAAGCTAGTATTTTTCTGCCTTCAGCAGGTGGTAAAGTGTTTGGACTGGTGCAGCAGAGCAGAGCAGATAGGTCTGTCTCCCCTGGCCCAGACCACCATCCTGTGGCCTCTGTGATTGAAATCTGTAGGCCCAGCGTCTGTTCAGAGCTTGGGTATACCTTGTCTCTTTGAACCAAAAGCTGCCCTATGTCCAGCACTATTATTTATTTAGACAGTTTTGTATACCACCTTATCCTTCAATCAAAGTGGTCACAACACAATTGGGGATACATTTAACATGAGGGGATATGAGACACATACACCAATACTTACAGGGAACATGGGCAATGGAGGGTTAAGTGGCTTGCCCAAGACCACAAGGAGCACCTGTGGGATTAGAAACCCCAGTCCTTCCGGCCCAAGGTTGCTGTCCTCTAGTGGGATTTGAACCACCGGCCTGAGGCACCTTGCCCCAACCACTAGGCCACTCCTCCCTCTTTCACCCATGGGATTCAGCACTGGTGGGCTGAAGAGCAGATAGGAAGACCCTGAGGGGGTGGTAAGTTTGGGCCCAGACCCTCTTTCCCTCTTGCTGTCCTCTATCTGCTTTCTAAGTTTGAAAGAATTTTTTCTGAACTTTTTTTTTACCATTGATTTCAATTGGTTGTATTTGACTCTTTTAGGTGCTTGCAATAAAGCAGCTCCAAATTTATTTAAAAAAAAAAGTTTCTTTGATGGATGGACCTCTCAGGCTGTGGAGGCAACTGAGGAAAGCCTTTATCAGGTTTCCCCTTCCAGCCTGACAGGTACTGGGATTCCATTCCCATTGCAGTTCTTTTTTCAGTGGTCCTTTTTTCTCTTTGTCCCTGAAGTGTTCAACCATGTGGCCCAATACAGCCTGCAGCCCTCGGCGATTTTAAACTCCAGCTCCTGTTTTTCGTCCCAATTGTGGCAAGAATGCCAAGAGTGCCCCTTTTCATTCAGTAGTTTCTCCGGAAGCCCACCCTTATCCCCTATGGTTGTTAGTTTATGATTTATTTTATATTTTATACCGCCTTTTGTGAGCAAACAAAGCAGTTTACAAAATCTAAAATTAAATATGAAAAGAACTCCAATTATGAATGGGAAAGATGGGAGAAACAATTATAGACATTACAATATTAGAACTAAAAATGCAGCTGCACTAAAAATCCCACACTTACAGACTGGGCGCTAAAGGGGCGAAGCATGGGTTGTGATGCATAAGAGAAATCTGTTTCTCCAGAAGTTGAGTCTGAGAACAAATGGAAGATTCCCCTAATGGACTCTCTCCGTGATGCATATGTTCCACAGAGAGGACCTTCCTAGACGTTTTCAGGATACTATGGTAGCTCTGCATGTTGTAGAGCATGCTCCTGTACAAGCTTTGCAGACAAACCCTATTCTGGATGGTATACGGTATTCTGGATTCTTTCTTCTACCTGAGGCTATATGGCAGCATGTAGTCTCACAGGGAGAGACCTCAAGCTCCCCAGGGGCCCTAAGTTCCTGTCTCGGCTTGACTGTACCTCTGCTCCAGGGTGAGCTGAATCGGCCTTTTGAGATGCCTAGGGTGGATGCATTCATCACTGCAGTGACAAAGCTCCTGACATCCTGATGGAAGGGAGTGCCATACTTAAGGAGTCTCATGATAGGAGTGCTGAGGCCCTCCTTAAGAATGCCTTTGTGGCCTCCATCTTAGGCCCATAAACAGTGCTGGGTGCAGGCCCTCTTATGGTGGGTCCAGCAGCAGCTGGACAGCCTAGAGGCTGCAAGATTGGAAGTCTTGAGCTGCATTTGTGGTTAATGCCCTATATGACTTGGTCAGGCTCTCGTCCAAATCCGTGGCAGGGGGTAGTGACTTTGGTTTCTCAATTTGTTGGCTGATGCTGCCTCCAAGTTATGGCTGAGCAAAGTCTCCTTTAGGGCAGGTTGTTTTTTTGCGGAGGACCTGGAGACATTGGTGAAAGACTTCGGTGAGGCTCACTCAGAGGATCCCAGATGTCAGGCCCAGGAACGCTAGGAGTAATTTCTGGGCCTTATGGAGCCTGATGACACCTGGGACTGCTAGGATTCCAAGTAGGATCTATTCATCCCATGGGTCTAAGCTCAAGAAAGGTCAGCCCTTTCAGAATTCTAAGCATTTTTGAGACTTGGCTGTGGCTCACTCCAGAGTCAGTAAGCTTCTACAATGAAATCCAGCTGGTCTCTTCTGAGGTGCAGCCAGTTGGGAGGCAGTTCCAGATGTTTCTCTCTGAGGTGCTAAGTCAGATTTTTGTGCTGGACTTTGCAGAGCCACTATAGGACATCTTTGTGGAGTCTCTCTGCAACTTCCCACTCATGCAATGGAGGTCAAAGACACTTTACAGCACCTCCTGCAGTTTTAGGCTATACTATTCTTTCTCTCTGCAGAGCAGGGTCAGTGGCGTTTTTCCATCTACTTTGTGGTGTCCAAGAAGAATGGCTCCTTCTGGTCTATTCTGGACCTGAGGATGGTGAACGCCTATCTCTGATTATCTCATTTCCTCGTGGAGACCATTTGGGCAATCATTGCATCAGTCTGGCAAGGGAATGCCTCCTCTCAAGATCTTTCCAAGTATACTCTACTTTCTTATTCCTCTCTGGAAGCAACAACAGTGATTTTCCCATTTCTCTGTCTTTGGCCATCTTTTCTAGTTCCAGGCTCTATCCTTTGGCCTAGCCATGTCTCCTCACAACTTTTACAAGGTTATGGTGGTGGTGGCAGCATTTCTGCACCAGCCAGGGGATCTGGGTTCATCTTTATCTGGATGTCTGGCTGATTCAGTTGGACACCCTGGAGAAGTCCAGGGCTGACATAGCCCTGGTGATTTTATATTTATATTTATACGCAGGCTTGATATACCGCCCAAGACCGGAGCATCAGGGCGGTGTACAGAAAAAAAAAGCAGGCTGCTAGCAAATTAAAGGAGGAAAGGAACGCCATTCAGTGACAGGAAAGAACTAGAGAGACATAGATAGAAAGGACAGCATTACACGACTAGAAGACTAAACACTGAGGTGAGGGTGGGGGGGGGGGTGGAATGTAGTATCGGAACCGTCGTACCTGTCATAAGGATGCTGGGAGATCAAAAGCCTGGGAGAAAAGATCGGTTTTAAGGAGAGCTTGGAAGTGCGGGAATGAGGACTCGGTGCGGAGCGAGTGAGGGAGGGAATTCCAGAGGGCGGGAGCTAGGAAAAAGAATGCGGAATGATGGGTGAGTTCAAGATGAGCCTGGGACGGAGAGGGAAGAAAAAGACAATTAGTATGGGAAGAACGGAGGAGACGGAGAGCGGGCTGATGATATTTATTTATTTAGCTGTATTTATATCCCGCTTTTCACCAAGTCAAAGCAGTCAATTGGGGGATACATTTAACACGAGGGGATATGAGACACATATGCTAATACTTACAGGGAACATGGGCAATGGAGGGTTAAGTGGCTTGCCCAAGACCACAAGGAGTGCCTATAGGACTAGAAATCCCAGTCCCTCTGGCCTGAGATTGCTGTCCCCAGGTGGGACTTGAACCCCCGGCCCTCCGGCCTGAAGTACCTTGTCCTAACCACTAGACCACTCCTCCCTAGATAGATAGATAAGATCGGATAGATATTGAGGAACACCAGTGTAAAGAACTCTGTGGGTAGTGATGAGATACTTATAAATGAACCGGAATTTAATGGGAAGCCAGTGGAGGGAGAGAAGGCAGGGAGTGATGTGGTCAAAAGGGGAGGAGAAAGTAATTAAACGAGCGGCAGTGATACGCTGCTTATAAAGGCTGGTCTTGTTTTCAGTTATCTCAAGAGCAACCTGATACCTCCCCAGGATTGGGAGTACCTCAGGACTCAATTCCACACTATTCTAGGTCAAGTTTTCATAACGCTGGAGAGATCGCTCAAGCTGCGGAGCCAGTCCAAGAAGTTATGTGCTTAGACAGCTCCCCAGGCATGGGACTACCTCCAAGTCCTAGGGTCAATGGCATCAACCCTGGAACTAGGCCCTTGGACCAGAGCACTCATGCGCTCCCTTCAAAGGTATCTTTATCTTTTTTTTTTTTTTTTTTATATCTTTATTTAAAATTTGATAGACCGCTTTCCGTCGAAACATAAAGCGGTGTAACAATAAAAGGTTAGCAATGCAAAGACAAGGAAAAGGAACGCCAAAATAGGATAGGAAAGTAAAAGTATAAAAGCATAGACAAATAAAATAGACAAAACAAAACAAAAGGGCCAATACTTTATAAAACATAAGAGTAAAACATAAGAGTACAACAAGATAGTAGGCCCATATAGGGGGAGACAAAACAAACTACGGGTAGACAAAATTACACGACAAGACAAATGTACGAACAAACAAAAGCACATAACAAATGAGAACATCAGGGAGGACCATCAGGAGAGAGATGAAAGGCTTGCTGAAACAGATGGGTTTTGAGTAATGCTTTAAATTGAGGATACGAAGATTCCAATTGGAGAAGTGGTGGTAGTGCATTCCATAGTACTGGGCCTAGAAAGAAAAAAGCTGCATGACGGGTTTGTTCAAGGTGGGCTTGCGACGGGGAAGGTAGGGACAGACGGTTGGCATGGATAGAACGAAGCTGACGGTAGGGAGTGTGAAGGGAGATCCGATCTGCAAGATATAGAGGAGTATTGGTGTAAAGAGCACGATGAATCAGAATAAGGAACTTATAGTGGAAACGAAAACAGAGAGGTAACCAATGCAGACGGAGAAGAATAGGAGTGATATGATCAAAGGATAGAACAGAAGGATCAAGAGAGGGCTGTTTCAGAAGGGGGCGGACAACAGCTGATTTCCAAGATGAAGGGAAATGACCGGTTGAGAGGCTAGTATTAATGATAGTAGTAATGATAGGTATGAACTGCAAGGAAGGCTCAGTCAGCCAGTGAGACGGAATCGGATCCAGTTGGCAGGTGGTTTTACTAGATTTAACTAGCATCTGGAGAACTTCAGCAGAGGTGACTGGGTGAAAGGAAGACCAGGAATGAGCTAAAGCAAGGTTTGGCGGAGTGGGGGGCGGTGACAACTGATGGGCAGTGGCCAATGGAACAGAAGAGACAGATGACAAGGGGGAACAAGGTGGGGACAAGGGCGGTGGGGGGAAAGATGCGAAAAGGACGAGCGTAGATTGAGAATCTTATCAGAAAAGAAAGTGGCTAGAGACTGAGGGTCAGGGGCCAAGGACACTCGCCGACGATCAGGACCGACATTGGAGAGCCTACGCAAAATAGAAAAAAGTTGTCTAGAGGAGTTTGCAGCATCAGAGATTTCAGTTGCATGGAAATCACGCTTGGCAGATTGGATAGCTGAGCGATAATCAGAGAAAAGTTGCTTGAATCGGAGACGTAACTCAGGGGAGGGATGGCAGGCCCACCGACGTTGTAATTGCCGGAGCTGGGTTCGCTGAAGGCGTAGAGCAGGGGATACCATGAAGAGTGGGCGGGACCAGAATGATTAGATACCGGACGAAGTGGGGCAAGGCCATCCAAAGCGTCCGTAAGAAGAGAGTTCCAGAGGGAAACCTGTTTATCAGAGGATATCTGCTGTCTCTCTGGTCTCCCAGTTCTCTCTTGTTCAATTAGTCCCCTCCTTTCCCCCAGGAGATCAAGAATCAGAAAGCCTGGTGGTTGCAGTCTTGCCATCAATTGGATGGGATGCCTTTGGAAGTGCTGGATTAAGTGGTAGCCATCTGACACTAGGGATATTCTGTCTTCTCCCGGTAGGCAATATAGTCTGCATGTTCCTGAACAATGCTATGGCTGTGGCATATGTCAAAAGTAAGGGCAGAATATGAAGTGCCAGAATGACTGTTGAAGTGGTGAAGCTATGGCATTCGGTGGAGGAATATTTGATTGCACTGTCTGCAGCCCACATGACAGGAGTCATTTACATGCAGGCTCAGAACAGTGTGAATCCTGGTGAGTGGGAGCTGAGCCTTCTTGTGTTCGACCTCATAGTGCAGAAGTGAGAATTGCCATTATGCAATTGGATGGCCACTCAGAAGAATGCCAAAGTGGAGAACAATTTCAGGTACAGGAGGGATCCACAGGCGCGGTGAGTTTAGACATCTTGCTTCAGGAGTGTCCCCAGTAGAGGCTCCTGTATGTTTTCTCTATGTGACTCTTGGTGGGCTGCCTTCTCTGCAAATATCAGTCTCTCCAAGGCTTAGTAATTCTAGTGGGCCCGGACTGGCTATGCAGGCTGTGGTACCTGGATCTCTTGGACCTGTTGGCAGGGCTCACTCTCTTGGTATCTGAAGTGAGGGACTTCCTGCTGCAAAGGTCCATAGTGATGGAAGTTTACTTCTGGCTTCCGGCCTGGTCCTGGAGAGGCTACTGTAGAGCGATAATAGACACTATTCTCAAGGCCTCTATTTCACCACCCTTGTGTATTATACCCGTTTCCCTTTTGTTCTACCCTAGTCTCCTGTTAGTTGTATACATCTGTCCTGGATAAATTGTGAGCTCCTTTGAGCAGGGACTGCGCCTTACATGTTCATGTACAGCATTGTGTATGCCTTGTAGCGCTACACAAAAGTTTAGTAGTAGTACTAGCAACCTAGGCTAGAATCTGGAGGGACTTCGAGTGGTGTTCTTCTCGGCCCTGGATGCTAGGGAGGCAGATTTAGTTGCTGTTTGGTTATGTTCATTTAGTGGCTGAGCATGCTACCAGGGGTGCATTCAAAGGATCTCCTTTGCAGCAAATCCAGACATCCTCTGTTTTCTTGAATACAGTAGATCTGTCCATCTGTGAAGAAGCAGGACTGTATGAAGACAACCAAGGTGTAAAGATTGGTGGAAGACTCATCAACAACCTTCGCTATGCTGATGATACTACATTACTGCCTGAAAGCAAAGATGATCTGAAACATTTGCTTCTCAAGATCAAGGAACATGGTCTTAAAAATGGGCCGGTACCTTAACGTAAAGAAGACAAAGATCCTGACAACTGGCAAAATCAATAGCTTCATCATTGATGGAGAAGAAATGGAAATAGTTGACGATTTTAACCTATTTGGATCAACCGTTAATAAAGAAACGACAAGCAGTCAAGAAAACCGACAACTCATTGCTCTTGGCAGAATGGCTATGGAGGACCTAGACAAGATTCTCAAGAGCAGAAATGTCTCTCCCCATACAAAGATTTGACTTGTCCAAGCCATGGCATTTTCAATAATGTCCTATGTATGCGAAAATTGGACAGTGAAAAAGATAGGAAGAAAATCATTGCCTTTGAAATATGGTGCTGGCGATGAATACAGTGTATTCCATGGACTGTTTGAAGAACAAACGAATCAGTACTAGATGAGATCAAACCTAAGCTTTCTTTAGAAGCTTAGATGACAAGACTTCGACTTTCATACTTTGGACACATCATTTATTTATTTACATTCTCTTATATACCGCGCTATTCTGCATCAGTGCGGTTTACATTGAACAAACTGAAATTACATTGAACAGGGCATTATAACTTGGAGATAACTATTTTACAGGGAACATGGGCTATGGAGGGTTAAGTGGCTTGCCCAAGACCACAAGGAGCACCTGTGGGACTAGAAACCCCAGTCCTTCCGACTCATGCGAAGAGAGAGATCATTAAAGAAAGACATTATGCTTGGCAAGGTTGAAGGTCAACGTAAAAGAGGAAGACCAGCAATGAGATGGATCGATACAATAACAGCAGCTATGGGTGCCATTTTATCAACAATGAGCCGCCTGACTGAAGAGTGAACATAGTTTAGGTCAACTATGCAGAAGGTTGCCATGAGTCGACACCAACTCAGTGGCATTTAACAACATTTCAAGAATCTGACCTTTATGGTGGTTTTCCTGGTGACTATTGTGTCTGCCAGACAGGTGTCAGTATGCAGGCCTTATCCTGCAGGAAGCTCTTTTTTTTTTTTTTGGTAATCTTTATAGCTTCTGTTTCCTTGCAGTCTGTGCCTTCCTTTCTTTCAAAGGTACTAACTCCTTTTCATCTTAACCAAACCATCCTGCCCTCCTTTTCAGGGTAGAACCTTTGAGCAGACCCCTCAGACAGGTGGAGGACATTAGTCAGTCTGAAGATTGCTAATCCCTTCCATCGGTCAGACCATCTTTGTCCTCTTCAGCTGTTTGTGTGAGGTGGCAGCCAAATCCTCCATTGCCCCCAGGATTAAGGAAGCTATTGGTTCAGCATACCTTCTAGCTGGAAAGTGCATGCCGGGGGGGGGGGGGGGGTGTCAAAGTTCACTCCGCCAAATCTCTTCGGTGGAGTCTGCCTTGGTGTCTCTGGGCATCTTTAAGAAGCACTACAGATTGTGTGAGGGAGCCAGGAGCAGATGGTACCTCTGACAGGGCAGTTTCATTCAGAGCACCATCCTCCTACCCTGATTGCTAGGGTAAATCCACACATCTGGATTGGTCTAGCAGGATGATAAGGAAGGAGAAATTTTACATACCTGAATGTTCTTTCTTTGAATGCTGCTAGTCCAGTTCAGGATCCACCCTAGAAAACTTTCTGCATGTTTTGGGAGCCATGATTACATTGTCAGGATCAGTGCCCAATGCAGTCATTTGTGGTGAGAGAGCCAAATACTTATCCAAACAACTGTTCCAAGTTGTGTGGTTTGATTGTTAACGTTCATAGTTTCTAAGTTTTTCAGTCTTATTTACTGCTTGGGAAGTGTCATACTGGCTTTGTACAGTAGAAAGAATGATTGAAATATTTTCTGAGAGGGAAGTTAATATATATGTATATGTTGGGGAATATGCACTAGCCTTCATTTAGAGCAGGGGTCTCAAACACGCGGCCCGCGGGCCGCATGCGGCCCGCGAGACAACTTTGTGCGGCCCGCGACGGCGGAAAACCAAAAATCCCCCAAAACCCTGGCTTCTGCTGCTGCCGTTGCCGCCGTGGCAGCAGCAGAATCAATTGTCAAATTTAAAAAAAAAACTGACTTCTGCTGCTCAAGCAGCTGTCCTGCGGCCCCTTTCCCTCTGCCCGGAGATCCGACTCTGCTCTCAGCGGCGTGCTTTTCAAGCCGCGAAGAGAGTATTCCCCTCTCGCGCGGCTTGAAAAACCGCGCGAGAGGGGAATACTCTCGTCGCGGCTTGAAAAGCACGCCGCTGATAGAGCAGAGTCGGATCTCCGGGCAGAGGGAAAGGGGCCGCAGGACAGCTGCTTGAGCAGCAGAAGTCAGTTTTTTTTTTTAATTTGACAATTGATTCTGCTGCTGCCACGGCGGCAACGGCAGCAGCAGCAGAAGCCAGGGTTTTGGGGGTTTTTTTGTTGGCCGGTAATGAGCTATGGAGGGGCTGACTGAACTGGAAGTGGGCTATTGGCAGAGGGGGGAGGGGGGGGGTTATGACTGGTAATGGGCTGGGGGGGGGGGTTATAACTGGTAATGGGCTATGGTGGGGGCTAGGACTGGAAATGGGCAGATGGGGGTTAGGACTGGAAGTGGGCTATTGGCAGGGGGGGTTATGACTGGTAATGGGCTGGGGGGGGGTTATAACTAGTAATGGGCGATGGTGGGGGCTAGGACTGGAAATGGGCAGATGGGGGTTAGGACTGGAAGTGGGCTATTGGCAGGGGGGGGTTATGACTGGTAATGGGCTATGGTGGGGGCTAGGACTGGAAATGGGCAGATGGTGGTTAGGACTGGAAGTGGGCTATTGGCAGGGGGGGGTTATGACTGGTAATGGGCTATGGTGGGGGCTAGGACTGAAAATGGGGTGATGGGGGTTAGGACTGGAGGTGGGCTGATTGGGGGGTTAGGACTGGTAATGGCCTATGAGGGGAGGTAAGACTGAAAATGGGGTGATGGGGGATACGACTGCAAGTGGGCTATGGGGGGGACTAGGACTGGTAATGGGCTATGGGGGGGGGTAAGACTGAAAATGGGGTGATGGGGGGGGTAAGACTGGAAGTGCGCTATGGGGAGGTTAGGACTGGTTATGGGCTATGGGGGGTCTAGGACTGGTAATGTGCTGGGGGGGTTGCTAGGACTGGAAATGGGCTGAGTGGAAGGGGGGCTTGAACTGCAAATGGCTGATGGGAGAGGGGCTTGGAATGGAAATGGGCTGTGAGGGGAGGGAGCTAGGATTGGAAATGGGCTGATGGGGGGCTAGGATTGGAAATGGGCTGATGGTGAGGCTAGGATAGGACTGGAAATGGACTGATGCAGGGACTAGAAAGGAGCAGATGCTGGGTGGGGCTGGAACTAGAAGGGAGCTGATGTTGGGGGAGGATTAGAATGGGATGGAGCTGGGAAAGTGAAATGGAGAGGGGAAAAATATTTTGTCTGGAAGAGAAGACAAATCTACAATTGGCCAGGTATTGGGAGAGTAAGTGGGGATTGAGGATGGAGGGGTAAAATTTGAGTGGATGAAATAGGAATGAGGAAAGAGCAAAAGGAGAAAGATTAGTATGTTAAAGCAGATGTAGAGAGAGAGAATGGAAAAAAACTAGAAGAGAGAAGAAAGGACAAATGGACAGCAGACGATGGAGATAGCAGAAGACACGAAGAAACCAGAAGTGGCTGGAGCAATTGCAACTGAAAAAAAATGCACAAAAGGTAGAAAAATATCTCTTTATTTTGAATTTATTAACTGGAATATGTCAGCTCTGGGAAATGTGCATCATTAATGTCTGTGCTTTGGTACAAGAAATTATTTATAGTTTTATTTCTACAGTGCTGAGGTATTCTGTGTAATTCCTATTTGACATTGCTACTTGTTCTCTTTTCCCAGTAGGTCATGTATTGTTCTCTGAAATGTATTGATTTAATATTTGCAGTGTTGCCTTTTGATAGGTAGGGTCTGGTGCTTTGTGAGTCCTGGTAGTGCTGTTATGATACGGGGGGTTTGCTATGGGTTCCAAATGGGCAGTGTTAGTAGTAGTTCCTAATGTGCCTGGCGGTTGGCACTGGATTATAGTAATATAGAAATTTTCTAGTCTTTCTTTATCCATGCACTCATTATGCAATATTATGCAAATATTTATGCAAATGAGGCCCCTTATGCAAATTAGGCCCGTGTCTTATGCGGCCCCCGGGTTACTTTACAAGTCCTCATTCGGCCCTCAAAGCAATTTGAGTTTGAGACCCCTGATTTAGAGCCTGCACTGCTACATATATACTGTAATCAAAGATTCTCTGACCCTTTTCAAATCCAGGCTGAAAACTCACCATCTTCTCTGCTGCTTTTGGAACTTGACTCACCTGATCTCCTTGTTTCTTTACCATTCCCTCTAGATGTATTCCTGTCTACACCTTCTGTGTTGTCTGTCTTGACTAGATTGTAAGCTCTGGTGAGCAGGGACGGTCTCTTACATGTCTGTGCAGTGCTGTGTACATCTTGTAGCACTATACAAAATGCTCAGTAGTAGTAGTAAAGACTAGGCTCTCTTAAGTTGCAGAGCAGTTTTAGTTAGAGAAATTACACAATTATTCGCTAATTAGAGCATTTTTATTTATTTATTTATTTGTAGTGTTTTTCTATACTGCCTCTTCCGAAGATCAAGGGCGATTTACAATAAGCGAACAGATTACATAGAACAATGTCAAAGATGGAACATTATACACAACTATGTACATATGTAACTATTTACTGGTTTTTACATATGTCAGCTTTACAGTTTTTAAATTTGTCTAGCTTTTTGAAAGTATTTATGGGTTGAAAGTCAATTCACCTGGTCTCAGTAGTGTTTGAGGGGTTCAAAGTGTGTGGCTTTCCTTATCGTCACTCCAGTCCAATCCCTTTTACTTCTGGGTTACGCAACCCTTCCAGCAGCTTGGAGGCTGAGCCCAACCTTTTTGGGGGATGGAGCGGTATAAATACCACTGGGACCACCCACCAACTCCAGTATTCTCAGCCTCCAAGCAGCTGGAGGGTTCCGTAAGCCTTGGGCTTACTGGAGTCCTACCTTAATTTTACTTAATTTTTACTTAATTTACTTAATTTTACTTTTATTTACCTTTATTTCTTTAGCTTCTTGGTTAGGGGGCTCTGCTCCTTTAAGGTTTGCCTTCCTCTCTCTTCCCCCCCGGGCTCCGGCACGGCTCGCAGAGCGAATTCTCGGGTCTGCAGCAGCGAGGAGGTGCTCTGCTCTACCCAGCTTTCTGTGCTTCTAGTTCTGCCGTCTTCGGGGGAAACAGCCTCGCGCCGAAGCCCTGAGGGTGGCTGAGCGCTAGAGGCTGCAACGCCAACCGGAGTGAAACGCCCATCCCAGCCCGACGCCATTGACCGCGGAGGCGAACCGCGCGGTGCCCGGGTTACCACGCGGTGCGATCAGACGGCGATCGCACACGTGCTTCAGTGGGGCTCAGCGCCGGACTCAGCATCGGGGCGCAGACAGGCGCCAGGGACATTCTCTTGGTCCTCCCGGGCAGGCTCCACGTGGTGAGGACTACCACGTGTGGAGCCCTCGGGTGGTAATCACAGCATCGGGCCCAGGATCTTCTAGCCCTGTAAACCGCAAGTACCTCCCTTAGGGGATAAAGAAGTGTTAGCCACTAATTTTAATTAATTTTCGAATTAATTTTTGATTTTATGTTTGATTTCGATTTTAATTTTAATTAATGTTAATTTTAATCGCTCTTATTTCATTGCAGTCCTATTGAGTTTAATTTCAGTCAATCTGTTTGAATCTTCTGAGGGTTTTTAAAGGATTTTTTTAAAGGATTTTAGGATTTTTTAAAAAGGATTTTAAAGAGTAATCAGGCTTTGATTTCAGGGGCCTGCAGGCATAAGCCCCAGCCTTCCCTCATGGCATCTAAGCCGCGCTGTCCTTCCTGTGGTACGCGCAGGGGCACCTCCGCAGAGGCAGGAATCTGCAGGAGCTGCGCCGCAGTGGCTGCTTCAGTAGAACAGGAAATATTGCAGCCCTCCCAGGGACCAACAGACCCTCTAGTAGGGGAAGGGGGGTCCCAGGGTTCAATCTCTACCCCCTCTGACCTACCCACGCCTCTCCTACTTCCTCCGCCCCCACCCTCGAGTGCAGGGGGGGACGGAGAATTTTCTCCCCTGACTTCATCCTCTTACTCCATAAGGCCTACTGCCTGCGCAAGCAGGGCCTAGGAGCAGAGGAGGTTACCACTCCAGCGGAAGAAAAATCAGCCAGACTCCTCGGGGCTATCAACCCGGAATCTAGCATCCCTTCTAAGCGTCCGCGTCTGGATGGGGAAGACCTCCTACCGTCCTTTTCCCAGGGGGCTCCTGAGGAGGATGGCTCGGTTAAGGATCTGGACGAGGATGAGGAGGAGCTGGAAGAAGGAGAAATCCCGGAAGAAGATCAATCTCGGATAGTCAGGGTTTTTTGGCGAGAGGAGCTCCCGACTTTAATTAATGAATCATTAAAAGTACTCAATGTGGCCTCAGACATACCATCGCAGGAGGAGGCATTGGAGGACCCCTTAATTCAGGCCATTAGGAGATCCCAGAAGGTCTTCCCAGTCCACAGGGTGGTGCGCCAGATGATCCAGGAAGAATGGGACCAACCGGAATCCAGTTTAAGGGGAGTCAGAACCATGTCTCGCCTATACCCTCTCCCAGAGTCAGATAAGGAACTACTGAAATCGCCTAGAGTGGATGCAGCGGTATCAGCAGTTACTAAGAAGACGACTATCCCAGTTGAGGGCAGTTCAGCCTTAAAAGACGCACAAGACAGGAAGCTGGATACGCTCCTGAAACAAGCCTTTGATGTAAGCGCCCTCGCATTGCAGGCCTCCATGTCAGGAGCTTGGGTGGCTCGAGCCTGCTTAAGATGGGCTCAGCAGCTTCAGTCAGAGGACTCTTCGGCCGAGATTCAGGCGAACTCGGCCAGAGTGGAATCCGGCGCAGCCTACTTGGCGGATAGTCAGTATGACCTCATCAGAAGCCTAGCCAAAAACATGGCCTCGGTGGTGGCGGCTAGATGTTATCTGTGGCTACGTAATTGGGCAGCTGATGCTTCCTCGAAGGCGCGCCTAAGTCGGCTCCCCTTTAAAGGGAAACTATTATTTGGGGAGGATTTAGAGAAGCTGGTTAAAGATCTGGGTGAGTCTAAGGGAGGTAGACTTCCAGAAGATAGACCAAAACAAGGCCGCCCCCTAGCCCCTGTGCGCACCCAGCCTAGGGAGGTGCGGAGATTTCGCACAGCCAGATCAAATTCCTTTTCCAGGGGCCGGTTTCCCTCTAAGGGACAAGGTTTCAGAGGTTTTCGAGGGGCAGGTCGGGGATTTGGGGCATCCTCCTCCTCCTCCTCCTTCTCGGGCCCTAGGAAAGAACAATGAGATTTCGGGGGTCCAGGGGGAAGGACGGCCGGTAGGCGGCCGCCTGAGGCTGTTTCTCCCCGCCTGGACCCGTGTCACGTCCGATCAATGGGTCCTAGAGGTGATCAGAGAAGGTTATGCGCTCGAATTCGCAAAACAAATTCCACCAGCATTTGTTCAGTCGCCCTGCGGCGCATCAACAAAAAGGGCGGCAATAGAAACAACTCTGGCCCGTCTAATAGCTTTAGGGGCGGTAATTCCAGTACCTCCAGACCAGTGCGGATCTGGTCGGTACTCGATTTACTTCGTGGTACCAAAAAAGGAAGGTTCCTTTCAACCAATCCTAGATCTAAAACAGGTCAACCGCTGCCTCAGGGTGCCTCACTTCCGGATGGAGACCCTACGTTCAGTCATAGCGGCCGTGAGGGGAGGGGAGTTCCTAACTTCCCTCGACTTGACGGAAGCCTACTTGCACATCCCGGTCAGGAAGTCCCATCAACAGTTCCTGAGATTCGCAGTGCCAAGAGGCCACTTTCAGTTCCAGGCCCTGCCCTTTGGCCTAGCCACGGCTCCCAGAACGTTCACCAAGGTAATGGTCGTAGTGGCGGCCTTCCTCCGGAAGGAGGGAATATTAGTGCATCCCTACTTGGACGACTGGCTGATCCGCGCAAAGTCGGAACAGGAAAGTCATTCGGCAACGTCCAGAGTGATTCAGGTCCTAGAGGAGTTGGGGTGGGTCATCAACCGGACAAAGAGCAGGTTGACTCCCTCTCAGGAACTCGAGTACCTCGGAGCAAGATTCGACACCCTCAGGGGCAGAGTATTCCTGTCTCGGTCAAGATCAAGGGAACTAAGAGGTCTAATCACGCAGTTTCTAGCCAGACGAAATCCCTCGGCGTGGCATTATCTTCAGGTTCTGGGAACTATGGCGGCATCAATAGAGGTGGTGCCATGGGCCAGGGCCCACATGCGACCACTGCAGCGGGCGCTATTGCGTTGTTGGTCTCCCCAGCATCAGCCTCTCTCAATGCAGTTACCTTGCGCTCCGCGGACCAAACAGTCCCTCCAATGGTGGAGGTGTTCGAAGAATCTGGACCGCGGAATGCCCCTCGATCCCCATCAGTGGTTGCTGTTGACGACGGATGCCAGCCTGTCAGGCTGGGGAGCGCACTGCGAGGACCAGTTCGTCCAGGGCCGCTGGTCACAGTTGGAATCACAGTGGCCCATCAACAGACTGGAATTGCGGGCCGTCACCCTAGCTCTCAAGGCGTTCAGGATCTTAGTGCAAGGAAAGGCAATTCGCGTTCTCTCCGACAATGTCACCCACCGCGGTGGCCTACATCAACCACCAGGGAGGCACCAGCAGTCACGCCTTGGAGAAGGAGGCGGACTCTCTTTTCCAGTGGGCGGAGTCCCGGCTACTGGCACTCTCAGCGCAGCATGTGGCGGGCGAGGACAACGTCACAGCCGACTTCCTCAGCAGGTGCAAGATAGACCACGGAGAGTGGGAACTAGAACAGGAGACCTTCGACCAGATAGTAGCCCTTTGGGGTCGTCCAGTCATGGACCTCATGGCACGGTTCTCTACAGCCAAGGTAGACAGATTCTTCAGTCGAAGGAAGGAAAGGATGTCTGAGGGTTTAGATGCCCTGTCTCAAAAGTGGCCTTCAGAAGGTCTTCTCTATGTATTCCCGCCTTGGGCTATGATCGGAAAAGTTCTCCAACGGGTGGAGTCTCACCAGGGCTTGGTAATCCTCATAGCTCCGGATTGGCCTCGCCGCCCCTGGTATGCCGATCTGATCAGACTGCTCGCCGACCGTCCTTGGTGGCTTCCTTACAAAAGGGACCTACTGAGGCAGGGTCCTGTCCGGATGCCTCACGTGGATCGATTCTCGCTTACGGCCTGGCTATTGAGAGGGCGCGACTTCTAAAACGAGGCTACTCAGGAGCTGTAATCTCGACGCTATTGAAGGCCAAGAAGCGCTCGACCTGTCTTTCTTATGTAAGGGTTTGGCGCATCTTCGAAGCTTGGTGCGCAGAGCATTGTCGGAAGCCCCTTTCGGCCTCGGCCCCGGAGGTTCTGGACTTCTTGCAAGCAGGTTTTGATAAAGATCTGGCGCACAGCTCCTTGCGGGTTCAGCTGGCGGCTATCTCTTGCTATAGAGGAAAGGTCCGGGGCAAACCCTTAGGGGCACACCCGGACGTCTCCAGGTTCCTAAGAGCGGTTAGTCGGCTACGTCCGCAACGGAGATCGGTCATCCCTCCTTGGGACCTTAACTTAGTGCTAAATGCCTTGATCGGGGTACCCTTCGAGCCAGTAAAAAGAGCCTCCTTAAAGGATTTAACCCTAAAGACAGTCTTCCTGGTCGCCATCTGCTCGGCCAGAAGGGTCTCGGAATTGCAGGCGCTATCTTCCCAGCCCCCCTTCCTGTCCTTCCTCAAGGACAAAGTGGTCCTGCGAACAGTGCCGTCCTTTTTACCCAAGGTTATCTCTCCTTTTCATGTGAACCAGACAGTTACCCTACCAGTCTTAGCATCCAAGGGGCAGGAAGGTAGGAATGACAAGCTGCGTCTCCTAGACGTCCAGAGGGCCTTGAAACGTTAACTCTCTCGCACAGCGCCATTCCGAAAGTCCGACCGACTATTCATCCAGTTTGGAGGGCCGCACAAAGGTGAGGCGGCTGCCAAGGCTTCCATCTCCAGGTGGATCAGAGAGGCGATTGCCTCCGCTTACATCCTGAAGGGGAAGCAGGTTCCGGTGGGGCTGTGGGCACACTCCACTCGGGCTCAGGCTGCCTCTTGGGCGGATTTTTCCCTGGTTCCTCCGCTGGACATCTGTAGGGCAGCGACTTGGTCATCGCTGCATACCTTCTCCAAGCACTATAGGCTGGACGTGCAGAGTGCAGCGGACGCCCGGTTCGGGCTAGCGGTTCTTCAGTCCGGTATGCTGGAACCCACCCAGGGTTGAACTGCTCTGGTACGTCCCAGAAGTAAAAGGGACTGGACTGGAGTGACGATAAGGAAATAGTAATTAGATCTTACCTGCTAATTAGTGTTCCTGAAGGAACGACAGTCCAGTCCCTGATCCCACCCGCTTCCGGCAACCGTTCAGACCTCGGGTTCATGGCAAGGCATCGGACCGGGCGTAGGGCCGGTACGGCAGGAAGGAGAGCAGGGGGAAGCCGGCTCGTGTAGAAGCAGACATCTCCTCAGGCTGTTACCAGGCCTCCTCTCCTTTTTCCCTTTTTCCCTTTACATATTTAAAAAAAAAAAAAAAAAGTTTAATATATAGGCCTGTTGCATAGGTTTGAGTTTTTATATTTTGTTACGTTATGAAGTCTTGAGTAGAAGTTATTTAGATCTGCTTTTTCAGTCGAATACTGGAGTTGGTGGGTGGTCCCAGTGGTATTTATACCGCTCCATCCCCCAAAAAGGTTGGGCTCAGCCTCCAAGCTGCTGGAAGGGTTGCGTAACCCAGAAGTAAAAGGGACTGGACTGTCGTTCCTTCAGGAACACTAATTAGCAGGTAAGATCTAATTACTATTTAGGTTGGATATATTCCATTATTGCGATAGTTGTTACCATAGTGTTCAATGAATAGTAGTGTTTTGATTTCCTTTCTGATTGTTTGGCAGTCTTTGATAGCGCAATATGTCTGGAAGAGCATTCCAGAGAATGGGGGTGACCTATGAGAAGGCTCTGTTGCTTGTGGTCTGTTTTGTTTTGCGGAATGTTAGTGGGACTAGAAGAGTGTTCTGTGTGCTTCCTTTTCTGGATCTTGTGCCTGTTGGTTGGCTAATTAGGATTGCGAGGAATGAGGGTGCTATGTTATTCATTAGCTTGAATGCGGTCATTAATGTTTTATATTTTATTCTACTTGTTACTGGTTACCAATGAAGTTTGTCTAAAATGGGTGTAATGTGGTCTTTTAAATGGACTTCACAGATTATTCTAGCTGTCACGTTCTGTGCCATTTGAAGTATGTTTAAATTCTTTTTGGGTAATCCATGTAATAAGCTATTACAATAGCCAAAGTATGGGGTGATTAGGGCATGTACCACGGATCTAAAATCATGGGTGTCTAGTACGGGTCTTAGGTGCTGTTGTTGTTAAGTGTATGATCCTTAATTTGAAAAATATAGTTCTAGTTGTCTTGCTTTATGTGTGATGTCATGCTGAGGGATTGGTTGAATGTAACACCTAGATATTTTACTTCTTTTTTCACTGGAAGCACAGTGTCATGAATGGTGAGTGTCGGGGGGGGGGGGTAAAGTCTTGGGGTTTTTTGATGTATAGTACTTTGGTTTTCTTGAAGTTAATGCACAGGTTGTTTGAGTTTAGCCAGTTCTCTGCTTTGATGCATGCTGACATTTTGTGATGGATGGGGTTCGTTATGTCTGTGGGGAGGTATACCATGATATCATCTGCATAGATATGATATCCTACTTGAAATTTTCTGAATATGTTGCAGATTGGCTGGAGGTATGGATTGAATAGTAGCACTGAGAGGGTGGATCCTTGTGGTATTCCCTGCTCCTGTTTGTCCTACTTGTACTTGTTGTCGGTATGATTTAAACCATTGGAAGATTGTTCTCTTTATTCCAATTTGATCTAGTCTTGTGAGTAGGATGTTGTGGTTAACATTGTCAAACGTGGAGGCAATGTCTAAGAATACACGAATGAATGCCTGTTTGTGTCATCCATGCCATGTATGAGTGTGTCGAATAGAGCTAGTAAGCGTGTTTTGACACCATGGAAAGGGCGGAAACCATATTATTGGTCGTCTAGTGGTGTGTTTAGGTCTATGAAGTCCTGAAGTTGAGTTTGGACAACCTTCTCAATTACTTTAGATACGAAAGGTATACTGGCTATGGGTCTGTATGAGCTAGGGTCTTCCTTATTGAAGGTTTTATTTTAGGATTGGCCGAATCATAGTGAGTTTGAGATCATTTGGCATGATTCCTTGGTGGAGAGATTGGTTAACTATATGGAGGAGGTAAGGAGCTAGTTCAGTTTTAGTTGCCTTAATCCAGGCTACGTGACAGGAATCTAGTGGTGAGGTGGTGGTGTTAATTTTTGTGATTGTGCTTAGAAGTTGTTTTGGTATATTAGATGGAAAGTGTACAATGTGCTATGATTTGAGGGGGAGGGGGGCTTAGGGGAGTGAGTGGTATCTACCATGTTCTTTCTTTTTAGTTTGTCTGCATAATGGTCAGCTAGTATTTGAGGCTTTATGCTAATATTGTTTACTTCATTTTGGGACGTTTTGGTTAAAGATTTGACTATTTCAAAGAGTCCTCTCGGGCGATTGAGGGATTTAGTAAGGATTTTAGTGTGATAGTCCTTCTTTGCATTGTTAATTGCGTCTTTGTAATTGTTAAAGGAAGTCATGTATAGGTGTTTATCTTCTAAGGCTTTAGTACATCTTCATTTATGCTCATATTTCCGTAGTTCTTTTTTCAATTTTGCTAGTTCATGTGAGTACCATTTCTCGGACTGTGAGTAGTTCTTACGTGTGAATTTGTGGGTGTTGCAGCATTTTGTATTGTTGTATTCCAATTGTTGAGTCAATTAGCCAGGTTTCTGTGACATAAAGTATATCAGGGCTTTCATCCTTAACCAGGTCGATAATAACTGAAATTTTATTCCTGATGGATCTAGTGTTAATTAGGATGCATTTTACTGATATTAGTGTGTCTGATGTTTTTTTGGGCCCGGTTTGTGGGTAGTGGGTCGATATAGATTAGTTTATGGTGGATCTCTTTATGTCCTATGTAGTGTCCTTTGGAATATGTGTTTCTATAGTGGTGGTGGTTTAGGTTGTATCTGGAGTGGCTTTGGATGATGGGGATGAGACAGTGTTGGTTTGCTTCGTGCTGTAGAATGAAGGTGTTAGTTAACGTAAAGGTTAGAAGTAGAAAGTATATTGTGCATATTAAGGCTTTACAGAATTCCATTGTGGGGTATACAGTAATTGCAGTTGAAATTGCTATTTATTTATAGAGATACAGACAATGTAAATGCGGATATGTGGAAAATTAGACAAACGCAGATATGAGGTACAAAAGCGAAAATGCAGTAATCAGACAATGTGGTAAATGCAGATTCTAACGCTGATTTCTTATGAAGAATCAGAGTGTAATTTGAATATTGGGGCTTTGTTATTACTTGGTTTCTATTGTAGGAATTCTATGTATAAAGATTCCGAATGCAAATCATAGGAAGCATACAGATTTAGTATGATAACTTGCAGACCTATGGCAGGTTGGTTAATAGAGTCTTTGAGATGAGTGGTCTTGCTTGGTTGCTGAGGTATCTGCAAGAGTCCGCTAGGGATGGCGTGCAGGGACTGGTGGCGAAGTGTGCATCTGCTGCAGCTGTGGTGGTGAAGGCATTGTGGCAAGATGATTAGTCCTTTGGTTACATCTCATCTGGGTGCTTCTTTAAAGGTTCTCCGGTCTTGTGCATTGTGGAGCCACGCCTGGCGTGGGTGATGTAGCGTGCTGGATTCATGCGACACTATAGATGAAATAGTGGCATTTTACTTTTAAACCCTCTTGGTTGCTGGTGATGTTTCGTTACGAATTATAGGTTACGTGTCCAGTGTAGACAACCAGTTGAGGTCCATGCCTAAGGGCCATGCCAAAGGGTCCTCTGGTGAGACCCTCAGATTCGGGCCTACCAGGCGCGGGTGTGCCTAGGCACGCTGCTTTTTAAAGGTTCCTGGAGTGCCGCTTTCCTTCTCCTGATTAGCCTGTTCAGAGGGGGAGTGGGGAGGAACTCACCTAGACCTGCTCTCTCCCGAATATGCTGATCGGGTGAAGATGATGTTATAGCAAAATCAGTAATTCAGCTTATCATGCTACAGATCAGTGCGGGATGCTGAGTGATGTCATTACTGAAATTCTCCAAATTGTTTTAAATGTATTACTTTCCCTGATCATCCTGCTACACCAGTCCAGATGAGTGGGTTATGCTTCCCAGCTAGATGGTAAAGGCAGACTAGAACTAGACTTTTGGTGATGTCATCACTAGTATACTCTGGTGCAGCACTGAGAGAAGCCAGTATGATCTGCCTCTGGCAGATGGCAAGGTGTGTATGGACTGGTGCAGCAGTACAGATAGGTCGAGTTTCCTGTTTACAGTTTCTTTTGAGTTTGCTATACTGCTTTTTGTAAACAGATAAAGCGGTTTACAATTGTATCAGTTTTGGGAAAAACAAAGGAAATCCATCGATCAAAAGAGAGAGAGGAGAAAGAGGCGAGAAAGATACTGCTTAGACAAGGCAGCCACAGTCTAGGCCATCAAACATGAACCCCAAACGTTTGTTCAAAAAGGTGGGTTTTAAGGTCAGTTTTGAAGGTTTTATAAGATGGTTCGAGTTGTAACTGTGGAGACAGAATATTCCAAAGAATAGAGGCAACAAAAGAGACAACCAACTGGGTGTGTGTGTGTGTGTGTGTGTGTGTGTGTGAGACATATTTGGCTTTAGATGGTGTGTGTGTGGTGGGGGAGCGGAGATATGTAAATGATTATCTGTGGATCAAACAATGAGCGGACTGGGTAATGAGGGAGGATAGATAATCAGGGATACCGGCGTGAAGAGCATTGTAATTCACTGTTAGGATCTGATAGTGAATTTGAGAAAGGAGAATGAGTGGTGGTGTATCAAAAGAGGGGTGTGATGGGGTATATGAGAAGTTCCCTATTCCCCATACTGATATGCCTCCAGTTAGACTAAGGACATGCCTCTTTAAGCACCAGAAGCCGGTCCCTTTAAGGAACCCAGTTTAAATATGCCTAGGAAAGGTTGGCCGGGGATGACCCTTTTAACCAGGAGAGAAGAGACAGAGCCAGAGGTGTTCCATAGTATGGAGTGACCACTTACCTCTAAGGAGACACTGCGGGAAGGTAGTAGCTGGGATGTTTCCATGATGGTCAGCAGGCTTGTGTTAGTAATGGCGTGAAACCCAGAGTGAAGGAACTTTGGGGGAGGAAAGAACTATTTCTCTGCTACTGTTGTGGAACCCGGAGAGAAAGAACTTTTTGGGAAGGGAGAACTGTTTCTCTACTACTGCTGTGAACTCCCTGTAAATAAAGCATTTTCCTTTAACTCTCCACCTGGCTCCATGGGGGTTTGTGTCCTGCCCATTCGCAGCATACTACATATAGTGGCAGTGGTGTGATTTTCGTCTTAACCGAAGGACAGAAGAACACCCCACGTCCCTCAGGGGCTCAGATCTCCACCCCGTGGAAGAGGGGTTTTAGTATATGGCTAAAGGGCCAAGCCCTGCTGGAGTTAGGACACACCTTCTATATAGTTAGTGCCGGACAGGCAGGAGTTTTTTTTCTTTCCACCTTCTCCTACCCGGATGGGTGGGAACTGATAGAACCAGAATGGAGAGATTACTCCAGGCCCTGGTGGAGGGACAACAGCAACAACAACATATGTTACAAGAGTTTTTGCAGGCACAAGTTTCCCAGCATTAGCAATTACTACAAAGGTCTTTGGAACTACAACAAAACTCACTCGCACAAATGTCGCAAATACTCCAGGGATGGCAGCCACACCTGCTAGTCCCATCCCTGCCGAAAATATTGTTTATTGTTTATTGTTTATTTCACATTTAATATACCGCCTCCCATAACATCGAGGCGGTTTACAATATAAAATCAATAGTAAGAAAAATAAAAGTTACAACATATGATAGAAGGAGAGAGAAAGAGGAGCAGAATAGATATCCAGATTGCAGCCAAAAAAGACAGAGGAAAGGAGAGTTAGAAGGGAAAAGCTAGAGAGAGGAAGTGAGTTTTGAGAAGGGAGCGGAATTTGGGATAGGATTCTTCTGTACGGAGGTTGGTGGGGAGAGAGTTCCAGAGAGAGGGTGCTAAATAATAAAAGGCCGATTTCCTGGTGGATTGCAGATGAGCTTTGGAGGGTGCTGGAAGATGAAGACGGTTGATGTGTATGGATCGAAGACTGCGTGAGGGGGTATGATAAGTCAGTAGATCCGAAAGATAAGCAGGTGTTGAGTGATAGATGGCTTTGTGAGTTAGGGTGAGAACTTTGAAAGATATCCTGTAGTCAAGTGGTAACCAATGAAGGTGATATAGCAGAGGAGTAACATGGTCGCGGGGGGAAGCGTGGAGGATCATGCGAGCAGCTGTGTTTTGTATCAGTTGAAGACGATGTTTTTGATTTTGGGGGAGACCGGCGAAGATAGTGTTGCAGAAATCTACTCTGGTAATAACTAAAGAGAGAAGAAGAGTGGTAAGGGCTTGAATGGACAGAAAGGGGCGAACAGCACGGATTTTTCGGAGGCATAAAAACGAACACCGAGAAATGTGGGAGATATGATCATGAAAACTGAGAGCACTGTCAAGGAAGACTCCAAGGTAGCGAAGCTTGGGAACTACATTTATGGTAGAGCCTGCAAGTGATGGAGCAAGTGAGGGTGTAGGGGAAGTGTGGGGGAACCAGATTGCAGCAGTCTTATTTACATTAAGGATTAAGCAGTTAGAAGAAAGCCACGAAGAAACAGAGGACAAACAATTTTCTAAAGGAGATATATCAGGACAGGATGAGGAGGTGTGATGCAACAGGAAGATATCGTCAGCATAGAAGTAACTCGAAATCCCAGATTGTTGAATGATCAGTGCCAGGGGTGCAAGAAAAACATTAAACAGTAGTGGCGCCAAGATAGAGCCCTGAGGGACACCACAAGGGAGTGAAAAATGATTGGAGTGAGAATTGAAGGAGGAAACCGCAAAAGACCGATGACAGAGAAAGGAGTGAAACCAATGATAAACTGAACCGCAAATACCCGCATCCCGAAGACGAGAGAGAAGAAGGGTGTGATCAACCAAATCAAATGCTGCCGAGAGATCGAGTGATACCGCTAGAGTGATGTTGCCCTGGTCGTGAGAAGTGTGAATTTCATTTAGGACAGCAGTGATTGTGGATTCAACACTAAAACCAGGTCTGAAACCGGATTGCCTGGGGTGAAGAAACAGTGAAACAGCAAGATAGTGAGAAAGTTGGGAGAAGACCACTTTTTCCAAAAGCTTAGAAAAGAAAGGGAGATTGGAAACTGGGCGATAGTGAGCGGGATTTGAGGGATCAAGGGTGGGTTGTTTTAGGAGGGGACGAACTGAGGCATGTTTCCAAGAGGTAGGGAAGACACCAAAGGATAAGCTAGAATTGATGATAGTCAGAAGAGGTTGCAGTAGTGCGGGAGGGGGTTCAGAGAGCCATGAGGACGGAATAGGATCTAAATCACAGGTAGTCTTCCTGGTGGTAGACAGAAAATGAAGTAATTCTGAAGAGGAGACAGAGGAGAAGGAGGACCACGTATGGGAGAGACACGGAGTACATGGGGGAGAGACAGGCGGGGGCGATGGTAGGGCTTGTGGACAGTGAGGGAGAGAGGAGCGAAGGTCCTGGATCTTATCAGAGAAGAAGGATGCCAGGGTGGTGGGGCTAGGAACTGTGTTGGGAGGAGAAGAACCTTGAACAGAGGATGACTGCAGGCGAGAGAGAGTGTTCAATGTAGCAAAGAGTTGGCGGGATCTATTGGGGGCAGCTATGATTGTGGAGGTGTAAAAAGAGCATTTCGCCTGGTGAATAGCGGAGCGGTAATGGGCATGACAGGATGTAAACTTGTGATAGGAGGAGGCAGAGGGGGCCTTGCGCCAGAGACGCTCAGCTCTTCGTAGCTGAGAGCGAAGAAGAGAGAGCCCAGCATGATACCATGATTGGTGAGTACAGCGCCGAGATTTGACGAGTTTGATGGGGGCAACTTGGTCAAGGGTGCGTGAAAGCGCAAGATTCCATGTTGTGACCTGAGAGGAAGGTGACCGAGAAGGGAAATCAGATGGGAGAGGAGAGAGAGCTGCGGAAAAAGCCTGTATAGTGGTTGGATTAAAGTGTCTGGAGGAGTGGGTAGGGGGGGAGAGGGGAGGGGGAATCAAAGGAGGGGCCTGAAAAGTGAACAAGAGGTATAGATGATCTGACCAGGGTATGGAAATTACTGAAGGAACCGAGATGGTAAATGGGGAAGACAGTGGGGAAATGATCAAATCAAGAATATGTCCTGCAACGTGGGTAGGTGAAGAAACGTGCTGACAGAATGAGAGATCACGGAGTAAAGCGGAGAAGGCAATGTCCCTGGCCGAGGTAGGGGCATCAAAATGAACGTTGAAATCCCCCAGTAAATGAAGATAAGGGAATTGAAGGGCCAGGTCGGAGACAGACGCCAGAAGAGAGTCCCAGATGGGGGGAGATGAGGATGGAGGAAGATAAATCAGAAGAAATTGAAGAGCAGGTGAGCAACTCATCTGAAGTAAAAGAGATTCAGAATAAGTCAAGGAAGCAGAAGAAAGTTTGGAGAGGGGTAGCAAGGAGCGGTAAATTACCGCAACTCCACCACCTGCCCGAGAAAGGCGCGGAACAGATATTGCATCATAGCCAGGAGGAAGGCAACGGTGAAGGAGGGCCTCCTCTCCCTCCTTGAGCCAGGTTTCAACCAAGAAGAGAACATCTAAATTCTCTCGATCAATAAGATCATAAATTAATGCAGTTTTTGAGCGCAGGGAGCGGCAATTGAGCAGACTCAGTTGGAGGGGCGTTGGTATAGCAAGACCAGAGAGCGGCAGGGAGGAGTAGGTGAAAGCTTGGGAGGGGGGGGCCAGTGCCACAGGACGTAAGTGAGCTCGAGAAACGGCCATAGGCCGAGCAATTGATAAGGAAGGGGGCAGAGGACGACGACCCCAGAATACCGGGATGGCCGACATGACCGACAGGGAGAGCAGCAAAATACAAAAGGTGAAGCAAGTGAAAGAGCGCTCAGAGAGATACTCACGGTTGACTGTAATAAATGAGTTAAGGAACGACAAGATATTAAAGTAAGCCGCACTTGGAGCTGGCAGGAGTGGGGTGGAGGTGTCACGTAGTGCGGAATATCTGTTGCCCACGTCGCCGCCCCAAGGAGCTCGCCCAAGGAGGGCGAAGACCCAGACTCCCTTCCTGACAAATTTTGAACAAACCGCCCGACTAGCTGGGTGGCCAGAAGAGAGATGGGCTATTTACCTAGGGAACCTGCTGACAGGAAGCTGCCAAGCCGCCTACCAAGAAGCCAACCTGGATGGAAGGGCCCCCCCTATGCGGCAATAAAAACCACTATACTGAAGCGAGCGGGCTGTATGCCAGAAGCCTATCACCAATGGTTCCAGAACGGAACTCTAGGATCTACAGAGAACCCCTGGAGTTTCTTCTACAAGCTGAAGGAGGTGGCATGGAAGTGGCTACAGCAAGAAGATAAAACAGGAGTGGAAATAGCCAAGATCGTCCTGCTTGAACAATTTTTGAAGGCTTGTCTTCCCCTATGAGACAGTGGGTGCACCAATTTGCCAAACTGACCCTGGATAGTGCTGTAGAGATAGCGGAAGGCTTTTATGAAGCACAGTTGGTAGCTAAGATACCCAGGATGAGGGGAACAAGGCCAGACAGATTCCAAGGGAGCCGGACATTGAGAGTGGAACCCTTGAGGACCACTGCAGCAAGGACCCCACGCTCCCCAGCCGCCCAAGCAGCCAGTGCCTGTTATCAAACCTGCTTCAGGTGTGGAGGAAAAGGTCACTATGCCCGCAAGTGCCCCATACAAATGGAGTAACCCATGGACACACATGTTACGGCCTCATATGAGTGCATTATTCTGAAAGCATCCTCTATGAGCCACGGGTTGTTTGTAATACCGGTGGAACTTGAGGACACTCACCTGCAAGCCCTCGTGGACTCGGGAAGCGTAAGGACCCTTATCAGCAAGAACACCAGGACCAGACATCAAATTAATTAAGAGAACCTTGTGACTTTGTTGCGCCCATGGTGATCAGCGGGCCTATCTGATGACACAAGTGGAGCTAAAAACGACCACCAAACAGAGACCCTGGAAGCAGTGGTCATGCCCCGCCTGGCCTATCCAGTGGTTTTAGGCCGGGACTTCCCTAAATTTATGGACGTCTGGGACCAGAGGAAAGGCAGCCTTGATGAGATGACTGAGGAGGACTTTCCCCCTTAGAAGTCCCGGATTTATTTGTTGGGAACCCCAAGAGCCCCAAGTCCCGGAGGCAACATTGGTGGGAAAGGGCCTGCCATAACACAAATATAGGGGTGACTATGAATGAGAGCTCCGTGGATAGGGGAATACCCCAGAGGACGCTGTAGATGAATCTCGGGGGAACCTAGCACCCCAACAGGAGACCCTGGGAGACGAGAACCACCTACTGGTATAGGAAACCCAGGTCAGTTTAAAAAAGCCCAAAGGGAAGATAACACCCTTAAGAATGCCTGGGACCAAGTTCACGAGTTAGAAGGGACCCCAATAGACAGCCTGGACTCTTCTCCAAGGGTTTCTTCCTACTTTTTAGTATGGCAGGACTTCCTTTATAGGGTTACCCAGGGAACAATAGAGGGAGAAAAGCGGGAGCAGTTAGTGATTCCCCAAGCCTATCGTCAGCAGATAATGGAATTTGCTCATAGTCATCCCTTGGGGGGACACCTGGGGTTGGACAAGTCCCAAGATCGGATCCTGGCTCAGTTTTACTAGCCGGAACTTTATAAACAGGTGCAGCTCTTTTGTCAGTCCTGCCCTACCTGCCAACTTCGCAGTCTGGTAAGTGTTAGACCTGCCCTCCTTGTGCCCATGCCCGTTGTTGAGACCCCATTTGAAAGGCTTGCGATGGATTTGGTGGGACTGTTGGAGCGTACTCCGTGGAGAAATAGAGTCATCCTGCATTAACTCTGGGGGGGATTACTTTGAAGGGGACAATGCATAATTTCTCTGTAGATTTTGTAATAAAACATTTATGGGACAGTCTCGTTTCTTTTTTGTCACACCTCGAATCATTCCCAAACTGTTGGCCTGGTCGAGCGCTTCAATAAAAGATTAAAGCAAATGTTAAAGAAATTTGTGAATGAAGCGGGGAAAGACTGGGATCTGTTACTCCCCTACCTTCTATTTGCTATCAGGGAAGTACCTTAGATCTCCACCGGGTTTTCCCCCTTTGAGTTGCTGTATGGTCGACAGTCCCGAGAGATCATGTAGATACTGCAAGAGACCTGGGAAGAGGAACCGCCTGGAATCTAGTGGATTACGTCCTGCAAATGCAGGAATGTATAAAGAAAGTGGGAACATCAGCCAGACAACACCTGGAGAAAGCCCAGGAGAGTCAAGTCTAGGCCTATAATCGGAGGGCGGTGCAGTGGAGCTTCCAGCCTGGGGTCCAGGTGCTGCTGTTACTCCTCAGTTTTGGTTTTATAAATGGCAGGGCCCATATGAATTTGTTGAACAGATGGGGCACATCAATTACAAGGTTGCACAACCTGATAAAAGGAAAAAGCTAGTGATCTACCACATCAGTCTTCTGAAGAAGTGGACTCCGGTTCTAACAATGATGGTCCATGAAGAAGAGTTTGAGCCCATCATACAGCGGGCCTCTGAACCGGGCCAAGTTCCATTTGAAGAATACCTGACAATTACCCAGAAGCGGGACTTAGAACAGCTGGTCCAGAGGAATGAGGATGTGTTCTCCCAGGTCCCAGGACGTACCCACCTCGCCTACCATGATATCATCACAGATCCTGGTGTGACATTATGCCAGCGATCCTATTGACTCCCAGAAGCACGGAGGCAAGCTGTGGTGAAGGAGGTAGAAGAAATGCTGTAGTTGGGTGTGATAGAATTCCAAAGTGACTGGTCATCCCCCATTGTGCTAGTGCCTGAGCCGGACGGAAGCATCTGGTTTTGCATCAACTTCTGGAAAGTAAATGCTGTTTTGAAGTGCGATGCTTATCCCATGCCCCAGATGGATGACTTTGAGTGCCTTGGGGGAGCCCGATTTATTTCAAAGTTGGATCTGACAAAGGGCTATTGGCAGATTCCCCTAACGCTGGCCGCCAGGGAGAAGACTGCCTTCTCGATGCCCCAAGGTCTATTTCACTTCAGAATCTTGCCTTTTGGGCTTCGTGGAGCTCCTTCTACGTTCCAATGCCTGGTCGATCACCTACTAAGACCCCATGGGGATTATACATCTGCCTACCTTGATGACATCGTGATCTATAGTCACGATTGGAGAACTCACTTATCCCATCTACAGGTTGTGCTGATAAGTTTGAGGAAGGCCGGCCTGATGGCCAACCCCCACAAATGCTTCCTGGGAGGCAAAGAGGCCCAGTATCTAGGATATAAGGTGGGGAATTGTCAAGTACAACCACAGGTCAAGAAGGTGGAGGCTATTTCCCAAATACCGGTGCCTGCGAATAAGAAACAAGTACGGGCCTTTCTGGGTATGGTCAGATATTATCGCCGGTTCATTCCACAGATGGTGGCTACCACCGAACCCTTGACCCGGCTCCTCCAAAAGAAGGCTCTAGACAAGGTCCTCTTGATTACTGAGTTGGAGGAAGCCTTTGGGACGTTAAAGACAGCTTTGTGCTCTGGACCGGTCCTGGTCAGCCCACACTTCACAAGGCCCTTCATCGTCCAGACAGATGCTTTTACAGTGGGTCTTGGGGCCGTCCTGGCCCAGGAAGTGGAGGGTGAAGAATACCCATTGGCATTTATTAGCCGGAAGTTTGCTGCCCCAGGAACAAACCTACGCTACGAATGAAAAGGAGACCTGGCAATCAAATTGGCCCTAGAGACGTTCTAATATTATTTACTGGGTCGCCCCTTCATGTTGGTCACAGATCATTAGCTGCTCAAGTGACTGGCACAACATAAGGACACCAATGATCGGATCCTGCGCTGGTTCCTTGCCCTCCAACCTTTCTTTATGAGGTCTGACATCAGGTTGGCAAAGGCACATCAGAACATGGACTTTCTGTCCTGCTTGGGCACCCCGGCGCCACTGGCTGCTCACCCTCGTAGTGTTGCGCTGAGGGGGAGGGTATCTGATGGAGTGTATGAGAAGCTCCTCATCTCCCATACTGATATACCTCCAGCCAGACTAAGGACATGCCCCTTTAAGCATAGGATATTTTCAGTTTTTGATAACTGACTGGTAGCCCCCTCATGGGAGTATGAGGCCCTGACCTTCCCTACAGGGGACTGAGGTCTCTCCGAGATCTCACATTCTGATAATAAGGGGATTGAGCACCCTGTTCTTCCTTTCACCTGTCCATTGCTTCTGGATTCCAGCACTTGCGGGACTTATCAGGAGCCACTAAACCCTCTTAATGAGATTTGGTGGATCCATTCCAAGCAAAGCAGTCTGCCATCAGCCCAGTGGGTCTTCAAGATCCCCAAAAATGGCATATGGCTTGGAGTTTCTGGAGCTTCTTCAGGAGGTCTTTGTGGAGTTTCCGTGTGATTCACTGGCTCAATGAGCGGCGATCAAGGAAACTCTGCAGTTGTAGGCTATATCCTATCTATGCCCTTTGCAGAACAAGGGCAGGAGCAGAATTCCATTTACTTTGTGGTACTGAAGAAAGACAGATCCATCTGTCACCTTCTTGATTTAAAGGTGGTCAATGCTAAAGCTCAGAGAGCGCTATTTTCACATGAAGCCTCTCAGATCAGTTATTGTGTTGGTCTGGCAAGGGAAGTTTCTAACCTCCTTGGACCTTTTTGAGGTATACTTCCATATTCCTATCTGGTGGACCCTTGCACCTTCTCAGATGTCATGGTAGCTGTGGTGGCTTCCTGGGGATCCAGGTTACCCATACATAGACAATTGGCTAATTTGGTCCTAGGAGAAGTCCGTGATGGACATGTCCTAGGCGATCCAGTGGTTGGCAAAACTGCAGTGCAGCTTAGGGGTTTTTACTCAGTTACTCCCATGGCATGGGTCTACCTGCATCTCCTCGGATAAATGGCTTTGACTCTGGAGCTGGTGCCTTTGGGCCAGGGTAAGTTCCCCCCCTGTAGACGCACTTTCTGACTCTGTGGTCTTCCTAGTCCCAGTTATATGATCAGTGCCTTCCTCCCTTGAAGATCAAGGGGTAGCTGGCCTGGTGGCTGCAGACTCACCCTGTAATGGATGGAATGCTTTTGGAGGTGCTGGATTGGCTCTTTGTGTCAATCAACAGACTAGAGGCCAGGGTGATGTGCTTAGCTTTGAAGAGGTTCCAGCCCCTCCTGGAGGGCAAAGCAATCATTGTTCTCAGACATTAGAAACATAGAAATATGATGACAGAAAAAGACCACATGGCCTATCCAGTCTGTCCTTCCATATCAACAACTACAACAGTCCTCTTTTTACCTTTAGAGATCCTCTGTGTTTGTCCCATGCTTTTTTGAATTCAGTTACTGTCCTCATCTCTACCACCTCCACTGGGAGACTATTCCACGGATCCACTACTCTTTCTGTAAAGAAATATTTCCACATATCACTCCTGAATCTATCTCCCTTCACTCTCATCCCATGTCCCCTTGTAGCAGAACTAGCTTTCAATTGAAAGAGGCTCTCTCCCTGAACATTTATTCCATGGGGGTATTTAAACATCTCGATCATATCACCTCTATCCCGCCTTTCCTCTAAGGTGTACATATTAAATCCTTAAGTTTGTCCTCATATGCTTTATAATGAAGACCACTAATCATTTTAGTAGCCACCCTCTGCACCGACTCCATCCTGTTCACATCCTTTTGAAGGTGCGGTCTCCAGAATTGCACACTATACTCCAAATGAGGTCGCACCAAAGACTTATACAGAGGCATTATCACCTCCTTTTTTCTGCTAGCCATTCCTCTCCGTATGCACCCAAACATCCTTCTAGCTTTTGCCGTCGCCTTTTCTACCTGTTGAGCTACTTTAAGATCATCAGACACAACCACGCCTAGCTCCCGCTCTTCTTTAGTGGACAAAAGCACTTCACCCTCTATACTATATTGCCCCCTTGGATTGCTGCAGCCCAAATGCATGACCTTGCATTTTTTAATATTAAATCCCAGCTGCCAAATTCTAGATCATTCTTCAAGCTTAGCTAGATCCCTCCTCATGTTATCTACACCTTCCTGGGTGTCTACTCTATTGCAGATTTTGGTATCATCCTCAAAGAGGCAAACCTTACCCGACAGCCCTTCCGCTATATCACTAACAAAGATGTTAAAAAGAATCGGACCAAGGACAGATCCCTGGGGCACACCACTGGTAACATCCTTCTCCTCAGAGTGAGCTCCATTTACCTGTACTCTTTGTCGCCTCCCACCCAACCAATTTCTAACCCAAGCAGTAACTTTAGGGTCCATCCCTAGGGTGCTCAGTTTGTTTATAAGTCGCCTGTGAGGAACAGTGTCAAAGGCTTTACTGAAATCTAAATACACCACATCTAGGGCTCTGCCTCGGTCCAACTCCCTGGTCACCCAGTCAAAGAAATCAATCAGATTTGTCTGAAAAGACCTGCCTCTGGTGAATCCATGCTGCCTCGGATCCTGTAATCCGCTGGACTCCAGAAACCTCACTATTTTCTCTTTCAGCAGCGTTTCCAATAATTTACTCACCACCGAACTAACCAGCCTGTAGTTTTCAACCACATCCTGACTTCCGCTTTTGTGTAAAGGCACCACATGAGCCTCTCTCCAGTCCTTTGGCACCACTCCCGACTCCGAGGCATTAAAAAGGTCAGTCAGTGGAACTGCTAGAACGTCCCCAAGTTCCCTCAGTATTCTAGTGTGTATCCCATCTGGTCCCATCCCTTTGTCTACTTTAAGTTGAGCTAGTTTCTCATGAACTCAGTCTTCTGAAAATTGTTCAAGATGTCCCTTGCTTCTGTTCCTGTTTGTGGGTGTTTTCTGAGGTCCTGCTCCTGGTTCTTCATCTGTGAACACAGAACAGAAATATTTGTTAAGCAATTCCGCTTTATCCTTATCAGCTTCTACATATTCCTCCCCTACACCCTTGAGTCTGGCAATACCACTTTTGCCCTTCTTCTTCTCACTAACATATCTGAAAAATGTCTTATCCCCCCATTTTATGGCATTGGATATTTTCTCCTCCTTTTGAATCTTTGCCTACCTGACTACTTTTTCTAGCTTCTCTAAGTTTTTCCAAATATAGATGCCTGTCTTCCTCTCTCTGTGATCTCTTGTATTTCATGAAGGCCTCCCTCTTTTTCTTCACTTTTTCAGCTAATTTTTCGAAAGCCATAGCAGTCTCCTTTTCCTTTTACCTTTATTTACCAATTTAACAAAAAGGTTGGTTGCCCTTAAAATATCCCCTTTCAGTTTTGCCCACTGTTTTTCTACATCCCCCAGCTGTTCCCATCCCACTAACGACTCCCTGAAGTATTGGCCCATCTTGGCAAAGTTAGTCTTCCTAAAGTCTAAAATCCTCACCTTTGAATGGATTCTAACAGCCCTAGTCCTAATACTGAACCACACCATCTGGTGATCACTGGATGCAAAATGATCTCCCACTACAACATCAGAAACACTTTCACTATTGGTAATCACCAAGTCCAGTATGGCCCCTTCACGTGTGGGGTTTGTTTCGAATTGCCTGAATAGTTCTCCCTGTAGAGAATCCAGGATCTCCTTACTTCTTGATGATACTGCAGCAGGAATGTGCCAGTCAACATCTGGCATATTGAAATCTCCTATCAGTAGCACTTCCCCTTTCCTAGCAATGCTGCTAGAGTGGCATTCGTCGTCAAGCATGCTGTCACTCGCAGTGCTGCAGTGGTTGCTGAGTTGGTGGATCTCTGTCTTTAACCAGAGGCTCATCTAGTGGATTTGTTGGTGGCTCATTATGGAAGTTGACAATGTATGAACCGCCATCTTGAACTGGAACATTGTGGATCCTGGCAAGTGGGAGTTAAGCCTCTTATGCTCAGCCTCATCGTATGGTGTTCGATCTGATGGCCACCCAAGAGAATGTCAAGGTGAAGAGCTTTTTCAGCCACAGGGGCTCCTGTACGATTTCCCTTGTGGCCTTAGTGAACAGACCTCTGTACAGGATTC
The DNA here is from genome assembly GCA_033557465.1 of Ichthyophis bannanicus. Lineage (NCBI taxonomy): Eukaryota > Metazoa > Chordata > Amphibia > Gymnophiona > Ichthyophiidae > Ichthyophis > Ichthyophis bannanicus. Next base: position 401,022,195 of record CM066038.1, read on the forward strand.
GGTCCTACCCAGCTTGGTCATTCTGGTAACACCAGACTGGCCATGCAGGATCTCTTGCGCCTGTTGATGGGGTCCCCTCTATTGCTGCCTCAGGATAGGGGAATGTTGAGGCAAGGTACTTGGGCTTGGCAGACCCTATGCCCTTCTTGCATATGGCCTGGCTCTATGAGAGGATACTCTGGGGTGGTAGTCAATGCTCTTCTTAAGAACGGAGTGAAACAGGTAAACGTAGATTGATTGTTTATGTTATCAGAATATAGAAAGACTAGGGGACATGCAATGAAGCTACAGGGTAAACTATTTAAGACAAATAAGAGAAATATTTTTTTCACTCAACCTGTAATCAAACACTGGAATTTGTTACCGGAGGATGTAGTAAAGGCTGTTAGTGTAGCTGGGTTTAAAAAAGGTTTGGACAAGTTCCTGGAGGAAAGGTCCATAAACCATTATTAAAAAGGGACCCAGGATATCAATGCTTGACCCAATACAAGCATTGTGGAACCTGTGTCTTTTGGGGAAACTGCTAGGTACGTATGACCTAGATTGGCCACTGTTGGAAACGGGATACTGGGCTAGATGGACCTTGATCTGACCCAGTATGGCATATCTTATGTTCTTATGTTCTCTACATCTTTATCCAACGTTAGAATCTGTAGAGTCTTTGATAACTGGTATTTCTCCAGGACCAAGCAGGAAGTCAGTCCTCACATATGGGTGACGTCGGCGCCGACGGAGCCCTCGCGGAGCAATTTTCCCCAGCTTTCAAAGAAAGCCTTTGGGAATTGCAGCGCGCATGCGCGGTCCTCTTCCCGCCCAAGGGTGCCATCTTGCTCAGTCTTCTTTTTTCCGCGGAGCCCTACAGACGTCTGTGAATCCCCGCCGAAAAGTTGATTTTTTTTCTCTATTTTTCTCTTTTCTCTTCGGTTCGATGCCGGTTCTTTTCCCGCCCGGACTCGCGACGCCGGTTGCAAGTCCGTTCCTTATTTTTTGGTTTTTTGTCCTTCGTGACAGATTTCGCGCCTTTTTCCTTTTTCCCTGGCAGCCCGGTCTTTTGACCTCACAGGGGCCCTTTTTCCCCCGATGGCTGCCAGCGGCTTTAAAAAGTGTGACCTCTGTAAGAAACTCATGTCTCTTACAGACACTCATGACTTCTGTCTCCGCTGCCTCGGACCCGATCATGACTCCATGATCTGTGGTCCGTGTGGCAAAATGTCCTCAAAAGCGTTGAGGAGTCGGCAGCATCAGCGGGAGCGTATCTTCTCTGACTCCGGCCGGGCTTGGACCTCGTCAGAGGCTTCGACGTCTCGGGACTCTGGTCCTGAGCATCGTCGAAGTTCCTCTGAAAGGGGGTCTCCTACCCGGGAACATCATCGGAAGAAAAAACCCGCGAGGGCGGGATCGGTGGACGCTCCTGGTCCCTCGAGGGCCAGGTCGCATAGCCCCGATTCCCGTCCCGGGTCCTCGGAGGTGGAGAGGCTGTCAAAACATCCTCGACTCGAGGTGGACTTGCCGCTCACGTGAGTACTGTTGTCCTCGTTGACTCGCCTCCGAAGGACCCGACGTCGGGCCCGACGCTGTTGGGGCCCGAGTCGGGGGCTGCTGGGTCTCCTGAGCTCGGACTCAGGTTGACGGCCTTGGAGAGCAGTCTGACTGCCTTCATGGACCAGCAGCGGGTATTGATCGCTGGCCTCGCCGGTGTTTCTGCCCTGACCGCCGGGATGTCGACCTCCAAATCGACCCCGGAGACCGAGCCGATCCTCGAGTCAATGAGAGCTCGAGTCGATCCTCGGTCGAGGTCTCCTTCGGCCTCCCGTTCGGGACCGAGGTCGTCGACGCCGACTCCCTCGGCGTCGGAGCGGATAGCATCGGTGACCGCCCGACCGGAGCCTCTCTACTCCTCCGACGAGGAGTCGGCCTGGGAATCTGAGGACGAAGAGTCACCTGGTTCCTTTCGGACTCGGTGTGTCCCTTCGGACTCCCCCGAGTCCGAACCTCGGAGACGGTCCCCCCCGGAGGATACCCGGTTCTCAGACTTCCTGAGGGATATGGCCAAGGCTTTGGCCTTCCCCGCGGATCCCGAGGAGGAACCTCGAGTCGAAGAACTCGATGCCCTCCAATATGACTCTCCCCCGAAGGAGGCCTTTATTGTACCTGTTCCTCCGATGCTGGAACGACTTCTCTTCCGCATGTGGGAGAGCCCGGCGTCGTCGCCGGTGTTAAGCAAGCGGGTCGATTTCCATTTATCGAGTCCGCAAGAGCCCCGGCTTCCAAAAGGCACAACTACCGCACCATTCCATGGTGGTGGAATCGGCCATGCATAGACTTAAGAGTCAAAAAATGCACTCCTCGGTGCCCCCTGATAGGGAAGCCTGAAGCCTGGATGCCCTCGGTAGGAAGTGCTTCCAGGGCTCTATGCTTGCTTGTCGAGTCCAGACTTACCAGCTCTACATGGGCATGTATCTCCGAGACCTGGCTAAAGAAATAGCCGGGTTCTCTGCTGGTCTCTCCGACGAACCTTTGCAGAGGTTCCAAACCTTGTCTACTGGTATTCGAGAGTGCTCCAAGTTTATATCTCGAGCAGCCTATGATGGTTTTGAGGCTTCGGCTCGAGTAGCTGCGGCCGGCATCGGTGGACGCCGCCAGGCTTGGCTTCAGACGTCCGACCTCGAGCCCTGGGTACAGGACAAGTTGGTCGATGTCCCCTGCCGAGGTGATAACCTCTTTGGCAAGCCCATGGATGAGAAGGCTGCACAAATCGAGACGGAGACTCTCACCAGGACTCGTCTCTCAAGGAAGACCTCTGCCCCTTCTCAAAAGAAGAAGGCCTCGGGGAAAAAGCCCTTTTACCCGAGGAAAGGTGCTGCCTATAAATACTACCCTCAGTATCAGGCCTCAACAGCTCCCCCACAGGGAAAGCAGGCCAAGGGACGGGGTAATGGGTCCCGTAGGCAGCAAACCCCCAAGCCTGCACCACCGGCCCCTGCTCAGCAGGGTGGGGGCTTTTGACTTCCTCAGCATAGCCTCTCCCCCTCAGCTGGTTTCTCTCAGCACAGGAGGCAGGCTGGTCCACTTTGCCCACAGGTGGTCCAACATCAACACAGATACCTGGGTACTTCACATAGTTCAAAAGGGCTATCTTCTTCACTTTCACCAGGTACCTCCCTCCTACTTTCCAGGGGAGCCTCCCAGACTCCCTGTGTACAGGGACTTACTCCTTCAGGAGTTAGCAAGTCTCGTTCAGGAACAAGCCTTGGAACCGGTGCCCCACCACCTGAAGGGCCAAGGATTTTACTCCAGGTACTTCCTGATTCCAAAAAGAACAGGAGGCCTCAGACCCATCCTGGACTTGCGAAACCTCAACAAGTTCCTTGCAAAGGAAAAGTTCAAGATGCTTACCCTTGGAATCCTGCTGCCCTACCTCCAGCAGGGAGACTGGCTATGCTCCTTGGATCTGAAGGATGCGTATACTCATATCCTCATTCATCCGGACCACAGACAATATCTCGGATTTGTTGTGGGAGGAAATCATTACCAGTACAGAGTGCTGCCCTTTGGCCTATCCTCCGCCCCAGGGTGTTCACCAAATGCCTCGCAGTGGTGGCGGCCTATCTAAGACTTCAAGGTCTGTTTGTGTTCCCATACCTGGACGACTGGCTCATCAGAGCCCCATCTTCAACAGAGGCCGCTCAGGCCACTCATCGCACTGTGGCTCTGCTCCAGCACTTGGGTTTTGTCATAAACTTCGCAAAGTCCACTTTGCTCCCCTCTCAAAATCTCGAGTTCTTCGGCGCCAGGTTGGACACACTTCAGGCGCGGGCCTTCCTCCCTCTAGACAGGGCCAGGCGGCTCATGGATCTCGCCGGCCACTTTCACAGCAATGCGCTGGTCTCAGCCAGGCACTTTCTGCGACTGCTCGGCCATATGGCTTCCACAATCCATGTGACCCCCAATGCCCGACTGAATATGCGTCCTGCTCAGTGGTGCCTTCGCAATCAATGGCATCAGGCCACGGGGAGCCTAGCGGACTCTGTGCAGATCTCCGACCAGCTGGTCTCATCTCTGCGATGGTGGCTTCATCTACCAAACCTAGTGCTAGGGGTGGCTTTTCAGCCCCCTACGCATTCTCAGGTCCTAACGACCGATGCTTCCCTCTTGGGTTGGGGAGCACATTGCCAAGGGTCATGTACTCAAGGCCTCTGGACTCCTTGGGAGTCTGCTCAACAGATAAACTTCCTGGAGCTCAGAGCCATCCGCCTAGCGCTCAGAGCCTTCTCTCACCTGGTGTCCCACCAGTCGCTACTGATACAGACGGACAACCAGGTTGCCATGTTCTACGTAAACAAACAAGGCGGAACAGGCTCCTTCCTCCTCTGTCAGGAGGCGCAACAGCTATGCTCTTGGGCAGTCCGCCACGGCATCCTCCTCAGGGCTGTCTATCTCCCAGGTCAAGAAAATTACCTGGCCGACAAGCTCAGCAGGATCCTCCAGCCACACGAGTGGAGGCTGGATCCGATGGTGGTTCAGCAAATCTTTCTCAAGTGGGGTCTCCCCACCATGGATCTGTTTGCCAGTCCTCTGAACCAGCAGCTGCCCAGATTCTGCTCTCGACAGCCGCATCTTCTCAGGGTAGTGGCGGATGCTTTTCTGATTCCCTGGTCCACCGGCCTCTTGTATGCCTTTCCTCCCATGCCACTGGTGTCTCGGACGCTCTTCAAGGTTCTCAGAGACAAAGCATCGATGATCCTAGTGGCTCCCCGGTGGCCGAGACAACCTTGGTTCCCGCTTCTGATGCAGCTGGCGGTGGACACTCCTCTTCCACTGAGGTTTCAGCCCGACCTGCTGTCGCAGGATCAGGGGACTCTCCTACACCCCAACCTCCGGTCCCTTCATCTGATGGCCTGGCTGCTGAAAGTGTAGTCCTTGCTCCTCTGCAGCTACCTCCAGATGTGGAGGAGGTCGTCTTGGCCTCCAGGAGGCCCTCCACCCGGAAGTCCTACGCTCTAAAGTGGCGTCGGTTCTCCGTCTGGTGTACTCAGCAGTCTCAAGATCCCTTCTCCTGTTCAGCATCAGTGGTCTTGCAGTACTTGCTCTCTCTCTAACCTTGGACTTAAGTCCAACTCAGTCAAGGTCCACCTCAGTGCTCTTTCTGCGCATCACATGCCGGTGGATGGTAGGCCTCTTTCCAGCCACCCTCTGGTGGCTCGGTTTCTCAGAGGCCTCCTTCTCCTTAAGCCACCTTTGCGCCCGCCAGCCCCGGACTGGGATCTCAATGTGGTTTTGCAGCGGATTACCTGTCCGCCTTTTGAGCCTATGGCTACCTGTCCACTGCGTTTTCTTTCGTGGAAAACCTTGTTCTTGGTAGCCCTCACTTCTGCTAGACACGTTAGTGAGTTGCAGGCCCTAGTGTCTGATCCTCCTTACACTAGGTTCTATAAGAACCGGGTAGTCCTACGGACTCACCCTAAGTTTCTTCCCAAAGTGGTATCCCCTTTTCACATCAACCAGGAGGTGGTACTTCCGACCTACTTTCCCAGGCCACACTCCAGCCGAGCTGAAATGGTCCTGCATACCCTGGACTGTAGAAGGGCGTTGACCTTCTACCTTGACCGTACGCGGGAGCACCGAAGGACTGTTCAGCTCTTCGTGTCTTATGACCCCAACAAGTTGGGGCTCCCTGTCTCCAAGCGTACTCCATCCATCTGGATTGCTGACTGTATCACTTGGGCTTACGAGGCAGCCGGCCTCGTGTTGGAAGGTAGAGTCACAGCTCATCGTGTTCGGGCAAAGGCTACGTCGGTGGCTTACCTCCGCTCTGTTCCATTGGCAGACATCTGCCGGGCCGCTACTTGGTTTTCAAGCCAGACTTTTGCAGCCCATTACTGCCTGGAGAGGGAGTCCCGCAGGGACAGTGCTTTCGGACAGGCAGTCCTCCGTAACCTTTTTGAGGTATAGGCAACTCCTACCTTCCATCCCGGATGTTGGGCTACCGGTTGGATACATATTCAGAGAAGATACCTTCCTTCTGTGCTACTGAGCTTGAGGGAGCTCATTTTTGTGCTTAGGGTCTCCGGTAGCCTTAAGCTTGGGAGTCCGATATGTGAGGACTGACTTCCTGCTTGGTCCTGGAGAAAGCGTAGTTACTCACCTGTAACAGGTGTTCTCCAGGAGCAGCAGGAATCAGTCCTCACAACCCTCCCTCCTCCCCTTGGAGTTGCAGTTTTATGCTTTCGTTTTTGCTAATTTTTTGCTGTCTTTTAGCTATGTCATCAGACTGAGCAAGATGGCACCCTTGGGCGGGAAGAGGACCGCGCATGCTCGCTGCAATTCCCAAAGGCTTTCTTTGAAAGCTGGGGAAAATTGCTCCGCGAGGGCTCCGTCGGCGCCGACGTCACCCATATGTGAGGACTGATTCCTGCTGCTCCTGGAGAACACCTGTTACAGGTGAGTAACTACGCTTTCCTCTTCATCTCTCCGGGCCAGTCCAGGGAACGTTAGGGTTGTCAATCTCCTTCAGCAGCTGAGGACTGAAAACTGAAAGGTTTGCTGACAGCCTATACCACTCCCCCTGGTGTCAGTGATTCAGTCTTTCAGTCTTCAGCAGCTGAACAGGACGTGGGGGGCTGAAAGGCTCCCTGGAGAGAAGAGGAGAAAAGGATTTGTTTGGCGAAGTTAATGAGGAGGATTGGCTCTAGCTGGGCTTTAAATCCAGTATATTTCCCTTATTGGAATAAAGTAAAAAAAAAAAAAAATAGAAAACTATCAGAAGGGAGACGGTCCTTCGCTGCGGACTTTGACAGCAGCATGAAAGGGCAGAGACTGCTTTGTTTCGGAGGACCTGTCCATTTTGAGTGGGAAAGGACCTGGGAGCCCCAGAATCAACCCACCTCTCTTAAAAGTTGCGATCTCCATCTCCCGCTAGCAGTGCCACAGTGGAGCTTTTCTCTGGTATTCATGGTGGTATTTCTTGTGGCTAGTGCTTCCTCTAGACAGGTGTCAGAGCTACAGACCTTGCCATGTAGGGAGCTCTTTCTGGTCATTTTGTCAGTATCTGTCTCCCTGAGGCTCATGCCATTCTTAGCTCCAGGAACAAGCAGGAATGTAGTCTTCACATATGGGTATCGTCGGTACCGATGGAGCCTGCATGGGAACGCTCCCCAGCGTCCACTAGGGAAGCTTTTGGGAGCATCCCACAGCGCTTGCGTGCTGCCTTCCTGCCTTTCCCAACTGTCCCTCTCCAGTTCTTCATTTTCCGCGGAGCCGACAGGTCACTTTGGATAGATTGTCTAAATCTACAGCTGATCCTGTGAGGAAAAAATCCTCTAAGAAACCATTCTTCAGTAAGAAGAAGAAGTTTTATCCCTCCTATACCCAACAGGGGCATCATTTAGGTCAGTCTGCCCAAAAGGGACAGCAGCAACAACCTAGACAAAGAAAGACAAAAGCAGCTAAGCCTCAACCGGCTCAGCAGACTCAGCCTCCACAGGGGCTTTGACTCCTATCTAGAGAACGTTGCCTTCCTGGCCCTGAACGGCCCAGAAGCCTCCACCATCCCAGGAAGGTTATGTCATTTTGCCCCCAGATGGGGTCAGATAACAGCAGAAAATTGGACTCTGTCTATTGTAAGAGAGGGGTACAAGCTTCATTTCCTCAGCATGCCCCCTCCTACAATGGTAAGACAGTTCAATTCTCAGACCTCTCTCAACGACCAGTTAGGTCAAGAGGTCACTGTGCTGTGCCCCTCTTCTGCCCTCCCTGAGCTTTCCCTCTTTTCAATGCTGCTAGGTACGTATGACCTAGATTGGGGAAACCCACTTAAACAAAAAAGAACATGAAAAGTTAAAGAGAGATTGGGTAGGGCAGGTACATGCTGCCTCGTCGGGAGGGCGGAAGAGGGGGGTAGTGATCTTGATTCCCTTGGAGTCTATTGATGAGGAAGTAGATCCACAGGAGCAGTTTATATTCATGCATATTCAATTATATGGGGAAGAATTGTTTTTTGGGTAGTATATATGCCCTGAATATCTATGATCATAAATTTTTAAAATCTATTTTACAAAAAGTAGTGGAAGCACCAAAAGTACCAATAATATTGGCGAGAGACTTTAACTGCCCACACGACCCTTTGATGGATAGATCAAACCCTAGGGGGGAGGGGGTGGAATTATAAAGGAGTGAGCTACTTGTGTAAAATGGGGGGGATAATAGATGCATGGAGAGTCTTACATGAGTGTGAGAAAGATTACACACACCTGTCGAGAGCTCAGCAATCTTGGTCCAGAATTGACTATGTGTTGGTCTCAAAGGATAGCTTTGTGAGAGTTATAAATGTTGAGATTGAGCCAATTATAGTATCAGATCATGCAATGGTGAAAATGGATTGGAGAGGGAGGGGCTGTGTAGGATGTCGATGGTCTTTCCTGAGACATTGGGAGGAATATCTAAGATTTAATGAGGCACAACGAAAACAGTAGCTTTATTTTGGGAGACTGGAAAAGTGGTGATGCGGGGACATGTCATTACGTTTGTAGCAAAGGAAAAAAAAAAGGATTAATGAAACTATTCTGAAATGGACGCAAGAGCTCCAAGATCTAAAAAGGGTAGCCCTGTCAAATTCAGAGCGGACACACACAAGGGCCTATTTAGATCTCCAAAAAGATCTCAATAATATACTCCATGAAAGAACGGTGTACTCTATGCAGTACTATAGGCACCAGTTTTTTTAGATATGGTGATTGTACAGGCAAGTTGTTGGCGCGCTTGGTGAGGGATTGGAGTGGCACCATAGTTGTAACGATAATTCGAGATGGAGATGGAGTAAGGCAGAATGAGGCACAGAAGATAGTGAAGGTTTTTAGACAATTCTATCAAGACTTTTACACCCCGGGTGAAGAGGACAGAGAACAGGAGAGAAGCTTTCTAGACGCAGTACAGTTGCCGAATCTAAATGAGCCAGAATTGTTGGAATTAAATAAAGCCATTTCGGGGAAGAAATCCAGAAAGTCATTAAAGCAGGAACCCCCCATAAATCCCCGGGACCTGACAGATATGAGACAGAATTTTATAAAATGCTGGAGCCCCAAGTGATACCCACCTTGGTTGCTCTCTATGAGGAGGTGCTGGAGACAGGACTTTTTCCGTGGGATATGCAAATGGCCTCCATATCTATCATTCCCAAGGCGGGCAAAGACTCAGAGGATCCAGCTTCTTACCGGCAGATATCTTTAATTAACTATTGTATGAAGATATTAGCCTCAGTCTTAGCTAAGCGGCTACAGAATATCCTTAAGGTTAATGTCATCAGCCTGGTACCATCCTGGTTAAGATGGAGCCCATCCCTTTGGAAAATCCCCTTCCTTCCCCAGAATGTTGCTCGGTTCTTACGAAATCCAAAACCCTCTTCTTTGCACCATCGCCTCAGCCACACATTAAGACCCCCAGAGCTCTGCCTGCCTTTTGGGTCCTCGGTGTGGAAAAAGAAGCTTTTCAGAGAATGTCACCCTGGAAGTTCTGGATTTCAACTTCCTAGCTAAAAGCCTAAATTTGGCCTTCAGAACCTCCCTCCCACACTTTCCTATGTCATTGGTACCAACAATGGAGCAAAGGGGTGATGTACCAAAAATAAATAGTAAATCTAAATTAAAATGCAAGGTTGAGGGAGTCCATGTGACATATGAGCGGGTGAAGACGTGTCTCCGCTCACTCCGGAGCCGCCTCGAGAAATTCTGCTAATATTCTATCTGTCTGCCCCCGGAGAACGGTTGTTCGTGGAGGGAGAATCGCCTCAAGCCCCGAACTTCAAAAAACGGGCTGCGGAGTGTAGAACAATGCCGCCTCCGACCCGTAAAGAGAAGGAGAAAGAGAAGGGGCTCAGGCTTGGCGCCCCGGCCTTGCCGAGTACGCAGCCCTCCTCGCCGAGCAAAGACAGTGTGGAATCGGCCATCGAGGATCTGGCGAGAGAGGTAGTGCGGCAGCTAGATCCCAAGTTTGACCAGATTTTATCCAAACTGGAGGTCATGGGCACGTCAATGGCGGAGATGAGCCAGTGGATGGAGGAATTAGAAAATAGAGTGGCGGCCATAGAAGAGGATGAGGGGCGGCAGACACGAGGGCTCGAGAGCACGCGGGCAAAGCTGGAGGCCTTACAAACTAAGATTGACGACCTCGAAAATCGATCCCGCCGCAACAACATACGGCTGGTGGGGCTCCCGGAGACAACCACGGATCAGCAGCTAGTGCCTCTGTTAGAACAATGGCTGCCGAAGGCTCTGGGACTTGACGCGCTGGTGAGAGAAATTAAAGTGGAGCGAGCCCACCGCGTCGGAGGAAAGATGGCATCCAGACCTCGGCCCAGGGTGGTGATTGCCAGGATCCTCAATTTTGCGCACAAAGAGCAACTCCTACAGGCCTTTCGCCAGCACCGGCAGCTCTCCTTGGACAATAACCAGCTCCTTTTGTTTCAGGATTACTCGGCCTTGGTCACTGCGAGGAGAAGGGAGTTCACACCTGTGTGTGCAGCTTTGTTCCAGAAGAAAGTTCGCTTCACATTGGCGTTCCCGGCCGTCCTACGAGTGTACAGCCTGGGTAAGACTTTTGTCTTTGATTCGGTGAAGGTGGCCCAGGCGTTCCTGACGGACTTGGAGAAGAATCGGCCGACACAGGGCGAGGAGGGGAGCCAGGCCTTTGAACTGTAAGGGGATATGGGCTCTGGTGGTTTTGGCTGTTGGCTACTCTGGCTCTTCGAGTAACAGGGCAGATAGCGCTGCATGCTGGCTACTTTTTTGGTGCGCCTAGACCTGTGGATGTTCGAGCGGGTAACTGCCTGCTTACTGTTCATGTGTGATTATAGTGTTACTGTTCATGTGTGATTTTGCGTTGCTGTTACTTGCCATACTAGCTGGTTGTTTCCTGTTCCTCTGACCAGTTCTCTTTGTTTATTTTCCCTCTCTTATGTCTGCAGCTGTGGAATGTGTGGTTCTGGGTGAGAGACTGACTGTACGCAGACGGGAGAGGGCAATCTGCACCTCCTAGCTTGTATGCTTGCTTGTATAAGCTTGATTCAGGCAGCCACTTGGGAGGCCGGGTGGGAGGGGGCAGTATACCTCTGCAGACCCCTGTAGAGGGGGCTCGGGGCGGCCCCGCAGTGCACAGTAGGGACTCGCAGGTCAGCCACGATGGCTGACGTTGGGATAGGCAGTTTTTTACCTGAGGGTGGAAGGGGGGGCGGGGGGGGACCGGGTAGGGAGCAGGCGAGGGGGGAGAGGGGGAGGGGGGGTAGTGGGGAGGGAGCCCTCACAAGGAGGGCGGGGCGAGCAGGGCAGGGACGCCTTACCGGGTGGGGAGAGCCACTCTATATCACAGTTCGGTATTGCACCTTAATCTTGGTAGCTTCTAGGCCGAGGGTTGGGGCTGGGCAACCCCGGGCTGTGCAAAGGGAGAGAAACTTGCTGTTGCCCTCTGTGTGGGCAAGTCAATGAGGCACCACATGAGATTTATCTCTTGGAATGTGGGCGGGATCAGTTCTCCAGTGAAGAGAACGAAAATACTCCAGGCTCTGCGGAAGAGTAAAGCCCAGGTAGCGTTATTGCAGGAAACTCACCTTACTGCGAAAGAACATGCCAAGTTACAGAAAGGTTGGGTGGGCCAAGTGCTGGCTGCTTCCTCAGGGGGTCGGAAACGAGGAGTAGCAATTTTAATAAGTAAGGAGATCCAAGTAGAGCTGTTGAGAGAAGACCTGGATCCTTCCGGTAGATATATGTTTGTGCACTTAAAGTTAAATGGAGAGGAATTTTTTCTAGGGAATGTTTATGCCCCAAACGTCTATGATCACTGTTTTTTTCAACGGCTGGGTCATAAAGTGAGTGCCGCTCCGAGGATCCCGCTGATTGTGGCGGGTGACTTCAATTGTCCTCATGATCCTGTACTGGATAAATCTGGCGGGCAGGTGCAAGGGGGTTGGAGCAAAAAGGGGGTAGGCTACCTGTGTTTGACAGGAGGGTTGGTAGATACTTGGAGGACCTTGCATGGGGGGGGGAGAAAGATTTCACCCATCTGTCTAGGGTGCACCACACCTGGTCTAGGCTTGATTATATTCTGGTGACGGAAAGGGAATTTGACAGAGTGCTTAGCTCTGAGATTGAGCCTATCTTGGTGTCTGATCATGCCATGGTGCGGATAGATTGGAGAGGGCGAGAACGAGGGGAGTCTCGGTGGGCCTTCCCTAGACAGATGTGGAAGAATGACAACTTTCAAAAATATTTAGTGCAAAAGTGGGAGGAATATTTGCACTTTAATGAATCCAGCGCTCGTTCTGCCACCTTATGCTGGGAGGCCGGGAAGGCCGTAATGAGGGGGCACATCATTGCGTATGTGGCGCAGGAGAAGCGTAGAATGAATGGGGAAGTGTTGCTCTTGGCGCAGGAAATGCGGAGGTTGAAACGGTTGGCCGTAGGTGGTGGGGGAAAAGAGCATGTCCTGGCTTATCTGGAGGTTCAGCGGAGGCTTAATAGCATTCTGCTGGAGCGTGCGGTCTATAGCATGCAATTCTACCGCCACCAGTTCTTCCGATATGGCAATAAGACGGGTAGCCGCCTGGCTCGTTTGGTGAGGGAGGGGGGGGTCTAAAGTGGTGGCCGCGGTTAGAGATAGTACCGGGATAAGACTTTCCGACCCCCGAAGTATAGTGGAGGTCTTCCGACAGTTCTATGAACAGTTATATACCCCGGAGCTGGAAGATAGGGGTGGTGAGAAAGCATTTTTGGATGGGACGCCGCTACCGCAGCTCTCGGAGGCCGAACGTGCAGAGTTAAATCGGCCAATCGAAGGAGTGGAAATCCAGAGAGTGATTAGAAGGGGAAAACCGCATAAGGCTCCCTGACCGGATGGCTATGGCGCCGAATTTTACAAAATGTTGGAATTACAGGTGGTCCCCACTCTAGCCGCAGTATATGGCGACGTCTTAAATGGGGGAGGGTTTCCCCGGGATATGAGAACAGCCGCGATTACAGTGATCCACAAAGCTGGGAAGGACATGGAAGATCCAGCTTCCTACAGGCCAATTTCTTTAATCAATTACGATATGAAGGTGCTGGCTGGGGTGTTAGTGCAACGACTACAAGGGATTCTGCCGCGATTGATTAGTCCCTGTCAGACAGGTTTTGTCAAAGGACGGGAGGCCTCTTCTAACATTAGTAAAGTTCTACTGGGGGCGGACTGGAGTGTGCAACGGGGGGACCCCTTATTGTTGGTAAGCTTGGATGCGGAAAAGGCCTTCGACAGAGTGTCTTGGGCGTACATGTTTGAGGTGCTCGGGAGGTTTGGCTTTGAGGGAGCTTTCTTAACCTGGTTACAGGCCCTATATATGGCACCTTTGGCTTTTATAGCAGTTGGTGGACTTCGTTCAGAATCCTTTGAGTTGCGAAGAGGGACGCGACAGGGATGCCCGCTATCCCCTCTGTTGTTTATCCTACAGATGGAGCCCCTGTTGAGGTTGTTAGGGCGGACAGAGGAGATTCACGGGATTGAATGGCTGGGAGGGGGAATAAAGCTTAGTGCATTCGCAGATGATCTGTTATTGTGTCTGACGAATCCACAGGAGTCGTTGGAGTGTGCCTTGTCTCAGATCGAGCAGTTTGGTGCTTTTTCAGGCTTGCGGATAAACAGGGCGAAGTCGATGGGTTTAGATGTTGGAGGGGGAGTTAGGGGGCGCTGGCAGGGTGAGTTCCCGTTAGTCTGGGCGGAGGATTCTATCCGCTATCTTGGTATCCAGATTCCGCGTGAGCTCTGACATTTCTATGCAGTTAATGTGCGGCCCCTGTTGGGTAAAACACTCCAACGGTTGCAGAAATGGCGGGAGCTGCCGATATCCTTGAAGGGGCGCATAGCTCTTTTCAAAATGATCGAACTGCCACGATGGATCTATCTCTTAAGGCATGCCCCGCTTTGGCTCTTGAGGAAGGACTTAAAAACTTTGGAGAGCCACTTGTCCAAATTCTTTTGGAAGGGGAAGAGGGCGCGCATTGCTTTTGCGACTTTGCTGAAACCGGAGAGAGGGGGGGGGGGGCAGGCCTGACTTTGTTGCGGGAGTACAATCTGCTTAGTTTGCTGCGGCCGCTCCGTGATTTAGTGGCAGGGACTGCTGAGATTATCCCGATTGAGTTGGTTGACCATGTTTCGGCGCTGTACCACCGGATGTATTGGATGCATCGATCGGGTAAAGAGATGCCCGAGTTTTGGAGGCGTTCAAACTATCTTGGGGCAGTTCGACAAGTATGGAGACAGTTGTGTCGCTACAGGGGGTGTGATTGGAGATGTTCCGATTGTCTCCCATTAGGAGGCAACGGGGATTTTATCCCGGGGAGTCAGAGTGGGGTGGCCAAGCGCTGGGCACAGTGCGGAGTGGAATATGTGGGCCATTTGAGGAGGAGCATGTCGCGCAGCTGGATTCTTACCTGTTCCTGCGGGGACGCTATCAATTGCCAGCGCAGGATTTTTATTTTTATCTGCAAGTGAGGCATTACGTGCACAGTCTACGGCGTGGCATTGTGACGAGCCTATGGGGAGAGGAGCGGGGAATGGTGGATCTTTTCCGTGCCCTGGAGGGAAAGGTCACGGTTCGGAGGCTACGGGAAGAGCTTGTTGTGGGGGTAGATTTGTCCGGGTTGGCGAGGTTAGCGCGCAAATGGCAGGATGATGGGGTTTTGGAGGGAACTCCGGAGCGCTTGCTTCATGCTTTTCAGTGCATAGCCGAAGTCTCGGAATCGGTGCAGATGCAGGAAGTGCAGTACAAATTTTTGTGGCATGGATATGTGCATGATGTTTGGGCGATGCGGGTGGGTGTCACTGACTCGGATAGATGCCGCCTGTGTGGAGTGGAGAGGGGCACTCTGGCGCATAAGTTTTGGCTATGTGTTAGCATCCAAAGATTCTGGGAGGGTGTTGGAGTGAAGCTCGGTGGCTGGCTTGGCCAACCAGTAAGCCTTACGCCCGAATGGTGTCTGTTTGGCTCTTATGAACATAAGACTTACCTGGATGGCAGTCACCGTCAACTGTGTGAGAAGGGCTTTGTGGTGGCCAAACAAATGATTCTGAGGCATTGGGTAGCGCCAGCGGCGCCTAGTGTGCAGGACTGGGAGGGACGGATGCGGGTTTTGCTGAATATGGAGTGCTGCACGGCCAGGCTCCTTGGCCGGCGGCGGATAGACCAGTTCATGGAGATTTGGGCCTCGGTTATGGACAGTGGGCCACCAGTGGGAGAGAATGAATGATGATGATAGGAAGAGATGATGATGAGAGAGGCTGATCTGTCTTATGCAAGGGGTTTCGGTGAGGACTGGTGCTCTGCTCGGGTGGGAGGTGGGGGGGATGGGGGGGAGGGGTGGGGGGAGGTAGTGAAAGGGGGGGAGGGGCCGTGGGAGAGGGGTTGGGCAAGTTATTGACTGTTCATTGACTTTGCATCGCTGTCTGATTACCTCTGTGAGTTATGGTCTACGTTGCAGTTGCAACACTTGATCCTAGGTCCTCTGTTCTGTGCTCTATACTCTGTGGTCCCTATGTTTCCTATTCCCAGTTGCATGTGCTGAGATACTGAGGCCAGCGTCTTCTGCTGGTCCGGCAGTGTAGGGTTGGAAGCCCGTTGGCAGGTGACCGTGCTACCTGTTATTTGGGATCGGGTGTGGGACCTGGGTTGCTGTGAACTTGTCTAGCTCATGTTAGATTGCTGTGAACTTGTCTAGCTTATGATAGACCTCTATTGTTAGATTGTTAGATTGCTGTGCACTTGTCTAGCTTATGTTAGACTTCTATTGTTAGTTTTACATGTAATGTTTTGCTTGGATGTATTTTGGGTTGTTCTTACTTGTTTATCTGGAAATGCCTGATAAAAATGATTTTCACTAAAATACAAGGTTGGAATTTTTGATAGTAAATACCTGGTTTCAATTAGATTTATGTTCCTAACTTTGAGAGTTAGGTTCCTAATTTGTTCTTTTGAGGTCCTAAGTTCAGTTGCCTACTTTCACTATACTTCTAAATTTTAGGATCCTAAAAGTGGTTTGGCTAAGGGGGTAGATTTTGAATGGGGAAAAAAAGTTAGATTCTTAACACTGATTTTTAACATTGTTTATGTTTATGTTTATGTTTATTAAAATACTTTTTATACCGCCCCATACCAGTGGCGTCTAGGCGGTTTACAAAATTAAAAATATAAAGTTACAAATATAAAATTACAATACAGGCTGTTAGAAAAGTTAAAAAGAACGCCAAATTAAAATATTACAAGGATAGAAGAGAAGCAGAAAAAAGCGGCACAGCGAATTAGAAGAAGAAAAGACATCAACTTGGGGAAGGAGAAGAAGACAAGGACGGGGGTGGGAGATCAAACGCTAGACAAAACAGATGGGTTTTTAGTTGTTGCTTGAAAGCTTGGTATGATTGCTCTGCACGGAGGGGGGGGGGGAGTGAATTCCAAAGCCTGGGACCCAGAAAGTAGAAAGCCGAGGAACGTGTGGACTCGAGATGAGCTTGGGAGGGTGAAGGAAGGGCCAGACGGTTGACATGGATAGAACGTAGCAGGCGATGGGGAGTGCGGAAATGAAGAAGGTCGGCAAGGTAAAGTGGGACACCTGTATGAGTTACCCTATGCACAAATATGAGAACCTTATACTGAACACGATAGGAAACCGGTAGCCAGTGGTGGTGCAAAAGTAAGGGGGTGACATGGTCATAACGGGAAGCACAAGACAATAGACGGACAGCTGCATTCTGAACACGTTGTAAGCAGGAAAGTTGAGAAAGTGGTAAGCCAGCCAGAGTGACATTACAGTAATCAAGGCGAGATATAATAAAAGAAAGAATAAGGGTAGCAAAAGCAGAGGGTGAGAGAAAAGGGCGCACAGGACGGAGTTGTTTGAGAGACAGAAAAGAACGTTAAACGATGGAAGAGATGTGTTCTTTAAAGGAAAGAGAAGAATCAAGAATAACACCAAGGTACTTAAAAGATGAAACGAGAGGGATGGGTTGGGAAGAAAAGGAAGGAACACAAGTGGGGGAGGGACGTCCAAGGGTAAACCAAATAGCAAATGACTTGGTGGGATTGACTTGCAGGAAATTAGAAGTAAACCAGGAAGCAACGGCGGAAAGACAGCGATTAAGAGGAGAGATATCGGGTGTGTGTGAATCTGTGTGATGCAGCAGAATGATATCATCCGCATAATAGTATGCGGAGATACCAAACTGCTGGATCACAAGTGCAAGAGGGGCCAGGAAAACATTGAAAAGGAGGGGAGCAAGAACAGATCCTTGAGGTACACCACAAGGAAGAGAAGTGGAAGGTGAGGAGGAAGCAGACCCGACAACCACTGAAAAGGAGCGACAGGAAAGAAAGGAGCGAAACCAGTGGAGAACAGTACCAGAAAGGCCAGCGTCTTGAAGACGGGCGAGAAGGGTGAAGTGGTCTACCAGATCAAAAGCTGCAGAAAGATCGAGAGAGACAGCAAGAGTGAAAAGACCGTGATCGTGAGCAGCATGCACCTCGTTAAGAAGAGAAAGAAGAATAGACTCTGTACTGTGACCGGGGCGAAAACCAGACTGCCGAGGGTGAAGGACAAGAGAAGCCTCGAGGTGAGCAGATAGCTGAAGAAAGACGAGTTTCTCGAGAAACTTAGAAAGAAAAGGCAGATTGGAAACAGGGCGCCAGTTAGAAAGTGCGGTAGGGTCAGAAGTGTGGGATTTTAGAATAGGACGAACATGAGCGTGTTTCCAAGGTGTCGGGAAAAGACCAGAGGATAGACTAGCATTAAAAAGAGAAAGAATATAAGGTGAGAGAGATAGGGAGGAATCCAACAACCAACGGGAAGGGATAGGATCAGCAGAACAAGTGGTCTTCCTGATAGAAAGATAGGTAGTATGAAGAACAGCTGGGGAAAATCATCTCAAATGAGGACCATGAATGAGATAGGACAGGTACAGAGGAAAGAGGAGATAAAGATAGCAAAGGAGAAAGTGGGAAAGAACCCACTACGGGGGAAAGAGGGGAAGGACAAGAAGGGAAGGCCTGGCGAAGAGTCTGGACTTTGGAAAGAAAGAAGGAAGCAAGGGAGGAAGGGTCGGGGGCAGCAGAGGAAGGGGGGGGAAGGGGGGGAGAGCAGAATGGGATGCTGTTAAGGAACGAAAAATAGTATAAAGTTGCCGAGAAGAGTTAGTTGAGGAAATAAGCTTAGAATAGTAGTCGCGCTTCGCAGAGTGAAGGAGAGTGCGATAGTGATCGTGACAGAAGCGAAAGTTAAGGAGAGAGGAGGGGGAGGGGTGCTTACGCCAAGGCGCTCAGCCCTACGAAGATATTTACGGTGCAGGAAAAGACCAGAGTGAAACCAAGGATGCCGAGAGGAGTGATGGGAAGGTAGATGGATGCGAAGAGGGGCAATGTCATCGAGGGCAGCAGACAGAGAGGAGCACCAAAGGTGGGCTTGGGCATCAACGGAAAGTGATGAAAAATTGTCAGGGAATAAAGACACAGAAGAAGGAAACCGACGAAGTGTCTCAGCAGTAAGCTTGCGAGTTTGCGGGATAGAAGAGCCAGAGCCAGGAAACAGATGAGGAGGCAACGATGAGGGGCCTAAAGAGCCTGATAAGGGGGCCTGGACAGAGACGGTGAACAGAAGGCAGAAATGATCAGACCAAGGGAGGGGCAGCGAGGAAAGAGAAGAGGGGGGAATAGAAGAAGAATCTGATGTAATGAGAAGATCCAAGGAATGAC
This sequence comes from Ichthyophis bannanicus, assembly GCA_033557465.1. Classification (NCBI taxonomy): domain Eukaryota; kingdom Metazoa; phylum Chordata; class Amphibia; order Gymnophiona; family Ichthyophiidae; genus Ichthyophis; species Ichthyophis bannanicus. Next base: position 401,040,946 of record CM066038.1, read on the forward strand.
CTGCAACATGAGTAGGAAAGGTTACATATTGACGCAGAGACAAATCAGATAAGAAAGTGAGAAAGGAAAGATCCCTTGTTGAAGATGGCAAATCAACGTGAACATTAAAATTTCCCAGAATCAGGAGATTCGGATAGAGAAGGGAAGCCTCCGAAATAGTGGCAAGCAAAGAGTCCCATAAAGGCACCGGTAGAGAAGGGGGAGCATAGATGAGAAGAAAGTAACAAGGATGGGGAGGAGAATCTAGACGAAGGAGCAAGGATTCAGAGTAGAGCAAAGAAGAGGAGGCAGGGACTTCCGTGATGAGGAGAGAGGAGCGGTAAACAACTGCAACACCCCCACCACTCCTACCCCGACGTGATGTGAATAGAAAGGAATAACCGGGAGGGAGGCAGCGATTTAGAAATGATTCCTCACCTTCTCTTAGCCAGGTCTCAGTGAGGAAAAAAAGATCCAGAGTGTGTTGTGAGAGGAAATCATTGACTAAAAGAGTCTTAGACCGGAGAGACCGGCAGTTCAATAGAGCGAGCTGTAGTAACATGAGAGACGGTGGAGATAAAGGTGAAATTGAAGCTGACAGACGCGATGACGCCGACAAACAATAAGTAAGGTTAGAAAGCTGACGTGTTGTGGGGCCGGAAGAAGCAGTAGGAAACGTAGCAGGGCGCCAGCCCCAATGAACAGGGATAGCAGACATAGCAGAAAGGAGAAACAGTAGCAGATAACAGAGACGTACGTGGAAGCCTCTAAAGTCTCCCCCGGAGGCTGGAGCACACAGGGGGGGGGGGGGAATAGTAACCAGTGCAAGAGAGATTTACAGACAATGTCACAGGTATCTAAATCTAGGCAAATGAATAACAAGACTTTAAGCACCTAAATTTTAGGTGGATTTTCAGTTGAACAAGAAGGCTCCTAAGTTTGGCTGAAAATAACCACCTAACTTAGGGGCATGTTAACTTCATTAGCATGCATTAAAACTATAGCAAACAAGTGTTAAGTACCCACAGCTCTTTTATTTCTATGGATAATGGCACTTAATGCATGCCAACCATTAGTAAACATGCCCTTCAGAGACCTAATTCAGGTATTAGTAGAGGAATAGCCTAATGGTTAGAGTGCACACTGAGAACCAGGGAAGCCAGAGTTCAAATCCTACTGACGCTTCATATGATCTTAGGCAAGTCTTTTAACCCTCCATTGCCTTGGGCACAAAGTTGCATTTAGGTACTGTAGGTATTTCCCTGTCCCAAGAGAACTTAGAATCTAACTCATGTTGAGCTACACTGAAAAGTCATTAACAAAATCCAAATACTCCCTTTCTGCTTAAGCTCTTAGGGCCCAATATTCAGTTGGGTGGGCTATGTGCCGCAACGGTGCATAGCCCTGCTCGCTGACCTGTAATCCCAGATAGTCAAAGCCACAGCGGCATTGAATATCCAAGTTAGGCGCTGAGGGGATTCACCCGTAGAGCCTAACCGGATAGCAGCGATATTATACCACTACCCAATTAGCCATTCATGGCTAGAGCTAGGCGAGCCAAAAGCTTGCCTAGTTTAGCCGTGGATGGCTAACTGGGTAGTGGTCCAATATCGTCGCTACCTGGTTACCGGGACTCCCCGCCTCCGCTCCTCCTCGGAACGCCCCAACACGTCCTGATGCTAAATGGATAGCTTCGGGGTGCGTAGGAGACATAGATGGGAATATTCAACGGCACTAACTGTGTAGATGCCATTGAATATTCCCATCTAAGGCATTTACACAGTTTACAGGGCTGAACCGTGTTAATGCCTTTCCAATATCAGGCTCTTAGTGAATATCTGCTTTCTCTGTGGACAAGCAGGAAGGAAGTCCTTATGCTTGGGTGATGTTACTGACAAAAACCCACACAAAACGCTCCCTAGCTTCTAGTGGCTGCTTTTTGGAGCTGCACCGTGCATGCACGCCTGCCACAGTGTCATCTTCTCCAGTCTGTTTTTTTTTTTTTCAATATTTTATTTTGAACCATCAAACAGAACATCAAATACAGAGCATAAGACAATCGCTCCCTGGGGTGGGCTCTGATCCCCAAGGTGCAAGATACATAGATGGTTACATAGTTTTTAAGATAATACCCCTATTTCCCACCCTCCCCCCCCATAAACCCTTCCCCCCCCCTCCACCCAGACGCAATACCCACCCGGACCAGCATATATAACAGTGCCGAACCTCTGTAGGTCTCCACATACATCCAGGGCTATCAACAGCCTAATTGCAGGGTTACATTACGTGTCCGAGGACTCAACTTTTGAATATAGGGCTCCCACAGTAACCAGAAAGCAGACCATCGCTTCACATGACCTCGTGCAGCCCGACACTCCAGGAGCATAAGTTGATGGAAGGAGTTCCGCCACTCCCAAAAAGAGGGAGGGTGGCTGTCCCTCCACCCACGTAGAATGGGGCCCTTACCCACCAGACATGCCTTCCGCACCAGCCAACGACTCCATTTCCCCTTTGGAGAGGTGAGACCCAGGAGATCCAAGACGATCAAGGCCGCATCCCAGTATACAGGTTGTCCAAGGAGGTCGGCCATATAGAGGGCAATTCTATGCCAATAGGGGCGTATGCGCCGGCAGCCCCACCACATATGATACAAGGTCGCCAGGGGCTCCGCACAGCGTGGACAACTACCATCTGCGGTTAAATGGCAGCGAAGGGCTCGCCGCGGGGAGAAATGAACCCTAGTTAAACACTTAATTTGAATTTCTCGCCAGCGAGCACCATCTGCCAGGCTCGCCACCCTCCGGAGGGCCACCAAAATAGTACCATGGGGAATCTCTTGACCCAATTCCACCCCCCAGGCTCTTTACACACCGCTGTAATCTGGCTGTGGTCGAAACTGCTCCAACCGAAGATGGAAGGTCCGAATAGACGGCCGCTCAACGTCGCCAAACCCGAAAAACGCTATTATCTGGGCCGAGCGGTCGCCACAGAGTTCCGACCGTGGAAGGGAAGCCACGTAATGGGCCACTTGCATGTATGCAAAGAAGTGTAGCGGCCCCATTTTATATTCGCGGGATAGCATGGGAAAGGGCTTAGGTTTACCCGCCAGGTCCACCACATGGCCCAGCGCCCGCACTCCTCTCTCCCCCCACTGACGAAACGCTGCCGTTTCAGTCCCCGGGGTAAAATTGGCGTTGCCCCAAATAGGTAGCCAGCTCGACACCTGCCACCGTCGGCCCCAATAGACATTCAATTTCCGCCAGGTTTTATATACCGGGGCCAATAACACGCTGTCCGCTAAATGCGTAGGCCACCTACTCACCTCCAAATGCAAAAGGGCCCGTAGAGAATGGGGTGCCACGTACGCCTCCTCAAACGCTCTAGGGGTATAAAGATCATTATCCCCGAGCCAGTCCCCCAAATGGCGGGCTTGACAAGCCAGCACATATGCACCAAGATCTGGAAGCCCCCATCCCCCCCCACGGATCCTCCCCATGAGTCTACGGTACGAGACCCGAGCTCTCGACCCCCGCCATAGAAAGCCCCGAAATTCCGCCTCAAAGCACCTGATATCCCGACGAAGGATCCACACAGGGAGGGTCTGTAGCCAGTATAAGATCCGCGGCAGGAGGACCAATTTGATCGCCGCAATCCTCCCCATAAGGGATATGGGGAGGGACTGCCACGCCTGCAGCTGAGTCCTCACCTTGGCCAGCATCCGTCTCAGGTTAGTCCTATATAGGCGACCCGGCTGACAGGACAGTACAATTCCCAAGTATATGAACTGGCGCTCAGCCCATCGGAGGGGAAAGTCGCCCACCCAGCTACCCCGAAGTCGGCCAGAAACATCAAGGGCTTCAGACTTATCCCTATTGATACTAAACCCCGCAATCTGCCCGAAAACGCGGAACTCCTGCAACAGAGGGGGTAGGGAATCCCCGGGAGAAAGCAAGTGCACCAACAAGTCATCGGCAAAGGCCGAAATCTTAAATACCTGAGGGCCAATACTTACGCCCCGGATTGTCCGCATACCCGCCACTCGGCGTAGAAGAGGGTCCAAAGAAAGAACAAAAAGGAGAGGAGAGAGGGGGCAGCCCTGACGGGTCCCCCTCTGCAATGAAAAAGGCTCTGAGATGACTCCATTACAGAGTATCGCTGCGGTAGGATTGGCATACAAACTGTCGACCATGTTACAAAACGACGGCCCCAAACCATACTGAGGGAGGATGAATCTCAGGTATTGCCAGTCCACCCTGTCAAAGGCTTTTCTGCGTCAAAGCTAATCAAGAGAGAGGACAGGTGTCTATACTGAACCCATTCTAAAGACGCTATGATCTTACGTAAGTTACGGACCCGCGTATCGCCCCTTAACAAAACCGACCTGGGACTCATGGACCAACTGCCCCAAAAACTCCGCCAGGCGGTCTGCTAAGATCTTAGCCATTAATTTAAGGTCGAAGTTGAGCAAGGAGATCGGACGATACGAGGCTGCAGAAAGAGGGTCTTTGGCCGGTTTGGGGATAAGAACAATATGAGCATGATTAACCCCCCCACCGAAAAGAGCCCTGCTGCGCTCGCCGATTATGTACAGCAGTCAGCGTTGGGGAAATCTGTTCCTTGAGGATTTTGTAGAATTCGGCACCTAGACCATCGGATCCTGGGGATTTGTAGCAGCTGGCCTTGGAAATGGCCCCTTGCAGCTCGGCCACCGTAATTGGCTGATCTAACTGAGCTCTTTGCTCAGTGGAAAGGCGGGGCAAGTCTAGTCCCCTCACATAATCCGCCATCTTCGTGGGAGAAGTCGCCTCCGCAGTGTAAAGTTTCTGAAAGAAAGAGCGAAAGACACGCGCTATCGCCGGGCTTTCCCTTTGCAAAGTCCCAAGATCATCTCGCAAGGCGGGCACCAATTTAGAGCCCCTGGGTCCACGCAGGCACCGAGCCAATAACTTTCCCGGCTTGTCCCCATAACGGTACAATTGATAGCGATAATACAAGACTGACTTCTTTGCTCTCTGGTGTAAAAGTTCGTTTAATTCCATTTGAGAATCCCATAGCTGCTTTTTTAAGCCCGCAGTGGGAGTATGAGCCCAGCGGCGTCGCAAGTTCGTCACCAATCGCTCTAAGACCATAATACGTTCGGCCCTTAATCGTCGTTTTCTGGCAAGAAACCCAATTATATCCCCCCTCAGTACGACTTTCGCCGTTTCCCAGAGCAATTCGGGGTCATCTTGATGACCCCTATGGTCGGCCTCGAATTCCTGCCACCGCCGCTGTATAAATGCGCGAAATTGGGCGTCTCTGTATAATTCCAATGGAAAACGCCATTGAAAGGCCCGTGACGTACTCCCACTCCAGAAGACTTCCATCCAGACAAATGCATGGTCAGATATCTCTACAGGCCCTATCTGGGCGTCCCCCACCTTGGCAAACAGCTCAGCGGATAACAACAAATAGTCTATACGTGCACTTGTGCCGTGGGCCCGGGATTGGTGTGTGTAATCCCGCTCGCCCGGATGTAGTAATCGCCAGGAGTCCACTAGCCCCAGTCTGGAACAGAAAACGTCGCAGTGCCTGAACCGTCGCCCGTCTTTCTCTTTGCTCCCCCACTTTAGAGGTATCGAGATCGATATCCATGACCCCGTTGAAGTCTCCCCCCAAAATAACGGGGAGCTCCGGCAGCGTCTCAAGTGTGGAGGCAATGCGCGCATACAGGGACAAATCAAGTACATTGGGACAATACACGCTACCAAGAACTACTGGCCTCCCCTCAAGGACTCCCTGCACCAGTACATATCTGCCCGTCGGATCAACGAGTTCCTTCACCACCTCCATCCTTACCCGTTTGTGAATCAAAAGCACTACCCCACCCTTCTTACCAAGCGCTGGGGCCCCCCAGACCTGTCCCACCCACTCCCGGCAAAGTTTACGGTGTTCGTCGGCAGTCTGGTGGGTTTCCTGAAGCATAGCGATGTCTGCTCCCTGCCTAGCCAAGGCCTGCAAAATTTTTGCCCGTTTAATCGGACTACCCAGGCCACAAACATTCCAAGAGATTATCTTAAGTGGCATACATTATTAAACTGGGCACACAAATGTCTGTTAAGTACCATACAAAATATAGGGAAGACACCCCCCCAGCCCGGGGTCCTCCCCCATAGCCCTTCAAAGACCGTCCTCGGCCCGTCACTACCTCAACTGGTCCCCAAAAATACAGTGTTCCGACTCCCCCCTCCCCCTACCCCTCTTCCCCCCTTCCCCCCCTTAGCTTCTGCCTCTCCCTCTCCACCCCTCCCCCTCCCTCCCTCCACCCCCCTTCGATTCCTTAATTCTACTACCATCCTCCTCTCCTCTTCAGTGAATTCCTAGATGCGTGCGGTACCCCCCCACTCCTCCAACGCCCCTATCCCACTACAAACCATCCCTCCCCCCCGGCCCCCCCAAAGACACAGCCACCACCCGGACTGCTCCCCACCCGTCCCCCACACCCAGAGGAAACCAACATTTCTACTTAAAGCAGTCAAGACAATCCCAGCAGCCCTCCACCCCCACAACAACTACCATCACCATCACTTTACAGTCCAAAGCAAGGAACTCTGAGCTTGTTCATCAGGGCATTAATCTTCTCCTCCGATCCTCAGGACTCGGCTGCCACTGCGGCCCTCCGCCGTATCTCCTCCACGTAGGGCGTTGCTGCTAACGCGGAGTCAAAAGTCCGACGGATCCCGTCGTGGGTGAAGACCAATCGGGCGGGATATTGCACCATGAACTTAATATTATTGTCTATCAGGGTCTGGCACAGTGGTCCGTAATCTCGTCGCCGCTGTCCTAGGGCTGCTGAGTAATCCTGAACAATACGTAGCCGGGCATTGTCCTTCTGAATGGTCCCTGTCTTACGCGCTGCACGCAAGACCGCTTCTTTCTGCGGAAATCTCAGGAACCGTGCTATTGTCACCCTGGGTCGGGTATCGTTAGTCCTCCTGGGTCCAACCCGGTGCGCTCTCTCTATTTGTACTGAGGCACCTTCGGGTTCATTCGCCAGTAGTTGTTTCACCAGATCTTCTAAGTAAGGTTGCAGGTCCCGATCCTCGACGGTATCTGGGATCCCAAGAAATCTCAGGTTGTTACGGCGGGATCTATTTTCTAGGTCATCTAGTTTGGCTTCCTGCCCCTGAAGCAGTTTTTTCACCCGAACCATCTCCCGCTGTAGCTCCAGCACGTGCTCCTCGGACTTCTCTATCCGGTGCTCCGCCTCCTGTAGGCGGCCGCCCAAGGCCTCCATTGAGGTCTGGACAAGGTCCATACGGCCCCGTAGGTCCTCGAACTGAGCAGACAGCGCTCCCGCTACAGCTATGGAAATTTCGTCCACCATCTCTGCTGTGGTCTTGGCCTCCCCCTTCAGCGGTGAGGATTGCTCCCCCCCCTGGGCGGCAGGGGAGTCTTCTCCTTCTCCACCCGACGGCCTCCCTTTGCCGCCATCACCAAGGCCTCTGTTGTAATCCACTCAGGGGGAGGGGGGGGTCCCCCTCCCGTCCCCGCTCCACACGCCGGGCGATGAGGGCCTCCTTCGTCGACCTCCCTGGTTCGCAACACAGTCCCAGATCCGAGCCTCAGGTGTCGCCGGGGCTACTCAGGCCTCTGTACACAGGAGATAAAGTATGGGTTCAGGGCTCTGAGGCACTAAATGAAAGGCAAGGATCCCGGTCAGCGGCGCTCTGGAGGGAAAGCCTGGGCCACGGGTACTGACGCCCCGTAGTTAGGTACAGTTCTGAGGCCCCTAGGTGTCAAAGGTGGGGCAGTGCGCTGAAGAAGGAACACCAGTCCCGGGCCCCTACACTCAGCGGGGTATAAGCTTCAGTCTCGGGCGCCTATACACCGGAGGCCAGGTGCAGGGCGCAGGTTACAGACTCTTCAATGGTGAGAGCAGGGCTCCGGTCAGAGACTCCAGAATGCCAGAGGCAGGGGGGGGGGCAGGATTCAGTCCAGTATGTCCTAGTGCAAAAGGACAAATCTCAGGATCCCAGCTGGCAGAAAGAGGCATGGGTCACTGGCTCCGATGGAGGGGAGAGGAGGGCTCCGGTCATATCTACTCGGCCCTTTGCAGGTCCCCTGGGGTGGGGGTGGAAGCAGGCAAAACAAGGGGCATTTCACAGCCGGGCCCAATAAGGGATCTTAGCCTCCCCCGATCTTTCCCGCGTCAGGCAGCCATACGGGGCACAGGCTGGAGACAAGCTGGAGGCAAAAACAGGGGGGGGGGGAGGAGCACCAGCCGTAAGGCCGCGGCCGCCGCAGGGATCCCCCTGCAATCCCGTGCAGGTTGTCTGGGGTCGCCGACTGCCTACTCACCCCACCACGTGGCTCTCAGTGCGGCGCCTGCAACATGAGCCGCGCTGGTCCAGGCTGCCTCCAGAAATCTTTAAACGCAGGTGAGAGGGGAGCGCCGGATCATCTCTCCCGGCTGCGGCTTGTGTAAGGGAGCTCGGGGTGTGTGTGGGAACCCCGATTTTAGCCCCGAACGAGCATTTGGCGGCGCCGGAGGAGCAAGGGGGCCCAGAGCTCGAGCGGCGTGCGTCCGCTCGGGCTCACCGCATCACCGGAAGTCCCATAAAATCTCCAGTCTGTTTTTTTTACTGCGGAGTCGATAGGACATATCATGAACCAGTGGAAAAAACATTTTCTCTGTTACCCCTGCAGATATTTTTTTCTCAGTAATTTTGATTGCCTGTTGTCAGTTAATCGGCTTCCAGCCAATATTTTTTCTTTTCATTTTATTTTTTTGCTATTTTTGATGCTTTTCCCTTCTGGGCCTTTTTCCTGTTGTCACAATTGAGGCCTTTGACCTCTCCGATGCAGTCTTCCTGGACATATCTAAGCCTGTAAGTGGCTTTAAAAAGTGCACGAAATGCGGCCATACCATTTCAGTCATGGACAGGCACAATTGGTGCCTGCCGTACCTAGGGCCCAATCACCAGCCCGCTTCCTGCATCCTTTGCCTGCAGATAATGAGGAGGGACCTAAATTGCCGGGAAAAGCAGAAGTCGTTCCTCTTCAGAATGTGGGAATCAGCATCCTCTGCTCCAGCCATTGTGGAGTTCCGCTAAGACGTTAACTGGGCAGGATACATTTGGAACTGAGGAGCCAAGGAAAACCCAAAGGAGAGCAACCAAGTACCTGCAATGTAATAGTGGGAAAACCAAAGGAGCTGATACACAGACTGGCGGATTTCAGGTTTTTATTAAACCCCTACGTGTTTCGGCCAGTAAGGCCTTCTTCAGGGGGAAATATGGATAACAAACTTCGAAAAAGTACAATAAAAACAATAAGAATACATAATAATCATAATATAAATATAATATAATATAAAAACATATTGTAAATTAAATAAAAGATAAGTGCACAATCATGTAGGAACATAGAAACATAACATAGACTCGTATTCAATATTTATATTATGCACTAAGATGGTTTATCTGTTTTATTGGTTCTTTTCCTTTATAATTTGGTTTTATATTTTGTTATGTTTTTATGTTCCTACATTATTGTGCACTTTTATCTTTTATTTAATTTTCAATATGTTTTTATATTATATATTATGATTATTATGTATTCTTATTGTTTTCATTGTACATTTTGAGGTTTGTTATCCTTATTTCCCCCTGAAGAAGGCTTTACTGGCTGAAACCACTTAGGGGTTTAATAAAAAAACTGAACTCCGCCATTCTGTACCAGCTCCTTTGGTTTCCACTGAGGAGCCGAGGTACTGAGTGGAGATCCTCCGTTGATGTCCGACCAAAATCGGGGAAGGACCTGACACTGATCCCATCAGTGTCAAAAGGTGCGCCTGAGCGCTGGGCCAAGCCCAGGGTGCATTGGCACCACAGCTCTTCATGGCGTGACATGGACAACGAGGGCTGGGAGAGGCCCCCAAGCTTCCCCAGGAGGAGGAATCGACTTCCAAACGAGACGAATTGACCCTAATAGCTCTGGAGGGCAACCGGATGTCTCCAGATGAGCCTGTCATCATGGAGTCCCCGCTAGAAGTATCTGCACTGGTGGCCGAAGTTACAGTCTCGGCCCCAGTCCCCTCCGAGGTGATGGTACGCCAGAGGGCCTTCAAGGCTCATATGGTGATGGTCCTTAGCCTTGCGGCATGCAGACTCTGCGATGGCTTTGGCATTGTCACTAAACTTCATCTAGCCTATCCTGGAGACCCATGTGCTGCCGGCAGAGGCAAATGCATAGTTGGGAGATCAGAATCAACGCTGGTTCCCAAGGTGATCTCCCTGTCGAGTGTATCAGGTTCTGAAGTTCCGAGACACCCATGCTCTTGCCCACAGCGCCACCCTCTTGCTCTGTCGCCCACCCTCCCTGCATGACTGGAATAGGAGGCAGGAAGAAATCCGATGTTACTTGATTTCCTCTCGGAGTCTGAGTCTGAGAACTGGGAAATCGAGGAGGGCTCTGTCATCTTGGACAGGAGATCTCCTAACCTTTCCTCTAATCCATTCCCTCCATATGAGCAGCATAAATTGCCCCCTGATGCAGAGGACGAGCTGAAGGTGGAGCAGCTTGACCTCCGGCAGTATCCATGGATGCCAAAGGAGGCAGTGATAGTGATGGTGCCAGTGCACCAAGTCCTGCAGAGGCTGCTGCTGTGGTTGTAGGAAAATACCCTCACGGTTCTTGCCTTCAGTTGAGAAGCTTCAGCTGCTGCACAACTCCATTGTGGCTGAGTCAGCCTTGAAGTGCATGAAGAGCATCAAGACTCACTCCAGGGTGGGAAGCCAGGACCCTGGACTCCTTCAGGAGGAGATGCTACCAGGGCTCCATGCTGGTGGCTCACGTTCTTTTCTATCAGCTATATATGAGTATGTTATGATGGGCATCATGTTGGACCTAGCGGAGTTTGCCACCTATGTTCCTTCTGATTGCCTCGACTCCTTCCATGCTTTGGTAGGCCACTGCCAGGATTGCTCAAAGTATACCGTGCGAGCCATATATGATACCTTCGAGTCTGTCTGCAGGGTGGCGGTAGTGGTCATCAGGGCCTGGTGGCTGGCCTGGCTCCAATCCTCTGAATTGGAGCAATGGATTCAGAATAAGCTGGCCAATGTTCCCTGTAGTGGGGACAACCTTTTCGGGAAGCCGATCGAGGAGAAAGCGGGCGGGCTCGAGAAGGAGCATGTGACGCTCTTCAAGTTCTTGAGGAAAATTGTAGATCCTTCGTGTAAGAAGTACTAGGGTAAGAAGGCCTTCTACCCATGCCTGCGCTTGTACTATCTGGCACCCCAGAATGCTCAGTCAAAGGCACAGCCCCCCTGTCAGCAGAGGTGGGAGAAGCTTCAGAAGGCCCAGCCAGCTTCGCAACTCAAGCCGAGGGCAGACTTTTGACTAGTTCCTCAGGATCATAGCCAACCGTCTCGTACCTGCCTGAGTTCCCCCTCATGAAGGGGGGGGGGGGTGACTCATCCATTTCACACACTGGTGGCTCCTTATCACCTTGGATGCCTGGGTGCTGCAGATTGTCCAGCAGGGCTACCAGCTGCACTTCACCCAGCTGCTTCCTCCCTTAATTCAAGGAGAGTACCCCATGGACCCACTGCACTGAAGCCTGTTGTGGGAGGATGCCACCACTTTGTTGGCTGACCTCTCCATTGGGCTGGTTCCACTGGCTCAGGCCGGAAAGGGGTTTTACTCCAGGTAATTCTTGGTCTCCAAAAAGACAGGAGGGTTCCGACTCATTCTGGGCCTCCAGAACTTCAACCGTTTTTTCGTGTGCAAGCGGTTCAAGATGGTCTCGCTGGGGACACTGCTCCCTTACCTTCTAAGGATGACTGGCTATTCTGCTTGGATTTCAAGGATGTGTACACACACATCCCGATCCACCCAAGTCACAGAAAATACCTCAGGTTCGTGCTGGGAGACCATTACTATCAGTATGGGGTGCTCCCCTTTGGGTTTGTTTCAGCATCTCAGGTCTTTACTAAGTGCCTTGCAGTAATAGCCACCTACCTTCAAATCATGGGTGTCTTCATCTTTCCCTGTCTGGATGATTGACTTATCAAAGGTTCCACGCCAGACGCTGTCCAGCAGTTCACTTGCCTCACTATTAAGGTCCTTGAGTGGCTGGGGTTTCTTGTCAACTACCCCAAGTCCCACCTCCAGCCCACGCAGTGGCTGGATTTCATTGGAGTCCTCCTCGATAGCACTCAAGCCTGGGCATTTCTACCACTGGACTGAATGCAGCAGCTGATGGACATGGTCAACAGCGTGCAGCATCGGTGCCACATCACAGTCCGGGGGATGCTGAAAGGACTCAGCCACATGGCCTCCACAGTACACATTACCCGGTTGGCCCACCTCTCCATGTGGCAAGTGCAGTGGATCCTCTGCATGCAATGGAAGCAGGCTACAAACCATCTCCAGGACAAGGTGGTAATCACCACTCCCCTGGTGCAGTCCCTCGGCTGGTGGAGGGAACCGCTGAACTTGCTTCGGGACCTCCTGTTCCGAGCACAGTCCCCCTGCAGGATTCTGACAACCGGCACTTCCAAGCTTGGGTGAGGAGCTTATCTGGACAGCCTGTAGATGCAGGGCCTATGGTCGGAGCAGGAGAGCCTGTACCAGATCAACTTTCTTGAGTAGGGGGCCATAGCAAATACCCTTTGTGCCTTCAGACACACCTGTGAATCAGGTGGTCCTGATCCAGACGGACAACCAGGTGGCGATGTTCTATATGAACAAACAGGGAGGCACGGGCTCATAACGTTTCTGTTGGGAGGCAGTCTGACTGTGGCACTTTGCCCTGGACCATGGGCTGGAGCTCAGGGTGACCTTCCTGCCTGGTGATCCTAGTGGATCAACTGAGCAGAGTCCTTCAGCCTCACGAGTAAACCCTCCACAGAGATGTGGTGGAACTGATTTTCAGGGAGTGGGGTACCCCCATGATCGACCTCTTTGCCACATCACAGAATGCAAAGATAGGCCGGTTCTGCTTCAGGAGGCCGTCCAATGACCGGCTGGCCTCAGATGCCTTTCTCCTTCACTGGGGTGTGGGTCTGCTCTGTGCCGTCATCCTGATCCCACTCATAGCAAAAACTCTGCTGAAACTTCAGGTCGACAAGGGCACCATGATCCTCATTGCCATAATTCCCCCTGCTGCTTCAGCTTTCTTGGAGGGAGCCTCTCCTCCTGGGCTCTGCCTCGGATCTCATCTCCCAAGCTGATGGGACCTTTGCCCATCTCAGTGTTCACTCCTTGGCCCTCATGGGCTAGATGCTGAGTGGGTAGTCCTTTCGGAGCTCAATTTGCCTGAAAATGTCACAGATATCCTCCTGGCATTGTACAAGGACTTGACATGTCAGGCGTATATGTTCACATGGCGGAGGTTCACTGCTTGGTATGTGGGTAGGGCGCTGGATCCCTTCTCCTGTGTGATGGATCGGTTGCTGGAATACCTCTTGGAATTGGGCTGGAAATCCATTTCCATCCAAGTTCATCTCAGTGCGATCGGCACCTACCAGCGTGGCTCGGGAGGGGGGGGGGTGCAGGCCCACCTCGGCTCACCTTTTGGTGACTCGCTTCATGCGGAGCTTGCCTCTTGAAACCTCTCCCCTGCAGTGGCTTGGGATCTCAACGTGATCCTTACACAACTCATGCGGCCTCCCTTTGAGCCGCTTGATGTTTGCCCTCTCAAGTACTTGATCTGGAAAGTCCTCTTTTTGAGGCAGTCATATCAGCCCACCATGTCAGTGAACTCCAGGCTGTGGTGACGCATCCACTTTGCATCAGGCTCCACCAGAATCGTATGGTCTTGCAGATGCACCTACAGTTTCTGCCGAAGGTGGTCTCAGAGTTCCACCTCAGCTAGATAGTTGTCCTGCCGACTTCCTTCCCAAGGCCGCATGCCAACCAGGAGAGGCAGCGTTGCACACGCCAGACTGTAAGCGTGCCTTGACCTTCTACATCGAGCGTACCAAGGTCCACTGGCAGTCTACCCAGCTGTTTGTCTCTTTGGTTCTAACAGACTGGGGAAGGCTGTTTCTAAATGCACACTGTCCTTGTGGCTGGAGGACTGCATCATCTTGGCATATTCCCAAGCTGGTCTAAACCTGGAGGGTCATGTCACAGCTCATAACGTTCAGGCCATGGCCACTTCTGTCGCTAACCTGCACTCGGCACCCACAGAGGAAATCTGCAGGTCTGCGATGTGGTTTTTGGTCCACACCTTCACAGCCACTACTGTCTGGATGGGGATTCCTGATGGGACAGCAACTTTCTGGGTACTAGGTCCATCTCCTGCCCACCGACCCTTCTGCCCGTCCAGACTACTTGCAACTGTTGACTGATCTTGATGCTGCTGTACGCTGAGGATACTGAATCAGTGGAGTCCCTGGAGTGATTACCTTGCTGTTCTTCCTTTTCTCCAATTTTTGTTGCTCCTGTTGAGCTTGGCCTCCTCGGTCTTTCAGTAACTTGTAGCTGGCGTGTTCCATACTTGAGGACTTACTTCCTGCTTATCTGTGGAGAAAGCATAATTACTCACCTGTAGCAGGTGCTCTTCGTGGACAGCAGGAATAAGCTCTCACAGCCCTCCCACCTCCCCAGGGAATTGCTTTTCTTGGCTACTGCTATGAAATTTGACTGGAGAAGATGGCACCATGGCAAGCAGAAAGACAGGCGCGCATGCGCAGTGTAGCTCCCAAAAGCATCCAATGGAAGCTGGGGAGCATTCTGCTTGGGCTCCATCGGTGACGTCACCCATACGTGAGGACCTATTCCTTCTGTCCATGGAGAATACCTGCTATAGGTGAGTAACTATGCTTTCTGTTTGGATGTTAATTCTCCATGCAGGTTTTTATGTTTAAAAGCTTAGAACTTTATCAATAGACCTTCCGTCTGCCAGGGGCAGAGCATGGTTTTTTTTGAAGGTGGTGAGTCTCAAACTTGCATCCACTATGACCCCATTTTAACTCTCAAAAATTCATGTGACCCAGACGACGATGAAAACAAAATAGCAGAGCCCACTCCCCTTCTCTTTCTCATCTATGTCCTCCTTCATCTACTTATCCAAAACGTGAAAGTAGCCACTGCAGCCTTGGTGGCAACAGTAGCAGCAGTCAGCACAGGACCCCTGTGTGTCAGTGTGCACTCGCAGACTCCAGTATTGTGCATGAGTTTCCGGTCTAATAGGAAGCTAACACGGGAGGAGGGGTGGGCCTTGGATTACACATAGACTTACAAACCCCATGTCTACTACCACTACTAGGCAAAGGACACAGTGGAAGTCCGGGAGGGGGGGAGGGAGAACATCCCTCTGTGACCTCCTGCACAAATGTGATCCCATTTAAAGTCCCAACCCACAGTTTGGGAACCACTGCATTAATGGCATGTGCTATAAATTGCCTAGATTTTAATTTCATGCCGTATCTTGAAGTCTGTATTTTGGATGTCGTATATGCAAGTCAACATCCACGTGGCTTCACAGTGTGTTTTCTGTCATGTTGCAGATGACAAAGTTCTTGTGCCAAAACTCATTTATTAGGCCACAGTGCAATGTGGAAGCTATCAAGTCTTTTTAACTCTCCATATGCTTCACAGTTTATGCTGTGTAATCTGTCATTCCCATGTCGTTAATTATTACCACAGAATATTGAGTGGGCTTCTGCTTTTGTGTGGTTAAAGAACTCAGCTACAAATCATCTCCTTTTACCATTCATTCACACGCAATCTCTATAAAAATCTTTCTGCTAGCTGGACAAGGAATGCCTGCCTTGAACTTCTGCAAAAGGCATGAACTAAATCCAATAAACTATTCAGCATTTTTGAAATCTTATTGCGAAATCATGTGAAAATTGATATTAGTCTATATAGTATAGATTGTAAGCTCCGAGGGGCAGGGACCATCTTTTACATGTATCTGAATAGCACTGCATAAGCCTTGTAGCCCTATACAAATGATCAGTAGTAGAAGTAATAAGATCCTGTTTTTTAAGCTGGTCCTGAAGTACCACCTAGCCATGTAAATTTATATGCGTATCCAATTGTGGATATCCCGAAAAAAGACTACTCCAGAACCAGCTGTCAAAAAACTGTTATAAAAGATGTCATGATTTAGTTTCCTGTTTCTGGGTGAAACCTGAGCTGTAGCTCCAAATATTTACTGTCAGGCCAGCTAAGAATCGAGCCTGCAACTATGAGGACTAGCGCCCTCTGGCTTGCAGCTGGAACCACAGAGGCTACTCAGCCTAAATTAATCCTGGAAGGATACCTAGAGATGGTGGAATAAGAGCCCCCCCCCCCCCCCGAGGAGCTCATTGGAACAGCAAGCTGTGTGTCGTATTAGTGACACTATATAAAGAGAGCCGGACAGATACACCTTGCTGGTGCAACAGTTTTCAGTGGGTCTGATCTGCATTAACTGCTACCTAGTTTTCCTCTGTTTGTTGCATGAACTGCTTGGTTTCTGCTTCACGCCTGGTTCCACTCCAGTTTTGTCATTGCTACATTTGCTGTTTCCTAACCTCACCTGATGCCTGCATAGCTCCACCCTGCCATGGGACTAGCCTTTATGTCCATGCTTCCGTTCAGGGTAGGCCCTGACACCTACAGAAGGGTGGAGAGGGAGACCTCTCCTTACCTCTCTTATGGGAGTCTTGAGAGACTGGAGGAAGATTGTTCATCAAAGCTCTATTTCACTGAACATACTCTCTATGCTTGCAGAACTTCTCACCCCTTCTGTTAGGGCTCTCAGTTACTTCAAAGAATCCAGAGATCCTAAGCTAATGAGCAAGCCAAGCAGAATTAAGAGCATAAGGCATACCATGCTGGGGGAGACCAAAGGGCCATAAAGTCCAACATTCTGTCTCTGATAATGGCCAATCTGGGTCACTAGCAAGTAGCTGGCAGATCCCAAACAATAGCTCCATTCCTTATTGCTCACCCCTAAGGATAAGTGGTGGCTTTGCCCAGTCTAGCTAACTAATAATGGTTCATGGACTTTTCCTCAATGAACTTGTTCAAATGCCTTTTAAGTCCAGCTATGACTGATGCTTTGGCAGCATCCTCCACTAACAGATTCCATAGCATGATTGTGTTGAGTGAAAAAAAATGTTTTCTCTAATTTGTTTTAAATCCGCTATCTCTTGTTTCATGGTATGTTTTTTGGTTTAATATATGAAAGGTTAAACAGCTGTTCTCTATTTACCTGTTCCACTGACCACATCTGTCCTATTCCTTCTGAAATCATCTCTTCTCCAAGCTGAAGAGCCTTACTCTGTTTATGGTTCACGGTTTATTTATTTTTGATATACAGCCTTCCTGTTAACAGTCAAGGTGGTTTACAAAATTAAAAAACACAATTATAGAAACAAAGGTGAGAAAGGAACTCTAATATTGATAGGACAGGAAATGACAGACTAGCAAGGAACAAAACAATAAAAGACAGAAACAATGAGCACACTATAGGTGGCAACCAGCACTCCCCCCACCCCCCTCGGAAAGTGAACTATGAAGACCCAAATGCTTTTCCAAATAGATAATAATGTGTTATCCGAAGGGATATTAGTTTTAATCTGTATTCTTACTATTCCATATCATCCTGCTAGACCAGTTCAGACCATCAGATTGGTGGAGAGAAAGAACCAATGAAAAGCCCAGGTTTCAGTGACAGCACTCTCATGCCTCTATTTGTCTCATCCACCAGAGGACCTTTCAGTATTTCTTTGTCTGACCGAAGTGTATTTTCATATCCCTATCCAGGCGGATCAGCAGAATTTTCTGCGTTTTGCCATGCTTGGAGCTCACTTTCAGTTTGCCACCCTCCCTTTCGAGCTATCCACCACCCCGAGAACATTCTCCAAGGTCATTGTGATGGTAGCCACGGCACCAAGGGATCTGTGTCCATCCATATTTGGACAACCAGCTCATCTGGGCCCATTCCCTTTCAGAATCATCTCTGGTACCGAGTGGAATCATCTCATACCGAGTGGTATCCTTTTTTGGAAAACCTCAACTGGGTGATCGATCATGGAAAGAGCCAGCTGTTGTCTTCCCAGTCCCTGGAGTTTCTAGGAGCATGTTTCAACACTTGAGTGGCAGGGTTTTCCTGCCAGAGGAGAAAGTCAAAAGATTCTTGGATTGCCTGATGCTGTTTTGTGAGCAGCAAGCTCCCAGAGTCTGGAATTATCTTCAGCTGCTTGGATTGATGATGGCGAACATAGAGATCATTATATCCAAACAAAACCTCAGTAACCTATAATCCTCATCTAATTATTCTTTATTCCTTTAATGATCTCTCTTAACACAGCCCCAAACTCCCTTGGTACTCGGATACCAACATGAGAAGGAGAAAAGACCTCAGTAACTTTGGCTGCCCCGCTACGCATCAGTTATTCACCACCTCAAGGGGAACTGCTTTCACCACCATCATGGCTCTAAAAAACTCCTCTCTTTTATAGTTAAATCAAATAACGTTATATTTCTTAATTTATGTGCCAAAAGGTTTTCAGAAATAAATTATTTATATGGCAGCAGCATATCAACACTCCTTCAGAGAAATCGCAAATCCGGTTCCTGACCAAACATGTCAGTTTCACTCCAACCATCTGCAATCAAACAGAAAAGTAAGCCAAGAGTAGCATTCATAATACAGCAAACCGCTTATAACAGCCACTTAGTTTTGGGGCATCCTTTGGAGATCCACATTCAACCAAGCCCTACGAAGACCTTCGTTTCACAGACCTTCGCTTCATCAGGGGCTTCTCCAAAGGACGCCCCAAAGCTAAGTGGTTATAACAGTGGTTTGCTGTATTATGAATGCTACTCCTAGCTTACTTTTATGTTTGCATGCAGATGGTTGGAGTGAAACTGACATGTTTGGGCAGTAGCTGGAGTTGAGGTTTCATCATTGAACATTGAAGTTGTATACAAAGGAAGATTCCGGACAAACCCTTAGTTACACACTGGATACAAACAGAACACTTAATTAGTGACTTAAAATATCTAGTTATCAAAACTGTGACACCACATTGGAGAGGTGGAGATATTGATAAAACCCTATTGAAGTTGGAACAACGATATATCTATGAATTTAACAGCTTAGAACCACATGACCTGAATCAGGAGGCAGATTTATCCGTGTTTCTTTAATGACAGACATATGAGAGTCTCCATTAATTTAATTTCTCATAATCCACAGAATTCAATATTCATTACACTATGTTCATTACACAGATTATGTGTGTCATTCTCTTATTTTGAATATCTAAGGATAACACCCCTAATACCTAAGATTACCTTCCAGCTATCACTATATTTAATAGTATTAGGTTAAAAATTTTATGATATAGATTACAAACATAAAATAATAACATATGTGTCAGTCTAGCATAGGACATTCTCAGTAGGATTCACACTACGATTTATGA
Organism: Ichthyophis bannanicus; assembly: GCA_033557465.1. NCBI lineage: Eukaryota > Metazoa > Chordata > Amphibia > Gymnophiona > Ichthyophiidae > Ichthyophis > Ichthyophis bannanicus. The sequence continues at coordinate 401,060,346 of CM066038.1, forward strand.
CCCCTGTAGGTCACATATTCTTTGGAGATATATTGCAATGCCTGACCAAAATATATTTCTTAAATCAGACTGTGGTCCACAACTGGTCATTCCATTTTTATCACTTTTTTTATTAGTTACCTTTTAGCCTCAACATTATAATATGTTCGTTTTTTTAGAAAGCACCACACAACAAGCCGTCTTCCTTCAACATTTTTTCTAGCCACGCCCATCACGATTACTTTGGCGCGCTTTTTCAGAGCCTACAAAAAGCACTCGCGGAGCTCAGTCAGTTTTTCAATTGCAGACTGATCGTAGTTGTTGAAGACGTTACAGGCTAGCAGCCCTTTACAACATATTTCTCTTTGCCACTTTTACAGGTTTGGTGCAGACAGGTTTAATTATTTAGCTATATTTAAAGTGTATCATTCCACTTTTATATAATCATTGTTCAGTTCATGCTTTATTAATATCGTTTCACTCCTTTCTCACATGTAAGCAGTGGCGGGGTTTCACCGTTAATCCACCGTATACAAAACATAGCTTCAGCAAAGTTTTGTATCTCCTGAATTAATACATCATTTGCAGTTTCTCTCCTCCGCACCACAGGATATTCTAATGTTTGCAAGTGCCTATAATATCCTTAGGTGTCAGATATGAAAGATACACAACATTATTTCTGATTTGGCGAGTAGTATGGCCATCTATCACGCCGCATTTTACACAAGGAGAAACACTCTTTCCGTTTACAATCACTCAGTCTTATAGAGTTTCATTTTTAATCAAAGTCTCAATTTAATACATATAATACATCATGATAACCAGTATTTGCACATAGTATCTTTACACGATTATACTAGGTGTTTACTACCCCCTTATCACATATAGGGAAATATATACACTTCTAACACAGCACCGTTAATTACACATTTTAGCGTTTTCACCAAAGAGACCCACGTTTGTGATTTTAAATCAGTGCGTTTTTGAACATACCCACAGTATTAAGGACTATCTTTCTCTCCTTTGTTTTGCAGGAGACTATATTTTATTTTGTGTTCAGCGTTCATAGCCACATCTTTATAGTGAGTATTTAACACGCTTTCAATATGTGATTGTAAGTTCTGGATTATTTCTGTGATCTATGCTCAAGCAATGAGCAACACATACAATTCTTACACATATGAAAGACATACTATTGTAACCTACATTATAATTTTTTAATATTTTTTATATTTAATATATTCAATATATCACTATCGCTAGTGGTTACATTTAGTATTTTTGAATGATTACACTCGATTGCATTTTTCCTCTTCACCTCACACTTGCTCACAAGTTTATACGTATTTTCACTTTAATCACGCACTCAATATTCTCACAAAAGTATACCTTATTTTGTGATTTTAAACCAAAGCGTTTTTCATTATTAGCTTTAGATATAGCCACAGTATTAAGTACTATCGTTTTCTCCTCCGTTTTATAGGACATTAAATTTTATTCAGTGTTCATAACCACTTTTTCAGTGAGTATTGAACACGTTTTTAAAGCAAGATGACATACTCTGGGTTACCTCTGCGATTTACGCTCAAATTATGAGCAATAGGTTTTTATACATAAAAAAAGGATACACCACTTTAATTATAATACAATTCTTCATTTTATTTGAAGGTAGAACAGAACAGATTTTACAAGCACAATACAATATGGTGAAAGTAACCCTAGTCAATATAATAGTATACTATTCCATTGCTTTCAGACATTATGCAATTAGAATATAGACAGCAGATCTGGTTTATCGTACATATTTAAAAATTTTTATGTCTCTAAAAATTTTTTTTGTCTCTTTTATTAGTCACATCAGTATTACATAATATTAATATGTAAGTGAAGAGCATCGTGTAGATATAAAGTGAGTATAGTGCAAACAATATAACTCTATACAGGTGTCATACACCATATTTTGGAATTCGTCTTCTATTTATTTATTGCCTCTCTACAACATCTTTTAATTCTTTTGCCTTTGACTGCCCTGTGTTTTTGAATGGTGTTTTGATGGTTTTAATGTTCATGTTCTATATTGTCATTTTTAGTTGTAATACATAACATTTATAGTGCTTAATACTAAATGCACTACATTTTCATGTTTTAATTGTATTTTCTAACTGCGTTTTTAACTTATAATTTACATATCATTTTTACTAATTTTTACATGCGTCCGTATTTTCATTTTACGATTAATCATTATTATTCTGTTTTTATTTATGTAAGCTGCCCCTGAAGAAGGCATTCGCCGAAACGCGTTGGGGTTCCTTAATAAATCATTTCGAGACCACTACACGTCGCCTGCTTCCTGTGTTTACCCTGTATTTCTACACTGCCAGAGGGTTTTAATCCCTTTATAACAGGATAAAATCAAAATAAGCATAACTATCTGAACAAATAGGGGTGACCTACACAGAACGGTGGGTACACCCCTAAACAAAGGCATGGGGAGAGGTGACCTGCATGGAGCGGCAAGTGCACCTACTCTTGCCGCCTTGCTGGGCAGACTAGACGGACCATACTGGTCTTTATCTGCCGTCATATACTATGTTACTATGTTGCTCAAATGTTTCTCAGTCTGAATCTACAGAAGACTGAGCTTCTGTGGTTATCATCCAGTAGGCCTATTGATGTTTTCTCTGATGGAGGATTGGGGAGAATCCATGGAATTTCTGGACTCTATTGCAGTTTGGTGGTATGGTTGGATAGTTCTTTGAATATGCATGACCATGTTTCCAGGAAGATTAGATCCTTATTTGGGGTTTTACGGATGCTCTATATCTTGCGACCCTACCTTTCTGAAGGTCAGTTAGCATTTGTAACCAGGGCCTTGATCCTCCAATGTATGGATTATTGCAGCTCTTTATTGTTGGGTTTACCCATGAAGGCATTGGCTCGGCTGCAACAGGTACAAAATTAAAATGCTGGGAAAATTTGATCATGTAACCCCTATTTTGATGGAGCTACAGTGGTTACCAGAGTTGTTCCAGGTTCAGTACAAACTCCTGACATTAATGCAATGTTCCCTCTAATTTTCTGTAGGCTGTGTGCGCATAAAATAGCTGTGTGCAGCTTTTGAAGGAAGGTTAAATTTTTGTGCGCCACATAACGACACTCGGAGTTATCTACTTTAAAATTTGACTACATGTCAGAATACAGTATGTACACCACATTGTTTTTAATCAAATTAAATGAAAATAGACGATTACTAAATGAAGCGGGAAATTTCTAGTAATTACAATCATAACTTTTAAATTTTGAGACGTCTGTGTTGTTTTCTATCAGAATCAGAACCGTAATTTTTGTGCGCTCGCTCGGCGAGGTGTGTGCGCGCGCACACGCGCACAGCTTAGAGGGAACAGTGCGTTAATGTTCAAATCTTTGCATGATCTGGTGCCAACTTTACAATGGTTTCTGCAACAATTATGTCCCCAGTCAAGCCTTGAGATCTGCAGATGTGGGGTTTTAGCAGTTCCGGGTTTGAGAGACTCGGAGGACAAGTTGTTGGCTTTGAGTGTTCTAGGTACAGGTTCCTGTGCTCTGGAATTCCTTTCTGCTTCAGTTGTGAATGGAGGCCAACTCTAAGTCATTTAAGGTTCAATTGAAAACATATTTTTGTTTGTGCAAGCTTTTGGGGGGAGGGGGAATTATGAGGAAATAATTGTATTCTGTTTATAGATGTATTGTATGATTACAGTGTAAGCTCCAACGAGCCTTTTTTCGGCTATGCGGTATAGAAGTGCAATAAAATAAATAAATAAATAAGAAGGGACTACATGTGCAGATTTCTGGCTTGCCTAGGTCATGCCAAACTATGCTGTCACCATGACCCCTTGGAATTTCAACATGGTGTGTTTCTCCACTTGCAAATAGTGGTTTTCTAAAGTTGCAATTACACATGTATTCCAATCTCCATGTGGAAAATGAGTATAATGATTCTAAAATAACCTCCACAGTCATTGACCTGTTGGGTTTGTTAGTACCCTATCGGTCGATGATTCATTTGAGATCATCACAGAAGTAATGGTTGGAGATGCCATCTTGTGAGGTGTGGTTGCAGTTGAGATTTTCTGTAGTAGCTCTACAACTCTGGAATAAGATGCCAGAGTATAAACTTAAAAAGACAGATTATATGCACATTATTAGGAACAAAAATGTGGCATATGGGGTCAGACCAAAGATGGATCATGGCCAAAATCTTGTCTCAGAGTAACCAATCCATGTCACAAGTATCTATCAGTAACTCCCCTTTTAATACATCACCATAGACTCCCTGCCCATATTCATTATAAGATCTTCACACTGATTCACAAGGCCCTTTACTCTGGCAATCCCGATTATCTAGCTTCCTTCATAACCCTATATGCCCTAGTTCGCTCATTACTGTGATAGATCCACTGCAGGAGAGTAGCCCTTATGCACTAGTCATCTACTTTCAAGAGCCAGGCTGTGAGAGAGAAGGGAACCAGGTCCTCCAGGATGATCGGTGCCTGCTATAATAGGTCACGAGACAGTGACAACTGAAGAGGTGCCTGCAACCATGCTGTCCTCAGCTACCAGAACAATCCTGCCTGGATGGCGTTCTATATGCCGAAGCACATTACCATTTCCTTTCTACCCGTCTACATTCCTGTTTCAAAGATCACAAGTCCTTCAGTAAACCAGGTGGAGAAATATCTACAGCCAAAAGACATAGTACCCTCCCTCTGTGGAGCTAAGTTATCATAAACATTACCCCACCAAGTGTTCCAGTCTTCCACTAAACCAGGAGTGTCCAACCTTTTAGCTTGCAGGGCCACATGGGCAATTTTTAAAAAGGTTGTGGGTCAGAGCAGCCCTCTCCCCCCGTCAGCTCCTTTCCAGCTTTCTTCCCTCCCCCCCCCCGTCAGCTCCTTTCCAGCCCTCTCCCCCCGTCAGCTCTTTTCCAGCCCTCCCCCCCCATCAGCTCCTTTCCAGCCCTCCCCCCCCATCAGCTCCTTTCCAGCCCTCTCCCACCCTTCAGCTCCTTTCCAGCACTCTCCCCCCCATCAGCTCCTTTCCAGTTTCCAGCCCTTTTTTGCCCCCTCTGTCAGCTCCTTTCCAGTTTCCTCCCTCTTTCCCCCTGTGCAGCTGCACTCCATTCCCCTTCCTGCAGCCCATGAAGCTCCATTCCTGTCGCCTCCATTCCTCTCGCACTCCTGCAGCCCCCGAAGCTCCGTTCCTCTCTCCTTCCTGCTGCCTCTGTTCTGCTCTCCCTCTTGCAGCCACCGAAGCTCCGTTCCTGTCTCCTTCCTGCCACTTCTGTTCCTCTCGCACTCCTGCAGCCCCCGAAGCTCCGTTCCTCTCTCCTTTCTGCCGCCTCCGTTCCGCTCCCCCTCCTACAACCCCCGAAGCTCTGTTCTTCTCTCCTTGCCTCCATTCATCTCTCCTTCCTGCCACTTCCGTTGCACTCCTCCTCCTGCAGCCCCTGAAACTCCGTTCCTCTCTCCTTCCTGCCGCCTCGGTTCTGCTCCCCCTCTTGCAGCCCGTATGGGCTCTGTTATGCTGCTTCCCCTTCCCAAGCAGCTGCCATAGCCGTAATTTAAAAGAAAGCGATGTGGACACTTCCAGCCATTTGGAGCCCTTAAAACTGCATTCTGCACTCTAGTGTCACTTCCGTTTTGAGGGCAGGACACAGTTTCAGGGGTTACAAAGGGCCGGAAGGGTCCGCTTCGCTTTTTTTTTTCATTTAAATTATCGCTATGGCAGTGCTTGGGAAGGGGAAAGTGAATAATGGAGCTGATACGGGCTGCAGGAAGGGGAGCGGAACGGAGCTTTACGGGCGGCAGGAGAGGGAGCGGAACGGAGCTTTGGGGTTTTTTTTGTTTGTTTTAAAACTGAATGTGTAGTGAGGGGGCTCTTTTGGGGGCATTTTCACCGATGGGTAGGGAGGTTGGCTGGATGGGGCCGGATAAAAATGCCTTGCAGGCCGGACTCTGGCCCGCGGGCTGTATGTTGGACACCCCTGCACTAAACTATCCAAGGAAGATCCTCTACTATCCCAGCCTACTACTGTAAAATTTCCCACAAGCATTGTTGAGAAGGAGATACTTCATAAGAGAGCTTCTCCGTCCCTTTATCATTTTGGTTGCCCTGATGTATTGCAGTAGGTAAGGAAAACAGGATTGTGGCAAAAATAATTTGCTTGGCTGAGTTTATTTGACCAACCATGACTCGCCCAAAAGCATATCAATGGTATACAACACAATAAAAATCTAAAATCCGTAAATGTGCAATTCATACATAAGTCATCCCATTCTTTAATTATACAAATCATTCTACCATATAACATTCTTCAAAAAGCCATGTTTTGAATTTCTCATGAAATCTGAAGAAACTTAACTCCTTCTGTACCACTCTTGGAAGCTTATCTCACAGCCAGCCCCTAATACCTACTGTAAATTTGCTTTCAGTTTATGTTCCTGAGGGTGTAGTGTTGCTGTTTGAAAGATAAAGTCTGTAGTGATTGTTTCTAGTGGATGAGAAGAAAGGAAACTGTTAACTGTTTGGGATTGGAAGAGGCTTGAGTTTCTGAGACCACTAGTCGAGACATCATTAAAATGTCTGAGAATTAGGATAGGTCAATTTTGCTTTTTGAAAGATATTGGGGAGATACAGGGGCCAATATTAAGAACCCTTGCCATCGGGAAGCTGGCTGGTTAAGGGTACTGACCGTGATATTCAGCAGCACTATTCCTAAAGTACCACTGAATATCTCCACAGACTACCCCCGTACTATCCATTTAGTGCAGGTGTGATCTGTGCGCGGACTGAGGGCAGTGTAAGTGCTATCTGGACAAATGCTGATTTATATCCAGTTAGTGGGATTTTCATTTGGCAGTTATCTGGGCAACTTAGGCTGCATGAAAGGCTGTCCTAAATTGCATTTCAGATAAGTGGCGACTGAAAATGCTGTCAACCAAATAGGTATTGACAATCCGCATAGCATCACTGAGCCCAGCTATTCAGTGGCAGCTCCTGTCTGGACACTGCCACTGAATATCCTGCAGATATTTAAGCACCAAGGCTGAATTTTTTTTTTAATTTAAAGAATTTTCAACTTATTCCAAGCAGTGCACACTTGTACAGAAAAAGGAAGGTGATCTGGAAATTTTACATAAAAAAAGAAAAAAATACAAAATCCTACATACCACACTAACCTTCCCACTCTAGCCCACACACCCAGAAGAGAGATGAATGGTAACACCCCCCTCCCAAAAAAACTCCCCAACCCAATATTGATTAAGAAAATAGCACATAAATACAACAACCAGCATTTTTTAAATCGCGGACTTTAAGAGCTCAGGCCTTGGGAAGACTCCAACCTTTTTGAATTGATGAAGGAAATCAATTGGGATGGCTCAAAGAAAATGTAATTAACAGATTGGTGCTTAACTAAGGATTTACAAGGAAATTAAGAAAAAAAGAAAGAGCACTCTCAATTGCAAACCCCCCGGCTTGAGCAATAGGAACTCCTTCCTTCTCCTTGGTCAAATCAGGATTTATACGGACAATAAGATCTTTAAATGGAACATTCTTCCTCTTAAAGTTGAAAAGCCAATCTCTGTCTGATGTAAGAACAAAGGTAACAAGCAGTGTTGATGGAGTCACAGCTCCTGACTCTGAAGATTTCAAGATTTCAGATATATTTACTGTAAAATATCCATCTGAGGCCCAATAGCTTGTGAAGTGGTCTCAGACACTTTCTTTGCCAGTGGCAGATAATAAACACGCACAAGCTCCACCACTCTCAAAAGCCGTCCCTCTAACAATCATACCCCACCCTTGTTCCAACAGGGGGGTGGTCCTGTTGCTGCTGCCGTGGGAACTCTAGTCGATTGGTCTGGAGGCATCCACATCTCAGGAGTTAAGGTGACATCCAGGCCCAAAGAAGATGTCGAGTCACCCAACACAGATTCCAACAATGCCAGGCTTGCAGCTGAGAATGCTGGCTGCTGCCCATATTGCTCGAAGAGGTAGCTTGATGGGTTGGGGGGATGACAATTTACCCATTTCCCTTTCCTCTTCCCTATAACTCAAAGAGCATCTGGCCTTGGGAAGCCTCCAACCTTTTTGAATTAATGAAGGAAATCAATTGAGATGGTTCAAAGAACATATAATTAACAGACTGGAGCTTAACAAAGCATTTACAAGGACACTTAAAAAAAAAAAAGAAGAGCACTCTCAATTGCAAAAGCTCCCGGCTTGAACAACAGGAACTCCTTCCTTCTCGTTTGAGTCTCCTTGGTCAAATCAGGATATATACAGACAACACAGATGCCCGAAAAAGACTCATCACCATCTTGAACCTCCTCACTGCTGACCTTTTTGACAATTGAGCCCACAGTTAATAAGAAATGTAGAGAGAGGGATCACAGGTCCTTACTTCTGTTTTCTAGCCCGTTCCTCCACTTCCAGCATCGATCACTAATATTTTCTCCTCCTCCGTTCCTGAAGAGAGCCAAATAAATAAATCATACATATAAGAAATATCAGTTGGCTATATTTTTTACAATGTTGTATTTTAACGATATTTAACATGCAAATTGGCAGAGAACACAATCTGTCCCTCTTCCATCCTCGAAGGGAAGGGGGGTGTCTAGCCAGGATCTGTAGAAAAGTTGGCAATTCAAAGGACAAGCCGGGCCATGTCGAGGAAGAGCAGGATAGAGCATACCAGGGATAATGGAGGGATGTTTGGAGAGGGATGGAAAAAAGAGAGAGAGAAAAAAAGGGCTGGGTTTGAGGGAGAGAGAGGCAGAACCTAGGGGAGATGAAGGGGACCTGTGAGAGGCAGGGAGGGATTGAGAGAGAGACAGTTTGGGATATGGTGGGAAAATAGACCACAGAAATGGTGTGGGGTAAGGTATTTGACTGTGTAGACCATGAGAAACTCTGGGCCACATTAAGAAGCATGGGTATACCAGAACCCCTGACAGTTCTCTTGCACAGCGTTTACATTGATCAAGAAGCAACAGCTCGAACGGTAGAAGGAGCAACCAAATGGTTTAAAATCAGCAAAAGTGTATGACAAGGCTGCATAATTCCCCCTACCTGTTTAATTTATATGCAGAACAAATCATCAGAGAAGCAAGACTGTATGAAGACAACTGAGGTGCGAATATTGATGGAAGACTCAGTAAAAGCTTTCACAATGCTGGTGACACCACAATGCTGGCTGAAAGTGAAGAAGATCTGAAACATTTGCTTCTCAAGATCAAGGAACATAATCTTAAAATGGGTCTGCACCTTAACGTAAAGAAAACAAAGATCCTGACTACTGGCAGAATCAATAAGTTCATCATTGATGGAGAAGAAATTGAAATAGTTGACAACTTTAATCTGCTTGGATCAATAATCAATAAACAAACAACAAGCAGCCAAGTAATCCAACATTGCATTGCTCTTGGCAGAATGGCTATTAAGGACCTAGGCAAGATTCTTAAGAGCAGAGATGTTTTTCTCCATACAAAGATTCAACATGTCCAAGCCATGGTATTTTCAATAACATGATATGGATGCAAAAGTTGGACAGTGAAAAAGATAGACAGGAAGAAAATCAATGTCTTTGAATTATGGTGCTGGTGAAGAATACTGTGTATACCATAGACTGCTCAAAGAAGAAACCAGTCAGTACTAGAGAAGATCAAACCAAAGCTTTCTATAGAAGCTCAGATGATAAGATTTTGACTTTCATACTTTGGACACATCTTGCAAAGAGAGAGATCAAGAAATAGATATCATGCTTGTCAAGGTTGAAGGTCAGAGCAAAAGAGGAAGGCCAGCAATGAGTTGGATCAATACAGTAACGGCAGCTATGCATGCCACTCTATCAACAATGAGCCGCCTGATTGAAGACCGAAAATAATTTAGGACAGCTAGCTATAAGGATCTCCAGGAACAAGCAAGAATGAGTCTTCACATATGGGTTTCGTCGGTACCGACGGAGCCTGTGCGGGAACGCTCCCCAGCGTCCAATCAGAAAGCTTTTGGGAGCATCCCACAGCGCCTGCGTGCTGCCTTCCCGCCTTTCCCAACTGTCTCTCCTCAGTTCTTCTTTTTCCGCAGAGCCAGCAGGTCGTGTTCCTATCACCACAGAAGAATTTCTTTATTTTCTTTATTTCTTTTGTATCGCGTCTGCCTTCTTCGACGCTCTACCGATACCGCCGGTCCTTCTTTTCTTCTTTTTAAAAAAAAAACTATTTCCTTTTCTTTTTTCTTCAGGTGCACTTGCGTTTTGGGCCTTAGGCCCAAAGGTTTTTTCCTTAACATGGAAAAGCCTGCCTCAGGGTTTAAGAAGTGCATAAAATGTGGCGGTACCATTTCCGTCACCGACACCCACGATTGGTGTCTAAAATGTTTAGGTCCTGACCATTCCATCACAGATTGCATGTTCTGTTCTATGATGTCTAAAAGAGGTCGGCAGAACCGAGCTGCCAAGCTCAGTACCCTGTTTCCCTCTGATGCGGCTTCGGTAGCATCGACGTCTTCCAGGGCTGCTTCTTCCTCACATGGATCTCAGGTAACTAACCATAAATCCAGCTGGTCCTCGAAGGGTAGATCTCCTTCTAAGCATCGAGATGCCTCTGGCGTTGCCCTCGAGGATTCTGCACCGGCAAAATTACCCCAGCGGGAGGCTTCAGCCTCCAAAGCATCATCATCAGGGTTCCAGGATGATCTCGATGGCTTGGCCTCGACAGATCACCTGGTGCCATGCTCTGGGGTACCGGTGGCTTCCATCGGTACCGACTTCCAAGCATTGGTGGCGTCGATGGACCAGAGGATTCTGTCCATGGAACGCAGTCTGGCGGCTTTCCTTGTGGCATCAACGCCCCTGGTACCGCAACAGACTATTCCACCGGTACCGGCTCTAGCACCGCCATCGGTACCGATCCCAGTACCGGTGGCATCGACATTGGCATCGGTGTCCTCTATGCCGGTACTCTGTCCTCTGAAGCCCTCCGGTACCGATACCCCGGTACCGGTTATTCCTGATACCGATCCCGGTCGGTACGGGTATCGGGCTTTGCAAGAGCATCCAGACAGACGATACTTTGATTCCTCTGAAGACTCTGAGGATTCTGAGGCGTCTGTCGATGCAGTGATGCTTCTTCCACAGGAGGAGTCCTCTCCTAAATGAAGGATGTCTCCTCCAGAGGACTTGTCTTTTCAAAACTTCATCAGGGAGGTGGCTCGGGGCCTATCCATCATGGTGGCCCCTGAGACAGAACTCAGACCCAAGGAGTTAGATATTTTACAATATCCTAAAACTCCTAAGGAGGCAGCTACCTTGCCTGTTCATGAGATTTTGTATGATCTCATGTTGAGGATGTGGGAAACACCTCTTACCACCTCTCCTCATTCTCGCAGGTTAGATACCATGTATCGTGTCCCTCGTCCTGGTTTCCATAAAACTCAGCTTCCTCACCACTCTGTTGTGGTTGAGTCTGCTATGAGAAAGATTAGAAGTGCCAAAAGACATGCCTCTAATCCTCCAGGACGTGAATGTAGAACCCTGGATGCTTTTGGACGTAGAGTCTTCCAAGCTTCCATGCTTGCTGTGAGAATGAATTCCTATAGTCTTTACATGGGAATGTTCCTAAAAGAAGTCACTGATCATTTGCAGACTTTAAGTCCTTTCATTTCTGAGGATAAAAGACAGGACTTTCTCACTTGGCTCAAACATGCCCAAGATATCTTCAAATTCTCCAACCGTGCAGCTTTCGACTCCTTTGAATGTGTAAGCAGAGCCTCGGCTATTGCCATAGGTGCACGTAGAATTGCTTGGCTTCAAGCATCTGATTTGGAGATCTGGGTACAAGATAAATTGGGAAATATCCCTTGTACAGGTGAAAACCTGCTTGGTAAAGATTGGCAAGCAAAGGCCAATCAGATGGATGCTGAAAATTCTGCCTTGGATAGACTATCCAAGTCTACAGCTGCTCCTGTTAAGAAAAGGTTGTTCAAGAAAGCACCTTTTTCTAAAAAGGGAAAATTTTATCCTGCTTATAGTCAGCGGGGCATCTTCTGCAGCTCAGTTCCCTACCAAACATCAGCAATCATCCAAACAGAACAAAGCAAAGGCTGCTAGGCCTCCACCGGCCCAGCAACCTCAACCCCCTTAGGGCCTTTGACTTTCCGCTAGAGAACTTAGCCTTCCTAGCTCTGGAAGGACCAGAGCCCTCCACCATTCCAGGAAGGTTATGTCATTTTGCTCCCAGGTGGGGACAAATTACAGCAGAGCATTGGACACTCTCCATCATAAAAGAGGGGTACAAACTTCATTTTTCAAGCTTGCCCCCTCACACAAGAGTGAACCAGTTCAATTCTCCAAACTCCCTCCTCAACCTGTTGGGTCAGGAGATTTCCACCCTTCTCGCCCAGGGGGCAATAGAGGAAGTGCCTCTTCAACAACAGGGCACAGGGTTCTACTCCCCCTATTTTCTTATTCCAAAGAAAACAGGGGGCTACAGACCCATTTTAGACCTCAGAGAATTGAACAAATTCCTAGTCAAGGAAAAATTCAAAATGATTTCTCTGGGAACTCTGCTACCATACCTTCAGAGTCAGGATTGGCTTTGTTCTCTAGATCTCAAGGATGCGTACACCCATGTTCTCATCCATCCAACTCACAGAAGGTTCCTTCGGTTCCTTTTTCAAGAGAAGCACTATCAATACAGAGTGCTCCCTTTTGGTCTGGCCTCTGCACCAAGAGTGTTCACAAAATGCATGGCAGTGGTTGCTGCATTTCTGCGCACTCTGGGAATATTCGTCTTCCCTTATTTGGACAACTGGCTCATTCGAGCTCCCACTCAGTCAGAGGCTAAGAGTTCTCTATCCTGCACTATGTGCATCCTTCAGTATTTAGGGCTGATAATAAACATCCCAAAATCCAATTTAACCCCTACTCAGTCCCTGGAGTTTATAGGGGCGTTGCTGGATACCACAAGGGCAAGGGCCTATCTCCCCCAGGCCCGTTGCCTTCACTTGGTGCAGTTAGCTTCTCAAGCAGAGTTAAAGCCCCATTTAACTGCTCGAGAAATGTTACAGTTGCTAGGCCACATGGCATCCACCGTGCATGTGGTACCATATGCTCGCCTTCACATGAGGACAGCTCAGTGGACTTTATCCACCCAATGGACCCAGGCATTAGACTGCCTGTCAGACAAAATAGCAAACACAAGTCGTCTCATTTTGTCCCTCTAGTGGTGGAAGTCCCCTCAAAACCTGTTGCTGGGGTCCCCCTTTCAGCAGTCTCTGCCCCAGGCAACTGTCATAACAGATGCTTCTCCAATGGGGTGGGGAGCTCATCTGCAAGACCTCTCCACCCAGGGCATCTGGTCCCCACAGGAGAGTTGTCTACATATCAGTCTCTTGGAGCTCAGAGCAATCTTCCTTGCTCTGTGGGTGTTCCACACCCTGCTCAGCTACAAGACAGTCCTTATCCACACGGACAATCAGGTAGCCATGTTCTACGTGAACAAGCAGGGCGGAACAGGCTCTCTGTCATTTTGCAATGAAGCTTTGTGACTGTGGGCCCTCGCCAGAGAGCATCAAATTCATCTTCTGGCAGTTTATCTTCCAGGCATTCAAAACTCTTGGGCAGACAGACTCAGTTGAGTTCTGCTTCCACACGAGTGGTCCCTACATGTGGACCAGGTGGCCAGGATTTTTCAGATTTGGGGAACCCCGGACATAGACCTCTTTGCAAGTCCGTGGAATGCCAAACTTTCCCGGTTCTGTTCCAGAACTCCGGCTCAGGGAGCTCAAGCAAAGGATGCTTTCCTCCTTCACTGGGGTCAAGACTTCCTGTATGCCTTTCCACCCATTCCCCTAATTCCCAAAACCCTGTTCAAGCTTCAGAGAGACAGAGGCCACATGATTCTCATAGCTCCACATTGGCCACGGCAAGTGTGGTACCCTCTGCTTCTACATCTCTCTCAAGCTTCCTCCCTGGAGTTAGGGTCTGCTCCAGATCTCCTATCTCAGGAAGACGGAAAGTTATGGCATCCTAATCCCCAGTCTCTGCATCTCAGGGCTTGGTTGCTGAAGGCCTAGATCTCCAAGATCTTCATCTTTCTCAACAGGTGAAAGATGTTCTTTATGCTTCCAGAAAACCTTCCACTAGACGTTCTTATGCTTTCAAGTGGAAGAGGTTTACTATTTGGTGTTCTGAGAAGGGTCTTAACCCCCTTGCCATACCTCTGGAATCTTTGCTGGAGTATCTCCTCCATTTGTCTAATGCAGTTTTTAAGACAAATTCAGTAAGGGTTCATTTGAGTGCTATTGCAGCTTCCCTTAAGCCTCTAAATGGACAACCTATTTCCTCTCATCCTCTTGTAGCAAGGTTTATGAGAGGCCTCCTTTTAACAAAGCCTCCCATTAGACCACCTCCGGTGGCATGGGACTTGAACCTGGTTCTTGGTCAGCTCATGAAGCCGCCTTTTAAACCTTTGGCTACCACCTCCTTGAAATACCTTTCTTGGAAGGTTATCTTTCTCATTGCAATCACATCAGCACGTCGTATTAGTGAATTGCAAGCACTCGTAGATAATCCACCTTATACAAGGTTCCATCATGACAAGGTAGTCCTTAGGACTCATCCACACTTTATGCCTAAGGTGGTCTCGCCTTTTCACCTCAACCAGGAGGTCTACCTACCTGTCTTTTTTCCAGGACCTCATGCATCAAGTGCAGAGAGGAATCTTCATACCCTGGACTGTAAAAGAGCTCTGGCTTTTTACTTACAGAGGACACAGCAACATAGAAAGTCCTCTCAGCTCTTTGTTGCCTTTGATCCTTCTCATTTGGGACTACCATTCTCCAAGAGAACACTATCTAACTGGATTGCCTAGTGTATTTCTTTCGCCTATCAGAGTAAGAACCTTTCTCTGGAGGGCCATGTCACAGCTCACAATGTGAGAGCCATGGCAGCCTCGATGGCTCATCTGAACTCTGTGTCTATTGACGACATCTGTCGAGCAGCCACTTGGGCCCTCGGTTCATACCTTCACAGCCCATTACTGCTTGGACAAGGACTCCCGCCGGGATGCCTTGTTTGGTCAGGCTGTTCTCAAACACCTGTTCCATACCTAATCAACTCCTACCCACCATCTCTGGTAGGATGCCAGAGATCCATGAGGGTAACTGCAGCCCTTCTTAGGGACACAGAGCTTCTGGGGTCTCTCCCTGGCATCTAAAGCTAGGGAGTCCCCATATGTGAAGACTCATTCCTGCTTGTTCCTGGAGATAGCACAGTTACTTACCTGTAACAGGTGATCTCTGGGAACAGCAGGAATAAGTCTTCACAACCCACCCACCTCCCCTAGGAGTTGTATCTCTCTATCTATCTTTCCTTTCCCTCTCGCTCTCTCTCTTTGTCTCAGCTTAAAACTCAACTGAGGAGAGACAGTTGGGAAAGGTGGGAAGGCAGCACGCAGGCGCTGTGGGATGCTCCCAAAAGCTTTCTGATTGGACGCTGGGGAGCGTCCGTTGGTACCGACGAAACCCATATGTGAAGACTTATTCCTGCTGTTCCCAGAGATCACCTGTTACAGGTAAGTAACTGCTTTACCATGAGTCGACATCGACTCAACGGTACTTAACAACAATAAGGTATGGGGCGATGGTGAGAGATACAGGATCCTGGATGGAGAGGAGAAAAGGAGGTCTGAGTAATGACAGGGAGGGGGAAATGACTCAGGAATGGTGGGGGAGGAGGGTCAAGGGCTAGGTAGAGGGGAATAGATATGAGGATAGAGAAGAAGACTGGAGACTGAGGGAGAAAAAATATGGTATGGTGATGAGGGAGAGGGCAAGAGGACTGGCTGTTGGGTGGATGGAGAAGGAGAAATGACATATAATGAGGGAAAAGAGAAAGGACTAGAGTGGGAGAAACCTAGAGATGAGGTGAAAGACAGGGCCATGAACTTAAGGTGGGGAGGGGGGGTGGGTAGAAGGAATCCTGGGAGATAATGAAGGAGGAACGGATGAGGACTGGAGGAGAGAATAGGAGAAAGTACAGGAGAAATTGGAAAGAACAGGCAAGAAGAACAAAAATGAGAAAAGGAAGAAGGGAGCTAAATAAAGGAAGAGACAGTATTTAAAAAATCCAGGCTGAACTAAAGAGACAGGAAAGGAGAAAGATATAAAAATGAACTGTTTGCTCATTAGTAGCACTACAGGGAGAAATTATCTCAGATTCACCCACCAGAAATCTGGTGACTTGACCCTCTTTCCTACTCTTCTTCCCACGGGCAGGAGGAGAGAAGTGTTTTTTTACCTGCATTCCTCCTCTACCAGCTTCAGTTTGATATCTGAGATCTTCTAATTTCACAGGACCTACAGACAAGGAGAGATTTAAGCACAGTAGATCAGAGCCTATGGGTAGGCACCCTAAGAGGTGCTGCCATCCTGTTTGTCATGTGTTTTACAGTTATGGTTAACATTATTGCCACCCTTGCAGTTCAGCTCCTTAATGTCCAATATCTCCTAAAAAAAAGGGGCCAATGAACCACATTCCTACTGCAGTCAAATTAATCACACCTGTGATCAATTGTCAGTACTCACATGACTTGAATCGATGAATGAATGACTGCTCTAATGTTTAAAATAGTCACATTCACTCTCTATTCCATTTACACAATGGTGATGACAAGAGAACTGCCTGAGACCATCAGAAAAGCCATTATCATGAAACATCAAACTTCAAAGGGGTACAAGGTCATCTCCAAAGACCTTGAGAATCCTGTGTCTACAGTTCTCAGTGTTATTAAGAAGTTCTCAGCTCATGGAATTGTCAAGAACTTCCCAGGACACAGTGGGAAGAGGAAATTAATCCAAGAAGTCTTCAAAGGTTAGTGCAAACTGTTGGAAAAACACCACATACAACATCCAAAGAGTTCAAGGCTGACCTGGAGCAACCTGGAGTGGTGGTTTCAACCCGTACCATATGCTGTGCACTAAACTAAGAAGGTCTTCATGGGCAAAGGCCAAGGAGGACCCCTCTGCTCCAAGATAGACATAAAAAGGCATGCCTGATCTTTGCCCAAACTCACCTTGAGAAACTACAATCCTTCAGAGAAAATGTTCTGTGGATAGATGAAACCAAATTTAAATACGACAACCTCTAGTCTTGATCCTTGCCCGGTCAGCTGGCTGAAAGCATCCAAAGCAGAACTATCACCTATCATACTCAAAATTGTGAACACATCCTTGACACAAGGGCACATGCCGCCAACATTAAGACAAGAAATGATTTGTCCTATTCTAAAGAATAATTCCATGGATAAAAACAGCCCTACATCATATAAGCCAATTTCAAGCCTCCCATTCTTAGCTAGAGTTATTGAGAAAATTGTGCAAATCCAACCCCAGGACAATATTGATCTGCATGCCCCCCTAGATGAACACCAATACGGATTCAGGCCGCACCACGATGTTGAGACTCTCCTCCAAGTGCTATTTGACAAGCTTATGCGAGGAATAGACAACTCAAAACAAGCATTTATCCTTGTATTTTTAGACATTGCCTCTGCATTCGACAGCATCAGTCATAGTATGCTGCTTACCAGACTCTGTCAGATAGGGATACAGGGCATTGTCATCCAATGGTTCCAGTCTTATCTTTCTGAATGAACTTAATAGGGCAATATTGGTCAACATACATCTAAACAATACAAACAGGAGCAAGGCCTACTGCGAGGCTCAGTCCTCTCAGCCCTGCTGTTCAATATCTACCTTCAGCCCATCTGTGATATCTTCAAAAAATTTAATATAGGATACCTCACCTAAGCGGATGATATAATGCTATATTTTCCTTTTGACATTGCTAACTCCATCATCCATCAAATTACAATTTGCTTCAGTGAAATATCAAAATGGCTTAATCAGCATAACCTCAAGATCTACTATAGCAAAACTGAGGTGTTTTATGTAACAAGGAACCATGATTTCATTCCACCCCAAAAATTGTGCCTTAGTGAGGTTGACCTATTAATAAAATATGAAGTAAAATATCTTGGTGCCACTCTAGATCAGAGCCTCAGTATGGCCACACACATAAAACTAACTGCCAGAACAATAAGCTCAGGATAGTACAGCAACTAAGACCCCCTACTCTCAAGCTGTGATTTCAGATCAGTAAACCAGGCACTGATCACGCCACACTTCGACGGTTGCAATAGCATACTACGAGGCCTACCTAAGCAAGCACTAAACCAATTACAGATGGCCTAGTATGTTGCTGTACGCATTGCCTGTAAGGCCCATATAACAGATCACATCACTCCCATACTATATAACTTACAGTGGTTACAGATTCAAAGTCATATTAATTACAATTCACTAATGATGGCATTTAAGCTTTTGAGGGATATAGCCCTTTCTCACCTCACTTCCCTCATCACCAAACCAGCAGATGGATGTATAAGAGGATGCACACAGAATACACTAGCAGTCCCTTCTGACTTTCGTAAATCTAACCAGACCACAAGTAATAGAGTATTCTTGTATTTCACACCCATACTCTGGAACTCCCTCCCTGAAAAACTGAGAGCTATCAATGATCTCTCCACTTTCCGTAAGGAAATTAAAACATACCTTTTTGTGAAGCATTTTGTAAATACACCGGAACCAGTTAACATTGACCCAACCGAACATCCCACCTAACATCCCTCCCTCAGCAAGTGATAATTTTGCTCTTTATATATTTCTGTATAATTTCAACCACGCTTGCAAATATATTCTGTAAATAGTGCATGTTCTGTGAATAGCAGTAAAACTCATTGTAAATAACTGATGATCAAACTTTATATACATTTCAATGTTTAATGTTTATAGTTATTTGAACTGTTTCATGTAATTGGTTGTGTTCTCTGTAAACTGCATTTGATCTCTAGAAAAGGTGGTATATAAATGCTAATAACTAACTAACTAACTAAATCTTTGGCAAGGCAGACCAGCGATACATTTACAGGCAAAGAAATGAAGTTTATAAGAAAAAAACACCCTTCAGTTAAATATAGTGGAGGTTCCATAATGTTGTGGGGCTGTTTTGCTACCTCAAGAACAGGAGGCCTGGAACATATTAAAGGAATCACAAAGTCAGAGGACTACCAAGTTATTTTGGAGTGAAATGCGCTACCTAGTATCAGAAAACTAGGTCTGGGTTGAAGGTCATGGGTCCTCCAGCAGGACAAGGACCCAAAACATACATCCAAAAGTACAAAAGAATGGTCAAAAAGGAGCAAATGGACTATTTTAAAATGGTCAGCAATGAGTCCTGATCTCCGTCCAATCAAGAGCCTTTGTAAAGAGCTGAAACCTGCCATTGGTAAAAGGAACCCTGGAAACATTCATGAGCTGGAACAAATTGCAGTAGAAGAGTGGGAGAAACTACCAGCAGACAGATGTACAAAATGTATAGATGGCTACAAGAAACATTTGTAGGGAGAGGGAGAGCCCTAGATATGGTGTATTTAGATTTCAGTAAAGCCTTTGACACCGTTCCTCACAGGCGACTTATAAACAAACTGAACACCCTAGGGATGGACCCAAAAGTTACTGCTTGGATTAGAAACTGGTTGTGTGGGAGGTGACAAAGAGTACAGGTAAATGGAGCTCACTCTGAGGAGAAGGATGTTACCAGTGGTGTGCCCCAGGGATCTGTCCTTGGTCCTATTCTTTTTAACATCTTTGTTAGTGATATAGCGGAAGGGCTGTCGAGTAAGGTTTGCCTCTGCAGATGATACCAAAATCTGCAATAGAGTAGACACCCAGGAAGGTGTAGATAACATGAGGAGGGATCTAGCTATGCTTGAATGGTCTAGAATTTGGCAGCTGGGATTTAATGTTAAAAAATGTAAGGTCATGCATTTGGGCAGCAGCAATCCAAGGGAGCATATAGTATAGGGGATAAAGTACTTTTGTCCACTAAAGAGCGGGATCTAGGCGTGGTTGTGTCTGATGATCTTAAAGTAGCTAAACAGGTAGAAAAGGCCACGGAAAAAGCTAGACGAATGCTTGGCTGCATACGGAGAGGAATGTCTAGCAGAAAAAAGGAGGTGATAGTGCCTCTGTATCTTTGGTGTGACCTCATTTGGAGTATAGTGTGCAATTCTGGAGACCGCACCTTCAAAAGGATGTGAACAGGATGGAGTCTGTGCAGAGGGTGGCTACTAAAATGATTAGTGGGCTTCATTATAAAGCATATGAGGACAGACTTAAGGATCTTAATATGTACACCTTAGAGGAAAGGCTGGATAGAGGTGATATATATGATTGAGATGTTTAAATACCTCCGTGGCATAAATGTTCAGGGAGAGAGCCTCTTTCAATTGAAAGCAAGTTCTGCTACGAGGGGACATGAGATGAGGGAAGGGGGATAGATGCAGGAGTGATATGCGGAAATATTTCTTTACGGAAAGAGTGGTGGATCCGTGGAATAGTCTCCCAGTGGAGGTGGTAGAGATGAGGACAGTATCTAAATTCAAAAAAGCATGGGACATACACAGAGGATCTCTAAAGGAAAAAAGGGGACTTTTGTAGTTGTTGATATGAAAGGACAGACTAGATAAGCCATGTGGTCTTTTTCTGTCGTCATATTTCTATGTTTCTATGTTCTATTTAGAGGCTGTCTTCACTGCTAAGGATTGTGCAACAAAATATTAGTGAAGGGTGCCAATAATCCTCTCCAGGTCATATTTTTGGTTTTTTTTTCTCAGAAATTACTATATCTAAGTTGCACAGACTTTTTTTTTGTTGAATAACTTTGAACATACTATTACAATATTATGATGACATACAGTTTGATAGTTCCAATTATTTCTCAAGATATTGTACACAACATACCTAAAGTGCAAGGGTGCCAATAATGTTGACCACAACTGTATATCAGCTGCAGTACAATGCCATCTTAACTGAAACTTGTTAGGGAGAGCTGGGGATATAAAGCCCCCACTGCCTACAGATCTTGCATGTTCAGATGTCAGTAGAGTGAGGCACACATGGGTAAGAAGTGCTGCTCTCCTTTTGGTGGGGAGGAAAGATAAGAATTGGGCAAAATTTGATTCTTCATATCATAAAGATAGAGCTAACCTGAAAGTGCGCCACAAAATAGAAAAGGTTGAGAACCACTGTTCTGTATTCACTTTTCACTCAGTATACTGGTTCTTTATTAAGTCCTCATCAGCTGTAGATATTTACATACCTTGCATGTACCTTTTCTTCACCCTCTTAGCAGCCTATTTATTCCTACTCAGGTATTACCATGCTTGTTCTGTCTCTTCCTTGTACATAATCCCAGATTTCGTCCTTCTCTTTGTCTTACCCTATTCTTGAGCTCCTTTCTACTGTCTGTTCAGCTTTCTTTTTCAAACTCTGCTTCTGAATCTTTATTTTTTTTTATCATTTGTTTTGCCAGATCATCCAGATTAATTTCTGGCATTGCTCTTTCCTTGATACCACTTTGTTTATACACTGTTAATATTACTTGCACTTTGGTCAAAGTCTCTAACCATACAATACATAGATATCAGGAAGGATGACTAGGAAACCAGAACTAACAGGAAAGGAAAAGATGACCTGATTGGATGGAACCCTTATGGATGGGCCAACCTGAGCATAGCATAATACAAGTTAACATAGAGTAGAGAACAAATTAGTTAGTGAACCAAGCTAAGTACTTGAGGACGCTGCCCCTCATGAGCAGAATTGTATAATTGCAATCAGACCAAGGTCAGATCCAAGAGATCCGTCCAGATGGATCAAGCAAAGAAAGGCTAGAAAAGAGTCAAAAACAAGGAACCAAAGCAGATGGGAGCAAAGAGGAACAGATCACTGTGAATTTTTGAACCTTGCAGAGTCAAAACAGGAAGTAAATGGAGCTTATAATCAAAGACTGCATCCCAAAGTAAATCTGAGTACTGCAAAGGCGGGTAAGAGTTCTGCAGTACAGTTAAGTTTATTTGCTATACCGCCTATCATAGGACATAGCTAGGTGTTGTACAATAAAATAAAAGTACAAGTAAAACAAAAACATAGAACAAGGGTGACGAGAAAGTTCGACAACAGGGATAAGAAAGGGTCAGGAGGCCTAAGTTACATACAATAATTTAACAAAAACATAAGAAATGGGGGAGGGAGGGAGAGAGAAGAATG
This sequence comes from Ichthyophis bannanicus, assembly GCA_033557465.1. NCBI lineage: Eukaryota > Metazoa > Chordata > Amphibia > Gymnophiona > Ichthyophiidae > Ichthyophis > Ichthyophis bannanicus. The sequence continues at coordinate 401,082,543 of CM066038.1, forward strand.
GGTAAGACAAGAGTCATGAGGCGCAAGTGAAAGCGCAGCCATCAGCCAGCAGTGGTGGGGAAGTAAGCCTACAAGAGAGCAGTAGAAGGAAAAGCCAGAGTGAAAAGATAGCACTTAAGCTGAGCCTTAAAATGGAAAAAGGAGAGCTGACTGTGAAGGTATTAAGGGAGGGAGTTCCAAAGAACCAGGGCTATAACACGGAAAGCAGAGGAGCGAGCTGCCGTGGTACAAATAGCACGAGGGTCAGGTACCATAAGGAAGTTCTGCAAAGCCGACCGAAGGGCTTGGGAAGAGGTGTAAACATTCAGAAGCTGTTTCAAAAACAGGGGGTTACCAGAATAGAGAACGTGAAAAGAAAGGGTGAGGAGCTTATAAGAGATACGATGGACAACCGGGAACTAGGGTTCGGAGAGAAGAAGGGGAGTAGCGCTATCGAGCTTATGGCTGTATTTTGAATGAGTTGTAGGCAGCAAAGTTGATAGTGAGGGAGGCCAGAGAAAAGAGAATTGGCTTAATCCAGATGAGTGATGACCAGGGAAAGTATAAGCAGATGAGTGGAGTGAATGTCAAGGAGCTTAAAGACTGAACAGATTTGTCGGAGAAGAAAGAAACACCACTGGACAGTAGAAGATATATTTGAGGAGAACAAGAGACTACAGTCGAAGTGCACCCCGGTAATCTTAATGGCATCCCGGAGAGGAATAGGGGAACCATGGATGGAGGGGAGCACCATAAAGGAAGGAGGAACCGCACCAGAGAAAAGCAGGGTCACAGTCTTAACTGGATTAAGTTTGAGGCCATGGGTAGACAGCTAATTGGCAATCTGAGCAAGCTGTGAGGAAATCTGGGTGACAGCAGAACAAGTGTGCACAGGCAGACGAAAAAGAAGTTGGATATCGTCTGCATTGATGAAGAAAGTGGAACCAAGTGACTGGATCAGAGAGGCCAAGGGGACAAGAAAAATATTGAAAAGAACAGGACCCAGAACAGAGCCCTAGGGGACACCACAGTGAAGAAGTGAGGAGCACAACAAGACAAGGATCAGGAAACCCAGTAGAAACGATCCTGCAGATAGGAGCAAAAACACCCCAGTGCAGAGTCAGAAATACTAAGAGAGTGCATTTGAGATAGAAGGAAGGACTGATTAACCAGGTCAAAGGCTGCTGTGAGAGCCAGAGAGATAAGAAGAACCTTGCAACCAGAGTCAAGCTCAGAGTGAAGAAAGTGATCCCCAGGAGAGAGTGTTCAGCAGAGAGCTTGGAACGAAAACCTGTCTGAGAAGGATGAAGAGTGCCCAAGTGGAGAAGAAAAGTCTAAAGCTGCTGGGTGACCATATGCTCTACGACTTTGGAAAGAAAAGGCAGCAGAGAGATGAGATGATAGTTGAGGGGATCCATAGTACCAGGCTTGAGAATAGGGAGAACAGTAGTTTGCTTCCAGAGAGAAGGAAAAGAACCAGAGGAAAATGAAGCAGCAATGATAAAGGTGCAGTGAAGAAAGGAAAGAGTCCTCCATCAACTTGAAGAAATGCGAAAGTATAGGATCAGACAGAGCTGTTGTAGAACAGAACTGGGAAATGACACAGGAAAGATCACAGTATGTAGGTAGCTGAAGAGCAGAAAAAAACAGAGGTTGTAGAAGAAGAGAAGGCTGAGGCAGGAAGGGGGGAAGAAGAAGTAGGGGGCAATGTCGACCGGATGTTGAGCACTTTCTATCAAAAGGCCAGTACCCAGGGTCCTGACCCTGATTCATGCCTGAAAGAAATATAAGAGCATAATCACCTTCTCAAGAGAATATTCCAACATACCCATGCACTAAGAAATATAGTGTCCGATATTTACCATTTGGTGTCTCTGGGGGCATTATATTTAGTTGGATATAACTACATTGAATTTTTCTTCCTGTAGATAGAGATGCATTTTTTAAGTGTCATCAAGTCAATGCTGACTCCTGACGACCCAGCAACCCCTGGGTTTTCTTGACAAGGTATGATCGAAAGTAGATTACCAGGCTTTTTCTTCCAAGGCAATGGGAGGGTAAAGTGACTTGCCCAAGGTCATAAGGAGTACCAGTGAGAATTGAACCCAGATCTCTTGGGTGTTAGGCTGTTACTCTAACCCAGTGGTTCTCAACCCAGTTCTCTGGGACCCCGAGGCCAGTTAGGTTTTCAGGATATCCACAATGAATATGCATGAGATAGATCTGCATACAGTGGAAGCAGTGCCTGCAGGTTTATGTCATGCATATTCGTAGTGGATATCCTGAAATCCTGACTAGCCTGGGAGTCTGCTGTAATCACCCAGGCGGCTATTCCACGCAGAGATGCATAAAGCTGTTCTATTCTTGCTCTAATGATGTTTGTTGATCCTGGATTTTCATCCAGATGGAACTTGGAACTTGTATTTCCAGGGCTGGACCTAAAAAATTCATTTTTGATAAAACCTTTTTATTTCTCACTGTGGTGAGAAGATAGATGGTGAATTACACAAAAGGGTAAACAGTCATGCTTTAATATTTTCTATTACCGCTCTTAAAAAGTAATACTTCTGGGGCAGCACTTTTGTTTGAAATTTTCGCTTTGACAAGTTATTTTCTATAGATCTTTTTTTCTTCTTGAAGTTGCAAAAAAAGGAAAATCCTTCACCAAAAGATGCACTATATTCAGGGCCGGGCCTAGAACTGGTTCAAGAATTTGGCACTAGGCAAATCTTAAGCCTTATGCCCTCCCTGGCTGTCAAAATCTATTATTTAGCTTTGAGTACCATTCTCTTTGCCTCACTCCCCCTCCCCCCCCCCCCAAACCTCTGCCCCTGGTGACTGCCTAGTTTGCCTAATAGTTGTGCCGGCCCTGACTATATTACAGCATAGTATTTGCAGGTTTTATGTACATTTTTTGTCCTAGTTTTCTTGTCTTACATCTTTACCTTGGCACACACTCTACTCTGTCAGCCTCCTCCTCCGCCTTATCCTTCAGGCCCTCCCATGCTTAGGGAGCCAAATGGTTTTACTTCTCCATATTCTGTCCTTTATAACCCCGACCATACAATCCTTACGCCATGAAGTTAACTCCTGATCAATATTTTTGCGACTTTTATTATTTGACACCATGGAGAAGTGAAGCTTAAGCAAAACCACACAGCTATTTATAACTCTGTGATCCTGGCTAATGAAGCAGGTTCTGAGAGATTTTAGTAACATTGCTTTATTTAATGGATAAATAAAATAAATGGCTGGGTTTTGTTTTTCCCAATGTGCTTACAGAATTCAGCTTCTAAATTTCAAGCAATTTGTATGGGATACAATGGTAGCAAATGAATTTTCATTATGAAAAGCGGAATTTTTTTTAGATCAATGATGTGACCGGTCATGTCTGGTTTGTTAGATATTATACCACCAGACAATACAGTGGCTCTTATAAATCTGAGATCTTTTTCCTCCTGAGAACAGTATTGGGTGAATGCATTTTTCATATTTGTTGATATTTGGCTTCATTCTCTGGGCTATTTTTGTTTTTGGATTATACAAAAAGTCTCTAAAGCAATCATGGCTTAATAATTTATTGTATGTGGCATACATGTTGGAATTTGTGCTGCAGGGACACTATTGTTGAATATAATGGTATATAAATCTTAGTAAACAAAATGAAATGAAATAATATGATGTCAGACTGTAGCAGCAAAGCGCAGACAAACCAATGATACCAGGAGTCTGTTCAGAAGGTCCAAATCATTTATTTGTGCACAAGTCTCAAGCAAGACAATTTCAAAATGGCTGAGCAAAGTTTTCAAGCATTACAACAACTTTTATAGACTTCTGTTCCATTCTAGGTATAGAAAAACAATTCATTGGTCCCGGTACGCTCCCGTACCTCCCGTAGCCCTTCTATTGGTCCCGGTACTGATAAGTTTCTCCAATTATGTTCCTTCTGTGGGCTTCTGTAGGCATGACACCTGCCTGCCCCCCTTCTAGTCCCAATTACAATGGTCAGTTCATCAACTTGTTACTTTCACACTTTCAAGGCTATGGGACCATTTGTGCGTGCAGAAGAGCAAGGTTCTGTAACTCATCTGTCAGCACTCCTCAATATTTCTCTGCAAATGTACTCTTTCTTATCAGTAACTTTAAAACACATCTTTTCTGTATTTTTCCATTTCTTAATTCTACAATTCTGCTTATCTAAGCTAATTCAATATTTCTACTGAGTTCTTTCTTACAATAGCAGCATATTGGGGGATGTGCAATCCTATATGCCTCTCCACAGGCCTCATTTACAGGTCACGCTAGCCATGCTGGCCTGCCTATGTCAGACACCGTGGGTCACAGGCCTGCACCTGCCACATTCCCCCCTTTGATTAATCTCACCCTATTACTTAATAAGGTGTGAGAATTAAATCACTTTCCAGAGAATTCAAATCCTGATTAAAGGATTCTTACTAGTTCCACTAGGGCTGACTTTGTATAAAGCCATTATTCTAGTTGCGGTCTTCCGCTCTACTGTACTATCAATAGCACTATGAAGGGAACGCATACAACATGGGATTAAACATGGTAAGCAGAGGACAACAGCAACAAGGATTAGTACTAAGATAACGAAAGTCTTAAATCCTCCCAGCCAAGAGAAAAGGTTAGCAAACCAATTAGGAAATTTCAGGGCGTGCCAAGTCTGTACTGGCACATAAGCATGTCTTTGCATATCTTTAGCAATTTCTTCAACTACTTGACCTTTATCATCTATTTTTAAACAGCAATTGGTTAAATTCAGCTTACCACATACTCCTCCTTCAGCTGCTAGCAAATAATCAAGGGCTAAGCGATTCTGATATATGGCAGTGCGCATCTGAGTACTTTGTCTAGCTAAGAGCGTGAGAGCATGACTAGTTTCATTGGTTATTATTTCAACTACTGCTTGTAAGCGAATAATACGATTGATCATATAAATTGGGGTACGATAACCATACATACCATCATCATTCCAAGTGGCAGGTCCATAATACTCAATAATTCTTTCTGGTGGCCAATCATCACCTTGCCATTTCTCCCACTTGCCTATCTGTAAGGCCTCTCTTTTCTGTCTAGATGCTCCTTTGTGTTTGTGGGTTGTATATACAGGGTATCCTAATTGTTCTCCATGTTCAGTGTTTAACAGGAAGAACGAAGGTCTGATGGTTCCTAAGACACATGCTCCTCCCCATTGTGGTGGGAGTTGCGCATATGCTCGGTTTCCACAGATCCAATATAGGCCAGGTGGGGCTTGCCAGGCTTGGACTTTGGCAAGGTTAGTCCATAGACCTGCAAGTTCAGGAAATCTGGCTAATGGGTTAGGAGGTTCAGGATGTCTGATTCCTGACCACCATGCTACCTTCTTGGTCGTGGCATTATAGTATTTCTGGCTAAGACAGACCAGCTGTCCTACCTTTTGGGTGAACTGGGGTCCAGTTCTGGCATAGCAAAGACGTCCAACGATTGAGTGCGCTAACACCCATTCACTGGTTGTCTTGTGTAATTCAGTCTGATTGTAGATCATGGAATAATTCAATTCTTGGGCTTCCCAGGGCCATTGGTCTCCCATTTGGGTTCCGCCACAGAAATAACAATCTGTGATCTTAAGACTAGATACTACTGCTCCGGCTAATTCTAGAAACAAATTCTGTGAAGGGTGAGGGATCTCAAACTTATTTACATGCATAGCTTCATAAAAGGTGCTATGAATATGATATTTAGATGACTTGTGGGCTTGGGTATTCAATCTAATATACACAATGGTCCCTGGATCTGTTCCTCCTCCCGCAATACGTAAACCAAACTTATATCCTTGTTTCCATGCATGGGGGTTATGTACACGCAAATGTAAGGGGTTGCAAGCATCTTTCTGACATTTATCATTTGTGGTTGGCTTGGTTAGAGTAGCCATCCGCTTATCTATCTTTTCATTAGTTATACCAGTGTTCCAGGTAGCATAGAAAACACATTCCCAATACGGGCAATAGTAGTCTGCCGCTGTAGCAGTACTATACCCTGATCCTGTTTTACCTGTACACTTCCACCAATTTGTGGCACCTTCTGGACACATATACTTATGGTCATTTCGATACGCTTTCTCCCATGTACCACAGGTGGACTGACTATCTCTATTAATAGCATTACATGCATCAAAATTCAAAACAGCAGGTTTAGTAATGTCCTTAAGTGGTGGTGTAGCAGCTAATATAGGTCCATCTGCATCCTTCCATCTTATTTCCAACGTGTAATAGGATGGATTCTGATGCGGATTATAGCATGCTTTAATTTTGCCATGAGTGCAAACATTTAGTTCAGTGGTGTTATAGATACACCGAGTTATTGTTCCCTTGCAGGTATAGTAAGAATGGTAAAGCAAAGTCTGAGTTACTTTCAGTCCAGTTCTAGTAGAGGTAATACAAGCTGTGCATGGAGGTAGAGCATAAGTCTGTTCAAAACCTCCAAAGAAGGCAACCAAGGCAAAGCAGAAGCAAAGATACATGTTGATGTTGATTGGAGTTCTTCTGAATCCTCAGCTTGCTGATCTTGATCACGACGGTCTATTATTCTTCGTCCCGTTTGCTAATGAAGCAATTTAACGGGTGCTGAGTGTTGATTGAAGATCCTCAAGGTGTCCAGCACACATTAACCAACTTAGCAATTCAGTTGGCTTGTGAAGTCTGGCTTAGTCAAGGTAGTCTCAAAGTAGTGTGTCAAATCACACACACAAATTGGGTTCGTTGAAACAAAGCTGTTGCTGCATGGAAAACAGCAATCCTCTTCGAAAGACTTGGCTACTGCAAAGCACTTGTGATGAAGTGTCTATACTGCTGGTTGCCGTCTCAGAGTAACTCGCAAGGGTACATCAGGGTGCTGCTCTGCTGTCCACCGCTCTGGTTCAGGATCGGCGGCGGGCTTGACTCTGCTGTGGTGGATCCAGGCGTCGATCTCGGCTACCTTTACTGCAGTTGGGGTAGACAGGATGACGGTGTACGGTCCCTTCCAATGGGGTTCCAACGGTATCTTCTTCCAATCTTTGATCCACACCGAAGTTCCAGGCTGGTAGGGATGCAAGGGTTCCGTCAAGTTGATAGGCAACTGGTCTTGGATCCACGTATGGAGAGTCTGCAGAACAAAACTAAGAGCTAGGAGTTCTTGTCTGGTTACTTCTGAACCAATCTGGGCTAGATTTCCTTTGACTCCCTGCACTATTGGTGGGGGTTTACCATACAAAACTTCAAAAGGGGAAAATCCTGTTGACTTTACAGGGGCTGAGCGTATTCTGAGTAAAGCTATGGGGAGCACTTGGGGCCATTTCAAGTGTGTCTCCTGACAAAGCTTAGACATTTGGGCTTTCAAAGTACGATTCATTCGCTCAACTTTCCCTGAACTCTGGGGTCTGTATGCAGTGTGGAGCTTCCACTGTATCTGCAAAGCTTTTGCTAACTGCTGAGTAACTTGAGAGACAAATGAGGGTCCATTGTCTGACCCTATTACTGCTGGGATTCCAAATCTGGGGACAATCTCTCTCATTAAGGCTTTGGTAACTTCTCGGGCTTTCTCAGTTCTGGTCGGGAATGCTTCTACCCACCCAGAGAAAGTACAAACTAATACTAGTAGGTAATGGTATCCATTAGCTTTTGGCATTTCGGTGAAATCAACTTGGAGGTTGTGCATGGGGGTCACACCTCTTGACTGAACTCGGGGTGCTGTAATAAGGCCTTGCTTGGCATTATTCTTGGCACAGATTTGACATTGTCGGGCTACTGAGGCTGATATGGTTGTCATCAGAGGAATGTAGAAATGTGGTCTGAGTGCTTTCTCCATAGCACTCTTTCCATAGTGGGTGGCTTCATGGAAAGCTTTAACAAAGGCTGGTCCTAACAATTCTGGAATTACTATTCTTCCCGGAGGTTGACTGCCTTCTTCTGGTGGCAGCTCAATCCATCCGTCTTTCAATACTCCCTCTTCTTTGTCACAATAGTAATCCAATTCTTTGGTGGTATATCGTGGGGTCCATAGATTCAAAGGTACTGGAAACAATGCTGCTTGCATTGGCATAGCTTGTGGGGCAATTTGTCCTGTCATAGCTGCTTGTCGTGCTGAGGCATCTGCGAATCTATTCCCTCGAGCAACTTCTCCTTTTCCTGCTTGATGTCCTCTACAATGCATGACAGCTACACGTGTTGGGGCCCAGACTGCATCAAGTAACATCAATATCTCGGGACCATATTTGACTGATTTTCCTCCGGATGTGATGAGTCCTCTTTCTTTGTAGAGAGCTCCATGGGCATGCAAGGTAGTGAAAGCATATTTGGAATCTGTATATACATTTAGCACAAGTTTTTCTCCTAACAACAATGCTCTGGTGAGTGCTATCAATTCGGCTTTCTGGGCTGATGTGCCTGAGGCTAGAGCTGATGATTCAACTACTTCATGTTGAGTGACGACTGCATATCCGGCACAGCGTCGTCCGTCAAGGATGAGACTGCTCCCATCAACATAATAGATCTGGTCAGGATTGTCTATGGGCACATCTGTCAAGTCAGGTCGACTAGAGAACACAGTGTCCATGACTTCGATGCAGTCATGTTCTGGGAGTTCTTCACTGATGGGTATCAAGGTAGCTGGGTTCAAGGCATGGCTCACTTCAAGTTGTATCTGTGGGTTTTCACATAACATGCTCTGGTACTTCAACATTCGGGAATTGGTGAGCCAATAATTTGCTTTCTGTTCCATAAGGGCAAGGACTGCATGTGGCACAGTGACTCGTATGTTCTGTCCTAATGTGAGTTTGTCTGCTTCACTCACTAGTAGTGCTGTAGCTGCAACTGCTCTCAAGCAGGGTGGCCATCCTTTGGCCACAGGGTCCAATTGTTTTGATAGGTAGGCTACAGGTCGCTCCCAATTTCCTAATTTCTGAGTCAACATGCCTAAGGCATTTCCCTGTGCTTCATGTACGAACAAGTGGAAAGGTTTGTGGACATCTGGTAGTCCAAGTGCTGGTGACGACATCAATTCTTCTTTTAACTTCTGGAAGGCTGTATCCTGCTCAAGTCCCCACTCCAGTGGTGACTTCTCTTCTCCTTTTGTGGCTTCATACAGTGGTTTGGCAATTTGGGCAAAGTTGGGTATCCAGATTCGGCAATATCCTGCTGCTCCCAGAAAGGCTCTGACTTGCTTTCTGGTTGTTGGAGTTGGAATTCTACATACTGCTTCTTTTCTTTCTCTGCCTAATCTTCTGCTTCCTTGGGTAATACGAAAACCCAAGTATTTCACTTCTGTTTGGCATAGTTGTGCTTTGGCTCTGGAAACTTTATATCCAGCTTCATTTAGTAACTGCAAGAGATCTTGGGTGGCTCGTATACATTCTTTTTCTGATATGGCAGCTATCAACAGATCATCCACGTACTGGAGAAGTACTCTCCTCCCCGGGGCTACTGGATAGCTTGAAAGATCTTGGTTTAGTGCAGCACTAAAGATGGTAGGTGAATTCTTGAATCCTTGAGGTAATCTTGTCCAGGTGAGTTGGCCCCCTCTTCCAGAGATGGGGTCCTGCCATTCGAATGCAAACAATATTTGGCTTACAGGGGCTAATCTTATGCAAAAGAATGCATCTTTTAAATCCAGTACAGTGAAATGGGTAGCTTCAGCGGGTATCAATCCTAGTAGAGTGTAAGGATTGGGTACAACTGGGTGTATAGTTTCAACTGCATCATTTACTCTTCTCAAATCTTGCACTGGGCGATAATCATCTGTCTCAGGCTTCTTCACTGGCAAAAGTGGGGTGTTCCATGGGGATTGACATACTTTCAGTAGGCCATACTCAAGTAATCTCTGTAGGTGGCGATGAATACCTTCAATTGCAGCTCTTGGGAGAGGGTACTGTTTGACGTGCACTGGTGTAGCGCTAGGCTTGAGGGTTACAATCACTGGAGCTATATGTTTGGCTAGGCCTGGGGGACTGCCTTCTGCCCACACTTCAAGTGGTGCATGAATGTTCTTTAAAGTTTGTTCAAAATAGGTATCTTGAATCGAGTCATCAATATAGTATCTCCACTCTTCTTCTCGGGGGACTGTCAGCAGCATTATTCCTGCTGGTTTGGCTTGAGAATTCACTGTCATTTGCATTTCTCCTTGCTCAGAGAAAGATATTTGGGCTTGAAGCTTGGCTAGCATATCTCGTCCCAGTAGGGGTACTGGACATTCGGGCATGTAAAGAAATTGATGCGTTACTTGCTGTCCTCCTAGACTGCATATTCGGTTTTGTAGAAAAGACTTTGTGGCTTTGGCACCAGTTGCTCCTATAATGGTGACTGCTTTCTTGGTGAATGGGGCTATCTTTTTGTCTATTACTGAATGTTCTGCTCCAGTATCAACCATAAAGTTCATAAATTGGTCTCCTATTTGTATTTCGACCATAGGCTCCTGGAGACCTAAAGCAAACTTGGAGCCCGGTCTGTCCTAATCCACGTCATCCTCTTCATGGGCCTGTGTGGCCAATGCTTGGATGGCTCCTCCTCCCCTCTCTCGCTGGAATTGTTCTCGATTGGCTCCTCCTCGGCCTCGGGGACGGCCTCTTCTTTCTTCTCGCCACTGATGATCGTTGTCGTCATCTTGCTGGGCGTCTTCGAGTTGCGGGCAAGTATCTCTCCAATGTCCTTCCTCTTTGCAATAGGCGCATTGGTTCACGCCTAGTCTCTGGGTCCGGCCTCCGCCTTGACCCCGCCCTCTTCCTCTGCTCCTTCGATTAGGGACACCTCCCCTTTTCTTTTCAACTATGGCCGCAGCCAAAAAATCAGCTTTCTTCTTCATCTTTCTATCACATTCTCTCTGTCTTTCAGTATCACGATTCACATACACTTTATGAGCGACTTCCAATAACTGTGTTGCATTCATGCCCGCAAACCCTTCTAATTTCTGTAATTTACGTCTAATGTCTGGTTGAGACTGGTTTACAAAAGCAGAATTCACCATGCATAAACTTCCTGGTGCCTCGGGATCATAGGGAGTATACATTCTATAAGCTTCAGTTAATCTTTCATAATAATCTGCTGGGCTCTCATCTATTCCTTGGATAACTCCTGTTACTTTGGAAAGGTTCATAGCTTTTTGGCCTCCTCTTCGCAAGCCTTGTAAAAAGCCTTGGCGAAAACGGGCTAGGGCGGTGGATCCTTCATCTGTATTTGGATCCCATTGGGGGTCTTCATTTGGGAATTCTCTCTGAGCTGCTTCTCTACGATCTATTATATTCTGCCCCTGCGCTGGAGCTGCAGGGTTTTCTGCCATCCATTCGATAGCTGCTTTTCTAATTCTCGCTCGTTCTTCTGTAGTGAATAGGGTGGTCAGGAGCTGACGGCAATCTGGCCAAGTGGGCTGGTGAGTTTCCATAATACTAGTTACTAATTCTGTCAGCTCCTGGGGCTTGCTAGTATAGGAGGCATAATGCGACCTCCAATTTAATAAATCCGTTGTAGAGAACGGGATATACACATAAGTTAGGGGTCCCGCTACCACTTCATCATTATCATTCTTTACAGGCACCCCCGGGACTTGCCTTAAGGGAAACAGTTTGGCTGTCCTCGGCGTCATTTGAGTCTGGGATCTAAGGGCTATTGTCGTTGTCTTTGCAGGAGTTGCTGTCTTTTTCTCAACTGGTTTTGCTTTGGGTTTTTCTTTCACTGGCTTGCTAGTGCTAGCGCTGGCTTTCTCAATTATTTGTACACTTTCCTCTTCTTCTTCTTCTGGGGGATCCTCACTTTCCTCTTCTTCTAGCTCCGCTTCTGGCTCACTTTTTACATCCTCCTCTCTTCTCTCCGCTAATTCCCTCTCTTCCTCTTCTCCAGGAGGAGGGAGGTCAGGGATTGGGTCTGGCCTCGGCTCCGGCGGTCTCTGGGGTGCTGGGGCAGGACGCCGCCGGGCTATTCTTACTGGACCTGGGGTTCGGGGCTGCCTGAGGACTACTTCTGGGGAATCGGGATCTGCCAAGATGGGTTTCTTCTTGGCTTTCTTATCCTGCTCTTTCATTCTAGGCTGTTCCTTTCTCTGTCTAGAATCTGTTTTAGCTAACATTATTCTGCACTGTTCCTCATAACAGCGCTGCGCCCAGGAGGGCGGATCTTCACAAATACTTAACCAGGAATCTATATAGGGGTACTGATCGGGGTGCGCTACCCGCACTCTACGATGTATTGACTGGATAATCTCTACGGTGAACGTTCCCTCTCGGGGCCAGATGGGGTCTAGATCGGGCCACTCCCTAGTACACAAAATCTGCAAACGGGCTGCTGTCATTTTAATACCATAATCTCCTGAATATCCCTCTTTAAAATGTGCGATCATACATTCTAATGGAGTGTTCCTAGTAGACTCCGCCCCTCCCATTTCGATGTGTGCGCGCAACAACAGACAGAAGGGAAAAGGTGGGCGGACCGTGGGTAAGGGGTCCTCACGGCCCTGGAAACGTATAGGGAATACAAATAACAAGACAAGACGACAATCGCTTCCCCCTTTTCGCGACCTGAACGCGGTCGCCCGGTCAGGAAATGCGCTAATCAGGGGTCAGCTTTCACTTGGTCCGTGCTGCCAGACCTCTCAATCACACTTCGTTCACACAATCATGCTAGCAACGTATTCCCAGAATGCATTCGTTTCTATCTATTCTGACTAGTCTTTTCCAAGTACAATTACAAAAAGGATGAGGGTTTCACCTAGCGAATTCCCATGCCAGGCTACTCGGCTCTTCCTTGAGAGGTGATCAAGCTCTCTTACCAATTCCCAATATCTCGAGATTACAAATTCCAAATTCCAAGTTCCAAGTTTCAATGGCAGTACTGTTCTTTCTATTTCTGTCTAGACCCAAAATCAAAACTATACTCACCGGATCCGGTCCTCAAAACTTCCCAAGCAGGCGCATGAGTTGGACCTCGGACTCCCCTCACTCGGGTTCGAGGCGTTGACTCCAGCCGGGCTCGTCACCCGCCGAGGTCCGACCAGCTCCCTCCGATACAAGGGACCGGCGGCGCCAGGGAGCGGCCCTCGTCGGAAGGGCGCGATCCCGGCAGGACCAAGCCTATAGAGGCGGAAAGTCGTGGTATATTGCCCTATATACACTTTGATTCCACAACTTCCCGGCCAATGCACCAAGGAATATGTAGCAGCAAAGCGCAGACAAACCAATGATACCAGGAGTCTGTTCAGAAGGTCCAAATCATTTATTTGTGCACAAGTCTCAAGCAAGACAATTTCAAAATGGCTGAGCAAAGTTTTCAAGCATTACAACAACTTTTATAGACTTCTGTTCCATTCTAGGTATAGAAAAACAATTCATTGGTCCCGGTACGCTCCCGTACCTCCCGTAGCCCTTCTATTGGTCCCGGTACTGATAAGTTTCTCCAATTATGTTCCTTCTGTGGGCTTCTGTAGGCATGACACCTGCCTGCCCCCCTTCTAGTCCCAATTACAATGGTCAGTTCATCAACTTGTTACTTTCACACTTTCAAGGCTATGGGACCATTTGTGCGTGCAGAAGAGCAAGGTTCTGTAACTCATCTGTCAGCACTCCTCAATATTTCTCTGCAAATGTACTCTTTCTTATCAGTAACTTTAAAACACATCTTTTCTGTATTTTTCCATTTCTTAATTCTACAATTCTGCTTATCTAAGCTAATTCAATATTTCTACTGAGTTCTTTCTTACAATAGCAGCATATTGGGGGATGTGCAATCCTATATGCCTCTCCACAGGCCTCATTTACAGGTCACGCTAGCCATGCTGGCCTGCCTATGTCAGACACCGTGGGTCACAGGCCTGCACCTGCCACAAGACGTTTTCCATCTGCGGTTTATATAATGTAGGAGGGTGAAATCATAGTATTTACTTGGACTTTAACTTGTCTAGTAGCAGCAAAGCAAAGCAGAGCACGCAAACCTGCCGCGTTTTCTTTTTCTCTTCAGTTCAAACTATTCAACACATCAAATACTAATGCCTATTATTAGTCAGAGGTGTTCCTGTTAACTAGGGTGTGACTGTTTGTTATTTTGCCTTTCAGTAAAATGTTCTTTGGGTTGGGTTTAATGCTACTTTAAGATAAGATATCATGTGGAATTGAAGCAAGCAAACTGTAGCTAATTGACATGGATTGGAATGATGAGTGGTGTAGAATGTATTTGATCAATTGCATTGCAAATGCTCACAAAAGATTTTCATTCTTTCTAGAACTTCTTTTGTTGGCCATCTGGCAGGCATTCTAGTTGGGCTGATGTACACTCAGGGGCCTCTGAAGAAGATCCTGAAAATGTTTACAGGTACAGCGTGATAGACTCTTGGGGAAGTTAAAAATCTATGGGATAAGAGGCAATGTACTTTTGTGGATTAGGAACTGGTTAAAAGATATAAAACAGAGAGTAGGGCTAAATGGCCAGTTTTCTCAATGGATAAATAGTGGAGTACCTCAGGGATCTGTGCTGGGTCCACTGTTTTTTAACATATTTATAAATGAGAATAACAAGTGAGGTGATCCAATTTGCAGATGACACCAAATTATTCAAAGTTGTTAAAACACAAGAGTATTGTAAAACATTGCAAGAGGAACTTCATAAATTGGGAGACTGGGCGTCCAAATGGCAACTGACATTTAATGTGGACAAGTGTAAAGTTATGCACTTAGGGAAGAACAACCCAAACTACAGTTACACAAATCAAGGTTTCACATTAGGAACCACTACCACCCTGGAAAAGGATTTGAGTGTCATTGTGGATAATACGCTGAAATCCTCTGCCCAGTGTGAGCAAGAAAGCTAATAGAATGCTGGGAATAATAAAGAAAGGAATAGAGAATAAAACCAAGGCTATTATAATGCCTCTTTATCGTTCCATGTTGTGACCACACCTTGAATATTGTGTGCAGTTCTGGTCCCATATCTTAAAAAGGATATAGCAGATTTAGTAAAGGTACAGACAAGAGCGACTAAAATGGTAAAGGGGATGGAAAGATATCCCTTCGAGGAAAGGCTTAAAAGGTTAGGGCTCTTAAAAGAGACAGCTAAGGGGATATATGATAGAGGTCTATAAAATAATGAATGGAGTAGAACAGGTAAATGTAGATCAGTTGTTTACCTCTTCAAAATGTAGGTAGACTAGGGGACACACAATAAAGCTACAGTGTAACCCAGTTAAGATTAATATGAGAAAATATTTTTTCACTCAACATGTAATCAAACTCTGAAATTCGTTACCGGAGGATGTAGTAAAAGCTATTAGTGTAGCTGGGTTTAAAAAGGTTTGGACGAGTTTCTTGAGGAAAAGTCCATAAACCAATATTAAGAAGGACCAAGGGAAATCCATTGCTTACCCATTGGATAAGCAGCATGGACTTTGTGTATCTTTTCAGAACCTGACAAGTACTTGTGACCTGGATTGGCCACTGTTGGAGACAGGATACTGGGCTTGATAGATTCTTGGTCTGACCCAGTATGACATTTCTTATGTTCTTATGTTCTAATGCCTTTGTCATGGCAGAGCATATTTATGGCCTGAATTTATATGATAATGTGGCAAATGAAGCAGAAAAAGATGAACCATCCCAGTTTTCCCAATTATTTCTGTCCACACCGTTAAGGATATATCTTAGTTGCCAGCCACAGAGTGTGACGGCTTGTAAGAAATCAGTCCCCATCTATACCAAGTGTTTTTGGCTTCCTTCTTAATACATCTCCTTTCTCTGGGAACAAGCAGGAAGTCAATCCTCACATATGGGTGATGTCAGTACCGATGGAGCCTGAGTGGTAACCTCTCCCCAGCTTTCAAATAAAGCCTTTGGGAGATCCACCATGCATGAGTGGTTGCCTTCCCGCCCAAAGGTGCCAGCTAGCCTCAGTCTTGTTTTTTCCAGAGATCCCATCAGACGTTCGTCTGCACCCCGGAAAAGGTTGATTTTTCTATTTTGCTCTTTTTCATTTTTTCCTTCTCTGGTATATGTACCAGTGCCTTCTCGCCTCCCAGGTCTACTGCTGTCTCGGCTCCACGTTTTTCTCGAGTCTTTTTGCCCTGCAGGGTCTTTTTGTCATTGTGCGGGAATTCCTCATGCCCTCCCTGGCCGGGATAATTGAGTTTGATCTCGCGTGCACTATCTTCCCCGCTATGTTCTCGGCCAGTGGTTCAAGCAGTGCAACCACTGCAGGCACACCAAGTCCCGTACGGACCTGCATGACTGCTGTCTTTGTTGCCTCGGTGCTGGCCACAGTGACTCCTCCTGTAAGCTCTGTCAGCAGATGACGAGCAAAGGATGGAAGAACCGTGCAACGCAGCGAGAGTCCATATTAAGGAAGATCTCCGTCTCAGCCCCAGTGTCTCTTGCAGAGCTGGCGCCCGTGGGGGCCTCGTTCTTACGTGATGGCCTCAGCCTTGAATGACTGCTGTGCCTGTTCTGGGCCCGGAGGTCGCGGGGTGTCAGACAGGGGACCCTCTTCTGAGGGCGATCCCCCAAAGAGTTGGGCGTCATTGGTGGCATCATTGGGAGATGATGCCGGAGCTGTGGATAAGTCCCATGGTCACCGGCATCGGAGCCCCTGGCCCAATGTCGAGGGCGATGGCTGGGAGCAGCCTACCAAGCTGCCTTGGTAGGAGAAAATGCCATCCATGTCGGGAGATGGACTCCAGTGTCCTGAACCCATCCTTGTCGAGAACACTCTTTCCATGGAACCGGTGTCGAGCCCAAAGCCTTCAGTGCCCATGCTGGTAGCTCTGAAGCTTCCTGGCCTTGAGGTCAGAATTGGCGGCCTTCGAGCACAGCATCGCTACCTTCTTGGCCCAGCAGGGTGGACCAGTGCTCAGTTCCTCTGGGTGATCGGTCCCGAACCAGCCCCTCCACTGCGAGGGCATCCCTAGAGGTCGTGGAACCGATCCTCGAATGCCAACGGCCTCGAGGCGATTCCAGACTCTGTTCTCAGTCACATTCAAGGTGAAGGACTTTCCTGTCCAGCGCCTCTGGTTCTGTCCCCAGGGGCTCCGAGGTCTCCTCCGACTCTGAGTCAGACTAGGAGACCAATGACAAATCCTCCGATACCCGCCTCCATTGGGATGTCCCTTCAGACCCTTCCCCCTTAGGCGCAGGTCCCCTTTTGAGGACCTCTCCTTTCTGGAGTTTGTCCGGGAGATGGCGATGGCCTTGGCCTTCACCACGGAGTCTGAGGAGCCTCGGGTGAAGGACTTTGAGATCCTCCAGTACGAGGCCCCTCCAAAGGAGGCACTCACGTTGTCACTTCCCCCCATCCTGTAATGGCTTCTCTTCTGTATGTGGGAGACCCCGGCCTCAGTGCTGATTGTGAGAAGGTGGCTTGATGCCATGTACCGAGTCTGCCAGAGCCCCGGGTTCCAAAAAGCACAGCTGCCCTATAATTCCATGGTGGTGGAGTTGGCCATGCATAGGATTAAAAGCCAAAAGGTGCACTCCTCAATGCCACCCAGCAGGCAGGCCCACTCCATGGACGCCTTGGGTAGAAACTGCTACCAGGGCTCAATGCTCATCGGCCAGATCCAGGCCTGCCAGTTCTATATGGGCATGTACTTGTGAGACATGGCGAGGGAGCTCGCTGGGTTCTCAGATGGGCTGGCAGAGGAGCCTCTTCAGTGGTTTCGGAACCTGACCTTGATGGTAAAAGAATGATCCAAATTCATCATTTGTGCGGCCTATGACAGCTTACAGTTGGTGGCCAGAATAGCTGCGGTGGGCATTAGTGTCCGCTGCCAGGCCTGGCTACAGTCCTCCAACTTGGAGCAATGGGTATAGGCCAAGCTAGTCGATGTCCCATGCCAGGGGAGAATCTCTTCAGCAAGTCCACTTCTGATAAGGTCGCCAAGATGGAGTCTGAGTTCCTGACCCAGGACCAGTCTCTCCAAGATAACCGCTGACCCTTCCTGATGGAAGGCTTATGGAAACTAACCCCAGTACTCAGCCTTTCTCCGGGAACAAGCAGGAAGTCGGTCCTCACATATGGATGCCATCTTGCCCAGTCTCCTTTTTTCCACAGAGCCCACCGGACGTGTGTCTGATTCCCCTGGAAAAAGTAGTATTTTCTTACTTAATATTTTTCTTTCTCTGGTTGCAACCGGTTCCTTTCCCGCCTCTGAGTTCGCTTGCCTCGGCATTGCGTCTCGGAACCGTGTTTTCCTGCTTTTTCCCCAGCATGTTTCGTGCCCTTTTTCACTGGCAGTACCCCTCGGGTCTTCGACCTTGCTGTGGGGCCCTTTCTCTCCCCATGGCTTCTGACCTAAAAAGTGTGATCGATGCTCGCATATTATGTCCCTCACTGACACATACAACTGCTGCCTCTACTGTCTTGAGCCGGACCATAACCCTTTGGACTGCGGGCTCTGTAACAGGATGTCTGCCAAGGCTATCAAGAGCCATCAGCAGCAGCAGGACAAGATCTTCCATAGTTCGGTCTCTGCCCCGGAGTCTTCGGTAGCATCATGCTCCAAGGCCTCTGGGACCCGGAATCGCATAATGATCCTGCAGCTGCCTTTTGGGGCCGAGGGTCTCCAAGCAGGTCTCCCCAGAGGGGGAGCAGAAGAAGAAGAGGAAATCCTCGAAGCCCACCTCTCTGGACAAGTCGGGGAAGGCCGGGTAAGTCCCAAGCCAGGTCCCGCAGTCCACATCATGGGTCTGAGGGGTCGGAGCGGAGGCGTCCTTACCAGGTTCCCTGGAAGGAATCGTTAACCTCCGGCGATTGGCCTCAGACCCCTGAGGCCATCCTCGTCGAGGATGCCCTTTCTTCAGAGCCGGTGTCAGGCTTGGTATCTCCAATACCTACGCTGAAGGCTATGGAGTCATCTGTACTGGAGACCAGAATGTGGCCTTGGAGTACAGTCTGACTGCCCTCATCCGCCCAGACCACCGGGCCCTCGACATCGAGGACTTCCCTGGACATTGAGCCAATTCTCGAGAGCATGCAGCCTTAAATAGATCCTCGGCATTGGCCTCGATCATGGAGGTCATCCCTGGCCAGTGCTTGCGGCTCCAGCCACACAATCTCCGAGGGATGGGGGCTTCAGGACGCAGAGCTGCCCCGCGACCCGATCTGTCCTCGGCTCCTCCACCGACTATACGAACAGGAAGACCGAGGATGAGAAGTCCCCAGAAACTCACCCCACCGTGATATGCCCTTGGACCTTCTCCCTCTGAGACTCGATGCCAGTCCCCACCCGAGGACATGGCTTTCCTCAATTTCGTGCGGGACATGTTCAAGGTGTTGGCGTTTGCCACCCAGTTGGAGGAGGATCCTCGTACGGAGGAGCTTGAAATCCTCCAGCATGAGGCCCCGCCAAGGGAGGCCCTGACAGTGCCTATTCTTCCCATCCTGGAACAGTTGCTCCTTCGTATGTGGGAAACACCAGCATCAGTGCCCATTGTGAGCCAACGGCTCGACTTGATGTATTGAGTCCGCTGGAGCCTGGGCTTCCAGAAAGCACAGCTGCCACTTAACTCCATGGTGGTGGAGTCGGCCATGCGTCAGGTCAAAAGCTAGAAGATGCACTCCTCGGTGCTCCCGGGTAGGGAGGCCTACACTCTGAGTGCCCTCGGCAGAAAGTGCTACCAGGGCTCGATGCTCATCAGTTGGATCCAGGCATACCAGCTGTACATGGGCATATATCTGAGAGACCTGGTGAAGGAGCTCGCCAGGTTCTTGGCTGGTCTCTCCGAAGAGCCCCTCCAGCAGTTCTGGAACCTGGTCAAGAGAGTGTTCCAGGTTTATTACTTGGGCAGTCTACGATGGCTTCGAGTCGGCGGCTAGAGTGGCTGCAGAGGGCATCGGTGCCTGACACCAAGCCTGACTACAGTCATCTGACCTGGAGCAATGGGTTCAGGACAAATTGGTTGATGTCGCTTTCCAGGGGGAATACCTCTTTGGCAAAACCATGACCGAAAAGGCTGCCGAGTTGGAGACCGAGTTCCTGATGAGGGTCGGGCTCTCCAAGAAGACTTCTACCCTTCCCCGATAAAAAGCCCTCTTACTCGAGGAAGGGAAGAGCTTATGGAAACTACCTGCAATATCAGGCCTCTCCCAGCTCCCCAGCAGGGTCAGCCGGCCAAAAAACACAGGCAGGGTCCTCATAAGCAGAAAAGTCTCCCAAACGCCAGGCACCTGCTCCGGCACAGTCTGGTGGGGGGTTTTGACTCCTTGTGCATAGCCTCTCCACCCTCAGGAGGTCAGCAGCCCCACCGGTGGCCAGCCATCACCACTGACACCTGGGCTCTCCAAGTAGGCAAGAAGGGCTACCTCTTCCACCTGGCTCAGATGCCTCCCACATTTTTTCCGGGAGAGCCCTCCAGGTATCCCCTCCACTAGACCCTGCTCTTGCAGGAACTTGTGGATCTTCTCGAGGACAGGGCAGTGGAACCAGTGCCCCAGCATCTCAGGGGCAAGGAGTTCTACTCCCGGTATTTCCTTGTACCAAAAAGAACTGGGGGCCTGAGGCCCATCCTAGACCTGCGGGACCTAAACAGGTTTCTGGTAGGGGGGAAGTTCAAGATGCTCTTCCTTGAAACATTGCTGCCACACCTCCAGCAGGGAGACTGGCTATGCTCCTTGGATCTAAAGGATGCCTATACCCACATCCTCATTCATCCCAGCCACAGGCAGTATCTCAGATTCGTGGTCAGAGGTAGCCATTACCAGTACAGGGTACTGCCCTTTGGCCTGGCCTCCGCATCCAGAGTCTTTACCAAATGCCTGGCTGCAGTTGCAGCCTACCTCCGCCTCCAAGGGGTCTTCGTCTTCCCCTACCTGGACGACTGGCTCGTAAAGGGGAACACAGCAGATGAAATGCAGCAGGCCACAGTCTGCACCATCAATATCCTGCAACATCTGTGATTCGTGTTAAACCACCCTAAGTCCCATCTCACCCCGACACAATGTCTGGAATTCATAGGGGCACAGCTGGACACCCTTCAGACCAGGGCATTTTCTTCCTCTGGACAGGGCAAACCACCTCATGGCATTGGCCACAGAAGTGCGGCACCAACACTCGGTGTCTGCTTGCCTTCTGCTGCGCCTCCTCATCCATATAGCATCCACATTCCACGTGACACCGGACGCTTGCCTTCACATGAGGATGGTCCAGTGGTGCCTATGCTCCCAATGGACACAGGCCACGGGTCAGCTATGGAACAGGGTGCTTGTGACCCGCTGGCTGGCGGAGTCCCTCGGCTGGTGGCAAGCCACACAGCACCTACAGGCGGGAATGTCTTTCTAGTTCCCCACCCCCCAGCAAGTCCTCATCACGGATGCCTCCTTGCTGGGCTGGAAAGCTCATTGTGAGGACCTCTGCATTCAGGGCAGTTGGCCAGAGTGGAAAGCCCGCAGCAGATCAATCTCCTAGAGCTCAGGGCCATATTCCTAGCCCTCAGGGCCTTCTGCCACCGACTGCAGCACCAATCAGTACTGATCCAGATGGACAACCAAGTCGCAATGTTCTATGTCAACAAACAGGAAGGGCACGGGGTCCTATACCCTCTTCCAAGAGGCGGTAGCTCTCAGGTCATACACGAACTGTTAGGGGATGCTCCTCTTGGTGGTATACCTGCCAGGACAGGACAATGCCCTGGCGAACAAGCTGAGCAGGGTTCTTCAGCCACAAGAGTGGCAGCAGGACCCCAATGTAGCACATCGCCTCTTCCGGTTCTGGGGGATTCCATTGGTGGATCTCTTTGCCAGCCCAGCCAACACTCAGGTTCCTAGATTCTGCTCTTGGTAGCCTTTCTCATTCCATGGTCGGAGGGCCTCTTATGCACATTCTTACCCACGCCGTTGATTGCCAAGACCCTTTTCAAGGTTTTGCACAACAAGGCGTCACTGATACTCATTGCCCCCAGGTGGCCCAGGCAACTGTGGTTCCCACTACTACTCCAGTTGTCTACGGAGCCCCCGGTCCCTCTGGGGAACACCCCGGGGTTACTGTCTCAGAAGGAGAGCTCCTTCCTGCACCCAACCTGGGGTCTTTGACTCTTAACAGCATGTCTGCTGAGAGAGTAGTCTTGCCCCCTTCAGCCTCTCAGGGGAGGTGGAGGAGGTCCTCCTGGCTTCCCATAAGGCCTATACAAGGTGAGCCAACACCTTCAAATGGGGCAGATTCTCGGTATGGTGTGTAAAGTGACGACTCGATGCAGATGGTACTGCAGTACTTGCTTCTCCTCTCGCAAGCCGGACTGAAGTCCAGCTCTCTCAGGGTATACCTGCGTGCCCTCTCGGCAAGCCACCAATCCATCGAGGGAAAGCCCCTCTGTGCATCCTCTTTTAACCCACTTCCTGCGGGGTCTTCTGTTGCCCAAGACCCCATCTGCCCACCCCTGGTGTAGTGGAACCTCAATGTGGTGCTATTGCGGCTCACTTGGATGACGTTAGAGCCCTTGGCTACTTGCCATCTACGGTACTTCTTCTGGAAGGTCATCTACCTTTTGGCACTCACATCCACTCGCAGGTTCAGCGAGCTGCAGGCCCTGGTAGCGGAGCCGTCCTACACCGGGTTCTATAAGAACAGGATCATGCTATGCACGCACCCCAAGTTCCTTCTGAGGGTGGTATCCTTGTTCCACCTAAACCAGGAGGTGGTGCTCCCCACCTTCTTCCGATGGCCTCATGCCAACAGGGCAGAGGCCATCCTTCATTCTTTGGACTGTAAGAGTGCCCTGTCCTTCTACCTGCAGCATACACATGGCAACCGCAAAGCCTCCCAGTTTTTCGTCTCCTATGACCCCAGTCAACTGGGGGAGGCATTGACCAAGCTGACCCTATCCACCTTGGTGGCTGACTGCATTGCCCTTGCCTTTGAGCAAGCTGGGCTCCTGCTGGAGCGCCGGGTCATGGCACACAGCATCAGGGCCATGGCAACATCGGTGGCAAACTTGTGCTCCATCCCTATGACAGACAACTGCCGAGCCGCCACCTGGTCTTTGGTCCATACCTTTGCAGCTCACTATTGCCTGGAGAGGGAGCCACGACAGGCCAGGCTGTACTTCGTAATCTCTTTGGGGTTTAAGCACCTCCTACCCTCTGACCCTTTTGTGTTCAGGCTACCGGAGTGATGGTTCTTGCTGGTCACCCAGGTTGCTGGAGAATTATTATTATTATTAAAGACTTATAAAGCACCGCAACATACGAAGCGCTGTACAAATCTGTTGACTTGGGATCTTATTGCTGCTGCTCACGGCTCACCTTTCGGTCACCCATGGCGTTTTACAGGTTTTTTTCGGTAGCATGTAGCTAGGGAGTCCCATATGTGAGGACTGACTTCCTGCTTGTTCCCAGAGAAAGCATAGTTACTCACCTGTAATAGGTGTTCTCTGGGGACAGCAAGAATCAATCTTCAGAACTCTCCCTCCTCCCAGTGGAGTTGCTTTTCTTTTATTGCCGTCTTGAGCTATGTCATCATACTAAGGCAAGATAGCACCCTTGGGCGAGAAGGGGACCACGCATGTGTGGTTGCATCTCCCAAAGGCTTTCTTTGAAAGCTGGGGAGATGCCGCCACATGGGTTCATTCCATTGTCACCCATATGTGAGCACTGATTCCTGCTGTCCCTGGAGAACACACCTGTTACAGGTGAGTAACTATGTTTCCCAGCTCCCCAACAGGGTCAGCAGGCCAAGAGACAGCGTAATGGCCCATATAAGCCTAAGGCCTCCAAGCTCCAGGCAGCACCCCAGCCAAAACTCGGGGGAGACGGCTTTTGACTCCTTGGGCATAGCCTCTCCTCCCCTGGGAGGTCTAGTCCCGCAGCACACAGGGGGGGCATCTGGTATACTTTACCAGCCGGTGGCCAAGCATCACCACCAACACCTGGGTCATCCAGGAAGTGGGGGAGGGTTACCTCCAATTCGACCAGACGCCACACTGCTGTTTCCAGAGGAACTCCCAATGACTCCCCTTCATAGAAACTTGCTGCAGCGAGAGCTCGTCGGGCTTCTGGCCGACACGGCAGTGGACCTGGTCCCACCCCATCTCAGGGACAAGGGGTTTTACTCCCGGTACTGCTTGGTTCCCAAGAGGACCAGCGGCTTTCACCCTATTCTCATCTTCAAGATCTCAACAAATTCCTGGTGAAGGAGACGTTCATGATGCTCTCCATTGCAACATTGCTGCTTTACCTCCGCCAGGAAGATTGACTGTGCTCTTAGATCTCAAAGACACGTACATGCACATCCCCATCCCTCTGCGACACCGGCAGTACCTCCGGTTTGTCATCAGAGAAAGCCACTACCAATACAGGATTCTGCCTTTCATCCTGGCCTCGGCCCCAAGGGTACTCACCAAGTGCCTAGTGGTGGTTGCCGCCCACCAGCGGCTGCAGGGGATGTTCGTTTTTCCCTACCTAGATGACTGGCTGGTCAGGGGAGGCACAGCTGTCAAAGTGCAGTGGGCAGCATGCCACACCATCCTCACTCTGGAGCACCTGGGGTTTATCATCAACTACCCCAAGTCCAACCAGCAAAGGACCCAAAACCTGGAGTTCATGGGGCATTGCTAGACATGGTCCAGGCCCGAGCCCTCCTTCCCCTCGACAGGGCCTAATGCCTAGCAGCCCTCACAAGGGAGGTTCAGGGCCTAACCTTGGCCTCCGCCCGGCTCATGCTGCACCTCCTGGGGCACATGGCCTTGACCATGCACGTCACTGCCGACATCCATCTCCACATGCGGCCAGCACAGAGGGATCCCCTCCTCCCAGTGGTCCCAGACGACGGGGTGCCTGCAGGACAGGGTGGCCCCTCACCCGTCACCTTACTGAATCCCTTGACTGGTGGCAGCAGCCACCGAATCTGCGGGCAGGGATGCCTTTTCATGTCCTGACTCCTCACCACGGACGCCTCCAAGTTGGATTGGGGAGTCCATTGCAGCGACCTCCACACTCAGGGCCTATGGTCAGCGTCAAAGTGCCTCCAACAGATCAACATCCTGGAGCTCTGAATGATCATTTGCGCTCTCTGGGCTTTTCAGCACCACCTGCAGAACAAAGCCATCCTAATCCAGATGGACAATCAGGTGTCGATGTTCTACATTAACAAGCAGGGGAGCATGGGATCATCCCTCCTGTGCTCGGAGGCGGTCCGTGTCTGCACGTTTGCCAGCAAGAGCGGGATGCTCCTCAGCGTAATATACCTTCCCGGGCAGCACAGTGTTCTGGCAGACTGCCTGAGCTAGGTTCTCCAGCCCCACAAGTAGCAATTCGATCTACTGGTGGCCAACTGACTGTTCCGCTGTTGGGGCCTTCCTGTACTGGATCTCTTTGCCAGCCTTGCCAATGCTCAGCTGACACACTTCTGCTGTAGAATGCTGCACACCTCCCAGGTGGTTACCGATGCATTTCTCATTCCGTGAATGGAAGGATTCCTTTATGCCTTCCCTCCCACACCACTCATCACCAAGACCCTCTTCAAGGTTCAGCTCGACCGGGCCACCCTGATTCTCATAGCACCCCAGTGGCTCCGGCAGCCCTGGTTCCCGCTGCTCCTCAGCCTGTCTCAGGCACCCCCAATCCCCCTGGGGAATGCCCCGGACCTGCTTCCGCAGGAGGCAGCTCTCTCCTGCACCCCAGCCTGGGGTCCCTGGCCCTGATAGCCTGGCTGCTGAAAGGGTATCCCTGGCCCAATTCAACTTGTCCAGAGAGGTGGAGGAGGTCCTGCTGGCTTCATGCGAGGATTCCACCTAGTGAGCGCCTTCAAGTGGCGTCACTTCTCGGTTTGGCGTGTGGAAAGGGGTGCAAACCCTTTCTGCTTTCCAGCTGGTGCTGCAGTATCTGTTGCCCCTGTCTAATGCTGGTTTGAAATCTAACTCCATCAGAGTTCATCTCTGTGCACTCTCAGCGCATCACTTCTTCATCGAGGGGAAGCTCTTCTCTGCCCAGCCTCTTGTGACTCACTTCCAGAGGAGCCTCCTGCTCTCTTGACCATCCATTCATCCGCCAGTGACAGTGTGGGATCTCAATATTGTCCTCTCAAAGCTCATCACTCCACCCTTTGAGCCACTTGCTTCCTGACACCTCAAGTATCTGTCCTGGAAAGTGGTCTTCCTCGTGATGCTCATGTCTGCCCACAGGATCAGTGAACTCCAGGCACTGGTGGCTCATGCTCCCTATACCAAGTTTCACAGGTACAGGTTGGTGCTTTGGATGCATCCTAAGTTTCTCCTGAAGGTGGTCTCTCCATTCCTCCTCAACCAGGAGGTGGTTCTTCCCACCTTTTTCCTGTGTCCTCATGCCAGAAGGGCAGAGGCAGTGGTGGGGTTCAGGCGAACCAGTTCCTGCTGCGGCCCACGTTCCCTGAATTGGGCTGAAAATGGCATTGCAATGCCGGCACTGCGGTATCGGGAAGTATCCACTATCTTTTCTCCCTTCATTCTACCACCATTGCTGCTACCTCCCAACCTACCTCTGCAGGAGGAAAAAAAATGGGTTCAGGGGGGTGGGAGCAGTAGCACGGCACTGGTATAGCACAGATAGAACCAAGTAAGCCTTTTAAAGACATGCAGCGACTTTTGAGTATTTGTGTGCATGCATGTGCACGCCAAGGCCTGCTGTGTCCTGCCCACTCCAACATGGGAGCGGGATGTAGAAGGCTATGACCATTTCTCACATGCATGTGCACAGATGCTCACTTGCCTGCCACTGACCATGGCTTTAATGGCCTTCCTCAGTGCTGTGCAGCAGCTCCCCTCCCCTCCTTTCCAAAGTTACTACCCTAGGCAGACACCTAGTCTGCCTAGTGGTAGGGCCAGCCCTGTTTAGCTCTTATATATTGTATGATAATGGAACAATTACAGGCATGGCACTAGCAACAGCATGGACTATACAAGATGGTCTAAATTTTCAGAAAGCTTAGTTGGGACATGAGCACATAAAATAGGGAGTTATGCATGTAGACTGGCTGAATGCGCTTAAGTGAATTTTCAGCTGCCTGAGTATATGTGTAACTTCATCACATAGGAACATAATAGATGAAACAGACAAAGACCAAAATGGTCCATTTAATCTGCTCAAGTAAGGTGGTTAGGTTGTAACTGCAGAGTGGAGGAGGAGCCTAATGGTTTAAGCAGCAGAGTGAGAACCAGGGAAGTTATGGTTCAAATCCCTCTGCTTTTCCTTGTGATCTCACTCAAGTCACTTAACCCTCTATTGCCTAAGGTACAAACCCTGTGTTAGATCTTCGTGCTTCAAGCTCTAGCACGGGGTTTCGTAACACAATTTTAATACTGACTTTTTGCGCAGATATTCTGTAAGCAAACAGCATGAAAATTAATAGTGCACAAAAAGTCAGTGCTAAACCAAGAGAGTAAGCCAAACACATGCTCACAGAATACTGCATTAGCAGCCCCTGTATGTTGCGCAGGTTTTAGGAATATTCTCCCAAGAAACAAACTTCATCTCAGATGACCCTAACACTTCACCTCAGATGATCTATGCACCTGAGAAGACCCATCAGCAAAGTATCAGGAGGACTTATTCCCCCCACCAACCTCCCTGACCAGAAACAAAACCATTGATTGCCCTGTGGGCCCCAATTCCTCCTTCCCTCCCACCTCACAAAAATAATTGGTGGCCCATGGGCCCCTAAATCCTCCCCCTCAGTCTTTCCAAAATGTCACTGGTGGCTCTGTGGGGCTCCATTAACCCTACCTACCCCCATATCCCCTACCTATCCCACAGTACCTTTACTAGAACAGGAGGCAGGAGTGATGCTCACATGCTCCTGCCTCCCCGCAGACATTTTTCAAAATGGTGGCGCCTGACCTTGTGCAGTTCATCCTAGGGATGCACTGCCTGGAGAGGAGTTCTCAGCAAACTCCATGCTGTGCACCCCAGGATGCACCTCCAGAACCGAGGGGTTCAGTGTGAAATAAGGAATCTTTTTCCTTATTTAGCAGACTGAGCCCCCCTCCGGATGGTGCATTCTTGTAAAATGGCAGCCGCCCGTTCTACTAAAGGTACTGTGGGGGAGGGGAGGTATAGGTGTGGGTGAATAGGCTTATTGGAGGCCCACGGAACCATCAATGATGTTTTGGAGAGGTTGGTAGGTCTTTAAGGCTCACTGGCCACCAATGTTTTTTATGAGTTGGGAGGGAAGGGGGGTATAGGACCTAGGGGGCCACCAATGGTTTTGTTTCTGGTTAGGGGGTCAGTATTCAGGGGAGCACCGGACCACCCCAATGCTGTGCCAGTAGCATCAGTGGTCTTCTCTAGTGCCTGGATCATCTGAGGTGATCAGATGATCCTTTTTGCTCCTAGCTGGATCTTTATGACAGAACGAAGTTGGCATAATGATACAGCATTAAAAGTAAAGTAAACTGTTCTAAATTTCAGCACAGTTTTTACATCAAAGGCAATTACTTACGGACAGGAAAATTCCAGAAAAGTGTGCTAGAGCAAGCGCCGGGTTTCTGCATCAGCCAATACATGGTAAGCTATCCAAGGGATAGGAAAAATGTCCCCTATGCCTGAATGTAGCTCACCTTGAGCTACTCCTGAAAAAGGCATGAGCAAAATCCCTTCCCTTCCTTCCCTCTGTGCTGATAATCCCCTCAGCCCTTCCAATGCCTTTGTTTAGGATTGTAACTGCTATCCCGTGCAGGTTGCCCCATCTCTTCTTTGAAATGCAGAAACGTTATTTCACTTCTTTGGGTGCCCAGTGCTTGGTTTCCATCCTCTTGCCACTAAGGGAACCTCTTTGCATATCTCACACCTTTTTGAACTGTATCGTCAATTTTGTCTCTCAACACCTCCTTCATGCATAAATGTCACGGCATTAAAAAGGCATTGCAGGGCTTGTTTCAGGATTGTATCTTGAAGCTACATGCATTATGGATAGATTTTTCTTTGAAAAGGACACAATACAGCATCATTTGATTTTGTGTTTTTGAAATGAAGAAAAATAAAAATGTGCTAACAGCTGATTTAATGTATACCATATCATGTATACCATATCAATACCATATCGGATTGGCTACAAGCACAAAACCTCCGCATCCAGCACAAGAAAACGGAGGTATTGTTCATCGCTAGAGACCCAGACTTCACCCCACCGACACATATAAAGGTAAAGGAAGCGGAATTACAAACCAAAGAAACAATAAAATACCTGGGGATCACTTTAGACCAACATCTGGACATGAAAAGTCATATAAGCAACATTGTCAAAGCGATCTATTTTAAAATCCGTTCACTCAGACATCTGCGCTCCCTACTGGAGCCAGATGATTTCCGGACCATATACCAAGCACTGATCCTGCCGCATTTTGACTTTGCCAATTCCATCCTACAAGGTCTCCCGCAATCCACACTAAACCCGCTACAACTGGCCATGAATGCTGCAGCAAGGATTCTTCATGGAGCCTCCAGAAGAGACCACGTGACTCCGATATTAAAACAGCTTCATTGGTTACCTATACACGGAAGGATTATTTTCAAAACATTAATCCTCTCTTTCAAGGCAATCAAGCGCCTTTCCTCCACAGCACTTACGGATCTCATCCATACAGTGCCCCACAACAGAGCTAGGAGGTCAACAGCCCTAAATTTATTAGCAACCCCGAAGACCTTGACAAAATGCAATAATACAACAGCAAATAGGGCTTTCAGCCTTTACGTCCCCAAATGTTGGAATGCACTCCCACCAGACATTCGAGCCATAGCAGACCTGACCCAATTCAGGAAGGCAATCAAACATCACCTCTTCCTCCAATACTACCCAACCAGCGATGAATTTAGTTAGCACCACCTAAGAAATCACCGCCCTTTTGCAGCACATACTCACAAGGTCTCAAGTATTCAAACGGATTCATCATTTATTGAGCAATTCAACTATGTTATAGGAATTTTACCTCATGTATATAGCATATTTCATGTAAATAGTTCATGTATATAGTTCAGCCCCTGTTATCCAAGTTTATATTCCTGTTCGATGTAAAACCAAACAGAATGTGTGTATTGGTCACTTTGTTGTACTGTAAACCGCGCTGATGCCGAATAGTGCGGTATATAAGCAAATGTAATAAATAAATAAATAATAAAATAAATAAATAAATAAGAGGGAGCCAATAAATAAGGTAAATTATTAAGTATAGCATCAAAACAATATTTATTGACTCCTTATACATTTTGCCCATCTGTGTCTTTAAAACAGATGTGATACTAACCCATCGAGGTCCCTAAGCATGGTGGGTGAAAGAAATGTAGATTGCTGGGGAAAATAATAAAAAGTGAATCTAGGAGCCCCAGTTATTGCTTAAGCTGTTCAAGCCTAACACTGGCTCTGCTTTGATGTCATCCATATGCTGAAGTGGGAGGACAGTGGAAACTGTTGCTTTCTAGAATGACCCAAAGGCATGCTGTCTTCCAGTGCCCAATAGCAAAGAAAAAATGTGACTTTGGAGAGAACTACGAGAAAATAGCACAGCTTGTAAAAAAGAATGCAGGAGTGTTCAATGCTGTGAAATTCAGTCCTGTCCTCTTATAGTATCCTAGGTGTGATCCAGGAAGGCATTAGGGCTCTGTAAGCCGAGTTTTCAGCACCTAGCAGCCTTAGCCTTAAACTAAGCAGTGTTTGACAAGTGTGTTGATGTGCTGATGTGCAGCTGTGTTTTTACGTGCAGCATATGCCAGTTAGCAGAGTTTATAATGTTTATATTTTTTATTGCTTGCCAGTCTAAAAAATTTAATATCCAGGCACCTTGTGTTACTAGCAAGAATGTTTCATTATTAGCTCTCACCACAGGACTTCCACATGCATAAGGTTGTATATCCCTTACTGTCTGTATTTGACTTTTCCGCATGATTAGGCCTCTTGCTGGCATGCTCTCGGGTCCCCATGCAAGTTTCCAAGTTATTTCACAGTATGCACCTAGGAATCAGGTACTTCACTGTTTTAATATCGTCACGTTTTAGATTTTGTCTTATGAAAAATGAAAGGCACTGAAGATAAAAGTTGATCTAATTTTACAGATTACTTGCTTTTGTGAAAAACTAGTGCAGACTGAGCATACACTCCAAATTTGAAGTACCATTTATTTGAATTGACCTGAAGGTAGTACACTTGTGTTGACAGGAAACATAAGTCTACAGTTACACAGTTAGCCATTGGAATTATTTTGTAAGCTGTTTTTTTGCTTCTTTTTTGTTAGATTCCTTATCTTTTTATTCTCCAAGGCACACGGTCTTCAACAATTCAGGTAAATAGTACTCTCCTAGTTCATATTTAGGTCATAGTTTTAGATAAATTATTCCTTATCAATGCTTGCCAAATAGACATGCTGACATGACCGTTAAAAATAATTTCTTGGATTATGCCACTGAGGAAGTAGTAAATGAATTACCATCTCTGGTCCTAAATGTAGGGTTTTTGTCAAATCTAGCCTTAATTATTTTATTTAATTGCAAACAAGATGATTATTATTAGACTGAGAGTAATTAGCTTTATAGCACTGTTTTGTGGTGCGCATATTATCCCACTATGGAAGACTTGCTATTATATAGACAAACATTGTAAGAGCATTGCTTTTTGTAATTATTTGGTAGCTGCTGGTAAAAAGCTGTAAGGCCATAAAGAGAGTTGCTTGAGATCACGAAGAACATATGATGAACCATAAACCATCACGTCGGGATTAAAATGATATGAAACAACCTGGGAAATGTTAATATTTCTCATATCGTTTCAAACGAGTGACATTCCTAGTATGTTCTATCTTGTATTTTGTTACATAAGCTATTTCTGCATATTAAAGAGGGCAATTTTATAAGGAGCTTCCTAAAGTTGCATGCCATCGACACACATAAATCATAGTACTTTAGTAATCTGCACATATAAATGGACTTTTATGCACGTAATTTAGCCGGTTGCTGTTCTAGAAGTATAAGTATAGGGCCAAAGGTTTGTCCTTTCACTCAGGGTGTGAGCATGGGCAGAGCAGAAAAATATGCACATAAATTATAAAATACTAGAATTTACATGCTTTCTTAAAAACTCTAGGCATGAGCATTTACACCAGCCATACAGTGTAAGTGATCCCACCTAGATTTAATGTGCATTTTTGACCACTTTGCCCGTATTTTATAAAGTCAAGTGGACAGAATAACACACGTTAACTACTCTCTACATGAGGTCTTATGCATGGAAATAGGTGTGTGCACAAAAGGTTATGAAAATATCGCTTATAAACCTGTGGCTTTACCCAAATTGAGCAGAAGCTTTCCTGGGGCCAGAGCTGAGAGCAGTTTGTATTTGTGTTTATGTGCATAATTTAACACAAAAACATTATGCATGATAAAGAGCAAAAGTAAATATGAGCACATAAATTCCTTGGGGTTATTTTGAAAATGGAAGTATGTGGTATGTTCATTTTGAAAATTCTTCTTCTACGTACACAGGAAAAAGAACATGTGCACTATTTTCACATGTACACAGCTATAGAATTACCTCTACAGCCATTGCATTTGAGTTTCCAAATTAAGAGCAAAACTAAATTAAAATGTAACTCGTGAAAACCCATAAATGGTGCTAATAAATTTTCAGTTGACTTTGAAAAATGAACACAGTTATGATATTTTCCTGCAAGAAAAATATTATTGTTTTAATCAATGATTCTCAAACCTGTCCTGGGGGACCACCAGTCTATTGGGTTTTCAGGATATCCACAATGAATATGCATGAGAGAGATACCTTCTACCTCCATTATATGCAAATCTCTCTCATGCATATTCATTGTGGATATCCTGAAAAGCAATTGGCTGGTGGTTCCCAAAGATAGGTTTGAGAACCACTGGTGTATATGTTTGTTTATGGAATTTCTTGATATACCGCCCAGGCTGAAGGGCATTATATATCAGATGTAAAATTCTGTGTGAATACTAGCTGCATGATCAATTTGAAAATAATTTTCATGCTTGCAAGTTTAGTCCAGCAAACTGGGTACATTACTTTTTCATTTATGACTTGTCTGCAGTGTAACCATGTTTTCTTGTGATCTTGGTTAACTGCATCTGCATTACCACCCTAATACTGGAAAAAGACCCGTATAAGCAGGATGTGGTATGTGTGTTGTGGCATGGTATATTTCTTGACTGTCAGAATACGTGTGATCACATGGATGTTGAGGCTCATTGTTGTAGGCAAGATTCTTTTTCTATTGTTGCTTAAACAAAAACTAAAGAGTTCTGTTCATTTAGGGGTAATTTTATAAAGGCTTTGTCCCACATATATGATAATTTTTTTTTAAGTGCCATTAAAAGTCAGTGCTGACTCCTGGCATCCTAGCAGCCCCTGGGTTTTCTTGGCAAGGTATGATTGGAAGTAGATTGCCAGGCCTTTTCTTCTGAGGCAATGGAGGGTAAAGGGAGTTGCCCAAGGCCACAAGGAGTGCCAGTGGGAATCAAACCTAGATCTCTTGGGTTGTAGGCTGTTGCTCTAACCACTAGGCTACTCCTCCACTTTGTATGATAGAATATACACCGAAAATGCCTCTTATAAAATTATCCCACGTGTAAAAGTTCATGTGATAATAGGAATCTGAGTATTTCTCCGGGAACAAGCAGGAAGTCAGTCCTCACATATGTGTGACATCAGCGCCGATGGAGCCCGTGCAGTAGCTTCTTCCCAGCTTTCAAAGAAAGCCTTTGGGAGATGCACCACACATGCGTGCTCCCCTTCCCACCAAAGGGTGCCATCTTGCCTTAGTCTCCTTTTTTCTGCGGAGCCCATGGGAAGTGTGTCTAATTTCCCCGGAAAAAGTGATTTTATATTCTTTTCTTTTTTCTTTGTTCTTCTGTCGCATACTGGTTCCTGTCCTGTCTCTGAGCCTGCTTGCCTTGGTGTCACAGCGTTTTGTTCTTTTTTCCATAATCTTTGGTCGTGCGACTTCGTGCTTTTTTTCTGGCCAGGCTTAGAGGCTCTGACCTCGCGGGGGTCTTCTTCCCTGCTATGGCCTCGGCCATTGGCTTCAAGCAGTGAGACCAATGTGCCCATACCATGTCGCATATGGACCTGGATGATTGCTGTCTTCGGTGCCTTAGGAAGGACCACAACCCTTTGGTGTGTGGTCTTTGTAAGAAGGTGACCCCCAAGGCCATTACGAGTCCATCAGCAGCAACAAGAATCCTTCTTCAAGACTGACTCTGACTCTTGTTCACCTTCGAGATCCTGCTCTCATATGCCCTCCCGTACCCCAGACACCCGCGGGGACTGTGCCACCTCAGAACCATGTGGGTATGGCACCTTGACCCAGAGTGCCTCTGGGAGAGGAGTGCAAGAAGAGCTCGAAGACCTCGAGGACCTCATTGGAGGATGAGTCAGAGAAAGTGGGCAAGTCCCACGGGCCTAGGACTTGTAGTCCCTGGCGGGACTCCAAGGGCGAGAGCCATGAGAGGCCCTCCAAGCTACCTTGGCATAAGAGTTCCACATCTGGGGATCAGGCTTAGAGTCATTGAGGACTCTCCCTCGGCGCCGGCATCTGGCCCGAGTCCCTCGGTGCCTGTGCAGAAGGCTACGGAGCCATCTGGCCTCAAGACCAGGATGGCGTCCTTGAAGTGAAATTTGTCTGCCTTGATGGCCCAGTGGTGGGATCTTAATTCCGGTTCCTCCAGGTCATCACTCCCAACTATTGGCCCCGCCACATCGAGGGATTCACCAGAGGTTGAGATGATCCTTCACCACCATAAGCCTTGTGAGGTTCCTCAGTGTTGCTCCAGGTCCCAGTTCTCGGATTCTTGGTCATCTCCACGCACAGCGAGAGACCCTGACCACAGAGCCATTGAGGTCCAACCCTAGAAGCCAAACCGCCCTCAGCATCTCTACCAACTGTTAGTTGGACTGGGAGATCAAGGACGATGAGTCCCCAGATACCCGCCGCCACTGAGATGTTCCCTTAGATTCTTCTCCCTCGGAGTCCTAGCATTGGTCCCCACCCGAGGACATGGTGTTCCTTGACTTTGTGAGGGACATGGTGAAGGCCCTTGCCTTTGATATCGAGTCAGAGGAGGACCCTCTGAAGGGGGACTTCGAAATCCTCCGGTACGAGGCCCCTCTGAAGGAGGCGTTTACAGTGCCCATTCCTTCGATCCTGGAGCAGCTGCTTTTCCGAATGTGGGAGACCCCCACATTGGTGCCCATAAGACAGTAAGCAGCTGGACATGATGTACCGGGTCCGCCGGAGCCCTGGCTTCCAGAAAGTCCAACTGCCCCATAATTCCATGGTGGTGGAGTTGGCCCAGAGCCAGAAGAGACACTCCTTGGTGCCCCTGGGTAGGGAGGCCCATACCATAGACACCCTGGGCAGAAAGTGCTTCCAGGGCTCGATGCTCATACCGCCAGGCTTACCAGTTGTATATGGGCATGTACCTGAGGAATCTGGCGAAGAAACTTGCCACGTTCTTGGCTGGTATCTCCGAAGAGCCCCTTCAGCAATTCCAGACTCTGGCCTCAGCTGTCAGAGAGTGCTCCAAATTTATGACTCGAGCAGCCTATAATGACTTTGAGTCAGTGGCTAGAGTAACTGCGGCAGGCATTGGTGCCTGATGCCAGGCTTGGCTACAGTTCTCCGACCTGGAGCAATGGGTCCAGGACAAGCTGGTCAATGTCCTTTGCCAGGGCGAGAACCTCTTCGGCAAACCCATGACTGATAAGGCTGCAGAGTTGGAGTCCCAGTTCCTGACAAGGACCAGGCTGACCCTTCCCGACAGAAGGCTTTGGGTAAAAAGCCCTTCTACCAGAAGAAAAAGAAGGCTTACAGAAACTACCCTCAGTACCAGGCCTTCCCAGCTCCCCAACAAGGGCAGCAGGCCAAGGGACAAAGGCATGGCCCTCGTAAGCCTAAGACTTCCAAACCCCAGGCACCGGCTCCAGCCCGGCCCAGCCTCTCTTCCCTCAGGAGGCCCAGCCCAGCAGCCCACAGGTTCTCTATGCCCACCGGTAGCCGTCCATCACCTTCGACTCCTGGGCACTGCAGGTGGTAAGGGAATGTTACCTCCTCCACCTGTCACAGATTCCTCCCCCATTCTTTCTGGGAGAGCCCTCCAGGACTCCCCTCCACCAAACCTTGCTACTGCAGGAGCTCGCCAGTCTGCTCGAGGACAGGGCGGTGGAACCAGTGCCCTTACATCTCAGGGGCATAGGGTTCTACTCCTGTTACTTCCTTGTGTCCAAGAGGGCTGGAGGCCCCCAGCCCATTCTGTACCTGTGGGACCTAAACAGGTTCCTGGTGAAGGAGAAGTTCAAAATGCTCTCCCTTGGAACACTGCTGCCATACCTCCAGTGGGGAAACTGGCTATTCTCCTTGGACCTAAAGGATGTGTACACACACATCCTCATCCATCCCAACCAGACAATTCCTCAGGTTCGTGGTAGAGGGGAGCCACTACCAGTACAGGGTCCTACCCTTTGGACTGACTTCTGCCTCAGGATATTCACTAAGTGTCTGGCGGTAGTTGCAGCCTATCTTTGTCTCTAGGGGGCCTTTGTCTCCCTTTACCTGGATAATTGGTTCATAAGAGGGTGCTCAGCCGCCAAGGTGCAACATACAATGGCGAGCACCATCCTCGTCCTGCAGCACTTGGAGTTCATGATAAACCATCCCAAGTCTCATCTCCTCCTGATACAGTATCCATTTATAGGGGAAAGGCTGGACACTGTTCAGGCCAGAACCTTCCTCCCCTCTGGACAGGGCCCAACCGCCTCAGGGTTCCTGTAGTGAAGTGCCAACACTCAGTGTCCGCCCTCCTTCTGCCCCATCTGCTAGGTCAAATGGCATTTACAGTTCATGTCACCCCAGATGCCTGCCTTTACATGAGGGCGGCCCAATGGAACCTTTGCTCTCAATGGACTCAGCCCACGGGCCAGCTGTGGGATAGGGTGCTGGTGACCCCCCAACTGGCTGACTCTCTTAGCTGGTGGCAAGTCCTCCAGCACCTCCAGGCCGGGATGCCCTCCCAGAGGGTCCTCACCACAGACGCCTCCCTGTTA
This sequence comes from Ichthyophis bannanicus, assembly GCA_033557465.1. Taxonomy (NCBI): domain Eukaryota; kingdom Metazoa; phylum Chordata; class Amphibia; order Gymnophiona; family Ichthyophiidae; genus Ichthyophis; species Ichthyophis bannanicus. Next base: position 401,119,533 of record CM066038.1, read on the forward strand.
GCTTGGGGAACCCATTGCAATGACATGTGCACTCAGGGCATCTGATCACAAGCAGAAAGTTTGCAGCAAATCAATCTTCTGGAGCTCGGACCATATTCCTGGTTCTCTGGTCCTTCCACCACCGCCTGCATCAGTGCTGGTCCAAACGGAAAATCAAGTGGCGTTGTTCTATGTCAGCAAGCAAGGGGTACAGGGTCCTACCCCCTTTGACAAGAGACAGTAGCTCTCTGCTTGTATGCAAACTGCCACAAGATGCTCCTGTGTGCTGTGTATCTGCCGGACCAGGACAACGCCCTGGTGGACAGGCTAAGCAGGGTCCTCCAGCTGCATGAGTGGCGGTTAGACCCCAGAGTGGCCTATCAGTTCTTCCAGCTCTGGAGAACTCCATGGATGGACCTTCTTGCCTGTCCAGCTAACACTCAACTGCCCTGCTTCTTCTCCAGGCAGCCATACCCATCCTGGGTGGCAGTGGATGCATTCCTCATCCCGTGGATGGAGGGCCTTCTTTATGCCTTCCTGCCCACGCCGCTTATTGCCAGGACCCTGTTCAAGGTTCAGCACGACAGGGCATTTCTGATACTAGTAACCCCTCGGTAGCTCAGGCAACTGTGGTTCCCACTGCTCCTCCACTTGTTTGCGGTCCCCCCCCCCAGTTCCCCTGGGGAGTGCCCCAGGGCTGCTCTCGCAGGAGGAGGGCTCCCTCCTACATCCCACCTTGGGGTCTCTGATGCTAACAGTCTGACTGCTGAAAGGGTAGCCTTGGCCCCTTTCAACCTCTCAAGAAAAGTGGAGGAGGTCCTCTTGGCCTCCTGTAAGACCTCCACAAGACGGGCCTATGCTTTTAAGTGGTGCAGATTTTCAGTGTGGTGTGCTGAGCCACAGGTAAACCCGTTCTCGTGCTCATTGAAGCTTGTACTCCAATATTTGCTTCACTTGTCTCAGGCAGGACCAAAGTCCAACTCTGTCAAAGTCCACCTGAGCTCACTTGTGGCACACCACCACCTCATCCAGGGCAGGTCCCTCTCCAAACAGCCCTTCCTGACCCGCTTCCTGTGGGTCCTCTTGTTGTCCAAGTCTCCTGTCCGCCAGCTGGCAGCAGAGTGGGACCTCAGCGTGGTACTGTCGTGGCTTATCGGCCCACTACCTGCCACCTACGGTACCTTTCCTGGAAGGTCATGTTCTTGGTGGCAATTATGTCAGCTCGCAGGGCTAGCAAGCTCCAGGCATTGGTGGCAGATCCACCTTACACGAGGTTCTATAAGAATAGGGTCATGCTCCACATGCACCCCAAGTTTCTTCTCAAGGTGGTGTCCCCATTCCATTTTAATCAAGAGATGGTGCTCCTCACCTTCTTTTTGTGGCCTCACGCCAGCAAGGCGAAGACCGTCCTGCATACTCTGGACTTAAAGAGTGCCCTGTCCTTCTACCTCGCAGCTTTTTGTCTCCTATGACCGTAGTTGGCTGGGGGAGGCGATGACCAAGCATACTCTGTCCACTTGGATGGCGGTCTGCATTGCCCTTGCCTTCGAGCAGGCTGGGCTCTCACTGGAGTGAAGAGTCCCAGCGCACAGCATCAGGGCCATGGTGGCATCCGTCGCAAACCTGTGTTCCGTTCCTCTGTTTGAAATATGCTGGGCCACCACCTGGTCCTCGGGTTCATACATTCTCAGCTCATTACTGCCTGGAGAGGGAGTTTCGCAGGGACAGTGATCTTTCTGGTTAAATTTAGAACCCAGCAGAGAGCTTGTAGTTTAAATTTCATAATAAGTCAGAGCCTAGCAGCAGCAAAGTGCTGTAATTTAAATCAAATCAGAATATAACTTAGCATAAAAGGCAAAACAGGGTCAGTACTCTTTGAGCAACAAAGTCTTCTAGAGACCTTTACAAAGAGGCCTTCTACCTAGGGGGCAAGAGACCTGTGAAACTTTTTCAAGAGGTGTTAACACCAGGTGGCAGGTCAAAAGGCCATTTTGAAAAACTCCTTCTATCCAAGCAAGGACTATTAATCACCCAGGACGTTGGTCACAGCTTACCTCAGCAGCACAGGCGTAAATAGCTCAACCAGAGCTCTGTGATCCTCAGTCTTGAAGGACTAGAAAAAGGGACTGCTACTTCTGGAGAGAGATCTGCAATTGTGAATATATACTTCTGGGAATTTTCTGAAAGGACTTCTTTGTATTAAAGCTAATTAATCTGTGAACCCAATGTTGTTTGTTAAATCAGTCAGGGCCTTGTAGCAGCAGTTTAAGTTTAAATTTAAAACACAGAAGAGAAATTTCTGGTTAAATTTAGAACCCAGCAGAGAGCTTGTAGTTTAAATTCCATATTAAGTCAGGGCCTAGTATCAGCAAAGAGCTGTAATTTAAATCAAATCAGAATATAACTTAGCATAAAAGGCAAAGCAGGGGCTGTACTCTTTGAGCAACAAAGTCTTCTAGAGACCTTTACAAAGAGGCCTTCTACCTAGGGGGCAAGAGACCTGTGAAACTTTTTCAATAGGTGTTAACACCAGGTGGCAGGTCAAAAGGCCATTTTGAAAGACTCCTTCTATCCAAGCAAGGACTGTTAATTACCCAGGAAGTTGGTCACAGTTTACCTCATCAGCACAGGACAGGGTACTGTGTAGCAGCCCTCTTTTGATAAGTGTTATTTCCCTCCCTCTCTCCCCAACACCCACCCACCTCTAGGATAATCATAGCTTTATAGGTACACTTACACATCTTAAAGGAAAGGAGGTACTCTCAGGTGAAGCTCATTATCCAAATCAGCCATGCAGTAAGGACCTGAGATTAATTAAGCTTCAGGTGAACAAGGTATATTAGACGTATTAGGTACAGTTTTATTAGTATAAATATCCATAGCAATCCTTAGTAAGTTAAGACCTTAAAGATCTAAACACAAGCTTAAAACTAAGATGCAGACAGCAGTCCAGCAGCAAGATGGGGGCTTTCCAGTCTTTTGCATTGAATATCACATGTATGATTTTCTCCCAGTTAGTGAGAGGTCTTACGTGTGCACTAGGTGCAAGGAGCTCTTTGCTCTCAGGGAACGAGTCCGTTCTCTAGAGGCTAGAGTAGCAGACTTGGAAGACATAAGAAAGACAGAGAAGTACATAGACGAAACCTACAGGGATATAGTCCTGAAGTCCCACATCCAGTCTGGCAGCATCCCTGTTGCCATGGAGGAGAGAGGTCACGTGACAGGAGAGCATCACCCTGGTGTGGCAGGAAGTGATCCTGTAACTAGGACCTGTCCTCCAGGTGATGTAAAACCCTCTCGCACCGAGGAAGTTTCTCCAGGGCCATGTGATAGTCCCGAAATCAATAACCCAATGCACATGTTCAACTGTAAAAAGAGCCTTCAAATTCTTTGCGCCAAGATGCTGGAATGCCCTACCTCCCAGCATACGAGCAATCCCTGTCCTAACACAGTTTAGAAAGTCATTGAAGGACTATCTCTTCCTCCAATATTACCCTCCTGACAGCGCCTTAATAACCTCATCCGCCACTTAGCTGATACAGTTTAGTGAGCCCTTCCACCCAGACAAACATGACTACGTCTAGCAAGGTGATACCTATCTTGCCATACAGTTGTACATAGTTTTACCCCTTGTTATTCAAGTTCTATTGCCTTGTTCAATGTAAGCACGTATCAGCTATTGAGATTGTAAGTTGTTGTATGTAAACCGCACTGATGCCGAATAGCGCGGTATAGAAGAGACTTTAAATAAATAAATAAATAAATGTGCCCATGAGGGAAGGGTTAGGACAGCCGTCATAGTTGGTGATTCGATCATTAGGCATGTAGATAGCTGGGTGGCTGGTGGACGTGAGGATCGCCTGGTAACATGCCTGCCTGGTGCAAAGGTAGCGGACCTCACGCGCCACCTAGATAAGGTCTTAGATAGTGCTGGGAGGAGTCTGCTGTCTTGGTACATGTTGGTACCAATGACATAGGAAAATGTGGTAGGGAGGTTCTGGAGGCTAAATTTAGGCTTTTAGGTAGGAAGTTGAAATCCAGAACTTACAGGGTAGCATTCTCCAAAATGCTTCCCGTTCCATGCGCAGGACCCAAAAGGCAGGCAGAGGTCTGGAGTCTCAATGCGTGGATGAGACAATGGTGCAGAGATGAGGGGTTTGGATTTGTTAGGAACTGGGGAACATTCTGGGAAAAGGAGGGGCTCTTCCGAAGGGATGGGCTTCACTTTAACTGGGATGAAACCAGGCTGCTGGCATTAACCTTTAAAAAGGAGATAGAGCAGCTTTTAAACTAGATAATAGGGGAAAGCCTACAGTCGCCCAAGAACGCATGGTTCGGAAGAATGTATCCTTGAAGGATACTACCAAAAGCAGAGAGGTTCCAAAAAAGAGTAAAGTAGCCCAAATGCCCTCGAGTATGGATCAGACAGAGCTTAAAGATCCCAAATTACTCATGCCTACCAATAGCCAGATTAATATGAATAAAATACAGTCTCTAAAATGCTTGTATGCAAATGCTAGAAGTCTAAAAAATAAGTTGGGAGAGTTAGAATATATAGCACTAAATGAGAGGTTAGATATGATTGGAATGTCAGAGACATGTTGGAAGGAGGACAACCAGTAGGACACTGTGATACCTGGGTACAAACTATATCGTAATCATAGAGCTGATCAAATTGGTGGAGGGGTTGCGCTCTATGTTAGAGAGGGCATTGAGTCAGAAAGGATTAAAGTTTTGCAGGAAACAAAATTTGCTGTAGAAACTCTATGGATTGAAATTCCATGTAAAAAGGGGAAGGCGATGGCAGTGGGGGTGTATTATTGACCGCCTGGCCAGAATGAACAAATGGATGATGAAATACTCAAAGAAATCAAGGAAGCTAACAAATGTTACAGCGCAGTAATAATAACACAGGTACACTACCAAAAAACTGCCTCCAGTTTTGCAACTGATTCCTATAGATTTTGGGGTGCTGAATCCAGGAAAAATAGCCAAAATGTTCCATCACGTCACGTTTTCTTGCAAAATTAGATTTCTTACCCATATAAGGAATGTTCACATAATTTCTTTTTAGCCGACTGCAGTTTATTTTCTTGGCCCAAAATAGAGGTTGTAATGGTTAACTAACTAGAAACACTCCCTCATGATATTTTAGAGTGTTTTGTATTCATTTTATACATTAACAGGACAATTGGGAGGCGGGGGGCTAAATCCAGTACTCGCGCTGGCGCATGTTCTTTCCTGTTCGCCTCGCCTCGCCTCGTTCGCTCGCTCAAACACGGTGGTTGCGACATGAACGTTCCTGTCAAATTTCAGTTTCTTGCAAGTTCATTATTACCTTTTGTTTGCTCAGTCGTAATCCAGCTTTATTCCGAAGTGGTTCACTACAGTTGTAGTTTGCAGTGCTGTGTATTTGTGATGGCTCACAGAGCCAGAGGTTGCGTCAACTCTCCGGACAGTTTTTGTTTTATTTGTGGGGAATATACCGTGAAAAAGCGGCAGAGGAACATTTCTGCATTTATTAAAAAAGTATATTTCGCCTATTTCGGTTTGAAGTTAGGCGATCAAGACAAACCGTGGGCTCCTCACAAAGTGTGCAAGACATGTGAGGAAGATCTACGCTTATGGATGAAAGGTAAAAAACAAGCATTTCGTTTCGGAATACCTATGATGTGGCGTGAACAAAGAGACCACAGCAGTGACTGCTATTTTTGCTCTTGCATTGTGAAGGGATACAACTTAAAAAATAAGAACGTAATAAGTTACCCCAACCTTCCCTCAGCAATTAGGCCTATGCCTCATAGCAACGAAGTACCTGTGCCTGAACCACCAAAATCTTTGGATCATATTTGTGTGGACGGTTCTGATCATGATGAGACTCATCAGATGGCTTTTCCCGATGAGTCCAGTACTTCCGAGTTTGAAACTGAACCAGATCCGAAACCTGAACTTTTCTCTCAAGCTGAATTGAATGATTTAGTCCGGGATTTAGGACTCCCAAAAGATGCTGCCCAACTGCTAGGTTCTCGGCTTAAACAGAAAAATCTATTGTCACCTGGAACAACTTTTTATTGGTACCGCAACCGCGAGACACAATTTTTGAAGTATTTCAGCAAAGAGGAAGATTTGGTATTTTGCAACGATATATACGGAGTGATGGAAAAGTTTAAACTCAAGTATGATCCTGCTGAATGGCGGCTGTTCATTGATTCGTCAAAAGACAGCATAAAAGGTGTTCTTCTTCATAATGGCAACACATTCACTTCAGTTCCTATTGCTCACTCTGTTATTCTCCAAGAAAAATACGAGAATTTGGCCCTGATTCTTCAGAAGATTCGTTATGATGAGCATAAGTGGATGATTTGTGGAGACTTTAAAATTCTATCCATGCTATTAGGGCAGCAATCCGGTTTCACCAAATATCCCTGCTTCCTTTGCTTGTGGGATAGCCGGGCCCGCTACCTACACTGGGGGAAAAAAAGACTGGCCAATTCGGGAGTATTTGAGACCCGGTGAGAAAAATGTTCTTCATGAGAGCTTGGTACCTCGTGATAAAATTCTATTACCACCTCTCCACATTAAGTTGGGTCTCATTAAGCAATTCATCAAGTCCCTTCCAAAAGATGGTGAGTGCTTTCGGTACCTTTGCTCAAAGTTCCCCCGACTTTCTGAAGCAAAGCTAAAGGAAGGAGTGTTTGTTGGCCCTGATATAAGGAAACTCATTTCAGATGGAGCATTCGCTGAAACGATGTCTGAGAAGGAAAAAGAAGCCTGGGATTCCTTCAAGGATGTTGTTCTCAAATTCTTGGGGAACAGGCGGGATGAGAACTATAAGGATATTGTTGCCAGGATGCTCAATGCCTTCAAAGAACAAGGCTGTAACATGAGCCTGAAAGTCCATTTCTTGCACTCCCATGTGAACTACTTTCCCGAAAACTTGGGGGCGTACAGTGAAGAACAAGGTGAAAGGTTTCACCAGGACATCAAGGACGCAGAGAGAAGGTACCAAGGAAGATGGAACACCACTATGATGGCTGATTTCTGCTGGTTGCTGCTGCGGGAAACCCCAGATGAAAAATACGCCAAGCAGCGCATCAAGAGAAGCATTCGGGGGAAGAAGAAACGGGCCCACCAGGAGATTGATTGACCCAAGAATGACTTTAAAATCTAAACTGTGTTGACAAATATCGTGTTTTTACTAAACTTTGAAATAAAAATTTGCTAGTTATTACCACAGTGTCGGATCTCATTTATTAGAATTTTATTTTCACACCATCGGGTGTTTGTCTTCATGTATTGCAATGGTGCGGTTTGCGTTTTCTATTCTTACATACATACCTGTACAACATTTTTTGCACATTTCTTTGCTTTGCTTTGTGTCTAACCTCGCTCTTATATGCTCAATGGTTGTGCACATGTATGTGGCTGTTTTAAGTGCAGACAATTTTGCTACCATCACAGTGTGTTTTGTTGACATTACTCTATTCTTATGTGCTGCCTTGTTACAATTTTCTTTATTCTTATTTGAATAACTACTAAACAATTAGTATAAAGAATTCATCCAAGAAACTTTTATCTCGATCGCACTCAATCTGAAACGTTCACCTCAAACTGCTAACCCAATGTAGCAAAAAATCTGTACGTGATGGAGCAAATTGGTTACCAGATTTGGATTCAGCGCACCAAAAAACGTAAAAATCAATCGAAACATTAGAGGCAGTTTAAAAAAAATTTTTTTTTGTGTACCTGTGTAATGGGTGATTTCAATTACCCCAGTATTGACTGGGTCAGTGTCACAGCAGGACATGCTAGGGAGGTAAAGTTCCTAGATGAAATAAATGAGTGCTTCTTGGAGCAGCTGGTTCATGAACCAACCAGATGGGAAGCCATATTAGACCTAGTCCTTAGTGGAACACCAGATCTAGTGCAAGAGATAAGGGTGTTGGGGTCACTTAGCAATAGTGATCATAGCATGATCGCATTTGATTTAATTAGTGGAGGAGGGATAATAAGGAAATCCACAGTACTACCTTTTAACTTTCGAAAGGGAGACTATGATAAAATGAGGAAAAATAGTTAAGAAAAAACTAAAAGGAGCAGTTGCAAAGGTTAAAGACTTACATCAAGCTTGGGTGTTGTTGAAAAATACTATCTTGGAAGCCCAGACCAGCTGTATTCCACGCTTTAAAAAAAGTGGAAGGAAGTCCAAAAAACTGCCAGCATGGTTCAAAGGTGAGGTCAGAGAGGCTGTTGTTGCCAAAAAAGCATCTTTCAGGAAATGGAAAAAAGAGCCAAACGATGAAACCTGGAAACAGCATAAGCACTGGCAAGTCAAATGCAAGGCATTGATAAGGCAGGCAAAGGGAGAATTTGAGAAGAAGCTTGCGGAAGCAAAAATGCGAAATAGAGACTTTTTCAAGTACATTCGTAGCAAAAAACCTGTGAGAGAGTCAGTTGGTTCATTAGATGATAGAGGGGTTAAAGGGGCACTAAGAGGCGACAAGGTGATAGCAGAGAGACTGAATGAATTCTTTGCTTCAGTCTTTACTGAGGAATATGTAGGAATGTTACCCATGACTGAAGTGGTATTTAAAGGTGCGGAAGAATTGAAGGAAATATCGATACATCGGGAAGATGTATTACAACTATTAGATAAACTGAAGAGTAGCAAATCACCTAGGCTGGATGGTATACATCCAAGGGTGTTGAAAGAACTGAAATATGAAATTGCAGACCTGCTATTAGTAATCTGTAAATTTTCATTAAAATCATCTGTAATACCTGAAGATTGGAGGATCGCCAATGTAACGCCAATTTTTAAAAATGGTTCCAGGGGTGATCCGGGAAACTACAGACCGGTGAGCCTGACGTCAGTACCGGGAAAAATGGTAGAAATCATGATAAAGAACAAAATTACTCAGCATGTAGATAGTCATGGCCTAATGGGAGACAGCCAACATGGCTTTAGACAAGGAAGGTCTTGTCTTACTAATCTGTTATGTTTTTTTGAAGGTGTGAATAAAGAGGTGGACAAAGGTAAGTCGGTTGATATAGTATATCTGGACTTTCAGAAAGACTTTGACAAGGTCCCTCATCGGAGACTTTTGGCAAAACTAAAGAGTCATGGGATAGGAGGCAGTGTACTATTGTGGATCAGAAACTGGTTAAAAGATAGAAAGCAGAGGGTAGGGCTAAATGGCCAATTTTCCCAATAGGAGAAAGATGAATAGTGGTGTACCCCAGGGATCTGTGCTGGGTCCGCTGCTTTTAGACAGATTCATAAATAACCTGGAAAAGGGAATAACGAGTGAGGTTATCAAATTTGCAGATTACACAAAACTATTTAAAGTTGTTAAAACCCAAGAGGATTGTGGAAAATTGCAAGAGGATCTTGATTTCTCCAGGACCAAGCAGGAAGTCAGTCCTCACATATGGGTGACGTCGGCGCCGACAGAGCCCCCGTGCGGAGCATTTCCCCAGCTTTCAAAGAAAGCCTTTGGGAATGCAGCGCACCTGCGTGGTCCCCTTCCCGCCCAAGGGTGCCATCTTGCTCAGTCTTTCTTTTTCCGCGGAGCCCGACGGACGTGAGTTTGTGTCACCCTGGAAAAGTTGGGTTTTTTTGGCGATTTTCGTGTTATTTTCTCCAGTTCGACGCCGGTTCCCCTTCATGCCTGGGCTCGGTACACCGGTATCGAGTCCGGACTTGTGATTTTCGTTTTTTATCCTTCGTGACTAGCGTTCAAAGCTTTTTGTGTTTTCACTGGCAGCTCGGTTGTTTGACCTTGCAGGGGCCCATTTTCCCCCGATGGCTGCCAGCGGGTTCAAAAAGTGTGATCGGTGCAAGAAACCTATGTCTCTCACGGACACACATGATTGCTGCCTCCGATCCTCGGGCCCGACCATGACCCGCTGGCCTGTGGCCCATGCAGCAAAATGTCGTCAAAGGCGCTTCGGAGCCGTCAGCATCAGCGTGAGAGAATGTTCTCTGATTCCGCGTCCGGCCGGGCCCGGACTTCGTCAGAGGCCTCGACATCTCTTGAGTCCGATCCCGAGCGCCGTCGGGGGTTCTTTGAAAGGGAGTCTCCTTCACTGGAGCACTGCAGGAAGAAAAAGCTTGTGAGGGCGGCTTTGGTGGAGGCTCCCAGTTCCTTGAGGGCCAGGTTGCGTAGCCCTGACCGCCGCCCTGGGCTCGGAGTCGGAGAGGCCTTCCAAGTTACCTCGTGTGGAGCCGGAGTCCCCGAGTCACGTAAGTGCAGTTGTCCTCGTGGACTTTCCTCCGGGAGAGCCGATGTCGGGCCTGACACCGTCTGGGCCCGAGTCGGGGGCTGCTGAGTCTCCTGAGCTTGGACTCAGGTTGACGGCCTTGGAGAGCACCTTGGCTGCCTTCATGGAACAGCAGCGGGTGCTGATCGCCGGTCTGACCGGTGCATCTGCCCCGACCACCGGTACCTCGATTTCTAAGTCGACCCCGGAGACCAAGCCGATCCTCGAGTCGATGAAGTCTCAAGTCTATCCTCGGTCAAGGTTCCCCCTCGACCTCCCGTGCGGGGCCAAGGTCGTCGATGCCGATACCCTTGGTGTCGGGGCGGATGGCACCGAGGCCCACACAGCTGGAGCCGCTCGACTCTTCCTCGGAGGAGTCGGAGTGGGAGACGGAGAACGAGGAGTCCCCGGACACCTTCCGGACCCGGTGCGTCCCTTCGGACGCACTGGAGTCCGAGCCTCGGAGAAGGTTCCCCCCAGAGGATACCTGGTTCTCGGACTTCGTGAGGGACATTGCCAAGGCCCTGGCCTTCCCTGCGGATGCCGAGGAGGAGCCTCGAGCTGAGAAGCTCGATGCCCTCCAGTATGACTTTCCTCCGAAGGAAGCCTTTACTGTACCGGTTCCTCCGATGCTGGAACGGCTGCTCTTCCGTATGTGGGAGGCACCGACCTTGGCGCCGGTTCTTAGCAAACGGGTCGATTCCATTTATCGAGTCCATAAGAGCCCTGGGTTCCAAAAGGCGCAGCTACCGCACCATTCCGTGGTTGTGGAATCGGCCTTGGTGCCCCCCGGCCGGGAAGCTTGGAACCTGGATGCCCTCGGTAGAAAGTGCTTCCAGGGCTCTATGCTGTCTTGCCGTGTCCAGACCTACCAACTGTACATGGGCATGTACTTAAGAAACCTGGCAAAGGAGATTGTCGGGTTCTCAGCTGGCCTCTCCGAGGAACATGATCCTGTATATCATGTTTCATTTCTGGCCACCATACCAACCTATTGAGGATAGTCTGAATTTCTTCTGCTTTAGGGTGTCCCATAGGACCTGCACCATGAACTCATTGCATCCACTCTTTACCTCAAGCTCTAGGGATAGCTATAACCAAGCCTTCCTCTCTTTTTGCACATAGAATGTCTTTCTCTATAGCGAGTGTGAGAAAGGGTGTGTGCTGATATAGGTTATCTGGGGCGTCCTGCACAAGCTTCCTCAAATTGGAAAGCTCAGGGTCCTTTGTCTGCAGTGCTACGAAGTAATCTGGTGGTATTATCTGATCATAATCTGTGGAACGTGTAGCAATAGCAACCATGCGTGTCTGCTCATACCAGGGCCATATGAGGCCTACATGGCATGCTTCCTTGGTGAGTGAGTCTGCTAATGTGTTTCCTTTCACTAAAGGGCCTTTCTTCCTATGTGCCTTTACTTTAACTAAATGTACTCTCTGAAACTTCTCACTCAGTTCTTGTGCCATAGTCCACAGTGATGAATTTTTCACTGTGGTCCCATCTGTAGATTTAAATTTATTTGCCAGCCACCAGGGTAACAGGGCAATGGCACTTTTAAAGACATAATCGGAATCTAAAATGATTTGTATCTCTGGGTGTGAATCCTGATATTGTTGCATACAAGCTACAAAAGCAACCAGCTCACAGTACTGTGCTGACGCTGACCCACAGGAATACTGTCTCTGCAGTACCACTTGGTTATTTGGGTCCAAATGTACAATTACAAAACCTGCTAGTCGCCTGCCTCCTTCACATTGGCTACTACCATCAATATATACTGTAGGAAGAAAAGGTGAAATTTTGTCTAGTCCCAATTCCCTAAAGATCATGTGATTAGGGGCACTGGGTGAGGACTGACAGTCATGAGGTAGCCCCTCCGGCAAAATTCCAGCCACTTGCACTTTAGGTTCTTTCAACAATTTAAACTTTACATTCTGTGCTTGCAACATGAGAGTCCACTGGACTATTCTCTCAGTCCTAGTCTTGATACATGCCAACTTTCCCTCTACAATGACTTTGAGGGGTGTGTGATGGCTGCATATGTATGTGGTTTGAGCACCAATGATGTATGTAAATTTCTGCATAGCAGCATAGGAAGCCAATACATGTTTTTCACAGTTTCCCATTTTGAGTTCAGGAGAAGTGAGAACTCTGGAACAGAAGGCAATAGGTCGATCTACTCCTCCTAGGCGTTGTGTTAGAGCTTCACCTATACTGTTCTCTCCAACTACAGGGTACAGGAAAAAATGTTGTGTGTGATCTGGGTGTGCAAGAACAGGAGCAGAAGTCAGAATGTACTTTAATTTAGTTACAGCTTCTGTATGTTCTTTCTTCCAAACATAACTTTTACTTTTTAGCAGGGAGTAAAGTGGAGCTGCCACTTCAGCATAATTGTGCATGAAGTCACAACAGAAACCAGTGAGCCCTAGAAATGACTGGAGTGATTTCTGATCTGTAGGAAGTGGAAGTTTCTGTATCATCTCTATCCTCTGAGAATCTACAGATTTACCATCCTGGCCAATAGTAACCCCTAAAAAGGAAACCTGTGATTTGCACAGTTGAGCCGTGGCAGGATTAACTTTAAGACCAGCTTGTAAGAGGGCTTTTAAAACTTCTCTTACATGATTCAAGTGTACAGCTTCATTCTCAGACTGAATCAGAATGTCATCTACATACTGAATTATATTATCTCTGCAAGACAATAGTGACAGGGCTTCCTGCATGTATTTATGAAATATTGAGGGGGAATCCTTATATCCCTGTGGAAGCACAGTCCATGCATATTGTTTATTCAGACACTGAAAGGCTGTTTTGTACTGGCATTCAAGGGCCAGGGGCAGACTCCAAAACCCATTGGATATGTCTAAAACAGAGAAAAATTTAAATTTGGGGTTCAGTTTATAGATCATTTCAAGGTATGAGGCTACCATGGGCACTACAGATTTTGAAACTTGATTCAGGGCACGGAAATCCATAGTGAACCTGAAGGAACCCCCCGGTTTAACTATCGGCCAGGCTGGTGAATTGCATGTGGAAGAAATAGGTCTAATCAGACCCCTCTCCTTCAGTATCTTCACAATTTTAGTCACTGGTTCTGTAGCCTGATGAGGTACTAGGTATTGTTTCTGTGGTGGAGGATCCTCGCCTTCCAACAGTATTTCTGTGTGCATTTTCCCACAATCTAACTTGTCTTGAGCCCAGACTGGAATATCAGCCAACTCTGAGGGAATTACACACAGATCATACTGATGAGCTGCCTTGGTGCACTGAGTTGCTAACTGCATGGGAATGACCTCATGCACTAAAGTTTTAGAAGCACTTGAAGTTCCTGAATACTGCCACAATTTAAGATTAGCCATATCCATCACCAAATTTAACTGGTTGAGAACGTCAATTCCAATTATTTCTTTTGGTGTGTTCACTATAATGGAGGCAGTAGTTTCCAACATTTCCTTGTTTTGTTCACTGTGCACAGGGATACCCCATTTAACTGGGATAGCCACACATTTGGAAGCTGTGTCATTAATTCCTTGAATTTCATAAATTTCCATATTTTTGTGATCTGCAGTGGGAGAAGCTCTGTTTGTAAAACTAATTCCAGCCCCTGTGTCAATCAAAGATAGTTTATCCTGACCTCCTATTCTACTGATAACATTGGGGCGTCCACAAGAGGCCTGTATCTGTTTCATCATCCAGAGGCTCTGGAATTGAGTCCTCTGCTGAGAGAACGGAGGCAGGCCGGGCTATGAAGGCTTGAGACATTTTGATATCTGAACCCAGGAGATCAGGACATCCCTATGCACTAGCCTTGTATTTGTCCTGAGCTGCTTGTATGTCCTGTTTTAATTTATCTATTTCTACCTGCAGTATGTATTTGTCCTGTTCCCATTTAATTTTCTCCTTTTCTAATCCATCTCTCTGTGCTTTGAACTCCTGAAAGGGAATGTAACCTGAGGAGTTTCTAAAAGTACCTCTGCTTTGTCCTCTCCAAGGTGTCTGTCCTCGGTATCCTTTGTCTGTGTTTTTTGTGTATTGGGAGGATCCCTCAGCTTGCCACTTCCGTGCTTCTGATACTGTTATGACCTGCGAGGGCTGGGTCTTCCAAACAGACCCAATTCTGAGCATTAAAGTATCAAAAGGGGTTGCTTTAGGGTCTTCAGAAAATAACAGGTGTTTTGTAATCTTAGGGGATAGCAATTCTAATAAAAATGTTATCTCCAGGAACAAGCAGGAATAAATCCTCACATATGGGTACGTCGGAACCGACGGAGCCTGCGCGGGAAAGCTCCCCAGCTTCCCAGAAAGGAAGCTATTGGGGCCTCCCACTGCACATGCGCGCTGCCTTCCCGCCTTCCTGACCAGCTCTCCTCAGTTTCTCTTTTTCCGCGGAGCCAGCAGGTCATGTTCCTGTCACCGCTGAAGAAATTCTTATTTTAGTTTGTTTCTTTAGACCGCGTACCTGCCTTCCCCATACCGAAACCGGTACCGCCGGTCTCTCTTTTCTTTTCTTTCAAAAAAACAAAACAAAACTTTTCTTTTAGCACAACTTGGTGACTTCGGTTAGGCCTCAGGCCTACACAAATTCTGCTCATGGAGAAACCAGCCCCTGGTTTCAAAAAGTGTACCAAGTGTAGTGCTGTTATTTCTGTTACAGACACCCATGACTGGTGTCTTAAATGTTTGGGGCCTGACCACTCCATTCCGGACTGCCCGTCCTGCTCCCAGATGTCTAAACGTGGTTTGCAGAACCGGGCCAACAAATTCCATGTACTGTTTGCTTCAGATAATCCAGCATCACAGTCATCCAGGTCTTCCTCTCCGGATGGATCTCAGGTAACCAAACCTTCTTCGGGCAGGTCCTCAAAAGGCAAATCTCCTTCAAAGTATCGAGAGGCCCTCAATCTTGAGTCGGAGGACCCTGCCCCAGCAAAACAACCCCGGCGGGAAGCTCTGGCTTCCAAAGCTCCATCTATGGGGTTACAGGTTGACATCGATGGCACGGCCTCGACCGATCATCTGTTAGACTGCTCTGGGGTACCGGCCCATGCCGGTACCGACATCCAGGCAGCAGTGGCGTCTATGGACAATACTGTTCAGACCATGCAGCAGGCCATTTTGGCTTTTATTAAAGCTGCGACGCCCTCGGTACCGCATCCAGCGGTTCCGGTTCCGGTACCGTCCCCCATACCGGAACCGAGACCATCGTCTTCCAAACACAGATCGGTTCCGCATGCCGGATCCGGGTTTTCGCCCGATACCGATCCCATACCCGGTACACCTGATGTCGATACCGAGCGGTATGCGTATCGTGCGTTGGAAGCAAATAGAGGATACTCTGATTCTTCTGAGGATTTTGACTCCTCTGATGACTCTGATGAGCTGTCTCTTGTTCTTCCTGAAGAGCCTTCTTCCCCAAAGAGGAGAATGTCTCCACCAGAGGATTTGTCCTTTCAAGACTTCATTATAGAAGTAGCTAAAGGACTTTCTATTACTACATCCTCTGAAAAAGAACCTAGATCAAAGAAATTGGATATTTTAGGATACCCTAAGGTTCCTAAAGAGGCAGTCACCCTGCCTATCCATGAAATCCTTCAAGAACACTTGATGGACTTATGGGAGGCTCCTCTAACGTTGTCTCCTCATTCCCGTAGGTTGGACACCATGTACCGGGTCCCTCCTTCTCCTGGTTTTCAAAAAACTCAGCTGCCTCACCATTCCATTGTGGTGAAGTCTGCGCTGAAAAAGATTAAGAGTACCAAAAGGCACTCTTCTACCCCTCCAGGGCGAGAATGTAAGACCCTAGACTCTTTTGGTAGGAAAATCTTCCAGGCTAGTATGCTTATAGCCAGGATTAATTCATACAGTCTGTATATGGGCATGTTTCTAAGGGAACTTGCCCTAAAGGTACGGCATTTTGCCCCCTTTATCCCTGAGGATAGAAAGGAGGAGTTCATTTCTCTGGTGAAACAGCTTCTAGATGTTTCTAAGTTCTCCAACAGAGCAGTCTTTGATTCCTTTGAGGGTGCCGGTAGAGCTTCGGGCGTTGCTATTGCAGCCCGACGACTTGCTTGGCTCCAGGCCTCTGACCTAGAACCCTGGGTCCTGGATGGCTTACGGAATCTGCCCTGTACAGGTGAGAACTTATTTGGTAAAGACTGGCAAATTAAAGCCACTCAAATGGACGCAGAAAATGCTACCTTAGATAGACTTTCTAAGTCTACCTCTACTCCTGCCAAGAAAAAGTCTTTCAAGAGGCCTTACTACAAGAAGGCCAGATTTTCCACAAATACTGGCCAACAATCTTCTCAGCCTCGCTTTGCTGCTAAGCGTCAGCAACCTAAACAGGCAAGGTCAAAGCCTGCAGCGTCTGCCACTCCTCAGCAGGCTCAACCCCCTCAGGGGTTTTGACTTGCCCCTAGAGAACTTAACCTTTCTGGCTCTAGAACAATCAGAGCCCCTCACCATTCCCGGAAGGTTAGCTCACTTTGCTCCCAGATGGGAGCAAATTACATCAGAGCACTGGACCCTCTCTATCATCAGAGAGGGCTACAAACTTCATTTTTCCAACCTTCCTCCACATACCATGGTGAGGCACTTCAATTCTCCCCCATCTCTCCTGGCCCTGTTGGGTCAGGAAGTCTCTTCCCTCCTTGCCCAAAGGGCAATAGAAGAGGTTCCTCTTCTTCAACAAGGGACAGGTTTCTACTCCCCTTATTTTCTCATACCAAAGAAGACAGGGGGATTCAGACCTATCCTAGATCTGAGAGAATTGAACAAATTTCTATACAAGGAGAAATTCAAAATGCTTTCTCTGGGCATTCTCCTTCCATACCTTCAGAGTCAGGATTGGCTTTGTTCTCTAGATCTCAAGGATGCGTACACACATATACTCATCCACCCATCCCACAGAAAATATCTACGATTTCTGTTCCAGGGAAAACATTTCCAGTACAGAGTACTTCCCTTCGGTCTAGCCTCTGCTCCAAGAGTGTTCACCAAATGCATGGCAGTTGTAGCTGCATTTCTAAGAGGTCTGGGAATTTTTGTATTCCCATATCTGGACGACTGGCTCATCCGAGCTCCATCTCAGTCAAAGGCCCAGATTTCCCTGGACCGCACGAGACACATTCTGCAGTATCTGGGACTGGTGGTAAACCTTCCCAAGTCTCAACTCATCCCTACTCAGTCTCTGGAATTCATAGGGGCCCAGTTGGACACCACCACTGCAAGGGCCTACCTTCCTCAGGTCCGGAGCCAACGTCTGGTGTGCTTGGCCTCCCAAGCTCAGTCCAGCACTCACTTGACAGCCAGGGAAATGCTGCGACTTCTGGGCCACATGGCCTCCACGGTACACGTGGTGCCCTACGTTCGTCTTCATATGAGAGCAGCTCAATGGACCTTGGCCACCCAGTGGACTCAAGCATCAGGAGCGCTCTCCGACCAAATACTCACCTCAAAACGTCTGTTTTGGTCCCTCCAATGGTGGATATCCACCAAGAATCTGTCGTTGGGGCCCCCTTCCAACCTTTGTTGCCCCAAGCAACCCTCACAACAGATGCCTCCCAAACAGGGTGGGAAGCCCATCTTCAACACCTCTCCACTCAGGGTACTTGGTCTCCACAGGAGACCACCCTTCACATCAACCTCCTGGAACTGCGAGCAATCTTCCTTGCCCTCAAAGTCTTCCATACCCTCCTTGTCAACCTGACCATCCTAGTTCATACAGACAATCAGGTGGCCATGTTCTACGTAAACAAACAAGGAGGGACAGGCTCTCTGTCGCTTTGCAACGAAGCTCTCAGATTATGGGCCTTCGCCAGAGAGCATCAAATTCATCTTCTGGCAGTGTATCTTCCAGGGGTTCAAAACTCTCGGGCAGACAGACTCAGTCGAGTTCTGCTTCCACACGAATGGTCCCTACATCTGGACCAGATACGCAAAATCTTTCAGGAATGGGGAACCCCGGACATAGACCTCTTTGCAAGTCCGTGGAATGCCAAACTTCCCCGGTTCTGTTCCAGGACTCCATGTCAGGGAGCTCAGGCCAGCGACGCCTTTCTCCTGCATTGGGGTCAGGAATTCCTATATGCCTTTCCACCCATTCCTTTGATTCCCAAGACTCTGTTCAAACTCCAGAGGGATCACGGGTCGATGATCCTCATAGCTCCGTGCTGGCCACGCCAAGTGTGGTTCCCTCTACTTCTGCATCTCTCCCAGGTACCCTCCCTGGACCTGGGAACTGCGCCAGACCTTCTGTCTCAGGAGGAGGGGACTTTGTGGCACCCAAACCCCAAGTCCCTACACCTCAGAGCTTGGTTACTGAAGGCCTAAGCCTTCATGACTTCAATCTTTCTCAACCAGTGAAAGATATCCTTCATGCCTCTAGGAAACCCTCCACGAGGCGTTCCTATGCTTTCAAATGGAAACGCTTTTCCATTTGGTGTGCTCAACAGGGTCTTGACCCTCTAGCACTTCCTTTGAATTCTCTACTAGACTATCTCCTGCATCTTTCTAATGCAGGCCTTAAGACGAATTCAGTGAGAGTCCATTTGAGCGCTATTGCAGCATCCTTAAAAACTCTAAATGGACAACCTGTCTCCTCTCATCCTCTTATTGCAAGGTTCATGAGAGGCCTGACTCTAACTAAGCCTCCCATCCGACCTCCTCCGGTAGCATGGGATTTGAACCTAGTTCTAGGTCAGCTTATGAAGCCACCTTTTGAACCGTTGGTTTCTACCTCCTTGAAATTTCTTTCCTGGAAGGTCCTTTTCCTTATTGCAGTCACTTCGGCTCGCCGCATCAGTGAACTACAGGCCTTAGTGGCTCATCCACCTTATACTAGGTTTCATCATGATAAGGTGATCCTTAGGACGAATCCCCACTTTATGCCCAAAGTGGTCTCGCCTTTTCATCTTAATCAAGAGGTATATCTACCTGTCTTTTTCCCGGCTCCTCATGCATCCAGTGCAGAGAGGAACCTTCATACTCTAGATCAGCGATGGCGAACCTATGGCACGCGTGCCAGCTGTGGCACGCGAAGGCCTTACAGCTGGCACGCGTGAAGGTCCGCAAAAAAAGAAAAAGCGGGCTCTGGCTGCTGCCGCGGACGCGGCAGCATGCAGTGTCCCGCGGGGCCCCCTCCGCCCGCTAAGCCCCTCTGCAAGGGCTTTCAGATTCGCGAGGGAGACAGCGTCTCCCTCGCGTCTCTGTTAAGCCCGTAGGGGTTAATGGGAAATTTCCCATCAGCCCCTTTAGACGCGAGGGACTGATGGGAAATTTCCCATTAGCCCCTGCGGGCTTAACAAGAGACGCGAGGGAGACGCTGTCTCCCTCGCGAATCTGAAAGCCCTTGCAGAGGGGCTTAGCGGGCGGAGGGGGCCCCGCGGGACACTGCATGCTGCCGCGTCTGCGGCAGCAGCCAGAGCCCGCTTTTTCTGTTTTTAAATTTGCCGGGGGGGGGGGGGTGGTAGGACGGCTAAGGGGGTAGGGGGGGGGGGTGGGACTGCGAATGTGCGGGGGGGGGGGGTTTGGACTGCTAATGGGCTGGGGGGGGTTAGGACTGCGAATTGGCTAGGAGGGGGGGGGGGTTAGGACTGCTAAAGGGCTAGGAGGGGGGGGGGGGGTTAGGACTGCTAATGGGCTAGGGGGGGGTTAGGACTGCTAATGGGCTGGGGGGGGTTTGGACTGCTAATGGGCTAGGAGGGGGGGGGTTAGGACTGCTAATGGGCTGGGGGGGGGGTTTGGACTGCTACTGGGCTAGGAGGGGGGGGGGGGTTAGGACTGCTAATGGGCTAGGAGGGGGGGGGGTAGGACTGCTAATGGGCTGTGGGCTGATGGGGGCTGTCTGGAAATGGGGTGATGGGGGGTTAGGACTGCTAATGGGCAGGGGGGGGGTTAGGACTGCTAATGGGCTGGGGGGGTTTGGACTGCTAATGGGCTGGGGGGGGTTAGGACTGCTAATGGGCTAGGCGGGGGGGGTTAGGACAGCAAATGGGCGTGGGGGGTTAGGAGGGCAAATGGGCTGGGGGCTGATGGGGGCTGTCTGGAAATGGGGTGATGGGGGGTTAGGACTGGTAATGGGCTATGGGGGGGGTTAGCACTGCTAAAGGGCTAGCAGGGGGGGGGATAGGACTGCTAATGGGCTAGGGGGGGGTTAGGACAGCGAATGGGCAAGGGGGGGTTAGGACTGCAATTGGGCTGGGGGGGGGGGGAAATGACAGCTAATGGGCGAGGAGGGGGGGGTTGGGACTGCTAATGGGCTAGGGGGGGGTTAGGACTGCTAATGGGCTGGGGGGGTTAGGACTGCTAATGGGCTAGGAGGGGGGGTTAGGACTGCTAATGGGCTAGGGGGGGGTTAGGACTGCTAATGGGCTAGGGGGGGTTAGGACAGCTAAAGGGCTGTGGGTTGATGGGGGCTGACTGGAAATGGGGTGATGGGGGGTAGGACTGGTAATGGGCTATGGGGGGGGGTTAGGACTGATAATGGGATAGAGAGGGGGGGTTAGGACTGCTAATGGGCGAGGGGGGGGTTAGGACTGCTAATGGGCTGATGGGGAGGGGTTAGGACTTGAGGTGGGCTGTTGGGTGGGGTTAGGACTGGAAATGGGCTGATGGGGGGTTAACACTGGAGGTGGTCTGATGGGGTTAGGACTGGTAATGGGTTATAGGGGGGGCTTAAACTGAAAATGGGGTGATGGGGGGTTAGGACTGGAAGTGGGTTGATGAGGGGGGGATAGGACTGGTATTGGGTTGGGGGGCTGCTAGGACTGGAAATGGGCTGATGCAGGGACTAGAAGGGAATGGATGCTGGGTGAGGCTGGAACTAGAAGGGAGCTGGTGTTGGGGGAGGATTAGAATGGGATGGGGCTGGGAGAGTAAAATGGAGAGGGGAAAAATATTTTGTGTGGGAGGGATAAAAAATCTACAATTGGCCGGGTATTGGGAGAGTAAGTGGGGATTGAGGATGGAGGGGTAAATTTTGAGTAGATGAAATAGGAATGAGGAAAGAGCCAAAGGAGAAAGATTAGTATGTTAAAGCAGATGTAGAGAGAGAATGACAGAAGAAAGGACAAATGGACAGCAGATGGAGAGTTAGCAGAAGACACGAAGAAACCAGAAGAAAGTGGCTGGAACAATTGCAACTGAAAAAAAATGCACAAAAGGTAGAAAAATATCTCTTTATTTTGAATTTATTAACTGGAATATGTCAGCTCTGGGAAATGTGCATCATTAATTTTTGCGCTTTGTTTAGTACAAGAGGAAATTAATATATAGTTTTATTTCTACAGTGTTGTTGTATATTCCAAGTTTGGCTTTTGGGGTTCCCAGTTTAATTATTGTCTTCCTGTTTCTAAATTGTGATTCCTTGTTTGGTGATGGTCTGTTCTGCATGTGTAACTGAGCTGAGGTATTCTGTTTATATAATTCCTATTTGACATTGCCACTTGTTCTTTCCCCAGTAGGTCATGTATTGTTGTTCTCTGAGATGTATTGGTTTAATATTTGCAGTGTTGCCTTTTGATAGGTAGAGTATGGTGCTTTGTGAGTCCTGGTAGTGCTGTTAGGATACGGCGGGTTTGCTATGGGTTCTAAATGGGCAGCGTTTGTAGTAGTTCCTAATGTGCCTGGCGGTTGGTACTGGATTATAGTAATGTAGAAACCTTTTAGTCTTTCTTTATCCATATACTCATTAAGAGGCATGTTTACTAAAAGTTAGTGTATGGTAACATTATGCAAATATTTATGCAAATGAAGCACCTTATGCAAATGGGGCTTTAATTGACGTGCTGGCACTTTGAGGAAATTCTTTGGTTTTGTGCGGCAGTTTGGGCACTCGGGCTCAAAAAGGTTAGCCATCACTGCTCTAGATTGTAAAAGAGCTCTTGCCTTTTACCTCAACAGGACTCAGCCACATCGAAAGTCTTCCCAACTTTTTGTGGCTTTTGATCCTTCTCATTTGGGACTTCCAGTCTCCAAACGTACACTTTCCAATTGGATTGCTCAGTGTATTTCCTTTGCTTACCAGAGTAAAAACATTTCTCTGGAAGGCCATGTCACAGCTCACAATGTGAGAGCCATGGCCACTTCTATGTCTCATCTTCACTCTGTATCCATAGATCAGATCTGTCGAGCCGCCACCTGGGCCTCGGTTCATACCTTCACAGCCCATTACTGTTTGGACAAGGACTCCCGCCGGGATGCCTTGTTTGGTCAGGCTTTTCTGAAACACCTGTTCCATACTTGAACAACTCCTGCCCACCTTCCCAGGATGGATGCCTGAGATCCATACGAAGATGGCGAACCCTTGGAAGGGGATCTCCCAGGCATCTTAGCTAGGGAGTCCCCATATGTGAGGACTTATTCCTGCTTGTTCCTGGAGACAGCACAGTTACTTACCTGTAACAGGTGATCTCTGGGAACAGCAGGAATTAGTCCTCACAACCCACCCACCTCCCCTAGGAGTTGTATCTTCTATCTATCTTCCTTTCCTCTCTCTATTGTCTCAGCTATAAACTCGAACTGAGGAGAGCTGGTCAGGAAGGCGGGAAGGCAGCGCGCATGTGCAGTGGGAGGCCCCAAAAGCTTCCTTTCTGGGAAGCTGGGGAGCTTTCCCGTGCAGGCTCCGTCGGTTCCGACGTACCCATATGTGAGGACTAATTCCTGCTGTTCCCAGAGATCACCTGTTACAGGTAAGTAACTGTGCTTTATGCGTGCTCTCCCCATAATCTTATGCATTGGGCCAGGACTCCTGCTCATTAAGAACTGTTTTTAAAATCCAGGCTCTATATGCAAACTCTTCCAGTGTATCATTTGGTAGAGGTGAAATAATTTTAAATACTTGCATTGGGGAACAGTGAAATAGTTTCTCAATGCCCCCATAAAATGTAATCTTCTGAATATGTAATCTTCTGGTCTACTCTCCGTTTTGGTCCTGGGTTCATTTCACAGAGACAGTAGGGTAAGCAGCACAAATAAGATAATCAAACAGGTGTGGCTTGGAAAAAGGGTTTTATATAGAAATAGGCTTATTACAAAGTTACAGAACAGAGGTAGGAGGTTGTTAGAAAGCTGCTTCAGTTTACTTCAATGAATCTGTGTGTGTGTGTGAGAGAGAGGTAATAAAATGTGGGTCAGAGCCTCATAGTAAGATGAATAGGGAGAGAAAGAGAGAACAAGGGGGAGGGGAGAGAAGTGGGTGTCAGAGCCTCATGGCAAGGTGTGTCCGATGAAAATAGGAAGAGAGAGAGAAAGAGGAAGTATTTCTGTCCTTTATAGTGAATTTTCTCTAGCACCTCCCTTTGAGGTCTGCTATTGTTTCCAGCACCTCCCTTGAGGTCTGCTATTCTTGATTTAGCAAGGAGGGGCTGCAGACCAATCTTGTCAGGCCCGGAGACTGACATCACCAGGGGGTCAGAGTTAATCTCATCTTGTAAACTACCCTCATTAAGTTTTGAGACTGATATCACCAGAGTAACAAAGCTGCTTGAAATCCAAGGTCTGGGAACAGCCCTGACACTTATGCTAGGCATGATGTCCTGCTGGTGTATGCTGACAACAATATCTCAGATTTGTGGTGGGAGGAAACCATTTCCAGTACAGAGTACTTCCCTTTGGCCTAACTTCCGCCCACAGGGTCTTCACCAAATGCCTGGCGGTGGTGGCGGCCTACCTCAGAAATCATGGAATCTTTGTCTTCCCATACCTGGACGACTGGCTCATCAGGGGTCAGTCTCTCCAGGAGGCCAGACAAGCCACTCTTTGCACTGTCTCTCTTCTCCAGCATCTGGGCTTTGTCATAAACCACGCAAAGTCCTCTTTGCTCCCCTCACAGAACCTAGAGTTTATAGGGGCAAGATTAGACACTCTGCAGGGAAGGGCTTACTTACCCGAGGACAGGGCCCACAGATTGATGAACTTGGCCAACCAGTTCCAAAGCACTTCTCAGGTTTCTGCCAAGCAATTCCTGCGGCTTCTGGGCCACATGGCATCCACAGTACATGTGACTCCGAATGCCCATCTGCACATATGGGCTGCTCAGTGGTGCCTCAGGGCTCAGTGGACGCAGGCCATAGGCGACCTCTGAGACAGAGTGAGGGTGTCCAAACCACTCTTGGACTCCTTGCAGTGGTGGCTACATCTCCCAAACCTTCTCAGGGGGGTACCCTTTTAGGCCCCAGCACCCACCAGAGTGCTGATCACCGATGCTTCTTTAATGGGCTAGGGTGCACATTGCCAGGGCATGTGCACTCAAGGCCTCTGGTTTCCTCGGGAGGCCACACAGCAGATCAATCTTTTGGAGCTGCGAGCAATCCGCTTGGCTCTACAGGCTTTTTCTCATGCCCTCTCTTGCCAGTCTGTCTTAGTTCAGACAGACAATCAGATAGCAATGTTCTATGTAAACAAGCAGGGGTGCACAGGGTCCAGGCCCCTATGTCAGGAGGCGCAGGCCCTTTGCACTGGACCTTTGCTCCTTTGCAGTGAAGCACGGCATGTTTCTCAAAGCAGTTTATCTACCGGGTCAGGAGAACCTTTTGGCAGACAAACTAAGCAGGATTCTCCAGCCTCACGAATGGCAGTTGAATCCCCTGGTGGTTCAGCAGATCTTCCTACGATGGGACTTCCATCCATCGATCTCTTTGCCAGTCTTCTGAACCGTCAACTGCCCAGGTTTTGCTCCAGACAGCCGCATCCCTGGAGAGTGGCAGCAGATGCGTTTCTGATCTCTTGGTCTACGGGCCTCCTGTATGCGTTTCCTCCCACGCCCCTGGTGGCCGAACGCTGTTCAAGATTCTCTAGGATAAGACCTCGGTGATTCAGATGGCCAAGGCAACCGTGGTTTCCACTTCTTCTGCAATTGGCAGTGGAAACGCCATGTCCTCTGGGGTGGCAACCCGATCTCCTGTCTCAGGATCAGGGCTCCCTTCTGCACCCCAATCTCAGATCCCTCAATCTGATGGCCTGGCTGCTGAAAGGATAGTGCTAGCTCCCTTACGTCTCCCTAGGGAAGTTGAGGAGGTGGTCTTGGCCTCGAGGAGGCAATCCACCAGAAAGTCCTATGCTTTCAAGTGGCGCAGGTTCTCAGTGTGGTGTGCTCAGCACAATGAAGATCCTTTCTCCTGCCTGGTGCCAGTAGTGCTACAATACCTGCTTCACCTGTCAGACCTAGGCCTTAAGTCCAACTCTGTTCGGGTCCACCTCAGTGCTTTTTCGGCACACCACTCACCGGTGGAGGGACAGGCGCTGTCGGCTCACCCCTTAGTGTCCCGCTTCCTCAGAAGCCTGCTTTTGCTCAAGCCTCCAATTTGTCCCCCTGATACTGAGTGGGACTTGAACGTGGTCTTGCAACAACTTACTCGCCTACCGTTTGAACCGATGGCTACTTGCCATTTACGCTTCCTTTCTTGGAAAGCACTCTTCCTGGTAGCTCTTACCTCGGCCAGACGTGTGAGTGAACTACAAGCTCTGGTTTCTGATAGGCCGTACACAAGGTTCTACAGGTACAGGGTGGTCCTTCGGACTCATCCGAAGTTCCTTCCAAAAGTTGTTTCCTCTTTCCACCTCAATCAGGAGGTGGTTCTTCCGACATTCTTTCCCAGGCCGCATACCAGCCAGGCTGAGACAGTCTTGCATACTCTGGTCTGTAAGAGGGCTTTGTCCTTTTACATAGAACGTACGAAGGGGCATCGAAGGGCTACTCAGCTCTTTGTCTCTTTTGACCCTAATAAATTGGGGTTACCTGTCTCCAAGCGTACGTTGTCCACTTGGCTAGCAGATTGTATCGCCTGGGCGTACAGGGCAGCCGGCCTCTTCTTGCAGGGTTGAGTCACGGCCCACCGTGTCAGGGCGAAGGCCGCTTCAGTAGCTCATCTCCACTCTGTTCCATTGGCAGACATCTGCCGGGCCGCTACTTGGTCTTCAAGCCAGACTTTTGTGGCCCACTACTGCCTCGAGAGAGAGTCCCAACGGGACAGTGCTTTCGGACAGGCGGTACTCCGTAATCTCTTTGAGGTTTAGACAACTCCTACCCTCCGGCCCTTGTGTTGGGCTACCATACGGGGGCGTTCTCAGAGGATATTCTTATCACAGATGCTGAGGCTCTGCAGAAGGAACCATTTTTTCAGCTTTGGGTTCCCGGTAGCCTAGAGCTGGGGAGTCCCACATGTGAGGACTAACTTCCTGCTTGGTCCTGGAGAAAGTGTAGTTACTCACCTGTAACAGGTGTTCTCCAGGACCAAGCAGGAAGTCAGTCCTCACATATGGATGTCATCGGCGCCGATGAAGCCCCAGCGGAGCATTTCCCCAGCTTTCTATGAAAGCCTTTGGGAATGCAGGCACGCATGCGCGGTTCCCTTCCCGCCTAAAGGTGCCAGCTTACTTCAGTCTCTTTTTTTTCGTGAAGCCAATCGGACGTGTGTCCAGTTTTCCCGGTTAAAATTAGATTTTTCAGCGATTTTTTGCCCTTTTTTTTCCGTTTCGACGCCTGTTCCCCTCCCGCTGGGTTCGGTACACCGGTATCGAGCCCGATTCCTCTTTTTCGGTTTTTGCCCTTCGTGGCTGGCGTTCGCGCCCTTTTTTCTCTTTTTCCCTGGAAGGCCGGTCTTTTGACCTCGCGGGGACTCTTTTTTTCCCGATGGCTTCCAGTGGTTTTAAGAAGTGTGATCGGTGTAAGAAACTAATGTCTCTCACCAACACACACGACTGCTGTCTTCGGTGCCTCGGCCCCGACCACGATCCTAAGTCGTGCGGGGCCTGTGGAAAAATGTCTTCCAAGGCACTACGAAGTCGCCAGCAGCAAAAGGAAAGGCTTTTCTCGGACTCAGCCTCCGGCCGGGCCCGGACCTCGTCTGAGGCCTCGACATCTCGGGATTCCGATCCTGAGCGCCATCGAAGCTCCTCGGACAGGGGGTTCCCCGACCGGGAACGCAAGAAGAAGAAACGGCTCGCGAGGGCGTCGTCGGAAGAGGTCCCTGGCTCCTCGAGGGCCTGGTCTAAGACCCCCGACCGTCGCCCCGGGCCTGTGGAACCGGAGAAGCCTGCCAAAGTTCCTCGTGTGGAGCCGGAGTCTGCTGGACACGTAAACCCCGTAGTCCTCGTGGACTCTCCTCCCAGGGAGCTGACGTCGGGCCCGGTGCCAGCGGGGCCAGAGTCTTTGGCTGCTGCGTCTCCCGAGCTGAGTCTCAGGATGACAGCCTTGGAGAGCAGAATGTCTCCTTCATGGAGCAGCAGTGGGCACTGATGGCCAGCCTGTCTGGCGCATCTGCCCGAACCACCGGGACATTGACGTCAATGTCGACCCCGGAGACCGAGCCGATACTCGAGTCCATCGTGGCTTGGAGTCGACCTCGGTCGCGGTCCCCCTCGACCTCCCGTTCAGGACCGAGGGCGTCGACGCCGGTGCTTCCGGCATCGGGGCGGGTGCTCCAGGGCCCCGTGGGGTCGGACCCCGACTCTTCCTCGGATGAGTCGGCTTGGGAGACGGAGGACGAGGAGTCTCCCGACACCTTTAAGACTCAGTGCGTCCGTTCGGACTCAATGCAGTCTGAGCCCCGGAGTAGGTTCCCCCTGGAGGACACCTGGTTCTCGGAGTTCGTCCGGGATATGGCCACTGCCTTGGCTATTCCGGCGGATCCCCAGGAAGAGCCTCGAGCCGAAGAGCTCGAGGCGCTGCAGTATGACTCTCCTCCGAAGGAGGCCTTTGCTGTCCCGGTTCCTTCGATGCTGGAATGGCTTCTCTTCCGTATGTGGGAGGCACCGGCCTCGGCGCCGGTTCTTAGCAAGCGAGTCGATTTGATCTATTGGCTCCGTAAGAGCCCTGGTTTTCAGAAAGCACAGCTACCACACCATTCCATGGTTGTGGAATCGGCCATGCATCGTCTGAAGAGTCAGAAGATGCACTCCGCGGTGCCTCCTGGCAGGGAGGCCCGAAACCTAGATGGCGTCGGTCGAAAGTGTTTTCAGGGCTCGATGCTTGCTTGCCGTGTTCAGTCTTATCAGCTGTATATGGGCATGTACTTGCGGGATCTGGCCAAGGAGTTGGCCAGATTCTCTGCTGGTCTCTCCGAGAAACCCTTGCAGAGATTTAAGTCCTTGTCCTTGGGGATTCGGGACTGCTCGAAGTTCATGTCCCGCGCCGCCTACGATGGCTTCGAGGCTTCAGCCCGAGTTGCGGCAGCCGGCATTGCAGCTTGTTGCCAGGCATGGCTGCAGTCATCGGACCTCGAGCCATGGGTTCAGGACAAGTTGGTCGATTGTCCCTTGCCGAGGTGAAAACCTGTTTGGCAAGCCCATGACCGAGAAGGCCGCTCAGCTCGAGACCAAGCACCTCACCCGGACAAGGCTGTCGAGGAAGACCTCTGCCCCTTCTCATAAAAAGAAGGGCTCGGGTAAAAAGCCCTTTTACCCGAGGAAGGGCGCTGCCTACAAACAGTACCCACAATATCAGGCTGCCCAAGCTGCCCCCCAGGGTTAGCAAGCCAAGGGCCAGGGTAATGGGCCCCGTAGGCAGAGGACCCCCAAGCCTCCGGCCCCTGCTACCACTCAGCAGGGTGGGGGCTTTTGACTCCTTGAACATAGCCTCTCCTCCACTGCTCTCCCAACCCTGCACAGGAGGTCGTCTCGCCCTCTTTGCCCACCAGTGGCCCCTTATCACCGGGGACAGTTGGGTGCTGGACATCATCCACAGGGGATATGCCCTCCATTTCCACCAACTGCCACCCCCATATTTTCCAGGGGAGCCTCCAAGGCCTCCTCTGCACACAGACCTTCTCCGTCAGGAGCTTCAGGGTCTGTTGGTGGACAGTGCGGTGGAGCCTGTGCCTCCCCACTTGCAAGGTCACGGATTCTACTCCAGGTATTTCCTGGTGCCCAAAAGAACCGTTGGCCTTCGTCCCATTCTGGACCTCAGGAACCTCAACAAGTTCCTAGTGAAGGAAACGTTCAAGATGCTTACTCTTGGAACCCTTCTGCCCTACCTCCAGCAGGGAGATTGGCTATGCTCCTTAGATCTAAAGGATGCGTACACTCACATCCTCATTCATCCAGACCACAGAAAGTACCTCAGGTTCATCATGGGAGGAAACCATTATCAGTACAGAGTGCTGCCTTTCGGCCTCACCTCCGCCCTCAGAGTCTTTACAAAGTGCTTAGCAGTAGTGGCGGCCTACCTGAGAAATCAGGGCATCTTTGTCTTCCCCTATCTGGACGACTGGCTCATCAGGGGTCAGACAGGTCAGGAGGCCAATCAAGCCACCCTCAGGACTATTGCTCTTCTACAATGCCTGGGGTTTGTCATAAACTTCGCAAAGTCCACTTTGCTCCCTTCCCAGAACTTGGAGTTCATAGGGGCCAGGATGGACTCTCTCCTGGCAAAGGCATTCTTGCCAGAAAACAGAGCCCGAAGGTTGATGGCCTTGGCAAGTCAATTTCTCAGCAGGTCCCTGGTCTCTGCCAGACTCTGCCTGCAGCTTCTAGGCCACATGGCTTACACAGTACATGTGACCCCCAATGCCAGGCTCCATATGAGGCCTGCACAGTGGTGCCTTCGGACTCAGTGGTCACAGGCCACTGGCAGCCTCAGTGATAGGATAAGGGTGTCCAGACCATTTCTGCACTCCCTCAACTGGTGGCTACACCCACCCAATCTGCTGAAAGGGGTAACCTTTCAGATTCCAGGTTGCACAGTGATTCTAACAACAGATGCCTCCCTGCAAGGCTGGGGAGTACATTGTCTGGGCAAGTGCACCCAGGGCCTCTGGTCTCCCTGGGAAGCTGCACAGCAGATCAATCTCCTCGAGCTCAGAGCTATTCGATTAGCACTCAAAGCTTTCACTCCTACCCTGGCTCAACAGTCTGTCCTTATTCAGACAGACAACCAAGTTGCCATGTTTTATGTGAACAAACAGGGCGGAACTGGGTCCAGGATCCTTTGTCGGGAAGCTCAGGACCTTTGTTCTTTTGCCCTCAAGCACAACATGCTCCTCAGGGCTGTGTACCTTCCAGGCCAGGACAACTACCTGGCAGACAGGTTAAGCAGGATACTGCAGCCCCATGAGTGGCAGCTGCATCCTTCAGTAGTTCAGAAGATCTTCCTGAAATGGGGTCTCCCTTTGATGGATCTCTTTGCCAGCCCCATGAACAAGCAACTGCCAAAGGTCTGCTCCAGGCAACCACATCCTCTGCGGATTGCAGCGGATGCTTTTCTGATATCTTGGTCTCAGGGCCTCCTCTATGCGTTTCCTCCCACGCCCTTGGTGGCCCGAACCCTATTCAAGATTCTCCAGGACAAGGCCTCGGTCCTGCTGATAGCTCCCAGGTGGCCGAGACAGCCTTGGTTTCCTCTTCTGCTTCAACTGGCGGTGGATCCTCCACTGCCTCTGGGGTTGCAACCCGACCTTCTCACACAGGACCAGGGTTCCCTTCTGCACCCCAATCTCAAGTCTCTCAATTTGATGGCCTGGAGGCTGCAAGGGTAGTTTTGGCTCCCAGGGGCCTACCTCAGGCAGTTGAGGAGGTTGTCCTAGCCTCTAGGAAACAGTCCACTAGGAAAAACCTATGCTCTCAAGTGGAAGAGGTTTTCTGTGTGGTGTCACCTACGTACAGAGGATCCTTTCTCCTGTACTGTGCCAGTAGTTCTTCAGTACTTACTGCACTTATCCAATCAGGGACTTAAGTCCAATTCTGTTCGGGTCCACCTCTCAGCTCTAGCAGCTCACCACTCATTGGTAGAGGGACAATCTCTATCTGGTCACCCCTTGGTGTCCCGCTTTCTCAGGGGCTTGCTTTTGCTCAAGCCTCCCATCCGTCCTCCTGCCCGTGAGTGGGAGCTGAATGTGGTCTTGCAGCAACTGACACGCCCACCTTTTGAGCCGATGGCTACTTGTCCACTACGCTTCCTCTCCTGGAAGACACTCTTCCTGATAGCCCTTACCTCGGCTAGGCGAGTAAGTGAGCTTCAGGCCCTGGTCTGTGACAGGCCTTACACCAGGATTTATCGGAACAGGGTAGTCCTCAGGACTCACCCAAAGTTCCTCCCAAAAGTTGTCTCCTCTTTCCACCTCAATCAGGAGGTGGTTCTTCCAACATTCTTCCCTAGGCCTCATGCTAGCCAGGCTGAAGCAGTTCTGCATACCCTGAACTGTAGGAGGGCCTTATCCTTCTACCTTGACCGTACGCAGGGGCATAGAAGGGCTACTCAGCTCTTCGTATCCTTTGACCCCAATAAGTTGGGGTTGGCTGTGTCCAAGCGTACCTTGTCCATCTGGGTGGCTGACTGTATCACCTGGGCTTACAAGGCGGCTGACCTTCCTTTGCAGGGTAGGGTCACGGCCCATCGTGTCAGGGCAATGGCTGCCTCAGTGGCTCATCTCCGCTCTGTGCCCTTGGTAGACATCTGCAAGGCTGCAACTTGGTCTTCAAGCCAGACTTTTGCGGCCCATTACTGCCTGGAGAGGGAGTCCCGAAGGGACAGTGCTTTTGGCCAGGCAGTACTCCGGAATCTCTGAGGTTTAGGCAACTCCTGCCCTCTGTTGGGCTACCGGTGGAGGTTGTGTCCTTGGAAAGCCTTTCTTTACTGCTGAGACTAGAGGGAGTTCTCTTGTTCAGCCTGGGTTCCTCGGTAGCCCAGAGCTGGGGAGTCACCCATATGTGAGTACTGACTTCCTGCTTGGTCCTGGAGAAAGAGTAGTTACTCACCTGTAACAGGTGTTCTCCAGGAGCAGCAGGAATCAGTCCTCACAACCCTCCCTCCTCCCCTTGGAGTTGCAGTTGTACATAGTTTATTTTTTCATTTTTTTGTGTGCAGTTCTTAGCTATGTCATTTGATTGAGGTAAGATGGCACCTTTAGGCGGGAAGGGAACCGCGCATGTGTGCCTGCATTCCCAAAGGCTTTCATAGAAAGCTGGGGAAATGCTCCGCTGGGGCTTCATCGGCGCCGATGACACCCATATGTGAGGACTGATTCCTGCTGCTCCTGGAGAACACCTGTTACAGGTGAGTAACTACTCTTTCTCCAGGAGCAGCAGGAATCATAGAAACATAGAAACATGATGACAGAAAAAGACCACATGGCCTATCTAGTCTGTCCTTCCATAACAACTACAACAGTCCACTTTTTACCTTTAGAGATCCTCTGTGTTGGTCCCATGCTTTTTTGAATTCAGTTACTGTCCTCATCTCTACCACCTCCACTGGGAGACTATTCCACGGATCCACTACTCTTT
Source organism: Ichthyophis bannanicus (assembly GCA_033557465.1). Lineage (NCBI taxonomy): Eukaryota > Metazoa > Chordata > Amphibia > Gymnophiona > Ichthyophiidae > Ichthyophis > Ichthyophis bannanicus. The sequence goes on from CM066038.1 coordinate 401,151,991, forward strand.
CCGTAAAGAAATATTTCCACATATCACTCCTGAATCTATCTCCCTTCACCCTCATCCCATGTCCTCTCGTAGCAGAACTTGCTTTCAATTGAAAGAGGCTCTCTCCCTGAACATTTATGCCACGGAGGTATTTAAACATCTCAATCATATCACCTCTATCCCGCCTTTCCTCTAAGGTGTACATATTAAGATCCTTAAGTCTGTCCTCATATGCTTTATAATGAAGCCCATTAATCATTTTAGTAGCAACCCTCTGCACCGACTCCATCCTGTTCACATCCTTTTGAAGGTGCGGTCTCCAGAATTGCACACCATACTCCAAATGAGGTCGCACCAAAGACTTATACAGAGGCATTATCACCTCCTTTTTTCTGCTAGCCATTCCTCTCCGTATGCACCCAAGCATCCTTCTAGCTTTTGCCGTCGCCTTTTCTACCTGTTTAGCTACTTTAAGATCATCAGACACAACCACGCCTAGGTCCCGCTCTTCTTTAGTGGACAAAAGTACTTCACCTCCTATACTTTATTGCTCCCTTGGATTGCTGCAGCCCAAATGCATGACCTTACATTTTTTAACATTAAATCCCAGCTGCCAAATTCTAGACCATTCTTCAAGCTTAGCTAGATCCCTCCTCATGTTATCTACACCTTCCTGGGTGTCTACTCTATTACAGATTTTGGTATCATCCGCAAAGAGGCAAACCTTACCCGACTGCCCTTCCGCTATATCACTAACAAAGATGTTAAAAAGAATCGGACCAAGGACAGATCCCTGGGGCACACCACTGGTAACATCCTTCTCCTCAGAGTGAGCTCCATTTACTTGTACTCTTTGTCGCCTCCCACCCAACCAATTTCTAACCCAAGCAGTAACTTTAGGGTCCATCCCTAGGGTGCTCAGTTTGTTTATAAGTCGCCTGTGAGGAACAGTGTCAAAGGCTTTACTGAAATCTAAATACACCACATCTAGAGCTCTCCCTCGGTCCAACTCCCTGGTCACCCAGTCAAAGAAATCAATCAGATTTGTCTGACAAGACCTGCCTCTGGTGAATCCATGCTGCCTCGGATCCTGTAATCCGCTGGACTCCAGAAACCTCACTATTTTCTCTTTCAGCAGCGTTTCCAATAATTTACTCACCACCGAAGTTAAACTAACCGGCCTGTAGTTTTCAACCACATCCTTACTTCCGCTTTTGTGTAAAGGCACCACATGAGCCTCTCTCCAGTCCTTTGGCACCACTCCCGACTCCAACGAGGCATTGAAAAGGTCAGTCAGTGGAGTTGCTAGAACATCCCCAAGTTCCCTCAGTATTCTAGGGTGTATCCCATCCGGTCCCATCGCTTTGTCTACTTTAAGTTGAGCTAGTTTCTCACGAACACAGTCTTCTGAAAATTGTTCAAGATGTCCCTCGCTTCTGTTCTTATTTGTGGGTGTTTTCTGAGGTCCTGCTCCTGGTTCTTCATCTGTGAACACAGAACAAAAATATTTGTTAAGCAATTCCGCTTTATCCTTATCAGCTTCTACATATTCCCCCCCTGCACCCTTGAGTCTGACAATACCACTTTTGCCCTTCCTCTTCTCACTAATATATCTGAAAAATGTCTTATCCCCCCATTTTATTGCATTGGCTATTTCCTCCTCCTTTTGAATCTTTGCCTTCTTGACTACTTTGCTAGCTTCTCTAAGTTTTTCCAAATACAGATGCCTGTCTTCCTCTCTCTGTGATCTCTTGTATTTCATGAAGGCCTCCCTCTTTTTCTTCACTTTTTCAGCTACTTCCTTCGAAAACCATAGCGGTCTCCTGTTCCTTTTGCCTTTATTTACCATTTTAACAAAAAGGTTGGTTGCCTTTAAAATACCCCCTTTCAGTTTTGCCCACTGTTTTTCTACATCCCCCAGCTGTCCTCACGACCCTCCCTCCTCCACTGGAGTTGCAGTGATATACTTTATTTTGTCTTTTGCTGTCTTTTAGCTATGTTATCAGACTGAGCAAGATGGCATCCTTGGGCAGGAAGGGGACCGTGTAGGTGCGCTGCATTCCCAAAGGCTTTCTTTGAAAGCTGGGGAAATGCTCCGCACGGGGGCTCTGTTGGCACCGACGTCACCCATATGTAAGGACTGATTCCTGCTGCTCCTGAAGAGCACCTGTTACAGATTAGTAACTACTCTAAATTGGAAGACTGGGCATCAAAATGGCAGATGAAATTTAATGTGGACAAGTGCAAAGTTATGCAGCTAGAGAAGAACAACCCAAACTATGGTTACACAACGCAAGGTTCCACATTAGGAGCCACCACCCAGGAAATAGATTTAGGCGTCATCGTGGATAACATGTTAAAACCCTCGGCCCAGTGTGCAGCAGCGGCCAAGAGAGCAAATAGAATGCTAGGTATCATAAGGAAAGGAATGGAAAATAAAACAAAAGATATTATAATGCCTCTATATCATTTCATGGTGAGACCGCACCTTGAATATTGTGTGCAATTCTGGTCGCCGTATCTTAAAAAGGATATAGCGTTATTAGAAAAGGTTCAGAGAAGAGCCACCAAAATGGTAAAGGGGATGGAAGGATACTACTATGAAGAAAGGATAAAAAGGTTTGGGCTCTTTAACCTGGAAAAGAGACGGCTGAGGGGAGATATGATAGAAGTCTATAAATTAATGAACGGAGTGGAACGGGTAAACGTAGATCGATTGTTTACGCTATCAGAATATAGAAAGACTAGGGGACATGCAATGAAGCTACAGGGTAAACTATTTAAGACTAATAAAAGAAAATATTTTTTCACTCAACGTGTAATCAAACTCTGGAATTTTTTACCGGAGGATGTAGTAAAGGCTGTTAGTGTAGCTGGATTTAAAAAAGGTTTGGACAAGTTCCTGGAGGAAAGGTCAATAAACCATTATTAAGAAGGGACCCAGGATTTCAATGCTTGACCCAGTACAAGCATTGTGGAACCTGTGTCTTTTGGGGAAACTGCTAGGTACGTATGACCTAGATTGGCCACTGTTGGAAACAGGATACTGGGCTTGATGGACTTTGGTCTGACCCAGTATGGCATATCTTATGTTCTTATGTTCTCACAGTGCCTTCGGTCAGGCGGTACTCCGTCATTTGTTCTGGGTCTAGGCAACTCCTGCCCTCCAGCCCTTTGTGTTTTCAGGCTACTGGAGTGCTGGTTCCTCATTGGACACATGGGCTACTCAGGAGTCTGTTATCTTAGGACTCAATTGCTGCTGCTCATGACTCACCCTTTTCTGCCTACCCGTGGTGGTTTTTACAGGTTTTTCGATAGCCTGTAGCTAGGGAGTCCCATATGTGAGGACTGACTTCCTGCTTGTTCCCGGAGAAAGCATAGTTGCTCACCTGTAACAGGTGTTCTCTGCATACAGCAGGAATCAGTCTTCACAACCCTCCCTCCTCCCTGTGGAGTTGCTTTTGCATCATTTTTGCCTTTTAGCTATGTTATCATATTGACTCTATATAGCAGGATATATAGGAGGGCGATACCTTTAATCGTTATACTAGATATTTCAATAAAACCAATGAACCGTCTCAGACCAGTTGGCAGCCGTAATGCTGGGAAAGAAAAATTCACATTCACCAGCGGCGCCGATAGCATCAATGACTTGGTTCGTGGTATTTTTCTTTAGTTATTAACACCCTCTCTCTAGTGTTTGAAAATTATGCTTTTAAACACATACAAACAGTCTCTTGTGAAAACATGTACTTAACTTCTCAATTTTTGTATTTCAGTAAAACCTTGAACTTGATGGTTTTCAGAAACCTTTAACTTGATAATTTCCAATTCTTCTTTCAGGCCTCTCCTTTGATTGTAAACCATGTGTCTTATTCACCCAACGCCTCACACATAACGTTACTTCCGCGTTTCTCTCTATGTTTCGAGGTTCTTCAGGGGATAAATCACTGTCGGTAGGCTCTTAACTAAAAAGAAACCATCATTAGTAGTTAAAAGGAACCTTCAAACTAAAATTCTCTCTCATCCAACTAAAAACAAACAGCTTTCTCTTTTGTGAAACTAAAGTCCATTATTGCTACTTCAATCATACCCAAATTTGACCGGAGCTGCGCATAATTTGGATGGTGATAATTCTGTACTCTCGTCGTGGAAAACTCTTATCTCGTAAACCAGCTCTTCCAAAAAACGCCGCGCATGTGCAGTACTTAGCAGGCAGACCTTTTTATCCACCTTCTTACGTTACGTCATATGGCTGTCATTATGTATCAGACTGAAGTGAACCCCACTCTATCTCTACATTCAGCCCTTGAGGTATTAAAGTTTGCAGTCGAAAAATCCATTTCTGTTCTCGTGATAGTAAAGTTTTCATTAGTGATTTCCCTTGCATCGGGACTAGAACCTGATCTATGCAGAAACATTGCAACATCTCGAAAGTGTGGCCCTTAGCCAGACAGTGCGATACTAGTGGTGCTTGTAATAGCTGATGTCTAAGCCGACTTTTATTTATTTATTTATTTAACAGTTATTTATATACCGCTCTTTCCCTAGTATCAAGTGCGGTTTACATGGAACAGTAGGTTAATTGGTATGTAATATACCAAGTCAGTTTACATAGAACAGATAATTATAATTTACAAGGAATGTTGTAACATTAAAGATATAACATATTAGAACATATATACATTGTTAGTTTAAATCTATAATCATCATGTGAATGAGAGTGTGGTATGGTTAATAGTGTATTAGTGATATTTATTTGAAAATAGAGTATGTAATAATAATGTATAAATGTTAGCCTGTATCTATTTGAGTATTCTGTTCTGAGGGTGTATTGTAATGTAATATGAATAAGTGAGTTTTTAATTTTTTTCTAAATTCCTTTATGTCAGACAGCAGGCGAATGTTGTCAGGTAGATTGTTCCAAAGAATTGGAGCAGAGTGTGAGAAAGCTCTCTTATTTGTTTGTTTTCTGGCTTTTGTGAAATCTTTTGGTATTGTTAAGGTATTTAAGTTTCTGCTTCTTTGAGATCGTTTATCGATGTCTATATTAATCAGTGTATTGAGTGCCGATGGTGCAAGATTATTTATAAGTTTAAATGTAGTGACAAGAATTTTATATTTGATTCGGGAGTAAATAGGTAGCCAATGAAGTTCAGCCAAAATTGGTGTAACATGTTCAAGTGGGCTTATATTCATAATCATCCTAGCAGCTATGTTCTGAGTTATTTGTATCTTTTTAATATTTTGTTTTGAAATGCCATTAAGTATTGTGTTTGCAAAATCAAAATGTGGGGTGATGATAGCATGAATTATATTAATAAAGTCTTGTAGATGAATCAATGGTCTTAATTGTTTTAGTGTTTTGAGTTTGTAATGTATTTTTTTAGTTAGATATTTTATATGTGAATCCATATTTAGATTATTGTCAAGTATCACACCTAAATATTTTATTTCTTTTTTTGTATTTATTTCATGAGTATCTAGTGTGATCGTGTTTGGGGGTATGTATGTTTGATTTTTAGTGATGAATAATATATCAGTTTTAGTAAAGTTGATAAGTAGATTTTGTTCTTTGAGCCATTCAGTTAGTTCATTGAAACATTCTGTTATTTTTTGAAGAGGTGGGTGTGGGATTTCAAATGGGAGGTAGAACATTATATCATCAGCGTAGATATGATAATAAACATTGTGACGTTTAAAGATGTTACAAACTGGTTGTAAGTAAATATTAAATGCCCTACTGGTCTTGCCAATGTAGAGGAGGGCACAGGGGCATTCTATCGCGTAGACTACATTGTGTGAACCACATGAGGTACGATGTCGTAGAACATATTCTTTCTGGTGATAGGTGAACCTGTTCAATTCTTTTGTGACTGTGCATATAGTGCAATGTCCACATTTGTAATGACCAGGAAGCTCATTCTCTCCTAACAATTGAGGAGGAGGGCGCAAAGTTGTGGGACTCAGTCTCTCTTTTAAGTTTTTGTTACGGCGCCAGACACATCGAATTGTCTTGTTTTGTAAGCGAGGGGCTACTTTCAATACATTTATATGTCGATTAAGGATTTTCTTAATTTTAAAACTATATGGAGAGTATTGTGTGATGAAGTTAATCACATCAGGATCAGATTGCTCACGGGTCTTTGCCGTATTTAGCAAGACTGATCTGTCATTAAACAGCGCCCGGCGATATGCCTTTGATACTACTCTATTGGGGTAACCCTGTGCCCGAAAATTCTGAGCTAAATCTTTAGCCTTAAGTTTAAAGTCATAAACCTCTGAACAGTTCCTACGGTATCGGAGGAATTGGGAAAAGGGCAGGCCCTCCTTTAACCGGAGAGGGTGAGCACTTCGGTAGTGGAGCAAGGTGTTACGGGCAGTTGGCTTGCGATAGATGGTGGTCTGCCAACCCTTCTTTGTCTTGCTAACCTGAAGATCTAAGAACACTATGTCACTTGCATGAACATTATGGGTAAACTGAATATAAGAACTCTGGTCATTCAACCAGGTTAAAAATGTGTTCAGGTCATTTAAGGGGCCATGCCAAAGCAAGAAAACATCATTAATAAAACGTGACCAGAGCTTAATATTTAATATATACGGGGAGGTTTGCCACAACCGTTCTTCATAATAGCCCATAAAAAGATTAGCGATGGAGGGGGCAAATGTCGCCCCCATCGCTACTCCTGAAATCTGTTGAAAAAGGGCTCCTTCAAACTGAAAATAGTTTCGACAGATAGTTACTTGGGTCAGTGTTAACAAAAATTGAATTAATGGTTCTGACAAGTCCTCCCTCCCTCTTAGTGCTTGCTCTACCGTTTGTAATGCTTGTACTTGTGGGATACTGGTATAGAGGGCTGTGACATCCAATGTAACTAGTAGAATCTGGGGATCTAAAGCCCACTGTGCATTGTTTGTTAGAATTTGTAAAAAATGAGATGTATCTCTTACATATGATGGTATATCACCCAGGAGGGGCCGAAGGTAAGAATCTATGTATACAGAAAGGGGTTCTAAAACTGAGCCCCTTGTTGACACTATCGGTCTCCCTGGTGGTTGATCTAGATTTTTATGAATTTTCGGCACTGTGTAGAAACGAGCCGGTTCAGGATATGCCACATTCAGAAATCTAAATTCTTTCCGAGTTATTAATTTGTCATCCAAGGCTCGGGTAGTGATCTGTGATACTTGTTCCTGAAGTTCTCTCGTTGGATCTATTTCTAGGAAATGATAAGCAGACTGGTCGGAAAGTTGGCGTCTAGCCTCTATGAGATATTGATCCCTATCAAGGACCACCACTGCACCCCCCTTATCAGCCCGTTTAATAACAATTTCTCCAGGACCAAGCAGGAAGTCAGTCCTCACATATGGGTGACGTCGGCGCCGACGGAGCCCTCGCGGAGCAATTTTCCCCAGCTTTCAAAGAAAGCCTTTGGGAATTGCAGCGCGCATGCGCGGTCTCCTTCCCGCCCAAGGGTGCCATCTTAGCCAGTCTTCTTTTTTCCGCGGAGCCCTACAGACGTACCCGTCGTGTCCCCGCTGAAAAAGTTGATTTTAGTAATTTATTTCTATTTCTTTCTTCGGTTCAACGCCGGTCTTTTTCCTGCCCGGACTCGCGACGCCGTTGCGAGTCCTTCTGTTATTTTTCGGTTTTTCTGATTTTTGGTCAGTTTCGTTTTTCGGTTTTTCGCTGGCAGCCCGGTCCTTTGACCTTGCAGGGGCCCTTTTTCCCCCGATGGCTGCCAGTGGTTTCAAGCGGTGTGTTCAGTGTGACAGAAATATGTCACTCACTGACACACATGATAATTGCCTCCGCTGCCTCGGCCCGGATCATGAAGAACTGATCTGTGGGGCCTGCGGCAAAATGTCCTCCAAAGCGTTAAGGAGTCGGCGGCACCAGCGGGAACGAATCTTCGCTGACCCCGGCCGTACCCGGACCTCGTCGGAGGCCTCGGCGTCCAGAGGTTCCAGCTCTGACCATCGCCGAAGCTCCTCCGACAGGGGTTCTCCCTCCGGGGACCATCGACGGAAGGTAAAACCCGCGAGGGCAGGGTCGGAGGACGCTCCTGGCTCCGCGAGGGCCAGGTCGCATAGCCCCAATAGCCGTCCCGGGTCTTTGGAGAAGGAGCACCTCCCGAAGCGACCTCGTCTGGAGTCGGAGTTGCCTGCTCGGGTAAGTCCTGTAGTCCTCCTGGACTCGCCTCAGAGGGGGACGCCGTCGGGGCCCGAGTCGGGGGCTGCTGGGTCACCTGAGGTCGGACTCAGGTTGACGGCCTTGGAGAGCAGAATATCTGCCTTCATGGACCAGCAGCGGGCACTGATCGCTAGCCTCGCTGGCGCCGCTGCCCCGACCGCCGGGACGTCGACGTCTAAGTCGACCCCGGAGACCGAGCCGATCCTCGAGTCGATCCTCGGTCGAGGTCACCCTCGGCCTCCCGTTCGGGACCGAGGTCGTCGACGCCGACTCCCTCGGTGTCGGGGCAGCCGACGCCTCCGCCTGCCCGAGCCGACCCCACCGATTCCTCCTCGGAGTCGGCCTGGGAGTCTGAAGAGGAAGAGTCACCTGATTCGTTTCGGACTCGGTGTGTCCCCTCGGACTCACCTGAGTCCGAACCTCGGAAGCAGTCCCCTCCGGAGGATGCCCGGTTCTCGGACTTCGTCAGGGATATGGCCAAGGCTTTGGCCTTCCCTGCGGATCCCGAGGAGGAGCCTCGAGCCGAAGAGCTCGATGCCCTTCAGTAGGACTCTCCCGCCAGGGAACACTTTACTGTACCGGTTCCTCCCATGCTGGAACGACTACTCTTCCGCATGTGGGAGAGTCCGGCATCGTCGCCGGTATTAAGCAAGCGGGTCGATTCCATCTATCGAGTCCGCAAGAGTCCTGGCTTCCAAAAAGCACAGCTACCGCACCATTCCATGGTAGTGGAATCGGCCATGCATAGGCTTAAGAGCCAGAAGATGCACTCCTCGGTGCCTCCTGGCAGGGAGGCCCGTAACCTGGATGGCCTTGGTAAGAAGTGTTTCGAGGGCTCTATGCTTGCTTGTCGGGTCCAGACCTACCAGCTCTACATGGGCATGTATCTCAGAGACCTGGCTAAAGAGATAGCCGGATTCTCCGCTGGGCTGTCCGAGGAACCTTTGCGGAGGTTCCTGGCCTTGACAACTGGTATTCGGGAATGCTCCAAATTCATGTCCCGAGCAGCCTATGATGGCTTTGAAGCATCGGCTCGAGTGGCCGCAGCCGGCATCGGTGCCCGCCGACAGGCTTGGCTTCAGTCGTCTGACTTTGAACCCTGGGTGCAGGACAAGTTGGTCGATGTCCCCTGCCGAGGTGAGAACCTCTTTGGCAAGCCCATGGCTGAAAAGGCTGCACAAATCGAGACGGAGACTCTCACCAGAACTAGGCTTTCTAGGAAGACCTCCGCCCCTTCCCAGAAAAAGAAGGGCTTGGGAAAGAAGTCCTTTTACCCGAGAAAGGCGGCTGCCTATAAACACTACCCTCAATATCAGGCCTCCGCAGCTCCCCAACAGGGCCAGCAGGCCAAGGGACGGGGTAACGGGTCCCGTAGGCAGCAAGCCCCCAAGCCTGCACCACCGGCCCCTGCTCAGCAGGGTGGGGGTTTTTGACTTCATCAGCATAGCCTCTCCCCCTCAGCTGGTTCCTCCCAGCACCGGAGGCCGGCTGGTTCACTTCGCCCACAGGTGGTCCAACATCACTTCAGATGCCTGGGTGCTTCAAGTCGTAAGAGAAGGCTATCTTCTCCACTTCCATCAGGTCCCTCCCTCCTATTTCCCGGGAGAACCTCCACGACTCCCTCTGCACAGGGACTTACTCCTTCAGGAGTTAGCAAGTCTTCTTCAGGAACAGGCTGTGGAATCGGTGCCCCACCACCTGAGAGGTCAAGGCTTTTATTCCAGGTATTTCCTAATACCAAAAAGGACTGGAGGCCTCAGACCCATCCTGGACTTGCGCAACCTCAACAAGTTTCTCGTGAGGGAAAAGTTCAAGATGCTTACCCTTGGAATCCTTCTGCCCTACCTCCAGCAGGGAGATTGGCTATGCTCCTTGGATCTAAAGGATGCCTACACGCACATCCTCATCCACCCAAGCCACCGCCAATACCTAAGGTTTGTGGTGGCAGGAAATCATTACCAGTACAGAGTACTGCCCTTTGGCCTATCCTCCGCACCGCGAGTCTTCACAAAATGTCTCGCGGTGGTGGCGGCTTATCTCCGGCTTCACGGCCTCTATGTCTTTCCGTACCTCGACGACTGGCTCATCAGAGCATCGTCCTCTCCGGAAGTCACCAATGCCACACACCGCACGGTGACTCTTCTGCAGTACTTGGGCTTTGTCATAAACTTCGCAAAGTCCACTTTGCTCCCCTCACAGGATCTCGAGTTCATCGGCGCAAGACTGCACACTCCTCAGGCACGAGCTTTCCTGCCTCTCGACAGGGCTCAACGGCTCATGGACCTAGCCGGCCGTTTTCGCAGCCAGTCCCTGGTCTCAGCCAGGCGCTTCCTGAGACTACTCGGCCATATGGCTTCCACCGTCCACGTGACCCCCAATGCCCGCCTGAATATGCGGCCTGCTCAATGGTGCCTTCGCAAGCAGTGGCAACAAGCCACGGGCGGCCTAGCCGACTTAGTGCGCGTCTCCGGGCCGCTGGCCTCTTCTCTACAGTGGTGGCTTCATCGGCCGAACCTGGTGCTCGGAATGCCTTTTCAGTCACCTCAGCCGGCTCAAGTGCTGACGACCGATGCCTCTCTCCTAGGTTGGGGAGCGCATTGCCAAGGGGCATGTACTCAAGGTCTCTGGACCACGTGGGAGTCTGCGCAGCAGATCAACTTCCTGGAGCTCAGAGCAATCCGTCTAGCTCTCAAGGCTTTCTCCCACCTGACTTCTCACCAGTCCGTCCTTGTCCAGACGGACAATCAAGTTGCCATGTTCTACGTGAACAAACAGGGAGGCACGGGCTCCTTCCTTCTCTGTCGAGAAGCACAGAAGCTCTGCTCTTGGGCCGTCAGTCACGGCGTTCTTCTCAAGGCAGTTTATCTCCCAGGCCAAGAAAATTGCCTGGCGGACAAACTCAGCAGGATCCTCCAGCCGCACGAATGGCGCCTGGATCCCTTGGTAGTTCAGAAACTTTTTCTGAAGTGGGGACTCCCCACGATGGATCTCTTTGCCAGTCCTCTCAACCGGCAACTTCCTCGCTTCTGCTCTCGTCAGCCGCATCCCCTTCGAGTAGCGGCAGATGCTTTTCTGCTCTCATGGTCGGAGAGCCTTCTGTATGCCTTTCCTCCCATACCGCTAGTCTCTCGAACTCTTTTCAAGGTTCTCCGAGACAAAGCTTCCATGATCCTGGTGGCTCCTCGCTGGCCCAGACAGCCGTGGTTTCCACTCCTGCTGCAATTAGCGTTAGAGGATCCGTTCCCTCTGGGGTTTCAACCGGATCTCCTAACACAGGATCAGGGGTCCCTGCTACACCCGAACCTCAGATCTCTACATCTGATGGCCTGGCTGCTGAAAGGGTAGTCCTTGCTCCCCTTCTACTGCCGGCAGAGGTGGAGGAGGTCGTCCTAGCTTCTCGGCGACCTTCTACCCGCAAATGCTACGCCCTTAAATGGCGTCGCTTTTCCGCTTGGTGTGCCCTGCAGTCTCAGGATCCCTTCTCCTGCTCGGTGTCGGAGATCTTGCAGTACTTGTTCTACCTCTCTAATCTGGGACTTAAGTCCAACTCCGTCAAAGTTCACCTCAGTGCTCTTTCAGCACATCATGTGCCGGTGGACGGCCGACCTCTTTCCAGCGACCCTCTCGTAGCGAGGTTTCTCCGAGGTCTCCTTCTACTTAAACCACCTCTGCGCCCGCCAGCACCTGACTGGGATCTGAATGTGGTTTTACAGCGGATCACCTGTCCGCCTTTTGAACCTATGGCTACCTGTTCTCTCCGTTTTCTTTCTTGGAAAACTTTATTCCTGATAGCCCTCACTTCCGCTAGACGCGTAAGTGAATTGCAGGCTCTCGTGTCTGATCCCCCTTACACTCGGTTCTACAAAAATAGGGTAGTCCTACGGACTCACCCAAAGTTTCTTCCAAAAGTGGTCTCCCCTTTTCACATCAATCAGGAGGTGGTACTTCCGACCTTCTTTCCCAGGCCACACTCCAGTCGAGCTGAAATGGTCCTGCATACCCTGGACTGTAGAAGGGCATTGAACTTCTACCTTGACCGTACGCGGGAGCACCGTAAAGCGGCTCAACTTTTTGTGTCTTTTGACCCCAATAAATTGGGGCTCCCGGTCTCCAAGCGTACTCTGTCCATCTGGGTTGCTGACTGTATCGCTTGGGCTTATGGGGCAGCCGGACTCTCCTTAGAAAGTCGAGTCACGGCTCATTGTGTTCGGGCGAAGGCTACGTCAGTGGCTTACCTCCGCTCTGTTCCGTTGGCAGACATCTGCCGGGCCGCTACTTGGTCTTCGAGCCAGACTTTTGCGGTCCATTACTGCCTTGAGAGGGAGTCCCGCAGGGACAGTGCTTTCGGACAGGCAGTCCTCCGAAATCTCTTCGAGGTTTGAGCAACTCCTACCCTCCATCCCGGATGGGGGCTACCGGTGGGTAATAATTCAGTGAAGATTCCTTCCTTCTGTGCTGCTGAGCTAGAGGGAGCTCATTTTTGTGCTTAGGGTCTCCGGTAGCCTTAAGCTTGGGAGTCCCATATGTGAGGACTGACTTCCTGCTTGGTCATGGAGAAAGCGTAGTTACCTGTAACAGGTGTTCTCCAGGAGCAGCAGGAATCAGTCCTCACAACCCTCCCTCCTGCCCTTGGAGTTGCAATCATCTGCTTAAGTTTTTTTGCAAATTTTTATGCTGTCTTTTAGCTATGTCATCAGACTGGCTAAGATGGCACCCTTGGGCGGGAAGGAGACCGCGCATGCGCGCTGCAATTCCCAAAGGCTTTCTTTGAAAGCTGGGGAAAATTGCTCCGCGAGGGCTCCGTCGGCGCCGACGTCACCCATATGTGAGGACTGATTCCTGCTGCTCCTGGAGAACACCTGTTACAGGTGAGTAACTACGCTATCTTTTCTTTCCCAGCATTACGACTGCCAACTGGTCTGAGACGGTTCATTGGTTTTATTGAAATATCTAGTATAACGATTAAAGGTATCGCCCTCCTATATATCCTGCTATATAGAATTACATTGGAGTGATTTTCACAGAAAAAGTATAGTATATTGCTCCACAAGAAAGACCCCATATTTCTTTGTATGTTATCATATTGAGGCATGATGGCACCTTTGAGTGGGAAGGGGACCACACATACATGGTGCATCTCCCAAAGGCTTTCTTTGAAAGATGGGGAGAAGCTACCACACAGGCTCTGTCAGCGTCGATGTCACCCATATGTGAGGACTGATTCATATTCTTCCCAGAGAACACCTGATACAGGTGAGTAACTACACTTTTTATGCAATACGTGTTTGGGGTCAGAGCTTGAGCAGAGCTCAGGCAGAGTCACAGTTAATGTATGTATGTTTATTAAATACGGAGGTGTAATTTATGTGGGTTTATTAACTCATGATTTCTGCAGGATTTGTGCTGGCAATTTATAAAGACATGTAGGTGCCTATGTGTCTTTATAAAATAGATCCAATATAGGCCTCTATTTGCCCTTTCCACCTAGTTGACCTGTTATAAAATTACCCTCTATGAGGGCGATTGTCAAAGCCATTGACACAGATAAATCAGCATATTGTAATTTGGACCTGAAAACTGTCCTCAGAGGGGCTAAAAAGTATGTGCGAGATTCCACAGCACACCTTCTTAAAAAAAATACTCATTCCTAGGATGTCTTTAGATCAGGAGAATGAAACAGGGTGACTGCTAGGGATTTTCAATGTTACATATGCTATGCAGCTCTCTCTCTCCCCCACCTCCCACAAATAGATGCAAAGTACATGCATAGGCAGCAGAAGGGGTTATATTTTGCCTAATATAACATCAGCAACTAGACAGTTTTGGGGTGGGGCTGGAGATTGGTTTGTCTGACCCCTCCAACTAAAAAGATATTCTACTGCTCCGAGGACATGGATGCTTTTAGTTTGTTTGCCTTCCACTAACTACTTCTCAAACAAACTATCCAAGTAGTTTCTCTTTGAAAATTATCTACAAAGTGCATCAGCTGTCATGAATGAGCCTGCTTTCGGCTGATCTCTAACGCTATGCGTGAAAGTAAGGCCCACTAGTCTACTTCTGGTCACACTTTGCCAAGAAAATCCATGGGCTGGGTTGCCAGGAATCTGCATAGACTCAACGGCACACATTGCATTGCATACATGTGTAAAAAGTAGACATGTAAGGGGCATATTCAGAAGCGTCAGCAGCCAGTGCAGTTCAAACGGTTGGCCGTTACCACTTTAAACTATCCCCAGATATTCAGTGCCATGGCCATATCCAACCAGCAGCACTGAATATTCGGTTTCGCTGGCTAGTGTTTTAGCGATACTCAACTGCTGGCCAGATAGCTAAACTGGCTGAAGTTAGGCCAGTCTTTTTTCTGTGTAACTTTAGCCATTTTAGATTAGCCAGTTAGATTAGGTCAATATTTCCGCTGACTGGCTAACCCTTGGTACTGCCCCAGGAATGCCCCTGACGCTAAGTGATTAGCGTTGGGGCATTTAGATGGGCTAAGAGGGGATATTCAATGTCACAAACTGGGTATGTGCCACTGAATATCCTGCTGAGTGGTGTTTACATGGTTTGCAAACCTTGTAAATGCCTTTGAATGTGCCCCCTGTAGTTTTCAAATAGCCCACCCCTTTAATGAAAGCTACTATGTATATCCTGAGACAGCTTATGGAATTTACAGATTTTGAGCAGTGTGCTTGTAATATGCATCCACAGGATCATGGCTTTCATTTTACTGATTTAATTTCATTAATATAGTAGCTCTAGTGGTATTCCTTGAGAAGACACAGTTTTGTTAAAAAATACTAGCTCACTATGATTCCTCCTTCTCTTTTGTTCTGATTTGTATTACTTTTGTGAGAAAATATTAGGTTCTTCAGTTTCTAAAGGTCCTCCTGCGTCACCGTTCCTACGATTATAAGTAGATTATGCCAATGTGGTGGTGTTGGGTTTGCCGTCTTCTACTTTATCGATGCTACAGTTGCCACAGAATGCAGTGGCGAGTGTAGTCTTGGGCAAAATACAGTTTGACCATATTTCTCCTGTTTGCGTTCCTTGCGCTGGCTGCCTAGCTTGCAAAGGGAGCTGGGCTGCTGAGAGATGTATAAAGGTCTACAAAGCCTTGCAAGCACTGACATTCCTAACAGGGATTCGGTTGCAGCAAGGTAATACTGTGTGGCTTTTAACTACATCTTCTCTGCCTGAAAGCTCTTGAAGGAGTTTTGATTTTCATTTGTAAAAGCTAATTCTCCAGGAACAAGCAGGAAGTCAGTTCTCACTTATTGGTGACGTCGGCACTGATGGAGCCCGCACGGAGCAATTCCCCAGCTTTCAAAGAAAGCTATTAGGATTGCTGCCAAGCATGCGTGGTCCTCTTCCCGCCCAAGGGTGCCATCTTGCTCAGTCTCCCTTTTTCTGCGGAGCCCTTCGGATGCATGTTCTTGTCCCTTGGAGTCTTTGTTTTTGGCCTACTGGCCTTCTATTTTCCGGTTGCACTGGTCCTCTACTCGTCCTTCCCCTGCACTACCTTCTTAGAGCTGTTGGGGATAGTTTTTCTTCATTTTTTGTCAACGGGCTTCGTGCCCTTTTTCTTTCCCTAACCGCTGGCCGTGTGGGTCTTCGACCTTGCAAGGGCCATTTTTGCCCCCACGGCCACCGGCTTCAAAAAATGCGATAGATGCTCTGGGAACATGTCGCTTACGAAAACTCATGACTCTTGTCTGCGGTGCCTCGGAGCTGACCATGATCTGGAGCTCTGTTCGCTCTGCAAGAAAATGTCCTCTAAGGCCGTGCTCAGTCGTAAGCAGAAGTCCGAAGACATTTTTCGAAAGGCCGCCTCGGAATCCCCGGTTGCGCACTTGGTCGTCTCTCCCACGGTGGGGTCCCCCTCTTTGGCCCCACGCTCTCGGCGGCACTCCGACCAGGGATCCCATGAGCTGGAGCGGCGCAAAAAGAAGAAGGCCTCAAAGTCGCTGTCGAGGGCTCTTAATAAGCGCAAACGCTCCCACGCTTGGTCGCTCAGCCCCCTTCGGCTTTCCCGAGAGTCAGATGAGCGGCCCTGCAAGGTACCCCGTACGGGTACGGAGGCCTCTGGCAAAGGCACCCAGTCTCCTGAGGGCCGTCCCAGTGAGGATCCCCTCTCCTCCTCGACGCCTGCCCCACGCCCACGTGGGAGTCCCACATGCTGGTGCTGGAATGCAGCATTTCTGTGTTCATCGCTTCCCATCAGGTGCTCACAGCCAGCTTTGCTGACTCGCGCCCAGAGACTATGGGTTCCTCACGTGGGACACTGAAATCCATCCAGGAAACTCCTGAGAGTGCGGGCCTCGTGAGGGTCCTTGACGTCTGTCTCGCTCACCCTCCCGTTCCTCGGAGGCAAAATCCTCCAGGGCCTTCGGCTCCAAAAGGGCACCGGCCACTGGACAGGGCGATCTGCCCAGCTTGGACTCCTTGATCGAATTCTCAGAGTGGGAGTCCGATGGGGACACCTTCCCAGAGACCTGTACTCATCCGGATCTTCCATCGTACCCCTCCCCACCCGCGTTTCAGTGGCGCTCGCCACTTGAAGACACTTCCTTCCTGGTGTTTGTCAGGGATATGGCACAGGCTCTTAACCTGGCCACCAGGCCGAGGAGGACCCTCGTGCTGAAGAACTCAATATTCTTCAGTACGAGTCCCCACTTAGGGAATCTATCACTGTGCCAGTCCCTTCTATTCTGTCTCAGCTGCTGCTCTGCATGTGGGAGGCACCCGCCTTGGTCCCCATCGTGAGCAAGCACCTTGATACTATGTACAAGGTACAACATGGGCTGGAATTCAGGAAGACCCAACTTCCTCATGCCTCTATGGTGGTGGAGTCGGCCATGAGGAAACAGAAGAGCCCAAAATCTCACTCGTCGGTACCACCCATCCGAGAGTCAAGAGCCCTTGATGCCCTGAGCCGCAAGGCATACCACCAAGGCTCCATGCTCTCTTGTCGCATTCAAGTATACCAACTATATATGGGTATGCTCTTGCGTGATTTAGCCAGAGTTCGGAGGGTTCTCCGCAGGCCTCGAGGTTGAGCCCCTCAATAGGTTTGGTACTCTGTTGAAGTCCATCGCAGACTGCTCAATATACCTCTCCTGAGCCGCCTACGATGGATTCATCGGCTCGGGTGGGGAGCATCGTGGCTCTCCACCAGGCAAGGTTCCAATCATCAGATTTGGAGCAGTGGGTACAAGAAAAGCTCTTGGACATCCCCTGCCTCGATGAGCAGCTCTTCGGCAAGCCGATAGAGGATAAAGTCACAGAGATAGAGATGGAGTTCTTCACCAGAACCCGTCCATCATGCAAGACCTCCACTCTGCCCCAGAAAAGGCAACAAGCCAAAAAGCCTTTCTTTCCAAGGAAGGGCCTCCAGTACCTTGGCTACCCGCTCTACCCGGCTACCCCCACGCCGACTACCCCGGTGCAGGGTAAATCCGGCCAAGGGCATTGCAAGCCGAAAGGGCCAAAAGCCCAAACTTCGTCTCCTCCACAACTCGCACAGGGGTTTTGACGCCATTGGCAGAGCCCCTTGCCCTCCGGCGACGCAGCAGCCAGTGGGGGGACGCCTGTCTTATTTCGCCCCTTTGTGGACTTCCATCACCTCAGACACTGGGTTCTTCAGGTCATCCGAGACGGTTATTGCCTTCGCTTCGACAGGCTTCCACCTCCCTTCTCCCTGGCGGAGCCTCCTCGACTCCCTGTGCACCAGGTTTTATTGCAGCGAGAACTACTCTCTCAACTTGCCCAACAGGCAGTCGAGAAGGTCCCTCCACACCTGTGAGGTACTTCCTTGTCCCGAAAAAGATGGGGGTTCTGCGGCCCATCCTCGACCTCTGAAAGTTGAACAAGTTCTTGGTGCGGGAGAAGTTCAAGATGTTATCCCTTGGCTTTCTGCTGCCCTTCCTCCAGCAGGGCGACTGGCTATGCTCCTTGGATCTAAAGGACGCTTACGCCCATATCTTAATCGACCCACTGCACAGGCAGTACCTGTGCTTCAAGGTGCAGGGACAGCCAGTACACGGTGCTCCCCTTCGGCCTCGAGTTTGCTCCATGAGTCTTCACGAAATGTCTTGTCATGGTTGCCGCCTGTCTCAGGCGACAGGGCATGCCGGTCTTTCTCTACCTCGATGACTGGCTCATCACGAGATCCTCGGTCGAGGAAACCCGGCGAGCAACGTCAAGCACAATCCTTCTGTTGGAGGGCTTGGGGTTCTTAGTCAACTACCCAAAGTCTCGCCTCAAGCCAGTGCAGGCACTTGAGTTCTTCGGAGCACGCCTCGATACTCAGCGGGTGACCGCATTCTTACCAGCAGATCACGCCGACCGCCTCCGAGCCCTGGTGGCCCAGGTCCAAAGCACTCCCCGGGTCACAGCTCGGACCATGCTATGCCTCCTGGGCCACATGGCCTCTACCATGCATGTTGTCCTCCGTGCCCGCCTGCACATGCAGACAGCTCAGTGGTGTCTCAACGCCCAATGGAGCCCGTCCCTCGGTCACCTCAGGGACCCTTTCATGGTCCTCCCCAACCTCCGCTTGTCCCTGAGCTGGTGGCAAAACCTCCGCAACCTCCTCCAGGGGTTGCTCTTCCAGGCCCCTCAGCATGACGTAGTGCTGATGACAGATGCTTCCCTGTTAGGGTGGGGAACCCACTGCAGGCCGCTGTGCTTGCAGGGGCAGTGGTTGCCCAAGGAGTCTCAGCAGCAGATAAACTTGCTCAAACTCCGGGTGATTTGGTGGGCCCTGAGGGCCTTCAAGGACCACCTCAAGGGGAGATCAGTTCTTGTGCAGACCAACAACCGCGTGGAGATGTTCTACGTCAACAAGAAGGCAGGCATGGGATCGCACTCCCTCTGCCGGGAAGCAGTCCTTATTTGCTCCTTCCTTGTCCAACGGAAGATGTCCCTCAAGGCGATCTACCTTCTGGGTCAGGAGCATGTCCTGGTGGACAGGCTGAGCAGAATCCTACACCACCATGAATGGCCGCTGGATCCAGGGGTAGCGGGCTGGCTGTTCCTTTGCTGGGGGATGCTGGCGATAGACCTCTTCGCCAGTCTCCAGAACGAGAATCCAGATGCCTTCCTTCTGGCTGGTCATCCAGCCTGCTCTATGCATTCCCTCCCTTCCCTCTCTTTGCGAGAACCCTATTCAAGGCTCAGCGGGATCGGGCATCGTTGATCCTCGTAGCTCCCTCGTGGCCTCGGCAACCTTGGTTCCCACTTCTGCTTCGGCTGTCGTCAGAGCATCCTCTCACCCTGGGCTCTGCCCTAGGTCTGCTAATACAGAAGGAGGGGTGGGTGCAACACCTGAACCTAGCCTCCTTATCCCTCACGTCCTGGTAGCTGAACGGGTTTCCTTAGCCTCACTGGCTCTTCCGGAGGAGGTTGAGGAAGCCCTCCTCACCTTGAGGAAGGCCTCCACTAGATGAGCCTACACCTGCAAATGGAGGCGCTTCTCGGTCTGGTGCTCGGGGCTCCAGATCGACCTGTTCTTGTGCCCCATTTGATGTATCCTCCAGTACCTCCTCCGTCTCTCGAAGGAAGGGCTGAAGTCGAACTCTGTCAGGGTACACTTGAGCGCCATCTCGGCGAAACACCTCCCCATCGAGGGAAAGCCCCTCTCAGGGCAACCGTTAGTCTCCCGCTTTATGCGGGGTCTTCTGCTTTCCAAACTGCCCATCCATCCTCCTCTGGCGGAATGGGACCTGAATGTGGTGCTCATGCAGCTCCACTCGTCCACCCTTTGAGCCAAAAGTGACGTGCTCGCACCGGCACCTGTCCTGGAAGGTGGCCTTCCTGGTGGTGCTGACCTCGGCCCGCCGAGTCAGTGAGCTCCAGGCTGTCATGGCTGACGCCCCTTACACCAGGTTCTATCAGAATAGGGTGGTCCTCCTTACCCACCCTAAATTCCTGCCTAAAGTTGTTTCGGATTTCCATCTTAATCAGGAGATAGTGCTGCTGACTTTCTTCCCGAGGCCCCACGCCGACCAGGCGTCAGTGGCTCTCCACACCCTCGACTGCAGAAGGGCTCTCGCCTTCAACTTGCAGCACACCCAGACTCATCGCAAGTCTGGCCAACTCTTTGTGACCTACGATCCCAATAGACTGGGACAGGCAGTTAACAAATGCACCTTATCAGTTTAGGTAGCAAACTGCATCGCTTTTGCTCATAGAAAGGCGGGTGCCCCGCTAGATCATCGAGTCCCCGCACACAGAGTTCGGGCCAAGATGGCCTCGGTGCCCTCGCTGCGCTCTGTGCCCCTGATGGACATCTGCCAGGCGGCAACCTGGTCTTCCACGAATACCTTCGCTGTTCACTACTGCCTGGAGAGGGAGTCCCGCCAGGACAGCGCCTTCGGCCAGGCTGTACTCCGTTACTTGTTCGGGTTATAAGCAACTCCTGCCCTCCGACCCTTCTTCACGACTACCGAGAGCTTCGCCCTGAGGACTCGGGCTCCTTCGGGCTTCAGCTTCTGCTCAAAACCTCACGGAGGCGTTTTTGGTTATAGTTCGGTAGACTGTAGCTGGGGAGTCCCATAAGGGAGGACTGACTTCCTGCTTGTTCCTGGAGAAAGCATAGTTACTCACCTGTAACAGGTGTTCTCCAGGGACAGCAGGAATCAGTCCTCACTACCCTCCCACCTCCCCTGGTGAGTTGCTGGATTTTTATCCTTCCCTTGTTATCTGCTTGGTAAGGTTCGAGCTAAGGGACCTGATTAAGCAAGATGGCACCCTTGGGCGGGAAGAGGACCATGCATGCATGGCAGCAATCTCAAAGGCTTTCTTTGAAAACTGGGGAATTGCTCCGCGCGGGCTCCATCGGTGCCAACGTCACCCGTAAGTGAGGACCGATACCTGCTGTCCCTGGAGAACACTTGTTACAGGTGAGTAACTATGCTTTCTTTTTTTTTCTATACTGCAAAGGGGGAATTTGTTGTGATATTGGGCAACGCTGTCAGAGTTCATTGTTTTTTGTTCCAGGTTGCTAGCTCTTTGAAGCCACTAACCTCATTAGTTGTTAGGTCGCTCCCTACCCACCCCCAGCTCCCACTCACCCCACGTGAGTATTCTTGCTTTATAGGGCAGCTCCACAATTAGCTATACACAGGGACTTAGAACAGCTCTGTTAGAGCACACTTAAAACTGCATTTTCTCATAAAGGATAGATGAGGAACAGGCAGGGACCTTGGTAGGTCTCTTTCTTTTACTTCAACAGGTACCAAAGCTCCTCCAACTGAACATTGGCTTGGAAAAATCATATTGCTAAAGCTGTTGCCCCTGTTACAACTTCTGCCTGTCCAGACAGATATCCCAAAGCCATTTGAAGCTCCGGTTCCATGTGCAGGATACCTGCATGCTGAAGCTCTCAGAAAACAAGTGGAGGAGCTCAGAGAAGTGGCGAGGCTGAGGAGCATTCAAGACAGTGAGAAGTACATTGATGAGATGCTTCTTGAAACAGCCACGTTTTCCAGCAGAGGTGAAGATGGGAGCCTACAAAATGAGGAAAGTTGGACATGAGTCACCAGGGCCTGTAGAATCATCAATCCAACTCCTCCAGCCCTTCAACTGAAGAACCAATATGCAGCCCTGGAAGTGGAAGAGGTGAAAGCATCCCAGAAAAGGGAGGAACCTCAGCTTGAGCATCCCAAAGTTGCAGAATCAGTCACCACAAGGAAACGAAGGGTAGTGGTGGTTGGTGACTCTCTTCTGAGGGGTACTGAGGCATCCATCTGCCGACCAGACTTGATGCCCAGAGAGGTCTGCTGTCTGCCAGGTGCCAAAATCTGAGATGTTACGGAGAGTTTGCCGAGATTCATGAAGCCTACTGATTATTACCCAATGTTGCTCATCCATGTCAGTACAAACGATACACCAGGTATCCCTCTGAGCGTATCAAAAGTGACTTCATGGCTCTGGGACAGAGGGTGAAGCAGACTAATGCGCAGTGTCGCGTCCACCCCTTATATAGGCGGCTGCCTAGAGGGAGTGGGCGGACCACATATTTATTTGTATCCCTTTAAGTGCTGCGGTTTCTGTTCCCTTGTAGTTGTGGCACAGACGAGTCAGCAAGGAATAGGGTTAACAATAAGTTTTATTGTTATTGTTGCACAAGTGTTCACCTACTATCCCAATAACAGAAATAAAGGATACTTCTCCAAAGCAAAGTCTCTTTAACTGAAACAGGATTATTCAGCTTCTAAACATACAGGCATGTTCCTTTCACAGCACTGTCTTCCAGCTTCTTCCTGATATAAAACATTTACTGCTTTCTCCTTCAGCAATGAAAATGCTTCTTTAAAACACCAAAAGCAGTAATGCTCTTTTCTTCCAGGTTTTTCCTAATTGGCCTGGCTTTTACACTCCAGCAGCTCTCTGCCTCTTCCTGTGTAAAATCCTACTGGCACAATGTCAGGCTTCTTCCAACACTTACAATTAGTATCACAGTTCACAGATTTTACCCTCTCTGGCAAAATGCACAATCAGTTTCCATATCAGAATCCTCACTAGCAACACCAGCTTCTTCAAACTGCATGGGCTCTCCCTCTGAGTCTGATATGCTTTCTTTAAATACAGGCTTCTCTTGAACAGGCTTCCACTGCTCTAATAAAGCCTTTAACTGTTTCAACCGGGACTCTTCTTTAGTCTGAGCTGTGGGGGAGGAACTTAGAACACCAAACTCTTGGAGTACTGCCTTAACAGATTCAAAAGGGCTCACCTTTTTCCTGGCCTTCCGTACCCTTTCTGGCAAGCTTACAGGCAACCTCTTGTCCCCAGACTGCTTCCTCTGCTCCCGGCTGTTAAGCTGCTCAACAGGGTCTGACTCTGACTCCTGTCTCCAGAGCTTCCAATCAGCCACTTGCTCATATGCAGCTGTGCTTCTCTCTGAACTAGAGCTACTCACACGTTGCCTGCAATCAGAGTATCTGTGCAGCCTTTCCCTTGGAACTTTGCTCCTGCTTAAACTCCCATCTCGGTTCCTCTCACAGGTCCCCTCAGAACTCCTTTCAAGGTCTCTTCCAGAACTCTTACATCTCCTTGCTGCCAATGTTCTTCCTGACCTTCCTGTTCTTGCTCTAACTCTGTTTCCTCGTGGCTAAATGTTTGGGGCTGTCCTATGGGCTTTGACTCCGCCCCCTTCCTCTTACGTCAGCTCCCCTGGTTGTCATGGAGCTGAGATGTGTCTCTCTCTCCTGCTTTCTGAGCACAGGGTTTTTTCCATTAGTTGCAGGTTTAACCCTTTCTCTGCCTGCACTGCTCTTAGCTGCAGGGGAAAAAGAGTGATTTCTGCACCTTTCACTAGCGTTTAACCCAGCTGCGCCATCACTGCAGGTGGTATTCTTTTCAATCCTCCCTGTTGGGGGTAAAAGCCAAGGCAGAGAAGCTTGCATCCTAGAGATAAATGCATGGCTGTGTGAATGGTGTCATCAAGAGCATTTTGGTTTCCTGGACCATAGGATGATGTTTCAAGGGTTGCAGAACAGAGATGGTGTCCATCTGTCTAAGAAGGGGTTGATGTGTCTTCAGTAGCAGACTGGCTAACCTATTGAAGAGGGCTTTAACTAGATCCATTGGGGATGGGTGACGAAAGCCACCAGGTAAGTGCAATCCCTCAGGTAAGTGAAACATTAAATAACTCTATAGCAATGGGTAAAAGGGGCAACATCTGTAAAGTGATGTGTAGAAATGCCCGTAGAATGGGAAATAAGATCCCAGATGTTGAGGCTTTAATGGAAGAGACTGACTTGGATTTAGTGGCGGTTATGGAGACATAGTTCACGAACAGCCATGACTGGGATATAATTATGCCAGGCTATACTTTACTCAGAAAGGATAGGGTAGGAAGAAGGGGAGGAGGAATGGCACTATATATAAAAATATAATATTAAAGCTATAGAATTGCAGGGCTCAAAAGGGAGAGAGGAGGCACTGTGGGTTAAACTAGAAAGAGGGAAAGAGAAATTCATTTGCATTGGTGTGAAATACAGATCCCCCTCACAGAGATATGTGAACAAGAAAACTCCTCCATACTGTCACACCGCCCCCCTGGTGGCAATGGCGGGTCACAGCAGAAAGGGGGTGGACATGCAAAGTTTGTTTGTGGAGGAGTTTAGCTCAATTACAGGGCCCAGGTTTTTATAGTCCTGGTAGCCTTCTGTGTAACTAAAAAGCTCCCAATAATATCACAGTCTGAGGGTAGGGAAAAATTAAGGCTTTTATTTCCCGTGTTGCAAATAGGTTCAAATAGCACAGCTTACATCAACACAAAAGAATGTCCTTGCTCCAGGTTAAAAGAAAACATGAACTGAAGAAAACCTGTTAACTTCACAGGAATACCAAACGAAATACAGAATCAAACTTTACCCCAGACCACAGCTATTCCTCCGCTAAGGGCTCAATTCTTTCAGCCAGGCAATAGCTACAATCCATCGGGAGGTCCGAGGGATCATCCGGGAATTCCACCTGCATTGGCTCGCAGTCTGGAATGTCTAGGGTCTCGCCTTCAGGCTTTTTGTATAATGCTTGTATGATGCCCCAATGTTCAGCATCTAAAGGTAAGCCTTTGCTTTGTACACTTTTAGCATGTGGACAGTCTCTCCTGCACACTGTTCCTTCTCTAGAAAGTCTCCTGTTTGGTACAGGTTTGTATTTTGTATCATGAATGCATCTAGAAGGACAGCATTCTCCAGTGCCTTGCTCCTTCTGCTTCACAGCATTCGTAAAATCATAGTCAGTAAAATAGTAATTACCTTTTCTCCTAAGATTAGCACAGTGAGGTGAGGGCTGAGGCCTGTTCCTGCTGGGGCTTGGCTTCTCTGGCACCCAGGTAGGCCTCCGGTTCTCAGGTCGGCCTTCTGCTGGGGTTAAGCCGCACTGGCACCACAGCTTCTTTCTCCCAGGGCCTTGAAAGTTGCCTTTCAAAATTCCTCTTTCACCTCTTTCCTGGTTACTCCCTGTTGCGCCTTTCAACACTTGCTGGCCCTTGCCAAACTCAGGCCTTGGACTCTCTGGTACAGTCCTTCTCCTTCCAGGGTTAGCTTCCACACGGTATCTTTCCCTCCTGGAAAGTGTGTCCTCTCCCCTTTTGAGATATCTAAAGCAAGTTTCTCCGCCTGGCTCTGCTGAGTCTGCTAGGCCGGTTCCATCTGTTAGGACTCCTATTCCTGGGTCCTCCTCTCCTTCCAGGAAAGCTCTCCTTTCTCCTTCCAAAGTTAGCTTCCTTCCTGGATCTGGATCTCCATGCGAATCTGGAACTGGAACTCCTTGCACAACTCCCTGCCAGTCTGACTTTCTCCAGTCATCTGGGCTTTTAAAAGGAATCCTTCCCTTTCTGGATTGGGTGCAGGCCGGTATTGCATCATTGGCTCTAGGGCGTGGTTCCTCAGTCCTCCAGAGGTCCCTCTTGCTCCCCCTATATGGCTCCTCGTGATGCTGCAGCTGGTGTCTGCCTCTTTTTTCTGAGTTTAAAACATTTTCTTCTGCCTGCAGAGGATCTGCAGTGCCACAATACTCATGAAATAATTTACAAGAATCAGTGAATGCCAAGACTGTACACTCCTAGAGCTGAAGGAGGGCTAGGACTTATAGAGACTGATTACACCTAAGGCTGCTTTCATAGGTCTTCAGGCCTACTTGACAGCATCATCAGATACAAATATGCAAAAAGTGTTGAGATATGAAAGTAAACGTCCAGAATCTGTCTCCATCATCAAATTTGGACATGCGTTCTGACGATTAGAAGGAATGAGTGAGAATTCACAGGTATGCACAGGAAAGGAAGTAACAGAATTTGCAAAACAAGAGAAAAAACTCTTCAAAGAATTAGATCAGCAGGCGAGGAAAAAAGTGGCAAATGCAAAGATACAGTAGAAAATAAAGAGTGTTGCTCCAGGAACCTTTTGTCGATCAAGAACACATATGAGTGGTTATGGAGAGGTGAACTGAAACCGAAGACTGAAAGATTGATAATTGCATCCCAGGACAGTGGATTACGGATGGGATGGTTTACGGCGAGTATTGAAAAAACTGGCAAAACAGATATTGTTTATTGTTTATTCACATTTGATATACCGCCCCCCATTACATCGGGGCGGTTTACAATACAAATTAAATTCAAAATAGAAAAGGAAAAGGAAGTTACAATAATTGGAGAGGTACAGGAGACAGGTAAGAACAGTAATAGGGAAGGAAGAGGGGGGTCAGAGGAAAATCTATAGAGAAACATTAAAAGCTAAGGAAAAAAGATGGGTTTTGAGAAGGGAGCGAAATCTGGGGTAGGATTCTTCTAATCGGAGGGAAGTGGGAAGTGAGTTCCAGAGGGAGGAGCCCAAATAAAAGAAGGCTGATTTCCGGGTAGATTGTAAGTGAGCTTTGGAGGGAGCTGGGAGGTGAAGACGGTTGATATGGATGGAGCGGAGGCTGCGAGTGGGAGTATGGAAGGTAAGTAGATCGGAGAGGTACTGAGGACGGGAGAGATATATGGCACGGTGTACTAATGTAAGGGTCTTGAAAGAAATCCGGAATGCGAGTGGGAGCCAGTGGAGATTTTGCAGCAGCGGGGTGATATGATCGCGATAATAATAATTTACAAGAATCAGTGAATGCCAAGACTGTACACTCCTAGAGCTGAAGGAGGGCTAGGACTTAATAATTATTATATATGTTGATTCTGTAAGAAAGAGCTAGAAACAGTGATTTACCTTATAGCAGGCTATGAACTTCTGATGGCGGAAAATTTCTATACCAAAAGGCACAACAAAGTAGCATGCCTCCTCCACTGGAAAATCTGGAAATACTACAACATCACTGTCCCTGAAAAGCATTGGGATCATGCTCCTAAAAGAATAACAAGAGAATGAAGAGGTTATGATCACCTGGGACATTCCCATTCTGACAGATAAGAAACTGAATGCCAGGAAATCTGACAGTGATAAAGGAGAAGAATATGGTACCAGAACAGCACTGATGATAGAAGTGTCAGTACCGAGTGATTATTCTGTGAATCGCGTGGAGAAGTAAAAGATCCCGAAGTACCAAGAAATGCAGTCAGAGACAAAGAAAATGTGATAGAAAGATTTAGAAATCTTTCTCGTTGTACTGGGAGTGACAGGCTTGATAAAAAAGAATGTCCAAGCACATCTTGACAAACTACCCATACCAGTTACATCTTATGAACTCCAGAAGGAAGTTCTCTTTGGCGCGATGCATGTATTACGCCGAACATTAACAGTAAATTTGAGAGACTAAGATCATACTCCAGAAACCCTCGCTTAGAAGTAAGGTTCACGACTGCCATAGTATGCGCAAAACTAACCCATTTGGAGAAACTACCCAGAGAATAAGTGGACAGAGATTTAATAGAAGACATACGAAGCATTTCCAGGAAAGGGGAAGTGTTACTAATAGGTGATTTCAATATGCCAGATGTTGATTGGCACATACCTGCTGTGATGTCATCTCGAAGTAAAGAAATCCTGGATTCTGTATAGGGAGAACTATTCAGGCAAATGGCAACAGAACCCACACGTGAAGGGGCCATTGTGGACTGGATGCTTACCAAAGGTGAAAGTGTTTCTGATCTTATAGTGAGAGATCCTCTCTTATCCAGTGATGATCATTAGATGGAGTGCTTCAGCATTAGGACTAGGGCTGATAAAATCCATTCAAAAGCGAGAGTCTTAGACTTTAGAAAATCTAACTTTGCCAAGATGGGCCAATGCCTCAAGGAGTCATTAGCAGGATGGGAACAGCTGCGGGATGCAGAGAAACAATGGGCAAAACTGAAAGAGAATATTTTAAGGGCAGCCAACCTTTTTGTTAGAAAACTAAATAAAGGTAAAAGGAAAAGGAGGCGCTATGGTTCTCAAAAAAAGTAGCAGAAAAGGTGACAAAAAAGGGGGGAGGCCTTTGTGAAGAGATCACAGAGAGAGGAAGATAGGCATCTATTTTTGAAAAAACTTAGAGAAGCTAGCAAAGTAGTAAGGAAAGGAAAGGTACAAAAAGAAGAAGAAATAGCCAATGCAATAAAATGGGGGGATAAGACATTTTTCAGATATGTTAGTGAGAGGAGGAAGGGCAAAAATGGTATGGTCAGAGTCAAGGGAGCAGGGGAGGAATATGTAGAAGCTGATGAGGATAAAGCGGAATTGCTTAACAGATATTTCTGTTCTGTGTTTACAAATGAAGGGCTAGGAGCAGGACCTCAGAAAACATCCACAAATAGGAACAGAAGCAATGGGGATCTCAAACGATTTTCAGAAGACTGTGTTTGTGAGGGACTAGCTAAACTAAAAGTAGACAAAGTGATGGGACCTGATGGGATACATCCGAGAATACTGAAGGAACCTGGGGATGTTTTAGCAGCTCCACTGACTGACCTTTTCAAAGTCTCTTTGGAGTCTGGAGTATTGCCAGAGAACTAGAGAAAGGCACATGTGGCCCCTTTACACAAAAGCGAAAGTAAGGATGTGGTTGAAAACTCCAAGTCGGTTAGTCTAACCTCTGTGATGAGTAAATTATTGGAAATGCTGCTGAAAGAGAAAATAGTGAGATTTCTGGAATCCAATGGATTACAGGATTGGAGGCAACATGGATTCACCAGAGGCAGGTCTTGTCAGACAAATCTGATTGATTTCTTTGATGGTGACCAGGGAGTTGGACCAAGGGAGAGTCTTAAATGTGGTATACTTGGATTTCACTGTTCCATACAAGCGACTTATAAACAAACTGATCACTCTAGAAATGAACTCTGAAGTTTCTGATTGGGTTAGAAATTGGTTGAGTGGGAGGCGACAAAGGGTACAGGTAAATGGAGCTCACTCTGAGGAGAAGGCAGTTACCAATGTTGTGCCACAGAGATCTGTCCTTGATCCGATTATTTTTGACATCTTTGTTAGTGATATTGCGGAAGGGCCGTCTGGTAAGGTTTGCCTCTTTGCAGATGATGCCAGGAGGAAGTAGATAACATGAGGAGGGATCTAGCTAAGCTTGAAGAATGGTTGAGAATTTGGCAGCTGAGATTTAATGCTTAAAAATGCAGGGTCCCTTGGATTATTTCATTTGGGCTGCAATAATCCAAGGGAGCGGTACAGTGTAGGAGGTGAGATACTTCTGTCCAGAAAAGAGTGGGACCTGGACTGATTGTGTCTAACGATCTTAAAGTAGCTAAACAGATAGAAAAGGCAACGGTGAAAGCTAGAAGGATGCTTGGGTGCATAGGGAGAGGAATGGCCAGCAGTAAAAAGGAGGTGATAGTGCCACTGTAGAAATCTTAGGTGCGATCTCATCTGGAGTATTGTGCGTAATTCTGGAGACCACACCTTCAAGAGAATATAAACAGGTTGGAGTCAGTGCAGAGGGTAGCTACTAAAATGGTTAGTGGTCTTCGTTATAAAGCATATGAGGATAGACTTAAGGATCTTAATATACAGTATATACATTAGAGGAAAGGCGGGATAGAGGAGATGATAGAGACGTTTAAATGCCTCCATGGCATAAATGCACCATAGGAGAGCTTCTTTTGATTGCAAGAATGCTCTGCTACAAGGAGACACAGGATAAAGGTGAAAGGGGATTATCTCAGGAGTAATATGTGGAAATATTTCTTTATGGAAAGAGTGGTAGATGCGTGGAATAGTCTCCCAGTGAAGGTGGTAGAGATGAGGACAGACTGGGAGGTGGTAGAGATGAGGACAGTATCTGAATTCAAAAAAGCATGGGACAAACACAGAGTATCTCAAAAGGAACAAGGGGACTATTGTGGTAGTTATTATGGAAGGGCAGACTAGATAGACCATGTGGTCTTTTTCTGTTTTTTTAAGGTTCTTTGTATGGTATTGAAGATATGGTTGAGTCTGTCTGCGTCTTGTTTGGGGGAGCTGCTGTTGCGGTATACTTCTGTTTGTCCGGTTCGTCGTGCCCTTTGTGATACTCTTTTGTCACCTTCTTTCTGATAATGTACTCTGCTCCACCCCTCACTGGTAATAGCACCTGGGTTCTTGGGAATGGATCTCCACACTTAGAGCGATGAGAAGGAAGCAATAACAATTAATAATACAATTCACACACACAGTTGTGGTACTCACATGACCAAAGTGCTTTAGGAGAGAGAGCAAAGTTTGCACCTTCCCTCTCTAAACCCTGCCTACTTCGGTCATCTTTTATTGGTTTTAAAATGCCATCTCTCCGTATAATTTCCACCCTATTATTCTATGTCAAGCATCACGTTACATCTGTTACTAATTCATTATTCATAATATGCATCTCTATGTCATAGGTTAGATCTTAGTATAGGTCATCAGGAGGAGACATACATGTATTCCCAGATATAACTTCTTAAACAATAATTCTAACGCAAGCAGTTTTCACAGTGTATGTTTCAAGACTGAAGAGAAAGTTCTTCCTTGCAACTTTCTGTACAATGAACAGGCCTATAGTTTCTCTGTTATCTGAAGTTTCTGCAGAGTTTTTAGAAGAGTCTCTTCAAGGTCATCAGCTTAGTAATAGGCTTTGGTATGTCTGAGCTGTGGTGTTAACTCTTTCTGAGGGTTTTCAGTGATATACTGTTCTTGAGTACCCACATAGTGTACACAGCCCTGTACAGGCAAGCCTCCTTTCACTTTCCAGATTAGTTTGCATGTTACATGTTCTCGTGCCTTTGTTTTGGCTGTTCCCTGGCTTGTGGAATAGTTTGCCTGACTCTTTGTGAGGCTGTTGTCTGCTATCCTTCTGTAGACATTTGAAGAGTCACCTGTTTCATCAGGTGTTTGATGCTTGATTTTGTATTTGTTTTTCTGTTTTGTTGATGTGCTGTATTTTATTATTTATGTTTTTTGTGCCGCCTTGAACTGTGTGATTAGGCAGCTTATAAATGCTGTAAATAAATAAAAATAAAATATCAGAACCTCATAGAAATAGTGCATTGTCTGCATGAAAAGCATGAATATGATACCTGCAACTTCCAAAAAAGGATAAAATGTAAGCAACTAAATTCAGACAAAAGAGAAAAAAATACAAATATATATAATTAAGCAGGCACACCCTTGGGATGTTTAAAATGTGTGACTAATTTTTATGATTTTTTTCCTTTTGTGTCTTGATCTTGCTGTACCATAAAACCTGGTATGAGTTTAAGGAACAAACTGAATAACCAGTGAGGTAATGATAACCAGGCTCTTTTAACATGCTGCCAAATATATGATTAAGTAAAAGGGTTCTTTTTGTTTTTGTTTCAGACATATTTCTGATTATGTACTTAAAAGGTGGGGTTTCTCTGGAATGTAGGTCTAGAAGATATGAAAGACATCTCACTGCAACAAGCAGAAGGTTCACTGGTGCTTCTTATTTTGTTTTCTGTTATTGAACCAGTAGTGTTACCCCTCTTGCCCACCCCTCATAAAAAGATGGTTACTCAGCTGGCAGGTAAAACAAACAAAATTGTTAAGAATGGAATACAAATCAGAATAAATGGCAACCTTAAGGAGATGCTCATGTTCTGAGTTTTTAAATCTCCTCCTACTTAAACAGCTAAAATTATGAATGAGAGTAAATCCTTATCCCTCTATGCTCATTTTTGTGAGAACTTTGAGCAGGAGTCACACTAATATACTAATCTGAACAGTCTTGGGTCCTCTCTTACCTCCACTCTCTTCCTTCCTCAGTTCCTCCTCCCCATACCTCTTCCAGTGTACTCCTTAGAAAATTTTGCCATCTGGATGCAGGGCCGGCCCATCTACGAGGCAAGCTTGGGTGCCAGCATGGGTGGGTGGTGGCAGTGGCACACATGACCGACCGTGCGCCCCCCCCCCCCCAACTACCGCCGATTCTGTTTGGGGGGGAGGCGGGCAGCAGCAGCAGCAGCAGCAGTATTTCCAAAAGTGGTTGCTTTTAGCCACCACTTTCTTTCCTGTGACAGGCCATGTCCTTCAGCCCACATGGCCTGCCACTTCTGACCCCCCTCCGACAGTAAGTTGCATCGGAAGGGGATCAGAAACGGCAGACCATGGCCATGTGTGCAGAAGGACGTGGCCTGCCATGGTCAATAAAGCTGATAAAGTCCCCAAACAAACTATAGATTCTTTTTGTCGGAGCGTACCGAGGGAGGAGTGAAACTTATCTTCATCCACACCTGACGGTAAACTTCTTTTATTCAAAATAGGTTCACCACCTTAAAAATACACTATATAATAAACACGCCACTTATCTGAAATCCGTTCCAGTTGAACTACCAACTACTCGATCCATAGAATCCTTCACTCGATCCATTGGTTCCTGCACACTACCGTCCTGTCTCTAACCTTCCTTTCCTTTCTAAACTTCTCGAAAAATTTGTGTTTGCACAACTCTCCCACCATCTAGATTCTATTAACTTTCTTCACCCTCGCCAGTCTGGATTTCGTCAAGGTCACAGTGTTGACACTATTCTACTTGCTTTCACTAATGCACTACATGTGGCTCACGATCGTGGGGATATTTCGGTGGCGGTTGCTCTTGATCTTTCTGCAGCTTTCGATCTTGTTGACCACTCTCTTCTTCTCCAACGTCTACGGGAAGCTGGTCTATGTAGTACTGTCTATCACTGGTTTCACTCTTTCCTTTCTTCTCGTTCTTGTGCGGTCCTCTCCCCTTCTCCTTCTATCCCCCTCTCTGACCCTTTCCCTCTCTCTTGTGGAGTCCCCCAGGGCTCTGTTTTAGCACCTCTCCTTTTCAGCCTGTTTCTGTCTCCTCTTGCCCTTTTAATTCAACAGTCTGGAGTTTCTGCTTTTCTCTATGCCGACGACATTGTTCTATTGCATCACACTTCCCCTTCCTGTCCTGACCTTTCTGCACTCAATTCCTGTCTTTCTGACGTAGCTAATTGGTTGACTCATCACTGTCTTCACCTCAATCTCACTAAGACTGTGGCTATTTGGTTTTCTCATGGTTGTTCACCCCCTCAGTTGGCTCCCTCATTTTCTGGCTCTACTGTCCCCCTAGTCTCTTCTTTTCGTTACCTCAGTGTTCACTTTGATTCGGATCTTTCCTTTCAGTCACACCTTTCCCACATCACTAAATCATCTTTTTTCTTCCTACGTCAAATCCGTGCGATGCGTCCTTTTCTGTCCCCCTCAGCTCTCTCTACTTTGTTAATGTCCCTAGTTATGTCTCGTGTAGATTTCGCCAACTCTACTCTCATTGGACTCCCCAAGTACCGACTTTCTCAACTCCAACGGATACAAAACACTGCCGCTCGTCTTGTCTGTCATGCCTCCCTTCGGGATCACGTCACACCTTTGCTTTTTCACCTTCACTGGTTACCCTTTCCTTACCGTTCTCAATTTAAACTGCTCACTTTGGTTCACAAGGCTCTCCACACTGGCACCCCTCAGTATCTTGCTGATCTTCTTTCCTTTCACTCTCCCCGGTACACTCCTCGCTCCTTTCACCTCAATCGTCTGACTCTTCCTTCCCCTTCCCGTGCCCACCTTCAATCCACACGCTCCTCTGCTTTCTTCTTCATTGGTCCGGCCCTTTGGAACTCTCTACCTTCCTCCCTCCGCTTAGAACCTCACCATCCCACTTTCAAAAAACACTTGAAAACCCACCTTTTTTCCCTTGCTTATGATGTGCCCTCCCCTTTTGTATGACCTCCACTCCCCTTGCCCCTACCTTCCTCTTGTTTGCCTTCCCTACCCCCTACCCTCCTCTTTGTCCCCTTTCCTTTCCCTTTTTGTCTCTTCTGTCTAGATTATGTTTTTATGATGAAATTGTAATTGTCCTTCTTCTCTCCTCTTTTTCTATCTATACTATGGCTTTTATAAAGAAATTGTAACTTCTTTTCCTTTTCCTTTCTATGGTCTCGGCCATTTTTAATGTTGCCTTTTAATTGTACATCGCTCTGATTTTTGGAGAAGGGCGATTTTATCAAGACCCAATAAACATAAAACATAACATAATTATTAACACCGTTGCCGTTGAAATGAAGGTGAAACATGACGTGCGCGTTTCGGGACTCAATCTCTGTCTCAAATGCCTTTGCCAGCCATATCGATATGCAACTGCGTCAAAATGCCGTCTTGCAGCCTGTATAAGGACTCAAAACTAATACCATTGGCTGGATCATTATACTTAAATGGAGAACCTCCAATGAAATCAGGGAACACCCCACTCACAGAGGAATCCCTATTTGCATTGGCTAATCATGACAAAATCAAAGACCAATCTCATGACATCATCATAGAAGACTGACCCAGTCAATCTCTCGATAAAGTCCATTGGGGTGCATGATATTCAAAATTTCAGGATAATTTTATTCACTGGAGTGGGGTTAATTTATACTGCAGTCAATAAAGCGGCAGCAAAAAGCCCCTGTTTTTTTTAAAATACTTCCGCTGCCACTGCACTTCTCCCCCTCCCAAGAAGGCATCAATGGCAGCTGGGGGGGGGGGGGGCGGCAAGGCCAGGGTTTCTGCCTAGGGCTGCAGAAACCCTTGGGCCTGCCCTGGCTGGACGGCATGAGGGAGTAGCTGGGGGACTGCATTTTAAACCAACAGGCAGCAGACAACATAGTTGTCTTTTTATTCCATATACAATGTATTTATTTGTCACTATTTCAAATTCATTTAAGTGTCTTATTAATTTATGTTATATTTATACTGTTACATTTTAAAATATTAATTAGAAAATCACTTAAATCATTCTTCTGTTCCTGCTCTTTATTTTGACATGTTGATTCATCAGATTAATTTAGCCGGGTGATCAGTAAAATCAATCAGGTGGCATGCCCATTCATAAGGTCCTGGGGAGAAACTGCTCTCCTCTTTTACAATCTCAGTCCTCTCTTTCCTCCTATTCCTTCTGATTCCAAATCCTCTTCCTCCTCAACTACTTATAATAAGTGGGTTATATATTGGAATAAAAAGAATATATTTAGTTGTCTTTATACAAATGTGAGCAGTCTAAAAGTTAAGTTAGGATAAATTGTAGGGCACTAAATGAAGATACAGATATAAAAGGCATCTCAGAAATCTGGCGGAAAGAGGATAATTAATGAGACACTGTGACAGGGTACAAAGTATATAGACATGAGGCTGAGTAAAATGCCAGGCTAACTAGTGGAAGCTATTTTTAAGAACAGAATTAGTGGGTATATGGATAAACATGGTTTAATGGATTTAGCAAAGGAACTTCATGTCTTACTAGTCCATTAGAATTATTTCAGTTGATAACTAAGATTGTGCATAAAGGTCTGTCACTCCATGGTGTGACCACACCTTGAGTATTGTGTGTGGTTCTCGTCGTCACATTGGAAAAAAACATAGTGGAATTGGAAAAGCTACAGAGAAGGGTGACCAGACTGAATAAAAGAGATGGAAGGATACCTCAATGAGGAAAGGCTTAAAAGGTTAGGGCTCTACAAGTTAGAGGAGAGATGGCTGAGGGGAGATAAGTAATGAGCAGAGTAGAATGAATCAGCATGAATCTATTATCTCCAGGAACAAGTAGGAATGTAGTTTTCATATATGGGTATCGTCGGTACCAACGGAGCCTGCGCGGGAACGCTCCCCAGCGTCCAATAGGAAAGCCTTTGGGAGCATCCCACAGTGCCTGCGTGCTGTCTTCCCACCTTTCCCAACTCTCCCTCTCCAGTTCTTTGTTTTCCGCGGAGCTGACAGGTCGCACATCCTGTCACGCAGAAAATTCCCTTCTTATACTTCTTTTTTGTGGTCGCATCTGCCTTCCCTCGACTGCCGGTTCTTCTTTTCTTTTTTCTAAAAAAACAAACAAACAAACTTTGTTTCTGGAGTCTCTCCAGTAATTTTCTTCTTGGGTGCCACGCACCATTTTGGGCACTAGGCCCAATTTTTTCCCTCAAAATGGAAAATCCCGCTTTGGGTTTTAAAAAGTGTTCTAAGTGTGGCAGTACCATCTCCGTCACCGACACCCATGAGTGGTGCCTCAAATGTTTAGGTACTGACCACTCTCTTTCAGAGCGTGTTGCCTGTGTGATGATGTCGAAAAGGCCCCGGCAAAACCGAGCTGCTAAGCTTAGCACCCTTTTTCCCTCCAATGCAGCCTCCGTGGCATCGACGTCTTCCAGGGCTTCATCTTCCTCCCATGGATCTCGGGTAACTAAACATAAATCTAGCCGGTCCTCAAAGGGTAGACCTCCTTCTAAACATTGAGATGCCTCTGGCGTTGCCCTTGAGGGACTTTCATCGGCAAAATTGCCCCGGCGGGAGGCTTTGGCTTCCAAAGCACTAACAGGGCTCCAGGATGTTCTCGAGGCTTCAACCTTGGCAGAACTACTGGTGCCATGCTCTGGGGTTCCGGCTGCTTTATTCGGCACCGATACCCAAGCATAGGCAGCGTCGAAAGACCAGAGATTCTTGGCTATTGAACGCATTCTGGTGGCTCTTCTCATGGCCTCGATGCCCATGAAACCGCTTCAGACAATTCAACCGGTACCGGCACTGATTCCGATACCGGCACCGGCAGCAACTGCATCGACATCGGCAGATATTTTACCAGGACCAAGTCATGTGTCTCTATCCGGCATCGACAAGTTGGTACCGGACTACTCCGATGCCGACTTCGATCGGTACCGGTACTGTGCCTTGCATGATCACCTGGATCGGAGATACTTTGAATCCTCGGAAGAGTCTGAAGACTCTGAAAGCTCTGCCGATACCAGAGTACTTCTTCCCGAGGATTCCTCTTCTCCTCAGCAAAGGATGTCTCCACCAGAGGATATGTCCTTTCAGGATTTTATCCGAGATGTGGCCCAAGGTCTTTCCATCACAGTGGCTCCTGAAAAAGAGCCTAGGACAAAGGAATTAGAAATCCTACAATACCCTAAAGCTCCCAAGGAGGCAGCTACCTTACCTATTCATGAGATCTTGCATGATCTTATGTTAAGGATGTGGGAAACACCTCTGACCACATCTCCTCATTCTCGAAGACTCGACACCATGTATCGAGTTCCTCCTTGTCCTGGGTTTCAGAAGACTCAATTACCACACCATTCCATGCTGGTGGAATCAGCCATGAGATGGATGAAGAGTCCAAAAAGGCATGCATCTAATCCTTCAGGATGTGAGTGTAGGACTCTTGACGCCTTTGGACGTCGATGCTTCCATGCTTTCTGCTAGGATCAGTTCCTATATCTTGTATATGGTAATGTTCCTTAAGGAAGTCACAGGAGACTTAGAGCTTATGAGCCCTCTCCTTCCTGATGATAAAAGGCAAGATTATCTTGCTCTTGTTAAACATGCTCAGGATGTTTCCAAGTTTGTGAATCGTGCAGCCTTTGACTGCTTTGAATGCATAAGCAGAACCTCTGCTATTGCCATAGGTGCACGTAGAATTGCCTGGCTTCAGGCATCTGACTTGGAAATCTGGGTACAGGACAAACTGGGGAATATACCTTGCACAGGAGAGAATCTCTTTGGCAAGAATTGGCAGGAAAAAACTAATGAGATAGATGCTGACAATATCACGTTGGATAGATTGTCCAAATGTACAGCTGATCCTGCGAGGAAAAGATCCTCTAAGAAAACATTCTTCAGCAAGAAGAAAATGTTTTATCCCTCCTATACCCAGCAGGGACATATTTCAGGTCAGTCTGCCCAAAAGGGACAGCAGCAACAGCCTAGGCAACAAAGGAGGCCAAAAGCAGCTAAGCCTCAACCGGCTCAGCAGACTCAGCCTCCACAGGTGCTTTGACTCCTGTCTAGAGAACTTTGCCTTTCTGGCCCTAAACGGCCCAGAACCCTCCACCATCCCGGGAAGGTTATGTCATTTTGCCCCCAGATGGTGTCAGATAACAGCAGAAAATTGGACTCTGTCTATTGTATGAGAGGGGTACAAGCTTCATTTCCTCAGCATGCCCCCTCCTACAATAGTAAGACAGTTCAATTCTCAGACCTCTTTCAACAACCGGTTAGGTCAAGAAGTCACTATGCTCCTCGCTCAATAGAAGAGGTGCCCATTCCCCAATGGGGTACAGGGTTTTACTCCCCCCTATTTCCTTATTCCAAAGAAAACAGGAGGACACAGACCCATTCTATACCTCAGAGAATTGAACAAATTCCTGTTCAAAGAGAAGTTCAAAATGATTTCTCTAGGAACTCTGCTGCCATACCTTCGGGGTCAGGATTGGCTTTGTTCTCTAGATCTCAAGGATGCATACACTCATGTTCTCATCCATCCAACTCACCAAAAGTTCCTTTGATTCCTGTTTCAAGGAAAGCACTACCAATACAGGGTTCTTCCTTTTGGTCTGGCCTCTGCACCAAGGGTGTTCACAAAATGCATGGCTGTGGTAGCAGCATTTCTCCGCACCCTGGGAATATTCGTCTTCCCCTACTTAGACGACTGGCTCATTCGAGCCCCTTCAGAGCCAGAGGCCAGGATTGCTCTGTCTCGCACAATGCGCATCCTTCAGTATCTGGGACTTGTCATAAACTTCCCAAAGTCCAACCTTGCTCCCACTCAATCCCTAGAGTTTATAGGAGCTCTTCTGGATACCAGACAGACAAGGGCCTTCCTTCCACAGCCACGCTGCCTTCGCATTGTACGGTTAGCTTCCCAAGCAGTGCTAAAACCTCACCTGACTGCTCGGGAAATGTTACAGTTACTAGGCCACATGGCATCCACCGTGCATGTGGTTCCTTATGCTCGCCTCCATTGAGGGCAGCCCAGTGGACCTTATCCACTCAGTGGTCTCAAGCGTCAGGTTGCCTGTCAGACAAAATAGCAAACTCAGATCGCCTTATTTTGTCCCTCCAATGTTGGCAGTCACCCAAAAACCTTTTGGTGGGGTCTCCTTTTCAGCAACCCCCACCCCAAGTCACTCTAACAGATGCTTCACAGGTGGGTTGGGGAGCCCACCTGCATGGCCTCTCTACCCAGGGTACCTGGACTCCACAGGAGGCCTATCTTCATATCAACCTCCTGGAGCTCAGAGCAATCTTCCTTGCTCTTCGAGTATTTCACATCCAGCTCAGCTACAAGACAGTCCTAGTTCAAACGGACAGTCAGATAGCCAAGTTCTATGTGAACAAGCAGGGCAGAACGGGCTCTCTGTTGCTCTGCAACGAAGCTTTGCGACTATGGGTCCTTGCCAGAGAGCATCAGATTCATCTTCTTGCGCTGTATCTTCCAGGCATTCAAAACTCTTGGGCAGACAGACTCAGTCGAGTTCTGCTTCCATACGAATGGTCTCTCCGTGCAGACCAGGTGGTCCAAAATTTTCAAATTTGGGGAACCCCGGACATAGACCTCTTTGTAACTCCGCTGAATGCCAAACTTCCCCGGTTCTGTTCCAGAATTCCGGCTCGAGGTTGTAAGGCCAGGGATGTTTTCCTCCTTCATTGAGGTCAGGAATTCCTGTATGCCTTTCCACCCATTCCCCTAATTCCCAAA
Organism: Ichthyophis bannanicus; assembly: GCA_033557465.1. Classification (NCBI taxonomy): domain Eukaryota; kingdom Metazoa; phylum Chordata; class Amphibia; order Gymnophiona; family Ichthyophiidae; genus Ichthyophis; species Ichthyophis bannanicus. The sequence goes on from CM066038.1 coordinate 401,191,586, forward strand.
ACCCTGTTCAAGCTTCAGAGAGACAGAGGGCATATAATCCTCATAGCTCCACGTTGGCCACGGCAACTGTGGTACCCTCTGCTCCTACATCTCTCTCAAGCTCCGTCTCTGGAGTTAGGATCTGCTCCAGATCTTCTTTCTCAAGAGGACAGGATGCTGTGGCATCCCAATCCCCAGTCTCTGCACCTCAGGGCCTGGTTGCTGAAAGCCTAGAACTTCACGGTCTTAACCTTTCCCAGCAGGTAAAGAATATCCTTCATGCTTCCAGGAAACCTTCCACAAGATGCTCTTATGCATTTAAGTGGAAAAGGTTTACCATATGGTGCTCGCAGAAGGGTCTTAACCCTCTTGCGATACCTCTGGAATCATTACTGGAGTTCCTCCTTCATTTATCAAATGCAGGGCTTAAGACCAATTCAGTGAGAGTCCATTTGAGTGCTATTGCAGCTTCTTTCAAACCTCTCAATGGACAACCTATTTCCTCTCATCCTGTCATAGCGAGATTTATGAGAGGCCTTCTTTTAACGAAGCCTCCCATTAAGCCACCACCAGTGGCATGGGACTTAAATCTGGTATTTGGGCAGCTTATGAAACCGCCCTTTGAAGCATTAGCCACTACCTCTTTGAAATTCCTTTTCTGGAAGGTTATCTTTCTCATTGCAATCACATCAGCACGTAGCATCAGTGAATTGCAAGCTTTGGTGGCTGATCCTCCTTATACAAGGTTCCATCATGATAAGGTAGTCCTTAGAACTCATCCACACTTTATGCCAAAGGTGGTTTCGCCTTTTCATTTGAACCAAGCGGTTTACCTTCCTGTATTCTTTACAAGGCCTCACGCCTCAAATGCAGAAAGGAATCTTCATACTTTGGACTGTAAAAGAGCTTTGGCCTTTTACTTGCAAAGGACACAGCAACATAGAAAATCCTCTCAACTCTTTGTTGCTTTTGATCCTAGTCATTTGGGACTTCCAGTCTCCAAAAGGACACTGTCCAACTGGATTGCACAGTGTATATCTTTTGCCTATGAGAGTAAGAACTTTGCCTCTTGAAGGCCATGTCACAGCTCACAATGTGAGAGCCATGGCAGCCTCAATGGCTCATCTTCACTCTGTGTCTATCGATGACATCTGTCGAGCAGCTACTTGGACTTCGGTTCATACCTTCACGGCCCATTACTGCTTACACAAGGACTCCCGCCGGGATGCCTTGTTTGGTCAGGCTGTTCTTCAACACCTGTTCCAGACTTAATCAACTCCTGGTAGGATGCCAGAGATCCATGGGGGGAAGTGGAGCCCTTTCACAAGGGCACACAACTTTCTGGGGCCATCTCCTTGGCATCTGCAGCTAGGGAGTCCCCATATGTGAAGACTACATTCCTGCTTGTTCCTGGAGATAGCATAGTTACTCACCTGTAACAGGTGATCTCCGGGAACAGCAGGAGTTTAGTCTTCATAACCCGCCCACCTCCCCAAGGAGTTGTATCTCTCTCTCTTTCTCTTTCCCTCTCTCTTTTGTCTCAACTATAAACTCAACTGGAGACGGACAGTTGGGAAAGGCGGGAAGGCAGCACGCAGGCGCTGTGGGATGCTCCCAAAAGCTTTCCTATTGGACGCTGGGGAGCGTTCCCACGCTGGCTCCGTCGGTACCGACGATACCCATATGTGAAGACTAAATTCCTGCTGTTCCCGGAGATCACCTGGTACAGGTGAGTAACTATGCTTACTCTTTCAAAAAGTATGAAGACTAGAGGACATGAAATGAAACTACAGAGTGGTACTTCCATATTGTCCCTCCAATCCAATCCAGAAACTATTGGGTTTTCGCCCTTCACCAGCAGCTGAGGACTGAACATTACAGAATTCTGATGGTCACAGTACAAGAGCTCCCTCTTCAGCTCCAGAATCCAGTTCTCAGTCCTTAGCAGCTGAGGGAGCAGCCTCTCCATGGTGGGCTTCTCTGAATGGATCATGGTGGTGGTGGCTGCAGCACCAAGAGATCTGTATCCATCCCTATCTGGATGACTGGCTCATCCGAGATTGTTCCCTTTCAAAAGCATCTTGGGTGGCTTCCTGAGTGGTGTCCTTTTTGGAAAGCCTCGGCTGAGTGATCAATCAGGGATAGAGCAAGCTGTTGCCTTCCCAGTTCCTGGAATTTCTGGGAGCACATTTCGACACTCGAGTGATCAGAGTTTTCCTGCCAGAAGAGAAAGTCAAAAGACTGTTAGATTGCCTGATGCTGTTCTGTGCACAGCCAGCTCCCAGAGTCTGGGATTATCTTCAGCTCCTCAGATTGATTGCAGCAACCATAGAGATGGTGCTGTGGGTGCTTGCTGACATGTGACTGCTCCAGCGGTCCTTGTTGATTCAGTGGTCCCCAAGTTCTCAGGAGTTTGAGCAGGCTTCTACTCCTGTTGTTGGTGAAGGTCAACTGCGGTGGCGGCGACAGCCCTGTCATCTGAGGAAGGACACGCTGCTGGACGATTTCTCCTGGATGCTGCTGACGACAGCTTCCAGTCTCTCTAGCTGGGTAGCCCATTGCCAAGACCATATGGCCCAGGGACATTGGAAACGCGGTGCCTCGAGGTGAGGGCCATCAGGTTGTCTCTTCTGCATTTCTGTCCCCTGTTTGAGGGCCAGGCGATTTGAGTGTTTTTAGAAACGCCACAGTGGTGGCTTAAGTCAGTCGACAAGGCGGCACAAGGAGCACCAGGGTAGCTCTGGAGATGGCTCTCCTGTTTGCCTGGACAGAGAAGAACCTCCTAACCTTGTCGACCCAGCACATTGCCAGAGTGGACAATGTGGAAAGGGACTTCCTCAGCTGGTACTCTCTGGATCCTGGAGAGTGGGAGTTGAGTGAGGAGGTGTTTTCAGTTGATTCTGCACTGCTGGGGTTGCCTCAAAGTTTGCTGCTTCTTCAGTTACCACTCAGAGACTAGGTCTGAGAGCGTTGATGCCCAGGTTCACCCTTGGCCAAGTTTGTGCCTGCTGCATGTGTTTCTTCCATGGCCCTGGTGGGGCTTGTAATTCAGCATATGGAATGCCGCCCAGGCAGGATTGTTCTGGTGGCACGGAATTGGCTGAGGAGAACGTAATTTGGAGATCTGATGCGGCTCCTGCAAGCACCTACTCTTTGGCTGCCTCTGTCTCCGGGTCTATTGCAGCAGGGACCAGTCATCTTGGAGGATTCAACTCCCTTCTCACTGTCAGCATGGCACTTGAAAGGAGACGGTTAGTGCATAAGGGCTACTCTCCAGCGGTGGTCACTAATCTGCTTGGTGCCTGGAGGTGGTCTACCAAGCTAGCTTATATATGGATATGGTGCCTCTTTGAGCGCTGGTGTGGCGTACCACAGTTGGCGCCTGAGGCTGCCAAGGTATCCTCTCTATTGGCCTTTCTACAGGATAGCCTAGAGAAGGACCTTCCCCTTAGCTCCCTGAAAGTTAAAGTTGCAGCTCTGGCCTGTTTCTGGGGTCTGATGGCAGGCGAGTCTCTGGCCTTACACCCGGACGTTTCACATTTTCTCCAGGGAGTTTGGTGTCTGCGTCCTCCCCTCCAATCTATGATCCCTTCCAGGGATTTGTGTTCAGTGCTTAGGACCCTGATGACAGTGCCCTTTGAGCCGTTGAAGCGCGCTTCCTTAAAGGATTTGACGTTCAGGATGGTCGTCTTGTTCGCGATTTCTTCAGCAAGTCGGATTTCCGAGCTGCAGGCTCTGTCTTGCTGAGTTACTTATCCTTCCTTTTTTATTTATTTGCGTTTCTTATATACCGCGCTATTATAATCAGTGTGGTTTACATTTGAACAGAACATACAACAATGCAATATGTTACATTGAGTTTACAGTCAACAGGGTATATAAACTTGGATGAACAGGGGAACAAACTATGTACATTGATATTTAGTCATAAGGCGTAACATTATATGAGGGACATGGTTAGGCATTGCAATGTGCAAATCGGATATGTAAACAGGAGGAAGGTCAAGCTAACCATTTTCTAAACAGGGTTGGGTTAAGTGTGAGTTCTGGTGAGGAGGTATAGTATGTTGAGATTGATTAGGAGGATTGGAATTGGGGTAGTGTTTTAGGAACAAATGATGCTTGATAGCCTTTCTGAATGATATTAAATTTGCAATGGATCGAATTTCTGGGGGAGGGCATTCCAAGCTCTTGGTGCAAATAGGGAGAAGGCTCTATTGGCTGTTGTCTTTGAGCACCTCGTTAGCATTTTAGGGACTTCTAGTTTATTCAGACATGATGACCTTCTGCTTCTGTTGGGTGGCATAAGTTGGATGAGCTTAGTGAGCGGTGTGTGGGGCTGATTTTTTGACGCCTTGAAAGTTAGTACGAGGGCCTTGTATAGGATTCTGGCGTGGAGAGGCAGCCAGTGTAGGTTCATCAGTACTAGGGTTATGTGGTCCGATCTTGATGTTCCAGTGAGTATTCTTGCTGCTGAGTTCATGGCTAGCCTAAGCGGGTTCAGTGATTGTGGGAGCCCAAGAAGGATAATGTTGGCAAAGTCAAGGTGTGGGATGACCAATGCTTGGAAGATTGAACGATATTCAGGGGGGTCAAGTAGTGGGCGGAGATGGAGTAATGTCAGTATCTTGTGGTAGATGGATTTAGTGATGTTTTTAATATGCGGTGACATATCCAGCTTTTGGTCGAGGATAATGCCCAGGTACCGGATGGTAGTTTTGACTGTGAGGTCGTAGTTGTTAACTCGAAGCGATGGAGGTGGTATGAACTTCTGGTTTCGTGTGACAAATAGGACATCAGTCTTGCTGTGATTAATGCGTAGGTTTTGAGTGAGGAGCCATTCTGATACTGTTTCGAAGCATTTTGTTATTGCTGAAAAATCTGGTTGATCAGGCTTGAAGGATGTGTACATCAGGATGTCGTCTGCATAGGCCAAACATTGGACATTGAAGGAGCGGATTAGGTCACAAATGGGTTGCATATATATGTTAAACATGAGTGAGGATAGGGATGAACCTTGGGGGACTCCTTGCTTGAGTGTGAATGGATCTGAGGTAGTAGGGCCTACTCTGACTTGTTGTAGCCTGTCGCATAAATATGATCTGCACCATGCTAAGGCCGAGCCTTGTATACCTTTGTCTTTGAGGCGAAGTAGAAGTGTCTCGTGGTTCACAGAATCAAATGCGGCTGCAATGTCCATGAATATGAGGATGAATCCTTGGTGTAAGTCATCAATTCCCATGATTAGGTTGTTGAAAAGGGTTGTAAGGATGGTTTCAATACCATGTGCTTCTCTAAATCTGTGTTGGGAAGGGTCAAGTGGTGCTTCGGTGTCGACGTGCTGTTGAATTTGTAGTTGGACTACTTTCTCTATAATTTTTCCCAAAAAAGGGATGCTTGATATGGGTCTGAATGACTCAACTTTGGATGGGTCGAGTTTGCAGTTTTTTTAACTGTGGGCGGATTGATGTGAATTTTAGGCTTTGTGGGAAGGAGCCTGTTGCAAATGATTGGTTTAGGATCCTACTTATGGTTGGGCTGAGGGTATGTCGCAACTCTTTGATCCAGCTGGCTGGACAGGGATCATTGGGTGCAGTGGTAAGATTGATGGAAGAGATGATATCTTCAATTTGTTTGTTGGAGACTTCGTGGAATTGTAGCAGCACATTTGGCTGAGAGATGGTATTCGATGAAAAGGAGGGTGTGGGAGAGGCGTTAATGTTGGTCTGGATTATCTTTGATTGAAGGTAGTTTGAGTAGTCTTGCGGGTGAGGTATTTGAGCTTGGGAAGGATTAGTGTCACCTGTGAGAGTCTTTACAATGGAGAATAGGTCATGTGGTTTATTCATGGACCGTTTTAGTGTTTCAGAGTGATATTTTTGAAGGAGGCTGTTTCCATTTGGCCTGTGCCTTCCGTCTTGCCTAAGGTGCTTTCTCCCTTTCACGTGAATGAAGTGGTCTGCCTGCCCTCCTTCCTTCCTGAAGTAGCAATGTTATGGGAAGGATAAGGATCTTCACCTGGTGGATGTCTGGAGGGCACGTCTCCAGTACCTGGAGATTATGAATTCCTTTCGTAAGTCCGACCATCTTTTATGCTGTTTGCTGGCCCGTGCAAGAGTGAAGCGGCAGCCAAGTCGACTTTGGGGTGCTGGATTAAGGAGGCCAGTGCCTTGGTGTATCTGTTGCGGAACCGGCTGGTTCTGTAGGGTTTGTGTGCTCATTCTACCTGAGCACAAGAATCCTCATGGGTGGAGCGGAGCTCAGTAGCCCTTGCAGAATATTTATCTGGCAGCAACGTGGGCATCACTTTCCACTTTTGTTGAGCATTACCACTTGGAATGTCCACACACGGGCGAACATGGCCTTTGGCTCAAAGATTTTGAGAGCTTCTCTTTCCTCTTCCTGCCCAGTGGAGTTGTAGCTTATATCCCACTTGTCTGAACTGGTCTAGCAGGATGATATGGAAGGTGACATTTTACTTATCAGGTAATGTCCTTTTCTTGAATCCTGCTAGACAGGGCCAGGGCCCGCCCCCAAAACTGTATTTGTTCTGTTCTGCTGCGGTACCCTTGGATCCGCTATGATTTTTATACTTGGCTCTGCAGTTCATCTTCTACTGACAGCCTTCTGTTTATGCTTTCCTGTACATAGTTCCCTACTGTTGATTACTCCATGTTGTCCACATTTGAGGTTGTGTGAGACTTGCCATGTTTCTCCCATATGCTTTGGGACGAATACTGAAGGGACCTCTGGTGGTTGAGGCGAATAAAGGCATAGGAGTGATGTCATTGAAACCTGGGCTTTTCATTGGTTCTTTGTCTCCACCAGTCTACTAATAAGAGAAAACAAACCATTTATCAGGACTGGTCTAGCAGGACTCAAAGAAAGGACATGAACTAATAAGTAAAATGTCACCTTTCCTCTCTCTTCTTCCCTTCACTTAGCTGTGCACTCTCCCCTTCCTCTCCCAACTAACTTGACATTCTCTCCTTGCCTTTCACTACCTCAAGTCTATCCCACCTCTAACCCTGTTCCTCCCCCATTGCTGCATCTCTTTTCTTCCTCCTTCCTCTTTAGCGCCATCCATTTCCTTATGCTTTCCCTGCCTTCTCTAAATCAGCCTCTTCTCTCCATGCTCCGTCCCTTCCCGGCTCTCAGGCAGCCTGGCTACAGTCCCTTTCTTCATGCCAGTGGGAACTGGGGACTCCTACTGACAATTTCTGCTTTCCAGCCCTACTCTTCATGCTGACGGGACCTGGGGACTCCTGCCAGTGATTTCTGGTAACAGCCTGCTCTTCATGCTGGCAGGATCAGGACTCCATCTTGCTGCTTTGGGAGGGAGAGAGCTATATACATCTGTTTACATAGAGATAGACCATAGAAATAATAGAGAATGGAACAGCTGCCTTATGAAGAAAGGTTAAACAGATTAAGGTTCTTCAGCTCGAAGAGACAATCGAGAGGGAACATGATAGAGGTTTATGAAATCATGTTGTAGAACAGGTTAATAAGAAATATTTATTTACCCTTCCAAATAGTATTATGACTACGAGACATGCTATGAAGCTAATGGGTAGCAGATTTAAAACAAATTTAAGAAAGAATTTTTTCACTCAATTTCACTCAACTGTGGAATTTATTTTAGAGGATGTGGTCAAGATTAAAAAGTATAACTGAATTTAACATAGAAACATAGAAAATGACAGCAAATCATACGGATTATCTAGTCTGGCCATCTACGAGGGGCAGATAGTCAGTATACAACTATTAAGCTCTTCAATTCCTTCCTCTCCTGTAGAAATCCTCTGTGCTTGTTCCATACTTTTGTGAATTGAAATACAGTCCTCACCTCTACCACCTCTACTAGGAAGCTGTACCCTACATCCATCACCTTTTCCATAAAGAAATATTTCCTCAGACTACTGTCTCCTTTCACCTTCATTCTATGCCCCCCTCTTTCCAAAACTTGCTTTCAATTGAATAAGGCCCACCTTCTCTGCCTCTCCCACTTTTCTTCCAAAGTATAAATGTTAAGATCTTTAAGTCAGTCCTCATATGCTTTATAATAAAAAAACACTGGCTATTTTAGTACTGTAGCTGCCCTCTGCACCGATTCCATCCTGTTTATAGCTTTCTGAAGATGTAGTCTCCAGAATTGCACAATACTTCTTTGAAGTCCACGCTATCCGCCTTTTTAATCCATTACTGCTCTGGATTGCTGCTATTTATCACCTCTATCTTTCTCACTGACTTTGGCTCATGGCTTTCCTTCTTTCTGTATTCATCTTCCCCCTCCATTATCCTCAGTGACTTTAACATTCATGTTGATAACCCTTCAGACCCTTATGCTTTAAAATTTCTTTCCCTTACCACCTCATTCAACCTCGAGCTTTGCCCATTCATCAACATGGTCACTGCCTTGACCTTGTTTTCTTCTTTAATTGTTTAGGAATCATAAAGAAAGGAATGGAGAATAAAACCAAGAATATCATAATGCCTCTATATCGTTCTATGGTGCGACCGCACCTTGAATATTGTGTGCAGTTCTGGTCGCCGTATCTTAAAAAGGATATGGCGGAATTAGAAAAGGTACAGAGAAGAGCCACCAAAATGGTAAAGGGGATGGAAGGATACCTCTATGAGGAAAGGCTTAAAAGGTTAGGGCTTAATGATGTTGAAATTTACCTGTTATTGTTTCTGTAAGTTTATTTGTTTCCTTTGGACACTCTTGTTTCTTGTACAGGTGTATACTTGTGATTTTTGTTTAAAACTGCATAATGATAAAATTAAAAAAAAAAGGTTAGGGCTTTTCGACTTGGAAAAGAGATGACTGAGGGGAGATATGATAGAGGTCTATAAATTAATGAATGGAATGAAACAAATAAACGTAGATCGGTTGTTTGCAAATGCAATGTGTGCCTTTGTGTCACTGCTGACTCCTGCTGACCCAGCAGCTCTTGGGCTTTCTTGGCAGTGTAACCGGTAGTAGATTGCCATCCCTTTCTTCTGAGGCAATGGAGGGTTGAGTGACTTGCCCAAAGCAACAAGGAGTGCTAGTTGGGATCGAATCCTGATCTCTTGGTTCCCAAGCAAATGCTCTAACCCTTAGACTACTCTTCCACTCCCGATCGGGTGTTTACATCATCAAAAAGTAGAAGGATTAGGGACACACAATGAAGCTACAACATAACCCATTTAAGACTAATAAGGGCAAATATTTTTTCACTCAACACGTAATCAAATTCTGGAATTCATAACCCAAGGATGTAGTAAAAGCTGTTAGTGTAGCTGAGTTTAAAAAAGGTTTGGACAAGTTCCTGGAGGAAAGGTCCATGAACCATTATTAAAGAGGACCCGGGAAATCCACTGCTTGCCCTGGGACAAGCACTGTGAAACCTGTGTGCCTTTTTTGGGAACCTGCCAGGTACTTGTGACCTGGATTGGCCACTGTTAAAAACAGGACATTGGGCTTGGTAGACCTTGTTTCTATGTTCTTCTAAGTTCTAGACCTCTATTCTTCCTTTATCTGACCTTCACCTGCTAAGCTTCCACTCTTCATCACTCCCAACCTCAATCTCACCCTCTAATCTTTTTAGAAATGTTCATGCTGTTGATCCATTGACTCTCTCCACTATTGTCTCATCACATCTTTCCTCTGTTATATTTTCTAAGTCTGTTGATGAGGCTGTAGTTTGCTATAATACTGCACTCTCCTCATCTCTGGATATTCTTGCTCCTTCCATGCCACGTCCTGTGAGGGTCACTGTACCTCAGCACTGGTTATCTTCAACTACCCATTACCCATGCTCCTGTGCCCGCTCAGCTGAGCACATCTGGCTCAAATCCCGCACTCTTGCTGATTTTCTTCACTTCAAATTCATGCTTGCCTCTTTCCAGTCAGCCATAACACTTACCAAATAAAACTATATTGTCCATATAACTAACTTTTTTGCCTCTGACCCTCATTGTCACTTTACAACTCTCAACTCTCTCCTCAAAGCGCCTCTGCCTCTTACCCCTCCTTCCCTTTCTGCCCAAACCCTGGCCGACTATTTCCATGACAATGTCTACAAGATTACTCTCCAGTTCCCCACAACCTCAGCTTCATTCTGTCTTCCCCTTCTTCACGCTCAACTCTTTCCCTCAAACTCTACTACCCTATCTTCCTTTTTTAAGATCTCTGAAGAGGAAATCACTCATCTTCTTTCCTCCTCTAAACTCACTATCTGCTCCTCTGATCCTTTCCTCACCCATCTCCTTAACTCCATCTCCTCCATTGTTATCCCTTCCATCTCTCATATTCTCAACTTATCGCTCTCCACTGCAACCGTCCCAGCAGCCTTCAAATATACTGTGGTCAATCCTCTCCTCAAGAAACCTTCACTTGACTGTACTTGTCCTTATCAACCCATCCCTCTCCTTCCCTTCATTTCTAAACTACTTGAATGTGTGGTTCACTGCCACTGTCTTGACTTTCTCTCCTCTCAAGCCCTTCTGGACCCTCTACAATCTAGCTTTCGTCCTTTATATTCTGTTCAAACGGCTCTTGCCCCAAAGTCTTCAGTGACCTGCTCCTGGCTAAATCCAAGGGCTTTTACTCAGTCCTCATTCTTCTTGACCTTTCTGCTGCTTTTGACACTGTTCACCACCACCTTCTCCTCGACACCTTATCATTGTTTGATTTTAAGGGCTGTGTGTTATCCTGGTTCTCTTCTTATCTCTCCATCACTCTTTCAGTGTTTGTTCTGGTGGATTATCCTCTACTGCTATCCCACTCTTAGTTGGTTAACCCCAAGGGTTTGTTCTGGGCCCACTGCTCTCTCTATACCCAGTTCCTTGATGCTCTCATTTCCTCCCATGGTTTTCATTACCACTTTTATGCTGATGACGCTCAGATCTATCTCTCTACACCTGATATCCTTCCACCACTCCAGGCCTGAATCTTTGCCTGCCTATCTAACATTGCTGTCTGGATGTCTCACCACTGTTTGAAATTGAACTTGGCCAAGACTGAGCTGCTTATTTTTCCCCCTAAACTAGCCTCCCCCTTCCTCCTTTCTCTGTCTCTGTGGATGACACTCTTCTAGTCCATGTCTCCTTGGCCCGCAACCTTGGGGTCGTCTTTGACTCCTCCTTCTCCATTTCCACACACATCCACTCATAGCTAAAACTTGTCATTTCTTTCTCTATAATATCAGCAAAATTCGCCCCTTCCTTTCTGAACATACTACTAAGACACTTGTCCACTCTTTGGTCACCTCCCATTGGACTATTGCAACCTCCTCCCCATGAATCACCTCTCTCCCCTTCAGTCTGTTCAAAACACAGCTGTGCGGCTGATCTTCCGCCAGCCCCACTATGCTCATATAACCCCTCTTCTCTTGTCACTTCACTAACTCCCCTTCCATTTCTGTATCCATTTCAAACTTCTCCTTCTAATCTATAAATGCGTTCATTTTGCTGCTCCTCACTACCTTTCCTCTCTCATCTCTTCCTACAACCCTCCTTGTGAGCTCTGCTCTTCTCGTGGATTGCTTCTTTCTTGTCCCTTGTCCTCCACTACCAAGTCCAGACTTTGATCCTTTCACCTTGCTGTTCCTTATGCCTGGAACCAAGCTACCTGTGTCTCTATACCAGGCTTCATCTCTGCCCCTTTTCAAATCCATGCTAAAAGCTCACCCCTTTGAGGCTGCTTTTGGATCTTGATCTGCTTAGTTTCCTATATGTCTCCTTAACTTTTCCTAGTTGTATCATTGCCCTTAGCTATTGTATTGTCTGTCTTGATTAGATTGTAAGCTCTGATGAGCAGAGACCATTGTACATTGCTGTCTATGCCTTGTAGAGCTATTTAAATGTTCAATAGTAGTAGTAAATGAGGTCTCACCAAAGGTCTTATACAGAGGTGCTATCACCTCCTTTTTCCTGCTGGTCAGTTTTCCTCCTGTGCACCCAATCATCCTTCTATCTTTTGCTGGTTGCCTTTTTTACCTGTTTGGCCATCTTAATACCAGATATGATCACCCCTAGGTTGTGCTCTTCATTTGTGTACAGAAGTTCTTCACCCCCTATACTGTGCCATTCCCTGGAGTTTTTGCATCCCATATATATGACCCTGTATTTTTTAGCATTAAATCTTTGCTGCTAAATTCTAGACCATTCTTCGATCTTCACTAAATTCCTTATAATGTTATTCACATCTTCCAGAATGTCTATCCTATTGCAGATTATGGTATCATCCATAAAGAAACAAACCTTACCTAACAGATTTCTGGTGGATAGGTCTAAGTTTTATTAGCCATGTAAACCTGGGGATTTCTCATAGGCCATGCAGCAGCCCTGCCCTACAGTAGTAATGTGAAGCCCATGTGAGAATAGAGGGCGAGGCCACCATAGGTCCTGTGAACACAAGCTAACTCGCAGTTCCTGCACTGATACTCTTTCTTTATGCCTTGGGTTACTACTTCCACCTCAAGGCATGCTCTCTAGGGCAGGTTCTTTTCTTTAATCCAGGCCTGGTGAGGGCTGTGCTTCTTGCAGCTTTGAGCCAGTGGCAGCAGGCATGTGGGACTCCTTGTGGCAATAGAGAAATTGCCCAGGGCTCTAATGCTGGTTCTCTGAAAACCTGAAGAGAGAACTTAAGGAAGATGCAGAATGGCCATACCACTCATTGTCTGAAGAGACAAGCTGATCTGGCTCTTTTCTTGTTCCACTGCATAGTTGGAGATGTAGCTCTGATTTCTTTAAGAAAAATAGGACTATACGTGCTTGCATGCAATGGGGTAAAACCTGAAGTGGCCCAACCTATCCTTTTTGACATGGAGCTCATTTGCAGCCTCTTTAGAAACAGAGACTGAAAAATATATAAATATAAGGACTGATATTCAAAGGGGTTTGTCTGATTAGTAGGATAAATACCACTGAGAAGGATATTCATCATCAGTAATCAGACAGTGTTTTTATGTTTGTTTTATTCTGATTTGATATACTGGCTGCTGAACATCCCCTCTGAGCACTGTGCACTGTCTGGACAGAGCTGGGCCCGGGCGAGGGTGAGCACAGCGCTTTTCCAGTTATTGGCAAGTTTCAGTCCAGTAACAGAATAAGTATTGTCATACCCCGCCGTCTGCCTTAGGCTTGGAGGGCTGGGATAGCCATTATTTTTCTCTATTGAAGGTTAAATCAACTAACTTTCCTCTCGTGATGCATGCTGGGAAAAGTAGTTTTCCTTCTGATAGAAAATAATCATGAAGCCAGAGTTATAGGCAAAACTATAACAAAGTTTATTTCTCCCAAAAGCAAAGGTTCAAAGTAAGTTGCATCAGGATACTTCTCCAGTATTTGTTCAAAAAGGTTCTTTATACAAGTGTGCTGGCTGAGCTTTTACATTCATTCAATCCAAATGCGGCTGCTTCTCACGTATACAGAAAAAGAACAAAACATGGCAGCTTCCTTTACCAAAGAAAATATCTTCTTTTCTTTAGGTTACACTCAGCTTATACTATACAGTTTAGCAAAGGCTTTCAATACTGTCTGCAAAGCACAAAGTACAATCCATAGGTTGTTCTGGCTGTAAGGAATCACTCTCCTTAGAGTCCACCTGCATTGCTTCAGGTTCTTATGCTGCACTGCCTTGCTTTAAACTACTGGCGAATGCCTCAGGGTGTTTTCTTCTTAAAACTCCCTGTGGGTCTTTTAAACACAGCTCTAGTGAATAGGGATAAGCGGTACCTGAGCCTGAGGAAACTCCTCTCTGCAGCTGTGCGGCTATCTCTTGCCAGCTCTGGGGAAACAGTCCCTTGTCCCTTAGCTTAGGTTCCTCCCTGGAGCTCTGCCACAGTTCTCCATTCAAGGCTGGGCTCTGCAGACTTCTGCACTGAGTCTGAGGCACCCACCTCTGAACTCTCTGAACCTTTTCCTTCAGTGCTGGGGTTTGAAGGTTTTCCTGCTCTTTCTCTCTGAGCACTCCAGACCACCTTCGTGTCCTCTCCCCTTCTGCTTTGCTTGCTTCAGTTCCATTCCTCCACGTGGCTTCCTTCCTCTAGCTACTGTGTTTCCTCCAACTATGCTCCCGTCTGGGCTGCCTTCCGTGCTGCTCTCTCTCTTGTGCTGCTTTCTCTCGTGCTGCTCTCTCTCGTGCTGTTCCCTCTCATGCTGCTCTCCTGACTCACTCTCCAGCCCTGGTTTATATCCCTGTTTTCTGATAAACCTCCCTGACTCTCTAGACAGGTGTTTGTAATCAGTTTCCAAGCCTGTTGCTACGTCATCAGGGCTTGGGTGTGTCAGCTTAGCTTTTGAATCCCTGTGTTTGTTTTCTCCAGAGAACTGCTGGAACGTGTGCTTTGCAGGGCTGTGACCTTTCCTAAAGGTAGAATCATTCTTTTCTTCTACTTCCATGGGCACACTAGAGTCTTCCTTATCACATATCCCCCCCTTAAGATATTACGGGCTGGCGACATTTCACCCGCACAGCTTGTAATCTTTGCTAGGGCAACGATATCTTGCTGTAATTTTCTTGCCTTACTTTCCACTGTGGATACATTGGCTTCTGCTGTTTGTTCTCGCCATGGCCTAAGGACATTTGCGTGGTAAACCTGCTAGCGGCCCTTATTTTCTACCTTGTAGGATACCGGACCTACCTGTTTGACCACTTTATATGGTCCTTTCCATTGGACCTCAAATTTTGGCCCGGCATCCGCCACCATCACAATAACCTTCTCTCCTATGGATATTTGGCGGTGTTTTGTACCTATATCATAATACTTCTTCTGGCGAGCCTGGCTGGCCTGTAAGTTTTCCTCTGCTACTTGGGAGGTCCTCTGCAACCGCCCCCTCAAATCTCGCAGAAAATGGGGTACTCCCATTACTTCTACCCTGGGCTCGACCCATTGTTCTTGTAATATGTCCAAAATTCCTCGTGGAGCACGTCCGTACATTAACTCATAGGGGGATGCCCATAAAGATGCCTGGGTCCGCACTCATCAGGCGTATAGCACAAAGGGGAGCATAACATCCCACTCAGACATGTTTCCATCTAAGCCTCTCCTCTGCATCCCACCTCTATCCCACCTCTAACCCTGTTCCTCCCCCATTGCTGCATCTCTTTTCTTCCTCCTTCCTCTTTAGCGCCATCCATTTCCTTATGCTTTCCCTGCCTTCCTTCTCTAAATCAGCCTCTTCTCTCCATGCTCCGTCCCTTCCCGGCTCTCAGGCAGCCTGGCTACAGTCCCTTTCTTCATGCCAGTGGGAACTGGGGACTCCTACTGACAATTTCTGCTTTCCAGCCCTACTCTTCATGCTGACGGGACCTGGTCTGTCAGCACCTGCTGGGAGAAACCCACTTCACAAAATAGCTTTTTTACCTCTAGGGCTATTGTTTTCGCAGAGATGTTCCATAAAGGAATGGCCCACGGAAACCTGGTGGCCTGATCTACTATAACTAAAATGTACTGGAACCCTCGGGGCGTCTTCAGCAAAGGTCCTACTATATCCATTGCGATTCTTCGGATAGGTTCTGAGATGATAGGAGTCGGAATCATAGGCACCCCTGGTGGTCGAACAGAGGTAACTCTCTGACACTCTCTGGCTGTAAGGAATCACTCTCCTTAGAGTCCACCTGCATTGCTTCAGGTTCTTGTGCTGCACTGCCTTGCTTTAAACTACTGGCAAATGCCTCAGGGTGTTTTCTCCCTAAAACTCCCTGTGGGTCTTTTAAACACAGCTCTAGTGAATAGGGACAAGCAGTACCTGAGCCTGAGGAAACTCCTCTCTGCAGCTGTGCGGCTATCTCTTGCCAGCTCTGGGGAAACAGTCCCTTGTCCCTTAGCTTAGGTTCCTCCCTGGAGCTCTGCCACGGTTCTCCATTCAAGGCTGGGCTCTGCAGACTTCTGCACTGAGTCTTAGGCACCCACCTCTGAACTCTCTGAACCTTTTCCTTCAGTGCTGGGGTTTGAAGGTTTTCCTGCTCTTTCTCTCTGAGCACTCCAGACCACCTTTGTGTCCTCTCCCCTTTCTGCTTTGCTTGCTTCAGTTCCTTTCCTCCACGTGGCTTCCTTCCTCCAACTGTGCTCCCATCTGGGCTGCCTTCCGTGCTGCTCTCTCTCGTGCTGCTTTCTCTCGTGCTGCTTTCTCTCGTGCTGCTCTCTCTCGTGCTGCTCTCTCTCGTGCTGCTCCCTCTCATGCTGCTCTCCTGACCAACTCTCCAGCCCTGGTTTATATCCCTGTTTTCTGATAAACCTCCCTGACTTTCTAGACAGGTGTTTGTAATCAGTTTCCAAGCCTGTTGCTACGTCATCAGGGCTTGGGTGTGTCAGCTTAGCTTTTGAATCCCTGTATTTGTTTTCTCCAGAGAACTGCTGGAACGTGTGCTTTGCAGGTCTGTGACCTTGCCTAAAGGTAGAATCATTCTTTTCTTCTACTTCCATGGGCACACTAGAGTCTTCCTTATCACAGTATCCGCGTAACGTTTTCCAACTGAAAGGATGTCTAACCTTATGCTGTTTCGCTATCCACACCACAGCTGAACATTACCGTTGTCCATATAACGATTGTAGTCAACATTGAACCTGGATATTGAGCACGAGAGGTTATCCGGGTTCCAGAGCTGAATATGGGGTTTTAGTTATAACTGCAGCGGCCAGGTTTTAAAACTTCTGACCACTGTGGCTGAATATTGATCCGATACTAAATGAAATATGATAAGATGAAAGTTAATGAACATACCAGCCTTTATAAAATAGCCCCCTGGGAAGTATCCATACTGTGATGCTGCAGACCCTCTGAGAGGGGAAGAAAATGTTTTAAATGCAGGAAAAGTCAAGCACAACCTGCAATATCGCGAGGAACCACATAGGGGGAGCAGGAGGGACCTCCGAGGAACAGAGGAACCACACCTCCTAGGTCATGAGGTAATGCCAGCCAGCTTCCAATCAAGAAAGAGAGGAGTGCCTTTTAAAGGGAATTTGGAAGGTTGGAAAGCAGAACCAGGAGCAGAACAGGTAGAATCGGAATCAGAACAGGGAGAACAGCCTGGGAAAGGAGAACAGGCTGGGAAAGTGGTACAGCCCTGGAAAGGAGGATATCCTGAGGAGACAGGACAGCCCCGGAGAAAGGCACAGGCAGGACGGCCTGGGAAAGGAGGACTGCCAGGAGAACCAGCAGAACCAGCAGGTTGGGCAGGACATCCGAGTGCATGGGCTAGATATCCAGAAGGAGCAGTAATCCCTGAATCACGGTTCCGCAGGAGGCAGCAGCAGCCGCATTGGCTTGGAGAAAGGAGACCCCGTGGAGAAGGTGGGACAACTCCAGCCAGAGTGAGTGTTTGTTGTACAGAGAGGCAAAGTCGTGGCTGTGACTGTGGTCTAAGGCCAACAGAAAGACGCTGGGAGAGCTCAAGGCCTATTGCTCAGGCCAGGCAGGATCCCAACTGGAGCAGGCCTCAAACCTCACCTGGAGCAGACAAGCCGAGAAGAAAAGGTAACCCATATTTAACTAAAAGCAGGGTACAAACTGCTGATGTATGGGGAGTACAGGGAGCACAGGAATATTATCCTTGTGAGAATGCTTATGAGATAAGGTGCAAGAAACATGCACCAACCAAGAGGCTTGTTAATGACCAAGCTTTACAGAAAGCAAAGACAAAACACTTGCAAAAGGAAGACAGTTCCCAGTATCTGAGGGCGCAGGACCGACGCCCTGTATTCAACCCTGAGCATTGGGAGGTTGTGCAGAAGATATTTAAAAAGCCTTATTACAACTTACCCACAAGTACTGACTTAGGCTCAGAGGCTTCAGAAGGGGAACCGATGCAGGTGGAATTTGCATCAGATACCGAGATGGACTGTAGCTTCTGTAAGACAGGAAGCTTGGAGTCCTTACTGAGCAACTAAGCTAGGTCTTGGGAGTTAAGACTGTTTGTTTGCCTGCTATATTTACTGTGAAGATAACTGTTTTCCTTTAATGCTTTCTTTTTCTTTATCCTGAAGTAAGGAATTTGTGTTTGACGTTTTTGTGTCCAAGCATATGAACCTTTTTGCATGAAAGGGGAAATAAATGCCTTTTGTTTTCCCTCCACTCGGACCTTTTGTTTTCTGTGGGATTTTGGTAACAAAGGACGCTACCAGGGCTGAAAGTCCCTGGGCCCTGTAAGTTATTGGCCAAACCCAACCTTAAATGTTTTTATGTCCCACCTACCTCGCTCCAGTACGCTGCCAAGGTAGGCCCTGTGACAATACATAGTTTGTTATACCTGCAAATGCCCAGGTCATTTTGTTTTATAACATACCCACATAAATTGCAGCTCTGACTTTGCCCCATCTTCCTTCCTGGGAATGTGTTTGCTCATTCTAGGTAAGACCATGCGCTGAGAGACTGTTAGCACATACTTTGCATGCATTTAGTCTGGGCAACTCCGTTTTATCTGCAGAAATGGCTTTTAAAGTATCCTCAAATACTATTTTCAGTTACTGCTTTCTTATTTCCACTTTATAGTTGATTGCAGAATTTCTGATGGAGTTCTGATGTAAATGCAACAAGCAGTGTGAAACTGAACTCAAGCCAAATGAATTTCAGCCTGGTGCAGGTTGAACACAAAAGCAGAGTTACTTACCTGTAACGGAGTTCTCCGTGGACAGCAGGATAGGTCAGCCACACCTGGTGACGTCATCCGACGGCGCCGTGACGGATGTGCTCTCTAGCTCAGAAGCTTCTGAGCATGTGTGAGGTGACCCCACCTCCCCGGTCCGCCCCCAGCCCGACCAGTGAGTCATTAGCTTCGGCCAGAGGCTGGGGCGCGGATCGCAGGCCACCCTCAGAGGGGAGGTGGGCGGGATCGTGTGGCTGACCTATCCTGCTGTCCACGGAGAACTCCGTTACAGGTAAGTAACTCTGCTTTCTCCTAGGACAAGCAGGATGTGTCAGCCACACCTGGTGTCTCCCCAGCTACTTGTTACGCGCTGAGGCTGAGGGGGGCCTGAGCCAGACTAGTAGGCCTGTGGGACACCACTGACAAGTCATGAGGAGTACAACGCTTATTGTGCAAGAACAGACGTTTATTGTGCAACTAATGCAATAAGACGGTGCAAGCATCAACAGTAGTGCAAACGCCGTGAGGTAGAACAGGGTGCAAACAACAACAGTGCAGTGGAACCATAGTGCAATAACATGTGCAAACATAGTGCAAACATTGTGCAAGTAGTGATCACATTGTGCAATAACAACTAAGAGGGGGGTGCACAGGTGGGCCACCCTTGTCCATGGTGGCTACAATAGAGGAACTACTGCCCTCGGGCTGAGACTGGGTCGGATGCTCCTGTCACGTCCGGGAAGGTGGAACTTGCTACGGTGGACAGGATTGCTCGGCCAAATGAGCTGTCGGCTTCTGCTTGGAGATCAAGGCAATAGTGCTTTTGGAAGGTAAGGTGCGAGGACCAGGTGGCGGCTTTACATATCTCGCTTACTGGGACCTCCTGTGCGCTTGCGAGAGAGGTGGCCAGTGCGCGGAGCTGGTGTGCGCTCGCCTTCTCTGCTTGATGGCTGCCCGCCTTCTGAAGACAGTAGGAGACGCAGTCAGATATCCAGTGGGAGAGTGTGCGTTTGGTGACAGGCCGTCCCGGTCTGTTGGGGTCGAAGGACACGAAAAGCTGGGTCCCTTGCCGGACAGAGGCCGTTCTTTCGATGTAGATGCGCAGGGCCCGGACGCAGTCCAGTGAGTGTAGTCGTTGTTCTTCTGGTGACCCATGAGGGGCAGGGAAGAAGGACGGTAGTTCCACTGATTGGTTGACGTGGAAGACAGAAGAGACTTTCGGAACAAACTTTGGGTGTGTCCGGAGAGACGCCCTGTTGTGGTGAATCCTGGTGTACGGGGGGTGAGCTACCAAGGCTTGTAGCTCGCTCACCCTCCTTGCGGAGGTGATGGCGATGAGGAAAAGCGTCTTCCAGGACAGGAATTTAGATTCTGCCGAGGGCAGAGGCTCGAAAGGTTCTCGTGTCAGTTGTTGAAGGACGATGTTGAGGTCCCACGAGGGAACGGGTCTCTGAACCGGGGGCTGCAGGTTCCTGAGACCTCTCATGAAGCGGGTCACAATGGGCAGAGCGGCTATCGAGCCCGTGGGTGAGTTGTTCTGCGGCTGATGCAGGGACGCGATGGCTGCGAGGTGCACCTTAATTGACTGGGGTTTCAAACCCAGACGGAAGAGCGAGGAGAGATACTGTAGCACCACCGAAACGGGGCACGAGTCCGGCGGGATCCCTTGGCCTGTGCACCAGATACTGAAACGTTTCCACTTGAGACTGTAAGACTTTCTCGTGGACGGTCTCCTGGATGCCAGTACGATGTGCTGTACCTCCGCCGGCAGATGGAGCTCTTGGAAGTTCAACCTCTCAGTCTCCAGGCTGTCAGAGCAAGAGTCTGAAGGTTGGGGTGCCAGGTGGTGCCGTCGTTCTGCGTGAGCAGGTCTGGTCGCATTGGTAGTCGGATGGGAGGTTCCTGCGAAAGCTGCAGTAGTAGGGGGAACCACATCTGCCTTGGCCAGTGGGGCGCAATCAGGATGACGTGCGCCTTGTCGTTGATGATGCGCTGTACGGTGGCTTACATGATGGGGGCTGGGGCAAAGGCGTAAGCCAGCCTCCACTCCCCCCAGGGTATTGCGAACGCGTCTGAGGCCACTCTCTGGGGTGAGGGGCGTCTGGAGCAGAATAGAGGGCATCTGGAATTGTCTTCGGTTGCAAAAAGGTCTATCCGTGGCTTGCCCCAACGTCGGAAGATGGACTCCGCTACCTCCTCGTGCAGCGTCCATTCGTGGGGCTGGAGCTGCCTGCTTAGTCTGTCCGCAATCGTGTTCTGCTCCCCCGGGAGGTACGTGGCCGGTAGAAGGCAGTTGTGTGACAAGGCCAATGTCCAAGTCTGGAGGGCCTCCCTGCAGAGAATGTGGGAGCCCGTACCCCCTTGCTTGTTGAGGTAGAACATGGTCACTTGGTTGTCGGTCTGGATCAGGACTGTCTTCCCTGCGAGATGTGACATGAAGGTCTGAAGCGCATACCTGACCGCTCGGAGTTCGAGGACATTGATGTGGAGGGATTGTTCCGTCCTGTTCCAAGCTCCTTGCGTACTGAGCTGCAACAGGTGGGCTCCCCAGCCTGTGGAGGAGGCGTCCGTGGTCAGGACGAGCTGGTAGCCGCAGGGTTGAAGACTCTTGCCTTCGGAGAGATTGGCAGGCGCCATCCACCACTGGAGGCTCTGGGCAACCCTCGGTTTGATCGGGATCAGGGCAGTGAGAGCTTGAGACCGTTGTTTCCAGTAGGAGCGCAGGTGCCACTGTAGAGTGCGCATGTGCAGCCTGGCCAGGGTTAGGACTGAAGTGGTCGCTGCCATGTGACCTAATAGGCGCAAGATGTCGTGGGCAGTGGTCTGTCTTGCGGAAGACACCTTCTTCGCGAGGCGGATGATGTTCTCTCCTGCCGTTGCCTGGGAAGGAAGGCCTTGGCTGAGGTGGTGTCGATTATGGCCCCGATGAACTCCGTGCGTTGGGTGGGTTCCAGTCGAGACTTCTCCGTGTTGAGCAGGAACCCCAGCTTGGATAGTAGGGTGGTAGTCTCTTGAACTGCCGCCCTGAGTTCCGTGGCGGAGGGTGACGATATCAGCCAGTCGTCCAGGTAAGGAAAGATGGCGAGCCCTTGTTTGCGAAGGTGTGCCGCTGCCACAGCTATGCACTTCGTGAAGACCCTGGGAGCTGGGGATAGACCGAAAGGAAGTACCCGGTACTGGTAGTGGCACCCCATTGCTATGAACCGCAGGAATTTCCTGTGAGAGGCATGTATTGGGATGTGAGAGTAAGCCTCCTGTAGATCCAAAGTCGCCATCCAATCTCCCGGTCTGATGAGGGGAAGGATAGAGTTCAGGGAGTACATTCGAAACTTCTCTTTCCAGAGGACGTTGTTCAGCTTGCGGAGGTCCAGGATGGGGCGTAGGCCCCCGGACTTCTTGCGAATAAGGAAGTATCGGGAGTAGAAGCCAGTGTTGATCTCGTCGGGGGGAACCCGTTCGATTGTCCGAGTTCTGATGAGCTGCTGTAAGAGGGTCCGCAAGGGCAGCTTCCAGGTGCGGTGATGGTTTGCTGCTGGGTTGTGTGCGCTGCCATGGCGGGGAGGAGAACCGTAAGCGGTAGCCCTCTTGGATAATCTGGAGGACCCACTTGTCCGTGGTGATCACCTGCCAGGCAGGAAGGAAGCTGGATAAGCGGCCTCCCACCGGCGGGGCAGCAAGGACCTGCGTGGCCAGCCGGTGCTGATTGTCAGAAGGAGGAGCTGTTCTTACCAGCTTGTTGAGCATTTGCTGGTTTTTGTTTGCGATCTCTTTGTGGCTGTCTTTGAAAGGAAGCTTTGTTGTAGTTTTGCTTGAATTTCGGTGCTTGCCACTGCCGGTTGGAGCCGTAGTATTTCTTTGAAGAGACAAAGGGCTTGCGGTAGTAGCTCCCTTTCTGGGACCAGGAGGGGTGTTCGAGTCCGTCCGCCGCTAAAGTCTTTAGCGTGGTGCAGTCCTCTTTCAGACCATTCACTGTATCAGCGACCTTGTCCCCAAAGAGGGAGTCTCCTAAGCAGGGCGCGTCAGCAATCCTGTCATGAGTGTTGTCTGACAGGCCAGAAGCTCGCAGCCAGGCCCAGCGGCGGGCTGCAATGGCCGTGCCCGCTGTCCGGATGGCTGTGTCGAAGGCATCGAAAGCCGTGCTCATCAGATGTTTGGAGCATTCTGCTAGTTCCTGGAACGTGGCTGCGTGCTGTGATTGCTTGGGAGGCTGGAGCAATTGGTCCTTAAGATCTGCCAGGAGGGCGTCTTGGAACAGCAGGTGCTGGAATTGATGAGCTGATATCTTGGCATTCAGCATCGCTCCCTGGAAAACTTTCCGCCCTAGGTCGTCGAGGAGTTTAGGGTCCCGACCAGGGGGATGTGTCGCTTGTGTGCGTGAAGACTTGGCTCTCTTGAGAGCTGACGCTACCACAATAGATTGGTGAGGGAGCTGGGCCCTGTCAAAGCCCGTGGCTGCCTGGAGAAGGTATTTGTTGTCCAGACGTCTGGCGCAGGCTTGTCCGGAGGCAGGGGACTGCCAAAGGGTGGATTGTTTGTCCTTAAGTTTCCGGTGAAGGGGAAGAGACAAGGCTGGCTTGGGTCCGCTGAGATATTTCATCACCTCAGGATCCTTCTCGTCGGAGGGCTCTGCGTTGGTGAGGCCTAGCTTTGCCACAACCTTCTTCAAGAACTTAGGGTAGGTGAGGTCTTCTGGCACCGGAGCCTGTGCCTCCAGTTGCTCGTCCAGAGTGGATCTGGTTGACGGAGATTCGGGGTCCCCTTCTTCTGGGGCGCTCCCCTCTGAGTCCTGCCCCAGCATAGGGGAAGGGCTCCTCTCCCTAGGGGGATCAGGCTCTGGAGAGGCCGGGGTGGGAGAAGTCCCCCCCCTTTCTGGGATTTGTACATCCAAGGGTGCTGCTACGGAGCTGTCCTTGCCCGCAGGAGCGGTCTGTTGCACAAGCCGTTGTAACAGCTGTAATATAGCTTCAGAGGTGCTGGAAGCAGAGGACCTGCTGCTCCGGTGACTCTGCGAGTGAGATCTGCTTCTCCCGCGGTGGCGGGAGGAATCGCTTGCAGTGCTGTCCCCGTGGTGAGAGTGCCTCTTGCTCTTGTGCCGTTTGTTGTGACTGCTTCCGCTATCCCCGCGCCGGTGAGACGGCTCCCGGCTGTCGGCGCGGTACTTGTGTCGGCAGCTGCGGCTGTGGTTGCAGTGATGAGAACCCTTGGCGCGGAGGGTATCCTCGGCGCGAGGGGGAGCATCCAGGGAAGTCCTCCGTGGGCTGGCTCGAGGTGAGGGAAGCCCGCGGTGAGGGAGACTCCTGACGTCATCACGGTGGGAGGAGGCGCTCCTGGCCATCGGATTGGGAGTTAAGTCTCTGGGGGCGGAGTCAGGCGGGACCACGTGGGCGGCGCCATCTTGACCGCCCCTGCCAGGACCGCATGGCAATGGAGGGAGTCCGGGGAGGAGGCAGGCATCAGGGGAAACTCCGGAACGCGGCGACACGATGGATTCTCTGGGGCCCCGTTGCAGAATATCGGAGGAGCATCCGGCGGTGGGGGCGCTTGAGCCAGGCACCGCGGAGGCCACAGGGGAAAGAGATATCTCCGGCAGAGGAGGAGGCACGGGGCCTAGGCCCGCCCGGAGTTTTTTCTTTGCGGGAGCCTTCCCCTTAGCGGACTTACCGCGCTCTGAGGTGCCGGGATCGGCAGCGTGTACCGGAGCCGCCAAGAATTCCTTTAGGGAGTGATCCCTGATTTTCTTTGCCCTGGGGGACATCTGGGCGCAGCAGGCACAGTCCTCTACGATATGGGATGCCCCGAGGCATCGGAGGCAGCTCAGGTGAGTATCGGAGATGTTCATTTTCCTTTTGCATGTTGGACATTGTTTAAATCCAGGTTTAGGCATTATTGGTTGCAATTGGTGAGAGAGAGAGCTAAGATCCGTCTTGAGGCAAGGCGGAAGAATGAAAAACTGGTATGGCTGGGGGCGGACCGGGGAGGTGGGGTCACCTCACACATGCTCAGAAGCTTCTGAGCTAGAGAGCACTTCCGTCACGGCGCCGTCGGATGACGTCACCAGGTGTGGCTGACACATCCTGCTTGTCCTAGGAGAATTTCCAATTTTCCTCAGATAGCAATGAAGAAGTTTATTTTAGATTTGGTGGGTGTGAGCAAACTTCTGAAGCAATCCGTGGATAGGTATAATCCATTTCAGATCTTGCAAAGAGCCGAAGTGAATTGTTGAATCTGCTTCAGATTTGTGACTTTAAAAAATGATGGTGTATGCAAGCCAATCAAGGGAATATTTTGAGAGTTTCTGGGCTGGTATAATTTTTTTGGGAAACATATTTTAAAGAAGTTTGTACATCTTTTATTTATTTATTTATTTATTTAACATCTTTTATATACCGCTCTATTTATAATCAGCGCGGTTTACATAGAACAAGAAAACATCAGATAAGGTACATGTTATCTGTTTTTTACATAGAACAAGGAACAAAAACTTGGATAACCGGGGTAATTATTTTCTGAATGTGCATGGTAAAGTGCTGAACTCAAGAAAAGATGTATTTTTTTTTAATGTCAGGGGCCACAATCAGAACTTGATAGATAACAGCTATAAGCATGCATGAAAACTGAGAAGCTCATGCTATACCCACATCCCAGGTGTTCTGCCCAAATGCTGTGCACATTTTTCTTGTTCATATTTATGGTGGATGTCCTTAAAATCTGACAAAAGTGGTCCTCGGGGATCAGGTTACACAACACTAGTGTAGAAAACCAAGCTGTAGAACTGGAGATCCTAACTCATTGAACCATTCTGCCTGTTAAATTTCATAAGTGCCTCGGAGCGTGGTTCAGATTAAAGTAAAATTAACTGATTTCCCTCAATAATTGATCAGATTTTTTGCAACAGATTTTAGGAAAAGTTTTTTCCAATACACAGGGATCTAGTAGTCTGCAATTTTTTTGGGAGGAAACATTAATAGATTTCAGGAATCCACTGCTGATCTTGCTAACAATAGTCCGATTTCTTCAGAAGAGGTTCTCAAAATATATAACACCATCTGAAAAAGGAAAGAGCTGTCAAACAGCTCAGGACATCATAGTTTTCTGAAATCCAGTAACAGAAAATCAGACTGTATTGGCATCAGTACAGTTCCATTATGATGGTAATTCTCAAAGCCACTTACATAAAAAGTCATTTCTTCTTGTCCCTCCAGTCTAGTCCCCGAACTTTAGAAGTTGTGTACGTCCTCTCGCAGCTTTTAGACTGAGCATGTCACATTTTTGATGACACCCACATAAGTACTCCTGGGACCGCCTCCTTGATCCAGTTTTTCAGTCTCGAAGCAGCGGAAAGACATGAGCCTTAAGGCTCGGGACTCACTACAGGAATCATTGTTGTGTTAGATTGAATTAAGTTGAGCTTAGATAGATTTTGTTTTAAAAAGAAAAAAGAAAAGAAAAGGAGCTGCGGGCCCTTTAAATCGGTGTTTTTTTAATTTAAATTTCAGGCAAGCTTTGAATTCTGCGGAAAGACTGCCCCCCTTCTCCCCCCTCTCTGAAGCACTGTTGTAGAGCAGAAAAGTGTGTGGGAGTCGCAGTAGGGGACTCCGGTTCTGATCCCCCACGGAGGGTGAGGAGCCGTCGAGGATCGCCGCTCGGGCAGGAGAGCGAGCGGAGAAGCGGCGAAAGAGTGTTCGGTGGTCCGGCGGTAGCCGGGGTAGCCTGGAAGCTCGGGAAACGGCGAGCGGAGCGGAGAGGAGGCCCCTGATGGTGGAGTGGCAGGCTCTGAGGAGGTAAGCGGCGCTATTGCCTAGGACAGTGAGGAGACTGTGGAGGTGTGAGGAAGTGCGGCGGCCATTTTAAGGCCTCGTGGTTTTTGCGCAGGAGTCGTGTGCGCCGGCAGGGATAGACCTTCAGGGCCTCGGCAGGTTTTGGGTAGCGGGAGGCAAGAAGTCGGTTTTTAGATATTGGTTGTGTGAAAGTTGGAATGGTATTGAAGATTTATTAAAAAAAAAAATGAAGAGAAAAGCAAGTTTAGGAAAAGTGGTTAATTGAGGTGCTATTTATGCCTGCTAGGCCTTGCTGCCTTCTCTGTGGGATCCAGAGAGGGTCCGTTTCGAAGGCAGGGGTTTGCAGAGGTTGTGCCCAGGAGGCGGCACTCTGGTATGGCAGAGCACAGTGGGACAGAGATGTCTACAGAGTTATTGGAGGCAGGGGAGCTTCTTGACGCCCCGGTAGTGCCGCAGGAGCCGGTGGCAGGTCCCTCGTCAGCGCCAGAAGTGCCTTTGGTCCAAGCCTCGCTGCAGGGGGGGTTTGGGGCAGTTTTTCACAACAATTTATGCTGATGCTTCAGCAGGCTCTGGGTGGAGCTAGCGCCAATGTAGCAGGAGCTGGAGAAGAGAATGCTCCAGGCTCCAAGAGGCAGGGAGCGCCAATGGAAGGGGGGACGGGTGGCGTGCTTGGGAAAAAGGCTAGGCTTTCGGCAGACCGTACTGACCTAGACTTAGCGCTAGAGGAGCAGTCAGGGGTCTTAGAGGATTCGGACATAGACCCAGACTTAGAGGAAGGAGAGTTGACAGAGCCGGAGGACCAGGCGATGGTAGTCCGGGTGTTCCGGAGAGAGGAGTTCTCCACGTTGATCGCAGAGACAATGAAGGCATTGAATATGCCGGCCACGGAACAGGGGGTGGATGCTTCTTTAGAGGATCCATTATTACAAGCGATAAGGAAGTCTCAGTGGGCATTTCCAATTCATATAAGGAAATGATTCAGGAAGAGTGGGATACACCAGAGGCCAGTCTAAGGGGTTCCAGAGTGTTGACCAGACTGTACCCGGTGCAAGAGCCTGATAAGGAGCTATTTAAGTCCCCGAAGGTGGATGCTGCCGTCTCGTCGGTTACTAAAAAGACTACCATCCTGATAGAGGGGAGTGCAGTGCTTAAAGATGTGCAGGATAGGCGGTTGGACACGCTTCTGCGCCAAGTATTTGAGGTGAATGCTCTCTCCATTCAAGCTTCGATTTGTGGGGCTTGGGTGGCAAGGACATGCCTGCGATGGTCCCAAAGGATTAAGGGATTGCATGTGGAGGACGCGGTTGAGGAGGCGGCTAGGTTGGAATCAGGTGCCGCGTATTTAGCGGATAGTCAGTATGATCTTATACGGGGGTTGGCGAAGAGTATGGCGTCGGTAGTGGCGGCAAGGAGATCATTGTGGCTACGGAATTGGGTGGCAGATGCGGCGTCTAAAGCATGGCTAGGGAAGCTCCCCTTTCGGGGTAAACTTCTCTTTGGTGAAGATCTGGAGAAGTTAGTTAAGGATTTTGGGGAGTCAAAGGGGGGTAGGCTGCTGGAGGATAAGCCGAAGCGTGGGCGGCTGGTGGCGCCCTCCAGGAGTCAGCAGCGTGAGTTTCGCCGTTTTCGTCAGTCCAGATTTGGTCAGTCTCAGAGGGGACGTTTTCAGTATAGAGCCTCGGGGTTTCGAGGGTTCAGGGGAGCAGGTAGAGGTTTTGGAGCCTCCTCCTCCCCGAACGTTAAGAAACAGCAATGAAGTGAGGGGGACTCAGGCTGGAATCGTACCGGTAGGAGGTCGGTTAAAGGAGTTTTTTTCTGCCGGGGCCCAAATTACCTCAGATCAGTGGGTGTTGTAAATCGTGCAGAGAGGTCATGCGCTCGAGTTTCAACGGCCAGTGAGAGATGCTTTTGTGCAGTCGTCCTGCCGGGTGCGAGCAAGGGTGCTGGAAGTGCAAGAAACTTTAGCAAGATTATTAGCGCTGAAGGCGGTAGTGCCGGTGCTGCAGGCCCAATACGGCTGCAGTCGGTACTCCATTTATTTCGTGGTACCCAAAAAAGAGGGGACCTTGAGGCCAATTCTAGATCTCAAAAGAGTAAACAGGTGTCTCAAAGTGTCGCACGTTTGCATGGAAACACTACGGTCGGTTATCGCGGCTGTTCGACAGGGAGAGTATCTCATGGCTCTAGATCTTTCGGAGGCGTATCTACACATCCCGATCAGAGTAGAACATCAAAGATTTCTGCGGTTTGCGGTGCCCATGGGGCATTTTCAGTTCCAAGCAATGTCGTTTGGATTAGCAACAGCACCAAGGACGTTCACCAAGATCATGATGGTGGTGGTGGCGGCGTCTTTGAGAAAGGAAGGGCTGTTTGTTCACCCTTACCTGGACGATTGGCTGATCCGGGCAAAGTCGAAAGAAGAGAGCGTGGTGGCTACCAGACGGGTGGTGCAGTTTCTGCAGTCCCTAGAATGGGTAGTAAATATAGCGAAGAGCAAGTTAACAGTCATCGCAGGAGTTGGAATATCTAGGAGTTTGATTCAATACGAGCAAGGGCAGAGTTTACCTGCCAAAGGTCAGAATCAGCAAGTTAAGGCGGTTGGTTCGAGCCTTCCTGGAAAGGAGGGCTCCCTCAGTGTGACAGTATTTGCAAATATTGGAGACAATGGCAGTCACGCTAGAGGTGGTTCTGTGGGCCAGAGCCCACATGAGACTGTTGCAGAGGTCGCTGCTCAGAAGATGGTCACATCAGTCCGATCAGTTGTCAAAAAGGATGGTTTGTCCTCCAGAGGTGAGACAGTCTCTGCAGTGGTGGTTGCGTCCAGGGAGTCTAGAAAAGGGGATGTCTCTGGAGGCACCAGGTTGGAGGGCGTTGACAACCGATGCAAGCATGTTCGGCTGGGGTGCGCACTTCGAAGGCCAGGGTCAGTGGACGACACAGGAAAAGTCTTGGTCGATCAACAGGTTGGAGTTGAGAGCGGTCACTCTTGCGCTGAAAGCCCTGCAGCATGGGCTGAGAGGAAGTGCAATACACATATTTTCGGACAACACTACAGCGGTAGCTTACATCAACCGTCAAGGCGGCACAGGCAGCGTGGCTCTCGAAGAGGAGGCGGACGAGCTGCTCAGTTGGGCAGAATCGAATCTGGAAGCCTTATCGGCAGCGCATGTCGCGGGGGTGGACATTGTGACAGCCGATTTTTTGAGTCGAGTCAAGGTGGATCCAGGGGAATGGGTCCTCCATCAGGAAGTGTTCGATTTGCTGGTACACCGATGGGGCCGGCCGGTGATAGATCTCATGGGGACGTGGATGTCAGCAAAAGTGGACAGATTTTTCAGCAGAAGAAGAGAGCGGATGTCAGAGGGGCTGGATGCTCTGAATCAAAAGTGGCCGGAGAAAGGACTTCTGTACATTTTCCACCTTGGGTCCTAATAGGGCGAGTTCTGCAGTGCATAGAGCGCCACAAGGGTCTCGTAATCTTGGTGGCTCCGGATTGGCCAAGGAGGCCGTGGTACGCCGACTTAATGTGCCTTCTAGTGGAGTCTCCATGGAAACTACCTCTAAGAAGCAATCTGCTGAAGCAGGGGCCGTTAGTTATGCCTCAGGTGGATCGGTTCTTGCTTACGGCTTGGCTGTTGAGAGGTCAAGGTTAAGAGCTTAAGGATACTCGGCGGCGGTGATTGCCACGTTGTTAAAGTCTAGAAGGAGGTCTACTTCACTGGCGTATAACTGAATTTGGCGGATTTTTGAGGCATGGTGCGAAGATAGGGGATGTAAGGCCTTGGTGGCCTCGGTGTCACAGGTGTTGTCCTTTTTGCAGGATGGATTCGAGAAAGGGCTAGCGGCGGCATCTCTGAAAGCACAGCTGGCGGCGGTTTCATGTTTTCGAGGGAAGGTGCAAGGGATGTCGCTAGGATCGCGTTCAGATGTAAGGAGGTTTTTGAGAGTGGCGTCACTGTTGAGGCCTCCACGCAGAGGGATCTGAATGTGGTGCTGGAGGTGCTGGTGCGGGAGCCATTTGAGCCTTTAGCTAAGGCGACAATGAAGGACCTAACGCTTAAGGTGGTGTTTTTGGTGGCCATATCGTCGGCTAGGAGTATTTCGGAATTGCAAGCATTGTCGTGTAGAGAGCCTTTTTTGGTTTTTGGCGGCAATAAGGTAGTATTGCGGACTGTTCCCTCGTTCTTGCCTAAGGTAGTGTTGGCGTTTCACGTGAATCAGGTGGTGTCATTGCCGATATTTGAGAAGACAGGTAGAGACGTAGGAAAGGGCCGACTGCATAAGTTGGATGTGAACAAAGCGTTGAGAGCTTATTTGCAGAGAACGGAGTCATTTCGAAAGACCGACAGGTTGTTCATGTTTTTTGGGGGTCAGAAGCAAGGAGAGCTGGCGTCTAAGGCATCTATTGCTCGGTGGATAAAGGAAGCTATTGCTTTGGCCTACCTGTTGAAGGGAACGGTGGTACCAACTAGCTTGAAAGCGCATTCGACTAGGGTGCAGGCTGCGTCTTGGGCGGAGTTTAGTTTGGTGCCGGCGGTGGACATCTGCAGAGCGGCTACTTGGTCATCATTGCATACTTTTGTTAAGCATTACAGGATTGATATTCAAGCAGAAGGGGATTCTAAGTTTGGATCAGCGGTGCTTAAAGCTGGTATGGCAGGCCCCTCCCTTTAAAGGATTTACTGCTCTGATACATCTCCTAAAGTTCGGGACTAGACTGGAGGGACGAGAAGGAAGGTGAAATTAGACTTACCTGCTAATTGTTGTTCCTTGAGGAATTCCAGTCTAGTCCGCATCCCTCCCTGGAATGGCCTGCTGTAAGGCACCCTGATGCAGAGAGAAAGAGATTAGGGGGTCCTCGAGAGCTTCTCAGGGATCGGTATTTCAGGTAGGGTGTGGAAAATGGGGGATGCAGTGCTTTCAGTTTTGGGAGTGCACGTAAGGAAAGTTTCCGTTCACTAATTCCACTGGTTTACAGTTATTAAGAGAGAGATTGTTTTATACTTAGTTTAGAATGAGTTTCAGTATTTACTTGATAATTGCTATGGTGAGTCTGCTTTGTCAGTAGGAAACTGGATCAAGGAGGCGGTCCTGGGAGTAAGTATGTGGGTGTCATCAAAAATGTGACATGCTCAGTCTCCAAGCTACAGGAGGACGTACACAACTTCTAAAGTTCGGGACTAGACTAGAGTTCCTCAAGGAACAACAATTAGCAGGTAAGTCTAATTTCACCTTCATCCCATTAAACTGGGCCATCTAAAAATTGCCCTGAACCTGGTTGAATACATGCCAGGTTTCATAGCACCCATACGTTTTACTAGAGATCTTCCCAAAAGTGTAGTTTAGATAGTATTGGAAAATCGAGCGCCTGTATATCTTTGTTTCCCATAGAAAGGTTACCTATAGAAAAAGCAGTTTTGAACCCTTGGCAGTTTAAGGTATAAGATTGCCTCTAGACAAGTACTTCAGTTTTGATTTGACTTTTACACCAGATCCATAACAACTATGGATATTATTTTAGAAGCTTTATTTGTGATTTACTCATGCATAATCAAACAGATACACATGTAAATCATCGTTTTACAAAGGGCCTAATTTACGAATGCTTGTAGTACATGAAAGTTTTGAGAGCGTGAATAAGGGGTGTGGTCTGAGTGTGGCATAGGCAGGACAAATATCTACATGTGTATTCCCTATTTTCATATAGGGAATGCAAATGTGAGGCCAAAAATCTTTATGCTAGAATTTATACCTGCTCCCTGGCATATGTAGGTTTTAAAAAATTGTGTGTTTCCGGCAGCCATTTACAGGAGGGATTAAGGGAGTTATCCTCTTTAATCCCCCTAGTTTATTTCTCTCTCCAAATTGAAATAAGCAAAATATAGCATCCTCTGTGGTTAAATAGTAGCACCTATATATTTAATTTTGCAAAATGGCTTAAGTATACATAAAAGTGCTGACATGTGCACATGTAAGTTGCTGGGTCACCTCCATTAATTTTTTTTAGTGTGTAGATTTGTATAAGAACATAAGAACATAAGATATGCCATACTGGGTCAGACCGAGGTCCATCAAGCCCAGTATCCTGTTTCCAACAGTGGCCAATCTAGGTCATACGTACCTAGCAATATCCCCAAAAGACACAGGTTCCACAATGCTTGTACTGGGTCAAGCATTGATATCCTGGGTCCCTTTTTAATAGTGGTTTATGGGCCTTTCCTCCAGGAACTTGTCCAAACCTTTTTTAAACCCAGCTATACTAACAGCCCTTACTACATCCTCCGGTAACAGATTCCAGAGTTTGATTACACGTTGAGTGAAAAAATATTTTCTTATTTGTCTTAAATAGTTTACCCTGTAGCTTCATTACATGTCCCCTAGTCTTTCTATACTCTGATAGCGTAAACAATTGATCCACGTTTATCCGTTCCACTCCATTCATTAATTTATAGACCTCTATCATATCTCCCCTCAGCCGTCTCTTCTCCAGGCTAAAGAGCCCTAACCTTCTTAGCCTCTCTTCATAGGAGTAGCCTTCCATCCCCTTCACCAATTTGGTGGCTCTTCTCTACTTTTTCTAATAACGCTATGTCCTTTTTAAGATACGGTGACCAGAATTGCACACAATATTCAAGGTGCGGTCGTACCATGGAGCGATACAGAGGCATTATAACATCCTTTGTTTTATTCTCCATCCCTTTCCTTATGATACCTAGCATTCTATTTGCTTTCTTGGCCGCCGCTGCACACTGGGCGGAGGGTTTTAACATGTTACCCACGATGACTCCTAAATCTTTTTCCTGGGTGGTGGTTTCTAATGTGGAGCCTTGCATCGTGTAACTATAGTGTGGGTTGTTCTTTCCTAGGTGCATAACTTTGCACTTGTCCACATTAAATTTCATCTGCCATTTGGATGCCCAGTCTTCCAATTTATCCAGATCCTCCTGCAGTTTTCCACAATCCTCTTGGGTTTTAACAACTTTAAACAGTTTTGTGCCATCTGCAAATTTGATAACCTCACTAGTTATTCCCTTTTCCAGGTCATTTATGAATATGTCAAAAAGCAGCGGACCCAGTACAGATCCCTGGGGTACTCCACTATTCACCTTTTTCCATTGGGAATATTGGCCATTTAGCCCTACCCTCTGCTTTCTATCTTTTAACCAGTTCCCGATCCACAATAGTACACTGCCTCCTATCCCATGACTTTTTAGCTTCGCCAAAAGTCTCTGATGGGGGACTTTGTCAAAAGCTTTCTGAAAGTCCAGATACACTATATCAACCGACTCACCTTTGTCTACCTGTTTATGCACACCTTCAAAAAAACATATCAGATTAGTAAGACAAGATCTTCCTTGTCTAAAGCCATGTTGGCTGTCTCCCATTAGGCCATGACTATCTACATGCTGTGTAATTTTGTTCTTTATGATGGTTTCTACCATTTTCCCTGATACTGACGTCAGGCTCACCTGTCTGTAATTTCCTGGGTCACCCCTGGAACCCTTTTTAAAAATTGGTGTTACGTTGGCGACCCTCCAATCTTCAGGTATTACAGATGATTTTAATGAAAGTTCACAGATTACCAATAGCAGGTCTGCAATCTCATATTTCAGTTCTTTCAACACTCTGGGATGTATACCATCCGGTCCAGGTGATTTGCTACTATTCAGTTTATCAAATAGTTGTAATATATCTTCCTGGTGTAGCGATATTTCTCTCAATTCCTCTGCAGTATCACCTTTAAATACCGCTTCAGTCTTGGGTAACATCCCTACATCTTCCTCAGTAAGGACCGAAGCAAAGAATTCATTCAGTCTCTCTGCTATAGCCTTGTTTCCTCTTACTGCCCCTTTTACCCCTCTATCATCTACCCTCTATCATCCAATTGACTCTCTCACAGGCCTTTTGCTACGAATGTACTTGAAAAAGTCTTTATTTCGTGTTTTTGCTTCCATAGCAAGTTTCTTCTCAAATTCCCGCTTTGCCTGCCTTATCAATGCTTTGCATTTAACTTGCCAGTGCTTGTGCTGTTTCCAGTTTTCATCATTTGGCTCTTTTTTCCATTTCCTGAAGGTTGCTTTTTTGGCAGCAACAGCCTCTCTGACCTCACCTTTAAACCATGCTGGCAGTTTTTTGGACTTTCTTCCACTTTTCCTAATGCGTGGAATACAGCTGGTCTGGGCTTCGAGGATAGTGTTTTTAAATAACACCCAAGCTTGCTGTAAGTCTTTAACCTTTGGAACCGCTCCTTTTAGTTTTTTCCTAACTATATTCCTCATTCTATCATAGTCTCCATTTTGAAAGTTAAAAGGTAGTACTGTGGATGCCTTTACTATCTGTCCTCCACTAATTAAATCAAACATGATCATCCTATGATCACTATTGCCAAGTGGTCCCAACACCCTTATTTCTTGCACCAGATCTGGCGTTCCACTAAGGACTAGGTCCAGTATGGCTTCCCCTCTGGTCGGTTCATGAACCAGCTGCTCCAAGAAGCAGTCATTTATTCCATCTAGAAACTTTATCTCTTTAGCTTGTCCTGCTGTGACACTGACCCAGTCGATACCGGGGTAATTGAAATCACCCATTATTACTACTCTGTTGTGACTTTTGTTAGCTTCCTTGATTTCTTTGAGCATTTCATCATCCATTTGTTCATTCTGGCCAGGCGGTCGATAGTATACTCCAACTGCCATCACCTTCCCCCTCATAAATGGAATTTCAATCGATAGAGATTCTACAGCAAATTTTGTTCCCTGCAAAACTTTAATCCTTTCTGACTCAATGCCCTCTCTAACATAGAGCGCAACCCCTCCACCAATTTGATCAGCTCTATCATTACGATATAGTGTGTATCCAGGTATCACAGTGTCCCACTGGTTATCCTCCTTCCACCATGTCTCTGCGAGTGCAATCATATCTAACCTCTCATTTAGTGCTATATATTCTAACTCTCCCATCTTATTGTTTAGACTTCTAGCATTGGCATACAAGCATTTTAGAGACTGTATTTTATTCATATTAATCTGGCTTTTGGTAGGCAGGGGTAATTTGGAATCTTTCTGCTCTGTCTGCTCCTTACTCAAGAGCATTTGGGCTACTATACTCCCTTTTGGAACCTCACTGCTTTTGGTAGTATCCTTCAAGGATACCTTTGTCCGAACCATGCACTCCTGGGTGACTGTCGGCTTTCCCCTAATTTCTAGTTTAAAAGCTTCTCTATCTCTTTTTTAAAGGTTAATGCCAGCAGTCTGGTCCCATCCTGATTAAGGTGAAGCCCATCCCTTCGGAAGAGCCCCCCCTTTCCCCAGAATGTTCCCCAGTTCCTAACAAATCCAAAACCCTCATCCTTGCACCATTGTCTCATCCACGCATTGAGACTCCGGAGCTCTGCCTGTCTTTTGGGTCCTGCACGTGGAACAGGAAGCATTTCGGAGAATGCTATCCTGGAAGTTCTGGATTTCAACTTCCTACCTAAAAGCTTAAATTTAGCCTCCAGAACTTCCCTACCACATTTTCCTATGTCATTGGTACCAACATGTACCAAGACAGCAGACTCCTCCCCAGCACTATTTATGATCCTATCTAGGCGGTGCGTGAGGTCCGCTACCTTCGCACCAGGCAGGCATGTTACCAGGCGATCCTCACGTCCACCAGCCACCCAGCTATCTACATTCCTAATGATTGAATCACCAACTATAACAGCTGTCCTGACCCTCCCCTGATGGGGACATGGCCCTGGAGAAATGTCCTCGGTGCGAGAGGGTTTTACATCACCTGGAGGACAGGTCCTAGTTACAGGATCACTTCCTGCCACACCAGGGTGATGCTCTCCTGTCACGTGACCTCTCTCCTCCATGGCAACAGGGATACTGCCAGACTGGAGGTGGGACTTCAGGACTATATCCCTGTAGGTCTCGTCCATGTACTTCTCTGTCTTTCTTATGTCTTCCAGGTCTGCTACTCTAGCCTTTAGAGAACGGACTCGTTCCCTGAGAGCAAAGAGTTCTTTGCACTTAGTGCATACGTAAGACCTCTCACCAACTGGGAGAAAATCATACATGTGACACTCAATGCAAAAGACCGGAGAACCCCCATCTCGTTGCTGGACTTCTGTCTGCATCTTAGTTTAAAGCTTGTGTTTAGGTCTTTTAAATTCTGTATATAATAAGGATTGGTGTGGATGCTTATACCAATAAAAGTGTATCTAATACACCTGGTGTACCTGAAGCTTAAGTAATTAATCTCAGGTCCTCTGTGTATGACTGAATTGGATAACGAGCTGCACCTGAGAGCAGCCCCTTTCCTCTAAGATGTGCAAGTACCTATAAAACTACAATTACCCCAGGGGTGGGTGGGTGCTGGGGAGGGAGGGAGGGAGATGTCCTATTAAAGAGGGCAGTTACAAGGTACCCTGTCCTGAACCCTCAGCAGGGGGGAAGGGGGTACCACACAAAGCCCAGTTAGTTGAGAGAGGCAAGGTAAGTTATAGCTGAGAAGGCTGAACTAGCACACCACTAAGACAAACAATAAATAATTAATAAACAGCTAGAACTCACAGCAAAGTGTCACAGGAGACAAATATCCACTTCCTTCTATGTATTTTAGAAACCGTTCCACATTTAGCAGAGCCATTTTTAAAATACCATCAGAACTGAGCATGTCCTGACCTCGAAATACTGTCTAAAGTATGCCTTCACTACTTATACTCAAATTGCAGCATATTATGTGACACAGGATGGATGTTGTGCCTCCTCATTCTTCTCTTTTCGTTCAACCTCTAGAAGCTGCCAAATACTGTGAGGTGAAGAAAGAACAGAAACACATTATATTGTATAATATCAGAAGTGTTTAAGTGTTTGAATATTGCTTCCTTAGGATATGCTAGATATGCAAATGACCACTACCAGCCTTACAACATCCCACAGGATTACAGTAGGTACACAGGAGGCCTGAATGAAGAGGAACAGTATGAAAGAGCTCTAAGAAACAGTCTTAATGACAGAGGTAAGGCTTCTATGGACTTGCTCATTCAAATGCATTTAGAATAAAGTAGTTAAACCTATATAAAAAGCAGACTAAAATTGTAAAGGCAAGTAAAG
Organism: Ichthyophis bannanicus; assembly: GCA_033557465.1. Taxonomy (NCBI): domain Eukaryota; kingdom Metazoa; phylum Chordata; class Amphibia; order Gymnophiona; family Ichthyophiidae; genus Ichthyophis; species Ichthyophis bannanicus. Next base: position 401,229,025 of record CM066038.1, read on the forward strand.
TTTGTGGTGTTATACGACCAGAACTGAAACACGATGAAGTGCCAAGCTAGGGATTTGATTGTCCAAGCACTTTTGTGTAAGTCTTGAAATGATATTGTATTCAATTTCCTAAAATATAACAAGACCAAAAAATCAAATAGGCTTTATAACACAATGTCATCTTACCTTAATTTCCTGATACATTAAATTGTAGCAGCAGAGCGCAGACAAACCAATGATACCAGGAGTCTGTTCAGAAGATCCAAATCATTTATTTGTGCACAAGTCTCAAGCAGAATCAAATTCAAAATGGCTGAGCAATGGTTTCTAGCAAAACAACAACTTTTATAGACTTCTTCTCCATTCTAGACATAGGCAAACTTTTCATTGGTCCCGGTAACCCCTCGTACACCTTCTATTGGTTCCGGTACCGATATGGCTATCCAATGATGTCCATCGACTGGGCTCCGCACCTGCTTACCCCCCTTTCAGTCTCATTTACAATGGTCAGTTCACCAATTTTGATACTTCTCTCCTCCAAGGTCACTTAGCTAGCTAGAACATGTGGGAAAGCAGGGCACTGTAACCTTTCTTTCAGCAAAGTTAATTAATTTCATAGAAGCTGTGCTCTCTTATCAATACCAATTAGACTTGTTTTTCTATATTTTCTAAGTTTTGATTCTGCTTAGCTATACTAAACTGTGTTCAATTAGGTTTCAGTTCTATGGTAGCAGCATTTTTGGGGGATATGCAATTCCTCTGGGCCTCTCCACAGGCTTCATTTACAGGTCAAGCTATTTAGGCCTGTCCGCTTATTTCAGACACCATGGATCATAGGCCTTCGCCTACCACATTCCCCCCTTTGATTAATCTCACCCTATTACTAATAAGGTGTGAGAATTAAATCACTCAATTATACTATGGTCGGGTTCCGACCAAGTGTAGTAGGATTAGCGTGCCATAAGGCTAAAATCTTAGTTGCGGTCTTCCGCTCCACGGTGTTCTCAATAACACTGTTAATAGATCGCATACAACATGGGATTATACATGGTAACATAAAGAACAAGGCTACAAAGATTAATATTATCATAGGAAAAGTAGTGAATCCTCCTAATCCAGAAAAGATAGATGCAAACCAATTGGGTATCTGAAGACTATGCCAGGTCTGTACTGGCACATAAGTTTGCTTCCGCATGTGTTCAGCAATTTCTTCAACAACCTGACCCTTATCATCTATCTTTAAGCAACAATTGGTGAGGTTCAGCTTACACAGACTCCTCCTTCAGCAGCTAACAAATAATCTAGAGCTAAGCGATTTTGATAAATTGCAGTGCGCATTTGTGTGCTTTGTCTAGCTAAAAGTGTAAGTGCTTGGCTAGTTTCATTAGTGATAAGTTCAACTACCGCTTGCAAGCGTATGATTCTATTCAACATATAAATTGGGGTACGGTATCCCCACATGCCATCTTGCTCCCAAGTGGCAGGTCCATAATAGGCAATAATTCGCTCTGCTGGCCAATCTTCACCATCCCATTTCTCCCACTTGCCTATCTGTAAGGCTGCTCTTCTCTGTCTTTTTGATTAAACTGGATAGCCTAGTTGTTCACCATGTTCTGTGGGCAACAGAAAGAAAGAGGGTCGAATAGTTCCTAAGACACACGCTCCTTCCCAGTAAATAGGGAGTCGAGCATATGCTCGGGTTCCGCAAATCCAATATAGGCCAGGTGGGGCTTGCCAGTTATGATGTCGGTCAAGGTTAGTCCATAGAGGGGCAAGCTCGGGGAACCGTGCTAAGGGATTGGTGGGCTCTAATTCATTAACTCCTGACCACCAAGATGTCCGTTTTGTGGTATCATTATAGAACTTTTGGCTAAGACAGACAAGCTGCCCTATCTTAGAGGTAAATTGGGGTCCAGTTCGAGCATAACACAAGCGCCCAACTATTGGGTGTGCTAATACCCATTCGCTGGTAGTTTTGTGTAGCTCTGTCTGATTATAGACTACTGAGTAATTCAATTCTTGGGCCTCCCAAGGCCACTGATTACCCATCTTGGTTCCACCACAGAAATAACAGTCTGAAATGCGGAGGCTGGATACCACAGCTCCGGCCAATTCTAGGAATAAATTCTGAGAGGGATGAGGGATATCAAGCTTGTTTACATGCATGGTTTCATAAAAAGTGTTATGTATGTGATACTTTGATGATCGATGGGCTTGGGTATTTAGTCTAATATGCACAATGGTTCCGGGATCTGATCCAGTGTCTGCAATGCGCAACCCAAATTTATACCCTGGTTTCCATACACTGGGATTGGCTATGGATAATTCTAGTGGATTACAAGCACCTTTTTTGCAATTCTTAGGATCCTTCATAGTTGGCTTAGTTAGGGTAGCTATCCGATGGTCGTTAAGGGTTACCCCCATGTCCAGTTTCCATGTAGAATAAAGCACACATTCCCATCTTGGGCAATAATAGTCTTTAACTGGTGCTGTGCTATACACGTCTTCTACACCTTTTTTACTTATACATGTCCCCCACCCAATTGCTCCTTCTGGACACATATACTTTCCATCCTTAGCATAGGTTTTCTCCCAATCGGCACACTTTGAACGACTATCTCTATTGATGGCATCACAGGCATCAAAATATAAAACAGCAGGCTGTGTGGGATCAGTGAGTGGGGGTGTGGCATTTAGTAACGCTCCATCTGCATCATTCCATCTTATCTCCAAAGTATAATAGGATGGATTCTGATGCAGGTTAAAACATACCTTGGTATTACCTTTGGTACAAACATTCAGTTCAGTGGTGTTATAAATACACCGGGTTACTTTACCAGTGCAGATATAGTAAGAATGATAAAGCAAAGTCTGAGTTACTTTCATTCCAGTTCGAGTGGTAGTAATACAGGCAGTACATGGGGGTAAAGCATGTACCAGTTCAAAGCTCCCCAGGCAAGCAGCCAAAGTAAGATAATAACAAAGATGCATGTTGATTGTAGTTCTTCTGGATCTCCGCTGGAAAATCTTGACCACGTCGTCCTCAATGCGATGCCCGTTTGCTAATGAAGCAATTCAACGGGTGTCAATGTTGATTGAAGATCCTCAAAAGTCAAAAGTCTGGTTATGATGCCAACTTATCAAATGTAGTTGGTCTAATACTAGTCTATAAAGGCACAGTTAGTCGATGAAGAAAACAAATGTCTTTGCTGTATTGGAAACAGCAATCCTCTTCGAAAGACTTGGCTGCTGTAGGGCACTATAGCACATGTGTCTCCAATGAAATCTAGGCTGCTGGCTGCCTCCGTAAGGTGAGACGCAACGGGACGTCAGGATGTGGCTCCGCTGTCCACTGGTCCTGGTCTGGAACTGCTGCCGGCTTGACTCTGCTGTGATGAATCCAGGAATCGATCTCTGCTACCTTTACTGCAGTTGGGGTAGACAGGATGACGGTGTACGGTCCCTTCCAATGAGGTTCCAACGGTGTTTTTTTCCAGTCTTTAATCCACACCGAGGTACCAGGCTTGTAGGGATGTAGGGGTTCCGTCAAGTTGATAGGCAACTGGTCCTGAATCCACGCATGAAGAGTCTGTAGAACAAAACTAAGAGCTAGAAGTTCTTGTCTGGTTATTTCTGAACCAATCTGGGCTAAACTACCCTTGATTCCCTGCACTATTGGTGGGGGTTTTCCATATACTACCTCAAAAGGGGAGAACCCTGTTGATTTCACAGGAGCTGAGCGTATTCTGAGCAAAGCTATTGGGAGCACTTGGGGCCACTTCAGGCGAGTCTCCTGGCAAAGCTTAGACATCTGGGCTTTCAAGGTACGATTCATTCGCTCAACTTTCCCTGAACTCTGAGGTCTATATGCAGTGTGTAGCTTCCATTGTATCTGTAGGGCATTTGCTAACTGCTGAGTAATCTGAGACACAAATGAGGGCCCATTGTCTGACCCTATTACTGCTGGAATTCCAAATCTGGGGATAATCTCTCTCAGCAAAACTTTGGTAACTTCTCGGGCCTTTTCAGTCCTGGTGGGGTAAGCCTCCACCCACCCAGAGAAGGTACAAACTAACACTAACAAGTAGCGGTATCCATTAGCTTTTGGCATTTCAGTAAAGTCAATTTGCAGGTGGTGCATGGGGGTTACACCTCCTGACTGAACTCGGGGTGGTGGCGTGGGACCCTGTTTGGCATTGTTCTTGGCACAAATTAGACACTGGCGTGCTACTGAGGCTGATAGGGCTCCCAACAAGGCAATGCAAAAATGTGGCTTGAGTGCTTTTTCCATAGCACTTTATCCATTATGTGTGGCTTGATGGAAAGCTTTGACAAAGGCTGGTCCCAATAGTTCAGGGATCACTATTCGTCCTGGGGGTTGGCTGCCCTCGGTAGGTGGCAGCTCAATCCACCCGTCTTTCAGCACTCCCTTTTCCTTATTACAGTAATAATCCAATTCTTTGGTGGTATATCGTGGTGTCCATGAATTAAGGGGTACTGGAAACAAGGCTGCCTGCATTGGCATAGCTTGCGATGAAATTTGGCCTGTCATGGCTGCCTTTCGCGCTGAGGCATCAGCGAATCTGTTTCCTTGTGCAACATCTCCTTTACCCGCTTGGTGTCCTCGGCAGTGCATGACAGCTACACGTGTTGGGGCCCATACTGCATCTAATAACATCAATATTTCTAGGCCATATTTGATCGATTTTCCTCCTGACGTAATGAGCCCTCGTTCTTTGTAGAGAGCTCCATGTGCATGCAAAGTGGTGAAGGCATATTTTGAGTCTGTATACACATTCAACAAAAGTTTTGCACCCAATAATAATGCTCGGGTGAGTGCAATCAATTCTGCTTTCTGGGCTGATGTGCCTGATGCCAGGGCTGATGATTCAATGACTTTCTCCCGGGTGACGACTGCATACCCGGCACAACGTCGTCCATCGATAATGAGACTGCTTCCATCCACAAAATAGGTCTGATCAGGTTTTTCCAGGGGCACATCGGTCAGATCAGGTCGACTTGAGAATACAGTATCCATGACTTCTATACAATCATGCTCTGGGGGTTCTTCACTGACAGGTATCAATGTGGCTGGGTTCAAGGCATGGCTCACTTCCAATTGTATCTGTGGGTTTTCACATAGCATACTCTGGTATTTCAGCATTCGGGAATTGGTGAGCCAATGATTCGCCTTTTGTTCCATGAGGGCAAGTACTGCATGTGGCACAGTGACTCGTAGATTCTGTCCTAAGGTGAGTTTGTCTGCTTCACTCACTAACAATGCTGTAGCTGCCACTGCTCTCAAGCATGGTGGCCATCCTTTGGCCACAGTGTCCAATTGTTTCGATAGGTATGCTACAGGTCGCTCCCAATGTCCCAATTTCTGAGTCAACATGCCTAGGGCATTCCCTTGCACCTCATGCACGAATAGATGGAAAGGCTTGTAAACATCTGGTAATCCGAGTGCTGGTGACGACATCAATTCTTCCTTCAATGTCTTAAAGGCTGCATCCTGCTCAGGTCCCCACTCTAGTGGCGACTTTTCTTCTCCTTTGGTGGCATCATACAGTGGTTTAGCAATTTGAGCAAAGTTGGGAATCCAGATTCGGCAATATCCTGCCGCTCCCAGAAAAGCTCTAACTTGCTTTCTGGTAGTTGGGGTTGGGATTCTGCACACAGCTTCTTTTCTCTCTCGTCCTAATTGTCGGCTTCCTTTAGTCAAGCGAAAGCCTAAGTATTTCACTTCTTTTTGGCATAGCTGTGCTTTTGCTCTGGAAACTTTATATCCAGCTTCATCCAGTAGCTGCAAGAGGTCTTTGGTGGCTTGTATACATTCACTTTCCGATACAGCAGCTATCAGCAGATCGTCCACATATTGGAGAAGTACTCTCTTCCCCGGGGCCTGTCACACCGCCCCCTTGGTGGTAGTGGCGGAACCCAACAGAAAGGGGGTGGACATGGAAGAAGAAAGTTTGTTTGTGGGGGAGCTTAGTTCAAATGCAGGGCCCAGGTTCTTATAGGCCTGGTAGCCTTCTGGTTAACTAAGAGCTCTCAAGAAAATAACAGTCCGAGGGTAGGGAAATTATAAGGCTTTTATTTCCCACGTTGCAAATAGGTTCCTAAGCTCAGAATACAACAGCACACACAAAAGAAATGTCCTTGCTCCAGGTTAAAGGAAAAACATGAACTGAAAAAATCTGTTAACTTCACAGTACTGTCAAAAACGGAATACAGCATCAAACTTTACATACAGGCCACAGCTATTCCTCTGCTAGGGCTCAATCCTCTTGGTCAGGCAATAGCTACATTCCATCGGAATATCCGAGGGATCCTCTGGGAATTCCACCTGCATGGGCTCGCAGTCCGGAATGTCTGAGGACTCTCTTTCAGGCCTTCTGTGTAACGCTTGTATGATGCGCCAATGATCAGCATTAAAAGGTAAGTCCTTGCATTGTATACTTTTATAACAGGAACAGTCTCTCCTGCACACTGTTTCTTCTCTAGCAAGTTTCCTGTTTAATGCAGGTTTGTATCTTGTCTCATGAATGCCTTTAGAAGGACAGCCTTCTCTAGTGCCCTGCTCCTTCTGTATCACATCATTCCTAAAATCATAGTTATTAAAATGGCAATTACCTTTTCTTCTAAGGTTCTCAGATTGAGGTGAGGGCTGAGGCCTGCTCCTGCTGGGTCTTGGTTTCTCAGCTGTCCAGGTAGGCCTCTGGTTCTCAGGTCTGCCTGCTGCTGGAGTTAGGCCTTGTTTGTGCCACAGCTCCTTTCTCCCAGAGCTTTGAAAGTTACCCTTCACAATTCTCCTTTCACCTCCTTGTCTGCTATTCAACAGTGGCTGGCCCTTGTTACTCTCAGGCCTTGGACTTTCTGGTATAGTCCTCCTCCTTTCAGGGTCAGCTTCCTTATGATATCTTTCCCTCCTGGAAAGTGTATCTTTTCCTCTTTTAAAACATTTACAGCAAGTTTCTTCACCTGGCTCTGCTGAGTCTGCTAGGCCGTTTCCCTCGGTCAGGACTCCTATTCCTGGATCCTCCGAATATCCATGCAAAGCTGGAACTGGAACTCCTTGCACCACTCCTTGCCAGTCTCCTTGGCAGTCTCCTTGCCAATCTGCTTGTGAATCTCCTTGCGACTCTCTTTGGCACTCTCTTTGCCACTCTGCGTACCGGTCTGACTTCCTCCAGTCATCTGAGCTTTTAAAAGGAATTCTTCCCTTTCTACATTGGGTGTTGGCTGGTATTGCATCATTGGCTCTAGGGCGTGGTTCCTCAGTCCTCCAGAGGTCTCTCTGGCTCCCCCTATATGGCTCCTCGTGATGCTGCAGCCGGTGTTTACCTCTTTTTTCTGGGTTTAAAACCTCTTCTTCTGCCTGCAGCTGGTCTGCAGTGCCACAGGCCACTGAATAGCTTGAAAGGTCTTGGTTTAGTGCAGCACTGAAAATGGTAGGTGAATTCTTGAATCCTTGGGGTAATCGTGTCCAAGTGAGTTGGCCCCGTCTTCCGGAGACAGGGTCCTGCCATTCAAAAGCAAACAGCAATTGGCTAATTGGGGCTAATCTTATGCAGAAGAACGCATCTTTCAAATCCAAAACAGTAAAATGGGTAGCTTCCGCTGGAATCAATCCTAAGAGTGTATAGGGATTTGGCACAACTGGATGTATGGTCTCAACTGCTTCATTCACTCTCCTTAGGTCCTGCACTGGACGGTAGTCACCTGTTCCAGGATTCTTTACTGGCAGGAGTGGTGTGTTCCATGGTGACTGACAAACTTTGAGTAGGCCATATTCCAGTAGCCTTAGCAAGTGGCGGTGAATGCCTTCAATTGCTGCTCTTGGGAGGGGGTATTGCTTGACATGCACTGGTTCGGCACCAGGCTTGAGATTCACAATTATTGGAGCTATATGTTTGGCTAGGCCTGGGGGATTGCCTTCTGCCCATACTCCAGATGGGGCATCAATGCTTTTCAGAGTATGTTCAAAATAGGTGTCCTGGGCGGACTCATTACTATAATATCTCCATTCTTCTTCTCGAGGAACAGTAAGCAGCATTAATCCAGCGGGCTTTGAGTTTACTGTCATTTGCATTCCTCCTTTCTCAGTGAAGGATATCTGGGCCTGCAGCTTAGCTAGCATATCTCGTCCCAGCAATGGCACTGGGCACTCAGGCATGTAAAGGAATTGGTGCGTTATTTGCTGTCCTCCCAGATTGCATACACGGTTCTGAAGAAAAGGCTTTGTGGCTTTGGCACCAGTTGCTCCCACAGTGGTGACTGCTCTTGTGGAAAATGGGGCGATTTGTTTATCTACTACAGAATGTTCTGCTCCAGTATCAACCATAAAGTCCATAAATTGGTCTCCTATTTGTATGCTGACCATAGGCTCCTGGAGACCTAAAGCGAATTCGGAGCCTGGTCTGTCCTAATCGGCTTCATCTACATCGTAGGTCGCTGCGGCCACCGCCTGTATGGCCTCTCCTCTTTCTCGTTGAAATTGTTCCCGATTGGCCCCTCCGCGGTTCCGGGGTCGGCCTCTTCCTCCTCCTCTCCAATGGGCATTATTTTCGTCATCCTGGGAGGCGCCTTCGAGTTGCGGGCATGTATCTCTCCAATGTCCTTCTTCCTTGCAATAAGCACATTGGTTCACGCTTAGTAGGGGCCGGCCATCTCCTCGGCCCCACCCTCTTCCTCTGCTCCTTCGACTAGGGAAACCTCCCCTTTTCTGTTCAACTATGGCCGCAGCCAAAAAATCAGCTTTCTTCTTCATCTTTCGATCACATTCTTTCTGTCTTTCATTATCACGATTCACATATACTTTATGAGCGACTTCCAGTAACTGAGTTGCATTCATGCCCGCAAACCCTTCTAGTTTTTGTAACTTGCGTCTAATGTCTGGTTGTGACTGATTTACAAAAGCAGCATTCACCATGCATAAACTTCCTGGTGCATCTGGATCATAGGGAGTATACATTCTGTATGCTTCAACTAATCTCTCGTAGAATACTGCTGGGCTTTCATCTATTCCTTGATTGACTTCGGTCACTTTAGAAAGATTCATAGCTTTCTGGCCCCCCCTTTTCAGACCTTGCATGAGGCCTTGGCGAAACCGGGATAGGGCTTTGGATCCTCTTTCTGTATTCGGATCCCACCGAGGGTCTTCATTTGGGAATTCTCCTTGGGCTACTTCTCGATTGTCTATCCCTACCTCATCCCCCAGTGGTAAAGGATTATCCGCCAGCCAGTCGACAGCTGCTCGCCTAATTCGTGTCTGCTCCTCAGTAGTAAATAAAGTGGACAAGAGCTGACGGCAATCTGCCCAAGTGGGTTGGTGGGTTTCCAAAATGGTATGCATTAATTCTGTTAGTTCTTGGGGCTTGTTGGTATAGGAAGCATAATGCGTCTTCCAGTTTAACAAATCAGTAGTGGAGAAGGGCACATATACTACCACCGCCACCACCTGATTATCTTCATCTCTTACGGGCACTCCCGGGACTTGCCGTAAAGGCATCATCTTTGCCGTGGAAGTTTTTCTGGATCTGAGGGGGATTTTAGAGACTCTCCTGGCAGGGGCTTTCTTCTTGCTCGTGCACTTAGTCTGGGGCGCTTTACTTTTGACTGATGAGCTCGTACTGACAGTTGTCTTTATACTGTCAGTATCGCTCTGGGAAGACCCTTCCTCTTCCTCTTCTGCCTCAGACTCAACTTTTTCCTCAGTCTCGGTCGAGTCATCCTCCTCATCTAGAGTGAGCTTATCTGCCTGCTCTTCTGGTGGTGGGTCTGGGGTTGGGTCCCACTCCCGCCGTCTCTGTGGTCCTGGGGCGGGACGCGGTGGCACTCTTACTGGACGCTGGGCTCGGGGTTGTCTAGTTACCACTTCCGGGGACTCAGGATCTTCAAGGACGGGTTTCTGTCTGGATTTCTCATCTGTCCCTGTCTTTTGAGTCTGATCTGTTAATGCTAACATTATTCTGCACTGTTCTTCATAACAGCGCTTTGCCCAAGGGGGCGGGCTCTCACAAATACTTAACCAGGAATCTATATAGGGATACTGATCGGGGTGCGCTACTCGCACTTTCTGGTGAACTGACTGAATAATTCCTATAGTAAAAGTTCCCTCTCGGGGCCATATAGAGTCTAGTTCAGGCCACTCCCTAGTACACAAAACTTGCAGTCGTGTCGCAGTCATTTTAATCCCATAATCTCCTGAATATCCTTTATTAAAATGCGTGATCATACATTCTAACGGAGTGTGTCTAGTAGACCCCGCCCCTCCCATATCGATGTGTGCGCGCAACAACAAACAGAAGGGAAAAGGAGGGCGGACCGTGGGTAAGGGGTCCTCACGGCCCTAGAAACATATAAGGGAAACAAATAACAAGACAAGACGACGGTTGCTTCCTCCTTTTTACGACCTGGACGCGGTCGCCCGGCCAGGAAATGCGTTACTCAGGAGTCCGCCTTCGCTTGGTCCGTGCTGCCAGACCTCTCATTCATACTTCATTCACACAATCATGCTAGCAACGTATCCCAAAAAACACAGCCCAATCCTGTCTTTTCTGACTAGGCTATGTTCAAATTCCAAAATCAAGAAGATGATAGTTTCGCCCTGCGCATACTCGTGCATGGTTAATCGGACCGTCTTGAGAGGTGATCAAGCTCTCTTTTCCAAGTTCCAAGTTCCAAAATTCAAACAGCAGTACTGCTCTGACTCATCTGTCTAGACATACCAAATCAAAACTATACTCACCGGATCCGGTCCTCAAAGTTCCCAAGCAAGCGCATGAGTTGGACCTCGGACTCCCCTCACTCAGGTTCGAGGTGTTGGTTCCAACCGGGCCCGTCACCCGCCGAGGTCCGGCCGACTCCCTCCGATACAAGGGACCGGTGGCGCCAGAGAGCGAGCCCATGTCGGAAGGGCGCGATCCCGGTAGGACCAAACCTATAGAGGCGGATGGTTCCGATACCGATATGGCTATCCAATGATGTCCCTCGACTGGGCTCCGCACCTGCTTACCCCCCTTTCAGTCTCATTTACAATGGTCAGTTCACCAATTTTGATACTTCTCTCCTCCAAGGTCACTTAGCTAGCTAGAACATGTGGGAAAGCAGGGCACTGTAACCTTTCTTTCAGCAAAGTTAATTAATTTCATAGAAGCTGTGCTCTCTTATCAATACCAATTAGACTTGTTTTTCTATATTTTCTAAGTTTTGATTCTGCTTAGCTATACTAAACTGTGTTCAATTAGGTTTCAGTTCTATGGTAGCAGCATTTTTGGGGGATGTGCAATTCCTCTGGGCCTCTCCACAGGCTTCATTTACAGGTCAAGCTATTTAGGCCTGTCCGCTTATTTCAGACACCATGGATCATAGGCCTTCGCCTACCACAAAATGACTTCACTGCTTTTACTTAATGGGGCTAAACGGACATTTTATTGGAACAGTGAGGGTAAAGAGGTTTTTTTCTTTGTGAAGAACACAAGAGCTTAGACACTAGATGCCACAGTTCTCTGCTAGTGCACAAGTTAAGGACTAGTATTCATATTAAATTTCTCAACATGGAGATGTGCATTGAACATCAACACTACAGGGAAGGCAATTTTGAAAACCCATTTACCTGGGTAAACTTGCTGTTTGAAAATTGTTTATCCTTTTCCTTGGCCAAAAGCAGGTATGGGGATCATCAGCACATAACTTGAAGCTGGGCTGAAAGTAGGCAGACTCCAGGGTGAGATTGGATTGAGGGAGAAAAAGAACATTGCATAGATTAGATTTTTCAAATCTATACTTCCAAGTCATACTGCTAGACCAGTCCAGACAAACGGGTTGTGTCCCCCTGCCAGCAGATCTTGGAGACAGAGAATTCTACCAGAGCTCTGATAGGCTGGACTCTGGTGATATGGTCCTACCCCTAGGGGTCACCCTCAGTATTTCTCTGTCTCCAACAGATCTGGTTGCTTTTGTTGTTTTTCCCTCAAAATCTTTAAAATTATTTAGAATCCCTTTGGGGACTGATATTTCCACTTGCCTGTTGCTGCCAGTATAGTTTCACTGTGCACCAGGGTGTTTGCAGCTGAGCTCCTGTTTCTGACACAGTAGAGCTCGCTGACAGGAAGAATCCCCAGCATCTGGCCATGAGGGCTTGTTAGCTGGACGAAGGCCTCCCTAAAATCAGGTTTCTCTGTATCTTGAGGCTCCCGGATGCACCCAGATTTCACAAGAGGTATTACTCTGGGTTTCCCAGCAACTTGATTCCCCAGATAAACTTGTGGAGCTCCTGAGCCTGGCTTCAGTAGAGCTCCCGATTTTCTTTAAGCAGCGCTGAGTCTTTGCCACGAGAGCTTAGACAGCAGGAGGATCAGGTATCAATTTCTGAGAGAAACTGTAAGTAAACTGTTTTTCTTACTTGCCTCAGCTGCCCTGGGTTTATTTCAACTGCATCGGGACCGGCTGTCTCTGACCTGATTGCTTCACTTCCGGTTTCATCAGGGTCTGTTCAAGTGCGTTTTGAAGTTCCTATTTTCTTCATTTTTATTTCCTGGATGCACCCAGAGCACACAAGAGGTGTTTCTCTGGGTTTCCCAGGCTTCCCTCCTTAATAGCTGTATTTTCTGTAATCAGCAATACAACAGGGTTTCAGCTCCTGATTTCACTGCCTGTGCAGCTCCCCTTCTCTCCAGAAACACCTTCCAGCCCCTGCCATGATGGTCTAAGTGGCTTCAAAGGGATCAAACTCTAATTTCCCTACCTTTCAGTCGCTGCAACTACCTTACACTGACTTTGAAAGTTTCTCTTCTCCTCCATGGGAACTCAGCTCCTCTGTACCAGCACAGTGAATAACTGACAGTTTCCTTCTCCCCTCCGTTTCTGGTGATTCAGGGTTCGTCAGGATTTTAATTTTTAAGTTGCTAGCAGCACTCCTTGCCTCTTCCCCAGCGATTTCACTGCATTTTTAAGGTTTTTAGAGCTTAGGAAACTTATTTTGCAGTTTTTCTGTGCCGGCGGCCATTTTGAAAATCAGGAGGGATTTCTCTTCAGTGTTTTTTTTTTTTGGAGGGAGCAGCTCTGGGCAGCCATTTCAAAAGATTTAAACATGCTGTGAAGGCACAGGGAGTTTCAAAATCCCTTTTCTTTGAAGAGTCTTCTGTTTCCCTAAGCCTACCTTAATTTTTGTTTACAAAAAAAAAAGGTTTACACCTCTGCAATGCCTGTTTCTCTGCACAGCTGTATTATATGTAATAATAAGAAAAAGTTAATAAATTGCTTGTGTTCCACCTGCATGCTGCATCCAGGAGAATCTTCTTCCTCCATTCCCACTGCGCTGCCAGCTGGGGACATCAGCGCCTTAACTCCTCCCTCCTTAGAGCCCCTACAGCAGGATCTTCCTGCAGAAAGGACTCAGTCAGCTCCCATTTTGCTTCCACAGCCGTTGGAAGCCACGGCAGCCTTGGCTGACAGTGAGTTCCTGACGCTCTTCCGCCAGGCATGGCACCTGTGGCATTCTGAGTCTTTTGGTATACCTCCAGCACCCGCCCGGTAGCACACCAAGATATGGTGGAGTCTCGCAAGCAGTCCCGAAAGTCCTCAGACCTTAAAGCAGTACGTCCTTCCAGGAACGTTGCATGTGGCTTGCGGGACACTACGGATATTCCAGAAGACTTTAAATCGTCAGAGGTGAGCCCTGACTCATTGGAGAAAGAAGTTGGGGAATATTCTCCGTCTGATTCTTCGCTGACAGTTCACGAGGGCTCTCAAGATATCAGACTTTTTCAGAAAGAGGAGTTGCCAGCCCTAATCACACAGGTGATGGAGTCGCTACGCCTAGTCGACACACCTGATCCTCAGAGTTCTCAAACCCTGTGGCAGCCGGATCCCATTTTACAGGGCATTCATAAGCCTTCCAAAGCTTTTTCCTTTCCAACCGATTTACAGCATATGGTATCTCGAGAGTGGGACTCTCCAGAGTCCTCTCTACGTACGGCATGCGGTATTGGTCAGTTATACCCTTGGTCTCCTTCTGACTTGGACCGTTGGCTGACATACCTGAAAGTTGATGGTTAGTGACCGGGGTCACCAAGCATACCACAATTCCGGTTGAGGGCGGAGCGGCACTCCGCGACCAGCAAGACCAAAAAAGTTGAGAGTCTGCTAAAGACGGGTTTTCGTCGTCCGCTCTTTCCCTTCAAGCAGGGGTGTGCGGAGGTCTAGCAGCATGGGCCTCCCTTCGATGGATTCAGCAGCTTCCAGGTGATCCCGAGTTGGCTCGTTTAGAATCCATCGCTGCATTCCTGGCAGAGGCCTTCTCTGATCTCTTGCGGCTGTCAGCTCACTCCGTAGCACCGGTGACAGCAGCTCGGAGATGGCTCTGGCTGTGTCAGTGGGAAGCGGATGTTGATTCGTTCAAAGACTCCAGCGTTTAGATGCCATTCGTCCAGTTCCACCGTTGGAAAGAGGACTAGGCCGTTACTCTGTCTATTTCGTGGTGCCAAAAAAAAAAAAAAAAAAGACGGCTCCTTTTGTCCTATCTTGGTTCTCAAAGGGGTCAATCGCAGTCTGCGGGTACCACACTTTCGAATGGAGACTCTGCGATCCGTTATTCAAGCGGTACGTAAGGGGGAATTCTAGCTTCCCTCAATCTCGCAGAAGCATTCTTTCACATTCCCATTCGAGAGGGGCATCAGCGACTCGTTCGATTCGCAGTACTCGGTCAACATTTACAATTTCGTGCGATGCCCTTCGGTCTAGCTTCGGCGCCTCAAGCCTTCTCCAAGGTAATGGTGGTAGTAGCTGTGGCCTTACGCAGCCGCGGCATCAGAGTTCATCCTTATCTGGACGTCTGGCTCATTCGCGCAGACTCTCTCCCCGAGGCTTGCAGCACAGTCTCGGTGGTTGTTGCCTTTCTCGAAAGCCTCGGCTGGATAATCAACCGCGATAAGAGTTGTCTTCAGCCACCCCAGGAGATCGAATTTTTGGGGGCTCGATTTGATACAGCCTTAGGTCGGGTCTTTTTGTCAATGCCTCGATTCCTCAAGTTAACTTCTCAAGTTCGCAGTCTCCTAGCATAGGTCTCGCCTCGAGCATGGTGTCCAGAGGATTATCAAGTTTGGTTGCCTCTACTACCGGTGGTGAGACTTTGCCTCCGTTGGTGGCTCCGGCCCCACAGTCTCGTCTCCTTCGAGGGGTTCCCTCGGAGACTCCACGCTGGGTGTTGGTAACGACAGACGCCAGTCTCTCCGGTTGGGGAGCACATTGCGGCTCGCACTCAGCGCAGGGGATTTGGTCTCCTCGGGAGGCCCGGTGGTCCATCAATCACCTTGAGACGCGAGCGGTGCGCTTAGCCTTGCGAACGTTTCAGCCTCTTCTGCGGTGTCAGGCGGTTCGAATTCTGTCCGACAACGCTATGACAGTGGCATACCTCAACCGCCAAGGGGGCACGAAATGTCCAGGTATATCAAAGGAAATGAGTCTTCTCCTTCCGTGAGTGGAGAGGCATCTGCAGGCGATCTCGGCGCAACACATCATGGGGGTAGACAATGTAAAAGCCGATTTCCTCAGCCGACATGCTCTGGATCCGGGGGAGTGGGCTCTGGCGCCAGAGTCCTTTCAGACCATTGTTCGACGATGGGGTCTACCGGCAATGGATCTCATGACTACGGCGCAGAATACCAAGGCACCGATCTACTTCATCCGTTGGAGAGACAATGGGTCGCACGGGATAGATGCACTGCCTCAAGCGTGGCCAACCCATCTCCTTCTGTATATCTTTCCTCCCTGGTCCATGATCGGCAAGATTCTCCAAAGAGTCAGGGAGCATCCCGGCCTGGTGATCCTGGTGGCACTGGATTGGCCTCGCAGACCATGGTATGCGCATCTTGTCCGGCTGTCTCGGGCGTCTCCTCTACGCCTGGGGGCGTTCCCAGGGCTCCTGCTCCAAGGGCCGGTGGAAATGGGAAACCCGGCTCCTTACTCGCTTACAGCCTGGCTCTTGAACGCCGCAGGTTAGTTCAGAAGGAATATTCGTCGAGTGTGGTGGCGACAATGCTTAAGGCACGGCGGTCTTAGACGTCGCTGGCTTACGCTCGTGTGTGGCATCTCTTTGACACTTCGTGTTCGCTACGTCACATCTCGCCCTGGCGTTGCAACATCCCGGATATTCTTTCCTTTCTGCAGGCCGGTCTAGATAAGGGTCTGGCGCTCGGGACCTTGCGCGTGCAGGTTGCCGCGCTAAGTTGTTTTCGAGGGCCGATAGCGGGGTGTTCTCTCACCTCGCATGTGGACGTTTCGTGTTTTCTTAAAGGGGTTCAGACGTTACAGCCCCCAATACGTCCTTTAGTTCCTTCTTGGGATCTCGCTCTCGTTCTCCGTGCCCTTGTTGCTCCTCCCTTTGAGCCCCTGAAGGCATGTTCCCTTAAGGATTTAACGCTAAAGACAGTTTTCCTAGTGGCCATAACCTCAGCATGTTGGATTTCCAAACTTCAGGCTCTCTCTTGTCGAGATCCGTATCTCTCGTTTTCTTCGGCGGGAGTTTCTCTTCAAACTGTTCCATCCTTTTTACCTAAGGTGCTTACCCCGTTTCATGTCAACCAGCCTCTTTTCTTGCCTACCTTTGAAAGAGAGCAGTGTTCTGGTCACCTTCGTCAATTGCGTGCTGTGGACCTGAAGATCTTAAGATCACGAATGCCTTCCGTAAGACCGATCATCTTTTTGTCCTGTTTGCAGGCCCTCGACGGGGGTCCGCAGCCTCCAAATCCATCATTTCTAGATGGTTGCGAGGAGCTATTGAGGCAGCTTATATACTGCAAGGCAAGCAGGTTCCAGCAGGGCTCCGAGCTCACTCCACTCGGGCTCAGGCTTCATCTTGGGCCGAGCGGTCTCAAGTAGCCCCTCTCGACATTTGCCGGGCGGTGACTTGGTGGTCGTCGTCCACGTTTGTCCGTCACTATAGATTGGACGTTCACGCTCGGCAGGAGGGTCAGTTTGGAGCTGCAGTGCTGTCGTCGGCATTGACCCCCCTTGAAAGCAGGTAGCTTGGGTACTGCCCGTTTGTCTGTACTGGTCTAGCAGTATGACTTGGAAGGAGAAATTTCACTTACCGTTAATTTCCTTTCCTGGAATACTGCTAGACCAGTCCAGGACCCACCCTGCTGTCAGTTACGGTGCTGCTAGTGCGGTGAAGCCACTAGCCTCTGTTCCTTCCTTGTCAGTATGCCTCACCATGGGGGGCCGATGGCTGCGTTATCGGTCTTAGCAGCCTTCAGTTCTGGGGATACTTTCAGCTCCCTTGTACATAGTTGAATTAAACGTCCACTATGTGTGGTCTTATGGTTTAGTTGCGTTACATGTTTGGGTTCGCTTTACAG
The DNA here is from genome assembly GCA_033557465.1 of Ichthyophis bannanicus. NCBI lineage: Eukaryota > Metazoa > Chordata > Amphibia > Gymnophiona > Ichthyophiidae > Ichthyophis > Ichthyophis bannanicus. The sequence goes on from CM066038.1 coordinate 401,246,364, forward strand.
ACAATACTGAGGGAGACCCCTAGGGGTAGGACCATATCACCAGAGTCCAGCCTATCAGAGCTCTGGTAGAATTCTGTCTCCAAGATCTGCTGGCAGGGGGACACAACCCGTTTGTCTGGACTGGTCTAGCAGTATTCCAGGAAAGGAAATTAACGGTAAGTGAAATTTCTCCATACGGTTTTGGAAGAAACATGCAGACAAAGCAGGTGCAAATCTCATCAGGTACTTTTTCCTTGGACAGTTTTCAAAGGGAAAATGTGCTTGGATTTTTCCTTTGTACATTGGTATAAAGCCTGTAGGTAAAAGTATCAATGAGTTCTGCCCCAGTGTGCCCAGTTTTGCTCCAAATAAAAAGTATAGATAGAAAAAGCTTAAAGAAGAGCTAACATGGACTTTTAAGAATATTATTGCAATTTAGCCATGCAGTCTCTTACCATAGGAAACTATGGGCTCGATATTCAACAAGGTGCCCAGGAATGCCATACTCGCAGAAAAATACCCGCTCAGGAAAAGTGCCCGAATCGTGAGTCATGTGCTTCCAAAACGGCCAAGCCTCGAAAATGTGGCACAAACTGAGCACAGCGGCAGGCGACAAGCGCAGCATTGATGGGTTACATGCAGAGGCCAGAACCCGGGCTCAGCGCATAAGAAGATATTAGCCCGCGATACTGATATAGGTGTCCAAACCAGCAGCCAGAGAAGTGGGACGGCAAAGTGTGCATTAACCCGTGTATCGCCCGTCCGGTGTACTCATGCATTGATGACACCATCACACAGGCCCAGCGGGCTGCCAGTGCAAGAGTCCCCTTTGGCTGGTCGGATAGACACCAGTGGCACGGCAGCGAGAAGCGCAGTGAACTTCAGCCTCGATGAGTCTGAGGCCCTTGCCCGATCCATGCTGTGGTACGAGGTGGTGCCAGGGCCAATTGGAGAGACATCCAACTCCACCTGCGCAGGTAAGGAGACCTGAACGGGTAGGGGGAAGGCTGAGCACCATGCTAGGCCAGACACACCCTGAAAGGCACAGCTGTGTGTCTGCACAGGGAGACAGTGTTGTGGGGCCAAGTCACATGCTAGTGGCAGCCCCAGTGGTTGCAGAACAGGTGACAGCAGGGAGATGGGCCATACATGGTACAAGTGCCATTCCTGACTGCCCTCAGCAGTAGGCATATCCAGACACAGCAGGCAGGGAGGCCACTGTACCTCCTGGTGGCGGATGGCAGCAACACCACAGGGCTCGCACAGCAATGGCATTGCCCAGCGCATAGGGAGCTGTGGTTGGGCTGCCCACCCCTGGGGAATCCACTGCCAATGCAGATGCCCTGGACACGTGCCCCAGCTGCTGCATCCCCGACCCAGTGGTCTGAGGGGACCAGTGGCAGTATCCACATATGTGCTGTCCATCTGTCCCTGCAAGCGGGCCTGCCACCTCCTGTCTGGCTGTGGCAGCATGTCGAATATGTGATGCTACAGAACCAGACAAATATGCAATGGCGAGCATGCATAAAACATGACACCCTGTCCTGCATGGCGCCTAACAAAGCATGCAGTGATGTGGCCCCAGAAGCAGTCAATGCCCCCAGGCATGACATGTGCCCACAGCAGAGTCCACTCATGGTTCACTACCATGGTGCCAGGGCAGTACTACGTGCAACAGATGGGAGCAAGGGAAGGGGGAGGGCTGCAGAGGTGGCTTAAGGGACCAGAGGGGTGACACAGGTGAATCAGTGGCCCAGATGGCACTGTTGGTGGTGGCATGGGGCAAATGTCAAAGGTCCAAGAGAGCGGTGAATAGGAATCTGTTGGCAGATGCCAGAGGTGTACATCACATGCACCCCACACCTGCTACCCATGGGTATGCCTCGGTCCCTAGGATGGGCAGGCCACCAGGCTGAGGCAGAATACAGGTAAGCGCAGTAGATGTGGAAGCACGCAAATCACCTGGACCGGATGGTATACATCCAAGGGTGTTGAAAGAACTTAAATATGAGATTGCAGACCTTCTATTAGTAATCTGTGAACTATCATTAAAATTATCTGTAATACCTGAAGATTGGAGGATGGCCAATGTAATGCTAATTTTTAAAAAGGGTTCCATGGGTGATCCGGAAAACTAGAGACCGGTGAGCCAGACATCAGTACCAGGAAAAATGGTAGAAACCATTATAAAGAACAAAATTACTGAACATGTTGATAGTCATGGCTTAATGGGAGACAGCCATGGCTTTAGCCAAGGAAGGTCTTGTCTTACTAATCTGTTATGTTTTTTGAAGGTATGAATAAACAGACAAAGGTGAGTTGGTTGATATAGTGTATCTGGATTTTCAGAAAGCCTTTGACAAGGTCTCTTATGAGAGACTCTTGGTGAAATTAAAAAGTCATGAGATAGGAGGCAGTGTACTATTGTGGATCAGGAACTAGTTAAAAGATAGAAAGCAGAGGGTAGGGCTAAATGGCCAATTTTCCCAATGAAGAAAAGTGATTAGTGGACTATGCCAGGGATCTGTGCTGGTTCTGCTGCTTTTTAACATATTCTTAAATGACCTGGAAATGGAAATAACGAGTGAGGTAATCAAATTTGCAGATGAGAAAATTATTCAAAGTTGTTAAAACCCAAGAGATTTGTGAAAAATTGCAAGAGGACCTTTTTAACTTTTTATTTCTCATTTTCAATAAACAATTATATCAAGCAATAAATATTAACTTGAAAGAAACGGACTAGCACAAATATCAAGAGAACAATTCAAAAAGTAAATAATCAAAAGAAAGAACATCAGGCAAACAAATGTGCTAGATACTGATAGCCCTCAATAGAAAGGGAAATCCGGAAAGGAGGCTAGATAACATCACAAAAAATATATATATAAATAACAGGAAATAAAATACAAAAGGCATAAGTATGTCGCATGGCCCAAACACAGAAAAAGCATCTCAGAGTCAATCTTAAGACGATGCAGCTGTTACAGCAACTGAATCTGGCACCTTATGGGCATCCAAAACAGAGTGCAATAGCTTTGAATCATAGAAAACAAACCTCAAAGAAGAGGATTTAATTAAGATTTACAAGGAAAATGAATTTAAAAAAAAGAAAAACCTAATGAAACAACTTCAGAATGCATAGCCAAAAACTGACACCTTTTTAATTGTATTATGTAAGAAATGTCTGGAAAAATCCAAACTTTTTGTAAAAAAAAAAGAAGCTTTTGAGCATTTCTAAAGTAAAGCTGCAAAGTCCAAGCACGGTCAGGCTCAAGCACATAGGTGACCAAAAGAGTATCTCTCTGCGCTGACTCACTTAATGATTCCTCCAAGACCTGAGTCAGGCTCAGGGTGTCCAATGAAGCTGCTCTCAACTCTTCTCCTGTAATAGTACTAGTACATCTTTTCTTTGATGTAAGTTTAGAAGTAGGGGACAAAGCGTTCTCAGACATCCCCAATACCTCCAGCATATACATTTTAAAAAGGTTAACTGGAGAGACAGTAGCTGATTTACGAAAGTTCACAAAACGTAAATTAAGTCTCTTCCAACTTCTCAACCTTTTCATGTAAAGCAGAGCTGTCTCTGCATTTTCAAAGACTGCACCTGAATAGTCAAAAATTCAACCATAGTGCTTGTATTTACACATGCTTGTTCATGTAGCAAAATCTTAGACTGTAGTTCCTGGGCTGTTCCTTCTATATCAGACAAACAATTGGACACTGATTTCTCCATTAAAACAATTGCTGCTCAGATTGCATCCAAAGTCACCACTGGCGGCTTCTCCAGGGTGCAAGCACTCACCGGAGGGTGGGGACTCCCCTCCATCTGTGACACAGCAATTCTGTCGGACCCTGGAACCACTCCTGACGCCATGACACCTGAACTCACACTGGTCCCAGCAGCAGGAGATTCCCCAATCCCTCCGGAAAAAGTTACCTGCACTCCTGGGCATGTCTGCTTCCCCAACAGCAAGCCCACTTCCACCACTCCAGAGGAAGAGAGTGCCAGAGCGACTAAACACCTGGCAAAATAGGCTCCATTGGTGGGATGCGCTGCTCCGTGTTCAGACTAATGTCTGAGGCTGAAAGGACCACTTTCGTCAGTTCCAGCACACGCCCCAGCAGAGTCTATAGAAGCTCCGATTATAACAAACTGCGTTGTAGACACTTTCACGGGTGAAGGGGCAACTTCAGGGTAAGTCCAGACTTTCCCTTTTCTCTTCCCCATAGAGTCTAGGCAAAAACTGCACAGAAGAAAAAGCAAGAAAGAGCAACAAAGACCAGCACAAGCAGATAGTCGGAGTGGGCTAACACACGGCAGCCATCTTGGATTCCCCCTGTTACCTCATTGCAAGAAGACCTTGATAAATTGGAAGACTGGATGTTCAAATGGCAGATAAAATTTAATGTGGATAAGTGCAAAGTTATGCACCTAGGAAAGAACAACCTAAACTATGGTTACACGATGCAAGATTCCACATTAGGAACTACCACCGAGGAAAAAGATTTAGGTGTCATCGTGGATAACATGTTCAGACTCTCCGCCCAGTGTGCTGGGGCAGCCAAGAGAGTGGAGGAGTGGCCTAGTGGTTGGGGCAAGGTACTTCAGGCCGGAAGGTCGGGGGTTCAAATCCCACTAGAGGACAGCAACCATGGGCCGGAAGGACTGGGGTTTCTAGTCCCACAGGTGCTCCTTGTGGTCTTGGGCAAGCCACTTAACCCTCCATAGCCCATGTTCCCTGTAAAATAGTTATCTCCAAGTTATAATGCCCTGTTCAATGTAATTTCAGTTTGTTCAATGTAAACCGCACTGATGCAGAATAGCGCGGTATATAAGAGAATTAAATAAATAAATAGAATGCTAGGAATCATAAGGAAAGGAATGGAGAATAAAACAAAAGATATTATAATGCCTCTATATCATTCCATGGTGCGACCACACCTTGAATATTGTGTGAAATTCTGGTCGCCATATCTTAGAAATTATATAACGTTATTAGAAAAGGTACAGAGAAGAGCCTCCAAAATGGTAAAGGGGATGGAAGGATACCCCTATGAGGAGAAGTTAAAAGGTTAGGGCTCTTCAACCTGGAAAAGAGATGGCTGAGGGGAGATATGATAGAGGTCTTTAAATTAATGAATGCAATGGAATGGGTAAATGTAGATTGATTGTTTACGCTATCAAAATATAGAAAGACTAGGGGACATGTAATGAAGCTACAGTGTAACCTTTTTAAGACTAATTAGAGAAAATATTTTTTCACTCAACTCAAAGGTAATCAAACTCTGGAATTCGTTACAGGAGGATGTAGTAAAAACTGGTAGTGTAGCTGGGTTTAAAAGAGGGTTGGACAAGTTCCTGAAGAAAAGGTGTATAAATCATTATTAAAGGGGACCCGGGAAATCCACTGCCTTCCCCAATACAAGCATTGTGAAACCTGTGTCTTTTGGGGAAACTGCTAGGTACTTGTGATTTAGTTTGACCACTGTTGGAAACAGGATACTGGGCTTGAGGAACCTTGGTCTGACCCAGTATGGCATTTCTTATATTCTTAACTGAGCTCATGTGTGTCCCCTCCCCCTCTGTCCCACAGTGAATATAGTATGCGACACACCCTGGAGACCCTAAAGTGCCATTATCGGACACTGCGCTGGAGGTGACCGAAACAGCTGCAGTGGCGTACACAGTGGAGGCCAGCAGATGCAGGAAGTGGCAGCCATGGCTGCCGGACAGGTGCAGGCAGACCATCTGGTGATGGATCCCCTGTACACAATGATGGGAATGTGCTTGGGGCAGCTGTACCATTCTCCGGTGCCACTATCACATATGAGCACCAGTTAGCATCCAATACATGCAGGTGCACACACACATGGCTAGGGCATGCCATGGAAGGGTGGTACGGGGCACACATCACCAGCGGTGGCCACAGATGCACATTGTACATCTGCTCACACTGCCCCCTGTGGGTGTCCATTTCCCGGGGGAGACCTGCAAGCCACAACTGGGTATGTGAGGGGGAGAACAGAAATGGCTGGAGGTGGGCAAAGAGGAGGGTGTGCACTGTGGAGTGGCAGACCTCCATGGCCCGAAGATGGATTGTGCAGTGCTTGTGTGGGCCCCCTAGAGGTGCATCAGTCCCACCTAAGGGCCATACCTGTGCAGACCTTTAAACCCCTCCCTCTTCCTCCACATCCAGTGCCAGGGAGGCTCTGGATAACACTGGCCCACCACGGGCACCACTCAGGAGTAGCGGTCCAGCGCCAGCGCAGCTGTCCTGAGGTGCAGAGCCCAGTGGTACCTCCAGCAGTGACAGGAGGAGTCCAGCGACACTGCATCAGAGAACAGCACCATGGAGGGGGCGGGCAGTGAGGGGGCTATGGCGCAGCAGCAGGATGGGGTGTCTGAGGAGGAGGGATCAGAGGGTCAGGGGCAGGGCTGGGAGTCGGAGGAGGAGGAGGGATCTGAGGGGCAGGGGCAGGGCGGGGAGTCGGAGGAGGAGGAGGGATCACAGGGCAGGGCAGGGAGTCGAAAGAGGAGGAGGGATCAGAAGGTCAGGGTGGGGAGTCTGAGGAGGCAGCGGGACCAGAGCTGTCCCCTGTGGCCAGAGCAGAGGTAGCCCAGAGGGGGTAGCAGGGGGGATTCAGGCCCCACCCTCCAAGCGCACCAGGTATAGCAGTGTGGTGCAGCGCATAGCCAGCAAGCACCCGGTGGGGGGGCCAGAGGAGGAGCTTCCCCCCTGCTATGGCCCACAGCCTACAGCCATGTCCGTCCATATCCCTACCAGGGGGCCATGTGCCCACCACATGGCTTGGCACGGACCATGCGTGATGTGCAGCGGAGCTGTGGTCCATGTTCCGCAGCTGTAGACCCCCACAGCTACCCCAGCACCCATGGGCATGGCATGGCCATGCTGCACCAGACCCCTCTGCCACCACACACTCGGTCATCTGGTAACTGGGCTTTGGCTGCCCTGGTGGTGGAGATGCGGCTCCTCAGAGAGGATGTGTGGGCAGCAGCACAGACAATCTGCATGTACCTGGATGCCTTCACTGCTGCAGTGACAGGACACAGGCAGTGCCCCACTGCACCATAGGCTGTCCTAATGCCAGGGATTGCCCTCCGATAGGCCGTAATGGGGCAGACTGTGTGGTCACGGACATGGGTGCGCAATGTCCCTGTTGCTGTGGTCCTCTGTTGTTTTGAACTGCTGTTGTTTTTCTACTGCTGTTGCAGCCATTGTTGTACCCATTACAGGTTTCCCAATAAACTGTTTCCGGCTTGGATCACAAGGTGTTGTCAGTTTTGTGGGGGCAGGGCTGCATGTCTGTGCGTGTGAAGTAGGGGACTGAGGTTATGGGCATGAAGTGTGTGCCTGGGTATGGCACAGCAGCACCACACATGTAGAACGGCGGTGGTCTCAGCTCTGCACGGGTAGTGCCTCTGTGCCATATCCGTGCAGAATGCCCCTTGCCCTATGGTGGCACATGGTTGGAGCACCGCCATGGGCAGTGGGGGATGGTGACATGGGCTAGCCTGTTGGGATGGGGGGCATGGACATGGCACGGAGATGTGGTTGGGGGGTCTGTTGGCTGGGTTGGGGGCAGACATGGATGTGCCCTACAGGCGCAATTCCAACAGTCGCCCCTATCACATGCTGGAAACTGCCAGTTGCCAGATATCCCAGGGCAGTGGTCACCATTATAGCCACTGGCAGGGCCTGGCTTCTGGTTATGGAGGGCTCCAAGTCCACACTGAGTATGCTGCACAACTTCGTTATCATTGCTCCATCCAGTCTGTATCTGTGGTAGACCTCCTTCTCCATCAGTTGCAGGTAGCTCACTCTGGCCTTTAACACGTGGAGCACGGTACCTGCATCTCAGGTGGTGGGCTACTGCCTGCTAATGGATAGGCACTGCCTTCCGCATCTTCTGCTGTGCCCTGGCACGGCAGGTGTATTTCCATCTCTGGAACACCACCGTGTGCATGGCCCACATGGCTTCATGGCTGGTCTAGCAGCACTTTACCTCTGCATGGTTTTGGTACAGGTCTGCACATGCTCTCCTTGCTGTACTGTGCACTGTAACGCCACTACACGGGTTCACCACACACCATCAGCAGTCGTATATGCCGGGAAACATCGCTTAGGTTTACACGGTTAGTGACCTCCAATGTCTGTGCACACAGCTTTTGGAAATCCACTTTACGCGGGTTTGAGGATGACATGCTCCTGTTCCATCCCCGGGCCTTGGCGCTTGGCATTGTGTGGGTAGCTGAGCCTCTCCGATTCAAGCCATCTTGTTGAATATCTGGTTTACATGGTTATGGCAGTTTTACATGGGTAAGGCCGTCTTTTACATGTGTAGCACATGCCTGTGTTTCTGGAAAGTCTTTATTCTGTATTGTGATGGAGTAATGCAATAGTGGGAATATTGCATCTCATGTAACTATGTGCATACAGTCCTTGCAATGACATCACTGTTTACTTCATCTCCAGGAACTTGTCCAAATCTTTTTTTAAATCCAGCTAAACATTTATTAATATCCAGGCTGACAGGCCACTCCACATTTCAGAAAAAAAACAAAACAGAAGAAGCTGATTAATGGGCTCCAGTACTGGAAAAGATGCAAAAGGCCTCTGGTCTTTTCCTCTTCAGAAGATGATTCTGCACATGATTTTGGCCAAATGGGCGATATGAGCAGGGCCTCAAGGACCACTGGAATTCTGTGATGGCTTTACTCCCTTCTATGATTCCAGTAGAAAGTGGCACATGCTCTGAGATTTGCAGGATAGGAAAGTGGAAGTTCTGCTAAAACATGCCTTTAAAGTCTTCTCTATGTCCTTACACACTGCGGTCTATGGAGGCTGTGACTAGTCCCTCCTACAGTGGATCAACATCTCCCTAAAGGGTTGGAGGTGTAAGTTAGAAGCCATATTCATAGCCTGTGCCCTTTAGAATTGTATCTATATGTTATCCAGGAGTGTGACTGCGGCAGTCACAGCATGGAGGTTGTTATGGCTTAGGCACTAGTCAGCTAACCCAGCCTTCATGACTCACCTCCGTAAACTTCCCTTTGCAGGAGTTCTCTCTTCAGAGAAGACTTGGAGAAACTGGTCAAAAAACTTGGTAACTCTTGGGGAGAGGGGGGCGCACTGTAGATTTGCTCTCCCTGCCTCCAGTCTAAATCATGGCTATTTACCCCAATTTTGACCCTGGTGGCAGTTGGAAACCCTAAAACCTGATGGAGATTCTACTGCAGTGACCCGCGATGTCAAAACTCCCTCATGTGCTCTCTGCTTTTATGTGCTGTGCTTCTCCAATGCCGTGCTCCTGATCTCCTCACCATTACATCTCCTGATGGCAGTCTGTCAGCTCCGCCCAGAGTCCGCCCCCTCATCTCGCGGCCCTTGTGAGCCCTATCGGCGCCGTGAGCTCACTTGGCGCCGGAGTACCTCCGCGCCACACGCACAGGCGCAGCAGAAGCAGATTGGGCCGGAGGACACATCACACCAGCAAACGGAACAAGGGCAGCAGGCACAAGGGCTCCAGCTGCAGCAGCAGTGCATCCAGTTACAGAGGACAAAGCCCCAAACCATCTCGGCAAGAAGGTGGGCATGGCTGAGAGCCTCCGGCCTACGTGACGACATCCACGATAGGATTACGGATGCACCCTGTACAGGCGAGTCGCTCTTTGGTGACAAAGTCAAGGATACCGTTAATGACATGAAAGAACATTGTACCACACTGCAAACCTTGGCGGAGGACAGTTTCGAGTGCCACAACAGCACCCAGAGAAACAACTTTCAGAGGAAACCTTATTACACCTTCAACAAAAGGTACCCCTCCAACCGGAAATGGCAGAATCCCAGGTACAAGAGCAACTCCTACCACGGACCCTCGCACCAGCGCAACTCCCAGAGGGACCGCAAGCAGAGGAAAAGCACCAGCACACCCGCTAACAAGAGTGTCCCCTCCTTTTGACGGCGAGTTACAGGCAACCACCCGGATCGGGAGTCGCTTGACACACTTCCTACAAGAATGGGTACGGATCTCCTCGGACTCCTGGGTTCTACAGATCATCAGAGAGAGTTAGCGCATGTGTTTTGCGACACCACCTCGCCAACGCAGTCACCCCGTCAGCAACACCCCTCCACACCTGCAACTGGCCATGGCCGAAGAGCTACTACATCTGCTGACCTCCCACGCGATAGAGCAGGTATCCCCTACCGAAAGGAACTCTGGATTCTACTCAAGATACTTCCTCATCCCCAAAAGGTCGGGGGATGTTCGTCCCATCCTGGATCTCCGCAGACTGAACTAATTTATCATCAAGGAGAAGTTCAGAATGTACTCTCTCAGCTCTATCCTCCCTCTGATCCAGGCCGGCAACTGGATGGCATCCCTAGATCTGCAGGAAGCCTACACCCACATCCGCATCCACAAATCCCACAGGAAGTACCTACGCTTCCAGGTACTAGGACAACACTACCAGTACAGAGCCCTCCCCTTCGGCCTGTCGCCAGCTCCACGTGTCTTCACGAAGTGCGTGGCCGTTGCAGCGGCACATCTCCGCAAGCAAAACATCTCCATTTTTCCCTACCTGGACGACTGGCTCCTCACAGCCCCCTCGGCCGCAGAGCTACAGGAGTCCCTGTGGAAAACCACGACTCTAATTTCCTCCTTGGGGTTTGTCATCAATGTCAGCAAGTCGCACCTCACGTCTTCCCAGAGGCTGGAATTCATTGGAGCGGAGAGCGACACTCAGGTCTCGAAAGCCTACCTCCCCGAACACAGACTGCTTGCCATCACCTCCCTGGCGTCCAACTTGGCTGCGACAGAGAGTTCCTCAGCTCGGTCCATGCTTCGTCTCCTGGGCCACATGTCTGCCACAACATCAGTCCTTCCCATCGCGAAGTTGAAGATGCGCGCACTCCAGTGGCATTTGTGCACCCACTGGAACCAACACTCTCAACCCCTCTCCACCCGCATTCCGATGACTCCCCAAATCAGGAACCAACTACGCTGGTAGAAGATACCGACAAACCTCTCAGGAGGCAAGGACATCCAGGCGCAGGAGCACCAGATGATCCTCACCACTGACCCATCCAACACAGGCTGGGGCGCTCACCTCCTGCAGTTCAGCACCCAGGGAGCGTGGTCTCCACAGGAGAGACTCTTGCACATCAACCTCCTTGAGCTGAGGGCCATCAGATTCACTCTCAAAGCGTTCTTACCACACTTGCGCGGCAAGTCCATCCTCATACAGATGGATAGTCAGGTAGCCATGTTCTACATCAACAAACAAGGTGGAACTGGCTCTCGCTCCCTATGCAGGGAAGCGTTACAGACATTGGTCACTGGCGTCAAAGAATATGTGCAATCTTTGTGCTTCCTATCTTCCGGGAGATCAAAACACCTTGGCGGACAAACTAAGCAGGCAGTTGCAACCGCACGAATGGACTCTCCTCCTGGAGGTCTCCGACAATCTCTTCGGCCACTGGGGAGTGCCGAATATCTACCTCTTCTCCACGGAACAGAATGCCAAATGCCCCCTGTTCTGCTCCAGACATCCATCAGCCAGGAGGTTGGCAGCGGATGCATTCGACGTGTGCTGGGGGCAGTGGTCTCTAGTGTATGCCTTCCCGCCGACCCCCCTCATCCCTGCGACACTTCAACGGATCGTGCGCGACAAAGCTTGTGCCACCCTGGTGGTTCCCCACTGGCCACGCCAGATGTGGTTTGCCCTTCTCCTACGCCTGGTGCACGGGGCCCCGAAACACCTGCCCCTCCGACCGGACCTATTAACACAGAACGGAGGCAACACGAGGCACCCCAACCTCAAAGCCCTAGCTCTCACTGCTTGGAGGTTGAACGGATAAGCCTCTCTACGCTACAACTACCCACAGAGGTGCAGGAGGTAGTTTTAGCGGCCAGAAGACCCTCCACCAGAAAGTCCTATGACCTCAAGTGGAAGAGGTTTAGCATCTGGTGTGCCTCACAGGGACTAGAGCCCAGCACGTGTCCACTCCCCAATGTCCTGCAGTACCTCAGTTCTCTATCCAACCTTGGCCTGAAGACCCAATCCATCCAGGTCCACCTCTCTGTGATAGCGGCATTTCATGCTCCGCCTAACGGCGCAAACTCCATTGCGGCGCTGCCCCTGACAACCCGCTTCATGAAAGGGCTGACAAACCTCAAACCACCGGTCAGGGACCCGGTTCCGCCTTGGGACCTCAACACGGTCCTCAACCGCTTAACACAGGAACCCTTCGAGCTGCTCCAGTCCGCCAACATGAAGTTCGCTTCCTGGAAAACGCTATTCCTGGTAACCATCACATCTGCCAGGAGGATCAGTGAACTGCAAGCGCTGGTCTCGCACCCCCCTTATACTCAACTACACCAAGACCGCGCATCCCTGAGCACCAACCCAAAGTTCGTCCCCAAAGTGCCATCTGCTTTCCATATTAATCAATCCATCAAGCTCCCTTAATTTTTTCCAGAGCCTCATGCATCAGCCGAAGAGCGACGCACACCCTCAACTGTCTCCGGGCCCTCAGCATCTACCTGCACAGAACGCAGCCCTTCCGGAAGGGCGATCAACTGTTTGTGTTGTTCGACCCGAACAGGCCCGGTAGGCCCGTCACCAAAAGGACTCTCTTCCATTGGGTGACCGTCTACGTCTCCTATTGCCTCGACCTTACAGCCACCCAGACACAACCGAGGGTGGGCCCTCACCACCTCAGAGAGATGGCCGCCTCTATTGCCAACCTTCGCTCTGTCCCGCTGCCCGATGTCTGCAGAGCGGCCACTTGGTCCTCCCCGCACACGTTGCAGAAGCACTACTGCCTCGACCTCAGGTCTCAGGAGGACTGCGCCCTGGGCATGGCCGTCCTCTCCACCGCAGCAGAGGGAAATGAGTCCTCACTGCAGTTTGGGACTTCCAAAGATTGCTAAAGTTGTTGACTCTTGCACCTTGTTCCATACTGTACTTGTTTTGCTCCAGACTGCGAATGATTGCACTATTGCACTATGCCTTATAGCAATAGTATGTCGGTTATCGCAATACTATGTTGTTATTGCTATGTTATTACTGCCTGCGTTATTGCAATGTTATTGCTGCCTGTTGCGTACTATTGCACTGCCTGTCCATGTTGCATGTGGTTTCGCTGTTTGCACAGTTTACAATTGTATGTTTTTCAATAAAGTTACTTGCCCTCACTCACGGTCTCTACTGTCATCTCTTAGCACGCTTACCTCCTCCTCCTCAGCAAACACCTGCAGCTCTGGAGGCACCAGGTGTGGCTGACGCAATCCTGCTAGTCCATGGAGAAAGCGAGGTTACTTATCTGTAACAGGGGTTCTCCGTGGACAGCAGGATAAGTCAGCTACACAATCCCACCCACCTCCCCTGGAGGAGGTAAGACTGACGAGGCCGCTCCCTAGCTGGTAGGACTATGAAGCGCACCTCTTCTAGGATACAAACTGAACAAAGTCCACCACCGCTCCCACAAAGAATCAAACACCCCAGGAACAAATGGATCACAGTGGTTTCCAGAAGATTGTGACCTGTAACGCAGAGACATCCTACACATCAAGAGATATCCCTGCAAAATGCCTTCTCTGCCTTGGCTAATGAGGATGCCCAATCCAAAGAAACTGAAGGGCCCTTAAATGAGTCAGACAATGCCCAATCTCCTGCTAAAGCACCAAATATGAAGAAAACCTCACCAAACAGAAAATTATTACTACTTGGAGATTCCATCATCAGAGGCACCAACTTGGGAACATAGTTCAAAGGAGAGAAGATAGTCATTTGCCTACCAGGCTCTTCAGCCAGCAGGAATACAAACCAAGTTGTTGAAATACTTAGCACAAAAAGTGAGCACTCCAAACCTGATATTATCCACTTGGGCACAAATGACCTGGCTAGAAACAGTGCCTCTACAGCCCAAAAGGACTTCCAATCTCTGGGAGAGAAACTCAAGCCCATTGTTAACACTGTTGCATTCTCAGAAGTTCTACCTGTTCTTGGTAAGGGGACAAAAAGGCTGCATCGCATTAACAGCTTTAATACATGGCTCCAGACCTGGTGCAAACAAGAAGGATTCAGATTTATTGGCAACTGGGGCAACAGATGGACCAACAAGAGACTATACTGTGCTGATGGACTACATCTCTCTGTCGCAGGGAAAAGAAACCTAAGTGAAAAATTCAGGCAGTATGTGGATATGCATTTAAACTAGGAAAAGGGGGTGACGGATGTGGAAGGTCAACATCTGCATGCCACCCCCTGCAAAAGCAGAACAACATCAGAAACGGCCACACTCTTAAACCACACATCGAAAACAAGTGGGAAGAAGTGGGCAGAATAAAATCAATGCAAAATACACACAAGCACTGTTCCCTCTAAGCTGTGCGCGTGTGCGCGCGCACACACCTTGCCGAGCGAGCGCACATAGTTTACAACAGAGCGCACAAAAATTACGGTTCTGATTCTGATAGAAAACAACACAGACGTCTTAAAATTTAAAAGTTGTTATGTATTTACGGCTTTCACAAGTTCTACAATGTTTTCTAGTGCAATCAATGTGGTGTACATACTGTATTCTGAAGTGTAGTCAAATTTTAAAGTATATAACTCCGAGTGTCGTTATGTGGCGCACAAAAATTTAACCTTCCTTCAGAAGCTGCACAGCTGATATTTTATGCGCACACAGCCTACAGAAAATTAGAGGGAACATTGCACACAAGCCAGATAAATGCTGGTAAGCAATGAGCACAAATGCTCGAAGCTTAGCCAAAAAAATTCCAGACCTGGAAGCCCTAATGGTGGAAACGGATTTGGACATCGTGGCCATTACAGAAACATGGTTTAATGAATCGCATGATTGGGATATAGCCATAGCTGGCTATAATCTATTCAGAAGAGACAGAGAAAATGGAAAAGGAGAAGGAGTAGCCTTGTATGTCAAAAGCAGTATTAAAGCTACTGAAATGCAGGGAACATGGGGAAAAGAAGAAGCGCTCTGGATTGCATTGGAAAGAGGAGATGGCACTGTCATCCATATTGCTGTAGTCTACAGACCTCCGACTCAAATTGAAGAGAGAGATAACGAATTGATTATAGATATTGCCAAGATAGCAACAAAGGGGGAAGCAATCATATTGGGTGACTTTAATCTACCTGATGTGGATTGGATTACTCCTTCTGCACATCTGGAAAGAAGCAAAAAAATTGTAGATGCTCTCCAAGATGCATTACTTAGACAAATGGTGATGGAACCAACCAGGGAAAGCTCAACGCTGGATGTAGTGCTCACCAACAGTGATAACGTGTCGAATGTCTGCGTAAGTGCCCATGTGAGCAACAGCGACCATCACACGGTGTGGTTTGAGATAAAAGCCATGGTACAGGCCAATCATAGCAAGCTCAAAGTCCTAAACTTCAAAAACACTGACTTCAATAAAATGGCCGAGTACTTAAAGGAGGAGATGACTGGGTGGAAGGAGATAAGGGAAGTGGAATTGCAATGGACTAAACTAAAGGCGGCAATAAAAGGGGCAACAGATAAATATGTAAGAAAAATAAATAAAAACAAAAGGAGAAGGAAACCTATTTGGTTTTCCAAAGAGGTGGCTGCTCAAATAAATAAGGCAAAAAATACAGCTTTCGCAAAATTCAAAAGCTTGCAAACAGAAGAACACAGAAATGAATACAGGATCAAGCTCAAAGAGTCAAAAAGAGAAATAAGGATAGCAAATCAAAGGCAGAGGAAAAGATGGCTAAAGATGTTAAAGGTGGCGACAAAACTTTCTTCAGGTATATTCAGGAAAGGAAGAAGATCAGAGTTGGAATTGCAGGACTCAGAAGTGCTGGGAAAGGACTCGTGGAAAGTGACACTGAAAAAGCAAAATTGCTAAACAAATACTTCTGCTCTGTTTTTACTAAAGAAGATCCTGGAGATGGACCAGCTGTGACTCCCAAATATAAAAATAGGAATGAAGTAGATACCACACCATTCACAGAAGATGAGGTGTTAGAACAACTTGCTAATCTGAAAGTGGACAAAGCCATGGGACCAGATGGGATACATCCCAGGATACTGAAAAAGCTCAGAGAGGTTCTTGCAGGACCGTTAAAGGATGTCTTCAATGGATCCTTGGAAACAGGAGTCGTTCCTCAGGACTGGAGAATGGCTAATGTTGTACCTCTACACAAAGTGGTGACAGGGAAGAAGTGTCAAATTACAGGCCCGTGAGCCTTACCTCGGTGGCAGGAAAAGTAATGGAGGCGCTCCTGAAAGAGCGAATAGTGAACTTTCTCAAAACCAACAGGTTGCAAGATCCAAGGCAACATGGTTTTACCGAAGGACGGTCTTGCCAAACAAATCTGATTGAGTTCTTTGATTGGGTGACCAAGGAACTAGATCTGGGGCATGCAATGGATGTCATCTACCTGGATTTCAGCAAAGCCTTTGATACTGTTCCTCATAGGAGGCTTGTCAATAAACTCAGTAGCTTGGGGATGGGTCCCAAGATAGTAAACTGGATTAGAAATTGGTTGACTGACAGACAACAGAAGGTGATGGTACATGGATCTCACTCGGATGAGAGGAAGGTGATTAGCGGGGTGCCTCAGGGTTCGGTCCTGGGCCCGGCACTGTTCAATATATTTGTGAGTGATATTGCTGAAGGACTGAATGGAAAGGTCTGTCTTTTTGCAGATGACACAAAAATTTGCAACAGAGTGGACTCCCCCGAGGGAGTGGTTAACATGAGGAAAGATCTACAAAAGCTGGAAGACTTGTCTAATGTTTGGCAACTACGATTTAATGTGAAAAAGTGCAGTGTCATACACTTGGGTAGCAGAAATCCAAGGGAAAAGAACACGATAGGGTGTGAGAGGTTGGTATGCACGGTTCAGGAGAAAGACCTTGGTGTGATTATCTCTGATGATCTCAAGGTGGCAAAACAGTGCGACAAGGCGGTGGCAAAAGCCAGGAGGATGTTGGGCTGCATACAAAGAGGGATTACCAGCAGAAAGGAAGAGGTACTTATGCCACTGTACAAGTCACTGATGAGACCTCACTTGGAATACTGTGTTCAGTTTTGGAGACCATATCTTGCAAAAGATGTAAAAAGACTGGAAACTGTTCAGAGAAAGACGACCAAAATGATTTGGAGCCTGCGTCAGAAGCCTTATGAGAAGAGACTTGAAGACCTAAATATGTACACTTTGGAGGAGAGGAGGGACAGGGGAGATATGATTCAGACCTTTAAATACTTAAAGAGAAATGATGAACAAACAAAGCTCTTCCAAAGGCGGGGAAACTGTAAAACTGGAGGGCATAACATGAAGCTGCAAGGCGGTAAATTGAAAGGCAATGTCAGGAAATATTTCTTCACTGAAAGGGTGGTGGATGCTTGGAATGCCCTCCCGATGGAAGTGGTGGGGGCAAACACGGTGATGGAATTCACAACGGCATGGGACAAACACAGTGGATCCCTTTACAGCAACAGGATAAAAGCAAAATAAACGGTACCATCTAACTTCTGAGCTATCTAGCGTCTCAACAAATAAGGGTGTCCTACATGGAGTGGTGGGTTCACCCCTAAACAAAAACAAAAACATGGGGAGGGGTGGCCTGCACAGAGCGACAGGTGCACCTACTCTTGGCATCTTGCTGGGCAGACTAGATGGACCATGCTGGTCTTTATCTGCCGTCACTTACTATGTTACTAGCTAGGAACACACTGGCCGGGCTAGGGGGCGGGCCGGTAAGGTGGGCTACCTGGGCATGCTCAGAAAGGTTCACCTTTCTGAGCTCTGGAGAGAACTTCCGTATCTATGGCACCGCCCGGAGGACGTCACCAGATGTGGCTGACTTATCCTGCTGTCCACGGAGAACCCCTGTTACAGGTAAGTAACCTCGCTGTCACCTTACAAAACTGTTCACTGGTTTAACAGCCGCCTTCAGCACGGAGCAGACTCCTGCAGACAACATCTTTATCTTATGTTGGAGCTCTGTTGTGTGATCAATTCTGGTAGTGCTCTGTCAGTGGGTGTTTTGTCATCTCTTCAGTCAAGTCAGACCCTGATAGCTGAACATCCTCACTTTCTGAGGTAGAGTACCTTGTCTTCTCAAAGAGACAGAGCAAGGAGAGCAAAGCAACTCTCGCAATACCAACCAGAAAACACAAGAAGCGAGAGAGTGTGATGACACAGATGCTTGATCCAAGAAGTTTTATTGAGTTCCCCAACGCGTTTCGGCGGAACGCCTTCCTCAGGGGGTATCAAACTAACAAAACATAATAAAATTGTACATTAAAAACATATTAAAACCAATAAATAAAAATAAAAATAATAGTAATAAACAAAGTTAACAACAATAAACGGGCATGGAAAAGGGTAAAAACAGACAAAGTATAGCTATCAACTGATACATACATGATACGTATAAAAAACTCCAACTGATACATACATGATACGTATAAAAAACTCCAAATGAAAAGAGATGCAGGGCAGAGAAACAATGAAAACTTAAAAAAGGATGATACTCACTAGTGTGGATCATAAACAGATAATCTGTATATCGAAATATAACAGACGTTCACCTTTGGCCCAACTGTGCTAGGGCCATATGAGTAAACAGCGCGAAACTACAAACGTAAACATCAATAAAAAGTTAGTGCTAAATATGTGTAAAATGGTAAATCATAGGGAGCACAGAGACCAGAGAAAATAAAATAAAATAAATACTTACTTAAATGAATGGTGTGGTTTTTAAAAAAACCTTAAGGGGTAAACACACTATAATGCATAAAAGATACATAATGTCGCGCCCCTCCCCCGCCTAGGCGGCTGCCTGACGAGGTGAAGGGGGAGCGAATGTCACTTTCAAGCAACTCCAGAGCAAAGGCTTCTGGGAGTTGTAGTATTTAGAGCAAATGTAGTTGTAATCAAAGCCTGAGCCGAGAGTTGAAAGCAAACGCAGGAATATTTTTATTAGCCTCCCTTAATAGCGGGAACTTCAAAATGAAGCTTGGTAAATCACGTGTACAAAATATCCACAAGAAACTCAGGTAAGAAAAATGCTCTTGCTTACTTCAGCATACAAAGGTTACTCATTCCAAAATAATGCTTCACTTCCCAGTGCTTTAAACAAACTCAAAATGTTCTTTGAAACTTCAATGCAAACAACTTCCAGCACATAAACTTTTCTTCTTTGGTTTCAGAGCTTTAAGGGTTTTAATCCGTTGTCCAGAGACTTCCAGCAGCACTCCGGTGCAAGTCTCTTTTAGGGCAGCAAGCACACTAATTAAAACTTCTTAGCTCTGTAAAACACCATGCATATCAGAGAAATGGAATTTCCTTCAAACATATATTTCCAAACACTCTTATTTCACTATCAGGGATAACTCACATTCCATAGCCTCCTCTGGCTCACTTAAAAGAATATTTTCCCCGATGTCCATTGACTCACATTCTGAACAGGACTGTTCTGTGACGTCGTCAGCAAACAGCTGTTCTTTCCCTCGGTGCAGAGAACTATTCTCTCCACTAATTACTTCCTGGTCTTTCAGCAAACGTTGAACCAGTTTTAAAACATTTAAACCTTCTTTACTGAGAGGCTTCCTGTAACCCTGCTTCTGGTTAAACTCCTGGAGCTGGCTGTCTGGGAACTCTTCCTGAGACCTTTGGCTAATACCTTTAGCAGCAGTACCTTTTGGAAGTTTCTTTAGCAGTGCTTCCCTGCTCCTTCCCTGGCCATTGTGTTTCCTGGTTAAAGCAGCCCTCTCGTCTCTCTTCCTCCTGCAAGCATGAAACTCTTGCTCTGAATGAGGCTCCCTTTCAGACTCCTCCTCTGAAACCGAGTCAGCTCTCTTCCTCTCGTGTCCTGGCAATCTTTCCAGACCTGGCAACCTCCTTGCCTGTCTTTGCAATCTCTCCTCCTCCCCTGGGAAGCTCGAGACTTTCTCCAATCTTGCCAATCTATCTCTCTCTGTTCTCTGGGGCTTATAAACATGTGACTGGCCGGTATCTTTCCACCCGCCCCCAGCTGTGCTGCATTACCACCCTCAGTTGCTATGGAGCTGGGGCGTGGCTTTTGGACAACAAGTTTTGACAGGTTCTTTTTTTCAGCCTTAGCTGCATCTTCTTTTGTTTCCTTTCCCTCTGACTAGGGGAAATTGCCTGTACTTTTCCTATCCCCATAGGGACTTGGCCGTCTTCGCCATCACAATAAATACACCAAATCAATAACATATCAAAGAGTAATATGATAAATAACATAAATAAATAGTTGCATCAAAATAACTATAATAAATAACTTTAATAAAAAGTTATATAAAACAACTACATCAAGTGGCTTAGAAATTCACAAAGCACAACGAAGGATCAAACTCAAAAGAGGTAATAAAAAATAAAAAATGAGACTAAAAAAGGCGTAGATCGAAGAGGACTACATTGGGCATAAAAACAAGATGCCCAAAAGAACCTATAAGTGGAATTATACTATAAATTATAAATATGCCATAAAAGCAGAATCATGTAATATAAAGGAAACTACTCCATATTACATAATGGCTCAGTAAGAAATTTCAAAAACATCAGAGTACTAAAAAAATAAATAAATAACGGAAGATAAAACCTAACTTCACAAGAATATTAAAGGAACTGCTAAAATTAACTAAAAACAAATTGTGTTGAATGGGGACTTAAAAACAACATATTAGTGTATTATTTAATGTTAGGTACTGTTGAGCAAATGTTTGACGCAAGCGAAAAGGACATCAAATTATAGCATGAGAAGCTCAAACTGCTAAAATTAACTAAAAACAAATTGTGTTGAATGAGGACTTAAAAACAACATATTAGTGTATCATTTAATGTTAGGTACTGTTCAGCAAATGTTTGACGCAAGCGAAAAGAGATTGGTTATATGCTGAGTAATAATGTGCCATAAAAAGGAGTTGCAAAATCAACTTGTTAACCGAGGAGAGATACTAGTAATGCAGATGAAATAGACCAACTTTCACAGGGAACCAAACAAGTCTCAATGGAATTTATCTTGTAGAAGGAGCAGCAAAACGCCCTTACCAATTTACAGCGAATGAGATAATGCTTTACAAAAAAAAACAAACGCAAAACAAACTTGTATCTTGAGAAATACAGTGTTTCTTGTATATCCAAAAGTGCAACTTCCACACGGGGACGTGCTCATCAGTATGTTCTAAAAACCATAAAAGGGACAACATCTCGCTACCGAATTGAAGATGCGACTTCCACACGGGGCCGTACCCATCAGTATGTTTAAAAAAACAAACCGCTGCCGATGTAACGACAGTAATTATCAGCTGCGAGTGAAAGCTATAGAATGTTAAAAATGTATAAACCATATACATTGGTGTAAAATGTATGGGGCGCATAAACCATACTTTATATATATTTAAGCGAGTGCTGCTGCTACTTGCATAAGATGAAAGAAATACTAAAGACGATTCTTACAGCAGTAAGACCCACGTATCATCTTCTATATATATTTTAAGAAAAAGGGGGAGGTAATATTCAGTACTGCTGCTCTTATAAAACAAAGAGACATAGAACAAAAAACAAGATCTTAAAGGAACAATATGCGGCCAACAAATTACTAGCGAAAGGTTGCATGAGTTGATATAAAGAAGCAAACATTGCCAAACCAACCTTAGGTCTTGAAAGAAACGTAGGTCTTTCCAAGTTGAGGAGTGAACTGAAGGGAATGCCGAGCTTAAAAAACGCTGAAAAAACGCGCCAAAAAAGGGGGCGTGGTTTAAGTGAGAATCAAATTTCAAACGCTGAAAACCGCACAAATTTGAGGCAGGCTCATGTAAACCAATATGTAGGCTTATCAGTATGTAAACCAATATGTAGGCTTATCAGTATGTAAACCAACATGCCCACAAATAAAAAGAAAACTAACAAAAGCGTATCACTAGGCTCTAAGACATTAAAAACATATATATAATGTTGCTCAAGTATCAAAAAAACACTATTAATAATAATAAAATAATAACAGGTAATCCGGATGAGGTAAATCAAAATATACATTATCTTAAAGGAATACTGACAAATCTGTCTCCTGATTTAATCCATTGGGCTCTAGGGTGTTGAACTCATATATATAGCGTTGCTCAAGTTTCAACAAAAGTTTATCTACATCTCCTCCTCTCCAGTTTGGTACTACTGTTTTTAAAACTAAATATTTCAGATCACCAACGGTATGTTTGTGTTTTTGCCAATGTGACACAAGTAAGTGGCTTATCTGGAGCACCTCTTTGTATACAGCTCCTATGTTCGATGATCCTGGTCCGTATCTGCCGTTTAGTTTTACCTACATAGAGAAAATTGCAAGGACAAAGAATAATGTAGATAACATTTTCAGTCCTGCAATTAGAAAAATTATGTATATAAACTTTATGTTGTGATGTCGGATGGACGAAGGCCTCTTTACATGTAATCGTATGGACGCACACAGAACATCTGCCGCACTTAAAATGATCCTTCACCTTCGGAGGTGGTTTGTAATATGTCAAGGCAGATGACACCAGAATATTAGATAAATTGGGACTACGCTTGTGAGCCACCATCACTCTCTTAGCCGCAAAAGCTGGTAATGATGCCAGTAAATCCCAATATTGTTTCAATATGCTGGTAATATCCTTGGTGTAATTGCTAAAGGTCAAGGAGCATATTACTCTTTCCATTTTTGGGCGTTGCTTTTTGTTGTAACAGTACTGACCGATCTGTATTGCTAGCCCTACAATATGCTTGCTTGATACACTGTTTTGGATACCCTCGTTGTTTAAATCTACCTTGCATATCAAGTGCATGCTTCTCAAAATCAGTATCTGTAGTGCATAGTCTCCTAATTCTCAGGAATTGGCTAGTAGGCAAATTATATTTCAAAGACGTGGTGTGAAAGCTGCTGTACTGTAGTAGCTTGTTCCTATCTGTAGGTTTACGGTACAATTCAGTCAGAAAACCATTTTTGCCTTTCTTAATCTTAATATCGAGATATGCTATTTCTGTTATACTGAATGTACCCTCAAATTGTAGGTTAGAATCTAAGGTATTTAACCAATTGAAGAAATCAAGGAGTGTGGATTCGGTCCCCTCCCATATCAGCAAAACATCATCGATGTATCTCTTCCAAAGACGTATATTGTGTTTAAATGGATGGAACCTCAAATATTTTTCTTCGAAATCTGCCACATAAAGATTAGCAACATCGGGGGCCATGGATGAGCCCATAGCTACACCTTTAATTTGCTTATAAAAAATGCCTTTAAAGGCGAAATAATTCTCACTCATAGCAATAGAAGCTAGCTGTGTAAGAAAAAATGTTGGTGTTTGTACGGGCTTATCCCTCTGAATTCGAGTGTTGGCTATAACTTGTATGGCATCTTTTTGCGGTATATTTGTATATAAGGAATTGATATCTAACGTAGCTAATATTAGCTCATCATGATACATTGGGAAATCTTGTAAAATATTAATCACATGACTAGAATCTCGAACATAGGATTGTGTTTTACTAACAAAGGGTCTCAAAAAAACATCTAGGAACTTTGATAAAGGTTCTAAGAGTGACCCGATGGCAGACACTATCGGACGTCCGGGTGGATTATGTAACGATTTGTGGATTTTAGGAAGCATGTAGATTGTAGGGATCACAGGATGAGGAACTGTCAAAAAAGCTTTTTCTTTAGCGGTTAGATAGCCTGCTTCTTGCCCTATAAACAATAGTGTCTCAATCTGTTGCTGAACGGATGGAGTGGGGTCATCATAGACCTTCTGGTAAAACCGAGTATCATTTAGTTGACGTAATATTTCAGTAATATAGGACACACGGTCTTGTATAACTAGAGCCCCACCTTTATCCGCTGGCTTGATGACTATTAGATTATTGTTGCGAAGGTTATGCATTGCAGTCTTCTCATCTTTAGAAAAGTTATGAAATTTTTTTTCTTTTTATGATATAAATCATCTATTTTAGACAAAACTATATTTTCATATGCTAAAATCAAGGGGTTAGTGTTAGTTGGAGGTATCCACGTTGAAGATTTTTTGATCACTGAAAGATCTGTGTTTATGTCTGGTACATTATGAAAATATTCCATAATCTTAAGCTTGCGAAAAAAACTTAAAAAGTTCAACATGCGCTGTGAATTTATCGTGTGTCCTAGTGGGAACAAAGGAAAGGCCTTTTTCTAAAACTTGTGTTTCAAGAGGAGTGAGAGAATGACTGGAAAGATTGATGATATTACTCACAGATCCCAATCTAACCGTCTCTTGGCCATCAGGCCGTGCCCTCTTCCCCTCCCTCGTGGCGGATAAGAACGCTGATCTCTGTATGTGGTCCGTGCTTGTTGTGGTGGGTAGCGCCCTTCTCCCTTCCACATGTGGTCCATCTGAAAACCCCGCTGGGGGCTAACAGGCTGACGACGTGAGGGCCCTACGGCATCAGAAAAGAGGGAGCCAGATGGATCTAGATCACCTGAATGTTGTCTGCTCCTCTTATGGCTCCTTCCGCGATCGGGGGAGGGGGATTTTGAGGGGGACCTACCTTTGGATCGACCTTGATCCCTGGGATGATATTTAGATGGTGGCCTTGGAGAGTGGGGAGGTGGTGTCCTATAGGATGTGCTTCTCTGTCTGCTTTTGAAATCAGTCCCAGCATGGGTCCAATAATAAACAGTATTGAGCTTGTAGTCCTCTTCGTCTCACCTAAATTTACTAATTTTCATATCTTTAATTTCTTTTTTATATTCAATGGTGTTCTTATCAAACTTCTTCTTTTCTATTTCAAAATGAGTATCCTGCTTTTTAAGTTTATCCATAGATGAATCTATTAAAGGCTTTAAAACCTCTGCCCTGCGTCTTGACGTGTTTATCAACAATATCATAATATCCAAGGAGCATTTATTAAGGATTTTTATCCAGTCCGACATAAAAGCATTATCGTCCCTAAACATGCCCGGTGCTTTTTGGACTCGTAGACCTCGTGGAATAATTTTCTTACGGCAGTATTCCAAGAGAGATGCAGCATGTAGATCTTCTCTAATAAAGCGTTGTGTCATGCGAACAAGATTTCCCCATTCGTCTTCCAAATCAGGAGTAGCTTCTTCTTCCTCCTTAAAGAAGGGGTCCTCAGGTAATAGAGATTTCAGCTCATCTTCTTTGAAACTCAGGACGTCCCTCCATGGGGAGAACATGGCTCAAACCAAGGAGACAGAGCAAGGAGAGCAAAGCAACTCTCGCAATACCAACCAGAAAACACAAGAAGCGAGAGAGTGTGATGACACAGATGCTTGATCCAAGAAGTTTTATTGAGTGCCCCAACGCGTTTCGGCGGAACGCCTTCCTCAGGGGGTATCAAACTAACAAAACATAATAAAATTGTACATTAAAAACATATTAAAACCAATAAATAAAAATAAAAATAATAGTAATAAACAAAGTTAACAACAATAAACGGGCATGGAAAAGGGTAAAAACAGACAAAGTATAGCTATCAACTGATACATACATGATACGTATAAAAAACGTATAAAAAACAGATTATCTGTTTATGATCCACACTAGTGAGTATCATCCTTTTTTAAGTTTTCATTGTTTCTCTGCCCTGCGTCTCTTTTCATTTGGAGTTTTTTATACGTATCATGTATGTATCAGTTGGAGTTTTTTATACGTATCATGTATGTATCAGTTGATAGCTATACTTTGTCTGTTTTTACCCTTTTCCATGCCCGTTTTATTGTTGTTAACTTTGTTTATTACTATTATTACAATTATTTTTATTTTTATTTATTGGTTTTAATATGTTTTTAATGTACAATTTTATTATGTTTTGTTAGTTTGATACCCCCTGAGGAAGGCGTTCCGCCGAAACGCGTTGGGGAACTCAATACAACTTCTTGGATCAAGCATCCTTGTCTTCTCAAGCCATGTCTAGCTCTAAGTCTTACACTGTGGCTTTATCAAAGTATGCCCGCGCTCCAGACTCTTTCTTCTACTCCTCCTGTTTTGGGGTCTGCCCTCTGGCTCATCTTCACTGGCAACAAAAGCAGATCTTGTGGAAATTCTTCAGGAGTTACGTCTCTTCCACTTGGATTTCTCAAAAGCTATGAGTGATATAAAGGTGGACTTAAAGTCTCTTGACGACCGAGTAACCCAAAACAAGATCAGTATAGAAAAACAGATCGATGCTACAGCCATCTTTCAGTCTAAGCTACAAAAAATTGACCACCTAACCAAAAATCTATGGGAAAAGCATCATGACCTTGAAAACCACCAAAGGAGATGCAATATCCGGATGCTGGGGATCCCAGAACAACCAGGTGATAGGGAAAACACCATGGCTGTCATACAAGATCTTTATGCCTTATGTATACCAGGAGCACCAGGTCCAGTCAAATTAGAGCGTGCACCTCAGAGTCTGGGTGCAAAAGCAGGGCCACACGCTCGTCCTTGGCCTATAATTGCTTGTTTCAGTTTCTTTGAGGACAAAGTGGCATGCGGAGTCTACATGGTAAACACACCCTTTTCTTCCAAGATCATGAAATTCAGATCTTTCATGATCTTTTACAGTATACTATGGAGTGCTGGACAAGTTTTAAGCCTCTAACACAAGTGCTGCAGAAGAAGGCCGTGAAATACCATTGGGGTTTCCCGTTCGCCCTCATCTTTGAGTGGAATAATGTATCTTATAGAAATTCAGAGCTAGAGGACTGTATGGACTTTTGGGACTCTTCAAAATGATGATGGTCTTTCTCCACATATGCGGGGTACCCGAGGAGACTGGGAAGTATTTACGCCTAAGAGAAGGAAAGTGCCTGGTTCCCATCACTCCTCCGATACTGACCAAGATGAGCTGCGGCACAGAGAAATGGGTATGACCACTCCACCCTGATGTGATGCCTGTGGCTGTTTCCTGGTTTTACTTTCTGCTTAATATATTTAAATAGGGACACTGTGTCCATTACTTTCGCCTCTTGTTCTTGTTTGTGTGTTTAAGGTTTACAATAGGAGGCTTCTTAGGAGGCTCTTCCTGGGGAGAGGAGGCTTATTGGTTTGGTCGATAGCTTGGGAGAGTTCGGAGTATGATTGTAATATAACGGATGTAGTGCTGGAGTAAGGGGGACAACGACTTACGTTTCCTCATCTGAGTAGGATTGGGGAGGAGGGCTGTGCCTTCACGCTCAGTGCTCCACCTTTTGATACTGTTTGTATCTTGGTTCTTGCTTGCTTGCTTCTTTCTGATTCTGTCTTCTACTAAAGGGATGGGGGAGGGAGGCATAGGAGGGAGGAAAGGGGGTGGGGGGTTCATATTTATGAGAGAGGGTGCTTTGGCTCTGGGGGGGGGGGACTGAGCTAGACAAACTGGAGAGATGCCTATAGGGTATAAGGACTCTATGGTTTCCTTGGGCAGGGCCTTCTTTCCCTTGCGGGACTGGATTTTTCTTCTGCTTTCCTACTCTTTCGGCCATGGTTAAAATGTATTTTTGGAACGTGCATGATCTTAACAACATGGTAAAACGGCGTTAAGTCCTCGAGCAGCTTGGTAGAGAGAGAGCAGATACTGTTCTCTTGCAGGAGACACACTTAAAGTGACCGGAGCACTTGGGGTTTGCCTCCCGCAAGTTCTCTCAATGTTTTCTTGCTAACTTTTCCTCTTGCCAGTGGGGTGTAGCTATTTTTTTTTCCTCCATCTCTCCTTTTTGGTTGATTGACCAAATTCGGGATCCATGCTTATCGAGAACTACTTCTTCTACTGCGGCTCCTTACGGAGGTTTCTATTAGTTCATCAGTTTAGATATTTGGGGCTCATCATTCCCCATGATCTGTCCGAACTGTATTCTCTTAATTATGGCCCCATCCTTACAATTGTATGTCGTGACTTAACTCCCTGGCATTCTTCTTCGGTCTTCTGGATAGGGCAAATTAACACAGTTAAAATGTTGCCCTTGCCCAAACTCCTATTTTTATTCATACAACTTCCGATTGCCGTCCCAAGATCATTCTTTCAGACTATTTGACAGCTTATTATGTGTTTTCTCTGGCAAGACCACAGACCGCGTATCAGCTGGGTAGTCCTTACTCGATCTAAATTTTCGGGTGGCCTCGGGCTCCCTGACCCTGAGTTATATTATAGGTGCTCCTGCTTGCGGATTATAGCTTTGTGGGCATCTGCACAAATGTTGACTGGGTTCGATTGGAAGGGGCATGGACTGCTCAGACTCCTTTAGCTGCGATCTCTTTTCGTCACTACCCTGCTGAAGTGCGTGTGTTAATGCATCCCTTTCTGAACCCTCTCTGGCGCGCTTGGACAAATATTTGCTCTAGATTAAGAGTATCTTTGCAGCTCTCCCCCTTCATTTTGATAGCTTCCTTCGCCTTTGTTAGGGATTTTGGGAGAAGGACCTTGGGTCATGTGTCGACTTGGCGTATCTCGGCTCTTTTTGACAAGTCTGTTTTCCTCACAAAATCTCATCTCGAACAGGTGTGGGAGACTTCATTGTCAAACTTTCAATACTTTCAACTCATTGTTTTGACGTGCCATTTATTCAAAGTGCAATAGCACATCCACCTCATCTGTGGGAGCGAATTCTTTTTGACTCGCTGTGTCTCCACTCCCTTTTAGCACGACTTTATCAGGCAATTTCCTCTGATCTCCTTTGCCCTTCTGGGGCTCGCATTGCGGGAGCGATGGGCATCAATCCTACTGTTCAAACTCAAGGACTTCTGGACAGTACTCCCATTCATGCTCTGTTTTCCTCACTTTGGTGAGCACGCAAATATGGGTATTGTTCCACATGTCAGTTCTACCGAATGACCTTTTCTGGTGCCATTGCGCAGATGATCCATTGTGTCGGAGGCTTTGTGGATGGAAAGGAGATTTTGAACATATGTGGTAGGCTTGTCTGCCTCTGCAGTGGTTTTGGTCATTAATCTATATATTTATTTTCCAGACAACAGGCGTGCAATTTGATTTTAATATTGAATCTTGTGTGCTGGGTTTTTTTGCCCCCAGAAGTGTCTTGAGGTCATGCGTCCCACATTTCCGCTTCTCTCCTTTTGGCAGCTTGCTCAGTTATTACACGCTTTTGGAAAAGATCTGGACTGCCCTTCTTCAATGAATGGATGGTCAACGTTTGGGGGATATATCTCAGAGAAACTGACTGTTGCGGTTAGGGGTTGCCCATTTGATGGGGAGGAGATCTGCGACTCGGGTTCTTCAGGTGGCTGAGGAGTGTGATCTTTAGCAATCCCAATCTGTTTTTCTTAGTTTGTATGCCTTCTTCTTTTTCTTCACTATACCTGCATCTCATTATATTTAGTATCGGTCCTGGCCTCGTTGCACCATTGTATTGTATTGTATGTTTTCAGGCTTGATGGGTGGGTGGAGGGCTTGGGGGCTGAGGGAAATGGGGGAGAAGGGTTAGGGTTTTGTAAAAATTGGGCATATGGGTGGTTGCTGACCTGGGGAGGGGCATGACCCTAGGGGATGGCCTTGAAAGTTCTTTTTGGTGTAGATCATCTAGGGTGTATCACTCCAGTTATTGATCCGTGGACCTGATATTTTGTCATGTTCCAATGGGGTTACTTTTGTGACATGTACTTTGTTGCTTGTCAATGCTCATGTCCTGCGATTTTTGTTGCTAAATAAAAACTTTCAACACAAAAAATAACTTGGGCAACTTTAAGTTGCATCATTTGGTGAAGAACAAGCAGTGGCTGACCACCTGAGGGGGGGCAATGGCTAGCCTTGCTTCAAGGATTTCAGGAAGTATAGGCCAGGAAGACAGAATATTCCTCAGTTAGGCAAACAAAAGGGACTTTTTCAATGTTTTTGGACCTTCAGAAAGCCAAGGGACAGCAGCACCAGCTCTGCAGGTGATGCTCCAGCTTCCTAATCAAGGGCAATGGTTCCATGCCATGATGGCACTTACAGGTGGTTTCCTTTCCCAGCTCAACCAGGAGTGAGCCAGGATTACCTAGATCAGTGGATTCTAGAGGTCATTTGCCATGGATGTGCTCTGTGCAAAGGAGCCAAAAAGCGGCAGACTGTGTAGGAGAGCTTGGACCATATCTTGCATTTGGGGCAATCATTCTGGTCTCACCAGGTGAGTTAGATCAGGTTTGGTATTACATCTATCTCATACTCTCAAAAAAAGGCGGCTCCTGGGAGGGGCATGGCAAAACTGAGGGATGCCGCTACCTCGAGCTTCATGGGGAAGCGTAAAGCTAAAGCAGAGAAGGAGCCTTCTGTCGCACCACTGCAACTTACCAAAGGTCCGATGGATCGATTTCTTGAGGGGCAGTCTGTTGCTCTTGGCTCCAGTGGTGCTCCAGCTGTGTCGACGCTGAAGTTGGGAGACCGGCGTCATCTTCGGAGACAGGTCACTTTGTCCCCAAAGGAGCATCTCCTCCCTCCCCATCCCCCTACTGGTGCAGCGGTGAAGCAGCATTCCATTAGAGTCAGACATTTCATCTGGATGATGTGACCACGGTCACTATACATGTATAATTCTACTAAGTAAAAAAAGAACAATGACGTAAGCCTCAGTCCTGAAGAGAAAAGCCACATGAGGCTATTGGGGTGGCAATATCTAAATAATTTGATGCTAAACATCCTGATTTCATATTGGTAGCTGATAACACTTATCTTATACCAGGAGTGGGCAAATTCTGTCCTTATGGGCCACCAACCAGTCAAGTTTTCAGTATATCCCTGATAAATATATGAGATAGATGTGCTGGCACACTGTCTCAATATTTATTTATTTAACTGTTTTTATATATCGCCCCTTCCAGAGATCAGGGACGGTTCACAGAGAACAAAACCAAAACATTACATTGAACTTTAGAAACATTCAAGTACATTTAACTTGTTAACTATATTACAAAAACTATATGCAATGCTGCAGCGTAAAGGATGTTCAATGATACATTGTTGTGGAGTGACTTAGATGTAAATCACTACTTAGGTTGCATCTGATGTGCATCAGGGGAATTTCCATGGGCACACAAACCCTCTGGAACCAGCTGGTTCAGCAACAGATCTGATGAGTCAATGGCATCCTTAATCCAGCACCCCAATGCAGACTTAGCCGTTGCCTCACATTGCCTGGGCCAGCAAACAACACAAAAATATCGTCTGACTTACAGAAAGCATTTGTAACCTCCAGGAACTGGAAAAACACCTTCCAGACATCCAGAAGGCGAAGATCCTTACCATTCCCCCGACACTACTCCTTAGAGAAGAAGGGCAGGCAAACCACTTGATTTACATGATCTCCAGGAACAAGCCGGAATGTAGTCTTCATATATGAGTGACATTGGCACCGAAAGAACCCGTGCGGGAATGCTCCCCAGTGCCTAATAGGAAAGCCTTTGGGAGCTCTCCACTGCACCTGCGTGATTGCCTTCCCATTCTCCCAATGCCCTCTCCTCAGTTCTTCTTTTTCCACGGAGCCAGCAGGATAAAAATTCCTGTCACCACAAAGAAATTCTTTAAAAAGCGCTTCTGCCTTTCCATTCACCCACTGGCATCGAATACTCTATTCTGGTACTTTTGTTACTTAGAATTATTTATAACATTTTTTTCTTTACTTCTTTTTCTCTCAGAATTTTCTTTAGGCTTCTGGCCTACCATCTCCTGATGGAAAAACCGTCTAGCGGTTTTAAGAAATGTATCAAGTGCTCCAGCACCATCTCTGTCACAGACCGACATGACTGGTGCTTAAAATGCCTTGGTCCAGACCATCTTCCAGATTCCTGTTCCCTTTGCAAGCTCATGATCAAGAGGGGCCTAGGGAACCGGGCCATAAAGTTTGGTGAACTTTTTTCTTGGATGCTGTATCCCTGGCATTGACATCCTCAAAGGCATCATCATCCTCCCAGGCCTCTAAGGTATCCAAGAGTTCCAAATAGGGGATGCTGTCCAAAAAGGACTCGCATAAGAAATCAAGATCTCCATCAAAGACACCTTGGGATTCGAAGGAGAGGTCTTGAGAAAGACAGGAATTGAGAGAGAGGTCCCGTGAATTGAGGGAGAGATCCTGCTCCAAACACCAAGACTTTCCAAGGGCATTTTCAGATTCTAGCCACTTGGCCAAGCATCCCTGGCAGGAGGAATAATCTTCCAAAGCCACTGTGGGGATCCAGGAGGCTTCCAAGACTTCGGTCTCTGGAGAGCCTCCGGTGCTGTGCTCTGGTATGGTGGCAGTTGCCCTGTTCTCTCTTTGGATCAGACATCGGCAATCTCACTGGATTAGCATATGCTATCCATGGAGAGGGCATTAGCAGCACTCCTAGCAACATCGGTCTTGATGACATCGTTGGCTCAAGGACTGCCTGCATTGACATCGCATCGATATTGATACTGATTCCCGATGCCCCCGGTACCTGTGCCCTGGGCCCGATGCCAAGATAGCAACCGGATGCCACATCGATGCTCACTGCTTCTGAGTCATGCACCTAGTAGAGCAGCACCATGAGGAGCAGGAAGATTACCAATATCGACATCGATCACACAAACATCGACACTGTCGATACTCTCCAGATTCAGAGTAGAATCTTTCGATTCTGATCACTGCTCCTTTAACTCCACTGAGTTTCAAGCGGTTACTTCGGAACCCTCTCCTCAGAGTACCAGTACCCACAGAAAGTCACCGCCGGAAGACATGTCCTTCCAGGAATTCATACGAGACATGGCGACAGGACTATCCATTACAGCTGCAGCGGAACTGGGCCCAAGAGCAGAGGAACTGGAAATCCTCCAGTATCCAACAGCTCCAAAAGAGGCTGCTATCCTACTGGCGCATCGCATCTTGCACAACCTCGTGCTTCGAATGTTGGAAACTCCCCTCACAGTGTTACCAGTTAGTAGGAGATTAGACACCAGGTACCAGAATGCCCAGGCTTCCAGAAGCCCCAACTACCACACCATTCAATGGTAGTTGAATCAGCGATGCGTAGGATTAAGAGTGGCAAGAACCACTCCTCTATACCTCCGGGCAGAGAATCAAGAACCCTCGATTCCTTTGCACACCGCTCTTTCCAAGCTTCAGTGTTGGCAAGTAGGATTAACTCCTATACCCGGTATGCGGGCATGTTCCTCAAGAAAATCAACAAGGACTAGAGGATTTCCTTCCATTCATCCCTGAGGAAAAGAGACCTGCTTGCCAGACTCTTTTGAAACATAGCCAAAATGTTTCTAAGTTTGTTAACAGGGCTGCCTTTGCATTTGAATTGAGCAGTAGGGTCCCTGCAATAACTATAGGAGCTTGTAGACTGGCATGGCTTCATGCTTCAGACCTGGAGCAATGAGTCCAGGACAAACTAGGCAATATCCCCTGCACTGGTGTGAACCTGTTTGACAAAATTGGAGGGAGAAAGCTGGGGAGCTGGAGACAGATGACACCATTCTAAAGAGACTCTCCAGGAAGACTGCTGACCCAGCAAAGAAAAAGTCAGCAGCCAAGAGGCCTTTCTTCCCCAAGAAAAGGGATTTTATCCTTCCTATTTTCAGCCTGCGACCTATCGGTCTCAGCAAAAACATCCAGAGCCAAGTCAGGCTAAGAAGCCCAAGGCCACCAAACCACAATCAGCTACACAGGTGCTAGCAGCACCAAATTTTTGACTCCTTCCTGGAGAGCATTGCCGCTTTGCGCCTGCAGACGCCCAGTCCTCCCAATATAGCAGGCCAGCTGTGCCACTACACACACTGGAGGCACCTCATCACAACAGAGCAATGGACCCTGAAAATCATTCAAGGGGGCTATCAGTTAATTTCCAACAATATCCCCCTCCTCATTTCAAAGGGGATTATCCAACTCAGCCTCCTGTCAGGGCTCTGCTACAGGAAGAGGTGACCACACTGCTTTCTCAAGGGGCCATAAAGCTGGTCCTAAAACATCAACTGTTCAAAGGGTTCTACTCTCCTTCCTCATACCGAAGAAGTCAGGAGGATACAGACCCATACTCGACCTCAGAGACCTCAAGTTCCTAGTCAAAGAACAATTCAAAATGATTTCCCTGAGAACTCTCCTACCATATCTTCAGGAACAAGACTGACTTTGTTCTCTAGACCTGAAGGAGACCTACATTCATATCCTCATACGTCCAGAGCACTGGCAGTACCTCCAATTTACATTCCAAGGATATCATTACCAATACAGGATCCTCCCCTTCGGCCTCGCATCTGCTCCAAGGGTCTTCACAAAGTGTATGGTGGTGGTGACTGCATACCTTCGAAATATGGGAATTTTTGTTTTTCTCTACTTGGATTGGCAGATAAAGGCAAACTCTCAAGAGTACTCTGCAATTCACTTCAGCAAACCCTCACAGTTCTAGAACACCTGGGATTCGTGGTAAATTTCCCAAAATCCAATCTCACCCCAACCCTAAGACTGGAGTTCATAGGTGCGGTACTAGACACGCAACAAGACAAGGCCTTCCTCTCAGAAGACCGAATGACCCGCCTAGTGGGTCTAGCCACCCACATGTGGCAACAGAAAACCTCAACAGCTTGAGACTTTCTACATCTCTTGGGTCACATGGCACCCACAGTACAAATGGTTCCATATGCAAGACTATATATGCGGTTAGCACAGTTGAAGTTATCCTCCCAGTGGACTCAGGCCACATGTGACTTATGGGATCTGATCCAAATAACCCATTCCCTAGCCCAATCCCTCCTCTGGTGGTGCACCCACCAAATCTCCTTGTAGTGTCACCTTTTCAGATGCCTCAGCCATAACATGCCCTCACCACGGATGCATCCAAACTCGGGTGGGTAGTCCATGTGGACTTGATCTTCACACAAGGGCTTTGGACAGCTCAGGAAGCAGCTCTGCAGATCAATCTCTTAGAGCTGAGGGTTATCACAAATGCCCTCCAAGTCTTCCAGCATCATCTCACCGGTTCCCACATGCTGATCAGAACAGATAGCCAGGTGGCAATGTTCTAAGTGAACAAGCAGGGAGGGACAGGTTCTCTGCAAGGAGGCCTTTCCCCTTCGGAAACTCGCAATCTCCCACAGCATCCACCTTTGAGCGGTGTATCTCCCGGGAGACCTTAATAACTTGGCAGACAGGTTGAGTCGGATCCTCCACCCACACAAGTGGACCCTTGATCAGCAGGTTGTGACTCAGATCTTTTGGAGATGGGGAACCCCGTCCATCAATCTCACCTCCGACAACAGAGAGCTCCCTCTTTTCTATTCCAAGGTACTCTCCAAACTCAGCCAGGCACCAGATCCCTTTCTCCTCCAATGGGTTCAGTTTGCTATATACCTACCTCTCACACCCCTCAAAGACTCTCTTCAAACTGCAAACAGACAGAGGCAAGAAGATTCTCATAGCCCCATTCTGGCCTCATCAACCTTCGTTTCCCCTAGTCCCTTGACTAGCACAAGTTCAACCAATGCTCTTGGATTACCAACCTGGATTTCTGTTCCAGGACAATGGAACAGTCCTGCATCCCAATCTATGATCTCTCCATCTAACAGTGTGGCTGCTGAAGGGATGAAGCTTATGGCATCTCAACCTTCCCCAAGCAGTGAAGGATAATCTCCTAGCTTCCAGGAAGCTGTCCACCAGAAGAGCATATTCCTTCAAGTGGTGTAGATGTGCATCATGGTGCTCAGATGAGGACCTCAATCCTTTTGCCGCACCAATAGCTTTGCTCCTTCAATACCTGCTTCATCTGTCCTCAGGATTAAAAATCAATTCAGTACGAGTCCATCTCAGTGCCATCACAGCCTTCCACAATCCAGTCGATGGACAACCCATCTCCTCCCATCCAGTAGTGGCACGTTTCATGAGGGGTCTCCTCCTCTTAAAGCTGCCCCTCAGACCACCTCCAGTAGCTTGAGATCTTAATGTAGTTCTGGAACAGCTTCTCAAACCACTGTTTGAACCTTTGGCTACCACTGATCTATTTTACCTTTCTTGGAAAGTCATATTCCTTATCGCCTTGACTTCAACCAGGCGCGTCATCAAACTCCAGGCTTTGGTGGCGCACCCACCATATACCAGGTTCTATCATGACAAAGTTGTCCTACAACTGGTCATAAACTCTTCAATGCCCCAACTTCCCAGCAAAAGTGGTGTCACCCTTCCATATTAATCAGTCCGTGATACTCCCAGTCTTCTTTCCAAGACCACATGCTTCTCGAGTAGAAGCGACTCTTCACACACTTGACTGTAAACAAGCCCTGGCCTTTTATCTCCAAAGGACCCATGATCTCCAAAAATCCTCACAGTTATTTGTTTCCTTTGACCCCAATCACTTGGTTATTCCTATGTTGAAACAAACATTCTCCGGGTGGATAGCAGACTGTATCTCCTTTTCTTATGACCCCAAGCAGGCCTCACCCTCACGGGCCATGTCACTGCTCGCAATGTTTGAGCCATAGCAACTTCAGTTGTTAATCTATGCTCCATCGCCATTGACAAAATCTGTAACGCAGCTACCTGGCCTTCCCTACACACCTTTGCTGCCCACTATTGCTTGGACAAGGACTCCCATGGGGGATGCGGCCTTTGATCAGGCAGTCCTCCAACGTCTATTTGGCACATAACTACAACTCTTTCCCCCCACCCAAAACCTCTTGTTCCCAGATCACCATGGCAGGGATGATGAGGATGTCCATGTGTTCGTGAACCCTGTCTGAAATCTCCATTCTGACCTGGTTCCTTCGCCTCCTCAGATCTGGCAGCTAGGGAGTCCCATATGTGATGATTGCTTGTTCCACCCTGCATGCAGAACCCCCATACACCCTGTTCAAATCCTTGCTCAAAACCCATCTGTTCCAGCTTGCTTATGACCTCCCCCCGCCCCCCTTCTCCCAAGAAGCCTGTATGTGCTAACAGTCTCCTTACAGGAGCCAAGCCATAAGCAAGAAGGGAGCCGGGTCCTTCAGGACAAGAGGCTCCCGACACAATAGGCCCTGAGATGGAGGCAAACAAAGAGGTGACGCTTGCAGGGTCCGCATAAGATCTGCGAATAATGCTGTCCTTAGCTAATCTGGCACCACCAGAATAATCCTTTCTGGGTGGCACTCCATACACTGAATCACATGCCCCACCAGGGGCCATGTAGGAAACACATACAGCATGTGTTGACTTGGTCAAGGTTGAGCCAGGGCACTGATGCTCTCAGACACCCTCTCTGTGCAGTGACTGAAAAAGCAGCACACTTTGGCATTGGAGCGGGTCGCCATCAGATCACTCTCGGGGCGACCCCAGCGGTGCAGAAACAACTGAAATACCTCCTGACTCAACTCCCATTCTCCTGGAACCAGAGAGTGCTGGCTGAGAAAATCCACTTCTACAGTATCCACTCCAGCAATGTGCAGAGCTGACAAACTAGGAGCCATCTCCAGAGCTACTCCAGCACTCCTCGTGCCACCTTTCTGATTGATATAAACCACCACCTTGACATTATCTGAGAACACTCGAACCACCTGGCCCTCGACCAGGGGCTGGATTCTTCCAAATCTTGGCTGCTCAATAGGTTCTTATTATGATAAGAGCGTGGACCTGAACCAATTTTTCCTCCTATGGCTACCGAAAAGACCGCAGTCTTGCACTCAAGTGAGAGTCGCCCTCAAAATGGTCATTCATGAGCATTTAAATCAATCCTCTCAATTATTCAGATTTTCTTCAGAGTACAGAAAATCCATCTATCATCTGCTGGAGACAAAGAAATACTGAAGAGACCTCTGGTGGCTGAGGTGGATAGAGGCATAGGAGTGATGTCATTGAAACCTCTGCTGTTTGGGGAACACAACCCACTTGTCTGGATTGGCTTAGCAGGACGATATGGAATTATGAATTAATGTTGGATTCTGCTGTACTTTAGATGAGATAAGTTTGTTTTATTTGTGTTTTAAACTGTTTTTGTCTTTGTCTGTACACCACTGGGAGCAATCCTGGATACATGGTCTATAAGCTTAACCAAATATTAGTGCTGATTTCCAATGGTAACAGACAGTTTACCTGGGCAATCCCAGCTGCACAAACAGCAGTCTTACATCTAGAGCTTCACCTTTTGCCTAGTGAAATTTAGGAAGGGTTTTAACCAAAAACCTTGCCAGTTAGGTTGGGTTGAAAATTTGGATAATAATTGCCAGCTGAAATTAGCTGGTTACTTTTGCAGCTCAGTGAAATTTGACTCCTCATTCCCTGAGATAATTGATTTGGAGTATGGGTAGAAATTTGCAGGAGATAGGTTTTGTCTCAGTTGATATCTTTATACTGCAAGGTATTTAAGATATTAACAGGGAAATTTTATAAAGCATTTTCTGCATGTGAAATGTTTTACATTCGGGAAATGGCTTTTATAAAGTTTCATGGGAGTATACATGTCTAAACAGAAGGCAAGATTGTTTTTTTTTACTTCAATATCTTTATTAGGCATTTAGAAACAATTACAACAAAGAAACATCAATAACACAGAGCGATTGCTATATCCCTCCTGATTTGACATGCACTCCTAAGCTATATAATCTACTCCATACTCCCACTCCAAAAAGCAGGCAAGATTATACCTACTTTTATGCGATCTGCACATAAGCTTTTCTCAAGGATATGATTTGGGTAGAGCTTGGGGCAGAGTTGCGATGTATTTTTAAAATATTCATGTACCTGCATAGAGTACACGTACATTCATACTTCTTTGGGGCTGGTGCAAATTTGTGCAAGGAAATCTTTGAGCTACTGGGAGTCATTTTAGGAGCTTATTTTATAAAAGCAAATAGTTGTCTTTTTTAAGATTAACCCCATGGAGCCAGATATATGAATCAGTTTTCTCCATAGAGACAAAACTGGCAAAACCTCTAAGGTACAACTGGTTCTGAATGAATTAAGATGATTTTACCGGATATTTTGGTGGTGACTGCTGCTTTTGCTAATGTTAAAAGATTCTTATTATATAGGATAACTCTTTTCCTCTTATTTGTAATCTGCCTCACTGCACTTTCACATCTTACTGATAAGTACACACTGTTATCTGTCAGAGATTACATTTGGGCAGCGCTATTAATGTCATCTGAAACATGAGACCTGTTTTGATTGAACATGAAAGACTTCTAGGAATGGTGAAGGTGTACTACTTCTTATATGCTGCCAATGCATTCCTCCCCAATGAACGTTCTTTTGAAATACTGGTACTTAAGAGGCATGTAAGAATAAGTAATAGAAATTTTGTATTTGCATGCCTGGAATTGTTTCATTATTCGTTGAGATGCAATTATTTGTGAGGTTTATCAGCTTTGAAGCTGGAGCACATGGAAAAAAAGAGAGAGCAGCAATGAAGTACTTTCAATCTATTTTTTGCATTTCTATGTGTGTATGTGCACACATGTACTTGGACTTCCATTCTGCTAATGTTAATAGTTTGGACACAAAATATTTTTAACTGGTTTGAGACAAAGAGAAATTAGATTTACGTGCTATAATTGTTCCTTGAGGAAGTCCAGTCCCGCACCTCTGAGGATAGTGTACCTCTTCCAGCAGCTTGGAGACTGAGCATGTCATCTATTGATGACACCAGTGTACTTAAACTGCTGGCACCGCCTACCAGCCCCAGTAACCTATTGATATAGCAGACTCATAGGAGCAACAAATAAGTAGTTAAAGATGCAAAAACAATTCTACTTTTAAATAACCAAGCCCCCCCCCCCCACCTTCTAGGAAGGACCCTTTGTTCCCCCCCCAAATGAGGAGGCTTACCTGTTGAGTGCCTGAGGGCCGTCAACCAGCAGGGAGCGAAAGACCGACATCTCTCCCGGTCAGTCTCCTCCACACCGACAGCACTCAACTCTCTGGCACCCATTGGTCCCTTTCTCCATCCCAGAAACCAGTTTCAAGCCCGGGGACCTACAGATTATCATGACAACAGAATCATAAATGTTTGGGAGGAATCCGGGACTGGCCTGGAGTTCCTCAAGGAACAACAGTTAGCAGGTAAGTCTAATTTTCTTTCCTTATCGTACCTCCAGTCTAGTTCCACACCTCTGGGATGTATCAGAGCAGTAAAACTAATGGTAGGGACTCATACATCCAACCTGAAGCCCCACCAATCCAAAACGAGCATCCCCTGTTGCCTGGACATCCAGGCGATAATGTTTTGTGAAGGTATGAAGTGATGACCATGTTGCCACTCTACAGATTTCCACTGGTGGCACCAAGTTGTACTCAGCCCATGAGGCCACCTGAGCCCTCGTGGAATGTGCTCGCAATCCCATCAGCATTGGTCTACCCTTCAAGATGTATGCCGACATGATTGCCTCCCTGATCCATCAGGAAATGGAGGCCTTTTCCGCCATCTCTCCTCTGCACGACCCCCCAGTAAACACACGATCCTATTTCTGAAAAGACACTGTCCTCTTCAAATACCTCCGCAGGACTCTTTTGACATCCAAGAGGCGCTAATGTGGAGAGGAAGAACCCGCTGCTGTGTTCACCAGAGCCAGGAGGGAAACCGCCTGGTTCACATGAAAAGCCGAAACTACTTTGGGCAAAAAGGAAGGAACCATCCGTAGGACAACCTTTTCTTTCGAGAACAAAAGAAATGACTCCTGGCACAATAAGGCCTGAAGCTCCAAAATCCTACGTGCTGAGCAAATCGCCACAAGTAATACAGTCTTCAGGGTCAAATCCTTCAGGGAGGCCAGACTCAATGGCTCAAAAGGCTCTCTGGAAAGTGCCATTATCACCAGATTGAGATTCCAAGGCGTTACTACCACTTTCTATGGTGGCCGAAGGTGGTTCACTGCCCTTAGAAATCTCGGTACGTTCGGGTGTGCACTTAACGATGCCCCATGGACCTTTCCCCTATAATAAGAAAATGCCGCCATTTCACCCTTGAAGAACTAACAGCTAGCCCCTTATCAAACCTGGATTGCAAGAATGACAAGATATCCAGGATAGAGGCCGTGGATGGGCAAGCCTGCCTATCCGTGCACATTGACTTAAAGATACGCCATACCCTGATGTACGCAAGGCAGGTAGACCTCCTCTGGGCCTGCAGCAAGGTTGCTATTACTGAAACTGAATACCCTTTCTTTTTCACTCTCACCCTTTCAAGAGCCATGCCGCAAGCGAGAATCGATCCACTTGAGGCATGCACACTGGCCCTTGTGTCAGCAGTTCTGCCCATGTCGGCAGCTGCAATGGTCGGTCTGCCTGCAGCCATACCAGGTCAGTATACCACGGGAATCTTGGCCATTCCAGGGCGATTAAAATAACGAGACCCTGGTGAGCTTTGATGCGCTGCACAACCCGACCTATGAGAGCCCACAAAGGAAAAACATGGAGAAGCCCCTCTGGGGGGACACCTTTGCACTAGGGCATCTAGGCCCTCCAACATCCTTTCCCTTCTTCTGCTGAAGAAGCGTCTCACTTTCGCCGACTCGAACGTTGCCATGAGCCCCACCTGTAAGAACATAAGATATGCCATACTGGGTCAGACCAAGGTCCATCAAGCCCAGTATCCAGTGGCCAATCTAGGTCAAAAGTACCTAGCAGTTTCCCCAAAAGACACAGGTTCCACAATGCTTGTATTGGGTCAAGCAGTGATATCCCTTTTAATAAACTAGAAAATAGGGGAAAGCCGACAGTCACCCAGGAGCGCATGGTTCGGACAAAGGTATCCTTGAAGGATACTACCAAAAGCAGTGAGGTTCCAAAAGGGAGTATAGTAGCCCAAATGCCCTTGAGTAAGGAGCAGACAGAGCATAAGGATTCCCAATTACCCATGCCTACCAATAGCCAGATTAATATTAATAAAATACAGTCTCTAAAATGCTTGTATGCCAATGCTAGAAGTCTAAACAATAAGA
Source organism: Ichthyophis bannanicus (assembly GCA_033557465.1). NCBI lineage: Eukaryota > Metazoa > Chordata > Amphibia > Gymnophiona > Ichthyophiidae > Ichthyophis > Ichthyophis bannanicus. The sequence goes on from CM066038.1 coordinate 401,288,237, forward strand.
TGGGAGAATTAGAATATATAGCACTAAATGAGAGGTTAGATATGATTGCACTCTCAGAGACATGGTGGAAGGAGGATAACCAGTGGGACACTGTGATACCTGGATACAAACTATATCGTAATGATAGAGCTGAACAAATTGGTGGAGGGGTTGCGCTCTATGTTAGAGAGGGCATTGAGTCAGAAAGGATTAAAGTTTTGCAGGGAACAAAATTTGCTGTAGAATCTCTATGGATTGAAATTCCATTTATGAAGGGGAAGGTGATGGCAGTGGGAGTATACTATCGACCACCTGGCCAGAATGAACAAATGGATGATGAAATGCTCAAAGAAATCAAGGAAGCTAACAAAAGCCACAACAGAGTAGTAATAATGGGTGATTTCAATTACCCCGGTATCGACTGGGACAGTGTCACAGCAGGACAAGCTAAAGAGATAAAGTTTCTAGATGAAATAAATGACTGCTTCTTGGAGCAGCTGATTCATGAACCGACCAGAGGGGAAGCCATACTGGACCTAGTCCTTAGTGGAACGCCAGATCTGGTGCAAGAAATAAGGGTGTTGGGACCACTTGGCAATAGTGATCATAGTATGATCATGTTTGATTTAATCAGTGGAGGACAGATAGTAAAGGAATCCACAGTACTACCTTTTAACTTTCAAAAGGGAGACTATGATAGAATGAGGAATATAGTTCGGAAAAAACTAAAAGGAGCGGTTCCAAAGGTTAAAGACTTACAGCAAGCTTGGGTGTTATTTAAAAATACTATCCTCGAAGCCCAGACCAGCTGTATTCCACGCATTAAGAAAAGTGGAAGAAAGTCCAAAAAACTGCCAGCATGGTTTAAAGGTGAGGTCAGAGAGGCTGTTGCTGCCAAAAGAGCAACCTTCAGGAAATGGAAAAAAGAGCCAAATGATGAAAACTGGAAACAGCACAAGCACTGGCAAGTTAAATGCAAAGCATTGATAAGGCAGGCAAAGCGGGAATTTGAGAAGAAACTTGCTATGGAAGCAAAAACACGAAATAAAGACTTTTTCAAGTACATTCGTAGCAAAAGGCCTGTGAGAGAGTCAATTGGACCATTAGATGATAGAGGGGTAAAAGGGGCAGTAAGAGGAGACAAGGCTATAGCAGAGAGACTGAATGAATTCTTTGCTTCGGTCTTTACTGAGGAAGATGTAGGGATGTTACCCAAGACTGAAGTGGTATTTAAAGGTGATACTGCAGAGGAATTGAGAGAAATATCGCTACACCGGGAAGATATATTACAACTATTTGATAAACTGAATAGTAGCAAATCACCTGGACCGGATGGTATACATCCCAGAGTGTTGAAAGAACTGAAATATGAGATTGCAGACCTGTTATTGGTAATCTGTGAACTTTCATTTAAATCATCTGTAATACCTGAAGATTGGAGGGTCGCCAACGTAACACCAATTTTTAAAAAGGGTTCCAGGGGTGACCCGGGAAATTACAGACCGGTGAGCCTGACGTCAGTACCAGGGAAAATGGTAGAAACCATCATAAAGAACAAAATTACACAGCATGTAGATAGTCATGGCCTAATGGGAGACAGCCAACATGGCTTTAGACAAGGAAGATCTTGTCTTACTAATCTGATCTGTTTTTTTGAAGGTGTGCATAAACAGGTAGACAAAGGTGAGTCGGTTGATATAGTGTATCTGGACTTTCAGAAAGCTTTTGTCAAGGTCCCCCATCAGAGACTTTTGGCGAAGTTAAAAAGTCATGGGATAGGAGGCAGTGTACTATTGTGGATCGGGAACTGGTTAAAAGATAGAAAGCAGAGGGTAGGGCTAAATGGCCAATATTCCCAATGGAAAAAGGTGAATAGTGGAGTACCCCAGGGATCTGTACTGGGTCCGCTACTTTTTGACATATTCATAAATGACCTGGAAAAGGGAATAACTAGTGAGGTTATCAAATTTGCAGATGACACAAAACTGTTTAAAGTTGTTAAAACCCAAGAGGATTGTGGAAAACTGCAGGAGGATCTGGATAAATTGGAAGACTGGGCATCCAAATGGCAGATGAAATTTAATGTGGACAAGTGCAAAGTTATGCACCTAGGAAAGAACAACCCACACTATAGTTACACGATGCAAGGCTCCACATTAGAAACCACCACCCAGGAAAAAGATTTAGGAGTCATCGTGGATAACATGTTAAAACCCTCCGCCCAGTGTGCAGTGGCGGCCAAGAAAGCAAATAGAATGCTAGGTATCATAAGGAAAGGGATGGAGAATAAAACAAAGGATATTATAATGCCTCTGTATCGCTCCATGGTACGACCGCACCTTGAATATTGTGTGCAATTCTGGTCACCGTATCTTAAAAAGGACATAGAGTTATTAGAAAAAGTACAGAGAAGAGCCACCAAATTGGTGAAGGGGATGGAAGGCTACTCCTATGAAGAGAGGCTAAAAAGGTTAGAGCTCTTTAACCTAGAAAAGAGACGGCTGAGGGGAGATATGATAGAGGTGTATAAATTAATGAATGGAGTGGAACGGATAAACGTGGATCAATTGTTTACGCTATCAGAATATAGAAGGACTAGGGGACATGTAATGAAGCTACAGGGTAAACTATTTAAGACAAATAGGAGAAAATATTTCTTCACTCAACGTGTAATCAAACTCTGGAATCTGTTACCGGAGGATGTAGTAAGGGCTGTTAGTATAGCTGGGTTTAAAAAAGGTTTGGACAAGTTCCTGGAGGAAAGGTCCATAAACCACTATTAAAAAGGGACCCAGGATATCAATGCTTGGCCTAGTACAAGCACTGCAGAACCTGTGTCTTTTGGGGAAACTGCTAGGTACGTATGACCTAGATTGGCCACTGTTGGAAACAGGATACTGGGCTTGATGGACCTCGGTCTGACCCAGTATGGCATTTCTTATGTTCTTATGTTCTTATAATGGTTTATGGACCTTTCCTCCAGGAACTTGTCCAAACCTTTTTTAAACCCAGCTACACTAACAGCTTTTACTACATCCTCCGGTAGCAAAGCCCGAAACTGGAAATGTCCCATCAGCACTGTGAACCGGAGGAGCTACTGGTGTTCTGGTCGGATGGGGATGTGCAAAAACCCCTCTGTGAGATCTAGAGACGTCTAAAACTCTCCACTTTTCACCATCACTATGACTGAGTGCAAAGTCTCCATTTGAAAGTGCGGAATCCGTAGACAACTGTTCAAACATTTGAGATCAAGTATCGGCTAAAAGGACCCGTCCTTTTTGGGCACCACAAAATAAATGGAGTGTCTATCGCAGCCGAACTGGTCTTGGGGAACCAGAACCACGCCCCCCTAGCTGCAGCAGCCATGTCAAAGTGTCTTGTACCACCACTGCTTTTCTGCGTGCTTTGCAGGGGATTGAACAAAGGAATGGCATACTGGCCGAGCCAACTTGAGGGCATAGCCAGGCAGAGTAGAACTCTTGTAGCTGACCTCTCGCAGACTGCACCTCCACCTGGGCCCCCCTTGTTCATTGGGCTTTCTTGGATCCTAAGGACGAAGCAGCTTCGAATCCCATACATGCTCCTTGAAAACCGTGAAACCTCTGTCCCCCTGGAGGGGAATCGTCCCCTCTGGTAGGGGTTAAAGCGTGTTGTACGAAAATGCCGGATGTCCTGCGGATAGCCCGAGCTGCAGTAGGGTTACGATTCTGTTTCTGCTTATCCTAGGGTAGATGTCCATCCTTAGACACTCCCAAGTCCTTAACTAATTTATCCAAGTCCTCTCCAAACATCAGTTTCCCTTTAAAGGGGAGCTTGCTGAGACAGGACTTGGAAGAACTGTCTGCCACCCAGTTTCGGAGCCAAAGATAGCGACAAGCCATTACCAAAGAGGCCATGCTTTTGGACAGCCCTCTAATGAGTTCATAGTGAATATCCATGAGATAGGTAGCCCCTGATTCCAATTTGGCTGCCTCCCCTGACAAATCCGTTGCCAGTTCGCCCAGCTGTTGCACCCGTTGTAATCAGCAGAGACAAGCTCTCATGACCCACGCTTCGCAAAAGGACACCTGTAGGGAAAGGGCGTTGGTATCAAAAGCCTGTTTCAACAGCATGTCCAACTTCCTATCCTGGGCATCCTTGAGTGCCGCACTACCTTCGACCGGTATCGTTGTCTTTCTGGTAACAGCCAAAACTGCTACATCCACCATAGGAGACTGAAATAGCTCATGGTCCTGATCCGGCAGTGGGTACAGGTGCGTCATGGTCCGCACACCCTTGAGACCAGACTTCGGCATGTCCCACTCATTCTGAATCATTTGCCTAACCACCCTATGTACCAGGAACACCTTCTGTATCTTCCGGACTGCCTGGAGCAGCGAGTCTTCTAACACCTCGTCCTCCTCAGGCAGAGTAGTGGGCATGTTAAGATCCTTCAGCGATTCCATGATGAGCATGGCAGTTTATCCCAGTGGAACACCTGGACAATCCAGGACTGCTTCTCCTTTTCTGGAATCTCGCTTTCCTATAACTCATCGCTTTTCAAATCCAACTCCATGTCTAGATAGTCAACATCCAGTCCTTCCGACACTGGGGACTGGCCCTGCCACTCCTCCAAGGGCCTAGCCATCTTTGCAGGATCCATCTTGCCTTCCTTTAAATCCATTGTACTCTTTGTCCTGTGCTCCAGCACTGCGGAACCACCCCTGAGCCCTGCTGCCACATGCAAAATGCCCTAAGCAGAAGCAGGACAAACTCTGGGGAAAAAACACCCGGGCCGCCCACCTCCCCAAAGGTTTGAGCCGCGGAGGGTCTGGGAATGGCCGGGGAGCTAGGGGCCGGCTCTGGTGGCGGCAGTAGAGGGCCCACTGAGGCGTGGGCTTCTCAAGAAGGAGAGGGAGACTCGTCCTGTCCTACCCTATCCTGCAGATCTTGCTCCATTGAGGTGGCTTCTTGCATGCACCCATGACAGATGCCTGCCTCCGAAACCGCTCCCCCCCTGGTCCCACAAACCAGGCACTGCGGTTGAGCCGTCATGGTGTGAGCATGTCCTTGATCCTAGGAATATTCTCCCCTGAAACACACTGTGCAAAGAAAAGAAAGAGAGCGCGGGGAAGGGGAAGGCCCCCAACTGCAACTAACTGACCAAGAAAAAGACAGCAAACAAGTTAAAGAATTTAAACAAACTAAAAATAAAAACCCCTCTATTTCTACTTCTGTATAATAGGCGGATCAGGTAAGAAGAAACGGACAAGAGAAATTCCCCTGGGAAAAACCTGATCCGCAAAGCCGCCGGCCTGCAAAAAGACTGCGGCAGAGCCTGAGCAGAAAAAAACGCACTGCAGCACTACTAAGAGACCTCTTCCATGTAGTGTAAGGCCACCGTCGACACAGTCGGGCCGCAAGCACACACACTGCGCTTGCACTGCTTGGCTCCCACTGAGACTCCCGACACTGGCAATTAGCTGCAAATAAGTCTTCCCTTGCGGTCCATTGCTGAGTCCTGACACTCAGGCACCTCATGCTGAGCCGCTAAAGCAGGCTTCAGCGTCGAAGGAAACTGACTGAGGCTGTCTGCAGGCTGCTTTCTCCCCGCTAGTGCAGGTGGCTCCTCACCCGATGACGGGTTCACGAGCCGCCCAAAAGCCTGGTCTGCCCAAGATCCCCCACAGAACCCCTCTAAACAGCCTGGGGGTGGAGGGTCCCCCTCAGAGCCCATTGTTCTTTTTTTTTTACTCTTTTTTTTTTTTTTTAACTTGTTAAAGAAATAAAAACAGCACACTGTGCTATAAACAGGAAAAAAAAGAAAAGAAAGCTAGCCTATGCTCCTTAGTTGTTCCTTCAGTGAATCCAAACCCTGGCTCACTACCTCCTCCAGCTGCTTGGAGACTGAGCATACTGGGGCTGGTAGGTGGTGCCAGCTGCATATGTACCCTAGTGTCATCAAAAGATGACATGCTCAGCCTCTAAGCTGCTGGAAGAGGTACACTACACCTAGAGGTGCAGGAGTGGACTGGAGGAACGATAAGGAACTATGTATTTTTTATTGTCACATCCAATGATAGTTTGAAGGCTGTAAGATCAATGATGTGTTTGTTGTAGTCTGATGAAAAAACAATTCTTTTGAAGTACATGTATTCATTGCTGTCCGATGATGCTCTCTTTTTGTTGACTTGGACAGATTTTAGTCATGTAGGAATCTTTTGCCTATTCATAGCTGTTATGCACTTACCTTTTTGTAGGAATTGGGCCCAAAATAAGAAGTGAGTTGGGTGTCTTCCTGATTTTATTTTACTGCCTGTTTCTGGCCTGTGTGTGGCACTGGCTAGTAGGTTCCTCCTACGATCCCCTGGACTGACTGGACCTTAAAGAAGGCTGCCACTGTTTGGTTCTCTACAGATATATTTACCCCTGGTATTCTCTCTTCTCAGATCTTTTATGGGAGCTCTGAGTGCCTTGCTTTCTGTTTGATTCTTGGTATTTGACCCCCCCCGCCATGATTGCTTGATGTTTGGGTTTGGCTCTACGCCTGGTTGTGTTCTGCCTTCTGCGTGGCATTCAGTGTCCACGTCACTGCGCTAAGAACATATATGCATCAAGCCCTGGCTGCTTCCTAGTACCAGAGGGCTCAATGCAAGGGAAAGGGAGCTATTATATGTGAAGGCCTACTCTCAAGGTCCCTAGTGTTCGCCAGGAATGGTCTCGGTTGTGACAGCTGCTTACAGAGCTGGAGGGTGACTAATTGGCTACTTGTACTGTCTTTTATTCTTTCCAGCCCAATGAATATTAGAAAGAAATTCTACATAAGGGATCGAGAATGTCTGAGGATAAAAGAACTCTGAAAAATTAGCAAAAAGGGATAAAATTTGATATGGAAGAAAAGACTGTGAAAAGACACATTGAGTTTGAAAATGAGCCAGTTTCCAGAGACATAATGTCCCACAGAAAATAGCCCAATGCATTTCTATGGGAGAAGCAGTTCTGGCTTCAGCTGCATGGGACAGTTGATAAACTGGAACACAACAGATAGGTAACTGCTCCTTTCAAACTGCCTCTCCCCTCTTATACTCTACAGACATATACCTATGTACATACATAAACAGACATACAGACACATGGACACACAGAGGGATAGGAAATAATTCCATGAGCTATTCTCCACATGCGTTCCTCACCACACAGCCACCCAGTGCTGCCACACGCCTCTCCCTGCTGGGTTACCTCATCTCCAGGAACAAGCAGGAATGAGTCTTCACATATGGGTACGTCAGTACCGACGGAGCCTGCACGGGAATGCTGCCCAGCTTCCAATCAGAAAGCTTTTGGCAGCGCATCTCGCGCTTGCGCAGTGACTTCCCGCCTTCTCCACAGCCTCTCTTCAGTTTTCATTTTTCCGCGGAGCCGGCAGGACGTCCTCCTGTCACCGCAGAAACTTTTCTTTTTAATTACTTTAGTTTTTTGTTTTCTTGTGGTCGCGGCTGTATTTCCCGCTGCCACCGGTATCGCCGGTGGATTTTTGACTAAATTCTGAGAAACCTTTTCTTCAGTATTTTTGCCTTAACTACTTAGGCCTACTAGGCCTTTTCATCATGGAGCCTTCTTTTCCTAGGAAGTGCATTCGATGTGGAAACACCTGTTTCTTTTTAGACACCAATAGTTGGTGTCTCAACTGTGTGGGTCCTGACCCTTTTTCCCCTGACTTTTCAGGAGATAATTTGGTGAAGAAACCTTCAGTATTTAGAGTTTCCCTCGATACCGTTTTTTCCTCGGCACTGAGGGTACCCGGTTTCTCTACTTCACAGGATCAGGTAACCCAAAAACGTCTGTTAAGACTAGTCAATGCTTGAGTGGTATGTCCCATGTCCAGCATGGTGACGGCTCTGGCCTTACCCTCAAGAATCCATTGGCTTTACCCCTGCGGGAGTCTTCGGGCTCCAAAGCGTTAAAGGGGTTTCAGGATGTTCCTGGGGCTCACCCCTCACAGAACATGCCTGAGCCATGCGCGGAGGTTGTATCCGCTTCGAGCGGTACCGAGCCTCCGGCATCGGCACCGGTGTCGAGTAATCCACTCTTCACCAGGGATCGTCATCGGGCATCCTCGGTACCTTCGGGACCGATCGATACGCACCGCATTGACTTCCCTCAATCTCAGCCATGCTCCGGGACGGTACCGGCATCGATCGGTTCCGATACCCTGCCATCGGCATCGAGATGGACCGCCTTTGCAAGAGGTGCTCCTTGGGTATCCTCGGTTCCGTCGGTATCGATCGATGTAACCCAGGCTGCCTTGGTGGTATCGGCATCGCCGATGCTGCCACCGGCGTCGGAACCCTTGCGACATGCATCGATAGCCTCGCTTCCTCCGATGCCGAGTCTTGAGCCGATATCTAGTCTCGAGGGCTGCGTATCGACGCGTCCGGGAACCGACTCCTGTCGTTTCCAGATAGGCAGTTCCAAAGATCCCAGATTCATGATCTTGGTACCACTGCAGCAGTTCCCGATGGCGACTTCACCTGCTAATCCTGTATCAGTATCGATGTCGACACCTGTTCTTGCACCGATGCCTAGTTTGGAACCGATACCTGGCATTGGTGCAGTACACTGTAAGTCCTCTGGTGCTCAGGCTTTTCCTTTAGCCTTACCAGGGATGGTTCCCATAGGAGATCTGTCTTTTCAGGCTTTTCTCCTGGATATGGCAACCTTTCTTAATATTTCTATCCCTGGTTGGGATCCTACTCATGGCTCACCGGCACAAATGCAAAATATACAGTTTCCTTTACATCCTGCTCTGCAGGATCTCCTTCTCAGGGTTTGGAAATCGCCCTTACGACTTCCTCAAGTTTCTACAGACATTGAGGTTCGGTACCGAGTGCCACCCTCTCCAGGGTTCCAAAAGCCTCAACTTTCTCATCGTTCCCTTGTAGTGGAATCGGCACTGAGGAAAGTTAAGAGCAAGAAGAAGCATTCTTCTTATCCGCCAGGTCGTTCTTCACGAACACTCGATGCTTTTGGCCGTCAGGCCTTCCAAAACTCTATGCTGGCCTCCAGAGTTCTCTCATATATTTTTCACATGAGTCTAACACTCCAGGAAGTCACAGAGAAATTGTCTCTGTTGACCCCTTTTTTACCAGAGCCCAAGGCTACTGATTATTCCTTGCTCATCAATCACAGCCGGAATATATCCTGGTTCCTGTCTCGTGCTTCTATAGACTCTTTTGAGTCCTTTAGCAGATCCTCTGCTATTGCCATTGCAGCACGTCGCAGAGCCTGGCTTGAGGCTTCAGACTTGAGCAAACGGGCACAAACTATACTAGCTCATTCTCCTTGTACAGGGGAAGGTCTTTTCAATAAGGAGGCTTTACGTCAGGTTGCTGAATGCTCCACTGACTCTTCTTCCACTAGAAACCATTCTAAGCCACCTCCTTCTTCAAAGAGTAGGAAATGTCCTACCAAACCTTCTTTCCCTAAGAAAAGAAAGTTTCATTCATCTCCTGCCCATCATTCGGCTGTACCTAAACAAGGGACACCTCAGCCTAGTCTGAAGTCCTCCACTTCTGGCCAGTCTCAGCATTCCCAGCGACCATAGAGGCCAGAAATGGTAACTTACCTCACTTCTACATATTAGAAGTTTATTCACTGTGCTTTTCTTTTCAGTGTATTAACCTGTCGGAGGGGGAAAAATTCTTTGTTCAGGATCTGCACCCTTCTCCTCTTCTTATTCCCTAGAAGAGCAGTTGCAACTATCCCCTGATAATTTTTATCCCAACTGAACATTTTTTCCTTCAGTTGATTTACCCTATGGATACGTCACCCTCTAATTACTTGAGGGGTACCATACTGAACAGCTTCTTTAGTAAGCTCGTTCCCCAGACACAGAGAAAAAATATCTCCTCTCTTTTCTTCTCTGTTTTTCTTTATTCAGTGCTGGACAACATCTCTGCTGTTTCCGTCAGCATCTCTGCCTGCAGGAGTTCCAGTGATAGTATTACTGGGACTTTTCCCATGTTCCAGTCCCTTATTCAACATTTTGTCTAGCCTCAGTAGTGATTCCAAACTATCTGGATCCTCCTATTCGTTTAGGCTTTCTCACATTATTCTACCATCTCCTCTCCTAGGATATGGCAACACACCTGACTTCAGTCAGTTTATCTCATAGCTCTCCTGCACAATGCTCTCTGTAGTCTTCAGAGAAGCTTTCTACTATGAGGGCCTTGCTATAGAGCATTGACCTTGTCTCTGAAGTTTTCTCTGTTAGTGAGGAAAAACGTCTCATCCCTTCTTATACTTATGAAGGTTCTCCACACCCCCTCTGGCCTGGGGTGTTAACACGAGATATCAGTTCTTCCGCATGGAACTCCAAGGCTTCTGTTTACGCATGCTACCTCTGGGTCCTTCCATAGGTCCCTCTGGTATTTCCCCTGCGTTTCTCCACATCTACCATATCAGTGTTCTGTGGAGCTCCCGCCTTGTTCTTCACAGATTCATATATTCATCTGTTCTCAAGTGAACATCACGGTTATCTGGTTAGATTGCTTTTCTGCATCCCTCAATCCTTGAAAATAGATTCTCTCTACATATCTCAAGTGGGTTCACCCTCTTGTAGAGCACAGAATCTTTTTCTTTTATATTCCCCATGTACAATTATGGGGATGGGTGGTAGACATGTATCTTCAACCTATTGTCTGCTATGTAGCATCTCCATATATGTCTACATACCTATATCATTACCATTGTGGTGCTAGACCATGCCCCACAAATTTACATATATTCAGCTATATCATATATATATATATTTGATATATTTTACCACCCATATCCTAATATACATCTGTACATATGTATATATATATATATATATATATATATATATATATATATACATACATATATCTTCCAGCCACATGTATATATCCCTATATATATATGTGTTTCATGGAGGGCCTCTTAAGGGTTGGTCTGTCTTACACACTATCACCCTTACTGTCTATAATACATGTTTTACCTCCTAGAGGTTTTAGACAGTCTGTCGCCCTACGTCCCATGCCATATTTCGATGCAGAAACTGTTAGGCACCACTAACCACTTTGGTGCTAACATTTGCTATTTTTTCTTTAAGTCCATGAAGCATCAAGCTTCAATATTTTTTCCTATCTCTCGCCAGCTAGGAAAAACAATGTACCTCTTTATCTTGAGTACACAACTGTTTTCAGTGGGAATAGGGTTTTTTTTCCAGTCCCCCTCTTCCCGCCAGGACTGGGCTAGTTGTCCGTCAGTCTTCTTCCTTTAGTCCTCAATGTTAATGACCTTATGCCTAAAGGAGTTTTCAGCTTTTCCCATAAAGCTTTCCATTAAAGACCTGACGTCACATCCTACCCAGTTGACACCTGGATCATCTACTACCTCCAGGGCTGGACCTTCATCCTCGCTACTGAGAGGTCACCTTGAAGATTCCGCCACTGCTTAACCAGTAGACTTCATCATGCTTTCTACTTCCTACAATACAGTAGGTAAGCTGCATATTTTAAGTGTACATTAAATGTCTTTTAATGCTACTCATCATATCCACCAAGGACTCCTGTAGTTTGTAAATCCCTCTAGTCCTTGACTATGCTGTTTCTTTCCTCACAGCTCCTTTCTTGTCAACTCCTGCCCTCCATCCCACATTGGATGCCGGGGATTCCTGGAGACAAAATGCACCCCTGGTCCAGGCTCTTGCATTTTTATGGGATCTCCCCCTGGCATCTCCAGCTAGGGAGTCCCCATATGTGAAGACTCATTCCTGCTTGTTCCTGGAGATAGCACAGTTACTTACCTGTAACAGGTGATCTCTGGGAACAGCAGGAATTAGTCTTCACAACCCTCCCACCTCCCCTAGGAGTTGCATCTCTTTTATCTTCTTCCTTTTCTCTCCTCGCCTTTGTCTCAGCTCTGAAACTCAACTGAAGAGAGGCTGTGGAGAAGGCGGGAAGTCACTGCGCAGGCGCGAGGGATGCTGCCAAAAGCTTTCTGATTGGAAGCTGGGCAGCATTCCCGTGCAGGCTCCGTCGGTACCGACGTACCCATATGTGAAGACTAATTCCTGCTGTTCCCAGAGATCACCTGTTACAGGTAAGTAACTGTGCTTTAGTGTATATTTCATTTTATTTATTGTGACTGATCCGTATAGCTTTCTTTATGGCTGTTATGTATCATGATACCTACCATGATGTAGTTTGCTTCTGGTTGCTACCTATACTACCAAATAATGGTAGACAAGGATGGCAATACCTATTGTTGTGGAATAGTGGCAAACTGTGAAATCTCATCCTTTGAAATCTGTTGACAGTGCCATCTAATGGTTTGATATATTATCATGGTTTGTTTCATTTTAGTATTCTCAAACCAAGAGAATGTTTAGGCACTGCTCCTCCAGGCCTGAGACACTATGGATATGCATGCACACATATGCACCCCCAAAGAGGTTGGAAAAAATTCCCCCACAAGCTGTACATACTTGCATCATTGGATTTATTTTCATTCTCTTTTCTTTTATCTTTGTTATACATTCTAGATGAAAGTCCTTTGCTTTGCAACAGGTCAAGGATAATGATGGCAGTAGTGGGTGGTATGTCGTGATTTTTTTTTTGTGTTGTCAAGTCAACTGCCTCTGGGATTTCTTGGCAATATATCGCCGGAAGTAGATTGCCAGGCTTTTTCTTCCAGAGGCAGTGGAGGGTAAAGTGACTTACCCAAGGTCACAAGGAGTGCCAGTGGGAATTGAACCCTTGATCTACTAGGCAGTTGCTCTAACCACTAGGCTACTCCTCCACGCCACTGCTGTGATACTGCAGGGAAAAAGTTTGAGGAATGTGACAGACTTTGAATATGAAAATTCTTTTGATGCAAGCCTTGTCTAGTTCACTGTGTCTTTAGATATTCTCTTTCACTTTCGTTTGCATTCCTTTCAAGCGTTTTCTTTCTCTTTCCATATCACTTTAGATTTTCTTTGCTTCTGTGTCTTTCAATAATCTCTTAGCGACTTCTTTTGTTCCAATACTGTTGATGTTTAGCCTAGCCTTGTTTTTAGTTTGAAGCCTAATGTATTGCTCTTCTCCTGTTTCTATACTTCCTTTTCTTCATTTTTCTTATGGATCCTTTTTGGAGCCTCCCTACCCTCTCTTCTGGTGATTCAACAACTTTTTTTCTTCATTTTTTACATGATTTACCTTCATGTTCAAAAGTCCTTCTTGCTGTGTTTCAATTACTCCTCTCATTTGCTTGTTCTCTCTGTTCAAGCTTGATAAGACTTTGTGTCATTACTGTTTTCGCCTCTAATTCTTTGTTACATAGTCAAACTTTACCTTCTTGTTTTCATTTTTATATGAAAACTGCACTTCATAATATCTACAGAGAGCAGCATCACACACCACCAAAAGCTTTTCCTCCAGTTGTGCAGGTCTGAGAGGTAAGCTAATGGATAAGGTGATTGCTGGTATGTTAGCCTGCAACTTTTTATCAAACATGTCAAGAAGCTCCCCATTGAAATTAACTGTCTGACTTTCAGAATATAAGCCATGCTTGGTCTGGGAATTCGTAAATGATCAGCAGTTGAATCATCCCTCTTGCCTCGGAGGTTCTGTAGCAATGTGTCCAAGTTTACATATCTAAGTGGACTGACAGACTAACCACACCACTTTATTGCTACGTGTAAAGTATCTTTAACTTGGTGAATTGTAGCCATCTGGTTAGTCTATAGCCTAAGCTGTAATGAGATGTGTTGCTTAGCGTTCTGTATCTATTGTTACTCCTTAAGACAACATAATCCGAAGGTGGTAGATTGCTGAAAGTTATGCATCCCGTCTCCTTTTTGTTTCATCTTTCCTTACTTCCCACCATGTGCTTTCGTTCATCTTCTCTTGCTGACAAAGTTGAACCACAGAACTAAATAGCTCCAGATCCTTTTCGTTGGTTTTTCTTTTAAGTCTTGCATTTTGCTCATTGAGTTCAACTGAGGTCATCATCCTCTTTTTATTTTGCTCTGTCTCTCGCTGAATGTTTTGTGTTTGCGGAATGCTGCACAACAAATGGCATGAAACACTACTAAGTAATGTATTCATGTTCATGTTTCTCTAGTATGCAAGTGAAGAGCAAAAGCTGAATAGTAGAAAAGGTTGTTTGAGTTCACAGAGGCAAAATGTCTCTTCAGTCAAATACATCCTTTTATTTTTACCAAGGCAAGCAAAGTGTTCTCTGATCCAGGGAGACGGTGATGTGCAGCTGCATGATTGATGTCTCCTTTGGGGAGACACAAAGCACGATGTGTATTTACAGTGCTAATCGGTAACACTGGTCAACATTGAAATCGTTACTGACTTTAAAAGGCCCTAATCTGTAGTATCTTGGTGAGCTGAACACGAATATAACATTAGAAAAAATTTATTGGCTCTCATTTTGAAGATATTGCATGTAGTTCATTTTTGACGTTTCACCGTGTAAATTTATCCAGTAGGACATCAACAACATCCCAAATAAGCCTTGAATGATGTGATATTGCATCACATTGCATAATACCAGCATGCACACATCATCCAGAGTTGATTGCATCATTTTCTGATGCAATGCAATACTACTGCCAGATGGCTGCTGAAGCCATCTGACGTCAGCAGTGTACTATACGCAGTCAGAAAGGAAAGTAATCTGGTATTCTGTTCCGATATTGAAAGCCTCATGAATGCCTTAAAAATCACCCATGACCCACACGATTGGAGACTATTTATAGACTCTTCGAAGCTGAGTCTGAAGGCTGTGCTTTTGAACAATGGAAACCGTCTTCCATCTATTCCAGTAGTGCATGCCGTCCACATGAAAGAGACATACGATAACTTAAAGCATCTACTGACTTCCATTAACTATAACAAGTACAGCTGGCACCTCTGTGGTGACTTGAAGGTAGCTGCCCTTTTAATGGGACTTCAGCAGGGATATATAAAATACATGTGTTTCTTATGTGAGTGGGATAGCCGAGCAAGGGATTGGCACTACTTGTGGAAGGAATGGAATCACAGACAAAATGTAACAGTTGGAGAGAAGAATATCCAGCACCCAGCTCTGGTTGAGGCTCACAAAATCCTGCTACCATCCCTTTACATCAAACTAGGTTTACGAACATAACATAAGATATACCATACTGGGTCAGACCAAGGTCCATCAAGCCCAGTATTCTGTTTTCAACAGTGGCCAATCTAGGTCATATGTACCTAGCAGTTTCCCCAAGAGACACAAGTTCCACAATGCTTGTACTGGGTCAAGCATTGATATCTTCGGTCACTTCTTAATAATGGTTTATGGACCTTTCCTCCAGGAACTTGTCCAAACCTTTTTTAAATCCAGCTACACTAACAGCCTTTACTACATCCTCCGGTAACAAATTCCAGAGTTTGATTACACATTGAGTGAAAAAATATTTTCTTTTATTAGTCTTAAATAGTTTACCCTGTAGCTTCATTGCATGTCCCCATGTCTTTCTATATTCTGATAAGGTAAACAATCGATCTACGTTTACCTGTTCCACTCTGTTCATTAATTTATAGACTTCTATCATATCTCCCCTCAGCCGTCTCTTTTCCAGGTTAAAGAGCCCTAACCTTTTTAGCCTTTCTTCATAGGAGTATCCTTCCATCCCCTTTACCGTTTTGGTGGCTCTTCTCTGTACCTTTTCTAAAATCGCTATATCCTTTTTAAGATACGGCGACCAGAATTGCACACAATATTCAAGGTGCGGTCTCACCATGGAACGATATAGAGGCATTATAATATCTTTTGTTTTATTTTCCATTCCTTTCCTTATCATACCTAGCATGATGAAAAACTTCATGAAAACCATGGACCGCACTTCGCCAGCTTTCCGATACCTGCATGAAAAATTCCCTCGACTCAGCGAAGCAAAGATTAAAGAGGGAGTTTTTGTGGGTCCTCAGATTCGAGAGCTCTTCAAAGATGACCGGTTCAACAACTTGCTGCAGGGTGATGCGAAACAAGCATGGAATGCTTTTCGCCTAGTGTCAATAAACTTTCTCGGGAATGTTAAGGCAGAAAACTACAAGGAACTAGTAGAAGACATGCTGATGCAGTATCAGAAACGTGGCTGCAATATGTCTCTAAAGATCCATTTCCTTGATTCCCATCTCGATTTCTTTCCTGACAACTGTGGTATGGTTAGTGATGAACAGGGTGAACATTTTCACCAGGATATCGCAACGATGGAGCAAAGATACCAGGGAAAATGGTCCACTACAATGCTGGCTGACTACTGCTGGACACTCCCCAGAGAAGCTCCCGAACAGCTGTACAAGAGACAGGCGAAAAAATCTAAGAAGTAGTCTATGACTTGTTTTTTTACAGGTATTAACCGAAGGCCTATTATATTTACTATTGACATGCATTTCGTGATGTAAACATTAATTCTTGTAGATTACAAAAAACTAGAGCCAACTTTGCAATTTCACTGTCATATTCATGTTCAGCATATAAAAATTGATAAGAAATGACTTTTTATTTCAGTAACATGACTTTTGTAAAAATTTGTTGACCAGTGTAATTAGTACAGTCTTCCCTATCATTATAGGGGAAAAATAATGAACCTCAATGTGCACATTGCTTTCGAAGAATGTGTGTTTTCTAAAGGCATTCAGATCTTGGCTATTGACAATTATATGAAAGGTGAAACAGCTACTTGACACAAGTAAAAAAAAGAAATCTGCAACAGACGGACAGAGGTAACACTTAATCTAAACATAGGGAAAGTTGCTCTTATTATTATTGGAAAGTCTTCTAAAGGAGAGAATAGTGAGGTTTCTGGAGTCCAATGGATTGCAGGATCTGAAGCAGCATGGATTCACTAGAGGCAGGTCTTGTCAGACAAATCTGATAGATTTCTTTGATTGGGTGACCAGGGAGTTGGACCGAGGGAGAGCCCTAGATGTGGTATACTTAGATTTCAGTAAAGTCTTTGACACCATTCCGCACAGGTGACTTACAAACAAACTGAGCACCCTAGGGATGGACTCTAAAGTTACTGATTGGGTTAGAAATTGGTTAAGTGGGGGGTAACAAAGGGTACAGGTAAACGGAGCTCACTCTGAGGAGAAGGAGGTTACCAGTGGTGTGCCGCAGGGATCTGTCCTTGGTCTGATTCTGTTTAACATCTATGTTAGTGATATTGCGGAAGGACTGTCGGGTAAGGTTTGCTTGTTTGCGGATGATACCAAAATCTGCATTAGAATAGACACATAGGAAGGAGTCTATAACATGAGGAAGGATCTAGCTAAGCTTGAAGAATGGTCTAGAATTTGGCAACTGAAATATAATGCTAAAAAATGCAGGAACATGCATTTAGGCTGCAAAAATCGAAAGCAGCTGTACAGTGTAGGGGGTGAAGTACTTCTGTCTACAAAAGAAGAACGGGACCTTGGCATAATTGTGTCTGACGATCTTAAAGTAGCTAAATAGGTAGAAAAGGTGACTGCGAAAGCCAGAAGGATGCTTAGGTGTATAGGGAGAGGAATGGCCAGCAGAAAAAAGGAGGTGATAATGCCCCTGTATAAGTCTCTGATGCGACCTCATTTGGAGTATTGTGTGCAATTCTGGAGACCGCACCTTCAAAAGAATATAAGCAGGTTAGAGTCGGTGTAGAGGGTGGCTACTAAAATGGTTAGAGGTCTTTGTTATGAAGCATAAGAGGACAGACTTAAAGATCTTAATATGTATACTTTAGAGGAAAGACGGGATGGGGCGATATGATAGAGACTTTTCAATACCTCTGTGGCATAAATGCACAGGAGGCTCTCTTTCAATTGAAGGCAGGCTCTGCTACAAGGGGATATAGAATGAGAGTGAAAGGGGATAGATTCAGGAGTAATATGCAGAAATATTTCTTTACAGAAAGAGTGTTAGATGCATGGAATAGTCTCCCAGTGGAGGTGGTGGACACGAGGACAGTATCTGAATCCAAAGAAACATGGGACAAACAAAGAGGATCTCTAAAGGTAAAAAAGGGGACTATTGTAGTTGATATGGAAGGACAGACTAGATAGGCCATGTGGTCTTTTTCTGCAGTCATGTTTCTATGTTCTAACAGCTCGCATACACCCAAAATGGACAGCACATGGTTAATTCTATGCTTTCTGCTTTGCATGCAATGGGGAGAGAAATGAGTGACTGCACACTGCAGTTAGCGCGGGATCACTAATGTGCATTCATCGTCAATGTTGCAGTTAGCATGGCTGCACTTAATGCTACCTCAGTGGGTGGCATTAAGTGCGAATGCTGCTGGCACATGATAGGGTACGAATCAGAGCAGTATCAGTTGGGACCATGTTGTTGTACACACTCCCAACAGGTAGTGCACAATTGTTGCATGTACTGTGTGTTGATCTTTACTCTCAACGAACAATACCTGCAAAAAGTTAACATCATAGTAAACGTCCTCTATAGAATTTTGCTTTCATTTCCCTCCTCTCTTCCTCCTAGTTACAGCTGCTGTGACATTTTTGGCTTCCTGTTCTCTGGGAACAAGCAGGAAATTAGTCGTCACATATGGGTGACATTGGCACCGACGGAGCCCTCGTGGAAGCATCCCCCCAGCTTTCAAAGATCTTGCTCAATCTCCTTTTTTCCGCGGAGCCCTTCAGACATTTGTCTGGCTTGTCCTGGGAAAAAAATTGACTTTTCTCTCCAAGTTTGATACTCACCTTCCAGTATCGTGCTGGTACTCTTCCCGGCACCGACCTCATTGCCTCGGCATCGAGTTCGGTCTAGTTTTGTAGTTTTCGTTCTTTTATTTTCCTGGCATCTTCACCCCTTTTTTCTCCACTGGCAGCCCGGAGAGTCTTCAGCCTTGCAGGGGTACTTTTTTCCCCTATGGCAACCAGTGGCTTTAAGAAGTGTGATTGATGCTCTAAAATTATGTTTTTGACCGACACACACAGCTGCTGTCTCTGCTGCCATGGGTCAGACCACGAACCAGCAACCTACGGTCTGTGCAAAAGGATGTCCAGTAAGGCCCTCAAGATCCACCAGCAGCAGCAGCATGATAGGTTTTTCCCCGAGTACCTGGTGCCTCTGAAGACCAGGGCCTCATTTGAGGCCCCTATGTCTCGGGCGAAGCCTCCCAAACCCGAGCCTTGTCGTGGGTCCTAAGAAAGGGGGTCTCCCTCGAGGGAACCCAGGAAGAAGAAGAAACCCTTGAAGGCGGCATCCTTGGATGGTTCTGACCAGCAGGGTGCTCCCCGGCCCTGGTCCCGCAGCCTGAGACGTTCCTCCGAGGCATCAGAGAGGGAGCGGCCTGCGAAGATCCCAGAAAGGATCCAACCGCGGACCGGCCTCAGTCCCCAGACACCATCTTGTCAAGAATTCCCCTTCGGGAGAGCCGGCTTCAGGCCCGAGTCCCTTGGTGCCCGCACCGAAGGCTGCAGAGCCTTCTGGTCTGGAGTCCAAAATGGTGGCCCTGGAACGCTGTTTGTCTGCCTTCATAGACCAGCAGTGGACACTGTCATCTGGCATGTCCGGTTCATCCTCCTTGACCACGGGGCCCTTGATGTCCAAGATATCCCCAGAGGCCGCGTCGATCCTCAGCCGAGGTCACGATCTGAGTTCTGCTCGATGGGACCGCGGTCAACCCTGGCAAGTATGCTGAGCACCGGCCGCAGGGTTTCAGGGGCACCGGGGCCCAAGGAGCAGCCCTCCTCCGAGTCCTCAATGGACTACTCCGAGTGGAGACGGAGGACGAGGAGTCCCCCGATACCTGTTGCCACCGCAAAGTCCCATCTGACTCTCCCATTTTGGAGCCCCGATGGCGGTCCCCGCTGGAGGATATGGGTTTCCTTGATTTTGTCAAGGATATGTCAAAGACCCTGGCGTTCCTGACCGACTCAGAGGAGGACCCTCGGGCGGATGAGTTGGAAATCCTCCAGTACGAGGCTCCTCTGCGGGAATCGCTCACGGTGTCCTTCCCTTTCCCCCCATCCTGGAATGGCTGATGCTCCAAATGTGGGAGACACCGGCTTTGGTACCGCTGGGGGGATGCTTCCGCAAGGGCTGGGTCGGTGCCAACATCACCCATATGTGAGGACTGACTTCCTGCTTGTTCCTGGAGAACAACAGGAAGCCAAAAATGTCACAGCAGTTGTAACTAGGAGGAAGAGAGGAGGGACATGAAAGCAAAATTCTATAGAGGATGCTTACTATGATATGCTAACTTTTTGCAGGTATTGTGTGGTACCGGAGTATCGAGTCCGCTGGAGCCCGGGCTTCCAAACGTCACAGCTGCTGCATAACTCCATGGTGGTGGGGTTGGCCATGCGTCGGCTGAAAATCCGGAAGACGCACTCCTCGGTTTCCCCTCCGGCAGGGAGGCCCGCACCTTGGACGCCCTCAGCAGAAAGTGCTACCAGGGTTCAATGCTCATTGGCCGCATCCAGGCCTGCCAGCTGTACATGGGCATGTACCTGAGGAGACCTTGCAAAGGAATTCGTTGGGTTCTCAGCTGGTCTCTCTGAAGAACCCTTGCAACAGTTCAAGAACCTGGCCAAGACAGTCCGTCAGTGCTCCAAATTCATGTTTCGAACGGCCTTTGATGGGTTCAAGTCGGCGACTTGAGTAGTGGCGGCTGGCATCGGTGCACAGCACCAAGCTTGGATACAGTTGTCCGACCTTGAGCAGTGGGTTAAGGACAGATTGGTCGATGTCTCCTGCCAAGGAGAGAATCTCTTTGGCAAACTCATGACCGGCAAGGCTGCCGAGCTGGAGATCGAGTTCATGACGAGGACCAGGCTCTCGAAAAAGACCGCTGCCCCTCCCAGACGGAAAGACTCGGGTAAAAAGTCCTTTTACCCGAGAAAGGGAGCTGCTTACAGAAACTACCCACCTTTTCAGGCCTCCCCGACTCCCCAACAGGGTCAGCAGGCCAAGGGACATTGGCATGGCCCTCATAAGCAGAAGGCTCCAAAACCCCAGGCTCTGGCTCCGGCCAAGCCAGGAGGGAGTTTTTGACTCCTTGAGCATAGCCTAAGGAGATCAGCAGCCCACAGGGGGACGTCTGCCCTCCTTGCCCAGAGGTGGTTGACCATCACCACTGACTCCTGGGCATTTCCTCCACCTGACTCAGACACCTCTCCCTTATTTCCCGGGAGAGCCCGTCAGGTCTCCCCTCCACCGGGACCTTCCTCTGAAGGAGTTGGAAGGTCTTCTCGAGGCCAACGTGGTGGAACCAGTGCCCCACCATCTCAAGGGCAAGGGGTTCTACTCCAGGTACTTCCTTGTGCCAAAAAGGACAGGTGGCCTAAGGCCCATCCTCGACCTGCACAACCTCAACAAATCCTTGGTGAGGGAGAAGTTCAAGATGCTCTCCTTTGGAACATTGCTGCCATACCTCCAGCAGGGAGACTGGCTATGCTCCTTAGACCTCGAGGATGCTTATACCCACATCCTCATTCACCCCAACCACAGGCAGTACCTGCGGTTCGTAGTGGGAGGCAGGCATTTTCAGTACAGGGTGCTTCCCTTCGACTTGGCCTCTGCTCCAAGAGTTTTCACAAAATGCCTGGCAGTCGTGGCCGCCTTCCTCCGTCTCCAAGGGGTCTTCGTCTTTCCCTACCTGGACAACTGGCTCATAAAGGGAGGCACGGCCTCAGAGGTACTGCAGGCCACCGCACGCACCATCCAGGTTCTGCAACACTTGGGGTTTATCATAAACTACCCCAAGTCTCGCCTCCTCCCGACACAGTGTCTAGAGTTCATTGGGGCAAAGATAGACACTCTCCAGTCAAAGGTATTCTTGCACAGGGACTGGGCCTACCATCTCAGGATTCTGGCTCAGGACATTCAGTGCCGTCCCTCGGTGCCCACTCGGCTTCTTCTGCACCTCCTCGGGCACATGGCCTCCACGGTCCACGTCACCCCCGACGCTCGCCTCTACATGAGGGTGGCACAGTGGTGTCTCTGGGACCAGTGGTCTCAAGCCATGGGTCGCCTCCGAGACAGAGTCTCTGTGACCCGCCAACTGACGGATTCCCTGGTCTGGTGGCAGTCTCTCCAGCATCTTGAGGTGGGCATGCCTTTTTAGGCCCCAAGCCCCTCAAGTGTCCTCACCACAGATGTCTCCCTGTTCGGCTGGGGAGCCCACTGCGGAGATTTCCGCACCCAGGGCAACTGATCACCAGACAAGAGCATGCAGCAGATCAACCTCCTGGAGTTCCGAGCCATACACTTATCCCTGTGAGTCTTCTGTCACCACCTCCGTCACCAGCTGGTGCTGGTCCAGACGGACAACATTGTGGCAATATTCTACGTGAACAAACAGGGGGGCACGGGGTCTCGTATCCTTTGTCAGGAGGCACTGGTCCTCTGCTCATATGCAATCCAATAAGGTATCCTCCTGCAGGCAGTGTACCTGCCAGGCCAGGACAACCTTCTGGCCAACAGGCTGAGCAGAGTCCTCCAGCCGCACAAGTGGCAGCTGGACCCCAGGGTAGCCATTCGGCTCTTCCAGCTCTGGGGGGAACCCGTGATGGACCTGTCCGCCAGCCTGGACAACTTTCAGTTGTCCCACTTCTGTTCCTAGCAGGCCCACCCCTCCAGGGTGGCAGCGGACGCATTCCTTGTCTTATGGTCGGAAGGCCTGATGTACACCTTCCCTCCTACGCCGCTGATCGCCAAGACCTTGTTCAGAATCCTCCATGACAGGGCCTCATTCATCCTGATAGCTCCTCGGTGGTCCAGGCAACCATGGTTTCCATTACTCCTCCAGTTGATGTTGGAGACCCCCATTCCCTTGGGGACCACCCCAGGACTCTTGTCTCAGGAGGAGGGCTCTCTCCTGCACCCCAACCTGGGGTCCCTGTCACTGACAAGCGTAGCTGCTGAGAGGGTGACTCTGGCCCCTTTAAACCTTCTGGTTGAGGTGGAAGACATTCTGCTGGCCTCTTGCAAGGCCTCTACCAGAAAGGCTTATGCCCTCAAATGGCGCAGGTTCTCAGTTTGGTGTGCCAAACACGGAGCTGACCCTTTCTCCTGCCCAGTGGCACTGGTGTTACAGTACCTTCTCCACCTCTCTCAATCCGGACTCAAGTCTAACTCTGTCTGAATGTACTTTAGTTCCCTGGCAGTGTACCACCATCCAGTGGATGGTAAGCCCCTCTCGGTCCAACCCTTGGTGACCCGTTTTCTTCAGGGCCTGCTCTTATTGAAGCCCCCAGTTCGGTCTCTGGCAACCGAATGGGACCGCAACGTAGTGTGGGGCAGTTCACTCACCCACCCTTTGAGCCTCTGGCTACTTGCCACATTTGCTACCTCTCTTGGAAGGTGACTTTCCTGGTTGCGCTTACCTCCGCTTGCAGAGTTAGCGAGCTTCAGGCCCTTGTGGCGGAGGCACTGTATACCAGGATCTACAAGAACAGAGTGGTGCTAAGCACGCACCCCAAATTCCTGCCGAAGGTAGTATTGTCCTTCCATCTCAACCAGGAAGTGGTGCTCCCTGCCTTTTTCCAAGACCTCACTCCAGTCATATGGAGACGGTCCTTCACACCTTGGAGTGTAAGAGGGCTTTGTCCTTCTATATCCAATGCACTCAGGGCCACCTCAAAGCTTCTCAACTCTTCATCTCCTATAACCCCAGTAGGCTGGAGGGAGGCGGTGACCAAGCGTATGATGTTCACCTGGGTGGCGGACTGTATTGCTGCTGGAAGGCCGCGTCACTGCGCACCGTGTCAGGGCCATGGCGGCCTTGGTAGCAAACTTGTGCTCTGTCCCAATGGTGGGCATCTGCCGTGCCGCCACCTGGTCTTCAGTCCATATCTTCGCAGCCCATTACTTCCTGGAAAGAGAGTCCCGATGGGACACTGCCTTCGGCCAGGCTGTGCTCTGTAACATTTTCGGGGTTTAGGCAACTCCTGCCCTCCGACCCTTCTGTGTTCAGGCTACCAGAGTACTGGTTTCATCAGACATAAGGGTCCTACTGTGGTCTGTGTGCACGGACTAAATTGCTGCTGCTTGCGGCTCCCCATGAGGGAGCCCTTATGTTTGCTATGGGCTTTTGGTAGCCTATAGCTAGGGAGTCCCATATGTGAGGACTGGCTTCCTGCTTGTTCCCGGAGAAAACGTAGTTACTCACCTGTAACAGGTGTTCTCTGGGGACAGCAGGAATCAGTCCTCACAACCCTCTCTCCTCCCCTTGGAGTTGCTCCTTTAGCATCTTTTATTTTTGTCATCTTTTAGCTATGTCATCTTGTAATAGCGAAGGGCCCGCAACCCCAATAATACCCGGAGTCAGTGGACGAGGATTCGACTCCCTTTTATTGTATATACAGTCTCAGCACTGGCATACAAAATGTCTGAGCCCCGAGCTCAGAAAAATGACAGTTTATATACCTTTCTTCTCCAGTCTAATACAGGCAAAACTTCTCATTGGTCCTGGTCTTGGTAGACATAACACTAAACATAATACTACTGCTAAAGTATACAGTATATTTTGCTACTCTTGCAAGGTCAGTTAGCTTGCAAAGATAGTGGAAGGCATATCAGAAGCATTCTCATCAAAAGCAAAACAAAGCAAGGCCAAACAAAGCAAGGCTAAGACGTATCTCTAGCCCTGGCTCAAAACACTAAACAATCTTCATAATGCTAGACAAAATGTTCTTACACTGTTCAGCTTCTCTGCTATATTTTCATCCTAATTACGAGGTCAGTGCACATCTAGCAAATATACAGTGGCGCGGCATTCTACTGAAACAGACATCTGGCTTACCTAAACAATAAGCAAGAAAGTTTTAATTCTCTTATCTCCAGGAGAGCAGAACATGTTATCAAACCAGAATAGAACAGTATTTCTTTCTAACAGCTAACAGCATTCTGTAAGTTTCCAAAATCAGCAATAACATTTTAAAGCAGGAGAAAAAGGGCTTCAGACCTAGCTCTGCTACATGCTAGGCCATCGCCTATCACATTCCCTCCTTTTGATTATTCACACCCGCAAGTGAGGAAGGGTGAGAATCTAATCACACAAATAGCAAAAATACTTCAGACCATAGTAGAGGGATCACTGTGTGGTATAGGGTAATAATCCCATGAGGCTAATATATGTGCCGCTGCCTTGCGGTCAATAGTACTATCGATAATAGAGTTCATGATTATAGTCTCTGATGATTACTGAGGTAAATGACGGTTGATTGAGGTTGATAGGGTCTGGAATGTAGTTAATGCAGGACTGAAGAACGTCTCTGTGATGTTCAGAAACAAATTGGCAACGTTCTCTATGATGATGGATCTCTTCTTCACAGTGTGATTCGCAACGGTGATGCAGGATTAGCGATCGAAGACCAGGAGCAACTCTCAGGAACTGTTGCTGGTTTCACTCGACTGTGGTGGATCCAGGAGTCGATCTCTGCCACTTTCACTGCTGTTGGGGTTGATAGCAAAATGATATATGGGCCTTTCCAATGAGGCGCCAACGGTGTCTTCTTCCACTCTTTTACCCACACCGAGGCTCCAGGCTTGAAAGGGTGCAATGGCTCTGTTAGATTGATAGGCAACTGATCCTGCACCCAGGTATGAAGACCCTGCAAAACAGAACTTAAAGCCAACAATTCCTGCCTAGTAATTTGTGCTCCAATTTGGTTCATATCTCCCCTTATCCCCTGAATTATAGGCGGGGGCCACCCATACAGGATCTCAAATGGGGACACCCCTAATGGCGTGATGGGTGCTGACCGTATTCGGAGAAGGGCAATGGGGAGAGCTTGGGGCCACTTCAGGTGGGCTTCCTGACAGAGTTTGGATATCTGAGACTTCAGGGTCCGGTTCATTCTCTCTACTTTCCATGAACTCTGGGGCCTATATGCTGTGTGTAACTTCCATTTTATCTGCAGGGCATGGGCTAGCTGCTGGGTTACTTGTGACACAAAGGAGGGCCCATTGTCAGACCCCATGGTCAGTGGTATTCCGAATCTGGGGATGATCTCATGAAGCAAGGCCTTAGTGACTTCTCTGGCCTTCTCAGTTCTGGTGGGAAAAGCTTCCACCCATCTAGAAAAGGTACAGACTAGGACCAACAAGTAGCGATATCCGTTTGCTCGTGGCATTTCTGCAAAGTCTATTTGGATATTTCCCATGGGGGTAACTCCCACTGACTGAATTCTTGGGGGTAGGACAGGACCCTGGCGGGCATTGTTTTTGGCACAGGTCACACAGCTTCGGGCTACTGAGGTGGTTAAAGGTCCTAACAGTGAGATATAGAAATATGGCTTCAGAGCTTCTGCCATCTTAGTTTTTCCATAGTGTGTGGCCTGATGAAAAGCTTGGACAAAAGCAGGGCCTAATGCTTCAGGAATTACAGTCATACCAGGGGTTGAGCTCCCTTCAGGCGGTGGCAACACAATCCACTTCCCCCCCCCCCCCCCTTTTGACAGTAATGGTCCATCTCCACTTTGGTATATCTGGGGGTCCATGCACTAAGAGGTACTGGAAATATGGCTGCTTGAATTGCGGCATTTGGGGTGGTAATTTGTCCTGCAATGGCTGCTTCTCGGGCTGAGGCATCAGCAAATCTGTTTCCTCGGGACACTTCTCCATCTCCAGTCTGATGGCCTCGGCAATGTATTACAGCAACGTGTTTAGGGGCCCAAACTGCTTCCAACAAAGTCAATATTTCTGGGCCATACTTGACAGACTTGCCTCCTGAGGTGATCAATTCACGTTCTTTATACAGGGCCCCATGGGCATGTAGTGTTGTAAAAGCATATTTAGAGTCTGTATACACATTCAGACTGATTCCGGCTCCGATTCTGAGTGCACGTGTGAGGGCTATCAATTCAGCCTTCTGCGCTGAGGTTCCTGGGGCTAGAGCTGATGCTTCTACTACCATGTCCAGAGTCACTACTGCATATCCAGCACATCGCTGTCCTTCAATTATGAGGCTACTCCCATCCACGAAGAAAGTTCTGTCTGGGTGGCTCAAGGGAATATCAGTCAAATCTGGGCGACTCGA
Organism: Ichthyophis bannanicus; assembly: GCA_033557465.1. Taxonomy (NCBI): domain Eukaryota; kingdom Metazoa; phylum Chordata; class Amphibia; order Gymnophiona; family Ichthyophiidae; genus Ichthyophis; species Ichthyophis bannanicus. The sequence continues at coordinate 401,315,229 of CM066038.1, forward strand.
ATATACAGTGTCCATTACTTCTAAACAATCATGGTCAGGTGGGCCTGGCCCAATTGGTAATAGGGTAGCTGGGTTCAGCGTTTGGCTAACATTCAATTGCAAGTTAGGATTCTCACATAGCATACTTTGATACTTCAGCATTCGGGCGTTGGTGAGTCAATGGTTTCCTTTGTGCTCCAGCAGGGTTAAAACAGAGTGTGGTACAGTAACTTGAAGGTTTTGTCCTAAGGTGAGCTTATCTGCTTCGCTCACTAAGAGGGCTGTGGCTGCTACAGCTCTTAGGCAGGGTGGCCAGCCTTTGGCAACAGGATCCAATTGTTTCGACAGGTAGGCCACAGGTCGCTGCCAAGACCCAAGAGGCTGGGTCAAGACTCCCAATGCGTTCCCACTTGATTCATGGACATACAGACGAAATGGTTTCTGCATATCCGGCAGGCCCAAGGCTGGGGATGACATCAATGCTGGTTTCGCCATGAGCGCAAAATTTGGTATCCATATGCGGCAGTAGCCTGCAGCTCCCAAGAAAGCTCGCACCTGTTTTCTAGTAGTGGGGGTTGGAATGCGGCATACTGCTTCTTTTCGCTCAAGTCCTAATTTCCGGGTTCCTTTGGACAGGTGGAACCCTAAATATTTCACTTCTGTCTGGCATAGCTGCGCCTTGGCTCTTGAGACTTTGTATCTGTAATCTTCTGAATATGTAATCTCTGGTCTAGTCTCCGCTTGGTCCTGGGTTCATTTCACTTCACAGACGCAGGAGGGTATTGTAATAAGACAAGCAAACAGGTGTGGCTTGGAGAAAGGTTTTTATGTAAAAATAGGCTTAATACATAGGTATTGAACAGAGGTATATAGTGATTGTTACAGAGCTGTTTCAGTGTGTATCATTGAATCTGTGTGTGTGCATGTGTGAAGTGTGAGAGAGATAGAGGCCAGAACCTGTGGGTCAGAGCCGCATGGTAGGCCAGAACATGTGGGTAGAGAGAGAGAGAGGGGGAGGGGTGAAGGGAGTTGATCATCAGAGCCTCATGGTAGTGTCCAAACCTGTCCGATGAAGGAGGGAGAGAGAGAGACAGGAAGTGTGTCTGTCCTTTATAGTGCCTCTCCAGCAGTTCCCCTTGAGGTCTGCTATTGTCTTTGGCCACTCCCTTTAAGGTCTGCCCATCTTGATTTAGCAAGGAGGGGCTGCAGCCAGGTCCTAGAGACTGACGTCACCCAGGGGTCAGAGTTTAGACTGAATTAAACAGAGTCCATAGCTGCATGAAATGTATGCTGACATCTCCCACACCTTTTTTATTTTTATTTATTATTTGTGCCTGGAAATGGTGGAAGCAAACCTGTGGTACCTGTCCCAGCTGCCATTACCTGATAGTAGGCAGCTCATCGAATACCTCCTGTATTAAATACCTTGCTATGTCTAGCAGGTCCCCTGTCCTGCACAGTACTGTCTCTAGTACTGTCTCTAGTGTTCTAGAGATAAACAAGTCTCCTTATGAGTCCAAACCTCGTGTCTTAGGTTGAGCAGCCACTACTGGGGGGGGAACCCAATATGCCACTTACATACCCGTCTTAGAGAGAGTGAACAGTGCATAAGGTCTGCAGGAATTTTTAAGGAGGCTAAAACCAAACGGTACCAGGATGCTATGAGTGAGGATAGGAAGCAATACTAGACTGCAGCTGACTCTGGTATTCAGTGTAATAGGAAATACCGAATTAGCCAAATTAGCAGGCCAAGTTAGCCTGGATGTAGGGGTGGATGCTGGAGAGGTTCAGTGTAACTACCTTAAAATGTTGTTGTTCTGTATGACATGCGCTGCAAGGAAATGTACATTTTTTTTTTTCATCTTACAGCACAAGAAAATTACAATAATGCATAGCAATATTTGTACAGCAGTTAAAATAATAATAGGGTGAATAAAAACATTAAAGACATGATCAGCAGTAGGTGAGTAACCAAATAACAATTCCCACACAGACACATGAGCATCTTGTAGCAAGTGTCCAACAATTTGTTGAATGTGTCCATTCTCATAGGCGATGGTGTGATTCACTTCAGTGGATGTTGTTTTAAGGTGATCAATATAGGCATGGAGTTCTGTAAAGTTGAGCAGTTTATGTAGTGTCTCTTCTCCCATGCCAAGTGGTAATGGATGCACAGCATATGAGATAAAGTCTGGAATGTCCATAGAGTCATTGGTAACCAGCGGTGTGGAATAAGTTGTCCCATTAATGGTGATGGAGACCAGTGGTGTATGACTGCACCAGGTATTGTTTAGTAAATAGTTTGAACTGTACAACAAAGTGTTCTTGGGAAGGCGAATGTCATGCATTCTGGGAGCAATCGAAAAAGAAACTTTCTGGGGAAAGAACAGATGAAAACAAAAGTGTCCAGCTCCAAGGTAGTCAGGGGATATGAGAGCTTAACAGTCAGGGAGCAAGAGGAAGAATTGTTCCAGCAGGAGGTGTCAGCCTCTTTAAACTGGTGAGGTTGACACTTGAACTGAAATGTAGTCTGCTCACACAAACTGGGGTCCATCGGCTTGAATGAAGTCCAGGTGTCGTCCAGTGGCTGCACCCATGTGAGATGGTCCACAGGATACATAAGCATATTATCAAACTGCACCCCAATATTAACAACAGGATAAATAACTGTGTGTTGTCCTGACCATGGGATCAAAGTACAGATAGAGCAGCCTTGTGGTGAACAAATGGGAACACTAACTGTCCACCAATCAAGGTGAGCTATAGCAAATTCTGGTATTTTGGTACTAGCCATATGGATGAGAGATGGTGGCCAGTGTCCTAACTTAGCAGTGATCAGAATTTCCTTAGTATAGTAATAAGCTCGATCTGTACTTGATCACAGGCAAGAGCCCAGGAAATATTCTTTCCCAATCTATATTCTCCATGTGCTAAGGTAACAATTTTCTGTTCTATAATGGGAGATATAAGAGCAAAGGTATCTACAACTACATTGGACAGTTTAGAGGAAGCTTCATTAATAATATGTTGTGAGGTAAAACCATCAGCAGCATGCTGAGCAGTGGATCCCATTTTATTACGGAGCACCTCTATATCAATTACATTAAGGGCACCCAGTGCAGTCCCTGTGCCACCTAAAATTGTATCAATTAATTCACGCTTGTGTCGAAATTGCTTAGCTCTGGGTGTTACTGACTGCATATCAAACCAAGTATTAAGCATTTGTATGTGGTTGGCAACAAACTGAGAGCAATTTGGATATTTGTGAGTAACTAGAAACAATTTGGGAAATAGATGCCAAGTAAGAAAATGGTATTCCACATCATATAAAACATCGTGTGGTGCATCATATTTAATCTGAAAGGGATGTCCTTCCTGAAATGGGTGGATATCAGAAAGGTAGAGTACAGGAGGAGCAGAAGTAGTGGGAGGGTTGGGATGAGGGGTGGTAGGTAAACAAGATACATCCAAAAGGAATGAAGTCTCAGTGATGTGCTGTTGATCACTCAAAACCCATGTATAAGTTATTTTTCCAGGTACCTCTGTCCTGACAGGAAATATTGTACAAAATCAAAGCAGGAGGACCTAGAAAGTAACGTTCCGGGGCGTGCCCTCAATTCTTGTGTCCTTTCCAGAGAAGTGGAAACTGGTGGCTCCCACTGTACTTGAGTGATGTTTAATGAATAGAACACTGGCTTGTCCTGTACCGAACAGAAACTCAGGATGACCAGATCCTTTCCTTCCGGGAACGGTGGGGGTATTTCTTGATAACGATATACCCCACTTGTGGAGTTAGCCCAGCCAATCGTGCATATTCGGATGATAGTTCCTGTAATGAGACTTGAGTAGAAGAGAGCAGATACAAGAACAACGGCAAACCGAGACATAATAAAAGCAAACTTGTGTCCCCACTTATACTATGTAACAACAAAACAAACACAAAAAAAAAAAAAAATAATAATAATTTTTACTACTTATTTACATAACTAATTACTTATTTACCTAACTATTAAACACATGTCAACTATACAGCAGGAGTAAATAGTTACCGTCCTCAAGCGACTTTTGTTCAGAAAGCAGCTGTCCGTGCTGTCTTCATAAAGCAGCTGTCCGTGCTGTCTTCAGGTGGTAGCTGAAAACAAAGACTGATAAAACACATATTACCCATATGGTTTTAACTGGGTGATGTGTTTCCAGTACTGCTGGTTATCGTGCATTAGGATAGGCTTGGGCCTAAGGTATCAGTAACTAAGTATGGTCCCTCCCACTGTGCAGTTCCAAAGGGGAGTTTTGGTCTAGGTCTCATCTCTGCAAGACACTAGTGACAGGGCTTCCTTCATGTATTCATGAAATATTGATGGTGAATCCTTAAATCCCTGTGGAGGCACAGTCCATGCACACTGTTTCAGCCAGGCTGGTGAATTGCATGTGGAAGAAATAGGTCTAATCAGATCCCTCTCCTCCAGTATCTTCACAATTTTAGTGACTGGTTCTATAGCCTGATGAGGTACTGGGTATTGCTTCTGTGGTGGAGGATCCTCACCTTCCAACAGTATTTCTGTGTGCATTTTCCCACAATCTAACTTGTCTTGAGCCCAGACTGGAATATCAGCCACTTCTGAGGGAATTACACACAGATCATACTGTTGAGCTGCCTTAGTGCACTGAGTTGCTAACTGCATGGGAATGACCTCATGCACTAAAGTTTTAGAAGCACTTGAAGTTCCTGAATACTGCCACAATTTAAGATTAGCCATATCCACCACCAAATTTAACTGGTTGAGAACATCAATTCCAATTATTTCTTTTGGTGTGTTCACTATAGTGGAGGCAGTGGTTTCTAACATTTCCTTATTTTGTTCACTGTGCACAGGGATACCCCATTTAACTGGGATAGCCACACATTTGGAAGCTGTGTCATTAATTCCTTGAATTTCATAAATTTCCATATTTTCCTGATCTGCAGTGGGAGAAGCTCTGTTAGTAAAACTAATTCCAGCCCCTGTGTCAATCAAAGCTAATTTATCCTGACCCCCTACTCTACTGGTAACATTGGGGCGTGCACAAGAGTCCAGTATCAAGGGTGTTACAAGCCTTAAATTGTGTCCTGGGCCTGTGTCCATTTCATCATCCAGAGGCTCTGGAATTGAGTCCTCTGCTGAGATAAAGGAGGCAGGCTGGGCTATGAAGGCTTGAGACATTTTGATATCTGAACTCAAGAGGTCAGGACATCCCTATGCACTAGCCTTGTGTTTGTCCTGAGCTGCTTGTAAATCCTGTTTTAATTTATCTAGTTCTATCTGCAGTATGTGTTTGTCTTGTTCCCATTTAGATTTCTCCTTTTCTAGCCCATCTCTCTGTGCTTTGAGTTCCTGAAAAGGAATGTAACCTGAGGAGTTTCTAAAAGTACCTTTGCCATGTGCTCTCCAAGGTGTGTGTCCTCTGTCTGTGTTTCTTGTGTACTGAGAGGATTCATTGGCCTGCCACTTCCGTGCTTCTGATACTGTAATGACCTGTGAGGGCTGGGTCTTCCAAACAGACCCAATTCTTAGCATTAAAGTATCAAAAGGGGTTGCTTCAGGGTCTTCAGAAAATAACAGAAGGTGTTTTGTAATTTCAGGGGATAGCAATTCTAATAAAAATTCCTTATGCATGCTCTCCCCATAATCCTCTGCCTTGGGCCAGGACTCTTGCTCATTAAGAACTGCTTTTAAAATCCAGGCTCTATATGCAAACTGTTCCAATGTATCATCTGGTAAAGGTGAAATAATTTTAAATACTTGCATTGGGGAACAGTGAAATAGTTTCTCAGTACCCCTTTTAACCAACTGGTATGGGTGAGTGAGAGAGCCAACCCTGTAATAGTGTGGCCCTAGAGCCAGATGCATAAGTCTATCAAAGTCTGATTGTTTTCTTCTGTATTTCCCTAGACCCCAGTGAATCAGAATATCAATCGCCCATTTAACCCACTGATTTACATTAAGAGGCATAGTACCAATTTTCTCAACTATTTTTTCTATATCTCTATCTTTTAAATTTTCCTGGAACATTAATTTAAGTTCATTACTGGGTGTCATGTCTAAGTCATCAGAATTATTTTCCTGACAGAGATTGCTGGGTTCTGGCTGAGATAAACTATCTGAATTTTCCTGCTGTGATTCATCTGTGTTTTTGCCATTCCTCAGTCCAACTATGCATACTTTAGTATTCTTTTGTTGCTGATAAGGTGTGTCATAGGCATAGGGAATGGGTGTATCTTTGTTCTTTTGTTTCTCTCTAGCTGGTATGCATGGCTCATAGGCATATGGTGCTGAGGGAGGGGTGGGTGTTGGCTTTCTTGCAGAGGCCACTTGATCTTTAATGTGCCTCAATTCAAGTTTAAGTGCTTCTAATTGTTCACTAACAGTTATAAAAGAATTTGTGGCTTGAATCACTTGAGTTCTCTGAATAGAAATACAACTTTGTGCCTCCTCCAGTTCTTTGATCAATTGGCTACACTGAGAAGTCAGTTCAGAGTTTTCTTTTTTCATGCTAATTATTCCCCTGCACATGCCCTGGATGAAGAGGCATTTTCTTTTATTTGTTTTCTTTTTGAATTCATGATCATGGCTTAACATTCGTTTTTGAATATTATACCATGAGTCAGGGAATTCCCCTTCATATGGACCTCCTTTTCTCTTACAATATGAAATTAGAATTTCTGTAAGTTCTTTAAAATCAAATGCTGCCATATTTGATACTGCAGAGAGGCTGTAGTTGGACTATCTCAACTGTGTAACCTTAGAAGGAGGAATGCTAACTTAAAAGGTATTTCACACCTATTTAACAGGGTGGAGTAGATTAACAGAATTGTATCAGTTGCAGCCAGCTGCAAGCCTGCTCTCAGTAAGATAGTTACTGACAGGAGACAGAGAAATAGAAGTTAAAAGGGAGAAAGATTAACATTGTCAGATATTCCTGCTCACACCAAGATATATACTGACAAGAGAGAGAAATAAAAGTCAAATAGACAGGAGGGTACATTAGTGTTACCAGGAAAGATGTATATTGTACTCTATGAGGGAATATTTAACTGTGTAACTCTGTATTTTCTTAGCAGCTCAAATACTATATAAAATCTGTAGCAAGCCTATACATAAAAATAAGACAATTGCAAGCCACTCTGTGTCATGTCCTTAAAATTCTAGAATCTTACAGAGCCTTTTGACACTAAAAGTCTCACCTTGTCTAACCCACAAAACAAAATTGTAAATGGTCACAAGGGCTATTGATTTTCCTGTCTCACTCTGTCTGAAATCTACTTAATGTATTATACAAAATTATTACTTACCCAACTGGAGATCTGCTGTGAACTCCCAGACGAGCCCCCAATATGTAATCTTCTGAATATGTAATCTCTGGTCTAGTCTCCGCTTGGTCCTGGGTTCATTTCACTTCACAGACGCAGGAGGGTATTGTAATAAGACAAGCAAACAGGTGTGGCTTGGAGAAAGGTTTTTATGTAAAAATAGGCTTAATACATAGGTATTGAACAGAGGTATATAGTGATTGTTACAGAGCTGTTTCAGTGTGTATCATTGAATCTGTGTGTGTGCATGTGTGAAGTGTGAGAGAGATAGAGGCCAGAACCTGTGGGTCAGAGCCGCATGGTAGGCCAGAACATGTGGGTAGAGAGAGAGAGAGGGGGAGGGGTGAAGGGAGTTGATCATCAGAGCCTCATGGTAGTGTCCAAACCTGTCCGATGAAGGAGGGAGAGAGAGAGACAGGAAGTGTGTCTGTCCTTTATAGTGCCTCTCCAGCAGTTCCCCTTGAGGTCTGCTATTGTCTTTGGCCACTCCCTTTAAGGTCTGCCCATCTTGATTTAGCAAGGAGGGGCTGCAGCCAGGTCCTAGAGACTGACGTCACCCAGGGGTCAGAGTTTAGACTGAATTAAACAGAGTCCATAGCTGCATGAAATGTATGCTGACAGTATCCAGCTTCATTCAAAAGGTGCAGAAGGTCACTTGTAGCTTGTATACAATCAGATTTGTTGTTGGTGGCTATGAGCAAATCATCTACATATTGGAGCAAAATTCTTTTTCCCGGAGTTACAGAATAGCTTGACAGATCTTGACTGAGGGCTGCACTGAAGATAGTAGGTGAGTTCTTGAATCCTTGTGATAATCGAGTCCAAGTGAGTTGCCCTCGTCGTCCTGTGGTAGGGTTTTCCCATTCAAATGCAAACAAAAGCTGACTGGCCTCTGCCAGGCGTATACAGAAAAAGGCATCTTTTAAGTCCAAAACAGTAAAGTGAGTGGCTTCTGCTGGAATCAGTCCCAAGAGGGTGTAAGGATTTGGTACTACTGGGTGTATGGTTTCAACTGCACTGTTCACTCGACGTAGATCCTGCACTGGGCGGTAGTCACCTGTCCCAGGCTTCTTGATTGGGAGAAGGGGGGTGTTCCAGGGTGATTGGCATTCTCTTAGAAGTCCATACTGCAATGATTTCTTCAGGTGGCGATGAATGCCTTCAATTGCTGGTCTTGGGAGGGGATACTGACGCACATGCACTGGTTCTGCTCCCGGTTTCAAGGTAACAAGCACAGGAGCTATATTCTTTGCTAGGCCAGGTGTATTATTCTCTGCCCATACTCCAGGTGGGGCTGCAATGCTGGTAAGTATACAGGAACTTGCTGTTTTGGTTGCAGGTAAATAGAACCGCCATTCTTCTTCTCGGGGGACAGTTAACACCATCAGGCCAGCAGTCTTTGAGTTTATAGTCATCTCCATTTTTCCCCCTTCAACAAAGGATATCTGTGCTTGAAGCTTTGCAAGCATGTCTCGGCCCAAAAGGGGAACTAGGCATTCAGGCATGTACAGAAACTGGTGTGTTATCTGCTGCCCCCCTAGTTCACAGGCGCGGTTATGCAGGAAAGGTCTTGTGGTTCTAGTTCCAGTAGCTCCCACGATTGTAACAGATCGAGAAGACACAGGGGCCACAGGCTTGGCTACTACTGAATGTTCAGCCCCCGTGTCTACCATAAAGTCCATATGCTGGTCTCCAATCTTTAATTTGACCATAGGCTCCTGGAGACCCAAGAAGAACTTGGAGCCCGGTCTGGCCTAGTCCTCATCATCCATGAAATAGCCCTCGGCGACTATTCCTTCCATGGCAGTCTCATTCTGCTGGGTCTGTTGAAACTGTGCGCGCTGCATCCCCCCTCGCTGCTGGAATTGCCCCCCCCCCCCCGCTCTCCTGGTGCTCCCACATCCCCTCCAGGGGGTGGAGCCATGTTTTGGGCACGTATCCTTCCAATGTCCTTCCTCTTTACAATAAGCGCACTGATTTGCGCCTAAGGGGGGCCGAACGCTCCCTCGGCCCCTTCCTCATCCTCTGGCTCTTCGGTTAGGATATCCTCCTCCACGTCCTTCCACTAGTGCTGCAGCGAGCAAATCCACTTTTCTCCTCATCCTTCGGTCACTTTCCCTTTTGCATTCTTCATCACGGTTCACATATACCTTTTGCGCGACTTCCATTAGCTGTGCTGAATTCATGCCTGCAAATCCTTCTAATTTCTGCAGTTTTCGCTTTGTCTCCCTGGGACTGACTCACAAAAGCAGTATTTACCATGCGTAAATTCTCTTCAGCTGCTGGGTCATATGGAGTGTAAAGTCTATAGGCTTCAGAAAATCGTTCATAGAAAGCAGCCGGACTCTCATCTGGGCGCTGAAGAACCTCTGCTACTTTCCCAATATTCATAGCTTTCTGACCTCCCTTCCGCAGGCCCTGTAGTAAAGCCTGGCGAAACCGGGTGAGGGCTTTTTCTCCTGCATCGCTATTTGGGTCCCACTTGGGAACTTTGTTCGGAAAATCTGCAGCTGCTGCCTGCTGGGGATCTAGATTCTGGTCTCTCCCGACTACAGGGTTCTCCTCCAACCATTTAGTGACTGCCCGCACTATCCGTGCCCGCTCCTCCGTAGTAAAGAGGGTAGCCAGGAGCTGGCGACAATCAGACCAGGTGGGCTGATGGGTTTGCATAATACTAGACATTAACTCTGTCAAATCATGGGGCTTGTCAGTATAGGAGGCATAATGTGTTTTCCAATTTAATAAATCTGTTGTGGAAAAAGGCACATAAAGTAAGCTGGTTGGTCCGGGCACAACCTGACCCTCTTCATTTTTGAAAGGTAATCCTGGGACCTGCCGCAGTGGCATTTGGCGGGCTTCTTTCTGGCCTTTTTTCCGGGGTCTGAGGGCATCCCGCAGCTTAGTGGATCTGGAGGTATCTTTGCTACTGGCGTCTGGTCTGGTCTGGTGGATGGCTCTGGACTGGCATCTGACTCTCCACTAGCAGATTCCTCAGGGGGTGACTGCTCCGCATCAGAGTACTGCTCAGGACTAGGGCTGCAACTTCTATGAGGAGAGGTCTGCTCTTCAAGTTTTGGAAGTGGATGCTCCTCGGCTGGAGGTACCTCGGCTGGGGGTACCCTTGCTGCCTCCGGCTCTACTCGGGGTACTGGTGGAGGTACTCGGGGTGGAGTTGACGGGACTGGGGTATACAGAAAGGCAGGTGGATATCCCGGAACTTCTGGGGGCTCTGGCTCTACATAAACCGGAAGCTTCTCTGTCTTAGCAGGGACTCTTGTGGTAGTGGCTAACATAATCCTTTTCTGTCCCTCACTGCAACTCTTCATCCAGAGGGGCTGCTTCTCACATATGCCTAACCAGGAGTCTATATAGGAAAACTGTTCAGGACTATAGCTGCGCACTATCTTGTGCACTCGGGACACAGTTTGGATATCAAAAGTACCTTCTGGTGGCCACCCGGCATCTAGTGCTGGCCACACTCTGCTACACAATATTTCTAAACGGGGCGCTGTCATTTTGATCCCATAGTCACCACTAAAACCTTTCTTAAAATTTGTGATCATACAGTTTAACGGAGTTTGCACATACTCTGCCCCTCCCATGATGACGTACAACATATAAGACAGCAAACAGAAAGGGTAGGTGGAATGGCTACGGGTAAGGGGGGGACAAACAACAGACGCTTCCTCCTGTTCGCGACTTGAACGCGGTCGCCCGGTCAAGAACTGCGCTACTGAGGAGTCCGCTCTCGCTTCGCCTGTATTGCAAAGCCTCTCAAACACACTTCACACAACTAAACATGCTAGCATTTCCCAAATTCCCGGGCTAATTGACTAAACCAGAATTACTAAACTGAAAGGGCTGATGGGTTCGCCCCGCACACTACTTGCGGGGGTACTAGGATCGCCCGTGGAAGTTGATCAGACTTCCTTTACCTGTTACTGTATCAGAGATGTCTTGAGACTTTCCCAGAGCTATCTGACTAAGAACCAGAAAAGTCAGTACTCACCGGATCCGGTAGCTAATGCGCTGCGCAGCCCGTTCCACCTGGGGTTGAATCCTGGACTCGAGGTGTTGGCCAGCTGGACCCGGCAGGCCGCCGAGGCAGGGCGGAACCCTCCGATACAAGGGACCGGCGGCGCCTGGGATCCTCTCCGCTGTCGGTCGGCTGCGGTCCCAGCCAGACCAAACCTAGAGGCGGTAATACGCGGTATTCGCTTGCGTTCAATTCGTATTACGCTTTTCCCGGCCAATGCACCAAGAAATGTAATAGCGAAGGGCCCGCAACCCCAATAATACCCGGAGTCAATGGACGAGGATTCAACTCCCTTTTATTGTATATACAGTCTCAGCACTGGCATACAAAATGTCTGAGCCCCGAGCTCAGAAAAATGACAGTTTATATACCTTTCTTCTCCAGTCTAATACAGGCAAAACTTCTCATTGGTCCTGGTCTTGGTAGACATAACACTAAACATAATACTACTGCTAAAGTATACAGTATATTTTGCTACTCTTGCAAGGTCAGTTAGTTTGCAAAGATAGTGGAAGGCATATCAGAAGCATTCTCATCAAAAGCAAAACAAAGCAAGGCCAAACAAAGCAAGGCTAAGACGTATCTCTAGCCCTGGCTCAAAACACTAAACAATCTTCATAATGCTAGACAAAATGTTCTTACACTGTTCAGCTTCTCTGCTATATTTTCATCCTAATTACGAGGTCAGTGCACATCTAGCAAAGATACAGTGGCGCGGCATTCTACTGAAACAGACATCTGGCTTACCTAAACAATAAACAAGAAAGTTTTAACTCTCTTATCTCCAGGAGAGCAGAACATGTTATCAAACCGGAATAGAACAGTATTTCTTTCTAACAGCTAACAGCATTCTGTAAGTTTCCAAAATCAGCAATAACATTTTAAAGCAGGAGAAAAAGGGCTTCAGACCTAGCTCTGCTACATGCTAGGCCATCGCCTATCACAATCTGACTAAGCAAGATGGCGCCCTGGGCGGGAAGGGGACCGCGCATGTTTGGTGGCATCTCTCAAAGGCTTCCTTTGAAAGCTGGGTGAATGCTTCCATGAGGGCTCCATCAGTGCCGACGTCACCCATATGTGAGGACTGATTCCTGCTGTCCCCGAAGAACACCTGTTACAGATGAGTAACTACGCTTTACCATAGTTATAGACCATGATGGGTAGCAAGTGATATAACAGTGTTGCAAATGAGTGATGCTGCAAGAACAAATTTGTTTGTGCACTGATTTATGGACCTGTGCCTTCCTATCTTAGCATGCTTCAAGCCCTTCCCTCTCAGTTTGCTTAAAACCATAGATATGTCTAAGGCACATCTTAGAAAAATAAAATTAAATCATATTTCACGCATTATTCAGGCTTTCATCAGGATTACAAGTGTAGCTGGACCCTAAAATGTTCCCTCTATATTTAGGATGAGGAAAATTTCTGCAATTCTTGCTCCCATTTTACCTGTGCCTTGGGCAGTGGGTCTCAACCCATTACTCTGGACACACCAAGCCAGTCAGGTTTTCAGGATAACTACAATGAATATGTATGAGAGAGCTGCATACAATGGAGGCAGTGCATGCAAATCTATGCAGATCTCTCTCATTCAAGTGAAAAGAAAGAACTGCCAACACAGCATGAATGCTGGGGGAGTCTGTGAGGGCTCCAAGGCTACAGTGGGAGCAGTTAAGGATGCTGTCCTTTTGGACGAGCAGCTGGATGAGTAAAGGAAAGGCAATTCCCTTAGGCTGGATAGATCTAACCAGGAGAAGGCATTGAAGAGAATCATAGGCCAAGGGAGGGTTTGGAGGAATAGCCAGTGGAGATAGCAGCATGGAATCTAAGAGGTACTTGTGACCTGAATTGGTCACTGTTGGAAACAGGATACTGGGCTTGATGGACCTTTGGTCTGACCCAGTATGGCATATCTTATGTTTGTAAGTCTAAAAGGACTTGAATAAATGTTTTGGTAGTCAGGTAGTTTGACTACAGTAATTCACTATACAGTGGCCTGAAGGGCTCAACTTTGAAACATTTATAGGCCATTCAAAACACAGCTGGTTATTAATTCATGAAAATTTGACCATGTGACACTATTGCTGAAACAATATCACTGGTTGCCTATGGTGTATAAAATTAAATTTAAGATCCTAATTATTTCCCATAAAGTACTTCATACAGCTTCCTAAATACTTGGCAGAGCTTAGTGATCCCTTGTGTCCCAGGAAGGACACTTTGCTCTTAGGCTGAGCATCTTCTGGTGGATGTTTAGAATGCACTCATCTGGTATCATGCTTGCGGAATTCCACATTCTCCAGGACCAAGCAGGAAGTCAGTCCTCACATATGGGTGACATCGGCGCCGATGGAGCCCTCATGCGGAGCTTTTCCCCAGCTTTCAAAGAAAGCCTTTGGGAATGTGCGCGCATGCACGGTCCCCTTCCCGCCCAAGGGTGCCATCTTGCTCAGTCTTTCTTTTTCTGCGGAGCCCAACAGACGTAGTTCGTGTCACCTGGGAAAAGTAGATTTTTTCTGCGATTTTTCACGTTTCTTTATCCGGTTCGACGCTGGTTCCCCTCCCGCCTCAGCTCGGTACACCGGTATCGAGTCCGGAACTTCTTTTTAGGTTTTTGTCCTTTGTGACTAGCGTTCACGCTTTTTCTGTTATTTTCACTGGCAGCCCTGTCTTTTGACCTTACAGGGGCCATTTTTCCCCTGATGGCTGCCAGCGGGTTCAAAAAATGTGATCGGTGCAAGAAACCTATGTCTCTCAACGACACACACGACTGCTGCCTCCGATGCCTCGGGCCGGACCATGACCCGCTGGTCTGTGGCCCATGCAGCAAGATGTCATCGAAGGCACTTCGGAGCCATCAGCATCAAGGTGAGAGAATTTTTTCGGAGTCCGCGTCCGGCCAGGCCCGTACTTCATCAGACGCCTCGACATCTTGGGAGTCTGACCCCGAACGCCGTCATGGTTCCTCTGAGAGGGGGTCTCCCGCCCGGGAGCACAAAAGGAAGAAGAAGCTCGTGAGGGCGGCATCAGTGGAGGCACCTGGATCCTCGAGGACCAGGTCGCGAAGTCCTGACCGCAGTCCCGGGCTCTCGGAGTCGGCGCGGCCGACCAAACTACCTCGCCTGGAGCTTGAGTCACCAAGTCAGGTAACTTCGGTTGTCCTCGTTGACTCTCCTCTGGGAGAACTGACGTCGAGCCCGACACCATCGGGGTCCGAGTCGGGGGCTGTGGAGTCTCCTGAGCTCGGTCTCAGGTTGACGGCCCTGGAGAGCAGCCTGGCTGCCTTCATGGAGCAGCAGCAGGTACTGCTTGCCGGTTTGACCGGTGCATCTGCCTCGATCACCAGGACCTCGACGTCTAAGTCGACACCGGAGGCTGAGCCGATCTTCGAGTCAATCAAGTCCCGAGTCGATCCTTGGCCAAGGTCTCCCTCGACCTCCCATGCGGGGCCGAGGTCATCGACACCGGTTCCCTCGGCGTTGGGGTGGGTGGCATTGAGGCCTACACGGCCGGAGCCGCTCGACTCCTCCTCGGAGGAGTCGGCATGGGAGACGGAGGACGAGGAGTCTCCCGACACCTTCCGGACCCGGTGCGTCCCGTCGGATTCCCTGGAGTCCAAGCCTTGGAGAAGACCCCCCCCCCGTAGGATACCAGGTTCTCGGATTTCATCAGGGACATGGCCAAGGCTTTGGCATTCCTGGCGGACGCTGAGGAGGAGCCTCGAGCCAAGGAGCTCGATGCCCTCCAGTATGATTTTCCTCCGAAGGAAGCCTTTACTGTACTGTCTTCATTCTCTGCTCAGAAGATCTAGAATCTAGATTGGTAGCCCTAGAAATCTTCTGATTGGTTATTTGCTATGTTGCTGTTAGACATTTTAGTGCTAGTGAATATCCGCGAGTGCTGCCCCTGCACAACCCGATGCTAACCAGTTAGCATCAGGGTGTTCCGGGGGCAGCATCTGGTGATAACCAGGCAGCAGCAATATTGAGACGCTGCCCGGATATTGCTAAGCGGCGAAAGTCAGGTGGAGTAAAGGCTAGCCTAACTTTTGCCATTGAAGCTAACCGGGCAGCGGCGGAATATCACCCCTGCCCGGTTAGCTTCATAACAATCTGGGCAACCCAGATATTCAGTGCTGAGGCCCAGCTATAGCCCCAGCATTGAATATCTGCATTTAAAATTTAGCAGTAGCAACTAGACACTTTAGTGGCACTAACTGCCACTTCTGAATATTGGGCCCGATGATAATAGTAATAGTGATTGATCAGATTGAAACTTAGTTGCCTGGAGTTAAGGCTGCCATTAGGTAATGGTACTCTGAGCCTCTCTTTAAACTGTTCTTTTCTGTTAGAGCCTCCATTAGTTTGCTAGTGATTTATTGTTATTTCAAAGGTAATGTCATAAAACCCTGTGTTTTTATTGTTTTGGACATTTCATCATAAAACTCAGTATGTGAAGGGGGATATGTTTAGAGCAATATTGCAGTGTGTTTTGTAAGTACAATCATAAATTTTTAGGTACATTTCCAGAGCATTCTCAAGAGTTGAAGGCATAATTTAGAAGACTTCAAGGAATCTATTTATCTGAGTGCATTCAGTCACTAATAAGTGGTATACTAAGGGGAAGGTGTACCAGTAGAAGGCTGGATGGCCAAGAGAATCAGGACCGATGTGGAAGATTTATAGGATTGGAGCTTGAACACAGAAATAGGACTGCAGGGCCAGGCGTGGATCAGGAACCAAGAGAGCAGGACTGCAGAGCCAAGAATGAAGAAGGAACCACGGAGCAGGACTGCAGAGCCAGACGTAAATCAGGAACCACGGAGCAGGACTGCAGAGCCAGGTGTGGATAAGAAACCACAGAGCAGGACGGTAGAGCCAAGCGTGGATCAGGAACCAAGAGAGCAGGACTGCAGAGCTAGTGAGAAGCAAGAAGAAGGTAAGACGACAAGAGTTTCCAGAGGATGTATTGCAGGACTCTCTCTTGTACCAGCAAAGGTATGCCTGTGTGTCTCTGAGGTCCTTATATGCTTTATCTTTAAATGTATTTATCTTTATTTAATTCCTTGATATACCACCCAGACAGAAAGGCATTAGAGTGGTTTACAAATGCTACAAGCAGGTACTGGATATATTCCCTCATCCTCGAAGGACTCCCAGTCTACATGCATCACCAATTGGAGCACACTTGGTTATGGGTCAGTGGATCCTTCTGAGGGTGTGTCATAATCCTGTAGCAATCAATAGGTAAATATCTCCTAACCTGTTTTTGGCTCAGCATTCCCTCATCCTCAAAGGACTCCCAATCTACATGCATCACCAATTGGAGCGCACTTGGTAATGGGTCAGTGGATCCTTCTGAGGGTGTGTCGTAATCCTGTAGCAATCAATAGGTAAATATCTCCTAACCTGTTTTTGGCTCAGCATTTCCCATGACTCCACTGCAGATTCTCAGCCTTTATGGTCTGTGGTTGCTGATTCAAGCCCTATTGACACTGATGCTGCCAAAGTTGTGTAATTGGATGCATTGTCAGCTATAACTATTCACATCAGGTGACATTAGTGGCAGCTGGTAAATACACTTTAACAGTATTTGTAACTCATCTAGCATGTAGAGTGTCACTATGGTAATGCTATCTTCATTGCTGAAATATTGTATTTATTGGTGGCAGAGCTATGCTTGAAATATGCAGCTATCCACTCTGCCTAACTTTATTGCTTTAAAATGCAAACAGCACAGTCCAGTGGCAGTGCTGTGCTTTTCATTCCTGGAACCAACTTCTGCTCCTTTGGCCTGCTGGATCTAGTTGTATTTCTCAAACCTGTTCTGGAGGCACGACTAGCTGGTCTGTTTTCCTGGATATACAAAATGGATATATTGTGTATAAGATATTTTTGCATATATTGGAGACTCATTAGACGCAAATCTATCACAAGTGTATTCATGATGGCAGTTCTGAAAACCAAATGAATTTGACATGTTTTCAGGACAGGGCTGAGAACTGTTGGGATGCTGCTGTGACAGTATTCGTTCTGTTGCATTGCTGCATTCTAGCTTTGCCTCCTTTAACTGCCCCTCCCCTTTTTCTTCCTTCTACGTCTGCTCATTGTCCTTTTTGGTTATGAGTGTGAGGATCATCTCAAATAAATTCCTGAAGCTAATAGCTGTAAAATTCAAATATGCAAGGGAAAGTTGGTTCCTTTTCAAATTCAGGACTAAATTTACTATACTACTGCATTAGTGCTCTTATTATTTACCACATGGCCCATTTTATGCAGTAGGGCCTATTTACTAATAATGTGTGTTAGCATAGCATGCTTGAATATGGTGACACATGTTAGTAAATCTAGCTCTTAGTGTCCAAGCTATGAATGCATGAATAGACAGACCTAAGGGGCCTAGTGTAATTTAATAGATAAGGTCACTTAAATCTGAGACATCCCTGCAGATCTCTCAAGATAAGCACATCAATGGGGATGGCTGCAGCAGATAAGTAGTTTTACTGCTGATTTTTTGTACCATTGTTTATCTGCTGCAATTCTACTTTTTGTTTATGAGAAGACAATGAATCCAAAACTGCTGGTGCAATTAATAGGGTCCCTCCCATATTCCCCCTTCTTCACCCCCTCTTGCTCTGCTCTTCTTATAACGTTTGATTCTAGGATAGAGGTTTTCCTACTTATTCGCCTCCTTTTTAGTGGGAATATGAGGCAAGCAGTGGCTAAATTTCACATCATCAATTCCAAAGACCAGGTGCTATCGAATTGGTTGGCTGCACTTGAGCAACATGCCTTTTCTATCAAGAATTTTGATTTAACTGCTTTTCTTGAGGATTCGCAGTATATTATTCACCCATGATAACCTGTTGGGATCTTCTCCTCAGAAAAGAATAAATTACTTATCCTGAAAGCATACTTTAAAAATAATATGAAGATTTTTTATGGTAAAAATGTGCAGATTTTTCTTGATGTAGTGTGAGCTACTCATGCTCAGAGAAGGGAAATTCTCCATGGACAAGCAGGAATGAAGTAATCACGTATGAGTGACGTCCCCAATGCAGCCCATGAGGGAATTCTCCCCAGCTACTATTGGAAGGTTTCATTGCATCTGTGCACCTCCTTCCCACCTGCTGCCGCAGTGTCCTTTTAACTCAATCTTAGTTTTTCCACGGAGCCCAACGGACGCATTCCAGTTATCCTCTACTTGGTAAGTCATTTTTCTCCCCTGTGGAGGTTCTGAGCTTCTGGGTTTTTCAGCCTATCCCCTGCCATCACGGTTTCTCATTTCCCTTTTCCTTTTCTAATTTTTGAATGTTTATTTTTCTTTCTTTTTTCCATGGCACCTCTGCCCTCTTAGGCACCAACATATCAGATGGGTCTACCTTTTCAAAATTGAGCTGTTTGATTTTGCCGCATCTATCTTTCCGGGCTACATCTCCCAGAAACTAGCCAGTGGGTTCAAAAAGTGTTCCCAGTGCGCTAGGACCATATCTGCCACAGATACCCACAGTTGGGGCCTCTAGTGCCTGGGACCCGATCATCATCCCTCTTTTTGTAATTTGTGTTTGCATATGACAAAAAGAGGACTCAAAGAAAAGCAGCTCAAATCACTTTTTGGCACCCAGAGGTCCGATCCATCATCTTCAGTATTGATGGCACCGATCTCTATGGCTTCCAAGGTTGCATTGGACTCTGGTGGTACATTGATGTCGAGGAGTCCTCGAGCCCACTCAGAGCTGAGCACCCATAGTGTGCCCCGGGGCATTGGCCATCGATGGATCTCCACATGAAGATAAGGAAGGATTCATCTTCATCGACATTGAGGACTGATCGAACTGAGCACCGAATGATGACTTTGAGGGAGGGAGGCTCAGACAATGGACTCTTTAGGGAGAAGGTATTTTCAGAGCTCCAGCTAGTAGCCTGCATAGCCTCTTACCAGCTCTACATGGGCATGTTCTTGAAGAATATCATGTGTGACCTTGCTGAGCCGTCTCAGTTTCTCCCTCCAGAGAAATTGGAGCAGTATCATTCCCCAGTGACTCACAGCAAGGACTGCTCGAAAGATCCTAGTCCTGACAACCTATGATATCTTTGAAACAGCATCGAGAGCTTCTGCCATAGGTATTGGTGCCAGGAGACTTGATTGGCTCCAGTCCTCGGACCTGGAGCAATCTGTGCAGATCAAACTTGCTGACATGCCATGCCGTGCCGTGCCATGGAGAGAATCTCTTCGGAGAACAGGTCAAAAAAGTAGAGAAAAGCAGCATGTCACCCTTTGTAATCTTTCAAGGCACACATAAGAACATAAGATATGCCATACTGGGTCAGACCAAGGTCCATCAAGCCCAGTATCCTGTTTCCAACAGTGGCCAATCTAGGTCATACGTACCTAGCAGTTTCCCCAAAAGACAAAGGTTCCACAATGCTTGTACTGGGTCAAGCATTGATATCCTGGGTCCCTTCTTAATAATGGTTTATGGACCTTTCCTCCAGGAACTTGTCCAAACCTTTTTTAAACCCAGCTACACTAACAGCCTTTACTACATCCTCCGGTAACAAATTCCAGAGTTTGATTACACGTTGAATGAAAAAATATTTTCTTTTATTAGTCTTAAATAGTTTACCCTGTAGCTTCATTGCATGTCCCCTAGTCTTTCTATATTCTGATAACGTAAACAATCGACCTACGTTTACCCGTTCCACTCCATTCATTAATTTATAGACTTCTATCATATCTCCCCTCAGCCGTCTCTTTTCCAGGTTAAAGAGCCCTAACCTTTTTAGCCTTTCTTCATAGGAGTATCCTTCCATCCCCTTTACCATTTTGGTGGCTCTTCTCTGAACCTTTTCTAATATCGCTATATCCTTTTTAAGATACGGTGACCAGAATTGCACACAATATTCAAGGTGCGGTCTCACCATGGAACGATATAGAGGCATTACAATATCTTTTGTTTTATTTTCCATTCCTTTCCTTATGATACCTAGCATTCTATTTGCTCTCTTGGCCGCCGCTGCACACTGGGCCGAGAGTTCTAACATGGTATCCACAATGATGCCTAAATCTTTTTCCTGGGTGGTGGTTCCTAATGTGGAACCTTGCATCATGTAACCATAGTTTGGGTTGTTCTTCCCTAGGTGCATAACTTTGCACTTGTCCACATTAAATTTCATCTGCCATTTTTATGCCCAGTCTTCCAATTTATCAAGATCCTCTTGCAATTTTCCACAATCCTCTTGGGTTTTAACAACTTTAAATAGTTTTGTGTCATCTGCAAATTTGATGACCTCACTCGTTATTCCACTTTCCAGGTCATTTATGAATATGTCAAAAAGCAGCGGACCCAGCACAGATCCCTGGGGTACACCACTATTCACCTTTCTCCATTGGGAAAATTGGCCATTTAGCCCTACCCTTTGCTTTCTATCTTTTAACCAGTTCCTGATCCACAATAGTGCACTGCCTCCTATCCCATGACTCTTTAGTTTTGCCAAGTCTCTGATGAGGGACCTTGTCAAAGGCTTTCTGAAAGTCCAGATACACTATATCAACCGACTCACCTTTGTCCACCTGTTTATTCACACCTTCAAAAAAACATAACAGATTAGTAAGACAAGATCTTCCTTGTCTAAAGCCATGTTGGCTGTCTCCCATTAGTCCATGACTATCTACATGCTGAGTAATTTTATTCTTCCTTAGCGTCCCTCTAGTCCAGTCCCGGAACCATAGAGTTGTGAACCTCCACCAGCAGCTTTGGAGACTGAACATCTTCATCTCTTTGATCATCCAGCTATATGCAGCCCCAAGGACCGCCCACACATCAGTATCTCAGTCTCCAAGCAGCTTGGAAGTCAGAGCCCAGAACTGGGCTCCTTAGGAACAAATAAGCAGAGCTTTAGTGTTTTATTATTTTCTAGATTTAGGTGCTGGGCTGCTGCTGTGGAGGAAATCTTTGACTGTGTCCCTTCTGTCTTTATCTAATCTGTTTTTTTCTCTCTGTCAGTCTCCCCATAGGTCAAACAAGCAGGGGAGCTGCACAGGACACAGGTCTCCTTTCTACCGAACCCCCTTGGTGGGTGAGGAGAAGGTTGAAGACAATTACAGGCAGCAATTGAATACAGCAGTAGGCTCTGAGGGTCCCCTGACTGATTTAGAGGTTCCCCGAGCTGCCCTGAGCGGTTATTACTCTGTTATTGACTCTGATAACTGCTACTCAGAGCTTGTGACAGGCACGCTGGACAGCACTCTGTGTTTTGACCCCCCTCCACTCCTGTGTGTGGGTGAGTAGCGTTTGAAGCTTTTTCTTTCTAAAGGCAGTGGTGGAGGCCTTGGGGTGGCCTGGAATCAGCTCTGGGGAGTGTTTTAGACCTTTTGGGTATTTTTTCTGGTCCTTTTTTTGGCGGGATCGGGTCCGGCGGCCATTTTGGATTTTTTTCAAAGTTGTTTTTCTTCGTGTTTTTTTTAGGGATAGGAGCTTCGTTTTTGCATTTCTTGGTCAGATATCAGCTAATTGACTCCAGCTCTATCTAATCCTGCAATTTGGAGCGTTTTTGAGCACTTTTAAAATCGCGATTTTTTTTTTTTTCTGTTCTGTTTGCTTCAGCAAGGTGTTCCTGCTTTGCTGGCAAAGGGCTGTGTGCATAGCCATGCCTCCTAGTCCTCGGTGTCTTGTCTGTGGCATTCGTAGAAGTAGTAATTTGGAAGCCCGAGTCTGTGCCACTTGTTCTGCTGTGGGTGCTGGCATGGAGGATCCTCTGGAGGGCTCCAGTGCAGATCTCCCACCTGTATCTACAAAAGGGACATCAGAGCAGGCAGAGACGGTCCTTGGTCCGGGGATTTCTGCGGTGCCGGAGCGCCTGTTGGCGGGGGGCGTCCAGGAGGGATCCCTGGGAGTTCCACCCGCCTTTTTCTCTCTCATGCAGGAGGCTCTGGCTCTCTTGCAGCCGGCGGGGGGAGGCTCGGTCCTGCCCCGCCATGGGCTAAAGCATCCACTTTCAGTGGAGGGAGACACTGGTCCACAAAAGAAGAGCCGGTCCCCGAGTGTTGCGGATTCTGCGCCTCCTGGGGACGAGTTCCACGAGGGGCTGGGGGAGGCTCTCGAGCTGGAGTCTGTGGAGGATTTAGAAGACGGCGAGTTGTTGGACGACGAGCAGAGTAGTAGAATAGTGCGTGTATTTCGTAAAGAGGAACTTCCGGCACTGATTGCCGAAACCCTCAAGGTATTGAACATACCCGTGGAAGATGCCACTGCGGAGGACAAGTTGGAGGATCCCTTGATGCAGGCGGTGCGCACTTCCCACAGAGTCTTTCCGCTCCATAGGGTTTTTAAAGCTATGATCCAGGAGGAGTGGAACAGTCCAGAGTCCGCTTTGCGCGGGGCTAGACTGTTGCCTAAGTTGTATCCTCTGTCGGAGGCTGATAGAGAGCTCTTTCGTTCGCCGAAGGTGGACGCGGCAGTTTCCGCGGTTACTAAACGGACTACTATCCCGGTGGAAGGTGCTGCGGCGTTGAAGGACCCGCAGGATCGGAAAGTTGATAGCTTGCTGAGACAGGCGTTTGATGTTGCTGCCCTGTCAATGCAGGCGGCGGTGGCCGGGGCCTGGGTGGCGCGCGGCTGCCTCCGCTGGTCTCAACAGTTCCAGGGGCCCCAGTCGGCGGAACAAGAGGCCGCGGCGTCCAGATTGGAGTCGGGTACCGCTTATTTGGCGGATATCCACTATGACCATTAGGGGGTTAGCTAACGGCGTGGTGGCGGCGCGTCGTTCTCTTTGGTTACACAATTGGGCGGCTGATGGCTCTTCTAAAGCTCGCCTTAGTAAGCTGCCGTTTAAGGGCAGGCAGTTATTTGGAGAGGACTTGGATAGGTTGGTAAAAGATCTCGGGGATTCTAAGGGGGGTCGGCTTCCGGAGGATAAGCCCAAGCAGGGGAAGCCGACCTTCACCTTCCGGGGGTCTCAGCAGTCCTTTCGGAGGTTTCGTGCCTCCCGCTTTGGTCAGTCCCAGCGTTCCAGGTATCTGGGGCGCGGACAGAGTTTCCGCGGATTTCGGGGGGCAGGTAGAGGTTTTGGCTCCTTCCAGGCGCAGGTCCCCAAAAAGTCGCAATGAAGCGAGGCCGGCTCCGGTGGTGGTGATTCCCGTAGGGGGCAGACTGCGGGATTTCTACCCTGCCTGGGCCGCTATCACATCCGATCGGTGGGTGTTAGAAGTGATACGAGAGGGATATGCGCTCGAGCTACATCGACCGGTGCTCAATTCCTTCGTTATGTCCCCGTGCAGCGCTCCCTGGAAATGACGAGTCGTATCCGATACACTTTCCCGGCTGCTTCGGCTCCGGGAGGTCGCCCCCGTGCCGGAGGGGCAGTTAGGGTCCGGTCGATACTCCATCTACTTCGTCGTGCCGATAAAGGAGGGCACCTTTTGACCAATCCTGGATTTAAAGAGAGTGAATCGGTGCCTCCGGGTGTCGCATTTTCGCATGGAAACGCTGTGCTCGGTCATAGCGGCGGTCTGCGAGGGGGAATTCCTAACGTCCCTAGACCTTATGGAGGCCTATTTGCACCTTCCCATTCGCCGGGAACATCAAAGATTTCTGCGGTTTGCGCTGCCGATGGGCCATTTTCAGTTTCAAGCCATGCCCTTCGGCCTAGCGACGGCGCCACGGGTCTTCACGAAGATCATGGTGGTGGTAGCGGCGTTCCTGCGGAAGGAGGGTGTCCTCGTGCATCCCTATCTCGACGACTGGTTGATCCGGGTGAAGTCGAGGGAGGAGAGTCTCCGGGCGACGGCGCGGGTCGTACAGGTTTTGCAGTTGTTAGGTTGGGTGGTCAATCGGGCGAAGAGCAGCCTTCTTCCCTCGCAGACCTTCGAGTATTTGGGGGCGCGTTTCGAGACCGGCAACGGGAAGGTTTTCCTCCCAGTGCACAGAGCGCAGGCCCTAAGGCGGCTGGTGGAGCAGTTTCTAGCGAGACGGGCGTCCTCGGCTTGGCAATACCTTCAGCTTCTTGGCACGATGGCGTCGACCATCGAGGTAGTTCCATGGGCAAGGGCGCACATGCGGCCTCTGCAGCGAGCGCTGCTGCGTCGATGGTGTCATCAGTCCGACTCGCTAGCTCGTCAGTTAGTTTGCCCCTTGGAGGTTCGGCGCAGCCTTCGCTGGTGGTTGCGTCGGCGCTCTCTGGCGAATGGTATGCCCTTGGAGTCTGGCGTCTGCTGATGACGGATGCCAGTTTGAGCGGCTGGGGGGCTCATTGCGAGGGCCAGATTGCTCAGGGCCAGTGGTCCTCGCGGGAGAGCCGGTGGTCCATCAACCGACTGGAAATGAGAGCCGTGTGGTTGGCTCTGACAGCGTTTCAGCCTTGGCTGCAGGAAGCGGCGGTCAGGGTGCTATCCGACAATGCCTCCACGGTAGTCTACATAAATCGCCAGGGAGGCACAGGCAGCGCAGCGTTGGAAGCGGAGGCGGATCTGCTTCTGGATTGGGCAGAGCGGCATCTTCAGTGTCTGTCGGCCCAGCATATCGCGGGGGTTCACAATGTGGAGGCGGACTTTCTGAGTCGTCGCAGGGTAGACCCCGGAGAATGGTCTCTACATCCCGAGGTATTTGCGTTGCTGGTCCATCGTTGGGGTCTGCCGATAATGGACCTCATGGCGACCTTCGAGTCCGCGCAGGTCGAAAGGTTCTTCAGCAGGCGTCGGGAACGCATGTCGGAAGGCCTCGATGCATTGGCACAAAGGTGGCCAAGGTACGGGCTGCTCTATGTCTTTCCTCCGTGGGCTCTGCTGGGTCGCCTGGTACAGCGGATCGAGCGGCATCCGGGTCCCGTGGTTCTGATTGCCCCGGACTGGCCTCGTCGACCTTGGTATGCGGATCTGGTGCGGTTGAGTGTGGCCGATCCGTGGCTCCTTCCTCCTCGGCCGGATCTCCTTCGGCAGGGGCCGCTGCAGATGCCTCAGGTGGCTCGATTCTCGCTTACGGCATGGCTATTGAGAGGGCGCGAATTAGAGCCAATGGTTATTCTCCGGAGGTCATTGCTACCTTGTTGCAGGCGCGGCGTCGGTCTACGTCGCTAGCGTATGTCCGGGTCTGGCGTATTTTTGAGAGCTGGTGTGTGGCTCGCGAGTTGCGGCCTTTGCGGACCTCCGTTCCTCAGATCCTCTCCTTCTTGCAAGCAGGGGTGGACAAGGGCCTGGCGGCCAGTTCATTGAGGGTACAACTTGCAGCTCTTGCGTGTTTTCGAGGCAAGGTTCAGGGCCAGTTATTGGGGTCCCATGCGGACGTGAAGCGCTTCTTGCGAGCGGTGTTGCTTATGCGTCCTCCGTGCAGGGCTTTAGTGCCCTCGTGGGACTTGAATTTGGTGTTGAGGTCTCTGGTGGCTTCGCCGTTTGAACCTTTGGCGCAAGCTTCGTTGAAGGACTTGACGTTGAAAACGGTGTTTCTGGTAGCGATCTCGTCAGCTCGCACGATCTCGGAGTTGCAGGCTCTTTCGTGTAGGGAACCCTATCTGTCTTTCTCTGCCGACAAGGTGGTATTGCGACCAGTTCCCGCATTTTTGCCTAAGGTAGTTTCGGCGTTTCACATGAATCAGGTGGTGTATCTCCCGGTGTTTGCCAAGGAACGGGGCAAGCACGCGGATAACTCCTTGCACGCATTGCATGTCCGTCGAGCTCTTCGTCAGTATTTGAGGGAAACGGCAGCCTTCCGTAAGTCCGATCGCCTATTTGTCGCATTTGGCGGTCCGCGCAAGGGGGAAGCGGCGTCTAAGTCTTCCATTTCCCGCTGGTTGAAAGAGGCGATTTCATCGGCATACCTTTTACACGGCAGGATGGTTCCTGCCGGGCTTCGGGCTCACTCGACTAGGGCGCAGGCGGCGTCTTTGGCAGAAGTTAGCTTGGTACCGGCGGTGGATATTTGTCGGGCGGCGACGTGGTCGTCCTTACACACCTTTGCTAAGCACTATCGTCTGGATGTGCAGGCGGCGTCGGATGCGCGGTTTGGGTCTCGGGTGCTTCAGGCTGGACTAGCGAGGCCCTCCCGTTGAGATTTACTGCTCTGTTACATCCTCTATGTTTCCGGGACTGGACTAGAGGGACGCTAAGGAAGAGTAAATTAGACTTACCTGCTAATTGTTGTTCCTTGCAGATCTCTAGTCCAGTCCCGGATCCCTCCCTGTCTATCTGTTCTCGCTGCCAGCCAAGAAGGTACATTCATTATAGGAGTCTGCCAGGGTTTTTGTTCTCTATACTTTCGGTCAGAGCTCCTCTGCTTGCAGCATGCCTTAGTTTCCTTTCGGGGTCAAATCTTGGGGGTGAGTGGTGGTGTCTCTTGTTGCATGCGTTTCTACCATTTTTCCAGGTACTGACGGCAGGCTCACCGGTCTGTAGTTTCCCGGATCACCCCTGGAACCCTTTTTAAAAATTGGTGTTACATTGGCGATCCTCCAATCTTCAGGTATTAGAGATGATTTTAGTGATAGTTCACAGATTACTAATAGCAGGTCTGCAATCTCATATTTCAGTTACTTCAACACCCTTGGATGTATACCATCCGGCCCAGGTGATTTGCTACTCTTCAGTTTATCTAATAGTTGTAATACATCTTCCCGATGTATCGATATTTCCTTCAATTCTTCCGCACCTTTAAATACCACTTCAGTCATGGGTAACATCCCTACATCTTCCTCAATAAAGACCGAAGCAAAGAATTCATTCAGTCTTTCCGCTATCGCCTTGTCGCCTCTTAGTGCCCCTTTAACCCCTCTATCATCTAATGGACCGACTGACTCTCTCACAGGTTTTTTGCTACGAATGTACTTGAAAAAGTCTTTATTTCGCATTTTTGCTTCCACAGCAAGCTTCTTCTCAAATTCTCCCTTTGCCTGCCTTATCAATGCCTTGCATTTGACTTGCCAGTGCTTGTGCCGTTTCCAGGTTTCGTCGTTTGGCTCTTTTTTCCATTTCCTGAAAGATGCTTTTTTGGCAACAAAAGCCTCTCTGACCTCACCTTTAAACCATGCTGGCAGTTTTTTGGACTTCCTTCCACTTTTCTTAAAGCGTGGAATACAGCTGGCCTGGGCTTCCAAGATAGTATTTTTCAACAATACCCAAGATTGATGTAAGTCTTTAACCTTTGCAACTGCTCCTTTTAGCTTTTTCTTAACTAATTTCCTAATTTTATCATAGTCTTCCTTTCGAAAGTTAAAAGGTAGTACTTTGGATTTCCTTACTATCCCTCCTCCACAAATTAAATCAAAGGCGATCATGCTATGATCACTATTGCCAAGTGGCCCCAACACCCTTATCTCTTGCACTAGATCTGGTGTTCCACTAAGGACTAGGTCTAATATGGCTTCCCCTCTGGTCGGTTCATAAACAAGCTGCTCCAAGAAGCAGTCATTTATTTAATCTAGGAACTTTATCTCTCTAGCATGTCCTGACGTGACACTGACCCAGTCGATACCGGGGTAATTGAAATCACCCATTATTATTACTGCGCTGTAACTTTTGTAACTGTTATTATTACTGCGCATGAAATGAGAGTCAGAAGCTGTAAAGATGTCTTACACATTGGAACATGGAACATAAGAAGCATGAACCAAGGGAAGTTGGAGGTGGTCAAGAATGAAATGGAATGTGTACAGCTTGATCTGTTGGGTGTCAGCGAACTGAAATGGACTGTCATCGGGCACTTTGCATCAGATGATCACATGGTCTACTATGCTGGAAATGAAAGACAAAGAAGAAATGGTGTTGCATTTATAATAAAGAAGAAACTTGCAAGAACTGTAATGAAATACAATGCAGTCAGCGAACGCTTAATCTCTATTCGTCTACGAGGATTGCCTATCAACACAACTATAATTCAAGTATATGCCCCAACAACAGCTGCAGAAGAGAATAAAATTGAAGAGTTCTATGAACAAGTACAAGCTGAAATTGACAGAACATGCAAACAGGATATCCTGATAGTCATGGGTGACTGGAACGCAAAAGTTGACAACAAAGAAGAAGGCAAAGTAGTTGGAAAATATGGACTTGGCAACAGAAATGAAGCTGGAGAAAGACTGATAGAATTCTGCAAGACCAATGATCTATTCATCTCAAACACCTTCTTCCAGCAACACAAGCGGCGACTGTACACATGGACTTCACCCAATGGATTGTATAAAAATCTAATTGACTACATCTGTGGAAGTCAACGATGGAAAAGTTCTGTAACATCAACAAAGACAAAACCTGGAGCTGACTGTGGTACAGATCATCAACTACTAGTATGCAAACTCAAGCTAAAGTTGAAAAAGAGCAAACCACTCATGAATGCAGCAAAATATGACCTTGAGAATATACCACTGGAATTTAAAGACTGCCTGCAAAATCGATTTGCTGCTTTAGATACAAGTGACAGAGCTCCAGAAGAGTTATGGAATGACATCAAGAAGGTTGTGTTGGAAGAAAGCGAGAAGTCTCTACAAAAGGTGAAAAAGCAAAAACGGCCAAAATGGATGACGGAAGAAACTCTGAAAATTGCCCAGAAACGCAGAGAAGCTAAAGCCAGAGGAGAAAGAAAGACAATCGCAGAACTCAACAGAGATTTCCAACGTGCAGCAAGACAGGACAAGGAAAAGTACTACAATGACACTTGCAAGGAAATAGAAGCAGAAACTATTAGAGGAAGAACAAGCTCGGCTTTCCTAAAGCTACGAGAGTTAAAGAAAAAGTATCTACTCTTGCCAATTTACAAAGGTATTCTACCCCTGTAATATCTACCGCTCCTTATAATCCCCTCAACCGTCTCTTGATCCAGCTTTTCCACTGTCTCCTCCTCTCACTCCCTCTCCCACTCTATCTCTTACCCCATACTTTATATTGCCACTTTATTCCTATTCCTTCCCAAAATGGCTCCTCCTAAATCGTACCTATTCACACTGAGGTCTGCCCTCAGTTTACTCTACCTCCTTCTGCTTGTCTTCCCTTATGCGTTCACTCTAACCCATAGCGCCGCCATTCCAATAATCTACTCTCCCAGGCAGCTATTTACCCCACCACACCTCTCTCATGCCCACTATAACCCCCACCACCGTTCATGCAAACTCAAAACCATTACTATAAACCCTATCCTAAAACCATACTCTCCCTCTGTCCCCCCCATCCCCCCTCAAATGCGCCCTACTCAATGCTCTTTCAGCCAGAAATAAAATCCCTTTACTAACTGACCTTATCACTGATTACAACCTTGATATACTCTGCCTCACCGAAACCTGGTTCCAAGACTCTGACTTGGTTCTAGTAAACCAATTATGCCCTAAAACATACTCAATCAATATATGTAACAGATTACATGGAAGAGGAGGAGGTGTAGCTATTATCTCTAGATCCAACTTTCAGCTCTCTACTGTTGAATCCACTTCCACCACAGGCATGGACTCCATTACTGTCTCTAACTCCAAACTTTCCCTGCACCTTCTATACCGTGCCCCCCAGGCTGACTCATCTGATCTCTCCACGATCCTAGATACAGCCTGCTCACCTCAACCTCCCTCATGCCCTCTAATTATCTTAGGAGACCTAAACCTACACTCTACTTCTTCAATACAATCCTCATCCTTCCTCCAAGCAATGAAGACTCTTCACTTCACCCAAATACTACAGCACCCCACACATTCTAAAGGAAACATCCTTGACTTAATATTTTTCCCACAACACCCCCTCTTCAATGATCAGGTCTTACACACTATCCAACCCATACCTTGGTCTGATCATGTCCTCATCCTCTTCACCGTCCCCTACTCCACCCACAACAGTCAACCACACACACATCTCCATCACACCCGTAAATTCAAACAATTCAATGCAGCCACCTTCCTGGAGCAAACAATCCCATCACTTGACCTACTAAATAGCAAAAACCTGAACCAAGAGTCCATCATCTCCAAATGGAATGAAATCCTATCTGCAGCCTCCCTACTTCCACCTAAACAATACCATCAAAAACACCGTAGAAGAACCCCATGGTTCTCCACAAACCTGAGAAACCTCAAAAGGGAGCTTAGACGCCTTGAACGTAAATGGAGACGCACTCAAGACACCAATGTACATGTTGCCTACACAGCCAAACTTCAAACCTACTGCTCAGAAACCCTCACCCACAAAAGAGAATACAATGAAAATATTATCCAACGAGCGCTTAATAAACCAAGAGAGCTCTTCTCCATCACCAAATCCCTAATAAACGAGCCCTTACAACATGACCAGCCACCAAAAATATCTGCGCAGGCTATAGCTAACCATCTGTTCTCTAAATTCCTCCCACCTTTATCAACCAATAACTCCCAACTCACTCCTGACCACATCACCCAACCACAAGATGCAATCTTCTCAAACTCATGGAATGAGTTTCATCCCATTACTTTAGATAATGTATCCGATGTTATTAAAGATTTGAATGCTTCAACCTCTACCCTTGATCCTTGTCCTGTCCCCTGAATCAAGTCTACCAGAAGTTCCTTCAGCCCCCACATTCTGAATATTGTACAGACCTCCCTCCAGACTGGTTCTGTACCACTCCCACTTAAATGTGCCTCTTTCCGCCCAATCCTAAAAGGAGCTAAACTAGACCCCACCTCCCCTTCCTCCTATAGACCCATCTCTAGTATCCCTTTCCTTGCAAAGATAACTGAGAAACTTGTCCAAACCCAACTCCAGGACTACATTGACGATCACTCTCCCCTTGACTTATTCCAGCATGGTTTCAAAAAGAATCACGGAGTTGAAACCTTCCTTACCTCCCTTCTAGATTCCTTGTACTTACACACCCAGAACCCCGCACAAGGATGCCTACTTATTTTCCTTGACTTATCCGCCACCTTTGACTCCCTCCCCCACCATCAACTCCTAATCAGACTTCATGAAATAGGACTGAGAGGCACAACTCTAAAATGGTTCCAATCCTACTTGGACTCCAGAACCCAACAGATCCGTATTGGAAGTGATACCTCCCTCCCATTCACGCTAAAACAAGGTGTCCCCCAAGGTTCTAGCCTGTCCACGTTACTTTTCAATATCTTCCTCCAACCTGTCTGCAAATTTTTTCAAAACTATGGCATTCAATACCAATTATACGCAGACGACATGATGTGCTTCACGCCATTTAACCTCACTAACCCTAATTTTACTAAACTAAATGAATGTCTAATCAGCCTCAAAGCTTGGCTTTCCCAGCACAACTTACTAATTAACCAAGCCAAAACTGAGGTTCTTCAAGTATTTTCCAATCCCTCCTATACCCCTCCCCCAACCCTCACCTTCGGCGATCTCACACTCACTATAAAAAACCAAGTGAAATATCTTGGAATCATCCTTGATCAGAACCTCTCCTTCTCCGATCAAATAAAGAGAACCACCAATACAATATACGCAAAGCTACGTACTCTCAGGAACCTCAAACCTCTCTTAAGCCCTGACTCCTTTCGCACAGTCTGTCAGGCCCTCACAACCCCTTCGCTTGACTACTGTAATCTGATCTATCATGGCCTCCCCAAGAACACCATTCTACCCCTCCAACTAGCCCAGAATACATTAACGCGGCTTATAACCAACACCCCCAGACGATCCCATATTACACCAGTCCTCTATGATCTCCACTGGCTCCCAATTCAACACCGAGCTAAATTCAAGGCTCTCACTCTTATACACAAAATTATCCTAAAGGAGTCAGCTCCGTGCCTCTCTCCTCTCCTTGCCTTCTCCAACACCACAAGAACACACCGTTCCTCTACTAAAAACCTACTGACCATACCAATAAATAAAAGGCACTGCAAACAATCTACTATCAACAAGGCCTTCTCCCTCTATGCTCCATCCCTATGGAATACCCTTCCTCATGAACTACGTAACTGTGTGAATCACTCTGAATTTCGAAAGAAGTTAAAAGCCCACCTCTTCCTTGAATATTTTTCCCTACCACCCTAATACCTAACCCTTACATCTACCTTACCGCCCATGCTGCCTCAAACCCATAATACAACCAATTGTAGCTCTATACACTTACACATGTAAATAGTTGATCATTGTAATTAGTTCATTTTGTTCACTTATGTATCCTTGTTACCTTGTTCCTTGTAAACAGTTGAAACACACTGCCTTGAAATGTTCTATGTAAACCGTCTTGATTCGTAGAAAGATGGTATATAAAAAATGTTAAATAAATAAATAAAAAGTTCTAGCCTCGAATTGGAATGTTACAAGATACTCAAGGTTCTATGTTGAATGATGCTGAGAAGATCAAGAAAAGGTGGAAGGAATATACAGAATTTTTATATGATAAAGATCAAGTGGACCAACAGCCGTTTCAACCTGTACCTTATGATCGGGAACCATTGGTGATGAAAGAAGAAGTTGAAGCAGCATTGAAAGCCTTATCAAAGAACAAAGCACCAGGCATTGATAGCATTCCTATAGAAGTATTGCAGCAATCTGATGCAGCTGTTACCATACTTACAAGGCTCTGCCAAGAAATATGGAAGATAACATCATGGCCAACTGACTGGAAAAGATCTGTGTTTATACCAATACTAAAGAAAGGTGATCCAACTGACTGTGGAAATTATCGAACAATCGCTCTGATCCCACATGCCAGCAAGATTCTACTGAAGATTATTCAAATAAGACTACAACCATACCTGGAACAAGAACAACCTGAAGTGCAAGCAGGGTTCAGGAAAGGGCGAGGAACGAGAGACATCATTGCGGATGTGAGATGGATCCTTGAAAAGACTAAAGAATACCAAAAAGATATCTATTTGTGCTTTATCGACTATAGCAAGGCTTTTGACTGTGTAAACCATGAGAAACTCTGGGCCACATTAAGAAGCATGGGTATATCAGAACACCTGATCGTTCTCTTGCACAATCTGTACATTGATCAAGAAGCAACAGTTCGAACGGAACAAGGAGAAACAGAATGGTTTAAAATAAGCAAAGGTTTAAGACAAGGCTGCATACTTTCCCCCTACCTGTTTAATTTATATGCAGAACAAATCATCAGAGAAGCAGGATTGTATGAAGACAACAGAGGTATGAAGATTGGTGGAAGACTCATCAACAACCTTCGCTATTATTTATTTATTTATTTCTCTTATATACCGCGCTCTTCAACATCAGTGCGGTTTACATGGAACAATTATATTTTATGGTGGGTTAACCATAAAAATACAGATAACAGGTAGCTCAACTTGAATGGTCAAAAATTAAATTAACTATTTACACACATTTAAACATAGTATTATTTACATAATATACATCATGTGAGAGAACATTGCATTACATTGGACGTAGAGCTCATTTTTGGGAAGGTCGGGATGGTGCATCTTCATTTGGGTAACTATACTGATGATACTACATTACTGGCTGAAAGTGAAGATGATCTGAAACATTTGCTTCTCACAATCAAAGAACGTAGTCTCAAAATGGGCCTGCACCTTAATGTAAAGAAGACAAAGATCATGACAACTGGCATAATCAACAGGTTCATCGTTGAAGGAGAAGAAATTGAAATTGTGAACAACTTTAACCTACTTGGATCAACTATCAATAAAGAAGCAACAATTAGTCAAGAAATTAAACGACGCATTGCTCTTGGCAGAATGGCTATGAAAGACCTAGATAAGCTTCTCAAGAGCAGAGATGTCTCTCTCTATACAAAGATTCGACTTGTTCAAGCCATGGTATTTTCAATAACATCATATGGATGTGAAAGCTGGACAGTAAAAAGATAGACAGAAAGAAAATTGATGCCTTTGAATTATGGTGCTGGCAGCGAATACTGTGTATACCATGGACTGCTCGAAGAACAAACCAGTCGGTACTAGAGGAGATCAAACCTAAGCTTTCTTTAGAAGCTCAGATGACAAGACTTCGACATTCATACTTTGGACACATCATGTGAAGAGAGAGATCATTAGAGAAAGACATCATACTTGGCAAGATAGAAGGTCAACGCAAAAGAGGAAGGCCAGCAATGAGATGGATCGATACAATAACAGCAGTCTGTCAACAATGAGCCGCCTGACTGAAGACCAAACACAATTTAGGATAGCTATCCAGAGGGTCGCCATGAGTCGACTCCGACTTGACAGCACTTAACAACAACAAACAACTTTTGTTAGCTTCCTTGAGTTCTTTGAGCATTTCATCATCCATTTGTTCATTCTGGCCAGGCGGTCGATAGTACACCCCCACTGCCATTGCCTTCCCCTTTTTACATGGAATTTCAATCCATAGAGATTCTACAGCAAATTTTGTTTCCTGCAAAACTTTTATCCTTTCTGACTCAATGCCCTCTGTAACATAGAGTGCAACCCCTCCACCAATTTGATCAGCTCTATCATTACAATATAGTTTGTACCCAGGTATCACAGTGTCCCACTGGTTGTCCTCCTTCCACCATGTTTCTGATATTCCAATCATATCTAACCTCTCATTTAGTGCTATATATTCTAACTCTCCCATCTTATTTTTTAGACTTTTAGCATTTGCATACAAGCATTTTAGAGACTTTATTTTATTCATATTAATTTGGCTATTGGTAGACAGGGGTAATTTGGGATCTTTAAGCTCTGTCTGATCCATACTTGAGGGCATTTGGGCTACTTTACTCTTTTTTGGAACCTCTCTGCTTTTGGTAGTATCCTTCAAGGATACATTCTTCCGAACCATCCGCTCTTGGGCGACTGTCGGCTTTCCCCTATTATCTAGTTTAAAAGCTGCTCTATCTCCTTTTTAAAGGTTAATGGTCTCTACCCCTCTGGTCACATCTCTCCAGTGGTGGTGGTCCACAGAAAATCTCCTTGTAGGGTCACCTTTTCAGGTGCCTGCACATCAATGTACCCTAATTACGGACACATCCAAAATGGACTCGGGAGCCCATCTGGGATCTCTCTTCACTCAGGGCCTCTGGTCACAGAAGGAGTCACAACTCCAGATCTGGAGCTTCGAGCTATTTTTAATGCTCTCAAGGTGTTCCAGGACCCCTTATGTTACCAAAGGGTTCTAGTCCAAACCGACAACCAAGTTGCCATATTCTATGAGAACAAGCAAGGTGGAACAGGTTCTTGGTCCCCCTGCAAGGAGGCTCTATATCTTTGGTCCTTTGCCATACATCATCACATTCACCTCCAAGTGATGTATCTTCCGGGCAAACACAATGTCTTAGCGGACAGATTATTGTTTATTGTTTAAACACATTTAATATACCGCTCCCCATAACATCGGAGCGGTTTACAAACAACAAAATTAAACATTAGGAAAGGAAAGGAAATTACAATAGCCAGTAGAAAAAGGAAAGAGACAAAAGCAAAAGAAAATCTGCAAAGCAATAGAGAAAGGACAAGAAGAGGAAAGTTCAGGGGGGGAAAGCTAGAGAAAATAGGTGACTTTTTAAGAGAGAACGGAACCTTGGATAGGATTATTCTGTGCGGAGGTTAGTTGGCAGTGAGTTCCAGAGAGAGGGTCCTAAATAGAAGAATGCTGATTTCCTGGTGGATTGTAG
This sequence comes from Ichthyophis bannanicus, assembly GCA_033557465.1. NCBI lineage: Eukaryota > Metazoa > Chordata > Amphibia > Gymnophiona > Ichthyophiidae > Ichthyophis > Ichthyophis bannanicus. Next base: position 401,351,136 of record CM066038.1, read on the forward strand.
ATGAGCTCTGGAGGGTGCGGGAAGATGGAGGCGATTAATATGGATGGACCGGAGACTGCGTGTAGGAGTATGGTAAGAGAGCAGATCTGAAAGATAGGCAGGAGTAGAGAGATAAATAGCTTTGTGAATTAGAGTAAGAATCTTAAAGGAAATCCGAAAGTCAATTGGCAGCCAATGGAGATGAAGGAACAAAGGAGTAACATGATCCCATGGTGAAGCGTGAAAAATCATACGAGCGGCTGTGTTCTGAATTAGTTGGCGGCGGCGTTTCTGGTATTGGGGGATTCCGGCAAAAGCAGTATTACAGAAATCTAACCTGGTGATGATCAGAGAGAGAAGCAAAGTAGTGATGGCCTGACTGGACAGGAAGGGGTGGATGGCACGAATTTGGCGGAGACACAGAAAAGAGCACCGAGAGACGTGAGAAATGTGATCATGAAGACTGAGGGCACTGTCAAGGTAAATTCCAAGATAGCGAAGTGTAGGGACTACAGTGATGAGGGAACCTGCAAGAGATGGGGCGAGTGAGGGAGCAGGAGAAGTATGCGGGAACCAAATCGCAGCAGTTTTTTGAACATTAAGGACCAGGCAATTAGAGGAAAGCCAAGAAGAGACGGTGGACAGACAGTTCTCTAAAGGAGAGATATCAGGGTGATATGGTGAAGTATGGTACAGTGGAAAAATGTCGTCAGCTTAAAAATAGCTTGAAATCCCAGATTGCTGAATAAGAAGGGCCAATGGAGCAAGAAAAATATTAAACAGGAGAGGAGACAGAATCGAACCCTGGGGAACACCACAGGAAAGTGGGTAGCAATCAGATGAAGAAAGGGTGGAAGAGACAGCAAAAGGCCGGTGACTGAGAAACGAGTGAAACCAGTGAAACACCGAACCACGAATGCCCGCATCCCGAAGACGAGAGAGAAGAAGTGTGTGATCCACCAGGTCGAAAGCTGCGGAGAGATCGAGGGATACTGCTAAAGTGATGTTACCTTGGTCGTGGGCAGTACGGATTTCGTTCAAAACAGCTGTAATTGTAGTCTCTACACTAAAACCGGGTCTAAAGCCAGATTGCCTGGGATGAAGGACAAGTGTAGTGGCCAGGAAATGAGAGAGCTGTGAAAAAACTACCTTTTCCAATAGCTTAGAGGAAAAAGAGAGATTGGAAACCGGGCGATAGTGTGCAGGGATAGAAGGGTCAAGTGTGGGTTGTTTTAATAAAGGGCGGACCGTAGCATGCTTCCAAGGGGTGGGGGAAAAGACCGGCTGACAAACTAGAATTGATGATAGTTAGAAGGGGAAGGAGAAGTGTAACGGGAGGTTCAGAGAACCAGGCGGAGGGAACAGGATCCAGATCACAGGTACTTTTGCGAGTGGTAGAGAGTAGTTGGAGTAATTCAGGAGATGAGATGGGAGAGAAAGAAGCCCATATGTGGGAGAGAGAAGGAGAAGAGGGGGGAGAGATAGGGGGTGGGGAGGTCAGGGCCTGGGAGCAATGGGGGAGAGAAGAACGGAGATCCTGGATCTTAGAAGAGAAAAAGGTCGCCAAGGAGGTGGGGCTGGGAGCCTTGTTGGAAAAGGAAGCGTCCTGAGTAGAGGAGGACTGTAGGCGAGAGAGGGTGTTCAAAGTCGCAAATAGCTGACGAGATCTGTTTGGGGCAGCTGTAATTGTGGAAGAATAGAAAGAACATTTCGCCTGGTGGATAGCCGACCGATAGAAAATATGACAGGATTTGAATTTCTGATAAGAAGCTGCGGAAGGTGCCTTACGCCAGACCCGTTCGGCTCTACGTAACTGGGAGCGGAGTAAGAAAAGTCCGGCATGATACCAGGACTGACGTGTACGTTTCCGAGGTTTGACTGGCCTAACAGGGGCAACCTGATCGAGGGTGTGTGACAACTCAGCATTCCAGAATGTGACCTGAGAAGAGGGTGAGAGGGAGGAAAAATCACTCGGGAGGGGAGGAAGAGCAGCGGAGAAAGCTGTCAGGGTAGAGGGGTGGAGACAGCGGGAGAAACGAGCAGGAGGGGAAGGGGGAGGAGGGATGGGGGGAGGGGCCAGGAAGGTAAACAGAAGGTAGAAATGGTCAGACCAGGGTATGGGAACTGCAGAGGGAGAGGAAATAGCGTACGGAGCAGGTAGAGGAGAGATGACTAAATCAAGAGTGTGACCCGCAACATGAGTGGGTAGAGAAACAGGTTGAGCTAAGGAGAGGTCCTGAAGTAGAGCAGAAAAAGCGACGTCCCTGGCCGAGGTAGGAGAATCAAAATGGATGTTGAAATCCCCCAGCAGATGAAGTCGCGGAAACTGAAGGACTAAGTCAGAAATGGAGGACAAGAGAGAGTCCCAAAGGGCGGGAGAAGAGGACGGAGGAGAATAAATAAGGAGAAACTGGAGGGCGGGTAGGCCACTCAGCTGAAGGAGAAGGGTCTCAGGATAGGTTAATGCAGCGGAGGAGATCTGAGAAAGAGGAACCGAGGAGCGGTAGATGACTGCCACCCCACCCCCGGACCTAGTAAGGCGTGGGACAGAAATAGCTTCGTAGTCAGGGGGGAGGCAACGATGGAGGAGAGACTCCTCTCCCTCCTTGAGCCAGGTTTCGACTAGGAACAGAATGTCGATACGCTCGCGGTCAATGAGGTCGAGGATTAACGTGGTTTTGGAACGGAGGAATCGACAGTTGAGTAAGCTCAGACGAAGAGGCGCCGGTGAAGCATAAGTAGCGCAAGATCAATCGTGAAAGCAAGCAGGGGCCAGCTTGGAGGGGACCCGTACAACAGGGCATAGATTAAGTCAGATCCTTCTTCCCCACGAATGGTCGCTTCATGTAGACACAGTGTCCTACATCTTTCAGACCTGGGGGACTCCAGAGATAGACCTCTTTGCCACTCCTCAGAATGCCAAGCTCCCTCGCTTCTGTACCAGGACTCTTGCGTCGGACAGCAAAGATGGATGCTTTTCACTTCCACTGGGGACACGACTTCCTTTATGCCTTCCCTCCCATTCCCCTAATTACCAAGACTCTTTTCAAACTCCAGGCAGACAGGGGCTTCATGAAACTCGTAGCCCCATGCTGACCACATCAACTGTGGTACCCTTTTCTGCTACACCTGTCTCAGACTCGACCCATAGATCTGGGATCTACTCCAGATCTCCTCTCTCAAGAGGAGGGGACGCTGCTCCATCTCACATCATGGCTGCTGAAGGCATAGCCTTTCAAGATATTAACCTTCCCCAGGAGGTTAAGGACATCCACTTGGTTTCTAGAAAGCCATCCACCAGACGATCCTACTCTTTTTTTAAGTGGCGTAGGTTTTCTATCTGGTGTTCCCAGAAGAATCTTAATCCCTTCTCAGCTCCAGTGGAGGCGCTGCTTCAGTATCTCCTCCACCTTTCTTCATCTGGACTCAAAACCCATTCGGTAAGAGTACACCTAAGTGCAATTGCGGCCTCTCACAATCCCTTAGATTGATAACCCATCTCCTCTCAGCTGCTCGTAGCAAGCTTCATGAGAGGTCTTCTAACCCAACCTCCCATTAAACCACCACCAGTGGCATGGAACCTGAATGTTGTTCTAGGGCAACTTCTCAAGCCACCCTTGAACCTTTAGCCACTACGTCACTTAAGTTTCTGACATGGAAGGTCACCTTCCTCATTGCCCTCACTTCAGCAAGGTGCATTAGTAGCTTCAAGTCTTGGTGGCCGACCCGCCTTACACACACGGTTCCACCATGATAAGGTCATCCTTAGGACTCATCCTCACTTCATGCTGAAGGTGATCTCATCTTTCCATTTGAACCAGTTGGTTTACCTTCCTGTGTTTTCCCTAGACCACATTCATCTAGGGCAGAGGCAACCCTCCACACTCTTGATTGTAAACGTGCCTTAGCATTTTATCTTCAGAGGGCTCGGGAGCACCGAAAGGCTCTCAACTGTTCATCTCCTTTGACCCTAGTCACCTGGGGTTACCATTCTTCCAACGTACTCTCTCCAAATGGATAGCAGATTGCATCACTTTTGCTTATGATGCGGCATGACTTTCCCTCGAGGGTCATGTCACTGCCCATAATGTTCGAGCCATGGCTACCTCGATGGCAAATTTACGTTCTGCAGCAATTGACGAAATTTGCAAAGCAGCAACTTGGTCTTCAGTCCATACCTTACAGTCGGCGCATTCACCCATATGTGAGGACTGATTTCTGCTGTCCCCGGGGAACACCTGTTACAGGTGAGTAACTATGCTTTAATTTTCAAAATGGCTTGTGTCAGTTAAACCTGCTTTTTCCAGTTTCTTTATCGTGGCAAATGCATTTGAAAAACATGATTTTTAAACTCATAGAAGAAGTTCTCTGTAACATATCAGTATTAGACCAATAATAGGCTTGAAGGAATTATTGCCAGGCATAAAATGGTTATTACACAGTGCATTTTGATGGCGATAGGACAAGGAAAGCATCTTTTTCTGCTTCCTTGGATAATAAAACTGTCCAGCTGGTTATTGGGGTTTGTGACTACATGCCATATTTGATCATCTTCCCATTTCCCTAGTGTTCTTGTCATTCCATTAGTGTAATATGGCTTTACAAAAGTTTAATCCGCAGTTTTAACCCTACCATGTGATTTGATTTCTAAACTGGGAGACTTCCCCAAGGAAATTTATTTGAAAAAAATAGAAACAGGCATTGCCAGCAGAAGAGGAGCTAGTTGAACCCGCAAAAATACAGAAAACCAATGGGGGGGAGGGAGATCAGGCCTCTTCCCAGATCTGGTCACTTTTGCTACTGAAATGTGTTTCTCTGAGGCACTACTGTTCCCTGTGGCAACCTGGTTCTTCCAGATTTGCTGCCAGTCCAAATGAGCCATCCTCCTATCTCTAAGAGATCTGGGAGTTGTTCTGCCACCTTTTTACTGCCTGGTTCTAGCTTCCTATTTATTTATTTAACAGGGTTTTTTTGTGTTTTTTATACTGCTTTATCATTTCTGTCAAAGCGATTTATATTGTAACTTAAATTTGGTAATGTACATTAATAACATTGATAACTTGGATTCTTCTGAGGCAATAGAGGGTTAAGTGACTTTCCCAAGGCCACAAGGAGTGCTAGTGGGAATCAAACCCTGGTCTTTTGGTTTCCAAGCCAGTGCTCTAACCATTAGGCTACTCCTCCACTCCATGACAATAGCTCCCAGCGTCTCACTTCCAGGTTCAACAGGTCTGCTGAAGTTGTCATCTGAGAGGAATAGTTACTCATCTGCACTTTTTACCATAATTTAATTTTACCATGGGAGCCACTAAGCTGCAGTAACACAGTATTACAGATTAGTAACTGCCACAGTAAATGAATAATGCAACTTACATTTAGCCTTGCAAAATGCATTATTCCTGGAAAAATAATGCCAGCTTTGTGCTGCTGTTTCAGCCTGATGCATAAAACAATCACGTCCCCCCAGCTCCCGATTTCCCATCTTGCAGATCTCCCCCCTGATTCCCTTCAGCACAGAGTGCCCCCCAAACCTTTCCTGATGCCCTCCAGACAGGCTCTCCACCTCCTGCACTTTCTGGAGGGTCTCCCTGCTGTCTAGTGGATGGGGAAGGAGCGTAGTCCTGTCCCATCCCATTGGGCACCTGGGTTCACAGTGATTCTTGTGACTGCCTAGCAGTAGTCTTGTAATATTACCACTAGGGGCTCAGACCCCCCATTGGTATTTACACCTGCTCCAAAGCCTTCATCACTATCAGCAATGCTTGTTTGGACCTTGGGTTTGGAGAAGTGATTGCAAGGGGAATTGTGCTTACCTCTCTGGTGTTCAGACCCACCTCAGTGAGCAACTTGTTGAGCTCTAGAGCTTAGCTCCTTAATTGGCTCCCCTTGGACATGCAGTTTTGCAAAATCCAGTATGCATACTTGTAGGGGGGTAATTTAATAAAAGGACACTTATGTGAAAAATTTAAAGCGGTGCCTATTTTAATCCTGTTTTATAAAGGCATTTATAAAATAGGCTCATCGCGTGCTCTCCCAGGACGGATCGAGCAGGAGCATCGTCAGACCGCCTCCCCCTCATCAACTGCCCAATCGGGGCAGCTCAGGCCGCTACAAAAGAAGGGCGACAGCACCGGACCTGTCCTTTTGGCCCATCGCGTGCTCTCCCAGGAGGGATCGAGCAGGAGCATCGCCAGACCGCCTCCCCCTCATCAACTGCCCAATCGGGGCAGCTCAGGCCGCTACAAAAGAAGGGCGACAGCACCGGACCTGTCCTTTTGGCCCATCGCGTGCTCTCCCAGGAGGGATCGAGCAGGAGCATCGCCAGACCGCCTCCCCCTCATCAACTGCCCAATCGGGGCAGCTCAGGCCGCTACAAAAGAAGGGCGACAGCACCGGACCTGTCCTTTTGGCCCATCGCGTGCTCTCCCAGGAGGGATCGAGCAGGAGCATCGCCAGACCGCCTCCCCCTCATCAACTGCCCAATCGGGGCAGCTCAGGCCGCTACAAAAGAAGGGCGACAGCACCGGACCTCTCCTTTCGGCCCATCGCGTGCTCTCCCAGGAGGGATCGAGCAGGAGCATCGCCAGACCGCCTCCCCCTCATCAACTGCCCAATTGGGGCAGCTCAGGCCGCTACAAAAGAAGGGTGACAACACCGGACCTGTCCTTTTGGCCCATCGCGTGCTCTCCCAGGAGGGATCGAGCAGGAGCATCGCCAGACCGCCTCCCCCTCATCAACTGCCCAATCGGGGCAGCTCAGGCCGCTACAAAAGAAGGGCGACAGCACCGGACCTGTCTTTTCGGCCCATTGCGTGCTCTCCCAGGAGGGATCGAGCAGGAGCATCGCCAGACCGCTTCCCCCTCATCAACTGCCCAATCGGGGCAGCTCAGGCCTCTACAAAAGAAGGGCGACAGCAGGCGCACCCGCGCCTTGCGGGCCCGCGCCTGAGGGCCTCGCTAGAGGGCCCTTTGGCGTGGCCCTTAGGCGTGGACCGCTAGAATCCGTCCATGATTGACTGAGCCTCACGACACCCTTGCACAGCAGCTACAAGGCAGAAACGTGGTGAACCTCAGCCCAACACCCAAACCGGCACAACTGACGAAACGGACACTGTACGGTACCTAGCTACTCTAATTAATTCATTTAAGAGCTTCCACACAGGCTGCACTTCATTGTGGCCCCGACCATATGTTATCTAGAAGCTTCCTGTAAAGATCTGTTATATGCAGCTCAGTTTAACAGCTTATTATTTGAACACATAGTAGTGTCGAGCTAAATGTTAGATTCCAGTTTCTGCTCAACACATGCCTCACTTGTAGCATAGTTTCCTGTTCAGTACATGCCTCATTTGAAACATTGTATCCTCTCAGTAACTCTGCTGGTTCAAAAGTTGCTGCTTAACTATGTTGATTGAAACAAGGTATATCCATTTAGATATAGATACCTGCTTAACAAAACCTTAATTCGCAAAAGTAACCACAACCTAATATTGCTCATGTGGTACCCGTGAGATAGCAACTTCCACCTGTGCTATTAAAAGTTTCATCTTCCCATAGCACACTAAGGCAACACCACACCAATAAGTCACCTTTCATCCTCCACTGTAATCCCACAATACTGAGCTATCTAACAGATCAAGAAACAAAGCAGGTATTATAGTATTAACTTGCACACAACTAAGAATCATGGCCTTTTCCATACTTGCTTTCACATGCCTTTACCTATCTGCTAGTGCCATCTACGGATCTAATGCCCTCACTCATGACCGTAACAAGATCTCATTACTTCACAGTACAAGCAAAAAACACTACCATAGCCATTACCAACCTCCACAAAACCCATGCTACAAGAGACAGTCTCATTTGCTCCATATAACATTAGAGCACACATCCAACACGAAATGCAATGAGTCAGATGTTCAACATGAACTTAGGTGTGCACTCATCAACGCTCGCTCTGCCCGCAAGAAGTGGCCAGCCATCACAGATCTCTTATACAATTTCAACCTAGACATATTAATGGTCACCGAAACTTGGCTCTCTGACACTGACACAGTCATATTAAACCAAATCACACACCCCAACTACTCTGTCTACACATGTAACAGGGCAAACAAAAGAGGAGGGGGAGCCTTCATTATAGCAAAAACTGATCTCCAATACCGAATGATCCTGATCAGAAGCACACAACAACTAGACACTATCACCATATCTAATAAATATAACACCATCAACCTTATTTATAGGGCGCCAAGCTCGTCAGCTGAAGATCTATCCATCATAATTGACTTAGCTTGTAATCCCGAAAACCCAAACAAACCAAACTGGCTACTGGGCGATTTCAATCTTGCATCCGTCCAACCTGCCTTATCTAACACCTTCCTTGATGCAATGGCCAATCTCAACTACAAACAGATTGTAAATAATCCAACCCACCAACGAGGGAATGTTCTCGATCTTATCTTTGTTCCGCCCAATGACACACTCACAAAGTGCAAATTTGATCTTTCAATCACCCCGGTCCCCTGGTCAGACCACAGCCTGATAACATTCAATATGCCATCACAAGAAGAGACCATCAGCCGTACAAATATAGAGTCAACAGCCAACTCAGTACGATTCAAACCATTTAACAAGGAAGATATTATGAATCATGTCCTCCCAAAACTGGCTCAGCTATCAGCCAACATAAATAACATGGTTTCAAATTGGAATGACACCCTTAACCTGTACTCAAAACTGCCGTCCACTGACAAACAATCAACATCAGTTATCCGTGCAGATAAAAGGCTGTCAGCCCCGTGGTTCTCTCCAGAACTTAGAAAGTCCCTTCTACTCCTGAGGAAACTAGAGAGAAAATGGCGTAAATCCCATAACACCGTTGACTAAGCTGCATACTTAACCCATCTGAAAACTCATCGAGAAGCAGTCTGGGACAAGAGAAAAGTTTTTCCATTCTGAGCTCCTCAACCGTTCTTTAAACAAGCCACGAGACCTATTCAGCCTAGTAAAATCTCTAACCACGGAACCATCACAACCACAACAAGAACAAATACATCCCCAAACATACGCCAACTATATCCAATCTAAAGCCATCAAAACAACAACAGCCTCCAATTCAGAACCTACCCGGCCTCCTGGGCACCAGAACCCACTCACCAAGCTCTCTTCTCCTTCCGCAAAAAACATTGAAGACATTATTACCAACATAAATACCACCACAGCGCCAAACGACCCATGCCCAGCACACTGGATAAGAGCAATGCGTGCAGAATTCAGCCCTTTCATATCAGATATCATAAATCAGTCCTTCTCAACAGGAATATTCCCATCTGCTCTTAAGCAGACGTCCATCAGACCACTGCTAAAGAACACCCAACTGGATCCAACGAAGGAGGAATCCTACTGGCCGATCTCCAGTATCCCACTACTATCAAAAATTATTGAAAAGGTGACCCAGAGACAGATCCAATAACACATTGATATCGCATCACCATTAGACCCCAGCCAACATGGATTCAGGGAAGCTCACGGAGTTGAAACACTTCTCACCTCCCTAACACACTCATCGGTGGGATTGATAACATCAAAATGGGCTTTGCGCTAATCTTCCTTGACATTTACGCAGCGTTTGATTCAGTGGACCATGACAAACTTCTAACCTGACTCCATCAGAAGGGAATCCACGGGTTAGCATGAGCTTGGTGTAAATCTTACCTAGAAGAGAGATGGCAACAAGTTCGGGTTGGATCAACTACTTCGGAACCTTTCCAGCTGAAGCAAGGAGTACCCCAAGGCTCCTCCCTTTCAGCGCTGCTCTTTAATATATATATGCAGCTGATTTGCGAAATTACCCGCTCCTATGGTATATCCTGTCTAATCTACGCAGATGATGTGCTGATATTTACTCCGATCAATGTCACGGTCCCAGATTATACTTACTAGTAGAGTGCAACAGACTGGCTCCTCACTCAAAACATGCGAATAAATTTCAAAAAAGCCGAGGCACTAATCGTCACGAAAAACAAAGGATTCTCACCCCCGGCGACCCTAAAAGTACGGGACGCAGAACTGCCAATCAAGTCCTCCATAAGATACCTAGGCATAACACTGGATAATCGACTAGACTTCAAAGAACACATAAACCGCACGGTAAAAACCATCTATTTCAAGATCAGGACCCTCCGACACCTGAAAAACATGCTCGACCCTGACAACTTCCGTACAATATTCCAGGCGATAGTCACCCCCCACTTTGACTACGCTAACATCATACTCCACGGCCTCCCAAAAAGTACCATAAGCACACTACAATTAGCCATGAATGCCGCTGCCCGGGTATTATGTGGAGCATCAAGAAGAGACCATACGACCCCCATCCTAAGGGAACTTCACTGGCTCCCGATAAGCTGCAGGATTACATATAAAGTACTGCACATCACATTCAAAGCCATTAACAAAATAGCCCCCCCCCCCCTCAATCACAACACTCCTCAATCACACCTCCAATATTAGACCTAGGAGATCAGTTGCAGCTAATACACTAGCCATACCCACAGAATCCACAAAATGCACAGCCGCAACTTCTAACAGAGCATTCGCACACTAAGCCCCCAGACGCTGGAACAACCTTCCACCCACAATTAAATCAATCACGGACCTCAAGCAATTCCGAAAAGCTTTAAAGCACCACCTGTTCCTTATACACTTCTCTCAATACCATAACCCCTCACCGACTCCCCCAACACAACTGAATCCCTCAGTATGAGGCCGCAATTGTTCTGTTGCACGTCACACATTATGTAAATAGAACACTATCACTGTATAAAGTTGTAATAACATAAATGTACAAAGTTTCCCAAAGTTTTTATCCTGGTTAATTTCCCTGTTATATGGAAACTCATGCCTGCCTATTGCTGTTCGTGAGTAGTTTTGTTCACTGTAAACCACGCTGATGATAAAGAGTGTGGTATAAAAGAACTGTTAAATAAATAAATAAATAAATCCCAACAGTGTGCAAATGCCCATGCAAAAATTTACATCTGCTCTGAAAAGGTGAATTGTATTTATAAAATATCAACTCCAAACTCAGCTCCATCATTTCTCTGTGAAAATTACATTCCTGGGAGCGCCTGTGTGCAGATCATATAAAGGTAGGTGCATTCTTGCTATGTGTCAACCCTTTACGTGCATATGCAATTGCAAAGTTTTAGAGAAGCCATTTTTTCCTTGTAAAACGGGCTTTTTACACAGAAAGAGCTTTATAAAAATTCTCCTGTAAGCAGCAAAATCTACCACTTGTATGGTAAATGTTGGTAGTTACAGGGCTGGTGCCACCATTATGCAAACTAGGCGGTTGCTTTGAATTCCAGTGGTCAGAAGGTGACCCATTGCCGTCATTGCTGCTCCCCTCTGAGAGCTGTAGTGGTGCTAATCCCTTCTAAACAGCGACGCAAAACTTACCGTAAACTCAGGCGCTGTGCTGCTGTTCCTCCTTCTGCCCCCTCCGATGTAGACTTCCTGGGGCAGAAGAGGTTGGTCCAGTTGTTTTCTTCCCTGTGCAAACCGGAAGTCTGCATTGGGAACAGAAGCAGGAACAGCTTATAGTAATTGCCGCTACTGTAGGTCCCGGAGAGGACGGCAGCAGTGGTAATAGGAGTGGGGGGGGGGGGGGCGCCTCAGGAATAAGATTCACCTAGGGTGCCTGATACCCTTGCACTGACCTGCATACTTAGCCATATAAAGCCCTGAATGATGCTCTTTTTTGAACTTTTTTCTGTAAAATGGCTGTTCTGCTGTATGTGCTATGAAATACATGGATTTTCCCTGCATTCTTACACATGTTTTTAAGTATCACCCAATATAGCAGCTATCGCTGTTTTGCACCTGTGTTGTGGAAAGCCTTGCTGTCGAACGTTAAGGAGGAGTTGCGATTTTTGCTCTTTCAGAAAAGGGTGAAGGGTGTATTTGGAGGCATTTGGGAAAGAGGGGTAAATGGGGGGGGGGGGTAGTAGGGGGTGTGAGATGTATGGGGGGAGTATTTGTTGCTGCTGAACTGTGTTTGATGTGCCTATATTTATTTTGTAAGCCACATTACCCTGCTCATGCCCAATCAAGTATGTTACTACTATTAATCATTTGTATAGCGCTACAAGGCATATGCAGCCCTTGCAAGCCTTTGGCAATCTATGCTGCAGATTGTGAACATCCTGACATGGGTGTCTATTTTCCAACCTACATAGCCTATAAAAAAATTGGGTTTTAGATATGTTGCAATTTTTGTAAATGGGTTGAGATTGCAACAATCTTTATACTTTCACTGAACTCAAAAGCATCTTGTGTTTTCATGTCCAGCATATTATTTGCACGCAGGACTGACTGACATGCTTTGGTGTTTCACATAATTTCATTTCATTGGTTCATCTTTCTATGCATTGCTACAAATACACCCAGCAAGCAGGAGATTAATGAGTGTGATTTGTAGCGGATAGTAGCTAAATCTTGAGTGTAATACTGTTTTCATTAAGTACTGTCAGGACAATAAATAAGCTGTATGGACATGAAAATCAGATTAGTGAAGCTCAGTGAAGCTGCTTGCTAATTTTGGCTTTGAATGCAGAACTAGATAAAAACACTTTAAAAATAATTGAGAATTGTAGCTGATACTGTTCAGAAAGGTGATCTAAAGCTTAGAACACCTAGAGAACTGAACATTGAACTGCATGGTACCTGAATAGATTCATGATATTGGTTTGTGGGGTGAAAAGTAGGAATGCACTTTTATTAGGTTGTATGCTTGCCTGCTGTAATGTAATTTGTAATTCACATTATTGATTAATGATTATAGTGAAAGCAGTACAAGCTATTTCTATAGGTTTTGGCTTTTTGCAGCAGAATTCACAGATTCATGGGAGTCTGACAGGCGTATAATAAGGATGCTTCTACTATGACCTGTGGAGCTGGACTGAGACCACATCTCATTTTACATAGACCACATGAGCTAGGTTTTGAACTGGTGGCCCAGTGGTGAAGGGTTCTGTAATGCCATGAGCAAACCGCTGTCATCCCAGTCCCCATTATACCTAGCTGAAGTAGAGGCAGTTCCACAGAAGTAAGTTGCATCCCACAGGCTCTCAAAAATCAGGGAAGGATGAAAAGAAACAAAACTTACTCTTATTATTACATGTATAGCCTTTCAAATTCCAGAAACATAGGACTCATGGCAGCTAACAAAAACATTAAAAAAAAATTAAACAAACATGTGCAGCGTGATTTTATAACAGCCATGTCTGGCTGGCAGAAACGTCTAACCTGACAACAGGCATGTAATAAACCTGATTCCAAAACCGTGGGTATAGACGCACCCGTGGTTCCGGAATCAGAGAGATATACATCCCTGGTGCAGACTACGTCCCCATGCCCATCGTATTCTGACAAGACAGACGTCTCAGATGCTTCCCATCTCCGTGCGGCCACGCCCCTGCTGGCAAAATTTACATCTGCTAAGCTAGTGCTCATGCAATCAACACATTAATACAGATGAAACAGATATGGTCATGCAAACCAGAATATATATACTAGTCTGTTGCATGCCCATAACACTACAAGGGTATGTACATGCACCAAAGTTATTGTATAAGCAAGTGGAAAGTGAGATGTTTGTCCAGACAGATCCTGCAGCAAAACAAACATGGTATTTGAAGAACACCTTAGTAATTAAAGCCACAAATAACATGATGCAGTCAGATATGTATTAGTGCTGTTTGCACTGCAGCATGACCCCACTCTGAGGGTCTCCCACCATTGACAGGGACATGCCCTGCTACATTGCTGCAGAGCAGCTTTTCAGAATATACTGCCCATTCACACTGACTCCTGGTGATGCTGCAGTCAGCTCCACAGTCCAAGTACTGGCCAAGCATACATATGCCTCCAGGGTTGCGGATCAGCACACCAGGGCCTCCCCCTGCACCCCCATACCACACACACATGCACTCTTGCTTGCAGTCACAAATAGCATACATCTGCAAAAACCCATGCCCTGCACCTATAAACAACTGCTGGTAAGACATAATGGCATGGCGTCTCAGGACAACACATCTGCTCTGCATTTCTCAGCCAAACATGAATCTGCTCCATACTACCTCACATACCATCCCTACATCTACATTCGCACCTTTCCGAACACTGGAATTATTTGGGAAGCCTAGAATAGCCCCTTCCACCCCCCCTCCCACCCACTTTCTAAGATTCACATTTTCCCGCCATGTATGTTGTTTAGGAAAAGGGGTCTAGATGTTTTCGCGAGGAAACATCTATCCCTCACATCCAGGTGGCCTATTTGTGTTTCGGAATGACCCTCTAAGCCAATTTGAAAATGTAATGTATGCAATCAAGTTCTATATAAAGAAACTAGAATCTAAAAAATAAAAATTACTGTGGGTTACAAACAACAGCGGGCAATTCCACCAAATAACTGAGCTAAGAAAATGCAGACTGAAGGAGGTCACGTCATCATGGGTCTGGCATCCCATGATTTATTCACTCTACTTTTCAAAGTCTTCACTGGCACCCAATCTGTGCTCGAGTTCAGGTTAAGGCTCTGTGTAATCAAACTCTGGAATTTGTTACCGGAGGATGTAGTAAAGGCTGTTAGTGTAGCTGGGTTTAAAAAAGGTTTGGACAAGTTCCTGGAGGAAAGGTCCATAAACCGTTATTAAGAAGGGACCCAGGATATCAATGCTTGACCCAGTACAAGCATTGCGGAACCTGTGTCTTTTGGGGAAACTGCTAGGTACGTACGACCTAGATTGGCCACTGTTGGAAACAGGATACTGGGCTTGATGGACCTTGGTCTGACCCATTATGGCATATCTTATGTTCTCTTGACCTGATTTTCAAAACATTGCATCAGAATAGCCCTTCTTATCAAGCAGACTGTCTACACTGTTATGTTATGTTCAAGAAGCTCTTCTCCAGCTTCCCTCCCTAAGAAACTGTAACTTGGAGAGAAATGTGTGTTCTTTTGTAGGTGATAAATATTAAATCTTGTGGCCAGGAGACTTTTGTTAGAGCAATATCTAGACCAGTAGTTCCAAAACCTGTCCTGGGGAACCCTAGTTAGTTGGGTTTTTATATTTGCCACAAATGTGCATTGCGAGATTTGCATGCACTGTCTCCATTGCATGCAGATTTGTCTCATGCATATTCATTGCAGATATCCTGAAATTCTGATTCCCAGGACAGGTTTGGGAACCACCAATCTAGTCCATTACTTTAACAAATGAAGGCCTATAGACATAGAATTCTAAAATTTGGTATGTGCAAATGAATATACATGTGTCCATGTTATCGCCAGTTTACAGCCTCTTAGGGAGGGAAGCTGATGAAAAGCCTCTTGAACATAACATAACACTGCAGGCAAATTGCCTGATAAGAAGGGTTATTTTGATGCATTGTTCTGCAAATCAAGACCAGAGCCTTAAACTGAACTCCAACAGGGACTGGGAGCCAGTGCTGATGATGGAAAGTAGAATGAACGTGGTCACAAGATGCTTGAACTATGATCACTTAAGTGCCTTTATACTGACGGAGCTACAATAAGGGTTTTAATGGACTATACCGATGATAGAAGACCAAGATAAAGAATGTGGCATTTACTTGTCTCAGTGGCTGTCAGGCATTTTCCAGTGGCTGAAAAACAACCCTAAACCAAACCCCTCTAAAACAGAGGACATTTGGCATGAAGTCAAAACTCTTACAAGCTAGCCCAGAGCTGATGTTGGGAGAAGTACTGTTGTCTCTAGAGGATCGTGTAATTTTTACTTGTATCTTTTTAGAGAAACATATTTCTGCACTGGTAATAAAATAGTGTTCTTTTTCCACTTTCTTAAATAATCATTCCTTTTTTTTTCACAAGATGCTTTGGCTTCAAAATCACAGACTTGGATCATCTCAAAACACGATAACTGCAGCTTCTCGGTATTCAGCCTGTGATTGTTATTCTGTTATATATCAATGGGATACATCAGTGAGTTAACACTAATGGCCCAAATGATCTGACCCAAAGGGATAGTGCAGGTATTGGAAAGAGAAAGTAGGAACCTCAGTACGGGACAATCATTTCAGCTCTTAGACACTGCATGTGCCATCCATGCAATCAATCATCAGTCCCATCAGACAAAACATTTTGTAAGATTTTTTTAGATAAATTTTGCAGGTAAAAGAAACAATACTAAAGTCCCAAATACAGGGTATTTATCTCTGTGAATATGCTGCTGAACTGACCTTCCAACTTTAGTGTGCCAGAAATGCTTGAAGGCTGTCCATACAACAGATTTGGAGATTCCCACTCATTTTGATCTCACATTGTGTGTCGGTGTAATTGTTTTCATTAATTTAGCAGTGCACTACATATGAAGTGCGTATTATTTGATTGGGTAGTTGATGAATCCACACTTCAATTTTTGAGTTTTATTAGCAGGAAAGAGTAAGTGACAGTATAGCCCCAGAGGTGGAGGTGCAGCAGAAGTATATATCTCAGATTTACAGACCTGAACCGAAGAGTAGCTTTATGCTTTTTAAATGAAGCTGTTTCAGAACATAACAGGGCAAGCTTCCAAGAGGACAAAGGATTTTACAACGTGTGATGCAGTTGCTCAAGCTATAGCTTCGACCCATCAGGTACAGAGAGAAACAGCCAGCAAGCAATTTAGTGAGAACATTTTACCCAAATGGTGATTGAATGAAGCTAAAAAAGCCTAAAGTTGCCATCAGAAGTGACATTCTTAAAAAGGAACAAATATTACAAATATTTTTTTTAAGTTGACTTTAAAGGAAATCGTTTCCTATTAAAACCTGAAACCATGGTTAATTCTGCAAAGATTATTGTTGAATACCTGGTCTGATTTTTTTTTTTTACACCTTTTGTCTCCATACTGCTGTTCCTCCGATGCGACCCATGGTTAGTGAAAGTACTGTGTGAGAATGTTGGTGGCCTGTGAGATCCCTTTGGGTTAATATTCAATGGTGGTTGTCAGTGTTTTTTATTTTTTATTTTGTTATTTTTTTTAATTTTAAATTTTCAAAATTATACAAATGTGCAAACTTTTAAAGAAATAATCAGGCTATAAACCATGACAACCATCTTACCCAAGTAATCACAAAAAAGAGAAAAGGCAAAATCATATTAAGCCCAATTAACAGCCCACATCATTGAGGAGAACGGACGATATTAAAGAAAAACTGTAGGCAAACAATAAAGGCAACTACCTTCCCATTTTTTGAGGCCAAAAAATTTAAGACGCCTGCTCTACCACCTTATCTGCTAAAATCTTTTCCAATTGTAATGGATCACAAAAGGAAAAAGTGGTCAAAAAGGGAAAATGTGCTGCTGTCAGTTTTTAATTTAAATGTCAACCACAGCACTGGTGGCTGCAGGCCTAAACTAAGATCAGTTATCCATATGCTAGCTAACTATCGCGACTATATAGAATTTTCTAGAGCTGACCTTGGTCCACCTTCCCTAGACCCCTTCATTATATGGAACATGCCAGGGCAGTTAGATATAGTTTGACCCCAACACTATGGGGATGATTTTATAAGAGTGCCATTTAAAGATATGTGCCTCTTATGCGTGCAAATCCCTATTTTATAGGACTTAAGTGGGTAAATGGCCACTTCCATGCACACTTTAGTTGGTTGCTGTTAGCATGCATGGAAGTGCCCAACGTGCCTCGAAGGGCATGCTTATGTTATGGAATACTATGACATACATGCATCCCTGTGCTGATTCCGGCGCAGCCAGTTATGCCTGCTTTAGGGAAGTGGAACTGCCACATCTAGGGTATGGCGCATTGGTACGCCACTATTTTATAAAGTGAGGCGCGCACGTGTGTCATGGTATAAAATAAAGTGGATACCCACACATGGTGACACACATTGATTGTGTGGGGGTTTACAAAATTACCCTTCATGTGTAACTTCTAAATATCTACAATACAGATAAAGAAGTTAAATGTTTACCAGCAGCGGATAAATCAGACTTCCTTTGAAAATTGCCCTTTTTATGGTTAATTTTGGAGTAGCCTAGTGGTTAGAACACTGGCTTGGTAACCAAGCAACCAGGGTTTGATTCCCACTAGCACTCCTTGTGGCCCTGGGCAAGTCACTTAACCCTCCATTGCCTCCTCGGAAGAAAGGCCTGGTAAATCTACTTCAGGTCACACTGCCAAGAAAACCCAGGAGCTTCTGGGTCGCCAGGAGTCAGCACTGACTTAAAGGCACACATTGCACTGCAGGATTAATTTAATGATTCCGAAAGAGCACAGTTAATTTATAAAAAAAAAAAGCCAGGATGGCATTTCTTTGCTTCACATTCACTCATTTTCTTATTTTCCTGTTTATTTCACATGTTCAGTCTATCTGTCCTTCTCACCAGATTGGAAACCTCTTTGCTTCTTTTCCTCATCAAATCAAGTAGCAATAATGTCAACTTCAGTCACGTTAACACTAAGTTGCAGAACACTAGGGATACTCATTCATTTTTAGACTTCTAGTAGCTCCTGAACTTTTAATGTCAGTAGATAAAGGAGCACATAGTTCATCCTGAAGCTTTAAGCATAAGAGAAGGCTGAGAGGGTTCTGGTTTTAAACCCTGTTGCATCTATGGACTTTTCCTGCCTGCTTTAAAGACATGGAAACTGTTAGCCCGTAGACACGATGGGATAAAACAATCCAGCTCATCTTGTCCTTCTGATATGTAGATTACTAGCAGCCCTCCTTCGGAATTACACACACTTCTTCAAGGCCTGTAGTGTGATTATTACATGACAGAATGATGGTGGAACAGTGTATAATCAAGTAGAGCTAATACTTAAGGGTTCAATTAAAAAAAAAGTTTGCATGTAAATATAGCTCATTCAGACTTGGTTTGCACTCAACGTGAGTTGCACATTAACAGAGATTGAGCATTTCCAGTATAATTTTTTGTAAATGGCTCTGATGAAGTAAGATATTTCCATTTTAAAATGCTCCTTTCAGCTTTGCTGTAGGGTGCATTATACAAATATATACAGCGGAGCTGCTAGTGCATTAAGAAACTACCTGAAAAGTAACATAAAGATGAGACATATTTCAGTTTTCATCTCATCAATTCTTTTCATCTTGCATCCTGAAATTACAAAGAATATACAGTCATATATTAGGACTATTGTTATGTAGGGGCACTCTTGGGCTGCACAGCAGGATAGATGTGTAAGAGGAAAGCTCTTATCGATACATAAAAGCAGAAACTTCCCACTTTCTAGCTGTTTTTTGCCCATCTGTGTTTGTTTTAATCGATGGCGACCCTTAAACCACAGAAGACTGAGCTACCTTTCATGCTGAGTACTGTAGTGAAATGCTCCAAAGCTGAACACCCATCCCTGGTGAAGGCTGCAAAACACGGCCTAGAGGAGACAGCAACAACATCAGTAATGGAACAGTTTGGGGACGTCAAGGTGCTCTTGCATACTAATGTGACTGTGATCTCGGAATTAAAAACAGAGCTGACAGCTATACATATTGAAGTGTCTGCATTTTTGACACATTGGGAGGGGCCTGGAACAGCACATTAAATGTTTGGAAGGTAAGGTGTCTGCTTTTGAGAAATTGGCTAAGATGGTGACCGCCTTAAAGAGAGCCATGGAGGACCTGAGCGACCAAAAACTGGTGGAACAACTTAAAAATTTTGGACCTGCCAGAGGGCACTGCCGTCCAGCTTGAACTCCTGCCCAATCCGGGCAGTGGGAGTGCTCCTGTCCAATCGGGACAGTGGGAGCAGCTGGGACCGGCAGCCCTACGCTAATTTAAGCAGCGTCCCTGCTCCGAGGGAGCCGCTTTTGCCCACAGCCGTCCAGCTTGAACTCCTGCCCAATCCGGGCAGTGGGAGTGCTCCTGTCCAATCGGGACAGTGGGAGCAGCTGGGACCGGCAGCCCTACGCTAATTTAAGCGGCGTCCCTGCTCCGAGGGAGCCGCTTTTGCCCACAGCCGTCCAGCTTGAACTCCTGCCCAATCCGGGCAGTGGGAGTGCTCCTGTCCAATCGGGACAGTGGGAGCAGCTGGGACCGGCGGCAGCCCTATGCTAATTTAAGCGGCGTCCCTGCTCCGAGGGAGCCGCTTTTGCCCACAGCCGTCCAGCTTGAACTCCTGCCCAATCCGGGCAGTGGGAGTGCTCCTGTCCAATCGGGACAGTGGGAGCAGCTGGGACCGGCAGCCCTACGCTAATTTAAGCGGCGTCCCTGCTCCGAGGGAGCCGCTTTTGCCCACAGCCGTCCAGCTTGAACTCCTGCCCAATCCGGGCAGTGGGAGTGCTCCTGTCCAATCGGGACAGTGGGAGCAGCTGGGACCGGCAGCCCTACGCTAATTTAAGCGGCGTCCCTGCTCCGAGGGAGCCGCTTTTGCCCACAGCCGTCCAGCTTGAACACCTGCCCAATCCGGGCAGTGGGAGTGCTCCTGTCCAATCGGGACAGTGGGAGCAGCTGGGACCGGCAGCCCTACGCTAATTTAAGCGGCGTCCCTGCTCCGAGGGAGCCGCTTTTGCCCACAGCCGTCCAGCTTGAACTCCTGCCCAATCCGGGCAGTGGGAGTGCTCCTGTCCAATCGGGACAGTGGGAGCAGCTGGGACCGGCAGCCCTACGCTAATTTAAGCGGCGTCCCTGCAGGGCGCGCCCGCGCCTGGCGGGCCCGCGCCTGAGAGGCGCGGCCCGATAGACAAACGCAGAGGACGAGGAAATACTGCCTTCACCGAACTACCGCCCATTGAGGACAAACTAATCCAAGGAACCACAGCGACGATTGGCTGGAGCTCCCCGGAATAGGTCCGAGCTTGCCAGCACCTTGGATCTAAAGCACCAGATTACTTCAGGAGGGAGAGGAGGAATTTCAAGGATCCCTCTGTGGCCCGGCACGCCGAGGCGACATCTTCACACGGCTGGAGCTCCCTCTGACCAGGTCGAGCTCGCCTACTTCTTTTGAAGCCCACCAGGCACATGAAAGCAGAATCGCCAGGAGCTGAATCCCGAACAACGGACTCCATCCCAAACAACAGAGAGCGACAACAGGTCTGTGATGACTAGAGTCAGTCCCCAGGAGGTAAGCTACTCTGAAAATTAACCACACCAAACGCCCTCCATGAACATCACTAGATAGGTCACAAACATGGCCATAATTTCAAAACCGACCATTAGGAGACTGATACGACAACCCCCAAAATGACTACTGATGCTGAAGCCAACTAACACACTCCTACACTAATCATGACCGGCATTTGATGAACTGACTTTAACCTGAAGCCTTGGGCTACTAACCACTTTGAGTATCCCCCTGCTAAATATACTTTATTACCTATTGCCAGATACTAGATACGTGCTGTAGCATACTGTGGTATGCTAGATACTGTTACTTGCTGTAGCATACTGTTATATTCTGCTAGATACTGTTACTTGCTGTAGCATACTGTTATATGCTAGATACTGTTACTTGCTGTAGCATACTGTTATATTCTGCATGTTTTACTTAGCAATATTGCAAACTTACTGATGATCCGCTGTTACCTAATGTCACTCTGATACATCATACTGGCTGATACTATTACCTGCTGTACTGTAACTACTGCCTGCTGATACTGTAACATTTGCCTCTGTACTAAGCTTACATGCTTACACCATAACTGTTACCTCTGTCCTAAGTATAGCATTGGATACTAAGCATACTGTATTGAACTGTTACACACGCACACCTAGACATGAATCTACTAAAACTGGTCTTAGGAATTTGGATGTTCACCCTAATCTCAACATACACAACCAAAGCAAACATGTACCAACCTACACCACTCATATGTGGCCCACTCTTCATCCTCTATGCCATCCATACTCCTCAAAAACCCCTTCCCTTAACATACCTCACCACCGGTATAGTACCAACACACATGACCTATCCAGGACCCGCAAGTAGAAAGCACGCGGGTGCACGGAACCACCGCAGGCCAAAATCAAAAATGCCACGGATGCGAAAGCCACGCCGGCCCCTTGCTCAACAAACCCAGGCTCCACCAGATCCTTTAGAGGTCTGTAACATCACCCTCATAACGCCCGATCAATCAGAAACAAGACCCACATTATCTTTGACATAATCAAAGATGAGCAACCTGACATCCTCTGTATAACAGAAACATGGATCACTAACACCGATGCTGCCTTACTGAACCAGATAAACAGACCAGGATACAACCTGTATAACTGTCCACGATCCAACAAAAGAGGTGGAGGAGTGCTCATAATTGCCAAATCACACTTGAAACTCTCATGCACGTCCCTGGACTCAAACCCAGACATAGACCTACTCAAAGTTGAGAACTCAGCAATATCCATCTGCCTAATATACAGATCCCCCTCACCGAACCATGAATTACTTGCTGCAGCGTTAGAAAACATTTCCTCAACACAGCCAAAGAAATTCCAAATCATACTCGGTGACCTAAACCTAGCGTCAACAACAGCGGTGCATGCCAACACCTTCCTGGAAGCTATGTCACAACTTGGGTATCATCAGATAATAAACGAGCCAACACATGAAAAGGGACATACATTAGACATGGTCTTTACTCCTAAGAACAAACAGCCCAACCATGTTAAACCCCTGATTAAAATCAAAGCAATACCCTGGTCTGACCATCACCAGATAGACATACGGATAAAACTCCCATTGGTACCAAAAGATGCGAAAGCTCAACGAGAAACCCAACAGCAGAGATCTTTCAATAAGCTTGATCTGGATGGTCTCACAAATAACATCAAGACGCACATTGATTTGGAATCTACAGACCTCGATGCCCTAACAAATAGATGGGATGAAGGAATTCTGGCTTCAGCGAACCCGAAATGGAATAACGCAGCAACCCCAGGTAAACAACAATCAGAGCCCTGGTACACAACTACGCTAACCAAAAGGAAGAGAGAACTTAGAAGGTGCGAAAAAAAGTGGAGACGTAACAAAACCTCGGAACTCAGAGCCGAATACCTCGACATCCTTGTAAAATACAAAGATGAGGTAGATGAAGCAAAAAGGAAACACCACACCAACCTGCTGAACAAAGCCATCAACAAACCACGGGAACTTTTTCGACTAGTAAAAACGCTAACCAAAACAAACCAACCAGAACAACAGAATGACACTATTCAGCCTCAAACCCTCGCAAACCACTACGCAAGCAAACTAACAACAACCACAACCGCGCTATGTTTTGCCAAACCACATTTAAAAACTGCAGTGAAGCTAGAAAAGACTTGGAACGAATTTCACAAAATTGATGACAAGCAAGCGATCGAAATAATAACCAGTATCAATACCACCACCTCCCTGCTTGATCCCTGCCCAGCCACCTGGATTAAAGCAGCAAAAGAGGATATTGTCCACCAGGTCTCACACATTGTGAACCAATCACTGTCCCAAGGAGTCATGCCCAACAAGCTCAAAAAGTCTATAATTAGACCGATACTAAAGAACAACTCGCTAAACAAAGAAGACCCATCTTCTTACCGTCCAATCTCCAGCATATCTTTCTTGGCTAAGATCATCGAAAAAGCAGCCCTCATCCAACTGCAAGATCACCTCGATGACCACGAAACCCTGGACAAACAGCAATACGGATTCAGAAAAAACCATGGGGTCGAAACCCTGCTATTGGCCCTGTTTAACAACCTCCTCAAGGGTCTAGAAGACAGGAAGAGAATGTTTATTCTCATCTTCATCGACATCTCTGCTGCCTTCGACACTGTACATCACATAAACCTCCTTAACAAGCTAGCATCAATTGGGATATTAGGAACCACCTTGAAATGGTTCGCCTCCTACATAACAGACAGAAAGCCACAGGTCCAATTCAACGGAGAAAAAGCCGAAGCCTTCACTCAAACTCAAGGCATACCACAGGGTTCGGCACTCTCGGCGCTACTTTTTAACATATACATGCAACCACTCGGTGAAATATTCAGGAAATATGGCATCAACTACCACATATACGCAGACGATATCATGCTGTACACACAACTAGAGACCATTGACCCGAATTACGCTCAGCTTGAAAACTGCATGGAAGAGATGTTGGGATGGCTAAAACAAAACAACATGTCGATTAATCATAAGAAGACCGAAGTAATGTTTATGTCCAGTGAAACTGACTTCGAACCACCTCCAACAATCACATTGTGCAACAATACCTACAACACTAAGAATGAAATTAGATATCTAGGAGTCACAATCGACAGCAAACTGAAAATGGAAAAACACCTCAGCAACACCAACAAAGCCATCTTTCACAAGCTTAGAGTACTACGACCCCTACGGAATGTACTAGATCCATGTGACTTCCGATCAGTTGCTCAAGCGCTCGTCATGCCTCACCTCGACTACTGCAACGCAATCTTACAGGGTCTACCAAAGAAAGCGACCAACATACTACAACTGGCACAACACGTAACAGCTAGGGTCATCATGAGAACAAGCGTCACTGAACATATCACACCTGTACTGATGGAACTGCACTGGCTCCCAGTCACTGCCAGGATTCAATACAAAACATTAGTAACGACATTCAAGCTAATTCACAACCTGGCCCCGTCATTCCTCTCCACCCTGATCTCCATGCAACCTACCACCAGAAGCAGGAGAACCATCAGCTCTGACACAATAATAGTTCCAAACAGCATCAGGCATGTAAAACTCAGTACTAGCCGAAGAGCGTTCTCCTTCTCTGCCCCCACTTTATGGAACCATCTACCACACGAGCTGAGAGCAATTAAAGACTTAGTCGACTTCAGAAAAAAATTAAAAACACATCTATTCAATTGTCACTATGGCCAGATGTAAATCCAAGAAGATAAAATGAATTGAATAGCTGGATGTAAAAATGTAAATAGATGGAGGATTATCTCTTTTGTAATGTATGATAGTTCATTAAGGTCGATCTGTAGACCCTACTATGTGTGCTGTGTAATACCCCTTTTCTTGCTATCTATGCCCCATATATTCTGTCTTGATTTTGTGACAAATCCCAAAATTAGAATCGAACCGCTTCTGATCGCTGGAAGTAGCGGTATATAAGTGTCTACTAAATAAATAAATAAATAAATAAGATACTTCCTCCCATTTCATCGAGGAATTCATTCCTAGAATCCAGAGGCTCAACTTTGCTCATCCATTTGAAATGGAGAGAGCTCATTGAATCATGACATGGTTGCAGCAGGGCAGGGCAAGCCCATGTCCACTGATCTTCAAATGACTGTGATTTTCATAGGTTAGAGATATCTTGGCTAAAGTGCATCAGGTGACATATCTTCAGTGGAAAAGCCATTGCATCCATATTGTTCCAGATTTCACCAAAGATAGGCAGGTGAATGGCAGCGCTTTCTGGCAGTGTGACCGAACTTGCCTGCTCTTGGAGCCACATTTGGTCTTTTTGCTCTGACTCGGTTCAAAATTACTCACAATAAGTCCACTAAGATTTTTGTGGACCCTGATGAACTGTAGTAATATTTGTTGGAGTCAGAGGGTGCCTCTTCGGACATTATATGAGGAGGGGGGGGGGACCCTCTTGCTTTCTTAAGAATTCCTAAACGCTTTTGGGAGATGTTTATGCCAAACTTGAGGACTGATTGGTGGTATCTCCTTTTTTATGACCTTTAATGCTTTAGGTATAGTGGATAGGAATTGATGACCTGATGAACTTGAGTGTGATGTGGCTGTGGTTGAATATATAGAGGGTGGATGTCTCATTACGAGAGTATGGATGCTGATGTTGTGTGAAATAGTAGAATGTGATGGTTTGTAATGTAGTGGATATTGTGTGATTGGGTAAATGGTCTGGGTTTTTGAACTGGAGGGGCTTTATGAACTTGGAATAGATGAATGTGGTATGTTGGGTATGGGAGTATGTTTTTGGAGTTCTGGGCATGCTTCAGCTGTTTTATGACGGTATGTGATGTATTTTTTCCTGCTGCGGATATTCTTCTTGTGTGGAATTCTTGGTAGGAGTCCATGTAAATGACTGAATTCATATACCTTTTTGGTCCATAGAGTGTGATACGTTGCATGTGTAGAGGATGTTTTGGAGGTTTGTATGGCAAGGGGACTATACTTACTTCCTGTTTTAAAGTGTTGGAGTGTGCCTGTTTGGATGGAATTCCTATGATTGTTTTGCTTTGGTTCAGTGTATGTTCATATGCGTACTTATTTTTTCATGTGGTTTTCCCATCTCCTGGGTCTCTCTAGAACCCGTAGGTATCTGTTTTTTGGGAGTGTTTTTTTAATAAGCGTATAGATTTTTAGACAGTCTACTTTGTATGTATTATCAAGGAGGGTCTGATGGGTATGGGATCCTGGTGATTTTGGGTTGTGTTTTATGTGGCTTGAACTTCTGCACTGAGGTCCTGTGTTACCTGCATCCTGTATGATTAGTTATAGATATCCTGCAGGGTACTTTTAAGATTGTACTGTTAAATGTAAAGAGGTTAATCCCTGTAATTAAGAGAAAAAAAGGTATGACATATTTGAAATTACATAAACGTTTGGTAGCATTGCTACAGGAAGCACTGAGTCCCTAAAGCTGAAAACTGATTGGAGGAGTTTTTTTCGCCCTAGCTCAGGGTAAGAAGAATGGAGTTGCCACCTTAATTGCTAAAAGGTTGGGCATTAGTGTTTTGCCACACTGTGCAAATCCTTAGGTTTGGTAGGTGATTATTTGGACTTGATGGTAATACCTATACATTGGCCTTATGATCTGGAATTTTTTTTCAACTGTAGCAAATCAGATTATGCTGGCAGTTACCCTTTGATGTTGGGTAGTGATTTCAATCTGTGTTTTGACCCATTCTTAGATATTTACATACACATTCCTTTTCAAGTTCTTTGATGTCACAGTTAAAGAGTCGACTCCAAGAGATCTAATAGATATACCTTTTGTTAAACAGAACCTGGAACTTTGTCATCTGTTTGTGTTAAACCTGCAAATTTTTAGAAACAGATTTGGGAACGAATATGTGTGCTTTTAGGTTTGGAGTGTGAACTGTCTGCAGCTGTCATTTTCTTTTGGCACTTTGGAGACAAGGCTGAGCTGTGTCCATTGCAATCTTAACTATTAGATATTCTAATTGTGGTGGCCCTTTAAAACCATTTTACAAAATTCAAAAAAAGGTGATTTAGTGAATGTTTACCTTTGATGGAATACAGATTGTTTATATTAATTGGCAAACTTATTTTGACCTTCTACCTGTTCTGTAAAGACATAAGGGCTTGGGGGATGCTGTAGATGGGGGACGAAAGGGGCAGGATAGGAGTGTCTTTTCTCCTCTTCCTTAGCATCCCTCCAGTTCAGTCCCTCACCTCTAGGTTGTGCACCTCTTTCCGCAGCATGGAGACTGGGCATGTCAGAACTGTGACACCACTGTAGATATCCTGCTGGCACCTCCCACCAGCTTCCAGTATGTCCAGTCTCCATGCAGCTGGAGGTAGTCAGCCTAGGCGCTGGGCTCACTAGAGGAGCAGATAAGGAGCTTTAGGCAGCTTAGCTAGGGTTTTTAGTTTTTCTTTTCTCCCTATAACATTTTTTTCTTTTGATCTGTAGCTTTAAAGCTTGTTAAAAAAAAAAAAAAGCAAGGGCTGAGAGGGGATCGGAAGGGATTTAGAGGAGTCTCTTATCTCCAGGAACAAGTAGGAATGTAGTCTTCATATATGGGTATCGTCGGTACCGATGGAGCCCATGCAGGAACGCTCCCCAGTGTCCAATAGGAAAGCTTTTGGGAGCATCCCACAGCGCATACGTGCTGCCTTCCCGCCTCTGTATCTCTCTCACTTCAGTTCTTCGTTTTCCACAGAGCCGACAGGACGTGGTACCCTGTCACCGCAGAAAATTTACCTTTATTTCTTGTTTTTTGTGGTCGCGTCTGCCTTCATTCGACGCCTACTGGTACCTTTCCTTAAAAAAAACCCAAAAAAACCCACAACTTATATTTCTTCAGGGATCTTTCCCTGCTTCTGGTGCTAGGCGCCGTTTTGGGCACTAGGCCCATTTTTCTTCAAGCATGGAGAAATCAGCTAGTGGTTTCAAAAAATGCTCAAAATGTGGCGGTACCATTTCCGTCATCGACACCCTTGATTGGTGTCTAAAATGTTTGGGTCCTGAACATTGTCCAACGGAGTGTCTCTCCTGCATGAGGATGACCAAAAGGGGCCTGCAGAATAGAGCTGCAAAACTCGGTACCCTTTTGCCGCCGACACAATGTCAGTTGCATCGACGTCTTCCCGGGCTTCATCTTCCTCCCATGGATCTCAGGTAACCAAATTGAAGTCTTCTAAGACTAGCCAGTCCTCGAAGGGTAAATCTCCTTCAAAGTATCAAGATGCTACTGGCGTTTCCCTCAAGGATGCTTCACCGGCAAAACAGCCCTGGCAGGAGTCTTCAGGCTCCAAAGCACTAACGGGGATCCAGGATGTTCCAGAGGCCTCCACCTCTGTGTAACTACTGGTGCCATGTTCTGGGGTCATAGCCGCTTCCACTGGTACCGGCACCCAGGCATCGGCAGGAGCGATGGATCACAGAATCCTCGCTATCGAATGGAGTCTAGCTGCCCTCTTAGCGGCTTCGGTACCGCTAAGACCGCAACGGACAGTTCAACATGTATTGGTACCGGTACCAACAGTACCTGCTTCGACAGGACTGCTTCCCCCCATGCCAATCTCCGGTATCAGGGATCAGGAACCGAGACATTTCGGTACCGACTTCGAGTGGTACCGATACCATGCGTTACAGAAGCACCTGGTGCTTGAGTCTTCTGATTCCGATGACTCTGACGATTCTACCAGTACCAGAGCGAATCTATTAGAAGATTTGGTTCCTTCTCAATGCAGAACGTCTTCTCCAGAGGATATGTCTTTCCAGGATTTCATACGTGATTTAGCAAAGGGTCTTGCAATCACTGTGATTCCAGAAAAGGAACCTAGGGTAGAAGAATTAAGAATTCTACAATACCCTATGGCTCCCAAGGAAGCAGCTATGCTTCCCATTCACAAGATCTTACATGATCTAATGTTGAGAATGTGGGAAACTCCTTTAACAATATCTTCACATTCCCGATGCCTTGACACCGAGTTCCAAGTTGTCCTGGTTTTCAAAAAACTCAGTTCACACCATTCAATGGTAGTGGAATCGGCCATGTGAAGGATCAAGAGTGCTAAAACACATTCTTCTAATCCTCCAGGCCATGAATCCAGGACTCTCGATGCCTTTGGCCGTCGATGCTTTAAATCCTCTATGCTGGGAGCCAGGATCAGTTCCTACATTCTTTATATGAGAATGTTCCTGGAAGAAGTCACAAAAGACTTAGAGCTCCTTAGTCCTTGTGTTTGGGAGGAAAAAAGAGCAGACTACCTTATTCTGGTCAAACATGCCCAGAATGTCTCAAAACTCATGAACTGTGCTACCTTTGATTGCTTTGAATGTATTAGCAGAACCTCTGCTATATCCATTGGAGCATACCGTATTGCTTGGCTTCAAGCATCAGACTTAGAACAGTGGGTGCAAGAAAAGCTGGGAAACATTCCTTGCACAGGAGAAAATCTCTTTGGCAAGGACAAGGCTAATAAGCTTGAATCTGACAATACTACTTTAAACAGATTGTCAAAGTGTACAGCCAACCCAGCAAAGAAGAAAATATTCAAAAAAACCTTTCTCAGTAAGAAAAAGAAGCCTTACCAATCTTACACCCATCACACACACACTCCGCTCCATGTTCCCCAGAAGGGGCAACAACAGAACAGACAGCAGAGAAAGCCGCAAGCTCAAAAAGCTCAACTGGCTCAACAGACCCAGCCCCCTCAGGGTCTTTGACTTCTATCTAGAGAACTTAGTCATTCTGCCCCTAAAAGGTCCAGAACCCTTGACCATTCCAGGAAGACTATGCTTTTTTGCCAAAAGATGGCAACAAATAACATCAGAAAATTGGACTCTGTCCATTGTACAACTGGGGTACAAGCTTCATTTTCTCAACTTGCCCCCACCTACAATAATAAAACAGTTCAAGTCTTAGGGCCCTGCCACCGACCTCTTGTGGCAGGAGGTCACATCACTTCTAGCTCAAGGAGCAATCGAAGAAGTACCCATTCCCCAACTGGGGACAGGGTTTTACTCCCCCTATTTTCTTATTCCAAAGAAGACAGGGGGACACAGACCTATATTAGACCTCAGAGAATTAAACAAATATTTGTTCCAAGAAAAGTTCAAAATGATCTCCCTCGGTACACTTTTACCATACCTCCAAAGCCAGGACTGGCTATGTTCTCTAGATCTAAGAGATGCGTACACGCCTATTCTCATCCACTCATATCACAGGAAGTTCCTTCGATTCCTGGTCCAAAGAAGACACTTCCAGTACAGAGTTCTTCCCTTCGGACTAGCCTCTGCTCCAAGAGTCGTCACAAAATGCATGGCAGTGGTAGCAGCATTTATGAGGACTCTGGGAATATTCGTCTTCCCTTACTTAGACGATTGGCTCATTTGAGCATCGACAGCTCCAGAGGCCAGCTTCGCTCTCTCTCGAGCAATGAAAATTCTTCAATACTTGAGGCTGATCATAAACCTCCCAAAATCTCATCTCACCCCCTCTCAATCTCTAGAATTCAGAATTCATAGGGGCTCGTCTAGACACACGGCAGTCAAAGGCTTTCCTGCCCCAGCCACGCTGTCTACGTATAATACAACTGGCATCTCAAGCATCTATGAAGGTATTCCTTACTGCTCGGGAGATGCTTCAACTGCTGGGACACATGGCATCCACTGTCCATGTGGTTCCCTATGCGCGCCTCCACATGCGAGCAGCCCAGTGGACCCTTTCCTCTCAGTAGTCACAAGTCTCGGGTCGACTAACAGACAAAATCAGAACTACCACACATCTAATTTTGTCCCTGCAATGGTGGCAATCCCTGGAAAACCTTCTTGTAGGCTCTCCTTTCCAGCAGCCTCTATGCCAAATCACTCTGACGTCAGATGCGTCCAAGATGGGTTGGGTGGCCCATTTGCACGATCTCTCCACTCAGGGTCTTTGGACCTCACAGGAGGTTTCCCTTCACGTAAATCTCCTAGAGCTGAGAGCCATTTTCATTGCTATTCAAGTCTTTTAGGGCCATCTCAGCAACAAAACAGTTCTGATCCGAACCGAAAATCAGGTAGCTATGTTCTATGTGAACAAGCAAGGTGGAACAGGCTCTCTGTTGCTATGCAACGAAGCTTTGCAAATATGGGCCCTCGCCAGAGAGTTACAAATCCACCTGTTTGCGGTACACCTTCCGGGCATTCAAAACATGTGGGCAGACACACTCAGTCGAATACTGCTGCCACACGAGTGGTCCCTCCACTCATGCTCGAGTGTTTCAAATCTGGGGAACACCAGATATAGTCCTCTTTGCAAGTCCACAGAATGCCAAACTTCCCCGATTCTGTTCCAGAATTCCGGCTCAAAACTGTCAGGCAAGAGATGCTTTCCTACTCCACTGGGGACATGACTTCCTCTATGCCTTCCCACCCATTCCCCTCATTCCCAAGACTTTATTCAAACTTCAGAGAGACAGAGGTCGTATGATTCTCATAGTTCCACGTTGGCCACGGCAAATGTGATATCCTCTTCTTCTGCATCTCTCTCAAACCACTCCTCTGGAGTTGGGGAATGCTCCAGATCTCCTGTCGCAAGAGGACGGATCTTTATTGCATCACAATCCCCAGTCCCTACATCTCAGGGCCTGGTTACTGAAAGTTTAGAATTCCAGGATGTTAACCTTTCTCAACAAGTAAAGGTTATCCTCCTGGCTTCCAGAAAACCCTCCACAAGACATTCCTAAGCTTTCAAGTGGAAAAGGTTCTCTATCTGGTGTTCACAAAAGGGACTTAACCCCCTTTTAGTACCTGTAGAGTTGCTACTAGAGTATCTTCTACAATTATCAACTTCTGGTCTGAAGACCAATTCAGTTAGGGTCCATCTTAGTGCTATTGCTGCTTTTCATAAACCTTTCGATGGACAACCTATTTCTTCTCATCCACTTATATCAAGATTTATGAGAGGCCTACTTTTAACAAAACCTCCCATTAAACCACCACCGGTGGCATGGGATCTAAATCTTGTTCTTGGTCAGCTTATGAAACCGCCCTTTGAACCTTTAGCCACTTCAGACCTAAAGTTTCTTTTCCTAATTGCCATCACTTCTGCAAGATGCATTAGTGAACTACAGGCGTTAGTAGCTGATCCTCCTTATACAAGGTTTCACCATGATAAAGTAGTCCTCAGTACTCATTCTCACTTTCTGCCAAAGGTGGTTTCGCCTTTTCATTTAAACCAATTGGTTTATCTTCCTATATTCTTCCCTAGGCCTCATGCCTCCAGTGCGGAAAGGAATCTTCACACATTGGATTGTAAAAGAGCCTTGGCTTTTTATCTCCAAAGAACTAACCAACATAGAAAATCTTCTCAGCTTTTTGTGGCTTTTGACTGTAGTCATTTGGGACTTCCAGTTTCTAAAAGAACTCTGTCAAATTGGATTGCAGATTGCATATCCTATACATATCAGAATAAAGGACTTTCTCTCGAGGGCCATGTCACACCTCACAATGTGCGAGCAATGGCAGCCTCAACGGCTAACCTATGTTCTGTCTCTATTGATGACATCGGCAAAGCAGCCACTTGGACTTCGGTACATACCTTCACAGCCCACTATTGCTTAGACAAGGACTCCCGTCGGGATGCCTCGTTTGGCCCGGCTGTTCTGCAACATCTCTTCCATACTTAATACAACTCCTACCCACCTTCCACAGTTTGGATGCCTAAGGTCCATGGGAGGAAGCATGACCCATCTCACCTGAGTTCGCAGCCAGCTGGGGTCACCCCTTGGCATCTTTCAGCTGGGGAGTCCCCATATGTGAAGACTACATGCCTGCTTGTTCCTGGAGATAGTGTAGTTACTCACCTGTAACAGGTGATCTCCGGGAACAGCAGGAATTTAGTCTTCACAACCCACCCACCTCCCCTAGGATTTGTCTCTATCTCTCTCTTTCTCTACTTCTCTCCTTTGGTCTCAGCTATAAACTCAACTGAAGTGAGAGAGGTACAGAGGCGGGAAGGCAGCACGCATGCACTGTGGGATGCTCCCAAAAGCTTTCCTATTGGACACTGGGGAGCGTTTCCGCGTGGGCTCCGTCGGTACCGACGATACCCATATGTGAAGACTAAATTCCTGCTGTTCCCGGAGATCATCTGTTACAGGTGAGTAACTACGCTTTCTCCCTCCCTTTTATTTCTGTCCCCTTTGCCTGCGCTCCCCTCCTTGTTGGCAAGGAGGGGAGTTCTTTAGCAGGCTTTTCATCTCCTTACCAGCTCAGTTTTCTGTACTATAGATTTCCAGTCAGAAACTGTCGTCGGGCCTTGTTTCTCTGCTACTGCTGGCGGCTGACAGCCTTTCTCAGCTGTGCTGCTCACAGGAAGCCTGTTATTTTATTGCGGTGCAGAGAGGATCCGAAGGTCTCGGAGGAAGAGGTGAGTGTTTAAATCTTTGCTGCTAGTGTCCTGTGAGCGTTTTTGAGGCCTTCTGCTGCGTGTGAAGCAGGTTCTGTGGGTTAGCAGAGCTCAGGATCTTGGTGGGCCTTTTTCACGCCCTTTTTCTTCACAGTGCTCTTTTTCTTTGCTGACAGCTTTCTTTAATTAATCCTTGTAGTTTCTGGTTACTTGGAATTAATTTTGATTACTTTTAATTTTCAGTGTTTTGGAGCTCTTAAAGGGCCAGTACAGAAAAGTAAAAAAAAAAAGAGAAGATTCTGCACGTTTTTGTTTGGTTGCCCTTTTTGGTGGTCTGCGGGAGCCATTTTCTTTACTATCCAGTCTCTCGGATCCCATAGCGCTAATGCCTATGCGGCCACAATGCCTAGTTTGTGGCACCCGTAGGGGCTCAGTCTCGGATGTGGGGGTTTGTCGTGGCTGCGCATCTGAGGAGTTTACTATGGAGCAAGAAAGGCAGGATCGGTCTAAGCTCCCAATTATTAATGACTTGTTATCTGACTTAAAACCTGATATTCTATGTATTACAGACATGGCTCTCTGATACTGATACAGTCCTTCTAAACCAACTTGACAACTTAAATTACGATATTACCCACACACATAGATCTAACAAAAAAGGTGGCGGTGTACTGATTATGACAAAAATAAACCTAAAAGCCAAGAAAATTCTATCTAACACCTCCAATAACATTGACACTCTAATAATAGAAATCGGACAGCTGAGAATCTGCTTAATATACAGACCTCCTAACCAAAACGCAGACAGTCTTCACTCACTAATTGAACTCCTTAATTCATCAACAGAACAAAACCCCCTAATTATCCTAGGAGATTTCAACCTCCCATCACTTGCAAATACTGATTCCAACCTCTTCCTGGAAACCATAACTGACTTAGACTTCCACCAAATTATAAACATACCAACTCACACTAAAGGTGGTACACTTGACCTTGTCCTCCTTCCTCATTCACTATTTAAACTTTTCAACCCAGACTCCTTACAATGTACTGAAATACCCTGGTCTGATCATCATCTAATTAAATAAACTTCACTTACAACATTATCGGTGTCATAAAACACACAAGAAATGACCAAACTATAAAATTCAAGAAATTCATTGAAACTGAATTTCTAGACTCTACAATACCCCACCTTTCATCATCATCTCCAACAGATTTAGATGAAGCAGTCAAAAACTGGCATACCACCATCAATAATGCAGCCACAATTAACCAAAATAATAAAAAGCCAACCAATTCTAAAATCAAAATCACCCCATGGTTCAACAGTACTTTAAAACATATGAAAAGAGATCTAAGAAAACTAGAAGCCAAATGGCGCAAAACCAAATCCACCATCCACAAAGAATTATATTATAACCACCTCACATTATACAAGGAAACCTTAGACAACACAAAGAAAAACTACTATGCCAGCATCCTATCAAATTCTTATAATAGACCAAGAGAACTATTCTCCATTGTTAGTAATCTAACTAATAACTCACAAACTTCCAGCAAGGAAATCACTGACATCTCAGCACAAACATTAGCTAACTATTACCATAACAAAACAAAACTACAATTCACGACTCCAGACTCTTTCCACAAACCTCATCACCCGATAGACGTATGGTCAGAATTTCACCCTATAACCAAAACATCATTAAAAAATATCATACTCAACCTAAACACCACTACCTCTTACCTAGATCCTTGCCCAGTAATCTGGATAAAAAACACTCTCCCAATCCTTCTTTCATTCATACTCCCCATTGTCAATCTCTCACTACTCCAAGGTTACCTCCCACCCACACTTAAACACGTACAAATAAGACCAATTCTCAAGAACAGCACCCTTGATAAAACCTCACCAAAATCATATAGACCCATCTCAAGTATACCATTCTTAGCAAAAGTAATAGAAAAAACAGTACAAATACAGACGCAGGAGCACCTAGACTCATCTTACCCACTCGACGAACAGCAATATGGTTTTCGCCCAAAGCATGGAGTGGAAACACTCCTCACAGTTCTAACAGATACACTATTAAGAGGAATCGACAATCACAAACAAGCATTCATTCTATTATTTATTGATATTTCAGCTGCTTTTGATAGCATCCACCATACCATAATGCTCAACAGTCTGAGTCAAATAGGAATAAATGCCACAGTTTATAAATGGTTCTCCTCTTATCTAGATAATAGGACACAAAATGTACGAATAGGTAATCAAACCTCTGATTCATACAAACTGGAAACCGGCTTACCTCAAGGATCAGCGTTATCAGCACTCCTATTTAACATATACATAAAACCTGTTTGCAATATCTTTAAAAAATTTGGTGTACTCTATCATCTATACGCAGATGATATCATGATGTACATTCCGTTCACGATTCCCAACTTACCGATGCAAACTCTGTCAGATTGCTTCAATGAAGTCACATCCTGGCTAAATACCCACAATCTCCAAATAAATCACTCCAAAACTGAAGTGCTAATCGTCACCAAAAACCAATCCTATACCCCACCTACACAACACATAACACTTCAAAAACAAGAAATTAAAATAAAAAATGAAGTAAGATATCTAGGTGTTATTCTAGATAAACACCTTACATTAGACACCCACATTAGAAACACCACAAAGAAAATCTATTTCAAACTCAAAATCCTTAAACAACTAAGACCCCTTGTATACATACATGATTTCATCAGCATAATTCAAGCCATCATAACCCCCCACTTTGACTTCGCTAGCCTAATTTTATTGGGTATAACAAAACAAAACATTAAAAAAATTCAACTTGCCCAGAATGCAGCAGCTCGGATAATAACGAAAGTACACGCACATCAACATATAACACCAATACTAGAATCCCTTCACTGGCTGCCTATACAAAGTAGGATAGTATACAAAACATTGATAACCACATTTAAAACTCTAAACGACATGGCCCCAGTCACCCTAAGTAACCTAATCAGCAAAGAGCACTCAAAATCTACTCAAAGAAAAGGACAAACAAATAAACTAAAAACTCCCAAAGACTTCATAAAAGCAAATAAACTCACAAACAATAGAGCTTTTTCTCATGCAGCTCCAACAATCTGGAATTCCCTCCAGATGATCTAAGATTGCTAACCGAGATCATCGAATTCCGCAAAAAAGTGAAAACCTATCTCTTTTCTAAACATTACAACAACTCAGATCATCCCTCAATAGACTTGGATAATGGCTAACCAGTTTTTATCTAACAAATCCCAAATGACCTACACATACAATTCTTCATAGCTGATACTGTACTTTGAATAACGCTTAAGCCCCACATAATGTGTATTTGTACATAATGTATATAGTTTACACTGTTCTATACTGTTCTGTATTAACACTAGTTGTTTATCTTATTGTTATTTGGTCATATGATGTTTTATGTAAAACAAACTCCGATTTGTTAACAGTTGTTTATTGTGAACCGCAACTGAACTATGGAAGATGCGGTATATAAATCATTGTTAAATAAATAAAGAAAGAAAGAAAGAAGGCACTACTCTGATGGCGCAGGGTGCTGCCACGTCTGCGGAAGGGGAGTCTCTGCAGGAGTCTCCATCCGCTCTTCCTACTTCAAATTTGGCTTTGCCCGATAATTTCGCCACTCCCATGGTGTCTGGGGCAGCTTTCGAGGGTTTCTCCCCAGATTTTGTGCTACTGCTTCATTAGGCTCTGCTTGTGGCAGCAGGGAGTAGTTGCGGATGCCTCGCTTCTTGGGGCGGCAGGAGGCCAAGCAGCCACTGAAAGGTTTGGTGGTAGTGATGGTAGACCAGTTAAGAGGGCCCGGTCAGTGGAAGATCAGCCTCTTGGTTCGGACTGGCCACATGCAGAGGACCTTGAGCTGGAGCCGGAAGCCGGGATGGAGGATTTAGAGGAAGGTGAGATTCAGGAACCTGAAGATCAAGCAAGGGTTATCCGGGTCTTTCGAAGGGAGGAGCTGACAGCGCTCATTACGGAATCCCTTCGGGCTCTCAACCTTTCGTTGGTGGTACCAGCGGAGGATGAGGGTTTGGAGGATGATCTTATTCAGGCAGTACAAAAGTCCCAGGCGGATTTTCCTGTTCACCGTGTGGTTAAGCAGATGATTCAGGATGAGTGGGACTTGCTGGAGGCAGGCTTGCATGGTGTGAGGTCCATGAATCGTCTCTATCCCTTGGCGGATCAAGAACGAGAAGTGTTTTGTTCTCCGCATATAGATACAGCAGTTTCAGCGGTCACAAAGAAGACTACCATTCTAGTTGAAGGCAGTGCGGCTTTGACGGACGTACAGGATCGGAAGGTGGATGCCTTATTGAAGCAAGCTTTTGAGGTTAATGCTCTGGCTCAGCAGACCTCTATTTGTGGAGCTTGGGTTGTAAGAGCATGCCTTCGCTGGTCGCAGCATTTGCAGCAGCCAGTTCAGCAAACGCAGGAGCAGCTAGCTGATGTGACAAGACTAGAATCAGGTTCCACATATTTGGCCGATGTCCACTGTGATCTTATTAGAGGTTTGGTGAATAGCATGGCTTCCTTGGTAGCCACACGCCGCTATCTTTGGCTCAGGTACTGGGCAGGGGACAGTTCCTCCAAGTCGCGTCGTAGCACGCTTCCTTTTAAGGGGAAGCTGTCGTTTGGAGAAGATCTTGATAAGCTGGTCAAGGATTTGGGGGATTCTAAAGGAGGTCGCTTGCCGGAGGATAAACCAAAGCAGGGCCGAGCCCCGTTACCTTCCCATGGGCAACCTCGGGATTTCAGGCGTTTTCGTACCTTCCGTTTGGGAGGTTTTCAAAGAGGACGGTTTTCCTCTCGAGGTCAAGGTTTTAGAGGATTCCGGGGAGCGGACAGAGGATTTGCTAGTCCCTCTTCCTCGGTTTTTCAGAAAGCACAATGAAGCGAGGTGGATCCAGGCAGGAATTCAGCCGGTAGGGGGTCGACTTCGGGAGTGTCTTTCTGGCTGGATCCAGATAACATCCGATCAGTGGGTGTTGGTGGTCGTTCATAAAGGTTAATCTCCAGGAACAAGCAGGAATGAGTCTTCACATATGGGTACGTCGGTACCGACGGAGCCTGCACGGGAATGCTCCCCAGCATCCAATCAGAAAGCTTTTGGGAGCATCCCTCGCGCCTGGGCGCTGACTTCCCGCCTTTCCCACTGCCTCTCCTCAGTTTTCGTTTTTCCGCGGAGCCAACAGGACATCCTCTTGTCACCGCAGAAACCTTTTTCTTTAAAATCCTTATTTCTTGTTTTCTTGTGGTCGCGGCTGTCTTTCCCGCCGATACCGGTACCGCCGGTGCTTTATTCTTTTCTTTTTCAAACTTAGAGAAATATTTTCTCCTCAGTTTTTTGTTTTAACTTTTGGGGCCTACCAGGCCTTTTCCAACATGGAGCCTTCTTCCCCTAAGAAGTGCCTTCACTGTGGAAACTTAGTTTTCTTTTTAGACTCCAATGCTTGGTGTCTAACCTGTTTGGGTCCTGACCCTTTTTCCCCTGATACCTCAGGCTATATTATTGGGAGAAGACCTTCCCTTTTTCGAGTTTCCATCGATGCCGTTTTTCCTCCTGAGGTGAGGACACCGGTTTATTCTTCTCTCCAGGATCAGGTAACCCACAAACAGTCTGTTAAGACTAGCCAATTCTTGAAGGGTAAGTCTCATGCCCAGCATGATGACGGCTCCGGCCTTGCCCTCAAGACCCCATTGGCAATAAAACCCCGGCGGGAGTCTTCGGGCTCCAAAGCATTTACGGGGTTTCAGGTTGTTCCTGGGGCTCACCCCTCACAGAACATACCTGAGCCATGCTCGGGGGTGGTATCCGCTTCGAGCGGTACCGATCCCCCGGCATCGGCACCGGTGTCGAGTGTTCCACTCTTCACCTGGGATCGTCATCTGGTGTCCTCGGTACCTTCGGGGCCGATCGATACGACCCAGATTGGCTTTCCTGTATCTCTGCCATGCTCGGGGTTGGTACCGGCTTCGAGCGGTACCGATACCCCGGCATCGGTGTCGAGTGTTTCACTCTTCACCTGGGATCGTCATCTGGTATCTTCGGTACCTTCGGGACCGATCGATACGACCCAGATTGACTTTCCTGTATCTTCACCATGCTCGTGGTTGGTATCGGCTTCGAGCGGTACCGATACCCCGACATCGGCGCCGGTGTCGAGTGTTCCACTCTTCACCAAACATCGTCTTCGGGCGTCCTCGGTACCTTCAGAACCGATCGATACGACTCCGATTGACTTTCTTGTATCAGCATCGCCGATACCACCACCAACGTCGGTACCTTCTAGACATGCATCGATAGACTCGCTCCCTTCGATGCCAAGTCTAGAATCGATGTCCAGTCTAGATGACTTGGTACCGACGCGTTTCGGAACCGATCCATATCGTTTCCGACTACGCAGTACCGAGGATATTCACCAAGGCTCTCTGGCTACCTCGGTACCGCTTCAGCAGCCCTTGATTACTGCTTTGATGACATTACCGTCTTCGGTATCGATGTCGATTCCTGCAGTTCCATCGGTGCCATCGATCCTTTCTATGCCTAGCTTGGAATCGATACCGGGCACTGACGATGCAGTACTAACTGCCTCGAATCAGAACTGTCAGTATCACTGTCCATCTAGCAGGATTCTTTTTCTGCACCAGTCCAGTATATCTTCTGGTGCTCAAGCTGCTTCTTCCACCTCAGCTTACCCAGGAATACTTCCCATTGGAGATCCTTCTTTTCAGAAATTTCTCCTTGACATGGCAACCTTTCTTGCCATTCCTATTCCTGGCTCTACTCTTAACCAAGATCCTGCAGAAAAGGAAAATATAATGCTTCCTTTACATCATTCTTTGCAGGATCTTCTTCTGAGGATGTGGGAATCACCTTTAAAGGTTCCTTCGCCTTCTACAGCCACTAATGTTCTGTATCAGGTGCCTCCCTCTCCAGGGTTTCAAAAAAATCAACTTCCACATCATTCCATTGTAGTGGAATCAGCAATGAGGAAGGTAAGAAGCAAGAAGAAGCATTCTTCTTATCCGCCAGGTCGTGCATCTAAAGCACTTGATACCTTTGGACGTCAAACCTTCCAAACTTCTATGCTGGCTTCAAGAATTATCTCATATATTTTTTATATGAGTCTGACACTTCAGGAGGTCACAGAGAAATTATCTCTTTTGTCCCCTTTTTTGTCAGAGCCTAAGGCCACTGACTATTCCTTGCTTCTTAATCATAGCAGGAATATCTCTTGGTTTCTTTCTCGTGCTTCTCTAGACTCTTTTGAGTCTGTTAGCAGATCCTCTGCTATTGCCATTGGAGCACGTCGTAAAGCCTGGCTGCAAGCTTCAGACTTGAGCAG
This sequence comes from Ichthyophis bannanicus, assembly GCA_033557465.1. Lineage (NCBI taxonomy): Eukaryota > Metazoa > Chordata > Amphibia > Gymnophiona > Ichthyophiidae > Ichthyophis > Ichthyophis bannanicus. Next base: position 401,392,127 of record CM066038.1, read on the forward strand.
ATGGGCACAACATACACTGGGTAATTCTCCTTGTACTGGAGAAAATCTCTTCAATAGAGAGGCTTTACGTCAGGTTGCTCATTGCTCCACTGACTTCCCTGGTTCTGGAAACCATCCTAAGCCTTCTTTTTCCCCAGGACGTAGGAAATGTCCTACCAAACCTCCTTTCCCTAAGAAAAGAAGGTTTCACCCTTCTCCTGCCCATCCTCCAGATGTACCCAAGCAAGGGACATCTCATCCTAGTCTGAGGTCTCCAGACTCTAACCAGTCTATTCATAAACAGCAACCATAGGTTCCTATATGTTGCAATCTACAGTTAACTTCTTCTTAGCAGAGGTTTATTCTTCAAACTCTACACTGGGTTTCAGTATGCTAAGCTGTTAGGATACTTTTGTCCATGGGTTACAGAATTCTCCCCTTCTTACTACTACGAAGGGAGGTTACAACTATCCCATGATAGTTTTCTGTCCCCACATGGACATCTTTTCCTTCAGCTGACTTACAATATGGTAAGTCACCTTCCAACCCCCTCTCTTCCAGGGTTTCCCCTGCTTGAGTTGGTACCATACTGAAACACTTCTCTTTCTTTCCAGTGTAGACTTTTTTGTTATCCTTCAATGTAACTCATCAGACAGGGATGGGAATATCTCAGCTCCCTTTGTCTGTTTTCTCTCTGTTTTTATACAGGAGAATCCCCTCTGCTGTTTTGTTCAGTTGCTGTGCATGCAGGAGTTCCAGTGCTTACTCTAGTACTCATTGCAAGCTACTTTCAACTATCTTGCATAATACTACTCACTGCAGGTTATCTTCTTCTAGCCATATCCTTCCCTAGGATGTGGCAACACACCTGACTTCAGTCAGTTTTATCTCATATTTCTCCTGCACAATGCTCTCTGCAATCTTCAGAGAAGCTTACTACTATGGGCCCTTGCTACAGAGCATTGGACTTTATTTCTGAGGGTTTTTTCCATATAGTAGACAAAACTTATATAATCATTCCATGACTATATGGGTTCTTTATACCCTCTTGTCTCCTGTTGTGATACAGAAGACAAGCTTTTTCTGCGTGAATGTCCAAGGAGTTCCCAATCTTGCAGGAATCTACCCCTTTTTTCCTTACAGCTTGGCATTATACTTTTCTGCTCCACTTGGACAACGCATACCCTTTTACTATACATGATACCCCTGTGTCCCTTGGCTGGGTCATCCTGGTATCTTAGTCTATGCGTTTTTTTGTCCTTTGGACATGTCAGAGTCCTAAAGTACTCCTGATGTGCTTTTGCCAGACTACTATTATCCTCTGTTTTTCACGCAACCATACTGGTTTTTTCACTGAACTACATTCCTGCACCCCAGAAATAGATTCTCTATATATCTTCAGGTGGTTTCCACCCCCTTATTATTAGATGAATCTTTTCCCATCACATTCCCCAAGGGAATGTTTTTGTGGGGCTCAGTTGCAGGCATGTATCCTCAGACTTATATTCATGTATGTATATGTCCTATACATACATATTTCTGTAGTCTGTGTGGGCATAAGTCATGCCCATATATCTATATCTATATATCTATATCACACATATCTAGACATATATGCACATATATATAGATATGTCTGTCTCTCCATATATATATCCATATATATATATATATATATATATATGTCCATTGGGAGATGTCCATAGGACGCTAAGTATTACCTGCTATCTCCCTAACTGTCTGTGCTATAAAGCCTATCCCTTCTTAAGGGGTCCAGACAGTCCGCTTGCCTATTCTCATACGGCTCAGCAAGTGGGAGCGGTTATACACACAATTATTGCTGTGATGTCAACAGCTTCTATTTTTGTTATAAATCTCCCTGTCTATGAAGTATCAAACTTCAATGTCTTCCTATCTCTTACTAGCTAGGAAAGACAGTGTACATCTTCAGTATTTCTGAGTACACTTCTGTTCTCCCTGGGAATAGGGGCTTTTTTCCATACCCCCTCTTCCCTTCAGGTCTGGGCTAATTCTCCAGATCGGTCAGTCTTCTTCTTTTAGTCCTCAATGTTAATAACTCTGTACCTAAAAGAGTTTTCAGCTTTTTCCCATAAAGCTTTCCATTGAAGACCTGCCGTTCTTCTCCTACCCCAGTTGACACCTGGGTTACCTGCCCATTCCAGGTTTGGAGCCGCTGCTGTGAAGTTACCTTGAGGATTCCGCTACTGCATCTACAGTACACTCCATCACAGTTCTACTTCCTACAATCCAGTAGGTAAGCTCTATATTGTACTAGTTCATTAAATATTTTAATGATACTTGACATACATTCTAAAGACTCATTTTTTCTGTAGTCTTTAGATTCGCTGTTCCTCTACAGCTCTTCTCTATTCAACTCCTACCCCCCATCCCTCAGGGGATGCCGGGGATCCAGGTTTGGGAAATGCCGTCCTGTTCCAGGGATACGCATTTTATGGGATCTCCCCTGGCACCTACAGCTAGGGAGTCCCCATATGTGAAGACTCATTCCTGCTTGTTCCTGGAGATAGCACAGTTACTTACCTGTAACAGGTGATCTCTGGGAACAGCAGGAATTAGTCTTCACAACCCACCCACCTCCCCTAGGAGTTGTATCTATCTATCTCCTTTCCTCTTTCTCTCCTTCTGTCTCAGCTATGAAACCCAACTGAGGAGAGGCAGTGGGAAAGGCGGGAAGTCAGCGCGCAGGCGCGAGGGATGCTCCCAAAAGCTTTCTGATTGGATGCTGGGGAGCATTCCCGTGCAGGCTCCGTCGGTACCGACGTACCCATATGTGAAGACTAATTCCTGCTTTTCCCAGAGATCACCTGTTACAGGTAAGTAACTGTGCTTTCTCTCGAGTTTGCTCATCCAGTGGTTGACTCTTTTGTCATGCCACCGTGCAGGGGGCGAGAAAAGACGATTGTGGTATGGGAGACACTGGCTCATCTTTTGCAGCTGGGAGCAGTGGTTCCGGTTCCACGATAGCACTACGGTTTCGGTCGATACTCAATTTTCGTGGTGCCAAAGAAAGACGGGGCCTTCCGCTCGATTCTGGATCTCAAGGGGGTAAACCGCTGTTTGCGGGTACCTCATTTCCGAATGGAGACCCTATGTTTGGGTTATAGTATGCGGTTCGTCAAGGGGAGTTCTTGACGTCTCTCGATCTCACCGAAGCATATTTACACATTCCGATCAGGCCAGATCATCAGAGGTTTCTAAGATTTGCGCTACTTTGCGGGCATTTTCAGTTTCAGGCTTTGCCCTTCGGTCTGGCAGCGGCTCCGCGCACCTTCACCAAGGTTATGGTGGTGGTGGCGGCGGCTCTTCGGAAGGAGGGAGTGTTAGTTCATCCCTATCTCGACGACTGGTTGATTCAGGCAAAGTCCAGGGCCTAGAGTGTGCGAGTGACAGACCAAGTGGTAGAGCTCCTGCAGAGGCTCAGTTGGGTGGTCAATACGGCCAAGAGCCGATTGGTTCCGACGCAAGTTCTAGAGTATTTGGGAGTTTGCTTCGACACTCTTGTGGGATCAGTTTTCCTGCCGGATCTCCGAGCCCAGGGCCTACGGCTTCTGGTGCGTGATTTTTTGAAGACTCCTGTACCATCGGGCTGGCTCTCTCTGCGTGTTAGGGACCATGGCGGCGACTCTGGAAGTTGTGCTGTGGGACAGAGATCACATGCGTCCCTTACAGAGGTCGCTGCTCTGTCGATGGTCTCACCAGAACGACTCTGTCCAAGCGCCTCCCCTGTCCATGGTGGGTCAGGGAAGTCTCTTCAATGGTGACTTCATCCGCAGAATCTCGCGGCAGGCATGCCTCTCGAACAACTGCAGTGGATGCCAGTGTTAACGGATGCCAGTCTCGCAGTATGGGGAGCTCATTGCGGAGAGCTCTTCGCGCAAGGTAGATGGACCGAGCAGGAAGCCAAATGGTCCATCAATTGGCTGGAATTGTGAGCGGTAGCTCTAGTGCTTCAGGCCTTTGAATCCACCTTACAGGGTCGAGCGGTTCGAGTGCTCTGGGACAATGCTGCGACGGTTGCGTACCTCAATCGTCAAGGGGGCACAGGAAGCGCGGCTCTGGAAATGGAGGCGGAAAGTCTCTTCAATTGAGTAGAGCCTCGGCTTCAGGCTCTGTCAGCGGCACACATTGCGGGAATGGATAATGTGACGGCGGACTTTCTCAGCCAGGTTTGAGTGGATCCCGGAGAATGGGAGCGTCATCCGGAGGTGTTTGCTCAGATTGTCCTCAAGTGGGGATCTCTGGTTATGGATCTCATGGTGACCTTTCGGTTGGCCAAAACCAGTCGCTTTTACAGCAGACGACGAGAATGAATGTCAGAAGGTCTAGATGCCTTACTCCAACAATGGCCCGCTCAGGGTTTCCTCTACATGTTTCCCCCTTGGGCGCTCATAGGACGAGTGGTACAGCGCATCGAGGCTAATCGGGGAAGAGTGGTTCTAGTAGCTTCAGATTGGCCTCGTCATCCATGGTATGCCGATCTGGTGCGTCTGCTCGATGGGGAACCATGGCAGATGCTGCTAAGGGAGGATCTGCTGCTTCAGGGTCCTCTACGAATGCCTCAGGTACATCGGTTCTCGCTTACTGCTTGGCCATTGAAAGGGCTCAGTTAAGAAAGAAGGGTTATTCTAAGGTGGTGATTGACACCTTGCTTCTGGCCAGAAAGAGGTCCACTTCCTTAACATATGTGTGCGTCTGGCATGTTTTTGAGGACTGGTGTGCTCAACGTCAGTTTTGTCCGGCCTCAGTATCTGTACCAACAGTGTTGAGTTTCTTGCAAGACGGATTTGATAAGGGATTGGCTGCCAGTTCATTAAGGGTACAGTTGGTAGCTAGTTCCTGTTACCGAGGAAAGGTGCAAGGAGTTCCTTTGGGGGTCCATGCCGATGTTGTTCATTTCTTGAGAGCGGTATCCCATCTACGTCCTTCACACAGGATGGTTTCTCCTCCGTGGGATCTCAACCTGGTTTTAGGAGTCTTGACAAGGGAGCCTTTTGAGCCTTTGCATCAGGCTTCCCTGAAGGATTTGACTTTGAAGACAGTATTTTTGGTAGCCATTTGCTCTGCACGTCAAATCTCTGAGTTGCAAGCTTTGTCCTGTCGGGAACCGTTTCTGACTTTTTCTAGGGAAAAAGTGGTGTTGCGTCCCATACCGTCTTTCCTACCAAAGGTAGTTTTGCCATTTCATGTGAATCAGTCGGTCTCTTTGCCCGTTTTGGGTGTTTCGGGGGAGACCGCGTCAGACCATAGTTTGCGTTTGTTGGACATTAAGAGGGTACTTCGGCGATACTTGAAGATCTCGGAGTTCTTCTGCAAGTCTGACCATTTGTTCGTTTCCTTTGGTGGGCCACATAAAGGTGAAGCGGCAGCCAAAGCTTCAATTTCCAGATGGGTTCATGAAGCAATAGCGTCAGCTTATATCTTGCAAGGTCGTCAGGTGCCCTTGGGGCTGCGGGCTCATTCTAGTAGATCGCAAGCGACTTCGTGGGCGGAGCATAGCTTAGTTCTGCTGGTTGAGATTTACAGAGCAGCCACTTGGTCTTCCTTGCATACTTTTAGTAAACATTGCCGCCTGAATGTTCAAGCGGCGGGAGATACCTGTTTCGGGTTGGCAGTTTTGCGGTCCGGGTGGACAGGTCCCTCCCAATAGTTTACTGCTCTGTTACATCCCAGAGGTGAGGGACTGAACTGGAGGGATGATAAGGAAAGCAAAATTAGACTTACCTGCTAATTGTTGTTCCTTGAGGAACTCCAGTTCAGTCCCGATTCCCGCCCTGGGGTCTTTTGGTCAACTTCCGCAAAGCCTGCTTGGTGATGCATGGTGACTACAATCCAGTAGGAGAAGTTCAGCAAATGTGCTCTCTATTCAGGCAAAGTATATCTTGTATTCTCTCTCCTTTCTGTCCTATTTCTGCAAATGGGAGAGGGAGAGTTATCCTCTCATTTACGGGGTTTTAGTTCAGTGTTAGAGTTAAATTGTATTTAATATTATAGCTACTTATTTGTTGCTCCTTTGAGTCTGTTTTGTCATTAGATCACTGGAAGCTGGTGGGAGGTGCCAGCAGGATATCTAGAGTGGTGTCACAGTTCTGACATGCCCAGTCTCCATGCTGCTGGAAGAGATGCACAACCCAGAGGTGAGGGACTGAACTGGAGTTCCTCAAGGAACAACAAATAGCAGGTAAGTCTAATTTCTCTTTTCTTTTGGATTCTTTGTCGTTTTTCTTCTGTAAACTTTAAAGTGCATAAAATAAAGGTTAAAAAAATACTGTTATGCATAGTAAAATTTTAGATGACAACTGATTTGCATTCATTGATGACTTCATTCTTACACTCTTTGCTTCCCCTCCTCCTATCCCCAACTTTATGAGCTCCATAGTTTCTTTCTTTTTATTTTCTTTCAGTTCATTCACAACCAGGGCTGGGAACTGGTACTAACAACTTTTATTCAGATCTAACTAAGTATTTTTTTATCTATTTGAACAGATCATCCTACTGTTCCTAGTCAGGAGAGTACAGCAACTGTCCCAAGTCTAGGGGCCATGCACTGGGGTTTCTTCTGAATCCCTGTATCAAGACCTATACATCCAGCCGCTTTTAGCAATGACTGTTGCTCCCTTTCTTGAGATAGAGGAGTGGTGTTCTGAAGGCTACCTTGGCAGCATCCCCTGCAACCCGGGATTCAGAAGACCCAATCCTGGGATTCAAGCTAGGAACCCTCATGGCAGCGTCACCAGACCAGCCCACGTTTTTGCTTCTTAACTCTATCTAATAATTGTACAGTAGTGCAGAGTTCTGGAAACATAGAAACATGACAGCAGAAAAAGACCACATGGCCTATCTAGCCTATCCTTCATATCAACCATTACAACAGTCCCCTTTTTCCCTTTAGATGATCCTCTGTGTTTGTCCCATGCTTTTTTCTAATTCAGATACTGTCCTCATTTCCTCCATCTCCACTGGGAAACTATTGCACGCATCTACCACTCTTTCCGTAAAAATATATTTCCGCATATTACTCCTGAGTCTATCCCCTTTCACCCTCATCCTATGTCCCCTCATAGCAGAGCTTGCTTTCAATCGAAAGAGGCTCTCCTCCTGTGCATTTATGCCATGGAGGTATTCAAACACCTCAATCATATCACCTTTATCCCGCCTTTCCTCTAAAGTATACATATTAAGATCCTTAAGTCTATCCTTATATGCTTTATAACAAAGACCACTAACCATTTTAGTAGCCACCCTCTGTACCGACTCCAACCTGTTTATATCCTTTTGAACACAGTACTCCAAATGAGGTCACACCAAAGACTTATAGAGAAGGTACTTTCACCTCCTTTCTTCTGCTGGCCATTCCTTGCTCTGTGCACCCAAGCTTCCTTCTAGCTTTCGCCGTTGTCTTTTCTACCTGTTTAGCTACTTTAAGATTATCAGACACAATCACACCTAGATCCCGCTCTTCTTTTGTGGACAGAAGTACTTCATCCCCTATACCAGTGATGGCTAACCTTTTTGAGCCCGAGTGCCCAAACTGCCGCACAAAACCAAAGAATTTCCTCAAAGTGCCAGCACGTGAATTTGCATAAATATTTGCATAATGCTAACATACACTAACTTTTAGTAAACATGTCTCTTAATGAGTGTATGGATAAAGACAGACTAAAAGATTTCTACATTACTATAATCCAGTGCCAACCGCCAGGCACATTAGGAACTACTACAAACACTGCCCATTTAGAACCAATAGCAAACCCGCCGTATCCTAACAGCACTACCAGGACTCACAAAGCACCACACCATACCTATCAAAAGGCAACACTGCAAATATTAAACCAATACATTTCAGACAATAACAATACATGACCTACTGGGGAAAGAGAACAAGTGGCAATGTCAAAAAGGAATTACATAAACAGAATACCTCAGCTCAGTTACACAGTTGCAATTGCTCCAGCCACTTTCTTCTGGTTTCTTCATGTCTTCTGCTAACTCTCCATCATCTGCTGTCCATTTGTCCTTTCTTCTCTCTTCTAGTTTTTTTTTCCATTCTCTCTCTCTACATCCGCTTTAACATACTAATCTTTCTCCTTTTGCTCTTTCCTCATTCCTATTTCATCCACTCAAATTTTATCCCTCCATCCTCAATCCCCACTTACTCTCCCAATACCCGGCCAATTGTAGATTTTTTATCCCTCCCACACAAAATATTTTTCCCCTCTCCATTTTACTCTCCCAGCCCATCCCATTCTAATCCTCCCCCAACATCAGCTCCCTTCTAGTTCCAGCCTCACCCAGCATCCATTCCCTTCTAGTCCCTGCATCAGCCCATTTCCAGTCCTAGCCCCCCATCAGCCCATTTCCAGTCCTAGCAACCCCCCAACCCAATACCAGTCCTAGCCCCCCCCCATCAACCCACTTCCAGTCCTAAACCCCCATCACCCATTTTCAGTTTAAGCCCCCCCTATAACCCATTACCAGTCCTAACCCCCATCACCCCATTTCCAGACAGCCCCCATCAGCCCACAGCCCATTAGCAGTCCTACCCCCCCAGCCCATTAGCAGTCCCCCCCCCCCCCCCCCGCCCGCCCGCCCGCCCATTAGCAGTCCTAACCCCCCCAGCCCATTAGCAGTCCTACCCCCCCTGCCCGCCCGCCCCTGCCCATTAGCAGTCCTAACCCCCCCTCCCTCCCTCCCTGCCCATTAGCAGTCCTAACCCCCCCTCCCTGCCCATTAGCAGTCCTAACCCCCCCCTCCCTCCCTCCCTCCCTGCCCATTAGCAGTCCTAACCCCCCCTCCCTCCCTCCCTGCCCATTAGCAGTCCTAACCCCCCCTCCCTCCCTCCCTGCCCATTAGCAGTCCTAACCCCCCCTCCCTCCCTCCCTCCCTCCCTGCCCATTAGCAGTCCTAACCCCCCCCTCCATCCCTCCCTCCCTCCCTGCCCATTAGCAGTCCTAACCCCCCCCCTCCCTCCCTCCCTGCCCATTAGCAGTCCTAACCCCCCCTCCCTCCCTCCCTGCCCATTAGCAGTCCTAACCCCCCCTCCCTCCCTCCCTGCCCATTAGCAGTCCTAACCCCCCCCCTCCCTCCCTCCCTGCCCATTAGCAGTCCTAACCCCCCCTCCCTCCCTCCCTGCCCATTAGCAGTCCTACCCCCCCCCCTGCCCATTAGCAGTCCTAACCCCCCCCTCCCCTCCCTCCCTGCCCATTAGCAGTCCTAACCCCCCCCCCTCCTCCTCCTCCTCCCTGCCCATTAGCAGTCCTAACCCCCCTCCTCCTCCCTGCCCATTAGCAGTCCTAACCCCCCCCCCTGGCAAATTTTTTAAAAAAAAAAAAGCAGGCTCTGGCTGCTGCCGCGGCAGATTGCAATGTCCCGCGGGGCGCCCTCCACCCGCTAAGCCCCTCTGCAAGGGCTTTCAGATTCGCGAGGGAGAGCGTCTCCCTCGCGTCTCTGTTAAGCCCGCAGGGGCTAATGGGAAATTTCCCATCAGTCCCCTCGCGTCTAAAGGGGCTGATGGGAAATTTCCCATTAGCCCCTGCGGGCTTAACAGAGACGCGAGGGAGACGCTCTCCCTCGCGAATCTGAAAGCCCTTGCAGAGAGGCTTAGCGGGTGGAGGGGGCCCCGCGGGACATTGCAATCTGCCCTTGCCGCGTCCGCGGCAGCAGTCGGAGACAGCTTTTTCTTTTTTTGCGGACCTTCACGCGTGCCAGCTGCAAGGCCTTCGCGTGCCATAGGTTCGCCATCGCTGCCCTATACTATATCGCTTCCTTGGATTGCTGCAGCCCATATGTATGCCATTGCATTTTTTAACATTAAATCTCAGCTGCCAAATTCTAGACCATTCTTCAAGGTTAGCGAAATCCCTCCTCATTTTATCTACACCTTCCTGGGTGTCTACTCTGTTGCAGATTTTGGTATCATCCGCAAAGAGGCAAACCTTACCTGACAGCCCTTCTGCAATATCACTAACAAAGATGTTAAAAAGAATCAAACCAAGGACAGATCCCTGGGGCACACCACTGGTAACCTCCTTCTCCTTAGAGTAAGCTCCATTTACCTGTACCCTTTGTCGCCTCCCACTCAACCAATTTCTAATCCAAGCAGTTACTTTAGGGTCCATCCTTAGGGTGTTCAGTTTGTTTATAAGTCACCTATATGGAACAGTGTCAAAGGCTTTACTGAAATCTAAATACAGCACATCTAGGGCTCTCCCTCGGTCCAACTCCCTGGTCACCCAGTCAAAGAAATCAATCAGATTTGTCTGACAAGACCTGCCTCTGATGAAGCCATGCTGCCTCAGATCCGGTAATCTGTTGGACTCCAGAAACCTCACTATTTTCTCTTTCAGCAGCGATTCCAATAATTTACTCACCACCGAGGTTAAACTGACCGGCCTGTAGTTTTCAACCACATCCTTACTTCCACTTTTGTGTAAAGGCACCACATGAGTCTCTCTCCAGTCCTCTGGCACCAAACCTTATCGGTCTGAGAGAAAACTGAATTCTTTGCAGTCTTATTGCACCAATATACAAATTTTCCAGAGATGGTGGATATGAGCTTTCATGACCATATAGGTCCTTTTCAGGTGTGCAATTTGATTATTGATTGGGGAATTCCATGCCATTTAATATAAAAATGATAATACACAAAAATATTAGAAAATAAATGAGAGCTTTTCTTTTCTAACTTATGGCACAGATGTGAAAATGACCTCTGTTATAAATTCAATTTTTTTTCTGGGAGGGGGGTTCATAGGTCTAAGGTAATTTATTACAAATTGTTCTTCATTTACATGTTCTGTTTGGAGGCTTCATGACTGTTTCCCAATCCCTAGACAGAGCTGTTCTAATCCATCTCTAACCCAACAACTGTGAAGACCGTGGGAGATCTCTTGAGAGTTAGAGGGTAACATTTCACTTGCAAATCCTTCATTCACTGTATTCCAACTTCCCCTTCTGTCTCTTACGTCCCATCTGTTTGCTAAAGTAAATACCTGTGACCATGTGGGTGAGTCGTAACTCATTAGGAGCTTTTCCAAAACTGTCTTGCAAGCCTCATTCCTAGCATATTTAGATGACCTTTCCATAAGGGCCTAAATCATATTCATACTGCATGAAATGAGGAGCCTTACATGTACAAAGTCTTGAGAAACCAATAGCTGGTTCGTCTTCTGCAATTGTGAAGCAATTATTTGTATATACGTGACTTTGCAGCAGGAGTGTCAGCCATAACAGTTATGTGGTATATGGAATAGTTACATGTTCATAGAAAGCACATTACCTATTATATCCCATACCTTCTTCTGTTTAAGGCTGCTGTCGGTTTCTGACTATTTTCTGATTTTTCTGAAATATTGTCATACAGGGAGGCTCGAGGGACTAGTACAGGATTATAGACCCTTTTACCTCTAGAGTTAATCTGCTTCAAGATAGTCATCAAAAGTAATTTCCAACTGAAAGCCATCTTGTAGTGTATGTGAAATATGTTGGTTCTTTTGGCCCAACTCCCAGCAGAAAAATGTCAACATTATTACATCACAATTGGAGGAGGATGATAGACATTTGGATACCTGAACAGTACAAATCAGGCACAAGAAGCAAATGTTTTTCAGAGGGATGCTCTAGAACAGAGATCTCCAAACCTGTTCTGGAGGGCCGCAATCCTGCCATGTTTTCGGGATATCCCTAATGAATATGCATGAGATATATTTGCCTGCATTGCCCCCATTGTATTTGAATTGATCTCATGCATATTCATTAGGGATGTCCTGAAAACCTGACTGGTTTGCGGCCCTCCAGGTCTGGATTTGGTGACCCCTGCTCCAAACAAGAGATCACAATAGCAAGCTAAAAGGGGAAGGAGCAACATCTGAAAATATTTCTTCATAGAAAGGATAGACACAGACAGTAATGAAATTCAAGAAAATCAGGGATATACATAGAGGATCTCTAGTAGCAAAGATGTGAAGGGAAAGCCAGAGTTGAAGTGAGTCTGTAGCATTATGCAAGGAATGAAATTGAGCATAGAAGATGGGTCTAATGGTCTTCATCAGCTACCATATCATATGGAAATGGTAGGAATAGGGTTGGGGGGGGGGGGGTTTGCAGTAGTGCAGACAACCCACTCTTCACTCCCTCAAGACCAGAGGCAAGGGAGAGGTGTTGAGCACAAAATAAAAGGAGGAGAAAGAAAGTAAACTTAGTGATGCTGTAGGCCATGGGGTAGCCAGTTTCAGTAGGCTATAACTAAATGCTGGCAGTAGCTGCATATTGTCCAGCAAGGCCACAGGGACTTAAGAGGCCAGAGGTTAACTAGCATTAGCAGTGGTTTAGATGTCAAAGTTGATTAGACATGGGGCTGGCTTTTTGACTAAGTGCAGAATCTTGTGTGCTTATCTACCTAGAATGATAGAGAACCAATGAGGAAGAAATGAGAATTGACTTGGATAAGGCGTTATAGCCTGCTTCTACAACTGGCAGCTGGAATGTGTATTTGCAACGCAGACAGGAATAATTGGACCAAATGGCTGAACCGATCTTTCTTTTCCTGCTGTCATCTACTAAATTACCATTATTGCCAAAGATTACAGAGCACTGAGAGTGAATTACTCTTTCACCTTCGAGATGGTCCCTCTATATCAGGGCTGAGGCATGTTGACAGGACTACGTGAGGAAACTCAAGATTGCCAAAACCCATGTAATTATCTGTATATAGTGGCTACATCAGGGACATTGGTTTCCAGTGCAATCCTTCTGGCATCTTTCACAAGTACTGTTGTCACCAGAATAAGGCCGATATTAAAGAACTTTAAATACTTAAAGAGAAATAATGAACAAACAAACCTCTTCCAGAGACGGGGAAGCTGTAAAACTAGAGGGCATGACATGAAGCTGCAAGGTGGTAAATTGAAAGGCAATGTCAGGAAATACTTTTTTACTGAAAGGGTAGTGGATGCTTGGAATGCCCTCCCGATGGAGGTGGTGGGGGCAAACACAGTGACGGAATTCAAAGTGGCCTGGGACAGACACAGTGGATCACTTTACAGCAAAACAAGATTAAATCAAAATAAACGGAACCATCTAATTTCTCAATAAACAGGGGTGTCTTACATGGAGCGATGGGGGGAGGAGCGGTGGGTTCACCCCTAAACAAAGAAACAAAGATATGGGGAGGAATGAAGACATGGGGAGGGTGCACCTGCTCCTGGTGGGTGCACCACTAAGCAAAGACATGGTTAGGGGTGCACCTACTCCCCAAAAGACATGGGAAGGGGTGCACCTATTCCTGCACCCTTTCCCATTACTGGGCAGACTAGATGGACCACACTGGTCTTTATCTGCCGTCATTTACTATGTTACTGTTCAAAATATTTATTTGGGTAACTTCACTCTGATTACAAATTTCCTTAGTTTCTGTTACGCCTCTAAACGTTCTCATTTATATCAGTTAAATTTTGCTGTCTTTTAAGTGGCATGGCCAAACTTTAAACAGTCTTTGGGAAAGAGGAGGAAGGAAGCATTTTTAAACTGAACTCTTCATCTCAACCCTGTACTAGCGTACCCCCTAGCCAGTCAGAGTTTCAGGATATCCTCAATGAATATGCATGAGGTAGATTTGCATGCCCATTTCCTCCATTGCATGTAAATTTCTCACATGCATATTCATTGTTGATATCCTGAAAACCTGACTGGCTAGGGGGTATGCTAGTACAGGGTTGAGAACTACTACTTAATCAAACAGCATGCAAATACTGTACATTGTGTGGAAAAAATCTGTGATGAACAAGGAGAGCAAGCCAGACGTATGCACACATGGGTCTGCTTTATTTTTTTTGTGTGCATGATATAGATATTTCTATTTGACATTTGTGTGCATGTTATTCTGCACAGACATTCCCCTCAGAATAATATTGCTTATGCTCCAGATAGCATTCCAGCACATGCGCATAACATTGTTACAGGACACCTCATCTGCTGGGGGGAGGGGGGGGGGGGTTTCACCACTCCTTTCAACAAAGCCAGAAAAAAAGGTTGTGGAGTGCTGTACACTCAAGATGGAGAAGAAACGGGCTTAAATTCCTCACCAACGCAGACTGCTGACCTATGAGCTAACCCTTTACACCTCCTTCAATCTTGCATTAAATCCCATTGTTGAGTCAGCCTTCAGATCTTCTGTGTACTTCTCCGAATTGCTTCATTATCATGGATTTAAATTTGCTGTGTGCGCTGCTCTATTTGTGAGGCTTGGTACCACAGCTCATGTGCAAAACTTCTTTCTGCACTGGTAGCACACAAAATTGTGGGCAAAAACTGAGCTAACTGGCGCACAAAGCCTAGCGCGCTTTACTGCATCGACCCCTCAGTATAAATTAAAACTATTTTGAATTCCCTTCTTTCAAATTACAGTGAACGCTTTAGCACTGGTAATATTCATTGCCTACTAAGATAAGAACAATCAGTTAAAATACTGACATAATCTGATGTTTTATTTTACAAAGCAAATGGGAGGGGAGATAATCTCTAGAGGAAGTAGTCAGAAAGGGCACAGCACAACAGCAGGTTATTTGGGAGCAGATTAAGAGAAGAATGTAGTATAGTGGCTTACCTGCTCTCACACCCTTGTTTGTGGTAATATCTTTGTAAAGTCAGCTTCTCATTGGAAAGAGCTAATACATACACACTGTGAGGCTTATCTATATAACTATTATAATATATCTCTTTCACGTAATTCTAGCATGGATGACATGAAATGTGATAGATATTATGGAATAATCCCTGGTTTGCAAATTAACTAGACGGAACAACCTGCAACATTCAGTGCAGCAGTTTCTTCGGCACCCATGTGTTTTAAAATTGCCCTACTTCTTACTGTGCTGAAGAGTTTGTTGGCTGGGGTTTACCTTTCGTTGATGCTATTCCTCACCATGTGTGTCTGGTGCCATCTACTGGAAGGTAGGCAGCAGAGCTCAGTAAGAATTCAGAATGCTAGTTTGTACATTTTTTTTCAGCCAATAAAGACCTCCCAGTTTTGTGCATGAGGGAGAATTCTTTACTAAATGAGGCTCCCCATTATAGACATCACTAGACAATATGAAAGAAGATAATTCATTTGCTGGCAGTTAATATCCAATCTTTCTCCGGTTATCAAGCTTACGGGGTTTTTTTTATTGCTTTCATTTTCACTGGTTTTCAGGAGGACATCTACAACTTGTTTAAACCAGTGGCACTCGGCTCCGAACCTTAAGCCTCCAAATGGGGCTAATTTTCTGGAGAGATATATATAAGGATTGGAGCTGAGTGAGAAAGATAAATATACATATACGCACACACACCATGAATATTAGATTTAACCACATATAAATATAAGAACCATGTTAATTTGCATTCTGTGCTTGCTCTGAAAAGCAGGCTCATTTAGATGCCTTAAAGGCAAGATTTTAGAACCACTAAATTAAATTATGGTTTCAAGGATTGCTTGATACATGCTTGTAACTTGCCTCAGAAGCATCCCAATTTGAAACTGCTTTCTTCATTTAAATGTCTTTATAGGGGATAATCTTCTAAAGCGTTTTCTGGTTGTAAAGCCCATTTTACCCACAGAAAAAGGCTTTTATAAAATTGCAAACTATCTCCAGGAACAAGCAGGAATGTAGTCTTCACATATGGGCATCATCGGTACCGACGGAGCCTGCGCAGGAACGCTCCCCAGCGTCCAATAGGAAAGCTTTTGGGAGTATCCCACAGCACCTGCATGCTGCCTTCCCGCCTTTTCCAACTGTCCCTCTCTAGTTCTTCGTTTTCCGCGGAGCCAACAGATCGCACATCCTGTCACCGCAGAAAAAATTCCCTTCTTCTTTTTTGTGGTCGCGTCTGCCTTCCCTTGATGCTGCACCGGTACCGCCAGTTCTTCTTTTCTCTTTTTCAAAAAACCCCCTAAACTTTCTTTCTGGAGTCTTTTCCAGTAATTTTCTCCTCAGGTGCCACGTGCCATTTTGGGCACTAGGCCCATCTTTTTCCCTCAGAATGGAAAAACCCACTTAGGGTTTTAAAAAGTGTTCTAAGTGTGGCGGTACCATCTCTGTCACCGACACCCATGAGTGGTGCCTGAAATGTTTAGGTCCTGACCACTATATTTCAGAGTGTGTTGCCTGTGGGATGATGTCGAAAAGGGGCCGGCAAAACCGAGCTGCTAAACTTAGCACCCTTTCCCTCCGATGCAGCCTCCGTGGCATCGATGTCTTCCAGGGCTTCGTCTTCCTCCCATGGATCTCAAGTAACTAAACATAAATCTAGCTGGTCCTCAAAGGGTAGATCTTCTTCTAAGCATCGAGATGCCTCTGGCGTTGCCCTTGAGGGACTTTCATCAGCAAAATTGCCCCGGCGGGAGGCTTCGTCTTCCAAAGCACTAACGGGGCTCCAGGATGTTCTCGAGGCTTCAACCTCGGCAGAACTACCGGTGCCATGCTCTGGGGTTCCGGCCGCTTCATCCGGCACCGATACCCAAGCATCGGCAGCGTCGATAGACCAGAGATTCTTGGCTATTGAACGCAGTCTGGCGGCTCTTCTCACGGCCTTGATGCCCCTGAAACCGCTTTAGACAATTCAACCGGTACCGGCACTGACTGCATCGACATCGGCAGGTATTCTACTGGGACCAAGTCATGCGTCTCTATTTTTGGAGACCAGTATCTTTAAGATGACAACTTCAAATTCTGAGTTGCGGGGGAAGCATAAATAGACAGCCCGCATGCGCGGCGTTTTTTGGGAAGCTGGCAAGCTCAAAAAAGAAACATTCAGTGGAACCTCCAAGGAGACGATCTGTTTAATAGAGGTAAAAAATTCTTGCAGGCGAATGTCTCCAGAGATAAAAGATGAATTCAGTTGATGTATTTATATCTGAAGAGAATGTGATTAATTTGCATGTTCTTTATTTTTGTCATTAGTGCTTTCAATAAAAGAACCCCTTGAGGAAACTAAGACACAGTGAAACGCAGAATAAGCGCTGAGGTTGGCGTTAGGGAATTGCATTGAAAGCTAAACACTGCTTTGTATTATTTTACAAGTCATAAGCTTTTTTTATCAAGCAACATTCTAAAGGTCATTGATGCAACTAGGGCATATATTCAGTAAACTGATTGTAGTCAGAGTATTTTAATGCCTGGATAAGTCTGAGACCTGTTGCTTACTTAGTATGATAGTTATTTCGTAATAATCATGTTTTTTGTATGAATCACATTGCATCTTTCTGATAGCATCAGAGTGTAACAAAGATTGATTGACAGGATGCGTCTCTATTTATTTATTTATTTCTAGCTTTTCTATACCGCGCTATTTGACATCAGTGCGGTTTACAGTTAACAATTTTGCACAAGGCAGGGGAGGTGCCTTGTGCTTACATCGAACAGGACATAGTAACTAGGATTCATAACATTGAACTATTTACATCTGAACAATGACAGCTTACTAGTGTCGCTTTTACATTCTTAAAGCTGTTGGGTGGTTGTGTTTGTACAAGGTGTAGGGGTACAGTTGGATTGCGAGTAATATAATAGGAATAAATGATGTTTAATGGCTTTCCTGAATTGTGTGAGATCTTTGATTGATCTGATATTGGACGGGAGATTATTCCAACACCTTGGAGCGTAGAAAGAGAATGCTCTGCTTCTGGTTGTTTGCGTGCATTTCGTCACTTCAATCAGGATTACTAGTGTGTTGGCGCCTATTGACCTTCTTGATCTATTGTCGGGGGTGTGGGTAATGAGTGCGGTGATGGACGAGGGGGATATCCTATTGATGGCTTTAAACGTAATGAGGAGTGCCTTGTAGGTGATTCTGCTTTCTATTGGTAGCCAGTGAAGGTCCTTTAAGGTAGGGGTTATATGGTCTCTTCTTGATACTCCGTAGAGGACACGTGCCGCGGCATTCATTGCAAGCTGCAACTGGTTTAGGGAACTCTTGGGGATCCCGTGTAGAATGATGTTCGCATAGTCGAAGTGTGGAATTAACAGGGCTTGGAATACTGTCCGGTAGTCTTCATGTGCCAGCATTGGTCTTAGGTGACGTAACATCTTAATCTTGAAATATATAGCCTTGATGGTATTGCTTATGTGCGCTTTAAAGTCAAGACGTTGATCAAGCATAATACACAGGTAGCGTATCGTGGGCTTACTTGGGAGCTCTGCATCTCTGACCTTTAATGTTTTAGGTGGGGAAAAGTTTCTGTTCTTTGTTATGAACAATACCTCCGTCTTCTTGCAGTTTATACGAAGGTTCTGTGCGAGGAGCCAGTCTGTGATCGTGTTGAAGCAGTTAACTAAGGCAGTGAAGTCAGGATGCGAGACGTCAAAAGGCGTAAACAGGAGGACATCATCTGCATAGATCAAGCAGGAGATTCCAAAGGATCGAATGATTTCACAGATAGGCTGCATGTAAATGTTAAATAATAGTGCGGATAGGGACGAGCCTTGGGGTACTCCTTGGGTTTGTTGAATCCGGCATTGAGAAGTTGGTACCGGACCACTCCGATGCCGACTTCGATTGGTACCGTGCCTTGCACGATCACCCAGATCGGAGATACTTCGAATCCTCGGATAAGTCTGAAGACTCTGAAAGCTTTGCCGATACCAGAGTACTTCTTCCTGAGGATTCCTCTTCTCCTCAGCGTAGGATGTCTACCAGAGGATATGTCCTTTCATGATTTTATCCGAGATGTGGCCCGAGGACTTTCCATTACAGTGGCTCCTGAAAAAGAGCCTAGGGCAGTGATGGCTAACCTTTTTGAGCCCGAGTGCCCAAACTGCCGCACAAAACCAAAGAATTTCCTCAAAGTGCCAGCACGTCAATTAAAGCCCCATTTGCATAAGGTGCTTCATTTGCATAAATATTTGCATAATGTTACCATACACTAACTTTTAGTAAACATGCCTCTTAATGAGTATATGGATAAAGAAAGACTAAAAGGTTTCTACATTACTATAATCCAGTACCAACCGCCAGGCACATTAGGAACTACTACAAACGCTGCCCATTTAGAACCCATAGCAAACCCGCCGTATCCTAACAGCACTACCAGGACTCACAAAGCACCATACTCTACCTATCAAAAGGCAACACTGCAAATATTAAACCAATACATCTCAGAGAACAACAATACATGACCTACTGGGGAAAGAACAAGTGGCAATGTCAAATAGGAATTATATAAACAGAATACCTCAGCTCAGTTACACATGCAGAACAGACCATCACCAAACAAGGAATCACAATTTAGAAACAGGAAGACAATAATTAAACTGGGAACCCCAAAAGCCAAACTTGGAATATACAACAACACTGTAGAAATAAAAACTATATATTAATTTCCTCTTGTACTAAACAAAGCGCAAAAATTAATGATGCACATTTCCCAGAGCTGACATATTCCAGTTAATAAATTCAAAATAAAGAGATATTTTTCTACCTTTTGTGCATTTTTTTTCAGTTGCAATTGTTCCAGCCACTTTCTTCTGGTTTCTTCGTGTCTTCTGCTAACTCTCCATCTGCTGTCCATTTGTCCTTTCTTCTGTCTTCTTGGTTTTTTTTTCCATTCTCTCTCTACATCTGCTTTAACATACTAATCTTTCTCCTTTGGCTCTTTCCTCATTCCTATTTCATCTACTCAAAATTTACCCCTCCATCCTCAATCCCCACTTACTCTCCCAATACCCGGCCAATTGTAGATTTTTTATCCCTCCCACACAAAATATTTTTCCCCTCTCCATTTTACTCTCCCAGCCCCATCCCATTCTAATCCTCCCCAACACCAGCTCCCTTCTAGTTCCAGCCTCACCCAGCATCCAGTCCCTTCTAGTCCCTGCATCAGCCCATTTCCAGTCCTAGCAGCCCCCCAACCCAATACCAGTCCTATCCCCCCCTCATCAACCCACTTCCAGTCCTAACCCCCCATCACCCCATTTTCAGTTTAAGCCCCCCCCCCCCTATAACCCATTACCAGTCCTAACCCCCCACTTCCAGTCAGCCCCCCATAGCCCATTGCCAGTCCTAACCCCCCATCAGCCCACAGTCCATTACCAGTCCTAACCCCATCAGCCCACCTCAAGTCCTAACCCCTCCCCATCAGCCCATTTCTTGTCCCAGCCCCCCCATAGCCCATTATCAGTCCTAAACCCCCCCATAGCCCATTACCAGTCCTAACCCCATCAGACCACCTCCAGTGTTAACCCCCATCCGCCCCTTTCCAGTCCTAACCCCCCCCAACAGCCCACCTCAAGTCCTAACCCCTCCCCATCAGCCCATTAGCAGTCCTAACCCCCCCCTAGCCCATTAGCAGTCCTAACCCCCCCTCTCTAGCCCATTAGCAGTCCTAACCCCCCCCCCCCCCATAGCCCATTACCAGTCCTAACCCCATCACCCCATTTCCAGACAGCCCCCATCAGCCCACACAGCCCATTAGCAGTCCTAACCCCCCCCTAGCCCATTAGCAGTCCTAACCCCCCCTCCTAGCCCATTAGCAGTCCTAACCCCCCCTAGCCCATTAGCAGTCCTAACCCCCCCCCCTCTAGCCCATTAGCAGTCCTAACCCCCCCCAGCCCATTAGCAGTCCTAACCCCCCCCTAGCCCATTAGCAGTCTTAAAACCCCCCTCCTAGCCCATTAGCAGTCCTAACCCCCACCCCCTAGCCCATTAGCAGTCCTAACCCCCCCCCAGCCCATTAGCAGTCCTAACCCCCCCCTAGCCCATTAGCAGTCCTAACCCCCCAGCCCATTAGCAGTCCTACCCCCCCAAGCCCATTAGCAGTCCTAACCCCCCCCTCTCTAGCCCATTAGCAGTCCTAACCCCCCCCATAGCCCATTACCAGTCCTAACCCCCCATCACCCCATTTCCAGACAGCCCCCATCAGCCCACAGCCCATTAGCAGTCCTAACCCCCCTAGCCCATTAGCAGTCCTAACCCCCCCCTCCTAGCCCATTAGCAGTCCTAACCCCCCCAGCCCATTAGCAGTCCAAACCCCCCCCAGCCCATTAGCAGTCCTAACCCCCCATCACCCCATTTCCAGACAGCCCCCATCAGCCCACAGCCCATTAGCAGTCCTAACCCCCCCTAGCCCATTAACAGTCCTAACCCCCCCCTCCTAGCCCATTAGCAGTCCTAACCCCCCCCCTCCTAGCCCATTAGCAGTCCTAACCCCCCCAGGCCATTAGCAGTCCAAACCCCCCCCCCCCCAGCCCATTACCAGTCCTAACCCCCCCCCCCCGCCCATTAGCAGTCCTAACCCCCCCCCCCCCCCGGCAAAATTAAAACCAGAGAAAGCGGGCTCTGGCTGCTGCCGGGGACGCGGCAGCATGCAGTGTCCGGCGGGGCCCCCGCCGCCCGCAACGCCCCTCTGCATGGGATTTCAGTTCCGCGTGGGTGACTGCGTCTCCCTCGCGTCTCTGTTAAGCCCGCAGGGGCTAATGGGAAATTTCCCATCAGTCCCTCGCGTCTAAAGGGGCTGATGGGAAATTTCCATTAACCCCTGCGGGCTTAACAGAGACGCGAGGGAGACGCTGTCTCCCTCGCGAATCTGAAAGCCCTTGCAGAGGGGCTTAGCGGGCGGAGGGGGCCCCGCGGGACACTGCATGCTGCCGCGTCCGCGGCAGCAGCCAGAACCCGCTTTTTCTTTTTTTGCGGACCTTCACGCGTGCCAGCTGCAAGGCCTTCGCGTGCCACAGCTGGCACGCGTGCCATAGGTTCGCCATCGCTGGCCTAGGGCAAAGGAATTAGAAATCCTACAATACCCTAAAGCTCCCAAAGAAGCAGCTACCTTACCTAGTCATGAGATCTTGCATGATCTTATGTTAAGGATGTGGGGAAACACCTCTGACCACATCTCCTCAACTCTCGAAGACTCGACACCATGTATCGAGTTCCTCCTTGTCCTGGGTTTCAGAAGACTCAATTACCACACCATTCCATGGTGGTGGAATCAGCCATGAGACGGATAAAGAGCGCAAAAAGGCATGCATCTAATCCTCCAGGACGTGAGTGTAGGACTCTTGACACCTTTGGACGTCGATCCTTCCATGCTTTCTGCTAGGATCAGTTCCTATATTTGTATATGGGAATGTTCCTTAAAGAGGTCACAGGAGATTTAGAGCTTATGAGCCCTCTCCTTCCTGATGATAAAAGGCAAGATTATCTTGCTCTTGTCAAACATGCTCAGGATGTTTCCAAGTTTGTGAATCGTGCAGCCTTTGACTGCTTTGAATGCATAAGCAGAACCTCTGCCATTGCCATAGGTGCACATAGGATTGCCTGGCTCCAGGCATCTGACTTGGAAATTTGGGTACAGGACAAACTAGGGAATATAACTTTCACAGGAGAGAATCTCTTTGGCAAGAATTGGCAGGAAAAGGCTAATGAGAGAGATGCTGACAATATCACTTTGGATAGATTGTCTAAATCTACAGCTGATCCTGCAAGGAAAAGATCTTCTAAGAAACCATTCTTCAGCAAGAAGAAAACGTTTTATCCATCCTATACCCAGCAGGGACATCATTTAGGTCAGTCTGCCCAAAAGGGACAGCAGCAACAACCTAAGCAACAAAGAAAGCCAAAAGCAGCTAAGCCTCAAACGGCTCAGCAGACTCAGCCTCCACAGGGGCTTTGACTCCTATCTAGAGAACTTTGCCTTCCTGGCCCTGAATGGCCCAGAACCCTCCACCATCCCAGGAAGGTTATGTCATTTTGCCCCCAGATGGGGTCAGATAACAGCAGAAAATTTGACTCTGTCTATTGTAAGAGAGGGGTACAAGCTTCATTTCCTCAGCATACCCCCTCCTACAGTGGTAAGACAGTTCAATTCTCAGACCTCTCTCAACGACCGGTTAGGTCAAGAGGTCATTGTGCTCCTTGCTCAAGGGGCAATAGAAGAGGTACCCATTCCCCAACGGGGTACAGGTTTTACTCCCCCTATTTCCTTATTCCAAAGAAAACAGGAGGACACAGACCCATTTTAGACCTCAGAGAATTGAACAAATTCCTGTTCAAAGAGAAGTTCAAAATGATTTCTCTAGGAACTCTGCTGCCATACCTTCAGAGTCAGGATTGGCTTTGTTCTCTAGATCTCAAGGATGCGTACACTCATGTTCTCATCCATCCAACTCACTGAAAGTTCCTTCGCTTTCTGTTTCAAGGGAAGCACTACCAATACAGGGTTCTTCCATTTGGCCTGGCCTCTGCACCAAGGGTGTTCACAAAATGCATGGCTGTGGTGGCAGCATTTCTCTGCACCCTGAGAATATTCGTCTTCCCTTACTTAGAGGACTGGCTCATTCGAGCCCCTTCAGAGCCAGAGGACAGGGTTGCTCTCTCTCGCACATTGCGCATCCTTCAGTATTTTGGACTTGTCATAAACTTTCCAAAGTCCAACCTTGCTCCAACTCAATCCCTAGAGTTTATAGGAGCTCTGCTGGATACCAGACAAACAAGGGCCTTCCTTCCACAGCCCTGCTGCCTTCGCATTGTGCAGTTAGCTTTCCAAGCAGTGCTAAAACCTCACCTCACTGCTCGGTAAATGTTACAGTTGCTAGGCCACATGGCATCCACCGTGCATGGGTTCCTTATGCTCGCTTCCATATGAGGGCAGCACAGTGGACCTTATCCACTCAGTGGACTCAGGCGTCAGGTTGCCTGTCAGACAAAATAGCAAACTCAGATCGCCTAATTTTGTCCCTTCAATGGTGGCAGTCACCCCAAAACCTTTTAGTGGGGTCTCCTTTTCAGCAACCCCCACCCCAAGCCACTCTAACAACAGATGTTTCACAGGTGGGTTGGGGAGCCCACCTGCAAGGCCTCTCTACCCAGGGTACCTGGACTCCACAGGAGGCCTTTCTCCATATCAATCTCCTGGAACTCAGAGCAATCTTCCTTGCTCTTCGAGGATTCCACACCCAGCTCAGCTACAAGACAGTCCTAGTTCAAACGGACAAACAAGTAGCCATATTCTATGTGAACAAGCAGGGTGGAACAGGCTCTCTGTCGCTCTGCAACGAAACTTTGTGACTATGGGCCCTCGCCAGAGAGCATCAGATTCATCTCCTTGCGGTGTATCTTCCAGGCATTCAAAATTCTTGGGCAGACAGACTCAGTCGAGTTCTGCTTCCACACGAATGGTCTCTCCATGCAGACCAGGTGGCCAAAATCTTTCAAATTTGGGGAACCCCGGACATAGACCTCTTTGCAAGTCCGCTGAATGCCAACCTTCCCCGGTTCTGTTCCAGAATTCCGACTCAGGGTTGTCAAGCCAGGGATGCTTTCCTCCTCCATTGGGGTCAGGACTTCCGGTATGCCTTTCCACCCATTCCCCTAATTCCCAAAACCCTGTTCAAGCTTCAAAGAGACAGAGGTCATATGATCCTCATAGCTCCACATTGGCCATGGCAAATATGGTACCCTCTGCTCCTACATCTCTCTCAAGCTCCGCCTCTGGAGTTAGGATCTGCTCCAGATCTCCTTTCTCAAAAGGACGGGATGCTGTGGCATCCCAATCCCCAGTCTCTGCATCTCAGGGCCTGGTTGCTGAAAGCCTAGAACTTCACGGTCTTAACCTTTCCCAGCAGGTAAAGGATATCCTTTATGCTTCCAGGAAGCCTTCCACAAGACGCTCTTATGCATTTAAGTGGAAAAGGTTTACCATATGGTGCTCGCAGAAGGGTCAACCCTCTTGCGATACCTCTGGAATCATTACCGGTGGCATGGGACTTAAATCTGATTCTTGGGCAGCTCATGAAACTGCCCTTTGAACCATTAGCCACTACCTCTTTGAAATTCCTTTCCTGGAAGGTTATCTTTCTTATTGCAATCACATCAGCACGTCGCATCAGTGAATTGCAGGCGTTGCTGGCTGATCCTCCTTATACAAGGTTCCATCATGATAAGGTAGTCCTTAGGACTCATCCACACTTTATGCCAAAGGTGGTGTCACCTTTTCATTTAAACCAAGCGGTTTACCTTCCTGTATTCTTTCCAAGGCCTCACGCCTCAAATGCAGAAAGGAATCTTCATACTTTGGACTGTAAAAGAGCTTTGGCCTTTTACTTGCAAAGGACACAGCAACATAGAAAGTCCTCTCAACTCTTTATTGCTTTTGATCCTAGTCATTTGGGATTTCCAGTCTCCAAAAGAACACTGTCCAGCTGAATTGCACGGTGTATATCTTTTGCCTATGAGAGTAAAAACCTTCCTCTTGAAGGCCATGTCACAGCTCACAATGTGAGAGCCATGGCAGCCTCAATGGCTCATCTTCACTCTGTGTCTATCGACGACATCTGTCGAGCAGCTACTTGGGCTTCGGTTCATACCTTCACAGCCCATTACTGCTTACACAAGGACTCTCCTGCCGGGATGCCATGTTTGGTCAGGCTGTTCTTCAACACCTGTTCTATACTTAATCAACTCCTACCCACGATCCCTGGTAGGATGCCAGAGATCCATGGGGGGAAGTGGAGCCCTTTCACTTGGGCACACAACTTCTGGGGCCTTCTCCCTGGCATCTGCAGCTAGGGAGTCCCCATATGTGAAGACTACATTCCTGCTTGTTCCTGGAGATAGCATAGTTACTCACCTGTAACAGGTGATCTCCGGGAACAGCAGGAATTTAGTCTTCACAACCCACCCACCTCCCCCAGGAGTTGTATCTCTCTCTCTTTTGTCTCAGCTTTAAACTCAACTGGAGAGGGACAGTTGGGAAAGGTGGGAAGGCAGCACACAGGTGCTGTGGGATGCTCCCAAAAGCTTTCCTATTGGATGCTGGGGAGCTTTCCCGCAAAGGCTCCATCGGTACCAACGTACCCATATGTGAAGACTAAATTCCTGCTGTTCCCGGAGATCACCTGTTACAGGTGAGTAACTATGCTATATATGAGTGTAAAAAGGAAAATGCTTGTGCTTCCTTTTACATAATCTGCCTGAAGGTGTTCCTGGAGGTGGAGTTGCGATGTACGCAGGTACACACGGAGCACACGCACAAATTTATATCTTTTCCACGGCAATCATAAATTTGTGCATGAGCATTTGCATGCTATTGCTATCGGGGCTCGTTCTGTAAGCTTCCTTTATAAAGGTTCACAGGCACCTAGGTTGCTCTCATAAATCAGGCTTAAAATAGGAGCCTTTATGAACTTCTCACATAGGTCCCCGGTTATTAAATCACCCTCCTTGACATCCATCATATCCCCAGTGTGTCTGAATGTCAAGATGTAAAATGGGTTTCTCCATGGACAAACAGGATAAGTGCTCACATTTGGGTGACCTTACTGGTGGAGCCCGCATGGGGACTCTCTCTCAGCTGCTGTTCCAGAAGCTTTTAGAAGCTTCTCAGTGCATGTGCGCTTGCCGCCGCCACATCTGATGAGCTCAGTCTCTCCTTTTCTGCAAAGCTTAGTGGACATCCCTTAGTGCAACAAATTACTTCACAGTTTCCTTCTTATGTCTTTTTGCATTTTTGTACATGCTTCCATTATTATTTTTCCTGTCGCCGCTGTGCGTCTTCCCCTTAGTATTTCCTTAGACCGTTTTCAATCATTTTTCAAGTTTGTTTTAATTTAACTCTGGCAAGAGAAGCATTTTTTTTTTCACAATTGAGCCATTTGATTTTGCCTTGACTATATTTTTGTCCAAAGTGTCACAGAAACAGACCAGCGGTTTCAGAAATTGTGGTCTGGTACTTTAGGATCATGTCCATCACAGATACTCACAACTGGTGCCTAGAGTGTCTGGGGCCCAACCGTAATACCTCTGTGCTGACTACATTTTCCTTATAGTGAAGGTGTTCATATGCTGGAAAACACCATCATGGTCAGTTCTGTCTTTTTCAGCCACATACATCCTTATGGAGAAGATCCATACGTATCTCAGGTTTATTTATTTACAAGCTTTTATACCCCTTTCTGACGGAAATCAATCAATAGGATGTACAAGCATAACGAAACGATACAAAAGCAGTATTCCCCAACCCCCCCCCCCCCCATGAGTCCCCACCAGGGGAACCGGATGTTGTAAATGTGTTAATGATTAAGAATGGTGAACAACTTAGTGAGAGTAAATGCATACAGTCAACTTTTCAAAATAATTAGGCTTGTTAAATCAACACAAATTATCCCTCCCACCCCCTTCCCCGGACACAATGAAGGAGTTTACTCAATACTGGGAATGCTCAAGCACCATGGCACCCTTAGGGCTGGCAGCTATGAGTAAATATATTTTTAATAACGTATCTATAGGTGAATCATGAAATGCTGGGGTTATGTTCTGTGGACCCTGATCATCTTCAAGTGACAATCTGGCCTTACGATTTACGTGCTTTTTGTAAATTATACAATAGCATTTGGAAACTTGTTAGTGATATTTGAACATCTTTTTAGGTATTCATGTATTCTCCAGGAATAAGCAGGAAGTCAGTCCTCACATATGAGTGACGTCTGCGCCGACAGAGCCCACGTGTAGCATTTTCCCATCTTTCAAAGAAGCCTTTGGGACATGCTACTATGCATGTGTGGTCCCCTTCCCGCCCAAGGGTGCCATCTTGCTCAGTCTCCTTTTTTCCACAGAGTCCAATGGACGTCTGTCCTGTTTCCCCGGAAAAATCCTTGCTAATAATCCTCAAAATAGTTAGTTTCCTGGCACTGTTCTTGGCTCTTTTTGTCTTTTTTGATTGAGGCTCACCTCGACTGGCGTTTGCGCCTTTTTTCGCCTGGGGGTCGTTGACCACATCTGGGTGTTCCCCACCATGTCCGCTGGTGGGTTCAAAAAATGTGACCGCTACATTCAAACGTTGTCAGTGACCGACACCCACAACTGCTGCTTACGCTGCCTAGGCCTGGACTATGACAGCACCTCCTGCGACCTGTGCCAGGCCATGACGCCTAAAACCAATAAAAAGAGGTCGGAGTTGCAAGAAAAACTGCTCCCTAGGTCTGACTCGGTACTGGTGTCACCGATGCCGAGCTCCAAGCCCAGCACTTCCCGTGAGTCCCGAGTGTCCTCGGAGTCCGGTGGTGGTGGCTGTTCCGAGAAGACCTCGTTCCATGAGAGAAAAAAGAAAAAATCTTCAAAGTCCACCAAGATTACACCAGAAAAACCTGGTAAAACTGCTCTCGGGCGGCTCCGAGAAGCGCCCTGCCAAGGTCCTCAAGAAGGATTCCTCAGCGGGTGGAGACCATTGGAGGTTCCTTGAGACCGTAGTCCTCGTTGAGGACAAACTCACGAGAGTGCCGGTGCCGGGCCCAAGGTCCTTGGTACCCACACCGAAAGCTGCGGAGCCTTCTGTTTTGGAAACCAGAATGTCGGCCTTAGAGCAGGCAGTGATAGCTGGTTCATCTGCACCGACGACCGGGCCCCAACTGCAGGGGAGTTCCCAATCGTCGAGCTGAGCTTCGAGTGCCATCAGCCTCAGGTAAGCCCTTAGCACCGGTCAAGGTCTCGGTCCCGTTCCTCGGACATCTGGTCCTCCCCGGCCAATTTCGTGACTCGAACCCCAAGTCCTCCAGAGGCCACCGGCCACCCAGCCCCGGCATCATTGTTATGAGTCGCAGGGCCTCGGACTCAACATCCACGCTCAATTCCAAGTGGGAGACCGACGGCGAGGCATCCCTGGAAACCAAGCGGTACCAAGATATTCCCTCAAACCTGTTACCCACAGTGTCAATCTCCTCTGGAAGATGTGGCCTTCCACGACTTTGTAAACGATATGGTCTGGGCTCTCTCGGTGCAAACTGAGGCAGAGGAAGATCGCATCGAGGAACTGGAGATTCTCCAATATAAGTCTCCACCCAAGGAGACTCTTATGGTTCCTGTTCAGCCGATCCTTGAGCCACTGCTACTCAGGATGTGGGAGATGCCGGCCTCAGTGCAGGTGGGGAGCCGGTGCCTCGACACCATCTAGCGTGTTTGGAAGGGCCCCGGGTTCCACAAGCCCCAACTCCCACATAACTCCATGGTCACTGAGTCAACCACGTAGAAGCTTAAGAGCCAGAAGACCCACTCTTCAATCCTGTTGTTGTTGCTGTTGTTGCCAAAAAAGCATCTTTCAGGAAATGGAAAAAAGAGCCAAACGACGAAACCTGGAAACAGCACAAGCACTGGCAAGTCAAATGCAAGGCATTAATAAGGCAGGCAAAGGGAGAATTTGAGAAGAAGCTTGCTGCGGAAGCAAAAACGCGAAGTAAAGACCTTTTCAAGTACATTCGTAGCAAAAAACCTGTGAGAGTCAGTTGGTCCATTAGATGATAAAGGGGTTAAAGGAGCACTAAGAGGCAACAAGGCAATAGGGGAGCGACTGAATGAATTCTTTGCTTCAGTCTTTACTGAGGAAGATGTAGGAATGTTACCCATGACTGAAGTGGTATTTAAAGGTGCGGAAGAATTAAAGGAAATATTGATACATCGGGAAGATGTATTACAACTATTAGAT
The DNA here is from genome assembly GCA_033557465.1 of Ichthyophis bannanicus. Lineage (NCBI taxonomy): Eukaryota > Metazoa > Chordata > Amphibia > Gymnophiona > Ichthyophiidae > Ichthyophis > Ichthyophis bannanicus. The sequence goes on from CM066038.1 coordinate 401,421,591, forward strand.
AAACTGAAGAGTAGCAAATCACCTGGGCCGGATGGTATACATCCAAGGGTGTTGAAAGAACTGAAATATGAGATAGCAGATCTGCTATTAGTAATCTGTGAACTATCATTAAAATCATCTCTAATACCTGAAGATTGGAGGATCGCCACTGTAACACCAATTTTTAAAAAGGGTTCCAGGGGTGATCTGGGAAACTACAGACCGGTGAGCCTGACATCAGTACCGGGAATAATGGTTGAAACCATCATAAAGAATAAAATTACTCAGCATGTATGTAGATAGTCATGACCTAATGGGAGACAGCCAACATGGCTTTAGACAAGGAAGATCTTGTCTTACTAATCTGTTATGTTTTTTTGAAGGAGTGAATAATCAGGTGGACAAAGGTAAATCGGTTGATATTGTGTATCTGGACTTTCAGAAAGCCTTTGACAAGGTCCCTCATGAGAGACTTTTGGCAAAACTAAAGAGTCATGGGATAGGAGGCAGTGTACTATTGTGGATCAGGAACTGGTTAAAAGATAGAAAGCAGAGGGTAGGGCTAAATGGCCAATTTTCCCAATGGAGAAAGGTGAATAGTGGTGTACCCCAGGGATCTGTGCTGGGTCCGCTGCTTTTTGACATATTCATAAATGACCTGGAAAGTGGAATAACGAGTGAGGTTATCAAATTTGCAGATGACACAAAACTATTTAAAGTTGTTAAAACCCAAGAGGATTGTGGAAAATTGCAAGAGGATCTTGATAAATTGGAAGACTGGGCATCAAAATGGCAGATGAAATTTAATGTGGACAAGTGCAAGGTTATGCACCTAGGGAAGAACAACCCAAACTATGGTTACACGATGCAAGGTTCCACATTAGGAACCACCACCCAGGAAAAAGATTTAGGCGTCATTGTGGATACCATGTTAAAGCCCTCGGCCCAGTGTGCAGCAGCGGCCAAGAGAGCAAATATAATGCTAGGTATGATAAGGAAAGGAATGGAAAATAAAACAAAAGATATTATAATGCCTCTATATTGTTCCATGGTGAGACCGCACCTTGAATATTGTGTGCAATTCTGGTCGCCATATCTTAAAAAGGATATAGCGATTTTAGAAAAGGTTCAGAGAAGAGCCACCAAAATCATAAAGGGGATGGAAGGATACTCCTATGAAGAAAGGCTAAAAAGGTTAGGGCTCTTTAACCTGGAAAAGAGACGGCTGAGGGGAGATATGATAGAAGTCTATAAATTAATGAACGGAGTGGAACGGGTAAACGTAGATCGATTGTTTACCTTATCAGAATATAGAAAGACTAGGGGACATGCAATGAAGCTACAGGGTAAACTATTTAAGACTAATAAAAGAAAATATTTTTTCCTCAACGTGTAATCAAACTCTGGAATTTGTTACCGGAGGATGTAGTAAAGGCTGTTAGTGTAGCTGGGTTTAAAAATGGTTTGGACAAGTTCCTGGAGGAAAGGTCCATAAACCATTATTAAGAAGGGACCCAGGATATCAATGCTTGAACCAATACAAGCATTGTGGAACCTGTGTCCCTTGGGGAAACTGCTAGGTACATATGACCTAGATTGGCCACTGTTGGAAACAGGATACTGGGCTTGATGGACCTTGGTCTGACCCAGTATGGCATATCTTATGTTCTTATATATACCTCCCAGGAGGGACACTAGAGCCCTCGATGCCCTCGGGCGTAAGTGTTACCAGGACTCCCTGATGGGTTGCCGGATCCAAGTCTATGAATTGTACATAGGCATGTACCTAAAGGCTTTAACCCAAGAGTTGTCCGGGTTTTCAGCAGGGCTTACCAGGGGAACCCTTCCAGCGGTTCCATTTCTTGACCCCCAGGATCAAGAACTGCTCTGAGTTCCTTTCCCGGGTGGCCTATGACAGCTTTGAGTCAGTGGCTCCAGTACCAGCGGCTGGCATCAGCTTCCAATGCCAAGCCTGACTGCTGTCCTCGGACCTCGAGCAATGAGTCCAAGACAAACTGCTCAACGTCCCCTGTACTGGGGAGAACCAAGTCAGCATACCTATGGCTGACAAGGTGGCTGAGATCAATTCCGATGTGGTGTCTCAACAGAGACTCTCCAAGAAGACCTCATCTTTTCCCCTCAATAAATCATCGGGGAAAAAACCCTATTCCTGAGGAAAAAGGGGCCCTTTCTCAGACCAGCAACAGGGTTCTCACCCTAAAAGGCAAAGCCATGGAGTTCAGAAGCCAAAGGCATGGAAGCCTCAGGCCCCATCTCCCGCCCAACCCAGGGGGAGCTTTTGACTCCAAGGATAGGGCCTCCCCTCCCCTGGGAGACCTTCACCAGCCCCCAGGGGCCGCCTGGCGCTCTTCACGGCCAGTGTCACCTCGGACCAGTGGGTACTGCAAGTGGTAAGGGAGGGATACCTCGTCCAACTATAGCAGGTACCACCCAGGTTCTTTCCAGGAGAGCCAGTGCGACCTCTCCTTCACTAGACCCTTCTGCTCTCAGAACTCACAATTCTGCTCAGGGACAATGCAGTAGAGCCTATACCCAAACACCTATGGGGAAAAGGCTTCTACTCCAGATACTTTCTTGTCCCAAAGGGAACTGGGGGCCTCAGGCCAAACGTAAACAAGTTTCTGATGAGGGAGAAGTTCAAGATGCTCTCCCTTGGAACACTGCTGCCTTACCTCCACCAGAGAGATTGGTTGTGCTTCTTGGACCTAAAGGATGCGTATATTCACATCCTGATCCACCCCTCCCACAGGCAGTACCTACGTTTCATGGTGGGAGGAGGGCACTACCAGTATAGGGTGCTACCCTTTGGCCTGACCTCTTCGCCAAGGGTCTTTACCAAATGCCTGGTGATGGTAGCCTCCTCTCTGCACCTACAAGAGGCTTTTGTCTTCCCCTACCTGGACGACTGGCTTATCAGGGGTAGTACAGCTTCAGAGGTCAGTCAGGCCACAGAGCACGCAACCCTCCTTCTGCAGCACCTGGGGTTCGTCATCAACTACCCCAAGTCCCATCTCTCTCCAGCCCAAAGTCTGGAGTTCATCAGAGCTCAGTTGGACACGTTACAGGTCAAGGCTGACCTCCCAGAATAAAGGGCAGAATGCCTCAGGTAACTGGCAGGAGAGGTACAACGCTGCTCGTCAATACCGGCTTGTCTCCTCCTCCGCCTACTGGGTCATATGGCCTCAACGGTCCATGTCATGCCTTCAGCCTGCTTATACATGTGGACAGCCCAGTGGTGCCTATGCTCGCAGGCTACGGGTCAGGGTTACCCACCAGCTGGTGGAGTCCCTCAACTGGTGACAAAACTCGGACCACCTCTAGGCAGGAATGCCCTTCCAGGAACCTGCACCACAGAGGACCCTGACCACAGATGCCTCCCTCCTGGGTTGGGGGGAACGTTGCGGAGGCCGCCACACACAGGGCAGCTGGTCTCAGGAGGAGTCACTCCTACAGATCAATCTACTGGAGCTCAGGGCAATCTTCTTGGCCCTACGAGCGTTCCACCACCGCCTGTGACACCGATCTGTACTGATCCAGACAGACAACCAGGTCACCTTATTCTGTGTCAACAAGCAGGAGGGCATAGGTTCATATTCCCTCTGCCAGGAGGCAGTGGCCCTCCTCTCCTTCGCAGCACGCAACAGCATGCTTCTGCGAGCGGTGTAGCAACCAGGCCTTGACAACTGCCTAGCGGACAGGCTGAGCAGAGTCTTTCTTCCACACGAGTGGCGCTTAAACCCCAGAGTAACGAAGCAGCTCTTCCACCTCAGGGGCAGGCCCATGATGGACCTATTTGCCTCTGGACAACGTGCAGCTACCGTGCTTCTGCTCCCATCAGCCGCACCCGGAGAGAGTGGCAGCAGATGTCTTCTTGATCTTGTGGTCCGAGGGCCTATTCTGGGTGTTCCCACCGACCACCCTGGTCACCAGGACCCTCTTCAAAATCCAGAGCGAAAGGGCACCAGTCCCCAGGTGGCCCAGACAACCTTGGTTCCCTCTGCTGCTTTCCCTGTCAGTGGCACTCCCAGTCGCACTGAGCCGAACCCCGAACCTCCTGTCCCAGGAGGAGGGCTCCCTCCTAGATGCCAATCTGGGGTCACTAACACTAACAGCATGGCTGCTGAAAGGGTAACATTGGCCCCTTTCAATCTTCCAGGAGAAGTCGAGATCCTGCTGGTCTCCCAAAAACCCTCCTCCAGATGGGCTTATGCCTTTAAGTGGAGAAGGTTCTCCTCCTGGTGTGCGGAAAGGGAGACGAATCCCTTCTCCTGCCGTGTGGAACTTGTACCTACTGCACCTGTCACATACTGGGCTGAAATCTAACTCGGTGAGGACACATCTGAGCATCATAGCCGCTCACCACCACCCTATCGAGGGAGAACCCCTATCAAGCCAGCCCCTGGTCTCCAGGTTCCTCTGGGACATCCTATTATCCAAGACCCCTCTCCGCCCTTTGGCGACAGAGTGGGACCTCAACGTTGTTCTCTCCGAGCTCACCAAACTGCCATTTGAGCCCCTGGCCACTTGTCACCTGCAGTACGTGTCTTGGAAAGTGGCCTTTCTGGTTCGCTCGAAGAGTGAGTGAACTGCAGGCCCTTGTAGCAGATCCACCATATACAAGGTTCTACAAGAACAGGGTAGTGCTCCACACATACCCCAAATTCCTCCTGAAGGTGGTGTCTCCTTTCCACCTCAACCAAGAGATGGTCCTTCACACCTTATTTCCATGGCCTCATGCCGGCAAGGAGGAACTAGTACTTCATACACTAGATTGCAAACGGGCCCTGTACATCTACTTAGAGCAGACTCAGCTTTGAAAAGCTCCTCAGCTTTTCATGTCTTATGACCCCAGCAGACTGGGGCTCCCCATGACTAAGCAAACTCTGACCACTTGGGTGGCGGACTGTATTGCCCATGCCTATGAGCGAGCTGACCTCTCCCTTGAGCACAGCGCATCTCATGAGGGTGATGGCCATGTCGGTGTCCAACCTCCTCTCAGTGCCGGTGACAGAAATCTGCAAGGCCACCACATGGTTTCAATTCATTCATTTGCGGCTCACTACTGCCTGGAGAGCGAGGCACGCAGGAACAGTGCCTTTGGCCAGGCAGTACTCTGTAATATTCTCGGGTATAGGCATCTCCTGCCCTCTGACCCTTCTGTGTTCAGGCTGCAGGAGTGATAGTGTTGCTGGATGCTAGGGTCTTGCAGAGTCTCTGTGGGGACTCACCTTCTGCAGCTCACAGCTACCCGATTGGTCGCCATTGATGCTATCGTGGTTCGGCAGCCTAGAGCTAGGGAGTCCCATATGTGAGGACTCACTTCCTGCTTGTTCCTGGAAAAAGCATAGTTATTCACCTGTAACAGGTGTTCTCCAGGGACAGCAGGAATCAGTCCTCACAACCCTCCCTTCTCCCCTGGGAGTTGCCTCCCTACCTTGTTTTATTTTTTACTACCACCTTAGCTATGTCATTTGACTGAGCAAGATGGCACTCTTGGGCAGGAAGGGGACCACACATGTGTGGTAGCATGTCCCAAAGGCTTTCTTTGAAAGCTGGGGAAATGCTCCGCATGGGCTCTATTGGCACCGACGTCACCCATATGTGAGACTGATGCCTGCTGTCCCTGGAGAATACCTGTTACGGGTGAGTAACTAGCTTTCTCTCCCTCTCTATTTATTCAGATGTGTCCATTGGAAATTTTCACGAAGCCTAATGAGTTAAAATTTTAGACAGCCTTGTCTTTGGATCAGCTGCATGCCAGAGAGGGCACAAATGGTTACCATTGTTTACAGTGTGTTTGTGTGTTTCAATTTCAGGAGGTACTAGAAACGAGAGGCGGCCGTATGGATTTTGGATCCCTCCAGAGAGTCAGTCAGAGCAAGAAGATATAAGAAGTCGACGACTTAACAGATTTGACAGACAGTGACATTACAAAGTGCTTAAAAGTTTGAGTAAAGTGCCTTTTATGGCTACTATCTTGCAGATTCAGCTTTATTCATTCATGAGGATTCTTCATTTCTTCAGGCAAATCTGTCTCAGCCACTTGAAATACTTTTAACGCCATTTTTCAGGACCTTGCAGAGTTTCTGCCAACTGCAGGCACTATTATAACCTCTCTTAGGGAAAACTGCTAGAGTGTCACATATTGTTCATTTAGCACATATTTGGAAAACTCTACTTCTAATATCCTACCTGAAAATAATATTCAGCAGTTATTTGCTCATAAATCAGGTAATTTTATAACTGGGTACCTACGCTATTAAGGCACATAGGCTTATGTGTTGTGCTTATTTTATAAAAGAAACATATGTGCCCTCATAAAATTGTCCCTGAGAAAGTGGGCACAGACATTTACATCTGATCTGACATAGGTGTAATCGTGTGTGTATATATTTTATAAAGTGTTCACAAGTACCAATCGCATCCTACTCTGCCTGGTCTCTACCCCCAGAAATAGCTATGCATAAAAGGACACGTTTACTAAAAGGTACGCTGCTAGTGCGCAGTTGGTGCTCAACCCACACTAGTAAATAGTGGTGTGCCTAGCAGGTCTCCATGTTATTAGTGTGGGTATTGCACCACGCCCATGCGCGTTGTCTTTGACGTGATCAGCATGGGTGCAGTTAATGCCACCCATTGAGATAGTGTTAAGCGCACCTATGCTAATTGCCACATTGTTGGGGAGTACTTGCCAATAATACCTGCGCTACCTGTGATGTGGATGCTGTGCCCAAGAACCCACCCATTCTGTGCCAGATTTTTAGTGTGGCTGAATTTCAAATGCACTTTTATACCGTGATGTACTTGGTGCATTCTGAACCCCATGCTACCCGGTAGCAGACATCAATGAACATACTCAGCCCGATATTCATTTGCCCGGATCTTTGAAGGGCTATGCGCCGATGGGTGCATAGCTCTCCCCGCCGACCTCCAAACTGGATAATCAGTGCCATGACGACAGCATTGACTACCCAGTGATCACCGTAAAAAACGAAAGCCACTGAAGTTAACCATGCAGCAGTGGTATTGGCTGTTGCCCAGTTAGCGCTTGACGTCTTAAAGATAGGCAAGGGTTTTCCTCCTATTTTTAAGGCACCAATCGCTAACCTGGCAGCAGCCAATATCGCTGCACTGTTAGCACCATTCTCCTTCTATGCTCTGCCCTGGTACATCCCCCTACGCGTCCCGATGCTATCCGATTAGGACTGATTCCTGCTGTCCCTGGAGAACACCATCGCTACCACCAGATTATCAGCTTCCTTCATACACAAAATGTCCTCAAGTATTTCCTGAAGAGTCTTTGGAAAGTTCAAAAATCTAAGATTCTTAGAGTGAAATGAATTCTCCATAGACTCGAGCTGCCTATGCAACATTAAACTATCTTTAATACCCAAAGATCCATCAGATTGTAGCGATCCCAATCGACTATCCATCTTATCTAATCTTTGGGTGTTAATGGATTATCCTAACATGCTGAGACTGAAACTTTTTAACTGACTGCACTGAAAACTGAACAGTCTGATCCATAAAATTTTACAATAGTGCGTTAGTCTGTGATACAATTTTCCAAATGTTCAGTAGAAAAACCTCAGAAGCAACAGGCCCTGAGGTATTTAAAATATTTGAAACCCCTGAAACCAGAATAGGCTTCAGCTTATCAGTTTCCACCAGGGTTTGCGGTGGGAGCTGGACAGAAGTACCTTCCTTAGTTTCACCAGATCCCAATAGGGGAGTAGAAATACCCCCATCCATTATGTCTTGTACGTCCTTAGGAGGAGGCATCTATTTTAAATCCATTTTATAAAGGCAATATAGCTACCTATGTTCCTTTACAAAATAGGCATCCAGAATCAGCCCCGGTGTTGCACAAATTTACACCTGCTTTGAAGAAGGTGTAAATTTGTACACCTACTGTGTGCATAAATGCATATATTGTGAAATATGTGCATACATTGCACCTCTGTCCAAGCTATGTCCAAGGGAGCATCTGTGCACATATTGTGTAAAAATAGGCATGCTCTCTCTGTGTGCAATCATACAAGAGCCTTTTTTCATGTGTAACATATATGCATAACTTTTTGTACACAAAATGAAATATGTTCATATTAAATGGCTTAAGTACTATACACGTTTCTTTGAACTTGCATCACTTAGAGGTGATTTGATGGGACTTGACTGTGTAGAACCGCGTTTTGCCTGCTGAAGTAGGCTCTTATAAAATTGTCTGGGACTATACATGGACAAAAAGAAGGCGTGCAAATACATAGGGGCTAATTTTATAAAGTATTTTCCATGTGTAAAGAATTTGTAATCTACTGTTGACTGGATTCTTGCATTTTACAAGTTAATGTATACAAAAAAATTGGTCAGTTGGATACTTGGTCAAGTGTTTAAAGTTACTACCACTTATGATTGCTAAGTATTTTATTCATAAAACTTAAATTGTGGCATTACTTCATACAGTAGGTGCTTATCAAGAAAGCAGCGGGGTGTCATATAGAAGTAAGGGTATAAAAAATGAGACCATGCCCCTACATTGGCTTATCCTGCTCGTTCAGATTTCCTTGCAGGCAGCTATATAAAATTCTTTCAAAATGTGTATTTTTAAAACTCTATCTCTTTTGGAAAATGAATAGAAACACAAAAGTATATGGAACTCAAATTTACATTGATGTAAACCTGTCGAATTGTATGGCAACTCAAAACAGTGTGTTTTATGCCCTCATTCTTCACACTTGCAACATCTTCACGCTCCTATGTTCTCTTATATCCTTTCTACTCTACCCTCTTGTTACCACCCTCCCCCCCCCTACACCCTCTCATGCTGTTGTTAAGTGCCATCAACTGATGGTGACCCTGTGGATAGTTGTCCTAAACTGTGTTTGTTCTTCAGCCAGGTGGCTAATTGTTGATAGAGTGACATCCATAACTGATGTTATTGTATCGATCCATCACATTGTTTGTCTTGCTCATTTGCATTGACCTCCAATCTTGCCAAGCATGATGTCTTTCTCTAATGATCTTTCTATTCAAATGATATGTCCAAAGTATGAAAGTCAAAGTCTTGTCATTTTGACTTCTAAGGAAAGCTTAGTTTCAGTCTCCTCTAATGCTTATTGGTTTGTTCTTGAAGCAATCCATGGTATACACCAGGGCTCAACAAATCCCAAGCACCAGGTCACCATGGCACCCAGAAATTTGCATGTGGGATCGCAGCCCCGAAACAAGCTGTCTTAACTGCGAGGATACCATCTCCTGTGGGCAGAAGAGAGAAAAGGAAGATTGGACACCGGACGATAGTGAGCAGGGATTTTAGGGTCGAGTGAAAACTTTTTAAGGATAGGACGAACCAGAGCGTGTTTTCAAGGTTGAGGAAAGACACCCGTGGAGAGGCTGGAGTTAATAATAGAAAAGGATAGGGGGGTAAGAGCTAGAGAGGGAGAGAGTAACCAAGTGGAGGGAATGGGGTCCAAGGAACAAAAGGTTTTCTTAGAAGAGGAGATTGTTGCAATGAGTTTGGAGGTGGTAATTGAATGGAATGAGTGATAGTTGGGAATCAGGAGGAGGGGAATAAGGTGGTGGATCAGAGATGGGAGGGGGACAGTAGGGCAGGGATTGCCTAAGGTCAAGTACTTTGGTGCTAAAATGAGTTGCTAGCTGAGAGGGAGAGGGGGAAGAGAGGGAGGGAGGTGGGGCAGAGTCGGATCGAAGGGATGTGAGAAACTGGAGGACAGTGTAAAGGTGGTGGGTCTGATTAGGTGCTGAAGAGATGGTTCCATGCTCTCTTGTCGCATTCAGGCATACCAATTGTACATTGGTATGTTCCTACGCGAGTTGGCGAAGGAACTTGGGGGTTTCTCTGCGGGCCTCAAAGGGGAGCCCCTCAACAGATTCCGCACCCTGCTGAAGTCCGAAGCCGATTGCTCCAAGTACATCTCTCGAGCCTCCTATGATGGCTTCGAAACATTGGCTTGGGTGGCGGTCGCAGGCATTGGGGCCCGCCGCCAGGCATGGCTCCAATCTTCTGAGTTGGGTGCAGGAAAAACTCCTGGAGTGCCCTGCCTCAGTGAACAACTTTTTGGTAAACCGATGGAGGAAAAGGCTGCGGAGATCGAGACGGAGTACGTTACTAGGACCCATCTCTCCCGCAAGACCTCCACTCTACCTCGGAAGAAGCAGCCGACCAAGAAGCCCTTCTCCCCCAGGAAGGGTCTCCAGTATCGCGGCTACCCGCCGTACCCGGCTACCCCCACGCCGACTACTCCAGCACAAGGAAAGCCTGGCCAGGGGCACCGTAAAACAAAAGGACCGAAGGTCCAAATGCCGCCCCCCCCCCCCCCGCAACCCACTCAGGGGTTTTGACGCCAGCGGCATAGCCCCTCGCCCTCCGGCGACGCAGCAGCCAGTCGGGGGATGCCTGTCCTGCTTTGCCCCATCGTGGGTGCTCATCACCTCGGACACTTGGGTTCTTCAGGTCGCCCGGGAGGGCTTTTGCCTCCACTTTGACAGGCTTCCACCCCCTTTCTCCCCGGCGGAGCCTCCTCGACTCCCCGCACACCATCTCATGCTACAACGGGAATTGCACTTCCTCCTTGCCCAACAGGCAGTCAAGAAGGTCCCTCCCCATCTTTGAGGTCGGGGCTTCTACTCCCGGTACTTCCTCATCCCGAAAAAGATGGGTGGTCTGCGGCCCATCCTCGACCTCCACAGGTTTAACAAGTTCCTGGTGTGGAAGAAGTTCAAGATGTTGTCTCTTGGTGTGCTGCTGCCCTTCCTCCGGTGGGGCAACTGGCTATGCTCCTTGGATCTGAAGGACGTTTATGCCCGTATTTTAATCCACCCACAACACAGGCAGTACCTGCATTTCAGGGTGCAGGGAGAGCACTTCCAGTACAGAGTGCACCTTGCGTCCGCCCCTCGGGTTTTCACGAAGTGCCTCGTCGTGGCTGCCGCTCACTTTCAGCGCAGGGGTGTGCCGGTCTTTCCCTACCTCGACGACTGACTCATTACAGGCCCCTCTGCTGAGGAGGCCTGGCAAGCGATTTCATGCACTGTCCTCCTTTTGGAGAACTTGGGGTTCTTGGTCAACTACCCAAAGTCTCACCTCGAGCCGGTGCAGGCTCTCGAGTTCATCGGGGCACGCCTCGATACTCAGCAGGCCACTGCCTTCTTGCCGGTGGATCACTCCACTTATCTACGAGCTCTGGCGGCCCGCGTCCAAAGCGCCCACCAGGTCACCGCTCATGCCATGCTACGTCTTCTGGGCCACATGGCCTCAACTGTACATGTGGTCCCTCACTCCTGCTTGCACATGCGGACGGCTCAATGGTGCCTCAATTCCCAGTGGAGCCAGTCCCTTGGACACCTCAGGGACCCTGTCAGGGTCCTCCCTAACCTCCGCTTGTCCCTGAACTGTTGGCAGAACTCCCACAACCTTCTGCGGGGTTTGCTCTTCCAGACTCCACGGCACGATGTAGTGCTGACCACAGATGCTTCCCTGTCAGGGTGGGGAGCCCATTGAGGGCCTCTCTGCACGCAAGGGCAGTGGTCACCCGAGGAGTCTTGGCAGCAGATAAACCTGTTCAAACTCCGAGCCATCCGATGGCCCTGAGGGTCTTCTAGGATCACCTCATCAGGAAGTCGGTTTTGGTACAAACCAACAACCGTGTAGCTATGTTCTACATCAACAAGGAGGAAGGCACAGGATCGCGCTCCCTCTGTCGGGAAGCAGTCCTTATCTGTTCTTTTGCTGCCCGGCGGAGGATATCCCTCAGGGCTACGTACCTCCTGGGCCAGGAGAACGGCCTGGCGGACAGACATAGCCGGATCCTTCGCCCCCCACGAGTGGCAGCTGGATCCCGGGGTAGCGGGCTGGCTGTTTCTGCACTGAGGGACTCCGACGATAGACCTCTTCGCCAGTCCCCAGAACACGCAGCTTCCACATTTTTTGCGGCCCGGTGCCGCATCCGAGCAGGGAGGGCCCCGATGTATTTCTCCTGGACTGGTCCTCCAGTCTCCTCTATGCATTCTCTCCTTTCCCCCTCATTGCGAGGACTCTATTCAAGGCGCAATGGGACGGGGCATCACTGATTCTCGTGGCCCCCTTATGGCCTCGGCAGCCTTGGTTCCCGCTCTGGCTGTTGACAGAGCCTCCGGTTCCCCTGGGCTCTGCCAGGGTCTGCTAACGCAGGAGGAGGGTCAAGTGCTACACCTGAACCTAGCCTCCCTATCCCTCACGGCTCAATGGGTCTCCCTAGCCTCTCTGGCCCTCCTGGAGGAGGTCGAGGAGATCCTCCTCGCCTCCAGGAAGGATTCCACTAGGCGGGCTTATGCCTTTAAGTGGAGACGCTTCTCCGTCTGGTGCTCAGAACACCAGATCGACCCCCTTCTCGTGTCCAGTTCGGTTGGTCCTCCAGTACCTCCTCCACCTCTCAAGTGAAGGGCTGAAGTCCAACTCTGTCAGGGTTCATTTGAGTGCCATCTCGGTTAATCATCTCCCTATCAAGGACAACCCTCTCTCGGGGCAGCTGCTGGTCTCCCGCTTCATGTGGGGACTTCTGCTTTTCAAGCCGCCCATCCGTCCCCCTCCAGCAGAATGGGACCTAAACGTGGTACTCACGCATGAGCCGATGGCGACGTGTTCGCTCCAGCACTTATCCTGGAAGGTGGCCTTCCTGGTAGCGCTGACCTTGGCCCGCCGATTCAGTGAGCTCCAGGCGCTCATGGCTGGCGCCCCTTACACCAGGTTTTATCGGAATAGGGTGGTCCTCCATACCCACCCTAAATTCCTACCCAAGGTCGTTTGGGACTTCCATCTCAACCAAGAGATAGTGCTGCCGATGTTCTTCCTGAGGCCCCACGCTGATCAGGCGTTGGCGGCTCTTCACACCCTCGACTGCAAACAGGCTGTCGCCTTCTATTTGCAGCACACCCAGACTCATCGCAAGTCTGATAGGCTTTTTGTGTCCTACGATCCCAATAGACAGGTGCAAGCAGTCACCAAGCGTATCCTCTCGGTTTGGGTGGCAGACTGCATTGCTTTCACCCATGCGAAGGCGGGCGTCCCTCTGGATCGTCAAGTCACCGCACACGGGGTCCGAGCCAAAGCGGCCCTGGTGGTCTAGCTGCGCTCCGTGCCCCTGATGGACATCTGCCGGGCAGCAACCTGGTCTCCCACGAACACCTTTGCTGCCCACTACTGCCTGGAGAGGGAGTGCCGCCGGGACAGCGCCTTCGGCCAGGCTGTACTCTGTAATCTGTTCGGGGTATAAGCAACTCCTACCCTCCGACCCTTCTTCACAACTACCGAGGGCTTCTCCCCAAGGACCCGAGGACTCGGGCTCCTTCGGGCTTCTGCTTATGGCCTCGCAGAGGCCTTTTTTGGTTACAGGTTCGGTAGTCTGTAGCTAGGGAGTCCCATAAGTGAGTACTAACTTCCTACTTGTTCCCGAAGAAAGCGTAGTTACTCACCTGTAACAGGTGTTCTCCAGGGACAGCAGGAATCAGTCCTCACTACCCTCCCGCCTCCCCTGATGAGTTGCTGTATTGTTTCTCCTTGTCATCTGCTTGGTAGGGCTCGAGCTAAGGAACCTGACTGAGGAAGATGGCATCCTTGGGCAGGAAGAGGACCACGCATGTGTGGAAGCAATTCCAAAGGCTTTCTTTGAAAGCTGGAGAATTGTTCCGCGCGGGCTCCGTCAGTGCCGATGTCACCCATAAGTGAGGACTGATTCCTGCTGTCCCTGGGGAACACCTGTTACAGGTGAGTAACTACGCTTACTCTGCCTTTCATGCAGCCATGTGGGCTTCTTCCTGTCTGGGACCCTCCTCCTGCATTGCAGGAGCTGTTTGGGTGGAATTTATGCCACTGACCTTTGCCAATTTTAAACCATTCTGTGTCTCCTTGTTTCATTTGAGCTGTTGCTTCATGATCATTGTAAAGGTCATGCATGAGAACTATCAAGTGTTCTGGTATACCCATGCTTAATGTGACCCAGAGTTTTTCAGGATTTATGCAAAGGTCTTGCTGTAGTTGGTGAAACACATGCAGATACCCTTTTGTCTTTTCAAAGATCCAATTCATATCTGTGATAATGTCTCTCGTTCCTTGCCCTTTCCTGAATTCTGCTTCCACTTCTGGAAGTTTTTGTTCCAGTTATGGTTGTAGTCTCCACTAAATGATCTTGAGTAGAATCTTGTCGGCGTGTGGGATCAGAGAGATTGTGTGATAATTTCCATAGTTAGTCAGATCACCTTTCTTCAGTATTGATATAAACACAGATCTTTTCCAGTCAGCTTGCCATAATATCTTCCATATTTCCTAGCAGAGCCTTATAAGTATTGTAATAGCTGCACCTTCTGATTGCTATAGTACTTCAGTGGAAATGCCATCAATGACTGGAGCTTTGTTCTTTGATAATGCTTTTAATGCTACTTCATCTTCTTCAAATACCTTCTCCCAGCAATACAAATGGTGACTGTACACATGGACTTTGCCCAGTGGATTGTATAAACATCAAATTGACTACATTTGTGGAATTCAGTGATGGAAAAACTCAATAACATCAGCAAAGATAAAACCTGGAGCTAACTGTGGTACAGATCACCAGCTATTGGTATGCATACTCAAGCTAAAAAAAGAGCATAAAAAAAGACAGAGCTCATGCCTTAAATTCAGATATGGGCTTTACACCTCCTCTACAGCAAGTGTAATTGAATGTGTGTAAAGTTCACAAGTATACATGTAGATTATGGTATGTTACAATCAACATGTGTACTTATGAATGCCGCCTGCACCCTGCCCAGATGGCACCTCCAGCTACGTTTACTAGCAAGCACAGGCGCTCGTCGCATGCCAGTGAGTATTTAGAAGAGGCCATTTACATGCATATGTGTTTTTAAAATCCACTATGTTTGTGTGAACAAATAAGTATGAGCATTCACTACCAGTTAGACACCCTATTGAAAATTCACCCTATATAATGCCTAAGACAGTGTTCTTTTTCATAGAGGATTTGGAGAACAAAATATAATGATGTGATATGATCTACCTTTATTTATCCATTCACATTAGCTATATTCTATCTGTTGCCATTTTCATCATCTTTGATTACTTCACTAAATACTGAACCATGGATGTTTATGAAATTACTATCATGTGATGTACCATGGCACCCACTGAAGAAGGTATATCACCTCCTAAGGAATTGCCCCTTTAGAAGCAATCAGGAGAGGCAGGAGGTATGAGTGTTTACTGGTGGTGGAAAGGATTTCAGAATGTTGAAAATTTGAGAAGAATTTTCAGATTCCATTTAATTCTGCAACTATATTAAATGTTTAAGGGTTTTTAGAGAAGGATGATGTGATTGTTTTAGTTTGTGATGCGGTCTGTTTTTACTTCCTACTGAGAGAATGAGTCTGTATTAAAGATTACTGGATCTTGCGGTATTATTGTATGTGCTGTATTTCTAACCCATGTTAAACCACTTTGGATTTCATTTTTGGAAAAAAGGTGGCATAGAAGCATGAAATGTAATATAATCAGAAATGTCCTGATATCATAACTAAATGTGTTAAGGTTGCTTGTGGAGGATTTCAGGAGCAGCATAACTCAGAGCTATCATAAATGGAGACATCTTAAGCTGTACCTCTTAATAACTTTTATTTATAGCCATTTAATAAAGATTCAGTGGTGTCATAAAAGGCATTTGTGACATATCCTTATTTATTTGGTGCAACATCTTACTTAAGAAAGATAAATTGAAGTGACAAAGTCTATACAGCATCCATATGCTATCTGTGTTTGCCATTTCATTTCTACTTGGTTTGTTCTACTGATCTCTAAACCATTGATGTTCTGGGATTTTGTTAATGGATATCCTATTTTGTGGATTTTGGCGGAGCATGGCTGAAATAATGTCTTTGCAAGAGATGCTGAGGGATTGTGAGGAAGGGAATTCCAGTGGTTGCTTCTGGAGTGTAAGGAGCTTTGTTAGGTCATTGTCATCAAACGGCATGTATCCAGTCACCATGAGGTAAAGCATGACTCCAAGGCTCCAGATATCAGCTTTAAAGGCATCATAAGGTTGCCCCTGGAGGATTTCAGGAGCAGCATAAGCAGCAGAGCCACAGTAGGTAGAACTTAGGGTATTTCCATTTATGCATGTAGCAAAACCAAAGTCAGACAGTTTTGGAGTGGTCTCAGATGTCATTAAAATATTTTCACATTTCAGGTCTCTGTGAGCTATTCCCTGACAGTGACAACATCTCACTGCCTCAACGATCTGCATAAAGATTTGTCTCGCTTCATCCTCTATTAGACAGTCTTTTGAGTCAATCAGTTCAAACAGATCAGAGAGCGCTTCTTCCATAACAATAAATACAAGGCCATTAGATGATTCAATGACTTCATAGACTTGGACTATATTCGGATGAGAACAGTGGGTCAATATTGAAAGCTCCCTTGGAAGGAATTTGCTGATATAGTCAGGTGCCGATTGAGATTTATCAATTACTTTTATGACAACAAACTTACCTAATTTATGAGAGAAAGCTCTATTCACAGTTGAATAAGAACCTCTTCCTACCTCCTTACCGAGGTCATAACCATGTCTTTTTAGAGTGATACAGTGCTCCATGTTGCCACATAAGAGCTGCGGTATGTGTTAGAAAGGTTTTGATCACAGTCCAAAGTGGAAATGGGAATGTCCTCTTCATTTACTTTGTGCAGGGCTGGGAGAAGAATGGGCTGGATAAGCAACCTACAAGAGAACAATTATAGAAAGGGATAGTCATTACAGAACATTTTAGCTTTCCAGGTAGGGTAAACTAAGGGTATAATATGTTTTTATAGTTTCAGTTTTAAAAAATGCTTCTTTCTGCAGGCTAGCTATATAAGAAAACATCATCTTCTAACCATGATGAGTCTGAGAGTAAAAATTAGGTTATATGGACTATGATTATCCAGCATATATGAAGATACCCCTCCTTAGCACATGTTCCATCATCTTGAGTTATCATACCATTGATTATACTCTGTGATCAAGGGTAAGGCTAACAAATAAAACATAAAAATTTCATCCCATATTGTTTAAACTATAAATCTGCTGATATAAAAGAAAACATGTAAAAGTCATTATAAAAAATTGTAGCTGGAGCGCAAAATGCAATAATATAAGCATTATAATATGCCATTTATTTATTTATTTAATAGCACATCTTAGTTTAGATGGAGAGATGCTTTGTGAGGATAATCTACTTTATACATTTTAATATTTATTCTTTTTCTCTCTGTCTGATCCTCTTCACTAATTACTGAATTATGAATATGTGTCAAATTGTTGTCAGCAAATAGGATGCCTCTTGCGGAACTTCAGAAATCATACCTAAATACATTGTAAAGATGCCTTTAGAGATTTTCAGGAACAGCATAAGCTTGAGAACCACGGGATGTCTCCATTGCCAGTCAAGAAAGAGGCAAGCCCAGAGTCAGTTAGGTTTCTCATGACTGTAGGTGGTTTGAAAGAAAAGCTGGTGGTCACATCTAGGGCCAGATGCAATACTATAGTTTTTCCCACTTGTGTGAATGAGGGGAAAAATGCTTAGTACATCTGGCCCATAATGCCTTGAGAGAGAGATTTTTCCTTGTGAGAGATTTCAAGGGTATAGTATAATGACATCATTACATCCATTATGACTTATCCTTATTTATCTGGTACCATGCTTTATCTTAGAAATAAAGAAAATAAGTCCTACACGTATCAGTTCTCCATCTATTATGGACGCTTTATTATGCCTTGGTTCTTTTTACCAGTGACCTAGCTATGAAGATTCTAGGATTTGATTAATGACTATTCATTCTTGGGAATTTTGTCTGGGCAAGTAGGCGTTGATGTCTTCCCAAGGAAATTCCAGTGACTGCTTCCCGAGTTCAGAAAACATCATGTAGTTGCTGCTAACACATGGCACTTACCCAGTCTCCAAGACTTAAAATATGAGGTATGCAGGCATAACATTACCCTGGAGAGTTTTAGAAGCAGCATAAACTGCAGAGCTACAGCATGAGGACTTTAGGATGTTTCCATTTATGAATGTATCAAAAACCAGTCGGTTTGGGAATGGTCTCTAATGCCATTAAAATATTTTCAGATTGTACATCTCTGTGGAGTATTTTCTGAACATGGCAACTTTCCATAGCTTAGGAAATCCGCATAAAGGGGCCGATGCAGAAACATTAGTGCACCATTTGTGCATAGTTAGCGTGACCACCATCTACTTATCGCCACATCACGATGCAGAGAGCAGATTGGTGTGAGCATTGCCTGCACAGAAATGACTGAACAGATAGTAGTTTGGCATCTATTAAAATTACATTATAATGAGCTGCATGTATTCAAATGACTTGGTAACGAGGTCATTAGCTATTCAACCCTGATGCAAAGAAATGTGTAGAAGACTGAAAGGCTGAGCACAGAGCTCAGTAACGCCATTGTGTTGTAGCAAAGTGCAGTCAATGAATAAATCCAGGAGTCAATTGACAGGGTCCAAGCCAGTTTATTGTGCACAGGCCCAGTCAGTCAAAGCTTCAAAAGGAACTGAGCAAACGTTTTTACAGAGACATAACCATTTATACTTCTTTTTCAGTTTGATACAGGAGAACTTTCTATTGGTTCTAACTCGATACATACAAACTTCTCATTGGTTCTACGCTCCCTGCACCTGTCCAATTAGAAATCCCTCCGGGGCCTAGCAACCAGCCCCTCCCTTAGGATTGCTCTAACAATGGTGCAGTTATTGATTTTGTTACTTCTCTACTGCAAGGTTATCCCTAGCTCCAGGAATGCATGTATTGAAACATTTCTTTTCTTTCACACACAAGAGAATAATGAAAGACTTATGAATTCATAAAACTTCTTAAGCACTTTAAAACAGTTTTCTCATTTCTCACAGATTTTTGGTTCTTTTCTAGCTATAATGGGAGTTATTTATTTTATTTTATTTATTTACATTCTCTTATATACCGCGCTATTCTGCATCAGTGCGGTTTACATTGAACAAACTGAAATTACATTGAACAGGGCATTATAACTTGGAGATAACTATTTTACAGGGAACATGGGCTATGGAGGGTTAAGTGGCTTGCCCAAGACCACAAGGAGCACCTATGGGACTAGAAACCCCAGTCCTTCCGGCCCAAGGTTGCTGTCCTCTAGTGGGATTTGAACCCCCGACCTTCTGGCCTGAAGTACCTTGCCCCAACCACTAGGCCACTCCTAACTTACAGGCCTTTCATAATAGCAGGCCATAGCCTACCACAATTGGGCATTCTAATAATCGAAGGTGAAGTAAATCTTCAGCACATATAGGTGAAGAAAACTGGCATATGAAGTTTCGGCATGTATAGGAGAAAACGGATGGGGGTATAAGAGAACACTGGTGGCTTTGCAGTCACTTGGGGTCCATTCCTTACTGGGCCGAGAAAATGTATAGGTGCCCTTCCTCCACAAAGCATTGCTTTGGGCATTAAAGTTAGCGCACAACTTTCCCTGTTACCATGTGGGTAAATAATTATTCCTGAAAATTATTTTAAATATAATAAATTGTTATTTTAAATTTCAGTACAAATATGTTGCTGCTAGTGCATAAGCTTTCTGAGCATGTGCCTGGTATCTGCCAGACATTTAGTGACCCAGCAGCTCCTGGGTTTTCTTGGCAGTGTGACTGGAGGTAGATTGCCAGACCTTTCTTCCGAGGCAATGGAGGGTTAAGTGACTTGCCCAAGGCCACAAGGAGTGCTAGTGGGAAGCAAACGCTGGTCTCTTGGTTACTAAGCCAGTGCTCTAACCCAGCGTTTTTCAACTAGTGTGCCGTGGGAAAAATTCCAATTTCATCCGTAACATGTGGCCTCGGCTCACAAATAGACCATGTTACGGACTATAAATAGCTCCGGTGTCACTGTTACACTGACAGGAGAAGACATCGCAGTAGATCGCCGATGCGCAGAAGAGCACCGAAGGATCTGGACTCTGGAGGATTATCGCGGACGCAGCACAGAAGAGCGCTGAGTGATGGATCTGGAGGAGACAGGAGCAGAAGAGCGCTGACTGATGGATCTGGATGGAGTGCTGAGTGTGACGGACAGTGGCTATCTGGAGGAGACAAGCGCAGTAAGTACTGAGTGACAGTGAGACAAGAATAGATACTGCAGTGATGGACAAATTTTTGAAAAGGAAAGAACTGGATTCTGAACAAAATTCGGAGCCAGATAAGAGCCCAAGTATGAGTGGGGATCAAAAGAAAGCAAAGATGGTTAGCTCAAGGAAATTCTCTGGCACAAGGCAATATAGCAAAAGCTATATTTCATTTGGATTTACTTTCACCGGAGATGCAAAGAAACCAACTCCACTGTGTGTGGTGAAAAGCTATCTAACAGTGCTATGGTCCCAAGTAAACTTAAACGCCATCTCCAAACGAAACACCCTTCGCTTCAAAACAAGAATGCGGACTTTTTTGTTCGCCTGCGTGAAAACACGGAGAAACAGGCAACTTTCATGAGAAAAACCACAAAGGTAAATGAAAGAGCTCTTAAAGCTAGCTATCAAGTTGCTGAACTTATAGCCAAGTCAAAAAAGTCGCACACTGTGGCAGAGACATTAATACTTCCCGCCTGCAAAGCTATTGTAGAGGAGATGCTCGGACCTGAAGCAGCTAAGGAAATAGACAAAGTCCCTCTCTCAGACAACACAATTTCCAGACGTATTAATGACATGTCTGCAGACATAGAAAGTGTGGTTTTGGAAAAGATCCGTATCAGTGAGAAATTTGCATTGCAACTTGACCAGTCTACTGATATCAGTGGACATGCTCAACTCTTGGCCAATGTGCGTTTTGTGGATGGTGATGCAATTAGAGAAAACTTCTTTTTTTGCAAGGCATTGCCAGAAAAAACAACAGGAGAAGAAATTTTTCGGGTCACATCAGAATACCTTGAACAAGGAGGACTTAAGTGGGAAAACTGCACAAGTGTCTGCACCGATGGAGCTGCAGCCATGGTCGGGCGCACCAAAGGCTTTGTAAGCAGAGTGAAAGAAAGAAATCCAGATGTGATTGTTACGCATTGTTTTTTACACCGTGAGGCCCTCGTAGCCAAGACTTTACCAGCAGACCTAGTTCCTGTGTTGGATGATGTTGTGCGCATGGTAAACTTTGTAAAGTCACGACCCGTGAAAAGTCGCATGTTTGCAGCTTTGTGTGAGGAGATGGGAGCGAAGCATAAAACCTTGCTGTTTCATACGGAGGTCCGGTGGTTGTCGCGTGGCAAGGTCTTGGTTCGTGTGTATGAGCTGCGGGAGGAACTTAAAGTGTTTCTGACAAATGAGAGGTCAGATTACGAAAAGCTGCTTACAAGTGATGAGTGGTGTGCAAGGCTGGCAGATATTTTTCATCATCTGAATGAGCTGAACACACGAATGAAAGGCCGAAATGAAAATCTGCTTACAAGTACAGATAAAATAAATAGATTCCGTTCAAAGGTGCAACTCTGGAATCAACACGTGGAAAGTGGCAATCTTGAAATGTTCACACTCACCAAGCAATGGCAAGGTGTTCACACTGCTGCACTGGGTGAGATAATAGTTAAACATTTAAAAACTCTCGAGGAGAAGTTGTCATGTTATTTCTCTTCAGTCTCCACTGAATGCCTTGACTGGGTTAGGGACCCTTATAGCTCAGCATCAGTTGGTGGAAAGGACATGACTTTACAGGAGCAGGAGGAACTAACTGAACTGAGACAAAATCATGGTATCAAGCTTAAGATTTGCTGATCTACCTTTGGACAGTTTTTGGTTGGATACTGCCAAGGAGTTCCCCGTTCTGGCAAACAAAGCTATTTTGACATTGCTCCCATTTTCCACTACATATCTGTGTGAGATGAGCTTTTCAAGCCTGATTGCTATAAAAACTAAAGACAGAGAGAGACTGAGAGCTGTTGACGAAGAGCTACGTGTGTGTCTTTCTTCGATTCCTGCCAGAATATCAGCTTTGTGTTCAGCCAAACAGGCCCAGGTTTCGCACTGAGTAAGTAAACAGAAATATGAACAATTATAAAATACTTTATTATTTCATAATAAAGTAATTATAAAATAATTTCTTTGTGTTTGATTCCTATTCAAGAGAATTACTTTATATATAGTCAATATAGGCACAGAGGTAAATTTTTTTAACATTTTCTAATGGTGGTGTGCCTCGTGATTTTTTTCATGAAAAAAGTGTGCCTTTGCACAAAAAAGGTTGAAAAACACTGCTCTAACCACTGGGCTTCTCCTCCACTCCTTTTTCCCAGTAAAATTGTAATTTTATAAAGCTTTTTCTGAGTGTAAAGCTCTGTGATGTGGTCTTTAGGGTGTCGCCGAGCCCTCTAGAGGGATTATCAGCAGGCCCCTTTACGAAAGCCTACAGCACAGAGTTCAAGGCTGGGAGGGCGTGGCTTACAAGGAGAGGTTAAAAGCTCTTTAGGCTGCAAGAGGGAGAGAGGCCCATTGAGCCAAGAGTCTGGTGCAAAGGTAGCAGACCTCACATGCCATGTAGATAAGGTTTTAGATAGTGCTGGGGAGGAGTCTGCTGTCTTGGTACATGTTGGTACCAATGACATAGGAAAGTGTGGTAGGGAGGTTCTGGAGAACAAAATTTAGCCTTTTAGGAAGGAAGTTTGAAATCCAGAACTTCCAGGGTAGCATTCTCAGAAATGCTTCCCATGCCATGTGCAGGACCCAAAAGGCAGGCAGAGCTTCAGAGTCTCAATGTATCGATGAGATGATGGTGCAAGGAAGAGGGTTTTGGATATCTAAGGAACTGGGCAAAATTCTGGTGAAAGGAGGGGCTTTCCCGAAGGGATGGGCTCCACCTTAACCAGGATAGAACCAGGCTGCTGGCATCAACCTTTAAAAAGTAGATAGCGCAGCTTTGAAACAAAATAATAGGGGAAAGCTGACAGTCTCCCAAGAGTGCATAGTTCAGAACAATGTATCCTTGAAGGATACTAGCAAAAGATTGAAGTTAGGGCATATCAACAGAGGTTCCAATAAAAACAAAAGTAATCCAAATGCCCTTAAGTACAGAGCAGACAGAGCTTAAAGATTCCAAATTACCCCTACCTACCGATAACCAGCTTAATATGAATAAAATACAACCTCTAAAATGCTTATATGCAAATGCTAGAAGTCTAAAAAATAAGATGGGAGAGTTAGAATATATAGCACTAAATGAGAGGTTAGATGTGATTGGTATCTCAGAGACCTGGTGGAAGGATGACAACCAGCGGGACACTGATACCTGGGTACAAATTATATCGCAATGATAAGAGTGCAACCCCTCCACCAATTTGATCTACTCTGTTAGAGAGGGCATTGAGTCACACAGGATTAAAGTTTTGCAGGAAACAAAATACACTGTAGAATGTCTATGGATTGAAATTCCATGTAAAAAGGGGAAGAAGGTGATGGCAGTGGGGGTGTACTACCAAATGCCTGGCCAGAATGAACAAATGGATGATGAAATGCTCAAAGAAATCAGGGAAGCTAACAAAAATTAACAATAATAATAGGTGATTTCAATTACCCTGGTATCAATTGGGTCAGCATCATGGCAGGACATGCTAGGGAGATAAAGTTTCTAGATGAAATAAATGACTGCTTCTTGGAGCAGCTGGATCATGAACAGATGAGGGGGAAGCCATTTTGGATCTAGTACTTAGTGGAACACAAGATCTGGTGCAAAATATAAGGTGTTGGGGGCCACTTGGCAACTAGTGATCATAGTATGATCGTGTTTGATTTAATAAATGGAGGAAGCACAGCAAGGAAATCCACAGTGCTATCTTTTCATTTTCAAAAGGGAGACTATGATAAAATGAGGAAAATAGTTAAGAAAAAACTAAGAAGAGCAGCTGCAAAGGTTTAAAGATTTACATCAAGAATGGGTATTGTTTAAAAATACTATCTTGGAAGCCCAGACCAGCTGTATTCCATACTTTAAGAAAAGTGGAAGGAAGTTCAAAAAACTACCAGTATGATTTAAAGGTGAGGTCAGAGAGGCTGTTGTAGCTAAAAAAGCATCTTTCAGGAAATGGATAAAGGAGTCAACTGACAAAAACTGGAAAAAACATAAGTATGGGCAAGTTAGATGCAAGACATTGATAAGGCAGGTAAAGAGAGAATTTGAAAAAAGCTTGCTGTGGAAGCAAAAATGCATAATAAAAACTTTTAAGTACATTCCTACCCAGAAACATGTGAGTCAGTTGGACCATTAGATGATAGAGGGTAAAAGGAGCACTAAGAGGGGACAAGGACAAAGCCATAGTAGAGAGACTGAATGAACTCTTTCCTTTGGTCTTACTGAAGATGATGTAGAAAAGTTAGCCATGATTGAAATGGTATTTAAAGGTACTGCATCAGAAGAATTGAACGAAATATCGATAAATCGGGAAGAAGTATTACAACTATTTGATAAAGAGTAGCAAATCACCTGGACTGGACAGTATGCAGCCGAGAGTGTTGAAAAAACTGAAATATGAGATTGCAGACCTACTATTAGTAATCTGTGAACTATTGTTAAAATCATCTGTAATACCTGAAGATTGGCAAATGGCCACTGTTAATGTCAATTTTTAAAAGGGTAACAAACCAACCTGAAGTGTGAGTGGATGGAAAGACAGAGTCCTTTATTAGACTCGCAGCATAACCTGTGAGTCTAAGGTATCAGACAGCAGATGGTTTCAAGTAATATGTTTTAGATTTCATCTTATTAGCGTGGTGTAAAACTTTTTAAAGTCTACAACAGAGTTTTTGTGTCTGGCCAGCCCCTGACGAAGGGTGACGAAACACGGCCTGTGTCGGGCGGCCTAAAGGTTTAATAAAGGACTCTGTTTTTCCATCCACTCACGCTTCAGGTTGGTTTGTTCTTGGTTTTCTGCGTGACTACTGCTTTCTAGTGTTGCACAATTTTAAAAAGGGTTCCAGTGGGTGATCCGGGAAACTACAGACCTGTGAGTCTGACATCAGTCCCGGGCAAAATGGAGTCAGCAGTGACCCGAAGGCACACATTGTGTTGTACTGGGAAAAGGCTTTGAAAATCCAACCCTGTGTTACTCGTTATTTAATTGGTTAAACACCAATAACTTATTATAATAAAGAGCTCTGACATTATACAATAGTAGTAAAGTATATTTTTGTTATTTACTACCACAACATTTTTAGAGGTAGAAATAAAATGGATATTGATTTAATGCTAACATGAACTCTTGATGATACTGGTTTGTTTCATGTTCATGATTGTACTGGCACAAATTAAGACTTTGACTACAGAGCCTCTTATATTGACTCCATAAAAGTATGTGTGATGCCATGATTATACCTATGTCCCTTTCTTGCTGAGTAAGGGTCAATTTTTGTCCTCCTAACTGATGAGAGATGCAACAAGCTTAAGTTATTTATGATCACTTTGACAAGGTATGAATTAATGATCAACTAAATTATCAAGGTCAAATCTAATACTCCTAAACACTAAGTACTTTTGAGCAATTGTTTGTGGCCATTTGTTGCCTCCTCCAGTTAAGCTTACTGTTTTCTGTTACAGGAGACTTGGTACCGTTGAATGGTGGTGAAGAGATGATATTCACACTTTTTCGTGGAAACGCTTTATTTTGATGCTGTTTTTATTTATTTTATTGAAATAATTGATAAAGATTTTGTCTCCAAATTTAACAAAAATTATATCAGTTTTTCTGGCTGGTGATGGTGAAGAAATGTATCCCCTTCGGGCAGATTTTTACTGTATAGAGGGAATATGATGGAACTACTGAGGCCTTTTCTCTAAATTTAAAAAGATTTTAAAACAATTTTGAAAGAAAGTTAGTAATATTTTGAATTAAGGTGGCTGTTCAGGTAGACCGATGAAGTTGTCAGTGTTTAGGAGTATTAGGTTTGACCTTGATAAATTTTAGCTCTAACAATCAACTAAAGTAAATTATGTGTATGTGGCCCAGGGTTTATTTTGGCTGGTGGATTTAAGTACTACTGGGGTGAGTTTTGTTTCGTTTACATGAGTTATAATGAAACGTGCTGAACTGTAGCACCTTAGAATTCTATCCTTTCAAGAAAAAAAAATAAGGTATTTAAATTGTCAAAGTAATTAAATTTGCAAAGAACAATTTGCACTGACATTTCTCCTGGATAAAATGAATACATTCAATGGTGATTTGCTAACATAAAAAAGGACAGGTCAGGATCAGTGGTAGCCGCCACTTCAGTCAAGCTACAGTGAGAAAAAGGAAGCAATTTGCTGCAGCTGAATAATCAGGCAAAATAAGCGCTGAATACTTCTCAGCTTGCAGTTTATATACAGATTCAATTGTAAATATTGGAAAGTTTACATTTATTAGGGACTTGCTATGCTGCTGTTCAAATATATAGGTCATCAGATCAAGCAATCAAACAAAATGTACTGGGTAAAGCAACTTCACCTTTTACAGTCTGATTGTCTCAAAGGATCAGCTGACCAAACCACCACAAAAATATTAGTGACATTTAATTTTCTTTCCTTTTCATTCTATCCTATAATATGTGCTATTTATCTAAGATAATCCATGCTGTGAGGAAAAGACGTTTCAGTTTTAAGTATACTAACTATGCTACATATATATATACATACATACATACACACACACATCCATCCAACCTGATGAGTTATTTTAAAAAACATCCTTCCTCCCTGGTAGATTTTCAAGGAAAATTACCAAAAACACTGAAAAGGTTTACTCTAGCTTTAGGTCTGATTTGATTAGCATAGCTCCCTGGGCATATTTAAATACTTGTACAGTATCAGAAATGAGGGATTATTTTGTGAGAGATTAAATGCTCACAAACAAAACAAAATAATCATCATCTCCTACAGCATATAGCCTGTACAGTACCGATTAATAACTTGGATGTTTCTAGTATGTCTTACTAGATGGGTGGAAAGCTAGCTAGTAGAGTTAGGGATCATCTAGATCTTAATCCTTTTGAATGATTCTTGATTTTTTGCACAGATGGTTTAGGGAAATCAAAAAACAAAAGAAAGGGGATTGAAAGAACAAAACAAAAATGTGTTCAACAGTAGGGAAACTTCTGTAAGCAGTCCGTCAATTTATCTCATGATTCACCGTGTGCTTTTCCTATTTATATTATGCATTTTTATTAATGCAATGTTTATGAAGTCTCAATGACCATACATATCTTAAACATTTTGAACAAACACAGAGAATTCTGCTGGTTTGACAGTTTATTGAATATATCACATTAGTCCCTTGTTCTGTAACATTCGTCACAACCAGGTTCCATTAAAATGTATTTCATAGAAAAACATCTGCAAAATTAAAGTTAAAAATAAGAAAATACATATTACATAGGTCTCTGGCTTATATCTGTCACACTAGGTTAAGTCAAGAACTGATATTATTTCCAGCTGCTTAAATGAAGAAACTGCCTGTGATAGATCAGCATACCACATATTCTTGCATCCAGTGTTATGCTACGACTTCAGATGTGCAATGAATTCAAGGAGTGCAAAAACCCACCATATAAAAAAGAAAAAAAATTATCATTGACTGGAAAAACAATGACAAGAAAATGACATTTTTCAAATATAATTCTATTGTATTCATTCATACATACAATGATTATTTGTCCCACTGAATCCTCTTGTAGCTTGCCCTCATCCTGTCCAGAAAGGCAGACTTTATTTTTTAATAGCTTAATGCAGATTTACATCAAGACATGCAAAGTTAAGGTAACACAGGATATTTTACTGCAGAGCTAAAGAAATACAACTGAGCCATTTAATGTCCTTTTCATGTTATAATTTGATATGATCTTTTGAATGACATTCCGAGAGCATGAAACATAAGACAGAATATAGTGCAGACAGAAAGAATTCTTGGTTATTTTACATTTCCAGCTACAGTCACAAACCCTAAAGGAAAACAACATACACTCTAGCGTCGAAACCAAAGCCAGCTGTTGAGTAGCCAAAAAGCCACAGTAATAGAGTACATGACCATTTCTCTTTTGGCACGCTCTTTATTTTCTTCTTCCAGAAGAAGCAAGCGACGATTCAGTTTGATTATCTATGAAAAGGAAATCAAAGTTTATATTTTAGTGCACATTATTAACTGCAAATCAGATCTCTGCAATAATGCATAAAGCTTTCTTAGCTTTCAACCCAACTAGATGCAGCTCTGGTCTCACCATTTCAAAAAAATGAATCCCAACAATGGTTATTGTACCTCTAAGGCACCCAGTACAGTTCATAGTCAGAACCCAAAGAAGAAATTGTTGCTAATTACAGATAAACTCAATGTCAAACCGAGCATAAAATAGATGCGATTGAAAACATGTTTTCAATGTCCCATGATTATTGTTTCGCAAATGAAATTAAAAATGCCAAAAGGAAAAGAATTAAACCTCTGGGGGAGGGGTACATATATTCAGTGGCGGCAGTCAACGTGATTAAAGCAGTTGGCTATCGCCATTTTAAATAATGCCTGGACGTTCAGTGCCAGCGCCATATCAGACCAGCAGCACTGAATATCAGTTTGCCCAGACAGCGATTTAGGTATCTGGTTGGCAGTAATATTGAGCTGCTGTCCAGATAGCTTAACTGGCAAAATTAAGCCAGATTTTTTTCTGCCTAACTTTAGCCAGTTTAGGTTAGCAGCTCAATATTGCTAACTGAGTGTGCTGCCCTGGAACGCCTTGACACTAAGCTGTTAGCATGGGGGCATTTAGCAAAACAAACCAGGTATGTTCTGCTGGGTATCCCTCTCAATGGGATTAACATGGTTTGCAACTCTGCAAACTACAGTGATCTCTTTAAATGTGCCCTTTCCTAGTACCCAGTTGTGTTGTCTGTCTTTTGACTAAACTATAAGCAGGGACTGTCTCTGTATAGCACTGCTTATGCCTTGTATTAATAGTAGCAGTGATCATTATAAATGATGAAATTAAAGCAAATTCTTAAATATTTAAAAAGATAGATAGATGAATTTTAATTCATCGAGGTCTTCTAAAAGTATGTTACAAACCTGTCTTCTCAAGGAAGCAGCATCTACAACAGTCATGTCATCAGGAGCTCCTTCAAGCGTGGAATCTAAATTTGAAAGTCCATATCTGAATAGGGGAAAAAGTAAAATATATAATAAAGGCCAGAAAATATGCTCACTGTTCACTATTAATATTTATAAGAGGACGGTTGACCTCATCAACAGATCAGTCTATCATTCAGATCGAAATAAGAGATGGCAAGAGATTAGTGCACCACTAAATCAGAGTGCATAAAATAGTTTTGAGTCACTTTATACCACTTGCCAAGCACCAGACAACAAACACTGAAAGCCAGCAGCTTAAAGATCTAGTTTTTTTCTCTTCGCAATTGCTGAAAGGAGTGGACAAAACAGAGAGCCAAAAGCGTAGTTGCTCACTTGTAGCAGGTGTTCTCTGAATAGTAGTAATAGGTTTTCATGTATGGATGATACCAGCGACGGAGACCCGCACGGAATGCTCCCCAGCTTCCAAAGGAAGCTTTTGTAAGGTATGCTGCGCATGTATGCCTGCCTTCCCCACCTGCCGCGGCGCCATATTCTCCAGTATGATCACAGCAGGAGCCAAAAGGCAACTCCTCAGGGAGGTGGGAGGGTTGTGAGGACTTATTCCTGCTATTCACAGAGAACATCTGCTACAGGTAAGTAAATACGCTTTCTCAGTGCACAGACAGGAAATAAGTCCTCATGTATACGACTCACAAGCTCCAGGCTATCGGAACCTGAGGAGAAAAAAAACAAACAAACAAAAACAGCCAAACAAGCATTGAGAATTAGAGAAGCCAGGAAGATCAGAGAGGCAGTCACATTGAGGGACTCATCTGATGTAGTATACACAGTCAACGAATCGACCAAGGGAATTTTGAGCAGATAGTCTGGACAGAAGGGTCAGCGGGCAGGAGTTGATCCTCAAGACCGAACGAGATGCCAGAGTACAGCCTGGCCAAAATTGCTGTCCCACTGGGAATCCCCATCTAGACAATAGTAGGCTGCAAAAGTATGGACCGATGACCTTGTCACAGTCCTGCAGATCTCTTCTGCAGAGACAGAACGGAAGCTGGTTACTGAAAAAAAGATTGGAAGGACAATAGACTGATTGAGGTGGAAAGCACAGACCATCTTTGACAGAAAAACACAGGTGCGTGCGGAGCACCTCCCAGTTCTGATGGAACCTGGTGCATGGAGGGTGTGAGACCAGAGGATGTGAAACCAGAGCCTGCAGCTCGCTCACTCGCCGGGCCGACATAATGGCTACCAGGAAAAGGACCTTCCAGGTCAAGAACGTCAGTGGAAATGCATCCAGCAGCTGAAAGGGAGCCCCCGCATGAGCTGGCTGAGGATCATGTTCGGATCCCAAGCAACCATAGAGGGCTTAACCAGAGGCTTCAAGAGACGCAAACCCTGCATGAATCGGTGTACCAGAGGCTGAGCCAAGACGGGCTTCTCATTGCAGCCACAATGAAACGCTCCAATTGCACCGAGTTAGACTGTAGCCCAGAATTAGAGGTTCAAGAGGTACTCTGACAGCTGGTTCATGGGGCAGACTTAGAGGTCCAATGCCCAACCAGCACACCAGATGACAAACTGCTGCCATTTGAACGAGTAGGCTCCATGCGAGGTGCTAGCAGGATCTCGGTGACACCCTCAGGGAGGGTAAGCTCTGCATCCATGCTGCGAGTGCTAGGGAGCGGATGTTGGAATACAACAAGGAGCATCCCTCTTGTGAGATGAGGTCTAGGTCGGAGCCAAGAGGGAGAGGTTCCTTCTGCGAGAACTGTAACAGTAACGGGAACCATAGCTGTAGAGGCCAGTAAGGAGCGATGAGAATCATGGAACCCCTCTCGGCCTAGAGCTTCAAGAGCATCTTCATAATGAGTGGAATCAAGGGGTAGGCATAAAGCAGGCCTTTCCCCCAATGAGTCAGAAAGTCATCTGGAGCCAGGCAATTGCTGGCTAGTCTCTGGGAGCAGAACCAAGCTACCTGGGCATTCTGTGCCATAGCAAAGAGATCCACGTTGAGGGTGCCCACCTCCCAAAATATCTGGTCCACCACCTCCCTCTTGAGGGACCACTCATGTGACTGAAGAACCTGGCTCAATCAATCCACTAGGCTGTTGCTCTCGCTGGGCAAATACATCATCATGCCATGCAGCACGGCAAACCTCCAGAGGTGAACCACCTCACAACATAGGAGGTATGAGCCTGTTCCCCCTTGCTTGTTCACATAGAACATGGCCCTGATCCAGATGGACAATCAAGTCACCACCTGATTCACCAGATATGCCCAAAAGGCACGGAGAGCATTTGCGATGGCCCGGAGCTTGAGGAAGTTGATCTGATGGAGACACTCGCTTTCGGACCACAGGCCCCTGGGTGCAGAGATAAATCCAGGTGCGCACCAGAACTGAGCGAAGAGGTGTCCATCGTGAACAGCCTGCAGGGCTTTGCTGGTTGGAATGGGAGGCCCTGATGCAAATTTACAGGCACAAGCCACCATATCAGGGACTGAGCAAGAGGCGCAGTGACCACTATCCTGTCCCGCTTGCAGCCATTGCGTTCGCAAGGTCCATTGAGTCTGCTACATGCAGAAGTGACATGTACCATGGCCACCATGTGCTCAAGGGCTCTCAACAGGGCACTGACGCTGCAAAGCACCCACAACCTAGATGAGACACTGCTGGCAGTCCGCTGGCAGGAAAGTTCTCACCCGAGTGGTATTGAGGAGAGCTCCAATGAACTCCAGTTGTTGTACCGGCTGGAAGTGAGACTTCAAATAATTGATCATGAAGCCAAGGCCTTTGAGTGCCTGAATGGTAAGCTCGGTGGACTGCCGTACACTGGTTGGTGTAGGACCCTTTACGAGCCAGTCGTCCAGGTACAGGAAAGCAATGACCCCCCTCGGGTCCAGAGGAAAACAGCTACGACTGCCAGGCACTTTATGAAGACCCTGGGGGCGGCAAGAGTGCTGGCCACTCAGCACGAACCAAAGGTAC
This sequence comes from Ichthyophis bannanicus, assembly GCA_033557465.1. Taxonomy (NCBI): domain Eukaryota; kingdom Metazoa; phylum Chordata; class Amphibia; order Gymnophiona; family Ichthyophiidae; genus Ichthyophis; species Ichthyophis bannanicus. The sequence goes on from CM066038.1 coordinate 401,453,715, forward strand.
CGTCTGTGATGTGGGTGGATCGGAATATGTGCATTCACATCCTTCAGATCTAAGGAGCATCTCAGAGGAGGAACGGGAACAGCATCCCCAATGAGAGCATTTTGAACTTTTTGCACACCAAAAACCGGTTGAGGTCATGAGGTTTCGCAGATCCAGAATGGAGTGGAATGAGGCGGTAGCCGGGTGAAATGCAACCAATAGCTGCTCTGGATGATTTGTAGCACCCAGATAAGAGCTGACCAGAGCCCACCAAAGAGCAAAGGGGACAAGCCACTCCCCACCTGCAGGGGGACCTCGGACAAGGGTTAACTGGCTATGCTCCTGAAGACATTGTCAAAAACCCACACCCAGCTTGGGCTGGAGGCAGGCTGTGCCTTTGGGGTCTTCTCCCTTCGCTGAAAGTGGGGAGCCTGGGCCTTAGGCTGCACTTGCAGCTAGAACAGAAAGTACCTCCATGGGCATGGGAAAAAAAGCCTTTTTACTTGGTGCTTTCTTCCACATATGAGCTGCAGTCTTTCTGAAGAGCCTGGCAAGGATCACCTGTTCCTTTTCCAGCTGTTTGGCCTTTTCCTCCATGGACTGCCTAAGAGGTTTTTACCCCGACAGAGGACATTGGTGATCATGTCCTGTACCCACTGCTCCAGGTCAGATGACTGCAACCAGGCCATGCATCGCACAACGATCCTTCAGCTGCCACCCTACCAGCAGATTCGAAGTTGTCATAAGCGCCCCGGACCATAAATTGGAGCATCTTTGCTGTAAACTACAAGACATCACACAGCAGTCCTGGGAGATGAGGGAAGCAAAGTCCTCTATGTCCAGCATGACATCCTTGAGGAACATGGCCATGTATGTTTGGTAGGCCATAAGAACATAAGATATGCCATACTGGGTCAGACCAAGGTCCATCAAGCCCAGTATCCTGTTTCCAACAGTGGCCAATCTAGGTCATACATACCTAGCAGTTTCCCCAAAAGACACAGGTTCTGCAATGCTTGTACTAGGTCAAGCATTGATATCCTGGGTCCCTTCTTAATAATGGTTTATGGACCTTTCCTCCAGGAACTTGTCCAAACCTTTTTTAAACCCAGCTACACTAACAGCCTTTACTACATCCTCCGGTAACAAATTCCAGAGTTTGATTACACGTTGAGTGAAAAAATATTTTCTTTTATTAGTCTTAAATAGTTTACCCTGTAGCTTCATTGCATGTCCCCTAGTCTTTCTATATTCTAATAACGTAAACAGTCGATCTACGTTTACCCGTTCCACTCCGTTCATTAATTTATAGACTTCTATCATATCTCCCCTCAGCCATCTCTTTTCCAGCTTAAAGAGCCCTAACCTTTTTAGCCTTTCTTAATAGGAGTATCCTTCCATCCCCTTTACCATTTTGGTGGCTCTTCTCTGAACCTTTTCTAATAACGCTATATCCTTTTTAAGATACGGCGACCAGAATTGCACACAATATTCAAGGTGCGGTCTCACCATGGAACGGTATAGAGGCATTATAATATCTTTTGTTTTATTTTCCATTCCTTTCCTTATGATACCTAGCATTCTATTTGCTCTCTTGGCTGCCGCTGCACACTGGGCCGAGGGTTTTAACATGTTATCCACAATGACGCCTAAATCTTTTTCCTGGGTGGTGGTTCCTAATGTGGAACCTTGCTTCGTGTAACCATAGTTTGGGTTGTTCTTCCCTAGGTGCATAACTTTGCACTTGTCCACAATAAATTTCATCTGCCATTTTGATGCCCAGTCTTCCAATTTATCAAGATCCTCTTGCAATTTTCCACAATCCTCTTGGGTTTTAACAACTTTAAATAGTTTTGTGTCATCTGCAAATTTGATAACCTCACTCGTTATTCCACTTTCCAGGTCATTTATGAATATGTCAAAAAGCAGCGGACCCAGCACAGATCCCTGGGGTACACCACTATTCACCTTTCTCCATTGGGAAAATTGGCCATTTAGCCCAACCCTCTGCTTTCTATCTTTTAACCAGTTCCTGATCCACAGTAGTACACTGCCTCCTATCCCATGACTCTTTAGTTTTGCCAAAGGTCTCTGATGAGGGACCTTGTCAAAGGCTTTCTGAAAGTCCAGATACACTATATCAACCGACTCACCTTTGTCCACCTGTTTATTCACACTTTCAAAAAAACATAACAGATTAGTAAGACAAGATCTTCCTTGTCTAAAGACATGTTGGCTGTCTCCCATTAGGCCGTGACTATCTACATGCTGAGTAATTTTATTCTTTATGATGGTTTCTACCATTTTTCCCGGTACTGACGTGAGGCTCACCGGTCTGTAGTTTCCCGGATCACCCCTCGAACCCTTTTTAAAAATTGGTGTTACATTGGCGATCCACCAATCTTTAGGTATTAGAGATGATTTTAATGATAGTTCACAGATTACTAATAGCAGGTCTGCAATCTCATATTTCAGTTCTTTCAACACCCTTGGATGTATACCATCCGGCCCAGGTGATTTGCTACTCTTCAGTTTATCTAATAGTTGTAATACATCTTCCCGATGTATCGATATTTTCTTCAATTCTTCCGCACCTTTAAATACCACTTCAGTCATGGGTAACATCCCTACATCTTCCTCAGTAAAGACCGAAGCAAAGAAGCAAATGTGACCGAAGCAAAGGCCAGGATATCAGCATGGAATCCTGGAAGCACCTTCTCCCAAAGGAGTCCATGGTCTGCACTTCCTGCATGGGTGGCACCAAGGAGTGTGTTTTGTCCCTCTTTGCCCGCTTCAAGGCAGACTCAACCACAATGGAATTGTGGGATAATTGAGGCTTCTCAATCCCAGGGGCCTTTTGTATCCAGTACAGGGAATCAAATTGGCGGCTGATGGCCGGGAGCATGATAGGCTGCTCCTGTGGCTGTGGGAGGTGCTCTGCAGGACATGGTGGACAGGAACCATCACCCCTCACGAGGAGTATTGGATGAGTTCCAGTTCTTTTGCCCTCAGTTCCTCTTCTGATTCCAGAGATAAGGGGATGCACTTGGCCAGGTCCTGAACAAAAATCCTGGAAGGACATGTCTTCCAGGAACTATTTCCACTGATCCTGAGTGGGCAATGGGTTAGATGGGAGATCCTGAGCTTGAAGATCCAACACAGTTTCCTTTTTTTTTTTTATAATTATTTATTTATGAATAATTTTACAATATTACACAGTAAAATTTGTAACAGAAGAAAACATAATATAACATAGGTAATAGATATAGAAAAATCCTTAATACAGAATTGCAACCCACATCATTGTGGAGACTTGTCTAAATATCCAAAACCAAAAACATTACAAAAGATAAACAAAGCTAAGCAGAATTCTAAAAGAACCTGCAGCCAACATATGCAGCCAGGGGAGAACCCTCCCTCACCAATCTCACAAGTTACCCTTGGACTTCTCCCTATCCAAAATCCACTTTTCCAATTCGGAAGAAGACAAGAAGATAAATTTATCATGATTTAAAGAGATACAACATTTACAGGGGTATTTTAAAAAGAAAGTAGCCCCTAAGGCAAGAACTCTGGGCTTTAGTACAAGAAAAGCTTTCCTACGTGACTGCGTAGAATAAGAAACATCAGGAAATATTTGTATCCTGTCACCACAAAACTTCACCTCTTTCCTCCTAAAATAAGCTTTAAGAATATTGACCTTCTCCTCCTCGGAGGAAAAGGTCACTAGTAATGTAGCCCGAGAGGTGATAGTATCCTATGACTCTTCTAAAAAAGCCGTCAAATTAAAGTTCTCGGAAACAAGAGGGGGAGCCTCTTCCTGTTCCGCAGAACTGCGAGGCAAATCTTTTACAGCTAAATAATAACACTTAATAATTGAGCAAATATCAGCCTGCGGAAGAAGAAGGGCTTCTTTCAAATATTTCCGAAATAAAATTAAGGGGGATAACAATGAACAAATAGGAAAATTTAATATCCTCAAATTTTTAGCACGAGACACATTCTCCAGATGCTCAAGTTTCTGATGCAAAATAAGGCTGTCCTTTGCGTGAGCTGCTGAAAAATCAGAAACAGCCAACGCTTGAGACTCCAATTTTGCCACCGCGGAGCTCAAAGCTCCTACTTGAGAATCTAGAGATTGAAATTGTTCTACAGCATCCCTAGTAAACTGACACAACATAGAAACAGTCGCAGCAAGAGTCTTTTCTGTACGAGTGACCACTTGCCAAACATCCGAAAGGGTAATTCCAGAAGTTGGAGATTCAGTGGGAGGGGGGGGGGGAGAAGGAGGACTCCAAGAGACCGCCTTCGGAACCACACCACGCTGAGATAATACAGCACTAGGAGAGAGTCCACCGGACAACTCGAGAAAACCAGGGGGGAGTGGAGGGGTATGCTCAACAGAGCTTAAACTCACTCCCTCAATAGAGGGGTCGAGAGGCACAGTACCTGAAGTAGCAGCTCGGGGTGTAGAAATCAAATGTTTTTCAATAGCACCAACCTGAGAAGCCTCAACCGGAGGTTTCTTCTTTCGTTTTCCGCCCGGCATTTTCAGCACTCCAGGACCGGCTGAGCTCCTAATGTGCTCCTAAGGGGCTCACAAGGGGCGTGGCTATACCCCTTTGGATACGCCCCTTAGGAGACGCGCCGTAGCGGTGATCTCTAGGAACAAGCAGGAATGAGTCTTCACATATGGGTACGTCGGTACCGACGGAGCCTGCACGGGAATGCTGCCCAGCTTCCAATCAGAAAGCTTTTGGCAGCATCCCTCGCACCTGCGCGCTGACTTCCCGCCTTCTCCAGAGCCTCTCTTCAGTTTTCGTTTTTCCGCGGAGCCAACAGGACGTCCTCCTGTCACCGCAGAAACTTTTCTTTTTTCAAACTTAAATTACTCTAATTTTTTTGTTTTCTTGTGGTCGCGGCTATTTCCCCACCGCCACCGATACCTCCGGTGGATTTTTGACTAAATTCTGAGAAATCTTTTCTTCAGTTTTTGTCCCTTAACTTGTTGGGCCTACAAGGCCTCCTCATTATGGAGCCTTCTTTTCCTAAGAAGTGCATTCGATGTGGAAACACCTGTTTCTTTTTAGACACCAATAGTTGGTGTCTCAACTTTGTGGGTCCTGACCCTTTTTCCCCTGCCTTGTCAGGTGATAATTTTGTGAGGAAACCTTCAATTTTTAGAGTTTCCCTCGATACCGTTTTTTCCTCGGCAGTGAGGGTACCCGGTTTCTCCACTTCACATGATCAGGTAACCCACAAACAGTCTGTTAAGACTAGTCAATGCTTGAGTGGTATGTCCCATGCCCAGCATGGTGACGGCTCTGGCCTTACCCTCAAGAATCCATTGGCATTGCCCCTGCGGGAGTCTTCGGGCTCCAAAGCGTTAAAGGGGTTTCAGGTTGTTCCTGGGGCTCACCCCTCACAGAACATACCTGAGCCATGCTCGGGGGTGGTATCCGCTTCGAGCGGTACCGTGCCTCCGGCATCGGCACCGGTGTCGAGTGTTCCACTCTTCACCAGGGATAGTCATCGGGCATCCTCAGTACCTTCGGGACCGATCGATATGCACCCAATAGACTTCCCTCGATCCCAGCCATGTACGGTGCGGGTTTCCGCTTCGAGTGGTACCGATACCCCGGCATCGGCTTCGGTGTCGAGTGTTCCACTCTTCACCAGGAATCGTCCTCTAGCATCCCCGGCGCCTTTGGGGCCGGTCGATGCGATACAGATGGACATTTCCATATCTCAGCCATGCTCCGAATCGGTACCAGCTTCGATCGGTTCTGATTCCCCGGCATCGACACCGGTGTGGAGTAACGTACTCTTACCAAGAGCTTGTCATAGGGTATCCTCGGTACCTTCGGGACCGATCGATGTAACCCAGACTACCTTACCGGTATCGGCATCGTCGATACTACCATCGGCGTCGGTACCCTCGAGACATGCATCGATAGACTCGCTTCCTTCGATGCCGAGTCTTGAATCGATATCTAGTCTCGAGGACTGGGTACTGACGTGTCGCGGAACCGACTTCTGTCGTTTCCAGACTTCAACTGCTGGTACATCAGTATCGATGTCGATGTCTGTTCTTGCACCGATTCCACCGATGTCTAGTTTGGAACCCATACTTGGCATTGATGATGCAGTACCAACTGGCTCTAAGTTAACATGCCAGTATCCCTGTCCATCTCCTGGGTTTCTCTCTTCACACCACTGTACCTCCTCTGGTGCTCAGCCTCTTCCTGTAGCCCTACCAGGGATGGTTCCCATAGGAGATCAGTCTTTTCTCCTGGATATGGCAACCTTTCTTAATATCTCTATCCCTGGTTGTGATGCTACTCATGGCTCACCGGCACAAATGGACAATATGATGCTTCCTTTACATCCTGCTCTGCAGGATCTCCTTCTGAGGGTCTGGAAATCACCCTTACGGCTTCCTCTAGTTTCTACAGCCACTGAGGTTCGGTACCAGGTGCCACCCTCTCCAGGGTTTCAGAAGCCTCAACTTTCTCATCGTTCCCTTGTAGTGGAATCAGCACTAAGGAAGATTAAGAGCAAGAAGAAGCATTCACATAGGGACATACATATATATATATATATACATATATATATATACAGTCAAACCTCGGTTTTCGTATGCCCTGGTTTTCGTACGATTCGGTTTTCGTTGACTTTTTTCATCAAGATTTTGTTCCGGTTTTCGTACAGTTGAAAATGGAGCACCATCTTGTGGCCAGAAGTGGGATTTTCTTTATTTTGATTTTCTTGCTGATTGACTGTCTTCCATATTTATTGGCGCTTCTCTTTTACAAGGCAGGCTGGAGCCCCGATTGTGCAGACGGCCAAGATGGCTGTTCCCGCCTCCGCTTCTGGTGGTGATTGCTCGATCCCTGGAGGGGAGAGCAGCTGGAGCTGTCTGGAGTGTGTCCCTCTCCCAGCGCCCGATGGCGCTTCTCTTTTACAAGGCAGGCTGGAGCCCCAATTGGGCAGCCGGCCAAGATGGCTGTTCCCACCTCCGCTGCTGGTGGTGATTGCTCGATCCCCGGAGGGGAGGGCAGCTGGAGCGCGTCCCATATGCCAACAAAAGTCTTCAATAAAGGTAAAAGTGATGTTACATGCTCATTTATCCATTTCATTAGTCATTTATATGTATTTCTCATTGTTTTCTGTATGTAAAAATATAGTTATTCTCTATAAAATGTATTTTTTGTCAATATTTTTGGGTGTCTGGAACGGATTAATTGAATTTACATTATTTCTTATGGGAAATCTTGCTTCGGTTTTAGTCCGTTTCGGTTTTAGTCAGACTTTTTTGAACGGATTAATCATGAAAACCGAGGTTTGACTGTATATATATTCATATTCCATATATATGTATATATTCCGTATATATGTCTATATAGGTGTCTATTGGCAGACTTCTTCAGGGTTGATATGTCTTACACACTATCACCCTCACTGTCTATCCTAAATATTTTACCCTCTATAGGTTTTAGACAGTCTGTCGCCCTACTTTGCATACCATATTACGACCACCATGGTGCTAACATCTCCCATTTTTTCTTAAGTCATTAAAGCATCAAGCTTCAATATTTTTCCTATCTCTCGCCAGCTAGGAAAAATAGTGTACAGCTTTATCTTCAGTACACAGCTGTTCTCCTTGGGAATACGGGGGTTTTTCCAATCCCCCTCTTCCCGCCAGGGCTGGGCTAGTTCTCCAACTCCGTCACTCTTCTTCCTTTAGTCCTCAATGTTAATGACTCTATGCCTAAAGGAGTTTTCAGCTTTTCCCCATAAAGCTTTCCATTGAAGACCTGACGTCTACTCTTAACCAGTTGACCCCTGGAACGTCTGCTACATCCAGGTCTGGACCTTCATCCTCACTGCTGTGAGGTCACCTTGAAGATTCCGCCACTGCTTATCCAGTAGACTCCATCATGCTCTCTACTTCCTACAATACAGTAGGTAAGCTGCATCTTTTACATGTACATTAAATGTGTTTTAATGCTACTTATCATATATACCAAGGACTTCCCCCCTGTAGTCCTTGGCTATGCTGTTTCTTTCCTCACAGCTCCTTTATTGTCAACTCCTACCCTCCATCCCACATTGGATGCCGGGGATTCCTGGAGACAAAATGCACCCCTGGTCCAGGCTCCTGCATTTTTATGGGATCTCCCCCTGGCATCTCCAGCTAGGGAGTCCCCATATGTGAAGACTCATTCCTGCTTGTTCCTAGAGATAGCACAGTTACTTACCTGTAACAGGTGATCTCTGGGAACAGCAGGAATAAGTCTTCACAACCCTCCCACCTCCCCTAGGAGTTGCATCTCTTTACCTTCTTCCTTTTCTCTCCTCGCCTTTGTCTCAGCTTTGAAACTCAACTGAAGAGAGGCTCTGGAGAAGGCGGGAAGTCAGCGCGCAGGCGCGAGGGATGCTGCCAAAAGCTTTCTGACTGGAAGCTAGGCAGCATTCCCGTGCAGGCTCCGTCGGTACCGACGTACCCATATATGAAGACTTATTCCCGCTGTTCCCAGAGATCACCTGTTACAGGTAAGTAACTGTGCTTTCTTAATATTAGGGCCCCGAAGGTGACATCAGCTGGGCTGCCCGCTCCAATCGCCAGACTCCAAACCAGCACCTCTCACCCCCGAAGGGAACCAGACTGCAGAATAGACGCTCCCGATCCAACACAGTTTCCAATTTTGATTTGGATTCCAAGAGAAAGTCAAATAATGCCGAGTCTCTTCCAAGTGCTGACTGCGTGGCTAAGGAGAGGGTGGACATTGATGGTCTCCTGGTGCCCAGTATGCTGATAGTGATGCCTGGGGACCACAGACTCAGATACACTGGAAAGGGAGACTGCTCCAGCCACTGGCGTTGATACCAATCTCCCACCCAATGTGCTAGCCGCAGTGGGCAGGGCAAGGGTTTCCAGATCGGCTAGGAGTGGTGCAGTGATGATGCACTCTGTGCCACGAGGCTTCCACTGCTGTCAGGTGAGCTTCTAAGGCTCATAGGCGTTCCTCCAGAACCACCTCAGGTGGGGACTCCATGATGATAGGAGCATTGGGAGACATCCTGCAGCCCTACTGGGCACTGGGAATGGACTCTGCTGTTCGGATCAGGTCTTCCTGCTGGGGAAACTTGGTATGCCGTTCCCAGCCCTCGCTGTCTGTCTCGCCTCTAGAGGGGCAGCGATGGTGCTGCATGTGGATTTTTTCTTGTGGTACCCTTTTGATGGTGAAGGGGTCTCTGTAGAGGATGCCTCTCTCTGTTCTGACTGAACCCTCTGCTCTTTTCCCTTGGCCACCTCAGGCGTGCACAAGGGGGTCAGGGCTGAGGATACTAATTCAGATGAGCCAAAGAGGGACTCCTGCTTTTCCTGACCTTTCAGCCCTTGACGTGTCATCTTCAAGCAGAGTTGACAGGACACTGGCTGGTGGTCAGGCCCAAGGCATTGCAAGTACCAATTATGGTGGTCAGTGGCAGAAATGGTCTTGCCACATTTGGTGCATTTTTTAAAGCCATTAACTGGCTTAGACATGCCAAAAAAATACCAACTCAGCAAAATCAAATTGAAAAATGGCAGTGGGTGGGATAAATCCCCAAAGGGGAAAAAAAAGATGCCAAAAAGGCACAAAAACTAAAAACACCCAAAGGGTAAGAAAAAAAAAAGCTAACCAATGCCAGGCGGATGAAAAAATGAGCAAAAATTGAGTTACAAGGGCAAGAAATTAAAAAATGTTTTCCGGACTGCAGGAACACGTCCTAGGGGCTCCACAGAAAAAAAGAAAACTGGAGAATATGGCACCATGGCGGGTGAGGAAGGCAGGTGCGCGCACATGCCCAGCATACCTCCCAAAAGCTTCCTTTGGAAACTGGGGAGCATTGTGTGGAGTTCCATAAGTGCCGTCACCTATACTTGAAGGCTTATTTCCTGCTTGTTCATGGAGAACATGCCACACCACGCCACATCCAGAGACACAAAGGCAGACAGATGCACCATACCCAGCCAGGCACAAAGAGATAGAGAAATATAGACACGCTATATCCAAAGACTAACACAACCACTGCACACTTAGAAAGAGAAATACAACCCATACCCAGAGGCAGGCACACATTGTATAAACATACTATCTCCAGATGCATTCATACATCAACATCAGACACTGGGGGAAATAGATCACCAGGACCAGACAAACAGAGTTACACACACACCAAACCCAGACTATGTCAAACAAATAGACCCACACTCAAATACATACATCCTACAAGCAAGGAAGCAGGTACACTATACTACACCCAGACACTGACAAATCCTTTCTTTGTGGACAAGCAGAAATGAGTCCTCATGTATGGGCGACATCCCCAACAGAGCCCTGACCATTCGAATGCTGGAACTTCTAGGGTTCACTGTAAATTACCCAAAGCCCTACCTCTAACCCACCAAATAATTGGAATGCATTGGAGCCCTGCTCGATACAACTCAAGTGAGTCTTCCTATTGCACGACTGACATCACTTGCACAGGAAACTCACTTGGAGTCAGCAGGCAATAGCTTCCAAGAGGCTGACTCTGCTGGGCCACAAGAACCCCATGGTACATCACGCCTTTGACACGCCTCCAGATGAGGCAAGCTCAGTGGATTCCAAGGACTCAGTGGACCCAGGCCATGGTTGACTTGGGGATCATCACCACCCCTCTCGTTTGGACACTGCACTGGTGGACAGTCCGCCACAATTTGCTCAAAAGGTTTTTTTCCAAATTGCTCCACCCTAAAACTGTTCAGATGGCAAGTGCATCCATGCAGGGGGGGGGGGGGGAGAGGGGAGGAGGGGGAAGCTCCTCTCGATGGTTTGCATGCCCAGGGCGATTGGCCCTTCCAAGAAATTGATCTGATGGAGACTAAAGGCAGTGGCGAACACGCTATGGGGTTTAGAGATAGACTGGCCAAATAAATTATTCTGGTTCTGACCGACAATCAGATCACCATGTTCTACATCAACAAGCAGGAAGGAACAGTTTTGTACCTCTTGTGTTGGAAAACAGTTAAGTTGTGGAAGTTTGCCATCATGCACAGGATCGACTTCAGAGCCACATGTCGGCCAGGTGAGGAAAACACTGGCAGACAGACTGAATCGAGTCCTCCAGCTGCATAAGTGGACGCTGGACAGGGGACTCACATATTTTGAAAATGGGGCACCCCCTCAATAAATCTGTTCATTACCCTGTAGAATGCCCAGGTGGATCAGTTCTGCTCCAGAGTAAGATCACACAGCAGACTATCATCGGATGTTTTCCTCCTTCAATAGGGGGGTCAGGGTCTTTTGTTCACTTATCCTCCGATACCTCTCATTTCAAAGACCCTCCTGAAGCTCAAAATGGACAGAGGCACAATGATTCTCATCACTCCCTATTGGCCCAGACAGCCTTGGTTTCCCCCCTCCTGCTGCAGCTCTCCAGTCTAACGCTGCTATGACTTGGCCATGCGCCTGAACTTATAACGCAGGAGGGCGGGACGATGTTGCACCCCAAAATCCAGTCCTTGGCCCTCACGGTATGCATGCTGAGAGGCTAATGTTGTCTCAGCTCAACATGCTGGATGGTGTGACCAAAGTCCTTTTGCCCTCCAGGAGGGCTTTCTATGAGCAAGTCTTATCCTTGCAAATGGAAGCAGTTTGCCGTCTGGTGTGAAGGCCAGACCCTAGATCCTTTTGTCTCTACCACATAAAAAAAAACCTACTTGAGTACCTTCTACATTTGAGTATGGACTTGTCCAACTCCATCAGGGTCCACCTCAGTGCAACTTGAGCTTACCATTGAGGTGTGAAAGGAAAGTCCATATAGGTACAGCTTTTAGTTGTTTGCTTTATGTGGGGCTTGCTTTTATTGAAGCCTCCCACGGTGTCTTAGGACCTCAATTCGGTTCTGCATAGCTCATGAAAGCTCCCTTTGAGCCGCTGATCTCCTGTCCTCTGAGGTTCTTGACCTAGAAAGTATTGTTTCTGGTGGCAATCATTTCAGCATGCAGCGTGAGCAAGTTTCAGACCCTAGTGGTTCATCCGCCTTATACCAAATTCCACCATAACAGTGTGGTCCTTTGTACTCATCCTAAATTCCTTCCAAAAGTGGCATCAGATTACCACCAATCAATCAATTGTTCTTCTGCTATTTTCCTCAAGATTTCATGCCCACAAAGGGGAAGCTGCATTGCACATGCCAGGCTGCAAGCAAGCCTTAGCCTTCTACTTGGAGTATAGAAAAGCTCATTGGAAGTCCATCTAGCTTTTTGTTTTTGACCCCAATAAGCTGGGGCTACCATTTCCAAATGCTTTCTTTCAATTTGACTGGCAGGCTGCAGCTCTTTTGCTTATGCCCAAGGAGGCCCTGAGGCTTGATGGTCATGTTTCGCCCGTTCCATGGCGTGGAAACTCTACTCCTTGTCCTCCTTGACTCCCTCGTCAGAGGCATGGACAATATCAAACAAGCCTTCATATTGGTGTTCCTTGACATATCTGCTGCTTTTGACAGTGTAAACCATAACATACTCATCTCGAGACTCAGCCAATTAGGTATAAAGGAGGTAGCCCTCAAATGGTTTAAATCATATATATCTGATCGTTCACAATATGTGCAAATCTATCAGGTTGCATCACCACCATTTCCACAGGAACAGGGAATTCCACAAGGCTCCGCTCTTTCTGCTCTCCTTTTTAACCTATACCTGCAACCGATATGCACCATATTCAAAAGACATAATATAAACTACCACATTTATGCGGATGATATTATGTTGTTCTCCCCGATTAACATAACTGACCCCAACTATGACAACCTAACAGCCTGCCTCTCGGAAGCCGAACTATGGCTCCGATCAAAGAATATGCACATTAATTTCAAAAAGACTGAAGTACTATTTACTTCAAGAAACCCCAATTTCATATCTCCATCAGACATTAAGCTCCAGAACGTCACCCTCCCAGTGAAGCATGAGATAAAATATTTGGGAGTCACCCTTGACAGAACTCTTAGCTTCACTTCTCACATTAAGAAAATAGCCAGAACAATCTTCTTCAAGCTTAGGACCATTCAACAACTTAGACCACTTATAGAAAAGGATGATTTCAGAGCCATTACCCAAATCCTAATAACACCCCACCTTGACTATTGCAATGGTATCCTCAAAGGCATAACAAAGAAGAATCAAAACATACTACAAATGGCTCAGAATGTTACCGCCCAAATTATTTCCAGGGCTAAGTTATTTGATCACATTTCTCCCATTCTATACTCACTACACTGGCTTCCCATTAACAGAAGGATACAATATAAAATCATATTGACTACCTTTAAGTTAGTTAACAAGATTGTTTTCCGGAGGGCTATGAATCAATGTAGATAGATATGATGGGGCAGAGTGAGAAGAAGGAACCTCAATACCATTCATGTACCAGATTCAATAAGAAAGACAAAACAAATAACAAGCAACAGCGCTTTCTCATATGTAACACCTACCCTATGGAATAATCTCCCTGACCAGCTAAGAGAGATAAAAGGTCTCCAAACGTTCCGAAAGGAACTAAAAATATACTTATTCACTCAGCATTACTACCATCACTCGGATCTGGCCCCCCATCCCCCATAGCACAACCTGACAATTCTACCCAATTACTCTCATAACATTGTACAAATCTGAACTTAGATTAATGTCATAGGTTGTAAATATTTCAAAGTTTTGTTGTAAGTTGTAAATAGTTACTATGTCTATACTGTTTTTTGTATATAGTTGCAATTTTTTGCATAATGTTCTATGCATTTTACCTTTGTTCTATGTAAACCACCCCTGATCTTGGGAAGTGGCGGTATATAAAAGTTTTTCAAATAAATAAATAGTCACAGCTCACAATGTTAGAGCTATAGCTGCGTTGATGTCCAACTTGCGCTCACTCTCCATGGAAGAGATCTGCAGGACCGCAACATGGTCTTCAGTCCACACATTCATGTCTCACTACTGCCTAAACAGGAATTCACGACTTGACAGCAACTTCAGCCAATCTGTACTCCGGAATCTGATTAGGGCTTAGAATCCAACTCCATCCCCCTAAATCCATTCTATTCTGTCCAGGCTACCAAAAAGGAGGGGGGGAGGAGAAGAGAGAATGACTGCTATTGTACATAGTTGGTCTCTTGGCCATTAGGCTTGTAGCCATGTGCTTCAGTTGCGTTTTGCCCTTGTTGGACTTCTCTGTGGCCTCCTTGATTTTCGGTAGCTTATAGCTTGGAAGTCCCATACATGAGGATTAATTCCCGCTTGTCCACAGAGGAAGCATAATTACTCACCTGTAACAGGTGTTCTCCAGGGACAGCAGGAATCAGTCCTCACATATGGGTGATGCTGGCACCAACAGAGCCCACGCAGAGCATTTCCCCAGCTTTCAAAGAAAGCCTTTGGGAATGCCACCACACATGTGTGGTCCCCTTCCGCCCAAATGTGCCATCTTACTCAGTCAGGTGCCATAGCTATAGCCCCTTCAAGAAGATGGCAAAAATATACAGCAACTCCAAGGGGAGGAGGGAGGTTGTGAGGCTGATTCCTGCTGTCCCTGGAGAACACCTGTTACAAGTGAGTAACTATGCTTTCTCCAAAAACAAGCAGGAAGTCAGTCCTCACATATGGGACTCCCTAACTACAGGCTACCAAGGACCTGTAGAGAAAAAACACAGTATCGCCATTAGCAGTTGCCAGTGAAAGCCGAAGGCAGCCCGAGGACCCCAGGTCCATGGATATCCACGTTCCCGGTAGCCGGAACAAGAAGGGTTGGAGGGCAGGAATTGCTTAAACCCCGAACAGATTATGGAGTACAGCCTGGCTGAAGGCTGTGTCCCGATGGGACTCTCTCTCCAGGCAGTAATGCACTGTGAAGGTGGGAGTGGAGGACCAGGTGGTAACCCGGCAGACAATGCCATCGGTCAAACATTGTGAGCCGTGACTCGGCATTCCAGGGGAAACCCAGCCTGGGCCTGGGCAAAGGCGATACAGTCTGCCACCCAGATGGACAAGGTATGCTTGGTGACCGCCAGCTCCAGACGGCTGGGGTCGAGGGACACTAAGAGCTGCCCAGATCTGCAGTGGTCCAGAGTCCGCTGCAGCTAGAAAGAGAGAGCCCTCTCTTACATTCCAGGATGTGGAGAATCGCCAACACCCGATCGGCGTGGGGCTTCAGAAAGAAAGTGGCCAGCACTATCTCATGATTGAGATGAAAATCCGAGACAACTTTCGGAAGAAACTTGGGGTGAGTCTGCAGGACCACCTGGTTTCTATAGAACCTCGTGTATGGTGCCTCGGCTATTAGCGCCTGGAGTTCACTGACTCTCCGGGCGGAGGTGGGAGTTACCAAGAAGGCCACCTTCCACGACAGGTGCTGCAGCAAGCAGGTAACCATGGGCTCAAAGGGCGGCTAGGTCAGCTGTGTGAGGACCACACTGAGGTCCCATTCCACTGGAGGAGGGCAGGTAGGGGGCTTGGAAAGAAGCAGGCCTTGCATGAAACAAGAGACAAGCAGTAGCCCTGAAAGGAGGTTTGCCCTCGATGAGGTGGTGGTTTGCTGAGATGGCACTCAGATGAACCCTGACAGAGTTAGACTTCAGCCCAGACCACGAGAGGTGGAGCAGGTACTGCAAGACCAAACTGGTAAGGCATGAAAATGGATCTGCTCAGAGCTCTGAGCATCACACTGAGAACAGACGACACTTCAAGGCGTAAGCCCGTCTGGTCGAGTCCTTTCGTGATGCCAAAAGAATGTCCTTGATCTCCATGGGGAGATGGTAGGAGGCTAGAAGGACCCGTTCAGCTGCCAAGCTGTGAGAGACAGGGACCTCAGTATGGGGTGAAGAAGCAGACCCTCCTTCTGTGTCAGCAGCTCCGGTGATAACCCTATCAGGACTGGGGGCTCCGTTGAGAGACAGAGCAGCAGGGGAAACCAAGACTGCCTGGGCCACCTCGGAGCTATGAGAATCATCAAAGCTCTGCCCTGCTGGACCTTGAAAAGGGTCCAGGCGATGAGGGCATGTGGGGGGAAGGCGTATAGTAGCCCCATGTCCCACAAAATGAGGAAGGCATTGGGGGGGCCACCCTGCCTGGGTGCAGGAGGGGACCGCAGAACCGAGGAAGCTGCAAGTTCGCCGGGCTGGCAAAGAGGTCCAGGTTCAGAGTCCCCCAATACTGGAAGAGGCTCTGCACCATTCAGGGACACAGGTGCCACTCGTGAACTAGAGGACTCTGCTGTGCTGGTCCGCCAATGCATTGTCCTGACCTGGGAGGTAGGTCGCCTGGACTGTCATGCCCTGGCTCACTGCAAAGGCGCACAGGGCTGTCGCCTCCAAACAGAAGCTGCAGGAGTTGGTGCCCCCGTTTGTTCACATAGAACATCGTGACCTGGCTGTCCTTCTGGACCATCACCGCTCTGTGCTGCAAGCGGTCCCTGAAAACCCTGAGAGCAAGGTGAATGGCCCGGAGTTCCAGCAGGTTGATCTGCTGCCTGGACTCCTCAAGGGACCAGGACCCCTGAGTGGGCCATCCCTCGCAGTGGGCTCCGCAGCCCACCAGGGAGGCATCCGTGATCAAGACCACCTGATGCACCAGGGCTTAGAAGCAGGTTCCAAAACTCCTGCCATCAAGCCAGAGACTCCACCGTGCTGGGAAAGACCGAGATGGGGTCTTGGAGGCAACCGGTTGACTGTGCCCATTGCACTGAGGCACCACTGCATCACCCACATGTTGAGACGGGCATTGGGCATGACGGGGGCATGACAGACTGTGGAGGCCATGTGGCCAGGACAGCACCGCACCTCAGATGCCAGGGACATGAGGCAGTCCACCCTGTCCTGAGGAAGAAAAGCCATGGCCCGAAGGGTGTCCAAGCGAGCCCTGATGAACTCCAGGGACTGAAGTGGAGTGAGGTGGGACTTTGGGTAATTGATCACAAACCCCAGATGCTCCAGGAGGCAAATGGTGCGGTTTGTGGCCTGCCTGGCTTCGGAGGCCATGTCCCCTATTACGAGTCAGTTGTCTAGATATGGATTAGTGAAGGTGCCCTGCAGCTGCAGATGGGCCGCAGCCACAGCCAGCCACTTTGTGAAGACCCGCAGGGCGGACTCGAGGCCGATGGGGAAGTACCCTGTACTGGTAATGGTTTCCCTGAACCATGAAGTGGAGGTACTTTCTGTGTTTGGGGTGGATGAGGATGTGAGCGCAAGCATCCTTTAAATCCAAGGAGCATAGCCAATCACCCTGCTGGAGGTAGGGCAGAAACGTTCCAAGAGAGACCCTTGAATTTCTCCCGCACTAGGAACCTGCTGAGGTTCCTCAAGTTGAGGATGGGCCATAGGCCCCCTGTTCGCTTCAGGATGAGGAAGTATTGGGAGTAAAACCCCCATCAGCGGGAGCGCATTGGGACTGGTTCTATTGTGCCATCCTCAAGGAGGCCTAAGAGCTCCTGACTCAGGAGAGCCTGGTGTTGGGGAAGCCAATATGGCTCCCTGGGAAAGTACAGAGGAGGGGCCTGGTGCAGATGGAGATGATAGCCCTCCCGAACGACCTGAAGAACCCAGGCGGTGGAGAAGGACTACATGCCCTCCGATAGACAGCCGCCCTGCCAGAGGGGGAGAAGCTATGCCAATGGCGTCAAAACCTCAAGACTGGTTGAGCCAGTGCCAGGGATTGGGTCTTGGGGCCCTTTGGCTTACGAGGGCCGTGGACTGTGGATTTGTCCTGGCCGCCCTGAATGGGGGTCAATGCTGGTGGATAGCCAAGATAGCCCCTGTACGGGAGCCCCTGCCAATGGAAGAAAGGCTGCTTGCTCTGCTGCTTCTTCCTGGGGGAGGGAGGAAATTTTCCGGGAGAGGCGACTACAAGTCACGCACTCAGTCTCAATCTACGCAGCTGTATCCGCCATAGGCTTGCCAAATAGCTGCTCCCCGAGGCAAAAGGACATCCAGCAGCTTCTCCTGGAACCACTGTTCTAGGTCCGAGTACTGGAGCCAAGCCTGCCAGCGGACTCCGATGCCAGCCCCTGCCACCTGGGCGGAAGATTCTAAGCCGTTGTATGCTGCTAGCGAGAGGTACTTCGAGCATTCCCCAACTGACTTTGAGAGGGCCTGAAAAACACCAGAGATGGTCTCCATCAAGGCCCATTGCGAAGTCTCCGTGCTCCCTAGCGAGATCATGGAGGAACATCCCAATGTATAATTGGTAAACTTGGATGCGGCATGACAACTTGGAGCCTGCAGAGCTTCTAAAAACCCATTTGTTCAATTTGGCATTTGAGAGGCAGTAGCAGGTTGTCGGTAGGCTGGAGGTGGCTTGTGTCTTCGGAGACTTACTTGCTTCCTATTTCTCTTTCCTATAACAATTGTAGTTCCCTTTCCAAATTTGGATTCTTTTTTTTTTTTTTTAATTATTGTATACTGTTTCGCTATTCTTTAAAAGTGGATGAGTAAGCACAAATAAACCATACAAATGTCTTTTACCCAAATACTGGAAATCACTCCTGTTTATGATCTCACTGCAGTGTTTAGTTACAAGCTTGATTCCTGCTTTTGCTCAGGGTGTGATTTGCGTACAATCACTTTTTTTCAACAATGTGCTGTCAAAAGTGTAGTCTGCAGCATGACAAAGTGTCATTTTCAGTTGCTGACCCTTCTCCTCCAGTAGCTGAAGCCAGAATGGACACACAGCTATGCCCCATACTGTCACAATACTCTGTCCATCCTTCCTTTGCAGCATCACTAGGGTGCTACACTGCAAAGCTTTGCTTAATGCTGATTGGTTCACAGCAGCCAGTGCCCTTCTCTCTACATTTGCACTGTCCTGCTCTAGAGGATTAAGGGCGAGAAGGTAGAAATGGGTCCTTGGATTGGAAAATGAAGCCAAGAGTTTCCTACAATGCTGTAACTGAGAAAGTACTAAAAAAAAAAAAAAAGCAAATATCAAGGACGGTTTGGATTAATATAAGCAGAGGAGTTTCAAGTTTGCTATCAACGTTGGCTTGCTTGGAGGGAAGGAGAGTAGAGTACGCTGGATGGTGAAAGATCAGCATTCCATACGATCTCTGAAATACCTCTTGCCAAAAGTTCAGAAAAAAAAAACATGAAAAAAGTAGTGGTGTACATTTGGGGTGGAGGGGGGGGGGAGACTTAAAGCAGAAGATCCAACAGTATTGATGGGAAAGCGATGGAAGGAAGACATTACAAAGAAAGACTCGATTTATTATTATCCAGTAATAGTCATTTTCAAGATCTTAAACGAGAAAAAGGTACTAGCAGATTTTACACTACATCCTGTAAAAGATTTTTGTTTCGGGGTTTTGTCCATTCTGTGAAAAAAGTATGGATGGCTTCACATCCGCTTGTATCTGCTGCAACATAATTGTCTTGGAAATAATTTTACAGTAAAGTCATCCTGGGGAACACCAACACTTGCTGGTGTCTTGTTTTGTATATACAGCTTTGTGGCTTAATACAGGGCACGGGAACTGTGACTCTGCATGGAAAGAACCATCTTAATAGGTTTTAATCTCTCAAATTACACTGCAGTAGCATAAGTGCTGGAATACCATAAGCGTCTGTGGCACTCTGGAGGGCAATGGAATTTCCAGCACTACCACAGAAATCCTTTTTTAAAAAAAGGTTAAAGCAGTGAACAGCGCACAGGGGCCATTCCATATAGCCTCCAATTGCAGACAAGAGAAAGAATACTTCAGGCACAAATGATGAGCCACAGAATGACAATTTCTCAAGCTGATAATGATGTCCCCCAAACTGCTAGGAACCAAGGCCGTGTGTCACTTTCATTAGGGTCAGTTATTAACATGTCCAATTATACATACACATACAAATACACCCCCCCCCCCGCTTGCCCATAGCCACCACTACCCTCTCCCCCCCCCCCCCCCACGTAGTATGACAGCAGTCTTGGCCTCAGCCTCCACCTGCCCACTTCCATCTATCCATCAGATACATTCCTCCAGTCCACTCTTCTCAGCCCCAGCATCAAAGCCATACCCAAGTTCCAGCCCTTTTCTCCTCCCCCCCCCCAACCTGTCAGATGCCTCCTTCTTCCAAACCCAGCATTAGGCCCCTTCTCCTACTCCCCCCCCCCCCCCATATCTGCCTTTTCACCATCCCCAGCCCTCTTCTCCCAGCTGCAGCATCAGATCCTTCCTTCTCCCACCTCCAGCATCTGCCAACATGAGTCCCTCTCTGCCGTACGCAGCCCCCAGTATTAGGCCTTCTCCCAACCCTCGGCCCCTTTAGTATATGCATCTGTTGCCTCTATAAAGTCATTGATCTGTAGCTTCACCGCTGCCCTGCTTCTCCTGCATCGCTACGGCATTGAAAGTAGAGAAGAACTACTTCCTGCTGCTCTCCGATTTCAACTACTTCAGTGGTGCCAGTGGCCAGAGCCAGAGCATCAAAATACAAATCCACTGCTCTGCAATGAATTTAGAGATGTTGGGCAGGTAAGAGAATGGCTATGATGCAAGGAGCAGCTGACACCGCCATATTCCAACATCTATATGCGGCAATACTGCCCCAGGTGCCAGGTCTGACGTTTTAGTCACCAGGCAGACCAGGCGCCCGAGGTTTGTTGATCCGTACTGTATGCAAATGCCAGCAGTCTTAAACACAAGATGGGAGAGTTAGAATGTATGGCAGTAAATGAAGAGATAAACATAATAGGCATCTCGGAGACATGCTGGAAGGAGGAAAACCATTGGAACGCTATGATATCTGGGTACAAAATATATCAAAATGACAGGATGTATCAAATCTATGGAGGGGTAGCAATACTTGTTAAGGATAGCTACAGTCAAACAAGATAAAAATTTTGCGGGACACAAAATGCAATGTGGACTCTTTATGGCTACAAATATCATGTGTGATGGGGAGGAACATAGTGGTGGGGGTATACTATCATCCATCTGGACAGGATGCAGAAATGGGCAGTGAAATACTAACAGATTAGAAAGGCTTACAAATTTGGTGACACAATAATAATAGATTTCAATTACCCCAGTATTGAAAGGATAAATATCTCAGCAGGACATGCTAGGGAAGTAATGTTTCGAGATGTCATAAATGGCTGTTTCATGGAGTAGTTTGTTAAGAAACTGATGAGAGGAGAAACTATTTTAGTACTTTAGCCCTTACTGCACTCAGAGGAGGCAAAATTATAGGAGGAAAAAATGTCAGGAGATTTTCAGCCTATGAAATTCATTGCATGTTACCAATTTTATTTTTTCTATATGAAATCAGAAACTAGAATTGAATTCCTTACAGTTTTGGTAGATCAATTTATTCTAGTTTACTGCTTTAGTTATCGTTAAGAACTGTAGCATGCATTCTGATTTTTGTTAATATGCCAGGCACAAAGGTGCACTATTTGCCTGTTCTGTTTAAAGCACACACTCTAGAAAATATTAGCAAGTTTTTTCTCTACATTTTGTTATTTTTTTATTCCTATTTTTAAACAAGTTTGGAAAGCTGTATACCTCTCTGGGCATATACAAACGTTCCACACGCTATATCATCATGACTCAGTGTACTTGAAAATATCTTTACATCTCTGTCTGGGACTAGTTCCATACTCATGTACATTCATGCATGCTTTCTCCCACCCTTCCCCACTATTCCAGACTTATAGAAAGATGGACCAGTCTCCCCTGCTACTGCAAACATAATGAAAAAGTACATCCTATTGGTTATTTAAAATATTTTCAAAGTGTTTCACCTGTATTAATGGAAATAACAGATTGCTTCTTAAGAAGCAGACAACATGGCTATATTCTATCTTTCAATATTACAAAGCTGAACTATGTTGATGCTGTTTATTTTTCTGCACTTAAGTGCAATATCAACAGAGAAAAATCAGTCCATAAAATGCAGATGAAATACAACGCATGAATATTTAAAATGCAAATATATGGCAAAGGTCAGCAAAACAAAACAAAACATTAAAAAGATGTTAACTATGACATCAAAGTTTGGTTCTTATCACATTATTTATTTTATAGATGAGTTTAGATAATCTCTCTGTAAAAAACAAAAAAAAAGCACTGAGAATTTTGGTTTATAAGTTTTATTAATTCTTTTTATGTAGTTGTTAATATAATGCTAAAATTTGAGCTTTATATGAACAAATTAGCAGGGTACAATGTTTCATATGCCCCATATAAGAAGTCTGTGGATCTAGTAGGTGGCTTCTCGGTTAATTATTTCAAAATGGCTTAATATGCAACAAAACAAGCCTAAATGTGAATTTCAGTCTTAAGTTAGATTGTATCCAACATTCCCTATCAAATATATGTTACCTGCTTAAATGGAATTTTGATATACGGTTTAAGGATTTAATATGTAATTTGCTGTTTCATTGTGGAGTTCATAAAGTATAATATATATGAGCAATGAGTATAATATACTTTGAAGGATAAGGTGGTATACAAGACGGTCTACATAAATAAATAAATATATATGAGCAACATATTGAGATCAACATCTGTTTATAATCCAAGAAAGTTCAGCAGGACAGGCCAGTCAAGTTGTTTCAACTTGCATATCTTTCCAAATGCACTATGATGCAAGATAGATTTTTTAAAAAGTAATTCATCCACTGCAAATATTTTCAACAACATTTATGCTGCACTGAATTCCTATGCACGTTCTGAGAAAAAAAAAAAGAACTACTTCCTAGTAATTGCACTGCTTGTGCCTCTCTGGAACAGCAAAGATAAGCAGACTGAAACAACCAGACCGGCCCATCTCATTAGGCCAATGCTATTGCCTGTACAAACAAATGCCAAGTCATTTAAATGGTGGCTAAATGCTGAACTGTAGTCCCCATAAGAGAGAATTTCATCCTGGAAGTGTTAAAAGTTCACCGTGAAAAAATGTTTTGCAAAGAATGCAACAACATATCTATGTTTCTGGGGGCACAGCATCCAGATGCTACTTCATGCCCTCACAAGGCCACCGCACGGTAGAAACAGCCACAGGCAGCTTTATGAGTGATGCAGCAAGGTAGTAGGATAAGCACTAGAAAATGATAATTACACTTACCTGGTAATTGTAGTTCCTTTAGTGGCGACAGTTCAGTCCTCTACCTCTGGGTTGTCAATCTCCTCCTGCAGCTAGGAGACTGGTATGTCAGAATGATGACATCACTGGATATAGCCTGCTTCACTCCCACTTGCATCCCAGTGTGAACTATAACAAAGCAGACTCAAAGGAGCAACAAATAAGTAGCTAAATAGAAAAAAACATCCACAGTACAAACATTCCACCCCTTCCGACCAGGCTTTCCTACCACCTGCCCTGCCCTTGATGACGGGACAAACAAGGGAAAGGAAAGGAAGGAAACGAGACTCACCTGTAACACTCTTCGGCACGGCACCAAGCTGGAAACCTTTTATAAACATCCGGGCGGGAAGGAGGTATGAACTGTCGTCACTAAAGAAACTACAATTACCAGGTAAGTGTAATTATCATTTCCTTATCGTTCCTCCAGTTCAGTCCTCTACCTCTGGGATGTACCAGAGCAGTAATCAATGGGAGGGACCCTTCCAGCCAGCAGTCAAAACCGCCGAGCCGAAACGAGCATCTGACGCCGCAGCAACATCCAGACGGTAATGTTTGCTGAACGTATGCAGAGACGACCAAGTCGCCGCCCTACAAATGTCTCCCGGGGGAACCAAGCTAAGCTCCGCCCAAGACGACGCTTGCGCCCTGGTAGAATGCGCCCTGAGCCCCAGAGGCACAACACGTCCCCTAAGCAAATACGCGGACGCAATCGCTTCCTTAAGCCAGCGGGCGATGGATGCCTTAGGCGCCGCCTCGCCCTTGCGAGCACCACCGAACAGCACAAACAATCTCTCCGACCGGCGGAAGGACTCCGTGGCCCGCAAATACTGACGCAAGGCTCTTTTCACGTCGAGACGCCGAAGACCGCGATCCGATTCGCCGCCCCCCAATGACCCCAGCACGGGTAAACACACCGCCTGGTTCACATGAAAAGGACACACCACCTTAGGCAGAAAGGACAGAACCGGATGCAAGACCACCTTTTCCCTAGAAAAAGACAGGAAAGGCTCCCGGCACGACAACGCCTGTAGTTCTGAAACTCGCCGCGCGGAACAAATCGCCACCAGGAAAACCGTCTTGAGCGTCAAATCCTTAAGAGATGCCCGACGCAAGGGCTCAAAGGGGAGTTCGGTCAAAGCCGTGAGAACGAGATTCAGATCCCACGGGGCACAGAGACCCGGCGCGCCGGTCGTACCCGGGTGACCGCCTTTAGAAAAACGACTGATGTCAGGACGAGCTCCCAACGGCGCGCCCTGGACCTTGCCCCGATAGCAGGAAAGGGCCGCCAACTGAACGCGCAAGGAACTGGCAGCAAGACCTTTATAAAAGCCGTCTTGCAGAAACTCCAAGATCAACGGAATGGGAGCCGAGCCAGGCCTAACCTGATGCCGCGAACACCAATCCTCAAATACACGCCAGATCCGCACATACGCCAAAGAAGTCGACTGCTTACGCACCCGAAGCAAGGTAGCCACAACTGCCGACGAATAACCTTTCCTCATGAGCTTAGCCCTCTCAAGGGCCATACCGTAAGCGAGAACCGTTCCACTTGAGGCATGAGGAGTGGCCCCTGGAGCAACAGATCCGATCTCTCCGGTAGCCGCCAAGGGTCTCCGTCCAAGAGGCGTATCAGGTCCGCGTACCAGGGACGCCTCGGCCAATCGGGCGCCACCAACAGTACTCGTCCCGCATGCGCCCCGATCCTCTGAATCACTCTGCCGATCAACACCCAGGGTGGAAACACATAGAGGATGCCATCCGCCGGCCACAGATGAAGTAAGGCGTCGATGCCTTCCGACATCCGCTCCCGTCGCCTGCTGAAGAAACGGTCGACTTTGGCTGACTGAAAGGTCGCCATGAGATCCATGACCGGAATCTCCCAGCGCCGAACTATTTGACGAAAAACCGCGGGATGCAGTTCCCATTCCCCCGCATCCACGTGCACTCTGCTGAGGAAGTCCGCGGTTACATTGTCCTTGCCGGCAATGTGCGCTGCCGATATCGCGGACAAGTGAAGCTCTACCCACGCGAATAACTCCTTGGCCTCGGCTTCCATTGCGGCACTCCCTGTGCCGCCCTGTCGGTTGATGTATGCCACCGTCGCCGAGTTGTCGGAGAGAACTCGCACGGGCCGACCGTGCACTAAGTCCTGGAAAGCCCGGAACACCGCGCGAAGCTCCAGGCGATTGATCGTCCAAGAAGCCTCCAGGGGAGACCAAAGCCCCTGAGCAAACTGACTCTTGCAGTGGGCTCCCCAACCTCCCAGGCTGGCATCCATCAGCAATGGCAGCCAGTCCGGCTGTTCCAGCGGCAAGCCGTCCGCCAGCAAAGAGGGGCAAAGCCACCAGCGAAGGGACTGCCGAACTTTGGCCGGACACGGGAGACGAGTGCTCAACGAATCGGTCTGATGGGACCAACGACGGAGTAGCGCCCTCTGGAGAGGCCTCATATGAAACCTGGCCCAAGGCACCGCTTCCAACGTCGCCACCATTGTGCCCAGCACCCGGAGATAATCCCACGCCGAAGGCGCTGGCGTCGACCGAAACTGCCGCACTAGGGTCCGCAACCCCTCGGCCCGTTTGCGTGGCAGGAACACTTGCCCCCTGCATGTATCGAACCAGACACCCAGGTATTCGAGCTCTTGGGTGGGCTGCAAATGGCTCTTGGTCGGGTTGACCACCCACCCCAGTTCCTGTAAGAACTGAACCACCCTGCCCGTATCCCGGAGACTCTCCTCCGCGGACTTGGCTCGAATCAACCAAATCGTCTAGGTAAGGGTGGACCAGAATACCTTCCTTGCGCAACGCCGCCACCACTACCACCATAATTTTGGTGAATGTTTGCGGTGCCGTCGCCAGGCCGAAGGGCAATGCCCGAAACTGGTAGTGGCCCCAGGGTAGGGCGAACCACAGGAAACGCTGGTGCGCTTCCCGAATGGGAATGTGCAAGTACGCCTCCGACAAGTCCAGAGACGTCAAAAATTCTCCGCGTCGCACCGCCACTATGACCGACCGCAACGTTTCCATTCGAAAGTGCAGCACTCGCAAGCACCGGTTCACCCCTTTCAGGTCGAGAATGGGCCGCAATTGCCCTCCTTTTTTAGGCACCACGAAATAAATGGAGTAGCGACCCATGCCGTAATCGGCCTTTGGGACCTCCACGACGGCTCCCAAGCGAAGGAGCCGTTGCAAGGTTTCGCGAACCGCCACCGACTTCGCGGGACCCCGGCAGGGAGACATGACAAACGAGTCCCGCACGGGGCGGGCCAGCTCCAGCGCATAGCCGTGTTGAATAATATCCAACACCCACCGGTCTGAGGTGATGTGGGTCCAGGCGGGAAGAAACCCCCGAAGCCGACCGCCAATGGGAGGCTCCCCCGCCGGGACCCGCCTCGCCTCATTGGGACTTACGGGAATTGGACGCTGGGGCAGAAGAGAAGCCTCTATTCGCTCCCCGAAACCCCCGAAAACCCTGGCCCCTAGAGGGAAACCACCCCCTCTGGAAGGCACCGGGCCGCGTCGAATGGAATCTTCTGAAGTCCCGAAACTGACCCCGACCACCCTGGGCAGCCTTGGTCTGTTTCGGTTTGTCCTCGGGCAGACGACCCGCCTTAGACTCTCCCAGGTCCTTCACCAACTTATCCAAATCTTCCCCAAACAGCAAACCGCCCTTAAAGGGAAGCTTGCTGAGACGGGACTTAGAAGGACCGTCCGCGGCCCAATTGCACAGCCATAAGGAGCGACGGGCAGCCACCAGCGAGCCCGTGCTGTTGGCCAGCGCTCTAATTAAATCATAATGTACATCCGCCAAGTAGGCCGCGCCAGACTCCAAGCGGTCCAGCTCTTTCACCTCCTCTAATTCAACGTGCGAGGATTGGCGTAAGCGTTGGGGCCAATGCAAACACGCCCGGGCAACCCAGGCCCCGCAGATGGAGGCCTGCAGCGAAAGAGAATCCGCTTCAAAAGCCTGCTTAAGGAGACCGTCAACCTTACGGTCCTGAGCATCCTTCAGGGCCGCACTGCCCTCAACGGGAATGGTGGTCTTCTTTGTCACAGCGGACACCACCGCATCTATCCACGGAGTCCGGAATCTGTCTTTAGCGGAATCCGCCAAAGGATCTAACCGATTCAAAGTACGAATGCCCCGGAGGCCTGCTTCTGGCTTATCCCATTCGTCCTGAATCATCTTCTCAACCACCCGGTGCACAGGAAACACTACCTGTGTCTGTCGAACCGCCTGGATGACAGGATCCTCCACCTTGTCCTCCACTGCCGCCGGCGGGGCAAGGTTCAACATCTGCAAGGTCTCGGAAATCAAAGCAGCCAACTCTTCTCTGCGGAAGACCCGAATGATCTTCGCTTGATCCTCGGGCTCCGGGATCTCACCTTCCTCTAGAGCCTGCGATCCCTCCTCGGGATCCCATTCCGGATCTGAGGGCTCTAGCCAGGAGCCCTCCACCGGTTCAGAAAGTCGCGCTTGCTTCGGCGTGGACAATTCCGCACCCGCCCCACCTTCCGCCACCACCTGTGGCGGCCGGGACGTCGGAGACGCGGAGCGCGGTCTCTTCCTCTGCTGCCGTAGGCAGAAAGCCTGATGCATAAGAAGAACAAACTCCGGACTGAATCCGCTGAGACCCGATGCCTGAGGCGTCAAGGGTTTGCCGGAGGGACCGGGCAGCGCCTCCAAGTCTTGCTCTTGCGCCGAGGCCCGCGGAGAAACAGCGCTCACCCCGACAGGCGCTCCCTGTGCCTCGGGGGAGTCATGCGCTTCTATTTGGATCTCCACCGCTGAAGACAGGGCAGCACAGCCCCTGCACACCCCGGTGTCAGCGACTTTGCCCCTCCTGGTACCACACACGAGGCACTGGGGCCGGGCAGCCATGAAGAGAGAACCAACTTCCCAAAACGTTTGAATCAACCAGAGATGTACTATCCGGAAATCTATATCTCGTTTGTTATTCTTGTTATGCTGCTCTGTTTTCTTTTTTTTTTTTTTTAAACGAAGTAGCAGCTACACACCAGAAAAAATGAAAGCCCCCCTCCCAGAAGATGAAGGGCTGAGTGAACAGACGGAAGCCGCAGCAGAACGGAAATTAAATCCCAAAGAAAATAACCCAAAGGCAAACAAAAGAACGCAAAACTCAAAAAGGCAAAGCAAGAAAGAACTCACAGCAGTGCCCTGACCCGAATAAGCTCTTTCGGGAGATGGCTCAAAAAATGGCCGCCGGGATGCAAACCGCGTCGGGGAGAAAAAGACGCCAAAGCACCGCGGCGGGCCCTTGCACCTGAATTAGTGTGGCCTGAAGAAAAGGAACAGCCGCACACCAGGAAACACTTACCGGTGCGGTCTGTCACTCCCCGAAGCGTCGCAGCCACCGTCGGGAACCCCGGGCCTTTAAAACACCGTGTCTCGTGAGAAACAGCTACCGGAGCAGCCACCGAAGGTAAAGACTGCAGCGCCGGTGTGCACAGCGTTACAGAATGGCTCACCCCCGTAGAGTCAGGGAGGTGAGACTTCTGGGCCACACGGGGGAGGGGGTAGTTCTCGAAGGCTTGAGTCAAACTCCCCTCAGGAAGAAAAACCCCAATACCGACAAGGCAGGTATGAAGAAAGCCTTTCTTCCTGTCAAATCTGTCTGTTGGTCTCGTTTGGGGTTTTTTTTTTTTTTTTTTTTAAAGGGCACCGCTCAGACTTAAACCCCAACAACTAAACTATCCTAAAAACCACCTGCTCCTTATCCATTCCTCTTAGAAAGCATCTCCTAAGGCTCGTCAAAAACCTCCTGCTGCAAGGAGACTGGTTACACTGGGATGCAAGCAAGTGGGAGTGAAGCAGGCTATATCCAGTGATGTCATCATTCTGACATACCAGTCTCCTAGCTGCAGGAGGAGATTGACAACCCAGAGGTAGAGGACTGAACTGGAGGAACGATAAGGAACATACAGTTATTACGCAGTATGCGCTGAACGAGCCACAAAACAGTTGTTTTATTCTTCTTTTGAGAGTGCATTTGTGTTACATACCTATTTTACCTTGGCCATCTTTTGAACTGGCCAAACCAAACTGCCTTTTCCTTTGACACCAAAAATGCACTACTGGTTAAAACAAAAGCAATGGGAAGAAAGAGCCACCACCTACAAGTGTGTTAGACGTGTATATATCTTAAGAAAGATCTTACTTAAAAACAGTTTTACCCCACTGCACACAGGGGACCTCTTGCATAACAGTTTGGAGATATTAAACTTTCAAATGGAATTAATGGGAATGACTAGAAAATGCAAAAGCACAAGGAAGCACCAAGGCGTGAATCGATAAGGTGCACAAAAAGATTTAGTCAGTTGCAAAACATTTAAAATCAGCAAACGATTGCCCATGCACAAAGCCTAACAATATTCTAAATAACCATTACTCTCTGGTTTACCAAAATGCCATAGTTAACGCAATACAGCTTTACAGAATGCAGTAGAAATAGTCCACTGTACACAAAGCCCATGTGTATGCACCGCAACCATCAAACAAAAAAAGGTTTTACCTGGTATGGTCATGAGGATGATTAGGGGCAGTGATAGCAGCTGAACCTCCACGCAGCGTTGGCCTAAGGGAGAGGACAGAGTTGGGAAACAGAATAAGGAGAGAGAGCAAGCAGGTTACAAAGACAACTACAAAATAAGAAAAAATGTCAGTATGTTTAAATGGCAAGGTATTTCAAAGCTATTTAATTTTAATTTTCTACTACAATTACATCCACTATGCTAGTTTTCAATACACAAAAATAAAAAATGTGCACAATAAATCATCTATTTGCCCATGTGCTTAAATTATCCAGAACACTAGTAGGCAAACAAGGAAACCTGTTTCTAAAACACAAATCTATTCATTCTACTTTGAAACTGGACAGAGGAATGGAAAGATGTAGTGGTGCATGAGCTTGCCCGATCCCACAGATGGCATCTGAAAAAGGGCCATGTACAGTCTTCACAGCGCATGCACATTCTTCCATTGATCCAAACAAACAGGTATGAAAGGCTATAAGAATCCAAGTCTCTCCAACTAATATGGTTACTAAAATCCCACGCTCCTATGGGTAAATGCTGGAGCAATTCTTCCGCTCACAGGCTAATCAGTTCTATAACATTTTAGTTGTTTTCTCCAGATTTGTAAGAATGACCACCTTTCAAATAAGGGGCCATTATGACAAAAAAAATCCCTTCAATGTCAGCCAGGCTCATCACCAGACAAAAGTAGCCAGAGCCTTGGGCAAGGAAAGGGGGGGGGGGGGGGTATCACCCACCAATGAGGCAACCAACCCAGCTGCTCAAGCACATCAGAGCAAACTATAAATAAAATGTAGTCTGTGCTCCCACACTCCATACCTTTGCCCTTATTGCCCATGCTCCTCCACAAACCTATTTCTATTCCATTCCTACTTTTTCTTCACATTTCCCATAGCCCATCACCCCCACTCTCCCCCTAGCTCATTTACCCCATAGGCTTTCTTCCCCCAATACAACCTCTTTTCCAATCATCTACCTTTTAGCCCCCCACCATCCTATCTCCATCCCTGCATCGTCTAACTGGCTCTCCCCCCCACACACACACACACACTCTTAGTGGGATGGCTGTTGGCACTGCCTCCAGAACAACCTTCTAGTGTTCTTTGAGCCATGCAGTGCCCAAACGCCCATCTGGTTCTCATAGCTTCACGAGAATAGTATAGTTCAAGCACCATGTGGATCAAAACTCACTGGGGTCAGATGCTGCCAGAAGAAAAAACAAAAACAACCCCCCCCCCCCCCCGTTCTTGGGAAGGTGTGCAACAGAAAATCAATCTCACAATCAAATACCCATCTTCTACTACTGATCATCAAATCAAATGTATATCTAATAGATTTTTAACGAACAGTACACTGAGCTTCCATTTTATCCCACTTCCTTGGTCCCATTTTGTCTTCTGAAAGGTAAATACAAGCTGTTGGCAAAAGTACAATAGTATGTTCATTATTAAAATGATATAAGTTAATTTTACTCCAAGCAAAATCAAGCAGGGTAAGCTATAATTAGCCACTACTTCAAATACAAAGGAGAGTGGCAATATCTCAGTTTTTAACTTGAACAATGTGCATCAAATAATTCTTGGTTAGAAAATGTATGTATTTTATTTATTTAACATTTCTTTTATACTGCTATTTGTGATAGCATAGCAATTTACATAGAACTCAACTATAATGTATATATAATAAGTGTGTGCAATAACATGTAACTCTTTACATTTTATTTAACAGAATACAGGGAAATTAACTGTAATTTACACAGGACTAGCTTATATGCAATATGTAACTATTAGAGCAAGGAAGTGCACATTTCAGTTGACCAATTACTATAAAAGGTGCATCTATTCCCTTCCTAACAAAAAAAGGGTTTCAGAAAATATTTCTGCAAGCAATGATTTGTTACTCAGAAAGTTCAAAGACTGGGCAAAAGCCTCGGGCAAAAAAACGTTCTAAGTCATAGTGTGCAAGTGCAGATTTATGTAGTCTGTCCAGCATCTAAATGTGGAGCTTAGATTTGTAAGCATGTTAGCTGCTAGATTTCAAAACAAAAAATATGAAAAAAGCAAAATAAGCAAAACTTGACTTATACAGCTGTATTTGATACTGCGTCATTTCTTAGCTCTTGCAATACTGTGCATTGCCCAAGTGTCAACAGCTCTGGAAATACACGTGTCTTGCCTACCTCTGTCTATTTGTCCTCTTAATCTACATTTGGGGAGGTGGGGGCCCATCCCTGTAGTTTGCTAAACCTACCTGACTTTCTCCATCTTTGCAAGTAACAATGCACCATGATCATTTGGGGTTTTTTTGGTTTTTTTTTTAATTTTGTGGTCCTTGATCACAAGAATAGTCAACTTGTTCGTTTTAAAAATTGTGGAGCCAGCAATGTTAATAGCTGAGGCAGTGGAAAACTGCCAAGAGTGATGGAACAAAGCTTCTATTGCTCCAGTCACAGGATGGGGAGGAAAAGGATGTCCTTAAATGACTGCACCATAGTCTTAAGGTGCCAATGAATGCACATCTAAAACATTTTAATGCTACTTATCACTTTACTAGGACATTATCTAATATTTCTTAGAACAGTTCTAAAATAAGAAGTTTAAAGTAATGGATCCTAATTTCTGGATCATCCACATTTATATTTGTATGAAAATAAAACTCAAGATCTCCTTGGAGCTCCTGGCATGTACTGAAATTTTGTTGTGGAGGACACTAATTACAAAAGGTCATGGGGGGGTGAGGAATGAAAACGCAGACATGGTGGTGTCAGTAAAATTTTTAAAAAAAGCGCATCTCTGCTTGGGGAGTAGCTAAAACATGGAAACTCTGCATTCCAAGAAAAAAAAAAACATGCCTGTGATGACCTCTCATCAAAAATGTTTAAAAAAAAAATATATATATATACACACATCATACCTAAGACGAGATTCAAAAGCAAACTCACCACAAAGTCTGCCATAGCTGGAGGACAGACGTTTTTTGAGACTTGCCTATGAAAATAACAAACTGCAAATGTTTATCCTTATCACAGGATAGATTATGGGGACCAGCATGTTATAAATCAATCAATCATAAAATACATGTTCAAGAAGCTGAATGGTTCATTCACATTTGGTTTCTGAAAACAGAGGCTAGCATTGGGCATAGACAAGCACAATTTGATTAGTTTTTGTTGGGGTTGTTCCCAATTTTGGGGTGTTTTTTCAGTTAGTTTATACATTCTTTTTAATGGGGAATTTTTTGCACACACTAAAATTGATTTAACATGCACTAACTGATGAATTAAGTTGCTAAGTCAATTAGTGCATATTTAAAATATTTAGTGATTGCTAAATTGGTTTAAAACAAACTAATGAACCAAATGTGCACTAACAAAATGCACACCCATAGTATATGCCTACTTTGTTATGGTTTCCCCATTTCAAAAGCTTCATGACAGATACATTTTCATCCTTCACACACAGCATGACAGTACAACAAGGAAAGACCCATTTCAGATTTCGGTTAGCAGATTTCAATTATGTGTGAAGATCCTTAATGCAGCTGAATATAAAACTTGATTTAGACAAAGAAAGGTGATTTTGTAACAGGCCAATGTGTACGTAAGTTACACTAATTTTCAACGAGAAAGCACATGAACTCCCTTTGAAAACAATCCCACCAAAAAGATTCACATCTGCTATTTAGTACACACAAAATTTGAGAATATTTACATACAGTACTTCTGAAAAAACAAAAGAATGCATTAAAATCCAACTGCAGCCCCAGGAACACCTCTACTCACTGCAGGAAACAGTATGTGCTGAATAGCATTATACACATACTTTTACCAACAAAGTCTGGGCAATTGTATAACAAATACCTCCTACGCATAACTTCCTTATACACAGTCTAATTAAAAACGTGAGCAAGGAACTTGCCAAGAAATAACTCTGACCTGCCAACTATTAAAGATAAGGAGAAAGACCTCAGTGCAGATTACTGTCCCACAATGTATTCCGGTCAGTAGGTTTAGAACAGACTGTAGTCACTAGTTGGAAAGGCTACACAGCAGTTATGAGTATGAATGGCTGAACATAAATACTGTTTAAGTAAGCAAAAGGCAGAGCACCTCTGGTGCAGCATTGTGTAACTTTTGGCCACATCTTCAGATTTGTGTTGTATGGTTATTGATTATGTAAGAGAAGATGTGAACGGTGGAGACAATGGCAAAATTTTCAATCAGCGTGGGCAATGCTGGATTAATAAATTGAGGAGTCTGTCTTTCTTTAATAAATGCAAGTGAGAAATGTTTGTGCCAATGGGATTGGTGTATCTGAAGCATGGGATTTGTTTAAAGAGCGTGCGAGTGATGTCAGATGCTGAAACTTGGTTGATAAGCTAACCAGAAGCCCCTAACGCAGCCATTGGCGAAACAATGATCTTTTTCAGTGTGATGGGGTATATAGGAAGTTACTCATCCCTCTCCAAAGGGATTATCAACAGTCCGCCTTAAAAGGGTTTACAGCTCAGAGTGCTGGGAGTGCCTGTCTCAGAGAGAGCGATTAAGAAACCAGCAATGTGCACAAGGGAGGAGAGAGGCCCCTGGAGACAGAAAGCTCCTTCCCAGCAGGGCTGTAAGGTAGGAGATTCAGGAGGTGAGAATCATATTTACAGACAATGAAGCCCAAGTGACTGATTGAACTTTGTGCTGAACTGAATTCTGTGCTTTATGTTGTGAGTCGGGAGAAGGGCGCCGAGAGTCAGTCTTGTGGAGGTAAGAAGCTGCAAGTGATTGCTGGACCACTGCAGGGAAATAAAAGTGTTTTTTGTTTGGCCCTGAACTGTTGTGTGCCTGATATTTTAAAAGCCCTCTTGCCACCACATGCCATGCTATACCACATATGGTGGCAGTTTAGGATTTCCTTTAACCACATGACAGAAGGAAAATCTACATACTTCCAAGGCTGTGTCTCTCTGCAGCAGGGCAGGATTGTTGTTTGTTGTTGTTCATGTGGGCTAAGAGCGTTACCTTGCCCTAGGCTAGGGAGCATGAAGAAAAGTTTAGTCGGTGCTGGACATGCAGGGTTTGTTTTAGCCACTAGAAGTTTGTTGGAGTTGGAAGGCTGCAGAGTTAATTCAGCTGTGGTTGTTTGCGAGAGAACAGTGACAAGCCAGAATGGAGCAGCTCCTCTCAGATTCTGGCAGAAGGGCAACAGCAACATCAGCCAGGAGTTTCAATGCATCCTGCTGGAAGGGCAGCAACAATAGCAGCAGCAGATACAGAACCTTGTTCAGGCGCAGAGGGAGCTACAGAAGAGTTCCTTGGCTCAGGCTCCTCAGAGACCACCACTCCACTCTCCAGTGCAAGTGCTACTTAAAATGATAGCTGAAGATGAACCTGATCACTTTTTGGTGAACTTTGAATGAACTGCCTGCATGGCCAGAGGCAAAAGACTACTTATTTGGGGAACCTGCTAACGAGTATCAGTCAGGCTGCATTCCAGAATGCCAACCCAGATGGGTGAGCTACATACGCAGCTGTCAAGACTGCTATACTGGAATAAGCCAGCTGCACACCAGAGGCCTACCACCAGTGATTCAGAAATAGGGGACTCCAGATATTGATTCAAGGATCTCACATGGAAGCGACTATAACCAGAGGAAAAGACCGGGACCAAGATTGTGTTATTGGAGCAATTTTGGCCTTTTTAAAGGGCTTGACTGCCCCGATGAAACAATGGGCTTGCCAGCTCCCTAAGTGTACACTGGAGAGTGCACTGGAAATAGCAAAAGGGTATTACGAAGCACTGCTGGTGAATGGAGCAGACAGTGAGCAGGATAAGACGTCACCCATTAGCCCGGGAGGATGGAAGGAGATGCCAGAGTGGACGTTGGCTCCCATGTTTTGAGCCCCAAAGTCACCTCCTTGGCAAGGGCATGGACCCAGCCACAACTCCTTCATCCATCTTAGGTGTAGAGCCCAGGAAAACTTTGCTCGGGAATGTCCCCTGGGTATGGAGTAACCAATGGTGTCAGCCTAACTTCCCTTCACACCTGCACTTTTGAGGACATTTCCCACCCAGGTTTACCAAATTTTGTGATTCCAGTGGAGCGAGGGGGGACATGCCTCCAGGCCTTGATGGGACATATGCAGACCCTTATTGGCCAAGAAACTGTAAAGCGATTTCAAATAAATTATGCAAATACTCTAACACTGGGTCTGTGTGCATAAAGACCATAAGCAGTTTCCAATGGCACAGGTTTCATTCAAGACTCCAGCAGGGCATGACATGACACATTCGAGGGCATATTGCTGCCCTGGCTCCCATACCCAGTAGTGATCGGCCAAGACTATCCGAGCTTCTGTGTGATATGGGCCTGACTCCATTAAGTCAAACCAAGAAAATTTTCCAGAGGTTTCCCCCCTAAAAGGCCCAGATCTGTATATCAAAAACCCTAAGCCTGCTAAATCTCAGAATAAGCATTGCCAGAAAACGTCATGCTACCATAAGAATCTGGACGCGTCTATAAAGGAGTCCAGGGAGGAAGAGCCTACTGAAGAAATTCCTTGGGACAGCTCGTCTCAGCAGTAGTGACCCAAACACACTAGACCCCCTCCCAGAATGGAAGGCCGGAGGGAGACTCAAGGAACGTCAGGAGGGTCCAGCAAGAGGACGAGTCCCTTAAAGATGCCAGCGCGGGTCTTGAAAGTAGATGCAGGTTCCAGTAGGCAGTGGAGACACCCCTAGAAAAACCTTTCCTTATTTTGTGCTAAAGGGAGAGAGAGATATGTTATACAGAGTGGCCAAGGGATCTCTAACGGGGGAGGAAGTAGAACAAGAATAAATTAGACTTACCTGCTAAATTGTCTTTCCTTGAGTATTCTCCGGGCCAGTCCAGGAACAGTAGGGTTGTCAATCTCCTTCAGCAACTGAGGACTGAAACTTCAAAGCTTTGCTGACAGCCTCCTAGCCCCCCCTGGTGTCAGAGAGCCAGTCTACGAATGTCCAAGCAGTATACAAAAAACAAGAAACAGCAAACTACCCGCCAGGAAACTCACGAATTTGCAATAGCCCGCAGCTAAGACCCCCTGAACGTCAAACAAGGAGCCAAAAGGGAGCCTCCTAATCAAACCTGCACGTCCACAAGAGACTCCCCAGCGAAGGGAACACCCCCGCGCCATACCTGAAAGAACACGGCGGACAAACGCCGCTGCACGGTCCACTCCCGCACCGAAAGTGCTAACATATCCTGGGAGGGCCCTGGACTGGCCCGGAGAATACTCAAGGAAAGACAATTAGCAGGTAAGTCTAATTTATTCTTCCTTTTCGTCTCTCCGGGCCAGTCCAGGAACAGTAGGGCAGTACCAAAGCAGTACCTACTCTCGGGAGGGTCCCACTAAACCCCCCAAAACCACAGACGCCCCGACACTAGCGTCTGACGCTGCTTGCACATCCAAGCGATAATGTTTCGCAAAAGTATGCAAGGACGACCAGGTCGCCGCCCTACAAATGTCGACCGGAGGAACCAGAGTACTTTCGGCCCAAGAGGCCGCTTGCCCCCTCGTCGAATGAGCCCGCAAACCCTCCGGCGGAACTTTCCCGCTCGCATGATACGCCGTCGCAATCGCCTGCTTGACCCAGCGAGAAATGGAGGCCTGGGAAGCTGCAGCCCCCTTGCGGGCTCCGCCAAACAAAACAAACAACCTATCAGACTTCCAAAAAGACTGCGTACGTCGGAGATACCTATGCAACACCTTACCAAGATCCAAGCGATGAAGCGAACAGTCCCCCGCAATCGCCGGGGTC
Organism: Ichthyophis bannanicus; assembly: GCA_033557465.1. Lineage (NCBI taxonomy): Eukaryota > Metazoa > Chordata > Amphibia > Gymnophiona > Ichthyophiidae > Ichthyophis > Ichthyophis bannanicus. The sequence continues at coordinate 401,491,177 of CM066038.1, forward strand.
GACCGAAAGGTAGGCAGCGAAATGGACTGATTCATGTGAAAAGCGGACACCACGTTCGGGAGAAAGGAGGGCACCGGCCGTAAAACCACCTTTTCCGCTGAAAACTGCAGAAAGGGCTCCCTGCAAGAAAGAGCCTGCAAATCCGAAATACGTCTAGCTGAACACAAGGCGACCAAAAAGGCGGTCTTCAAAGTGAGCTCTTTTAGGGCTATCCTCTTTCCTGGCTCAAACGGAGTGCGCATCAAAGCCCGAAGAACCAAATTCAAGTCCCAGGGCGGAACAACCGTTCTCCGAGGTGGACGAACGTTCCTAACCGCGCGGAGGAACCGACGCACATCCGGATGAACTGACAAACGACGACCCTGCACCTTGCCACGATAGCAAGCCAGAGCCGCCAGGTGAACTCTCAGAATACTGAACGCCAAACCTTTGTCCAATCCGTCCTGGAGGAACGACAGGACCTCCGACACCCACAGGAATGCGGAAGCACCATCCTTCAAAAATCTTCCAAACGCGGATATAAGCCAACGTCGACATTTGTCTCGCCTGTAACATGGTGTCCACCACCGCCGCGGAATAGCCCCTCCGTTTCAACTGCTGCCTTTCAAGAGCCAAGCCGTAAGCAAGAAGCGATCCACCTGCGGCATGAGAATAGGTCCTTGGAACAACAAGTTCATCTGACAGGGTAACCTCCACGGACGGTCGGCCAACAGACGTATGAGATCCGCATACCACGCCCGTCGGGGCCAATCCGGCGCAATGAGAATCACGCGTCCCTGGTGCCGGGCGACTCTGCGAATGACTCGCCCGATCATCGGCTACAGGGGGGGAAGACATACAGAAGCTCCCCCACTGGCCAGGGTTGAACTAAACCATCGAGGCCCTCGGCCATGGGTTCCCTGCGCTGGCTGAAAAATTGGAAGGCCTTGGCATTGGCGCAGGTTGCCATCAGATCCATCACCGGTTGGCCCCAACGCCGCGTAAGGTCGTGAAAGACGGCATCGTTTAGGCACCACTCTCCGGGATCCAGGACATTTCGACTGAGGAAATCGGCTTGCACATTGTCCTTTCCTGCCACATGCGCCGCCGACAGGGCTAAGAGATGATCCTCCGCCCAACCTAGCAGCGCCTGACTCTCCTGCAACAGGATCGCACTGCCCGTGCCCCCCTGCCGATTTATATAAGCCACAGTGACCGCATTGTCCGAGAACACCCTCACAGCTCTGCCGCTGACCAGAGGAACAAACTCTTTCAACACTAACGATACCGCTCTCATTTCCAGTTGACTGATGGACCAGGAGGCCATCTCCGCCGTCCAAACCCCTTGAGCTACGTGAGACAGACAATGAGCCCCCCAACCGGAGAGGCTGGCATCCGTGGTGACTAACACCCATTCCGGGGGGTCCAGCGGCAGTCCGGCCCGAAGATGCGCAGGATCGCTCCACCACTTGAGACTCTCCAGAACCGGAACCGGACAACTCAACCGCTGACTGAGAGGATGCCGCTGCGGAGACCAACGAGACAACAAGGAGTGCTGGAGCGGACGCATATGCGCTCTGGCCCACGGCACTACGTCCAGGGTAGCCGCCATGGAACCGAGAAGCTGCAAGTATCGCCACGCCGTGGGAGCCTTGAGGCGCAAAAAGGCGGCCTCCTGCCGCAAAATCTTTTAAATTCTGCTTTCCGGCAAAAACACCGCTCCCCGCTTCGTATCGAACACTACCCCCAAATACACCAGGGATTGCACGGGCGTCAACTGACTCTTGGACAGATTGACCACTCATCCTAAGCTCTCTAGAAAGGATACCACCCTGGAGGTGGCTGCTGTCGATTCTGGAATCGAGCGAGCCAGGATGAGCCAATCGTCCAGATAGGGATGCACGAGAATACCCTCTTGGCGCAACGCCGCTGCCACTACTACCATGACCTTCGTGAATGTGCGAGGAGCCGTGGCCAGCCCAAACGGCAGCGCCCGGAATTGAAAATGTCCCATGGGAACGGCAAAGCGCAGAAACCGTTGATGCTTGGGATGAATGGGAATGTGCAAGTACGCCTCCGTAAGATCTATGGAGGACAGCACCTCGCCCGGCCTCACGGACCTGATCACGGATTGCAGCGTTTCCATGCGAAAGTGTGGCACCCTTAAACAGCGGTTCACATGCTTTAGATCCAGAATGGGCCGAAAGGAACCCTCCTTTTTGGGCACCACAAAATAAATGGAGTATCGACCGAAGCCGCACTGGTCTGGAGGCACCGGAACCACCGCCTGGATCTGCAGCAACCGCTGAAGGGTCTGGTGCACCGCCAAAGTTTTCGCAGGAGACCCGCATGGCGACTGCACAAACCCCTCCAGGAGCGACTGCTCGAATTCCAGCGAATAACCTTCCCGAATGATCTCCAAGACCCAGCGGTCCGTAGTGATGGCGGTCCAGGCGGAAAGGAAGCGCTGCAAACGTCCTCCAATGAGAGACTCTCCCCCTGGAGCTGCCTCACTTCATTGCAGCTTCTTTGGGGCATTGGACTGAGAACCGCCAAATCCCCGTCCAAAACCCCGAGCCCCACGAAAGGACTGACCCCTGGGGACAAACCGCCCCCTCTGATAAGGGGTAAACCGAGATCCTCGGAATCTGCGAAACTCTCTAAGCGGTCCTCTCTGCGCCGAGACCTGCCTGGGCCCCTTTGGCCTGTCCTCCGGCAAACGTCTGCCTTTGGAGTCCCCCAGATCCTTGACAATCTTTTCCAATGCCTCCCCAAAGAGCAGCTTGCCCTTATAAGGCAACTTACTAAGACGCGCTTTCGAAGAAGCGTCTGCCGCCCAATTCCTCAGCCAGAGGAATCTGCGAGCGGCAATGATGGAAGCCATGGACTTGGCGGACATGCGAATGAGATCATAGAAGGCGGAGAGATACGCCGCGGCCAATTCCAACTTCGCGCCCTCAGGCGCCGACGAGCCGTCCAAACCCGGAGAAGCCTCAGCCTGAAGCCACCTAATTGAAGCTCTGGACACATACGCCCCACAGATGGAAGTCTGCAACGCCAGGGCACTGGTGTCAAAAGCCTGTTTAAGAAGGGACTCCAGCTTTCTATCCTGCAGATCCTTAAGAGCCGCTCCGCCTTCCACGGGAATAGTAGTCTTTTTAGTCACCGCGGAAACCAACGCATCAACCTTCGGCATGCGTAACAAATCTCTCTCGTCCTGAGGAACCGGATACAAGCGGCCCAATGTCCGTGCCCCTCTCAAGATGGCTTCAGGATACTCCCACTCGGACTCAACCATCTGCTTAATCACTCTATGGACCGGAAAGCACTTTTGTTCTGCCTTAAACCCCTGCAACAAGGGATCCTCCAAGGGCTCAGCCTGGGCTGCCGGCAAGGCAATATTCAAAGCCGCCAGAGAATGGGAAATAAGAGCCCCGAGCTCCTCCTTCCGAAACACCCTAAAGAGATTAGGATCATCTCCAGGGGCAATCCGCCTTCCTCGAGATCTTCCGGCCATAAATCCAGGCCAGACTCTGAAGGAAGCTCTCCGTCCTCTGGACCTGAGAGCCCCATAGCCTGTTGGTCCAAATCCCCCAGAGCCACCCCAACGGACAAACCCACATGTGAAGGCCCTTCTCCGGGGTCCCCTGCCATGCCATGGACCGTAGGCAAAGCAGGGGGGCTGGGCGCAGCTGTTGCATCAGGTCCCCGCTCCAATCTGAGGCAGTAAGCCTTATGGAGCGATAAAATAAAATCGGGAGAAAAAAATTGAAGAAAAACCCTCAGGCACCTGAGCAACAGGTGCAGGGTCCACTCCCAACTCGGGAGCTGAGCGTTTAGACTTCGATTTCCGTTTCCCAGAGGTTTGAGCCAGCGCGGGAGAAACTGCAGCAGCCTTCAAAATGGCCACCCCTCCCGCCTTGTCACTGGCGGCGGGAAGCTTTCCCGCCACATTTTGCACCCCCGCAGGCTCCTCCATGAGCCGAAAATTGAGAACCGGGATTCCCCGAGGCCTAACCCCGACGCCCACCGAGGAACTCGATACATCGATAAAAACCGCCAACCGGACCTACCGACAGCGCCGCTGCTCCCCCGGCGCCTAGCGATCGCGGCCCGCACCAAGAAGAGGAACCCAGCAAGACACGCACCTGACCACACAGCGAGCCTTCAAGCGCCGCTGCTCGCGGCAGAGAAGGGGAGAGGTGGACGCAGAGACTTGATTCTGGGGCTCCCAGGATCCTGCTCTTCTCTCAAGCACGGCACAGGTCGTCGAGGCAGGCTCTGCCTCTACTGCTCTAACAGGCAGTGAACCGTCGGCTGCCCAGCAGAACCCAATGAGGGTCATAGTACTGCGGCTGCATGAGCTACAGAAACGTGATTTTTTTTTTTTTTTTTCAACGCAAAAGTAATGCACCCCTAGCCCTCCTAACACCAACCCAGCTAGGGCCAGGCAGGAGAACCGGATAAAAACAACAAACAGTGTTCGTCTCTTGGAGCCTGTCAGAACACCTCCTTCAGCTGCTGAGGACTGAAAAGACTGGCTCTCTGACACCAGGGGGGGCTAGGAGGCTGTCAGCAAAGCTTTGAAGTTTCAGTCCTCAGTTGCTGAAGGAGATTGACAACCCTACTGTTCCTGGACTGGCCCGGAGAGAAGAAAAGGAACTGATTGTTCCCCTGACCCTATCATCAGCAGGTGCTATCATTAGCACATAACCATTTGTTAGGGGGACACCTGGGGGGGTGGAGAAAACACTAGAGTGTATTTTAGCACAATTTTTTCTGGCCCAGGGTCCATAAGCAGGTGCATTGTATTGCTAGTCATGCCCTACCTGCCAATTTCACAACCTCACAAGAGTCAGACCTGCCCCTCTAGTGCCTATGCCCATCATTGAAACCCCATTTGAAAGAGACCATGGATCTGGTAGGACCCCCCTGGAGTGAACTACCTGAGGTAACAAAGTATATTTTATACTTATACTGGACTATGCTATCAGATATCTGGAGGCCATCGCTCTGAGAAATATGAAGACTACTATGATCATGATTACCCTCTGGGAAGTCTTTTCTCGGGTGGGAATACCCAGCAAGATCCTCACAAACCAAAGAACACCCTTTGTATCCTGGGTGATGAAGCAAGTGTGTGCCTTGGTGAAGGTGAATGTCAGTGTATCACCCACAGATGTTTAAAATGTTTGTGCAGGAGGATGTGAAGAATTGTGACATTCTCCTACCTTACTTGATGTTTACCATCCATGAGGTGCCTCAAAGTTCCACAGGGTTTTTCATCTTTTGAACTGTTCTTCAGAAGATGGCCAAGCAACACAGACGTGGTGAGGGAAACCTGGGAAGAGTAACCCCTTCCTGGATGTAATTTGTATGTCATACAAATGCAAAATTGGTTGATGAAAGCTGGAGAGGTGACCAGACTCAATTTGGGAAATGCCCAAGCCGAACTGGCCAAAGGCTACAACCAAGCACCCATGCATTGCACCTTGCAACCAGGCAACAGAGTTTTTGTTTTGCTGCCCTCGTCTGACAGCAAGTTACTCTGGAAAAGGCAGGGCCCTAGGAGGTGGAAAAGAAAGTGGGGCCGGTTAACTACAAAATTGCCCATCCAGATAAATAGAAGGCAGCCAAAATTTACCATATTAAATCTACTGAAAAAGTGGACACTAGAGCATTCACTAGAGTCCATTTTTCAGTAGATTTAATATGGTAAATTTTGGCTGCCTTCTATTTATCTGGATGGGCAATTTTGTAGTTAACCGGCCCCACTTTATTTTCCACCTCCTGGGGCCCTGCCTTTTCCAGAGTAACTTGCTGTCAGACGAGGGCAGCAAAACAAAAACTCTGTTGCCTGGTTGCAAGGTGCAATGCATGGATGCTTGGTTGTAACTTTTGGCCAGTTTGGCCGGAAACATCAACCGTCTGATCCGGCTCAAGTCATGATTGGAGACTAGGTCTCTTCTCTGGGCCACGGAAAGCTGGAATGTCTGATCCATTAGAACCCAGAGGTATTCGCCTCCCACCCAGGATGAACCCTCTCACTTATGATATCATTACTGATCCTGAGATGGTTATCAGACAACGACCCTATCAAATTCCAGAGACCCAGCGACATGCTACCACAAAGGAACTTGAGGAAATGCTTAACCTGGGACTTACAGAAGAATCTATGAGTGACTAGTCATCCCCTATCATCTTGGTTCCCAAACCAGATAGGAGCATCAGATTCTGCATTGATTTCACTGGTCAACATTGAAATCGTTACTGACTTTAAAAGGCCCTAATCTGTAGTATCTTGGTGAGCTGAACACGAATATAACATTAAAAAAAATTATTGGCTCTCGTTTTGAAGATATTGCATGTAGTTCATTTTTGACATTTCACCGTGTAAATTTATCCAGTAGGACATCAACAACATCCCAAATAAGCCTTGAATGATGTAATATTGCATCACCAGCATGCACACATCATCCAGAGTTGATTGCATCATTTTCTGTTGCAATGTAATACTACTGCCAGACGGCTGCTGAAGCCATCTGACGTCAGCAGTGTACTATACGCAGTCGGAAAGGAAAATAATCTGGTATTCTGTTCCAATATTGAAAGCCTCATGAATGCCTTAAAAATCACTCATGACCCACAAGACTGGAGACTCTTTATAGACTCTTCGAAACTGAGTCTGAAGGCTGTGCTTTTGAACAATGGAGTCTTCCATCTATTCCAATAGCGCATGCCGTCCACATGAAAGAGACATACAATAACTTAAAGCATCTACTGACTTTCACTCCTTTCGCACTCAGTTTAAGTTACTTACTCTAGTTCACAGGGCTCTTCGCACTAGTACTCCACAACACCTGGCAGACCTTATTACATGCCACACCCCCAGACACACTCCCCGCTCCTTCCATCTTAACCGCCTTAATCTCCCTTCCCCCTCCCTCGCCCACCTTCAATCCACCCGCTCCTCTGCTTTCTTTTTCATCGGCCCCGCGCTCTGGAATTCACTCCCCACCTCCCTCCGGTTAGAACCCCATCACGCCACCTTCAAGCGAGACCTAAAAACCCACCTCTTTTCCTTGGCCTATGACCTTCCCTCCCCTCTTGTCTGATCCTGTCCCCTACGTATAGTCCTGTATCCTCTCTCTCGTTGTATTATATCAACAATTGTAACTGCCTTTCCTCCTTTCTGGCCCTGTGCCTGTTTCTAATTGTTTGTGAATTGTAAACCGCTCTGATTGTTTATTTATTTGATATACCGCCCTACTTTATCAAAACATACAGCTGGCACTTCTGTGGTGACTTGAAGGTAGTTGCACTTTTAATGGGACTGCAGCAGGGATATATAAAATGCATGTGTTTCTTATGTGAGTGGGATAGCCGAGCAAGGCATTGGCACTACTTGCGGAAGGAATGGAATCACAGACAAAATGTAACAGTTGGAGAGAATATCCAGCACCCAGCTCTGCTCGAGGCTCACAAAATCCTGCTACCACCCCTTCACATCAAACTAGGTTTGATGAAAAACTTCGTGAAAGCCATGGATCGCACTTCGCCAGCTTTCCGATACCTGCATAAAAAATTCCCTCGACTCAGCGAAGCAAAAAGATTAAAGAGGAAGATTTTGTGGGTCCTCAGATTCAAGAGCTCTTCAAAGATGACCGGTTCAACAACTTGCTGCAGGGTGTTGCGAAACAAGCATGGAATGCTTTTCGCCTAGTGTCAACAAACTTTCTCGGGAATGTTAAGGCAGAAAACTACAAGGAATTAGTAGAAGACGTGCTGATGCAGTATCAGAAACTTGGCTGCAATATGTCTCTAAAGATCCATTTCCTTGATTCCCATCTCGACTTCTTTCCTGACAACTGTGGTATGGTTAGTGATGAACAGGGCGAACATTTTCACCAGGATATCACAACGATGGAGCAAAGATACCAGGGAAAATGGTCCACTACAATGCTGGCTGACTACTGCTGGACACTCCCGAACAGCTGTACAAGAGACAGGCGAAAAAAAATCTAAGAAGTAGTCTATGACTTGGTTTTTTTACAGGTATTAATCGAAGGCCTATTATATTTACTATTGACATGCATTTCGTGATGTAAACATTAATTCTTGTAGATTACAAAAAAAACTAGAGTCAACTTTGCAATTTTACTGTCATATTCATGTTCAGCATATAAAAATTGATAAGAAATGACTATTTTTATTTCAGTAACATGACTTTTGTAAAACTTTGTTGACCAGTGTTTCTGGAAGGTCAATGCCATTTCTAAATTGGAAACATATCCAATGCCCCAAGTAGATGAGCCAATCGAGCAACTCTGTGGAGCATGCTTTTATCTCAACCCCAGGCTTGACCAAGGGATACTGGCAGGTAACCTAGACTCCAGCTGCCAAGGAGAAAACTGCTTCTGACAGTGCAAGGCTTATTCCAGATTACCATACTGCCATTTGGATTACACAGAGCTCCAGTCACAATTCAATGCCTGGTCAATCTTCTGCTGAGACCACACAAGGAATATGCGGCCGCATACGTTGATAGCATAAGTCGTCTACAGCAAAAAGACTGGGCCACTCATCTACCCCAGGTAACAAGCTGTGTGGACCAGCCTGCGAAAAGCCAAGTTGATAACTAATGCTATAAAATGCTTCTTGGGAGGCTGGGACATCCAGTACCTGGGCTACTTAAATCAGAACAGCCAGATAAGACTTCATTTATGGAAGGTGGATGCCATTGCCCAGGTCCCCACCCAAAATCAAAGAAAGATGTTTGGGTCTTCCTTGGATTGGTTGGCTATTTCCATTGGTTTATCCCTAATGTTGCAGTGATTGCAGAGCCATTAACTAATCTCCTCTGGAAGAGAGCTCCTGAGTGAATTCAATGGTTACCCGACATGGATCGGGCCTTCCAGTGTCTCAAGGAGGCCATGTACTTGGTACCTGTCCTGATTGCACAATAAATGGTAGAGAGAAATTAGGGCTAAACGGATGCCTTAGAAGTGGGCCTGGGAGCCATTCTGGCCCAGGAAGTCAGAGGTGAAGAACATCCAGTGGCATTCATCAGCAGGAAGCTACTCCCTCAGGAGAAATATTATGCTGTGATAGAGAAGGAAGTCCTAGCTGTCAAGTGGGCACTTGAAACCTTCAGGTACTACCTACTGGGCCATCCATTTACACTGGTAACAAACCACCAAACCCTCAAATGGCTGGCTCGACATAAGGAGTCCAACAGCCATATTACAGGGTGGTTTGAGTCTCCAGCCCTATCAGTATCAGATCTACCACACAGTGGGTCAGGCCCATCTGAATGCAGACTTCATTTTCCAGATGGGGGTCCCAGGTGTGGCAGGTGTTCAACATGGCATGGATGAGCCGAGAGCAAGTACTGTATATGTGATGAGATATATAGGACATTACCCATCCCTCTCCAAAGGGATTATCAGCAGTCCACCTTAAAAGGGTCTACAGCTCAGAACTCAGGGTTGAGAGGGCATGGCTCAGACAGAGGGATTAAGAAGCCAGATGTGTGCACAAGTGAAGAGAGAGGTCTGTGGAGACAAAGTTCCTTCTAAGAAGGGCTGGGAAAGGAGTTTGGCTGTAAGGCAGGCAATTCAGGAGGTAGGAATCATATATATATGCAGACACTGAAGTACGTGTGATTGACTGGACTTCGTGCCTGACTGAATTTTGTGCTTTAAATTGTGGGTTGGGGGAAGGGCACTAAGAACCAGCCTTGTGAAGGTAACAAGCTGGGAGTGATTGCTGGACTACTGAAGGGAAAGAAAAGTGTTTTGTGCTTGATATTTAAAAAAAAAACAACAACAACAACAAAAAAAAAAACCATACCACCACCTTGCCACACTATACCGCAGTCAGGTGTTGGGCAAATTTGATGAGCTGACAACTCTGGCAAGTGGACTTGGAGGAGCTACAAATAGGGTAGCCAGGAAGTGATATCAGTATGCCCTTAGAGCCTTGCACTGTGAAATATGAATATATTCTTCAAATGGCATTGATTTTATAGAGAAAAAGTTTAAAAATGCAGTTTTACACATCAACACTCTTAAATGAGTATTTGAAGTCAATGAATAAAGCATATAAGGAGTTTTCTGACCCATGATGGTTGAATTTTATTTAACATTTTTTATATACCGCTTTTCAGAATCTCAAGGCGGTTTACATAGAACAACTTTTTACATAGACCGTTTTTCAAAACTATATGCAGGTTTCCATATAACAGAATTTCATTTACATAGTATGTTTTTTCCAAACTAGGTACAGCAAAATGTTTACATTTAACTATTTACATAAGGTTTGTGCTCTGCTTGGTGCCTAGGGTTCTTAAGTGGTAGGCAGTCCGTTACAGGATGGTGGAGTATAGTAGTGTTCAGTAAATAGGTGTGTTTTCAAGAGCTTCCAGAAGGTGGTGGCTCTCAGGGGGTGAGGGAGGGAATTCCAGAGTGCAGGGGTGTAGAGTTCGAAGGCTCTCTTTAGAGCATTCTGGGATATTTCTGTACGGGATGTGAAGCATGCAAGTGAGTCTTGATGTTGTGTTCTTCGTGATCCGTTAGGAGTTTTTCGGATTAGTTCATTTAAGCAACCGGCAGATTGGTTCTGTTGAATTTTAAATGCCAGCATTATGTTTTTATATTTTATTCCGGAGGTGATGGGAAGCCAATGAAGGGATTCGAGAATGGGGGTGATGTGGTCATGTTTTCTGGATCTTGTGATTAGACATGCTGCTACATTCTGAGCTAGCTGTAAGGGATGGACTGAACATTTTGGTAGGCCGTGTAGGATTAGGTTGCAGTAATCAAGGTGTGGTGTGATGAGCGTTTGACACACAGTTCGGAAATGGTTCTGCTCAAGTAGGGGACATAGGTTTTGCAAGTATTTCATCTTGTAATATATTTTGGAGGTGGTCTTCCTGATGCGAGTCTGAAAATCGAGTCTCTGGTCAAGGTGAATTCCTAGGTATTTTTCCTCATTTTTTACAGGGATTGATCTGGTTCCAATTGTTATGTTGTCTGGAGGTTTGAATGTGGAGTTCTTTGACGATAAGGGCTTCTGATTTTTTGTAGTTGATCTTGAGGTTCTTTAAAAAGTTAACCAATCAGTTATTTATATCCCCTAAAAGCAAGGGATTCATCCTTAGAAGTATAGTGGGACAGTAAACTGCAACAAGTTCTTTTTCTCCTTATCTTTAATAGTTGGCAGGACAAAGTTATTTCTTTACGAGCTCCTTGCTTACCTTTTTAATTGAACTATATCTAGGGAAGCTCCATGTAGAAGATATTTGATTTGGTCCCTAGGATACCATGTGTTTGGCAATTTATAATCAGCCATTTCCATTCATAAATCATAGCTTTAATCATTATTTCTATGCAAAAATCAATTTCCCAAATGTTTAGGTAAAGGGTTATTAACTAACAATCTAGCAAAATGAAATGGTCCATCTTCTGGAATTGCTGCAACAATATAGTTATACCAAATGCACCCAAAAATCTGTGAGAAGTGAAATTGCAGCTCACTGAAGGATGAGAGAGTTACTGGGCATATTTTCTATAAGCTACAGCGATTGACAGCCATTCTCCAAGGAAAGTAAAGGTGAATGGAGGTTGTGTGGGGAAGGTTTGCTGCTTAGTGGTATCGTAAGTGAGGAAGGGATAGATATGGATCGTGAAAATTAAGGGCAAGAGGGGAACAGGAATTGATTTATGATGTGATGATCTGGGGAGAGCATTTATATTGTTCTATGGAAATAAAATATTTAAAAAACAAAACACAAGCTTATAGGACTTCTGCCTTTAATAAATGCCATCCTACAGGTTCATGGAAAGGAGGATCCACCAAACCCTCTTAGACATCACTCTGGCTCTCCCAAATTTGCTAATCCTCGGCAATTTCAATGTCTACTTTCACATGCCAAACCTCCAGTTCTTAGAGGACTGATTAAGTAAGTAAGTAGACATTATTTATATACCGCCTTTAAAGTTTATCAAGGCGGTTTACATTGAACTGAAAGGTTTTACAATGAACATGTTCAGAACTATTTACAACAAAAACAGTAACATAACTAGCTACAGTCTAAATAATTGTGTAACATTGTATAAACTATTTCCAAAGTAGCGGTAAGCTATAGGTTTGTGGTTTAAATCTGTGTATTTGGTATTTTGCCATAGTGCTCTATGAACAGGTGAGTCTTCGATTCTTTTCTGCTGTGTCTGAGATAACTCTTAAGGGGGCAGGGAGTGAATTTGAATTATACAGCTCACATCTTTGGAACACTCGCTGGGTTGCTGTTTGTGAGGTGCAAGTCTTGATAGAAGTGGTCGAGTGTTTTGATGCAGGCTCCTTCGCAATCTGGTGTCAAGCTTTTTTTGAATCAGGTCACTTAGGCATTCAGCAGACTGGCCATGTAGGATCTTGAAGATCATTAGAATTGATTTGTAGCATATGCGTGATCAGATGGGTAGCCAGTGTAATATTGGAGTGATGTGGTTGTATCTTTTTGTACCTGTTATTAGCCAAGCTACAGTGTTTTGTGCCATTTGTAGGATCTGGATGGTACTTTTGGGTAATCCTTGTAATAGCAGGTTGCAGTAATCCAGTTGCGGTGAGATCATGGCCTAGCATATGGTGCGTTAGTGGCTATGATCTAATAGAGGGCATAAGTTTTGCAAGATCTTCATTTTATAGTATGCTTTGGCAGTGGTTTTCTTAATGTGCACTTGGAAGTTGAGCCTCTGATCAAGGAGCACGTCCAGGTATTTTACTTCGTTCCTTACAGGGATTGATCGATTTCCTATGCTGAGGCTATCTGGTCGTTTGTATGCAGTGTCTTTTGAATCAGCTCATCACTGGACCTACTCACACAGCATGACACTCTTGACCTGATCTTGACCCACCACGCCAACTGCCTATACCCTACAGATGTCTATGCACCCACTCCCCTGGATTGATCATTTTTTGATCAGTTTCCTTTTCCTGGGCCCAAATGTTGCTCTCCTTAAATCTCCTCTGACCGCATCTGCCCTTCCTACTACCCACAGACACCAGACTCCAGACTCCAGAGACCATAACTCAGTTTCCAACAGCCACCAACATCTTCCACAACATTTCTCCTCCATCCCCTCCAAACAAGCAGCAGATCTTTAAGAGAGTCTATACTTTCACAACAGCTGGATCTTATTGCTCCCAAATTGCAGGCCTGACCCACCACCTGTCGCTCGGTTCCCTGATACCACCCCAGCCTCAGTCTATTGAAAAGGCAGCTCAGGACTTGGTGGAAGTCTAAGGACCCGACTTTGCTCTTATCCTTTAAAAGTCACCACCGGCACTACAGAACTCAAATTCTGAGCACTAAGAGGGACTACTACTCGACATGGATCACTGCTTAGGCCCATAACCCCAAAACTCTTTTCTATAGCTACCCACCTCTCCACCCCATGAGCCTCCCTTTTCCCTGCCAGAACTCAGGGGGGGACCATCCTCATATGCCTTTCACGGCCAAGATTAGCACAGCTGATCCGGCCTACCGGCCCTTTCCCCTTTTTTGTTTCCCCACCTTGCCACAGTCTTCCATCACCCATACATGGAATAATTTTGCCTCCCTGCCCTGTCAATATTAATATCATCCTTAAAGTGGTCCTTCTGTCTATTAGACCCTATCCCTTCCGACTGGCTGGCTGAGCCTTCTCTGAGCCTCACCTCTTATCTACACTCCATGCTAAACTCTAGCCTAATCTACCGGTAATGTCCCCCCCCCCCCGGCTTGGAAAACAGCCTTAATCCGGCACCATATGAAGGGCCCTAAACTGGAGCCTGCCAATCCTGGCCATTACCACCCTATCTCCAACCTTCAGTTTCTCACCAAACTGGTAGAATGCATAATTTTACCACAGCTATCCGATCACCTTGAGCATACTCTGGTTTTGCATTTCCGTCAGTCAGTTTCACACATTTTATAGCACAGAGACTATCATCATTTCCATTCTTAATATCATTCATGGTATCCTGGATCAAGGTTCATATGCTCTGGCCATCTCCCTTGACCTCACAGCTGCCTTCACTCTTGTGGATCGCAAATCTCCTGCTTGCTAGATTCTATGACATTGGTCTCCGTGGCACAGTCTTTGTGTGGTTCACCTCTTTCCTTAATAAGAGCGTAGTTACTCACCTGCAACAGGTGTTCTCTGGGAAAAGCAGGAATCAGTCCTCACATATGGGTGACGTCGGCACCAACAGAGCCTGCGCAGATCCATTCCCCAGCTTTCAAAGGAAACCTTTGAGAGATATGCCACATATGCGTAGTCACCTTCCTGCTCAAAGCTGCCATCTTGCCTCAGTATAACATAGCACAAGACAGCAAAACATGAAAAACAAAAAAAACTCCTCCAAGGGGAGGAGGGAGGGTTGTGAGGACCGATTCCTGCTTTCCCTGGAGAACACTTGTTACAGGTGAGTAACTAAGCTTTCTCCAGGAACAAGCAGGAAGTCAGTCCTCACATATTGGATTCCCAAGCTACCGAAAAAAAACCTGTAAAATCCATGGGCAGTACAAAAGGTGGACCATAAAGAGCAGCACGGGGCGCTGATTGGAAGTCTAACATTGAAGCAGCGGCAGCATCAGTAATGCAATCCCTATTTCAGTAACCTGGACAGAGAGGGCCAGAGGGAAGGAGGTGCATTATTCCCCAAAGAGGTGGTGTAGTACCACCTGCCCAAAGGCACTGTAACTGTGGGAGGACTCCTCTAGACAGTAGTGCGCCATGAAGGTGTGCATGGAGAACCAGGTGGCTGCCCGAAAGATGTCTACCAAGGGCACCAACCGCAGGCTGGCTAAAGAGGTCACCATGGCCCGCACGTTGTGGGCTGTTACTTGACGCTCCAGCGAGAGTCCCGCCTGCTGGCAGCGAACGCGATGCAATTGGCCACCCACCAGGAAAGTGTACATTTGAAGACAGCTTGATCCCTGGCAATTGGGATCAAGAAACATGAAAAACTGTGTCAACTGGTGATGAGCCTACGTTCTCTGGATATAGAAAGCCAGAGTGCATTTACAGTCCAATGTGTGCAAAGAGGCCTCCTCACTGGAGGCATGAGGTTTTGAAAAGAAGGTGGGCAGCAGCACTTCCTGGTTTAGGTGAAACGCTGAAACCACCTTTGGCAGGAACTTCGGATGTGTCCAAAGGACTACTCTATTTCTATGGAACATGGTGTAGGATTCGTGCGCTACGAGCACTTGCAGTTTGCTTACCCACCTGGCGGAGGCGAGCGCCATCAGGAAGACGACTTTCCAGGAGAGGTACTTCAGAGGGCACGTCACCAATGGCTCGAAGGGAGCCCCCATGAGCTTCCCCAGGACCACGTTGAGGTCCCATGCCACTGGTGCTGGGCGGATGGGAACCGCAAAAGGAGGACACCATGCATAAACCGGCTCACCGAGGGGTGGACGGACACAACATGGCCCTTCACATTGTGGTGATGAACCAAAATAGCACAGAAATGCACTCTGATTGAAGTGGATTTCAGGCCTGTGCTGGACAGGTGCAAGAAGTACCGAAGGACCTCCGCCACTATGCAAGAGAAGGCATTAAGATCCTGCTCCACGCACCACAGGGAGAACCTGCACCACTTAAAAGGCACAGGCCTGTCTCCTAGAGTCCTTACATGAGGCCAGCAAGACATCCTCCACCGGCCAGACCAGGCCGTGGTGGACAATGGCTAGCCTCTCAGCAACCAGACTGTCAGTAATAGGGACTGAAGATTGGGGTGGCACAATGCTGCCCTCTTGCGAGAACAGGTCCAGGGCACACCCCAGCAACCAGAGGGTCTTCCGCAACAGCTGCAGAAGCAGGGGGAACCAGGGCTACTGCAGCCAAATGGGTGCAATGAAGAGGATGGTGGGTGCTTCCACTTGAATCTTTAGCATTTCCCACAGTACCAGCGGGGGTCGGCGGGAAGGCATACAGAAACCGCTCAGACCAAGGGAGAAGAAAGGCATCAGCCACCTCCCATCCCCGACCCGGCCTCCTGGAGCAGAACCTTGGGAGCTGCACATTCTCTGGGCTGGCATATATCTGGGGTTCCTACTTCTGGAAAATCTCCAGCAGGATGGATGGGTTCAGCCTCCATTCGTGGGGCTGGAGAATGCGGCTCAGGTGGTCTGCCAGTACACTGTCCTGGCCTGGCTGATACACCACCATGAGGAAGAGGTTCCTGGCAGCCTCCCTGCTTGCTGATATAGAACATCGCTACCTGGTTGCCCATCTAAATCTGGACAACCCACCCCCTTCAGATGATCCACGAAGAACCGCAGGACATGGTGCGAGGCACTCTCCTTTGGTGACCATTGTCCCTGTGACCAAAGGTGGTCACAATGGGCTCCCCAGCCCAACTTGGACGCATCTGTCATGAGGACAATCTGGGTTGGTGGGGCCTGGAACAGTAGGCCAGCCCTCAGGTTGCGCTGGTCCTGCCATCAAGTCAGGGAGGATGCCAAGGCAAGAGTGACCTGTATATGGTCCTCAAGGTGGCCCACTGCCTGCGCCCACTGAGCACAGAGCATACACTGGGCCCACTGCATGCATAGGCGGGCAAAAGGAGTCATGTTGGACGATGGATGCCATGTGACCCAAGAGGCAGAAAATCTGTCGGGCCAACATGGAGGCTGCCCCCTGCACCACCATGTTGGCAAGGCATTGGGCCCGTCCCCTGGGCAGGAATGCCCGTGCCTGAGTGGAGTCGAGCAGAGTGCCGATGAAACCCATGCGCTGGCTTGGTATGAGGTGGGACTTGGGAAAGTTCACCACGAACCCTAAATGCTGCAGCAGCCTCAATGTGCGCCGAGTGGCAATGTGCACCTCGCCCGGAGTGCTGGCCCATACGAACCATTCATCCAAGTAGGGGGAACACAAAGACCCCAAGGACCCTGAGTCAGGTGGCCACGACTGCTAGGCACTTTATGAAGACTTGTGGGGCAGAGGACAGGCCAAAGGGTAGCATCTTGTACTGGTAGTGCTGGTCTCCCATGATGAAGCGGAGGTACTGACGGTGCCTTGGGTGGATCAGAATGTGGGTATAGGCATCTTTGAGATCCAAAGAGCCTAGCCAATCTCCCTGTGGGAGGTAAGGCAGCAAGGTTCCAAGGGATACCATTTTGAATTTTTCTTTGACCAGGAAACCGTTGAGGTCCCGAATTTCCAGGATGGGCCAGAAGCCTCCTATCTTCTTGGGAACCAGGAAATAGCAGAAGTAAAAGCCCCTTCCCCACAGATGAGGAGGGATGGGCTCGACTGCCTGATCTTGGAGTAACAACTTGAGGTCACTTAACAAGAGCTCCCTGTTCAAGGTGTCCATTGGTATTTCCCCTGTGAATGAGGGGGAGGAAGCTCAGAAAAATGCAGGGGAGGTAACCCTCCATGACCACTTGCAGCATCCAGAGGTCCGTGGTTATTGTGGGCCATCTGTGCGTGAAGTGGACGAGCCATCACCCCCATGAACCCTGGGCCTGTGACCTCCTGAAGGAGGGCAGCTATGCCCAAGGAGTCACTCTCCTCCCAGGCTGTGGCTGAGCTGCTGTTTGGGGCTTGGGAGCTTTGGGCTTACGGAGGCTGTACCCTTTGCCTGCTGCCCCCTGAGGGGAAGCGGGGTAGGCCTGGAACTTAGAGTAGTTTCCGTATGCCTTATTTTTCAGGTGGCAGGGCTTTTTACCCAAAGCCTTCCTTTGGAAAGGATCTAACACCTTCTTGGACAATCCAGTCCTCGTCATGAATTCCTTCTCCAACTCGTCAGCCTTATCAGTTATGGGCTTTCCGAAAAGGTCATCTCCTCGGCAGGGGACATCAGCTAATTTGTCCAGAACCCATTGCTCCAAGTTGGAGGACGGAAGCCAGGCAAGGCAGCGGGCACTAATGTCCACCGCAGCCACACGAGCCGACTCAAAGCTGAAGGCTGCCCGAGTCTGAAATTTGGATCATTCCTTGACTGAGACGACACAGGTCCGAAAGTGTTCAAGGGGCTCTCCTGATAAGCCAGCAGAGAACCTGGCAAGCTCCTTTGCCAGGCCTCTCAAGTACTTGCCCATGTACAGCTGGTAGGCCTGCATCCAGGCTGTGAACATGGAGCCCTGGAAGCACTTTCTACTAAATGCATCCATGGTACGGGGCTCCCTGCCAGGGGGCACCAAGGAGTGCATCTTTTGGCTCTTAATCCGACGCATAGCAGACTCCACCACCATGGAATTGTGTGGGAGTTGTGCCTTTTGAAACCACAGGCTTGTGCTGACTCGATACTAGGAATTTGAGTCGACTGTTCACAAATCAGCACAGTCACCAGGTTCTTCCACATCCTGAGCAACAAGTGCTCCAGGATGGGGGGGGGGGCACAGGCACCATCAGTGCCTCCAGAGGAGGAGCCTCATACTAGAAGATCTCCAGGTCCTCCACACGAGGCTCATCCTTCAGCACTGCCACAAAAGATCTCCCTCATGTACTCGAGGAAGGCCAAGTCCTCAGGAGGTGACCTCCGCTGAAGATGCAGCACAGAAAGGTCAGAGGGGATGTCCCACTTCAGTATGGTGTAGTTATCAGTCTCCCAGCCTGACTCCAAGCCCAAGAAGTTGACGGGCACCCATTGATCACTGGACCAACTTGGCGCCAACGACTCCTGATGCCAATCTGATGGCATCGTATCGGTTGTCGAAGGCCTCAATGCCAAAATGAGTGAGGTGTTCCAGGATAGGAAAAACCTCCTTGGAGGAAGTCCTCAGCAAGGATGTTCCCGTGTGGAGTGCTGATGACCTGGAGGGACCAGGAGTTGGGCCCCGCTGCGACTCGAAGAACGCAGTGAAGCTATGCTTAAGTGCAGCCATGCAAGCCTCTATGCCAGAGGGTTCCACAGCTGGAATGGGCCTCGATTGCATCGGGCCTGGATCTGAATCCATGGTTGGGGAGCCCCTGATGGTGATGGAGTCAGGCTGCCACTCCTTCAAGGCCGCAGGGGACAAGTCTCTCTCTGGGGATGCTTCGACAGCCGCTCCCAACCATCGTCCCCCGAGTCATGCCGAGGGCTCTGAGGCCAAGTCAAAGAGGCCTGCCCCCCTGACATCGGGTCGGTCCTCGGCATCGGTCTCGAGGGTGCAGTTGACACCGGACAGTCCTCCAAGGAAGACTCAGATGCCCAATGCCCCTGAGCTCTGACCGAGCTCAGAGACGTGTTGCCCAGCACCAACAGAAGGGATTCCTCCCCCGATGCCAAACAGGAGCCAGCTTTGCCAAACAGCTCCCCTGCCATTTTTCACGCTCACTCCGGGTTTTGGCCGACATGAAGAGGCAAAGCAGACAGGACGACCCATCATGGTCTGCCTAGAGGCATTTAATGCAGGTGCTGTGGCAGTCTGTGCAAGATATAGCAGTATGCTAAAAATGCAATAGTACTTAAAACTGCTGGTCAAGGCCATAGTGGGGGTCGAGCCCATCCCCTCTCATCCATAGAGGCCCATGAAGTCAAACTCTGACGTCTCGACCAGCAAGGCTGAAAGAAAGCAATCCAATGTGCAAAAAGTGAAAAAAAAAAATAAAACCCCCAAGCAAAAAACTGGATGCCGAGGTGAAGACTCGGACAGGGATAATCAAATAGAGAACTCGAACGGGAAAAAATTAATAAAATTACCAATTCAAGGATCAAAAGTATTTTTTACTGAGGTGCACAGATGAACATCTGCAGGGCTCCGTGGAAAAAGACAGACTGAGGCAAGATAGCAGCTTTGAGCGGGAAGGTGACTGCACATGTGCTGCATAGCTCCCAAAAGCTTTCTTTGAAAGCTGGAGAATGGATCCACGCAGGCTCGGTAGGCACAGATGTCACCCATATGTGAGGGCTGACTTCCTGCTTGTTCCCAGAGAATAGATCCTATCAAGTTTGCATACACAATGCCATTTCTGCCTCCTACTCAGTGTGTGGTGTCCTACAAGGTTCAGCTCCATCACCCATATTATTTAACATTTTCCTCAGCCCCTGGTCACTCTCATACAATCCCTTGCTATTATATTCTACATGTATGTGGATGATGTCCTGCTTCTTGCTCGCACTAGACAGTGTGACTTTGAACTGTCTGTAATTAACTCTGCACTCAACACTCTCTCTTCATGACTTCACAACAACACTTTCAAACAAACTTAACCAGTCAAAAACCATGGCCACCTGGTTCACGGGCTCTAAATCCACTCTATCCTTAGCCCCCTTCTCTCGGCTCCTCCACCACTGCACTACACTCATCCTTTAAATACCTCTGAGTTCATATAGACTCTGAACTTTCCTTCTCATCTCACCCATTCAACTTTTACCTCATTGCGCAGATTTCAGGCCTTGTGCCCTCTTTGACCAAACAGTTCAGACCACCTTCCTCCTCAGTACCATTATCACATGGTTCGATTATTGTAACTTTATCTTTACAGGCCTCCTCTCTATATCAACTTAAGAGACTTCAGACTACACAAAACACTACCATCCACGTTCTGTCATGCTAGGAAATTCGACCCCGTCACTCCTCTTTTCATACATCACCGACTCCCTATCCCTCAAAATATCAATTCAAACTTCTCACCCTCACGCACAAGGGCCTACACAACCGAGGCCCACAGAACTTCTCCTCTCCTAACCATTCTCTATGTACCCCCTGCATTGCCTGCACCTCTCCATTTCAGGCTAAATAAGACTCCAGTCAATGCTCTGCATTCTTCTATGTTGCTCCCACCCTCTGGAACCGCCTTCTCTCTAATATTCGCTTCAAACCTTCCTTCCCTAAATTCAAAGCCCTCCTAAAGACCCATCTTTTCACTCAGGTCTTCGGCACGGATATAGCTTAATGATGCTGCATTAGCAAATAACTCTTGTTAATGTATTTTAATATATGTTTTAATGCTGGAATTCTTAGATTCTTTAGACCATCTGGTCTGCTTTGAGTGCTACTCTTTTCCTTCCTCTTTCCTGTCACATAATGGAGTTTCTTTCCTTCTTTCTTATTTGACCTGTTTGTGAACAGCTCTGTATGCTCTGCTAAGGGCGGTATATCAATCCTCAATAAAATGACAAAACGATTGTTGAAAATGCTAAGCTAAAGCATGCGAAATGTTAACTGCAATTCATTCAATCTTTAATACTTTAAAAAAGTTCTTATGTATACCCTTCCTTGCTCAAGTAAAATAAAATAATGTTGACTTTTGTTCTATTATGTATACTACTCCAGCTAAGTCTTGTTTCAGGGGCATCAGATGCTAGACTTCTCTCCTAACTCAGGAGTCATATTCAGCAACGGCATCCACAGAAGCTCTCACCAAGGCACATTCTCTCTATTTCCTCTAAAATGGAAATAAATTATTTATGCTAAATCCATCTAACTCCAGCCCATGAACTGTGCTAAAGGAGACCTAATTTAAATTAGATCAGACCTCAACTTCCACATAACAGATTCCTCTAGCACAAACAGGCTAGACATTCTCTCCATTGCAAACCAGCAATACTCCCTCAACCCGTTATATAGAACTCCGTCTGCCTCTCCAGATGACCTCCCAACCATTATTGACCTTGCGGCCAACACCCTCAATCCCAACAAACCAAACTGGATAATGGGGGACTTCAACCTCCCATCCTTACCCCAAAACCACGCAACTGCCTTCCTTGGTGCCATGGAAGACCTGGGACTCAAGCAAATCATCAATGAACCCACACATATAAAGGGGAATATTCTTGATATGGTATTTGCTCCCCAGTCAGTTATTGAACAAAACCACGACCTACCAATATTAGTCGTTGGTGTACCTTGGTCGGACCACAAATTGATTATTATCCAGATACCCATCTTCAATGAGCACAGAAGCCGAAATACGAATAGCACATCACGAACGCCCACAAGAAGCTTTCGCCCATTCAACAGAGAACACATCCTGTCTGAGACCTGTCAGACGGTTGCCTGGGTGAGAATCTTCACAGTCTTGGCAAGTGCATATATCTATATGATTTGCAAGGGATTGTGGGCAATGCAGTTCATTCACACCAGACACAGCTGCTGACAATAATTTAGTTGTGCTCAAGTGTTAAAACCAATAAGATATTTATTTATGGGGTTATTTCTCCCAACACAGATATGCTTGGTAGCACATAAATCAGGTTACTTGCTTCCAGTGTTTAACTTGGAAAAACAAAATCAAAATCAGGAAAACAACATTCAAACTTGTCAGGCATTAGCTAATGTTTTCTTAGCATATATCAAACAACAAACGAAAAGCCACAAAGAAAGAAAAAAACTGTTCTTTTCAGGTTAACTTCTTATAACTTCCCACACAGATTCAGAAGTGATTCTCTCCTAGCTCACAAGCAATTAGGTAAGGCTCAATTGCTAGTAGTTATCCAGCTGAAACCCCTTAGCTGACTTGCTTTCTACTGTGTGGGTCAAATCCTGCTTCAGGTGCTTTTCTGAGTAGATTAAAGAACAAGTTTTTTTTCTTTGTGATGGTTGCTGTACTTTATAACAGAAAATCATCAAAGGAGTTTGGACAGAGAGCAGTCCATATAAACACATTCTTCATCTGCAATCATTCCCCCTTCTTCAACAAGCATGGGTTCAATATCATGGATTGGCACAGATGAATCTCTCAATGGAGCACTTTCAGGAGAATACTTGTTTCCCTGCTGTCTTTCAAGGTTATAGCTAGGGCATAGATCAGTGTTCATACCTGAGCTTCCATTGCTGCTAGAGTCCCTCTCTATATAGCCTGGCCAGTATGTAGTCCAGTTCTTATGTCCAGCCTTCCAATCCAGATCCCTGGACACTGGATCTCTCTTCACATACTTTCTGGCACAGGTCTTAGGGTCCCCTTCCACGTGCAGCCGTCTCCCTCACTGGAGATTCCTAGCTCTGCAGCACCATTCCTCTGGCTTTCCCCAGTCCAATGGTGTATGCTGGCCCTTGGAATGCCTCCCAGTATACGTACTGCTCTGGACTCTTCTAGACCTCTCAAAGGCTTTTCTCCTCTTTCTTCCAGAGGGTTTCTTTCCTTCTCTGTCCGTCCGGTTTGGCTTCTGCTTCTGATGATCCTTCAGATGAAACTGATGATCAAGCTCAAGCTGATTCTCAGGATAATGAGGATAATTCTCTGTAGAATAAACTCTACCTTTATTCTGCCTAGATGAGTGCTCCCCCCTAATACAGCGCAGCTGTGCTGAATCAGGCCCTGCCCTTTGAGATGAGTGCTTAGGGATTACCTCATAGCCCTCCTGATTGAACACACGTTTCCCCTCTTCAGCTCCTCTAATGGCTGTTGGAAACCTGGTGCATTCTGGGGCTGGTAGTCTTTTATGGCAAAATTCTGTTTTCTTATTTCTACCAGAACTGACAGGTGGCTTGTTCAGAGTCACTTCACCTTTTCTATAGCTCCTTCCTGAGCTATGATAAGCTTCCTTATCACAGACCCAATCACTCCTCAACAAAGCCACGCCTGACCTTGAAGAACTGATCTCCTCCTGGAACTCCAACCTGCATGCCATCGCACAACGCCCGAACTCCAATAACACAGCAAGGAGAATAAGAAGCTCCGCCCCATGGTTCTCTCCTGAGTTGCAATCTTCTCTTACTCAACTGCGCAGACTGGAGCACCGATGGCACCATTTGCTTTCCACTGATGATCAGACCGCCTACCGAACCCACCTCTCAATACACCGCGAAGCAATCACAGCCAAAATGAAACAATATCACACTGACACCCTAAAGAGATCACTGAATAAACCACGTGACCTCTTCAACTTGGTCAAATCCCTCTCGAAGGAACCATCTCCCGAACAACACAGCGAGATTCACCCACAGAAATTCGCTGACTACTTGCAATCCAAGATCGTGCAAACTAACAAGGTTTCAGCAGTCCCGTATCAAGAACCAACGGACCTAATCCAACTAAACAAATTTTTCACACCATCCACTAAATGCATTGAAGATACCATAGCATCTCTAAATACCTCCACTGCGCAGACTGACCCATGCCCAGCTTTTTGGATTAAGGAGCTACGTAGTGTGTTCAGCCCCTTCATCGCAAACCTAATGGACCTCTTCTTCACAACAGGATACTTCCCCACAGCACTCAAGCAGACTTCCATTAGGCCACTACTGAAAAACCCCAAGCTAGACCCTCAAAGGGTCGAGTCTTATAGGCAATGTTCCCTCTAATTTTCTGTAGGCTGTGTGCGCATAAAATATCAGCTGTGTGCAGCTTTTGAAGGAAGGTTAAATTTTGTGCGCCACATAACGACACTCGGAGTTATATACTTTAAAATTTGACTACACGTCAGAATACAGTATGTACACCACACTGATTTTAATCAAATTAAATGAAAATAGACGATTACTAAATGAAGCGGGAAATTTCTAGTAATTACAATCATAACTTTTAAATTTTAAGACGTCTGTGTTGTTTTCTATCAGAATCAGAGCCGCAATTTTTGTGCGCTCTGTTGTAAAGTATGTGCGCTCGCTCGGCGAGGTGTGTGCGCGCGCACACGCGCACAGCTTAGAGGGAACAGTGCTTATAGGCCAATAGCTAGTATTCCCCTCCTAGCTAAGATAATTGAGAAAGAGGTACAACGGCAAATTCATCATATTGATTCTGCAGCTCCCCTAGACCACTGCCAACATAGGTTCAGAGAATATCACGGGGTCGAGACCCTACTCACTAGCCTATTCAATGATATCACCACAGGCATTGACAATATCCGACAAGGTTTCTTGCTCATCTTCTTAGACATTGCTGCGGCGTTCGACTCGGTGAGTCACGAAATCCTCCTCGGAAGACTGAAAGAGAAGGGCGTCTGCAACACTGCACTAGGATGGTGTAAATCTTATCTGGATGGAAGATGGCAATATGTCAAGTCCGGAGCAGAAGAGTCAAAACGTTTCCATCAAAAGCAAGGTGTGCCTCAAGGTTCCTCATTATCTTCCCTACTATTTAATATATACATGCAGCCCATCTGCAACATCATAAGATCATTCAACGTGAAGTGTTTGATATATGCAGATGACATTCTCTTATACACGCCATTCTCCACAGCTCAAGTAGACCTGGCACCATTGATAGACTGTTTCAATGCGGTCTCTGATTGGCTCCAATCACAAAACCTATGCATTCAACATAAAAAAATGGAGGTGCTTTTCATCGCCAGAGACCCCAACTTTACTCCTCCATCCCATGTCAGTGTCAAGGAAGCTGACCTACAAACTAAAGAAACAATAAGATACCTTGGAGTTACACTGGACCAACATCTGGATATGAAAACACATAAGTAACATAGTCAAAGCTGTATACTTCAAAATCCGAACGCTTAAGTATATGCGCCCCCTGTTGGACCCAGACGATTTCCGGACCATATACCAAGCACTAATCCTGCCACACTTCGACTTTGCAAATGCCATCTTACAAGGTCTCGCTCAATCCACACTGAGCCCATTACAGCTGGCCATGAATACCGCAGCAAGGGTCCTCTACGGAACCGCCAGAAGCGACCACGTGACTCCCATTCTTAAGCAGCTTCACTGGCTTCCCATCCATGGGAGGATCATCTTTAAAACCCTAATCCTATCTTTCAAGGCAATCAAGGGTATCTCATCCGCCTCACTCACAGAACTGATTCACTTAGTCCCCCCCAACAGATCCAGAAGGGCAACAGCCATAAACCTACTAATAACCCCAAAGGCAGGGTCAAAGTGCAACATGACAACCACAAACAGAGCGTTCAGCTTCTATGCCCCCAAATGCTGGAATGCTTTACCCTCAGATATTAGAGCCATTGCTGACCTATCTCAATTCAGGAATGCACTTAAATACCACCTTTTCCTCCAATACTACCCAACCAGCAATTGAACCTCGGTATCCCGCCGGAGAAATGACCCACTTAAGAAATTACCCTTTCGTTCATTATGTGATTGATACCTAATTCTGCTCAGTATAAATATCTCATGTATATAGTTCACCCCTGTTATCCAAGTTTGTACCCCTGTTCGATGTAAAACCAAACAGCATGTTGTTGTGGTCGTTATGTTATAATGTAAACCGCGCTGATGCCAAATAGTGCGGTATATAAGAAATTGTAATAAATAAATAAATAATAAAATAAGATGACCGAGTGAAAAGAAAAAAAAAAAGTGAAATATAAATGTAAAGATCCAATATAAACATGAAGCTAGAATATTAGCTCTGATTTTTTTTTAAAGAACCATAACAATGCCACCAATGATGTGTATCATGAACCATATGTAGCAACTTTATATGTCTGACGCAAGTCCTTTTCAGTCTCTCTCCAGAACAGGTACTTGGGAGATGCTCATACTCTTCCATGCAAGAAATAAATCACTGCTATCTGCAGGTCTTGCTGAAACATGACAAAATTGTCCACCTCAGCAGTAGACAGGATACATTTCAGTTTAGTCAGGCTGGGTAATAAGCAAGCATGTATTGTACAAAAAAAGAAATTAAACATTCAAAAAATGATGTATGACAGGACAAGAATACTTGAATGGAGTTAGCTTAAAAAGTAAAGAGAGTACAGATCAAGAGATGGCAAACTTTTTCCCCTGGGCCACATTTGTGGCTACTGTATCATTCAGGGGCTAACTGGAGACACACCTTCCCAGGAAGACCTGCCCCTTTTACCCAGCCCTTCAATCTAAATGCCTACAGATGAGAACACAGAGGGGGGGAAAAAGGCAAACAATGAACAAAGCAATATAAATACAGGGTGGCCCAAAAAAGTGAGAACATCTAGTAAATTAAAAGCTTAGTTTACTTATTTACCTTTTTTAGTTATATAATGTCTTTATTTCGACAGTTTCCGGTCGCCATCTTTGTTTTTTTAATTTCTCAATTGTTTACATCTGTCTTTTTGAATTTTTAAAAAAAAACTTATACGCTACGAGATGTTCTCACTTTTTTTGGGGCCACCCTGTATATCACTTCTCAGTTTCCAGTTTCTAGGGATGTGCAGGCCAAAAAAAATTCATTTTATTTAATTTACCATGTTATTTGCAGGATTAGGTTTGTTTTTGCGTTTATTTTTGTTTTGGGGAAATTGTCAATAATAGCTGACACTATTATTCAACAGCATGTGCTACTGGCAAATAGTGAATGCTATTGAGGTATAGCATACACTATTGTGCAATACTGTGCATATATGAATAGTGCGCGCACACACACACACACACACTGTTGCTCAATAGTGCGCAGCATGGCCACCTGGGCTCAAAAAAACCAAAACAAAACAATTTTTTACCTTGATAGGAAATATAACAAACAAGAGGGAAATTTTAACAAAAAGGTAGCCCCCATGGACAGGGTCCTGGCCCGATAAGGAGGAAGGAGTTTCTGGCCTAACTGGGTAGCACGAGAGAGATCAGGAAAAATGTGAACTTGAGAGCCCAAGAATTTCTCATTTATGTTCCTAAAGAAAAGGTTTTGATTCTTCGCCCTATCAGATTCCAGTGCTAGAGTAACAAGCACAGTAGTTCTCTCAGTTATCACTTCCAGGGAACTTTCCAGAAACCCAGTCAAGTCCCCAGTCCTTAAGGGAGCATCCTCCGAACCTGCTCTGGCAAGACCACCAATACCAACAGACAGGTATTGTCAGGGGAGGCAAATGCTCCTGTGGGATCTTGAGCACCTCACAGAAGTATTTCCTCACCATTTCCAGGGGAGACATGAGAGGAGACTCTGGAAAATTCAATAAACGAAGATTATTCCTCCGTGCTTGATTCTCCAGCTGTTCCATCTTCCTAACTAGTAATGATCTATCTTTGATCAAAACCGCATGCTCCTCACGGAGGCATCCCAGATCTTCTTTCAGTAGAGAAATAACACCCGCCATGCTGCTCTTGGCCCCTGGAAGCCTCAGCAATAGCCAATTTCATATTAGAAAGTTCAGTACACACAACTCCAGATAAAGAAGGCGGCAGCTATGGCGTCCCACAGCGCATCCAAAGTAATAACAGCGGGTTTAACCAAACCCCGACTAGCAGGAAGCTGCACTCCTCCAATCCCCATCAGCCGAAAATCAGCTGTGGGAGAAATCAAACCAGCTGCAACAGTCCCATCTGACTGCTATAACGATCCAGAGTGCAGAGCTGGAACCGCCAATGAGCGCACCTCCTTTCCACATACCGACATACTCTCCAGCAAGCCGGGAGAGGGAGAAAAGTGTACTGCGTCAGTTGAGGATAAACTTCCTGGCTGAATCGGGGGAGGGGGGGGGGGGAATACACTGCTCCGGGGACAAAGTCACCCCTGATGCGTCCAGCATAGCAAACACCTAGTCATGCTGTACTGGCAAAGATGCCGCTCCGGAACCAGCAACAATAAATCCACAGAGGTCTAAAAGTTCTCTGGCTGGCAACAGGAGGCAGTGACGAACCCGAAGATAAAAAAAACCACCTGCTCCTTTTTCCTCCACCCCATAGTAAAACGAGCGCAGAGTTCACAGCCACAAAGACCGTTCAATGCAGAGCTGCTGCTGGGAAACTGCATCCTGCCGCCTTCTTACCTCCCCAAAGCCCATAGGCTGGTTTTGGCTTGCAGGCTCCGGTTTGCCTACCCTGGATATAGGAAGACGCATGGTAGCAGTATGGCCGAGTCCACAGAAAACACTAAAATATTAAATACATTTAACTACAATATTTATCATAAAATGGGTACGAGAGGAATAGAATCTATTCACAATATCTTTCAAAGTCTTATATTACTATAAGCAACTTTACTATTTTTCAAATCTGGGAACATCAATTTTTGCAAAAGAAATGAAATGGGTACAAACCGAAGTCCTAAATATCTTTCAAAAGTGTGTTAGTTGTTAAAATACAATGTAAACTCAGAGACAGATTAACAATATAGAGATTAAGCAAAATGCAGCACATGCAATATAATGTTTCTGGGGGAAACGTTCTAATTATGAAAAAGCTTCAGCTTTAATCACAACGATTACAGCAACATTTTGCAGCATCATGCATTGAAGATTATTCAAAATTCACATTCCAAGCTTTTAGCTAAATTTTCTGTATTCAGTTGCAATGGAGTTGTCATTTTGAAAATACATACTCTAGTGTCAAATTAGTTCCCTTACTTTCATCTGCAGGAAAAAATTGGGGGTTTCTTTACAATTAATTCCAGTCCAGTTTTGCTACTGGCTCTTTTCTTTTTGTATAAAAGCTGTGCTGCTTTACTGTAAAGCTGTAAATTCTCACTGATGCTCCTTGTGACCTTGGGTGCATCATTTCACCCTCCACTTCTTCACACACAAACAGAATGTAAGCCCTCTTGTGTAGGGATCGACCCACTTAATTAGAATGACTCAACTATAAGATCAACTTAGTCCGAGGCACGAATAGCAGGGATGGACGTCCCAATTATCCTCACTATTCATGGCGGCTGCTGTCCCCCCGGTTATGCGGGGAAGTTAGTCAGGGGCGGGGAAGAGGCAGCCCGGGGGCGGAGAGTGGGCAGTCGCCGGCCCTGGACGTACAAGGCCGATTCTGACGCCAGCCCTATACGTCCAGGGCCGGCAAAATGTCTGTGGAAGTTATTCCACCCAAGGGGACGTGTCTTTTCAGCAGTTCCTGGGCACGGAAGGGGCTGGGGGGGGGGGCAAAGGTTAATGCCCCGCAGCCCAACCCTGGCCTTAGGAGGCCGGATTGGGGGGGGCGGGGGGGAGGGCTGCAGGGAATTAACTTTTTGTGCAGCAGCCAGCATCACTGCGTTTAAATGCCCTGAGCGAGTCTGGCTTTGCTGTATGTGCAGGCCAGGATTGAATCGCAGTCCTGGCCTGCACATACAGTGCTGTTTGTGATTCTGATCCCACAGGGCTAGATGTGCCTCGAGGGATCAGAATCGCAATCTCCTTTGTACGTCCTGCTCAGCCCGGACGTACAAAGGAGATCTACATCCGGGACAGAATTGGGCCCCTTAGTGCATTTGGCAGAAGGGCTTCCCAAACCTGTGCTGGGGGATCTGCAATAGATATACATGAGAAATCTGTATACACTAAGCTTCCAATGCATGCAGATTTTTCTAATGTATATTCATTGAAAACCCAACTTCCTTAGGGAAGCACTGATTAAGAAAGTTCAAACCAAAGCTTTTCCTGCATGTAAGCAAGTGCATGTTCAATAAAGGAAAATTGACTGAATTAGTATTGTTACGGAATAGAAGAAAAGTAAGTTCACAATGTAACATATGGTGGCCATTCTAAATCTATGTGCCCATGATAAAATTGAGAATGTAGGTATATCAAATATGTAAATTGGGCAAGGGTCTATGCTAACAATCCCATTATTTATTTTTATTTAATGGTTTTTTTGTTCTGCTTTATCATTTTAGTCAAAGCGGTTTACAATGTAACTTAAACTTGGTAATGTACTGTACATTAAACAGGGACATTGATAACTTAATACTTATCTAACTGCTTGAAGCTGGCTGGAGCAGAATCCCCTTAGTTTGAGGAACATAGAATAAACTGACTCTGAACTCAAAGTCTGGTCTTTTTTTTTTTTTTTATGAAGTCTGCAGTCTCAGATAAGAAGTGTGTGTAGTGGAAGCTCCCACTGCAGGGGATAAAACTTGCTGGATTCTAGTCTTATTTCCATCTAGTTTTCATGACAGTATTTCACCTGAGAAAATTCTTTACACACTGGAAAGACGCTGTGAAACTATATTTACATATCGAAACCGAATCTTAGTCATGTGCAAACACACTAGTGGGCAGACAGCATGAACATTTAGTATAGCCAGTGCTCCCAGGATTATGCAGCCACGGTAGAAACTGCATAATTAGGGTGTCTACATAAGTCAAACCTGAAGTTCCCCTGCAACGTAATTTACATAACTCAAAGCAGTTGCTTGAAGAAGAGATAGTGGTCTATAAAATAAATGGAGTTGAATAGGTAAACACAAAAATTAGTTTACTCTTTCAAAGAGTACCAAGACCAGGGGACATAGAATGATATATTCAGTGTCTGAAGATGGAACAGCTGGATTTGAGGGGACATATCCAAATTCTTCAGCGATTCCTGTGTGGCCCTAGAACCCTATCCTGCCAGGGTGGTACAGTGAGCCAGATTCATATCATGTTTTCAGAGATGCTAATGGTGGACCATGCCACAGAGTGAGATTTTAACACAATGTGAAAGATTTTAAATAAAGAAAAGTTGACTGTGTAGTGAAAGATATCCGTTACAAATATGTGACAAATCTGCATAATCTGGAAAAACTGATATAAGAAACTAAGGGCTATGAATATAGTTCTACAAGAAAATATGACAGAATTAAAACAGTGCAAAAATGTATAGTGAAGCTAATTTTTTTTTATAGTGGAATGGAGTCTTGTGGTTAGAGCAGCAGATTGAGAACCAGGAAAGCCAGAGTTTATATCACCCTCTATTGCTTCAGGACTAGCTCTCTTACTGTCCGAGAATACCCTCCCTCCTTCCAGCTCAGTTCAGACATGAGGCCCTCACACTTCAGCATTCTGCTTCTTGGCTCCTTCACTATGGAACTCTTCTCAGTTATGTTTGTTTAGAAAGTTCTGCTAATCATTTTAAAAAGGGGGAGGGAGGGGGTAAAAGACTGGCTGTGCCTTAATGCTTGCAAGTGTCTAGGACTATGATATTTTCCTTGGTGCTTATCCTCCTCATGTAGCATCTGACATATGGTGTGAAGATGCCACCCCCCCCCCCCCTATTCTTTGACACATGTGCAATTGCAATTTTAGAAAGGAGCTTTTCCGCACCATGTTTAGTTTGCAGGAGATGTGGGAGGGCAGGCCTACAATACTGGATTTAGATTCCCCATTTTACAAGGGGCATCCACCTCTATGAAAAAAATCTATTTGTTGGCATGAATAAGTCTCTGCTTGAAGGAACAGTTGTAAACACTCAAGGTCTGCCACTACCCATGATCCCCCATGACAACCCCCACCAAGGCGTCCAATTCCCCCCAGACAAACCAGCATGAATAATCCCCCCCAAGTAATACCACAGCATATCCCCCCCCCCCCCGACACACTCCTGATCCTATCACCAGGTCTTAACAGGATCCCTGGTGTCCAGGGATAACCCAAGGGTTTCTGCTGCCCTAGGCAGACCCTCCATGCCCTTCCCCCTAGCATCCAACTTCTTACCTGGAGAAGGGGATGGCACAGCGATCCCTTCTCTGCATCAGACCTTAAGGTGGCTGCACTCTCTCATGGACTGCCTACCCTTCCCTCCTCCGATGCAACTGCCTGTTGGAGGGGGGCAGGAATGGCAGGCCATGAGCTTGCCAGCATGGGCGCATTATGGCCAGACAGTGAAGGATTGCCATGCCATCCCCCGTCACTCAGGCGAGAAGATGGATGCTGGGGAGATGGTATTGAACTGCACCCCTGCTAGTTAAAAGGAGCAGGAGCAATCCCCCATCACTGATTTTACCAGCCCTGGGTTTCAAACAGTATCTGGGTCACTAGCAGTAATCTCGCAGTACTACTGCTAGCATCAGATTGCTAAATAAAGGCAAAAAATAGTCACTGTAAAGACAAAATGGCTTTATTTGTCAAGACTACCAATAGGGATCACAGGTACTGTTTTTGAAACTCAGGGCCAGCAGAGCAAGAGTGCCTGGAGAGTGTAGGGCCAGGCTCAGATTTAGGTATAGGCAACGGAAGCAACTGCTTCTGGCATGAAATTTTGATAGGCGCTGGAGTATTGCCTCAACTGCCATTCCTCCATATGAGTCTGATGCTGCAGCTCATTGTTCATATTGCCGATTGGCTCTGGCTCCCCCACCCAATCAGCTCTGCCACGATGTCCCACTAAACATGCAACCCAGTCCCTGAGCAGCAGCAGCAGCAAGTTCATTAATTAAATTCAGCTCAGGGCTTCCCAGGCCCTGTAGCATCACACCTTCTCCTTTCCTCCTGCAGGGTTTCTACAGTAACAGAAAGGAGCGCTGCATGGCATTGGCAGAACCAGGCTGAATTTAATTAACAAACTTGCTGCTGCCGCTCGGGGGCTGGGTTGCACGGTAAGCAGGACAAAAAACGGGCAGCCGATCAGAAGGAGGGGAGAGTTCCCCCATTGTTGCCTATGAGTGCCATCAAATTAAATCCGGCCCTGGTGGGGGCCCGAGAACTTGTGGTGCAAAGATGAGGGGCAGCAATTTTAAAGAGCCGCTCCCACACACACATGGGATATAGATGCATGTTTCACCCCCCTCCATGCACCTTAAAAAAAAAAAAAAAAGTCACTGCTCCTGCTAAACATGGGGGAGACAAACATGCAGTCCTGCATGTTTACACATATTTTATAAGAGGTTAAAGACCCGATTCTGTGCCATGAATGCCTTCTCTGGCTGCGTCTGACTTCCCCACCGGTTGTGCGGGGAAGCTAGACGGGGGCGGAGAAGGGGCAGAGTCTGGGAGGTCGCCGGTCCTGGACATACAGGGCCAATTCTAATGTCAGCCTTGTACGTCCAGAGCCGGCGATATGTGCAGGGAAGTTACTCCACCTCCAAGGTGGAATAATTTCCCTGGACGTTCTTTTTGTTGGCCTGCCAGGGCACAGATAGGGCAGGGGGGACCAGAGGACATTTCCTGCAGCCCGGCCCTGGCCTCAGGAGGCCAGATCAGGGGTCAGGCTGCAGGAATAAACACTTATCCGGTGGCCGGCGTCACAGCTTTTAAATGGAGCCACTGTGCCATGGCAACCAGACGCCATGGCTCCATTTAAAAGCCCTGATTGAGTTAGTCGGGCAGGTCATGTACGTGCAGGCCGGACTGAATCGCAGTCCCAGCCTGCACATACATGACTCATTGCGATTCTGATCCCATGGGGCTAGACACTGATCCAGTTGATCAAATCTACGTCCGAAATGGAATGAGCCCTTTTGTGTTTGGTACAGCCTCTTATAAAATATGGTGGGAATTTTCCACATCCTGAACTGGAAGTCCTAATTCCCTTCTCCACATACCATCTAAAATTTGCCTTTACACCAATAATTTCTCTGCACATGTCCTATAAAAGTCCTTGAAACTATCATATTCCACCATTTCCTACAAAAGCACTGTATAATCTTAATGTTAGAAGAGGGCTTTGAGTAACAAAACAAGCTTCTAAAAATAAAATATCAAGCGTTCAGCACTTGAGTCTCAACTATAAGATAAAAGCAAATCATTCTATTAGTTTTTCTTTTGATACAATTCAAAATATTTCCACTGGTGTCATCTAACTTCCATGAAAATGAAATCTTACTATGAAAGGCTTCACAGCAGTCTCTCTGAGAGCAGCTGGCCATTAGCATTTAAACATTTCCGGAAAGCAGCAAATATCAAACCTAATGGAATGTGAATTTTGAATAAGTTGTTTATGGCAGAGGATCAATTTGCATTTTTTAGCTTTATTCATAGTCTGCTTTGCAAGCAAAGGAAAACCACACAGCATGAATGGAGCAAAAGAAAAAAAAGCAAACGGCAAAAAAGGTGGAAGAACTACTCATGTCCAATCACCTGTGATTGTCATCCAACACCTCCAAGACTTGCTGATAAGCCCTACGAGTGGAAGACTGGATAAACGACAAAATACCACGAGCAGAGTAAAGATTAGCTCCATCTTCAGGTAACATTTGGGGAGGACCGACACGGGCCTGTTGTGTTGGCGTCACACTGCTCATACCAGGGCAGCACAAAGAAAGAAACATGGTAGTCAGATTAAAACAAGGTTTTCATCTAGTTACCTGCATCAAAATAACTCCTCAACTGCAAGGATAAAAGATGCCGGTTTTAAACAAATGAATGTAGTACACTGCAGAAATCTGACTTTTTGGTAAGATGAATTCTGAATTTAATAGCTACTGTATATTTAAAACAAAACCCACACACGTCAACGCTGTACACAATAACAAATCCTTTCAGCAGCACAGAAGAAAAAATATTTTGATTTGTGAACACAAAGAATGATCTTAAAATTCCATTATATCTTGTCGTCCATTTTTTTATGCAATGATGGCAGGTATCTAATAAAGAACTAGACTGGTACGCAAATATGTGAAGCCCTTTTAACCACAATTTTGTTTGTTTATAAATACAGAATCATGATGCAATATACTTTTTTTGCACCACTATGGTTATGTTTATTGAAATATTTGTAAAAAAACATTTCGGCACCTGTTCATTTGTGTGCTCAATATTACTGTTTGTTAATTATGAAATGAGAATGTCATTTCAAACAACTGAGCCTACTGGCAAATATTTTCCATTACTCAGGCCCACAAAAATTCTATATAAACTAAATCAATGAAACTGACGTCTCTTACTTGGAGCTTAGAAATGAGCTCGAGTCAGATAGAGAGTTGCACCTGTTCTTAATACAGCCATTCTCAGAGGCCAAGCTGTCAAGGCTAAAAGCGTTTTTAGCTTTCACATGTATATTGCTCACTCAGCAGCAGACCAGGTTAGTACTGTGATTAGAGCAGCAGTGCAAGTACTAGGAAACCATTCTGGATTTGTATGAAATTCAGAGAAAAGCTTACGTGATGCGTTTCTTAGTAGAAACAGATGACTGGAAGCCTGCCTTTAAGTCATGTCTTGGTACACTGTTTGATCCATGCCACCTTGAATGATAATCGAGGTCCTCAAACATTTAGTATTACAATAAATGGGAGTGTTATACAACCTGAAAGCAACTCTGTAGATCCAGAAATCTTCCATATAAAAAAAAAGGTAACCAAAATCATCAAGCATTCATTGCAAAGCTACAAAAAAATTCTAAAGCAGAAAACTGCAGTCAGTTATAGACAAATCAGAGAAATGTTGCAAGGCAGAGTATTTATATTAAATTGGCATGTGGAAAAATCCCTGGTGGAAAATAACTAACTATAAACATACCGACTGATTTGATGGAAAACAGATTTGATGGAAAAAGATGTATGATAGCAATATTAATCTTCACAGCAACTATTTATGGACAGTAAATAAGTGAGTGGAGGAAAAAGCCACAAGTTTTGGGTAAGGCTAATCGGTAGCCCTAAGTTTCTAAATGCTGTCCCATCTGAATACACTTGCTTAACAAAAAGGATACCATTAAAGGATGGTGCTATGCAAACCAAATGTTTTCTACACAGCAAATTTTCCTCTGCTCCTTCAGGATTCAACCTCAAATTAGAACCAGCATTTGCTGGATTATGCTGCCAGACGTCTTCATTCATAATCCCCCGGTTATATAGTTTTCTCTATTTTATATTCCCCTTCCAGTTCACTTAATCCAGTCAGTGTAACGACAGTCCTCGGCTCTGGCAAATTGTACTACCCCTCTCTTCTAGCAAAGTGCTTCTATCTGTGCCCTTCTCTTCTACTGCTAACTCCAGACTTCGCTCCTTTCACCTTGCTGCACCTTACGCCTGGAACAAACTACCTATGTCTGTAC
The DNA here is from genome assembly GCA_033557465.1 of Ichthyophis bannanicus. NCBI lineage: Eukaryota > Metazoa > Chordata > Amphibia > Gymnophiona > Ichthyophiidae > Ichthyophis > Ichthyophis bannanicus. The sequence goes on from CM066038.1 coordinate 401,527,640, forward strand.
GCCAGGCACCTTCTCTAACCCTCTTCAAATCCAGGCTGAATAGATCCAAAAGCAGCAGCGAAGAGGTGAGTTGACTCACCTGATCTCCTTTTTTCTTTCCCCTTGCTTTATCTCTGCCTACATCTTCTGTGTTTGTTCTGACAAGATTGTAAGCTCTGATGAGCAGGGACTGTCTCTTACATGTCTGTGCAGTGCTGCGTACGACTTGTAGCACTATATAAATGCTCAGTAATAGTGTTAATGTGCACATATTTTAGCTGAGCTCAGGTGAATCAGTTGCTCTTTCATTTTACATATGTACACTTGTTGCTGCCCCTTGGAGAAATGACAGTAGGGGAAAATCCCTGTACTGTGCAATGCTTTAAATTATAAAGTAGCTGCATTTCTGCTCAGGTTTTGTTTGTTTGGGTTTTATTTTTTTTTAGGGGGGGGGGAGGTGTCAGGATTTACTCGTCTTTCCTATTCTACTTTTTTTCACTAGTTGGTGCAAGAGCAGCAAAGATCTGGAAACTGACAACAGGACTGACATATTCTGACATGTTACTTATTGATAACACTATAGCAGAGTCTCCTTTGCTTCTGTTGAATAAGTTTAGCTGCTATACTCCTACTACAAACTAGTATTAGCCATGCTCGACAGCATCTCTGACTTCTATATGACAAAGCCTATAATAAACAGAAAATGTAAAACAGCGTGTTGGACACTTTATAATAGACCGCAATCTACCAGAGGTGGGTATCCACTGGTAGCACAGAAATGTACATACAGCTTTGGGAAGAGATTGTTTTCATGTGCCGATATGTTCTATGGTTTTGACTCCACTCCTAAAGGGTACAGAATTTTTTTTACATTTGCTTCAATCATCATCCGGTGGCTAGTATTGCCTTTTTAGCTAAGCTAACTGAAGCAAAACAATACATCTGCAGCCATTTGGATTTTTGCAAGTTTCTGGACCAATCACAATCTGTTTTTTCAGAAATGAGATAATTCAGGAACTATTTTAATAGCCCTTCTGGGAGGCTCAAATCTATTTTGGATAAGAGGGGAGAAGACCTAGCTATATAACTAGACCTCTCTGCTGCATTTGATTAGTGAATAACGATTTCTTGCTTTATAAAAGGTGAGTGAACTAGGGTAGTTTGGCAAGTGATATGGCAAGATTTTTGTCTCTAAGAGAACTTTGTTAGTAAAGAAACAGTCTTATTTATCAGAGCACTGGGAGAGACTATGTGGGATTCCCCCGACTCTCCACTGTCCCTTATATTATGTGAAGCCCTATTTGGAATAGGACCAGGTCAGGATGTACACTTTTCCCTGATGCTTTCAAAAAAATATCTGTCGAACACAGAGCACAACTTATGCAAAATATGTGGGCAACTAGATGTAATTTGCCAGCATATACAATGGGAACAGCAATTTTGCAAAATAAGTGTGTAAAAAAGGACATCACTGAGCATCTAGCACTTTTACATATAGGGGCATATTTAAAGCAGTTGAAGCAATTAGCAGACCTGCTAACTAGTTAAACTGTGACACTAAACCATTAGTGCCTCTGAATATCCACTGCTACCCCGATGCCAAATGCTTAGCAGCAGGGAGTCTGAGGGCAGCACCAAAGTTAACTAGCCAGTGGCAATATTCAGCCGCTGGATGGTAAACTTAAACGGGTTAAAGTTAGGCCTAATTTTAGCTGGTTTAGCAAGTCGGCCAGCAGCTGAATATTGCTGATGACCGGCTATCCAGGTATAAATTAAAAGTGCCGCCACCGTTGAATAAATTGGCCTCAGTTTTTCTGCAGTCAGGCCACTATACATATAAGTGGCGGCACTTAACTAGCACCACCACATGAGGTTATTTGTTTTGCTTTTGAGGCTAAAGTCAAGGGGAGAGTTAAGAAAAATTATGTCCTTAATCTCTTTTAAAGCCCCAAATGAAATGAGCACTTTTATAAAACCTATGCATGCTTCAAGGCTGAAGCAAAACTAATAAGGAAATGGTACAAAATATATATGTATTTCTATTGTAAAATGGGAAATGCATGTATACATTTTTTTGGCCTACACAAACCACACCCCCTTGAAATTTCTGTATCTCGGCCATTTACATGTGTTAACAGCAGCTTTCTGAAATTACCACTTATACGTGTAACCGACCTATACATGTAGATGCTTCTAAAATAACCTCCTTGGTGTATTTCTGAGCTCTCTGTGGCCAGTAATTAGGGGATCAGAGTGTCTTGTTATTTATATGTAAATGGCATTCAGATAGTGATTCCTAAACAAAAGAACATGGGTGGTGGCATCTGAATTTCTTTAATACACGAGTGGGATGTTGTAGGAGAAATAATTTCTTGAACATTATTCCTGAGAAAACAGTGATATTATAGATGGAAGGTTTTTCTAAAATGAAATTGGTAGGAGTTGCCAAGAATAAGAATGGCTAGAAATACCTAGATGTAGATGAGATCTGCAGCTCAGGAGTGATAATGGACTCTAATCTTTCTCTAGCTAAAGTAGTATCTGTGGTGGTCCGGAAGGCTTTCGCTGAACTTCAGTTGGTTCAAATTCGATCTTATTTGTCACAAGATCATCTGAGACAGGCAGGGCTGGCCTATCCACTAGACAAGCTAGGCGGCCATCTAGGGCAGCTGATCTGGGTGGGTGGCTTTGTGCCACTGCTTTGTTGCCTGCGGCAGGCCATGTGCTTCGGCACACATGACCTGCCACTTCTGATCCCTCTCCAACACAACTTACTGTCGTAGGGGGGTAAGAAACGGAAGGCCGTATGTGCCAAAGAGCATGGCCTGCCGCAGGTAACAAAGCAGCAGCACAAAGCCACTGCTTTTAAAATACTGCCGCCGTCCACCACTCGCCTCCCTCCCCAAAGACAGAATCGGGGGCAGAAACCCTTGGGCTGACCCTGGAGACAGATTTCTGCTGTTATCCTCTGTCACCTAGATTATTGTAATGCAAAAAATGTCTCGAGTTTATAAAAATCAATTGCACATTTGTAATTAATTCAAATATCGCTGTTATGGCGATAACTGGTGTGAAAAGGTAGGCGAGGACAACACTGCTCTTAATTTAATTGCAGTGGTTTCCAATGAATCGGAGGGTAATATTTAACAGGTTTTTTTTATACCGCTTTATCATTTTAGTCAAAGTGGTTCACATTGTTAACTTAAAACTTGGTAATGTACATTAAAACAGGGCCATTGATAACTTTGATTCTTCTGAGGCAATGGAGGATTAAGTGACTTGCCCAAGGCCACGTGGATTATAAGGGATTTGAAACCAAGGTATTCGAGTACAGTGGTAGCCATTCACGTACCAAAGCAGGGACCATGTGGTTGGAGGATTGTGGATTAAAGATTCTTTCAATAGGAGTGCATACTAATAGCGACAATGGAGCAGTCCCTGTATGTGAAGGCATTCCACCTCCGAGTGGAGGAGTAGTCTAAGGGTTAGGGTAGTAGACAGAGCCAGAGAAGCCTGGCTTGAATCCCACTATCGCTTTTGTGATCCTGACCAAGTCACAACCCTCCATTATCTCAGGTAGAAATTTAGATTGTAAATCCTCCAAGGGATAGTAAAATACCTACTGTACCTAAAGTAACTCACCCTAAGCTACTTCTAAAAAAATGCTAGCTAAATCCAAAATTCCTTCCTACTTTCTCTATGGAATCAATTACCTCCAGATATGAAAACGGGAAGCTAGTTATATCCAGTTTTGATAGAAACAGAAGACTTGGTAATTTGGTTAAGAATATAACTGGATCAAGAGCTTGAGTTAGAAGTGATGTTTCTTAGGCTGTTCTTGCTGATTATTACTAAAGTGTAACATTAACATGTGTAATTTCAGCACAAGTCCCATGTTATTCAATGGAACCAAGTTATAATGTGTTAATGGCGAATTAACAGAGACTAACTTTAGCGTACTTTATAATTAGCCTCCTTATTGTGCTGTTTTAAGGGGGTGGGGGGGGTCTTTTCTGAAAGGCTCCATTTTGGTGTCTATTGTAACATTATTACAATAATTAGTATTGAATGTTATTGTATAGATATCCTGGGGGTTTTTTTCTGTATATGGATTTTGGTGTTTTCATTGGCAGTCATCTAAACCTCATTTGGATAAAGCACAAAATTGCAGTTTTCAGAATAAAATCTCTGCTGATCTAGCAAGGAAAATATATTTATATATATGAAGGGAGAATCAGAGTTGAACAACAAAAGTCACCGTTTTAAACACACATACAAGATACCAAACAAAACCGCATATGCTTCATACCACAGAATTATATAGTATAAAAGTAATCTAAGGTAGTAGTACTGAAAACAAAGGCACGGTGATTTTGCCAAAGAGATTTGCACTAGTTTTTTGAATTTAATAAGACAGACTGTCTCCCCAATTTACAACATACCTTTCAAAGGTTTCCTTAAATGGCTTAACAAATACAGGAATTTAATGGCCCAGTTCAATAACGTTATCCTTCCTCTTCAGTATGTGCCCATGCCAAAAATTCTTAATAATGACAAGGACTTAAAGACAGCAAGTTTGGATATAATATCTAGAAAAAAAACAGTGCACATGCAATACCTTTCTTTGATTTACAAAGGAAAAATGCAGTAGCAGTCTGGTAAACTTCACAGAGCGAGAATGCTCAACTTCATTCATTATTTATTAGGGTTCTGCCTCATATCTTGTTTTCTTTGCCAGAGGGCTACAGTAATATCACAACATGAAAGCCACATTTTACTATATCATATAAAGCAGTCTAAAGAAAAACTGGGGTCGACTACAACAGCTGAATTCCTGTTTGAACCCAATATTTTGTGGCTTACAGCTTTAAAAACTATACTTAACTCCACAAACTGGGCATCTCCGGCATAGTAAGTTTGAAATCCAGCTCTGCTTCAGGGAATACTTTTTCTTAAACATAAATCCCCATGCAAGTCCTCTACACTTGGTCATGCTTGGAACTTAACTTGAAAGTGTAGACCCATTTGCTGGCTCTAGCTATTCCCCTATTTAATTACTAAGCAAGCAATTTATTTTTCCTTGTTTTTTTTTAATTTTCATTTTGTTGTCCATGCAAATTCCTGTTTGCTTTTAGCAGCTGTGTTTGTCTTTTTTTTTTTTTTTTAAATATGCGTATATAAAACCATGCAGATATTTCACAGGTATAAAAAAAACCCACACAACTGCATCATAAGCTGATAATTACTACTTGTCCATTTCAGTACAACACTTAGCAACTACTAAAGGAGTTGAGGCAATACTAGCTGCAATGGTCCTGAGGCATGTAATTAAGCAACTGCTCTGCATATTCAGCTGCTGCCCTAACAGATACCGATGTTCAGGGAAATTGGGACAAGGATTTATTCATTCATTCTTATAAACCGCATTTCCGAGGATCAATGTGGTTTACAGTGAACTAACTTCAACTATACATGGAACAATTTTATGAGAACTGAATTACATTGACTATGTTAAGTAAAACACAGAACAAGGTAACTACATACAGAACAGAGAGGAAGCTCTAGGTTGTAGTATGGGTCGGTGATAAGTACAGAGTATCAGCTTTCCAGAATAGCTATCAGGCCCTTGGAAGACTTGGGACACACTGCTGGGAAAGGATTCTAATCCCCAACTCTGAAATGCCTTCAAAATAACTCCTATTTGCTATTGTCTTCAAAAACAAGTGGGGGCAGATATTCAGGAGTGGCAGCCAGATGCTTTGAAAGCACCCAATCATTGACACTTTAATTTAAATTGGATATTTAGCACTGGAGCCTATCCAGCACTGAATATCCGGTTTTGCCAGGCAGCGCTGTCACTATCCAATATTTGGGTGCTAACCAGCTAGCAATAACCGGATAAAGTTAGGACAGCCATTGACCTGCCCTAACTTTATCTGGTTTAGCTATCCATTTAGCAGCCGAATATCGCTGCCGTCTGGATAGCTGCTAGGCCCGCACACAGACTGCCCCGGTTTTAACTGGGTGCCTTTTCTGTGTCTGTAAGATTATTCAGCAGCACTATCTAGATAATACTGCTGAATAATCAAGATTTGCCATGGTTTAATCGGTTAGCAGGTCCTGATAACCAATGCCTTTTTCCTAGCAAAAAAAAAAAAAGGGAGGTGCCAGTACTCGTATACAGGGCTTTTTCATTAATACATAAAAGACCATGAATAAATGTTAGCAGGCAATGAAAAATGTGACGGTACTCAGTACCACCAAGTATCACCTCCAGAAAGCCTTGCTGATAACCATCTAAACCATTTTAAAATATGTCCCCCCAAATCCCCTGCAGTGTCAGCATATGAGAAATTTCAATTACAAAAGAATCACTTCTTGGTACAGATAAAACTACTGCTCTCCAAGCTATCATATAGCCAGCAATAGTCAACATGACAACTTAAGACTTTCTTTCCTGCATTTGTACTACAAAGCAAACACAGATTGTCCTTACCTTCAACTGGAAAGGAAATAATAATCTCCAAAAGGCACCACCTTTTGGGGGGGGGTGTTTTTTTCTACCCCCCGCCCCAAGTATAAAAGGAACAAGAGCCCCATGTCTATAAAATCTAAGGCCTCAGAAAAAAAATGGGGCTCTCTAAGATTACATTAACGTCTGTGCAAAATCTTGTGTGTGACTGTACATTTAACAGAACAGAAGCCCTGCTTAAAATTCAGACAAATCACAGATATTGCACCACTCATTACAAATAGTTTATAACAAACAGAACAAAGGTGAAGAATGGACTGCAATGATCATTACAATTATTAAAATAATTCATCAGATTATAGAATGCAGTGTTTGCAATAAATATGCCAAAGAGAAGCGAAAGAAAGAAAAACTGAAGAAAGTGGAAAATGTGAATGAAGGAGCAGAGAATGCAATACCCCAGGTTTCCACTCACATGGAATCATTTCTGACCAGCTGACCATTTTGCCGAATTGCATTGTCACTCATGGAGCGTTCTCTCTTCAGTCGGCCCACTGCACGGATCTAAAGAAGGTTACAAGAAGAATTCAACGCCACAGAAAATATCAACTGAACATCAATTTAATTAGGGAAAAGGAGGCTTATTTGTTCACAAACCATGGGAGGAATAATAAGAGACTCATTGAAATTTACTTCAGGCTTCAAAACAGAAAATTTTCAAGTGGAATTACAAATCAGACCTCCTGGCGATCATCTTGATGTTCAGCGGGAATGCACTTGAAGCAGGGTCCCTTTGGGGTCCTGAAACATGCATGTTGTGCAGCAACTAACCCGACATTATTATTATGGAGTGTGCCTTTTCGCCACGGACTAAGATAAGTGTTTCTGCACTCTCTCACTTTTAGGGGGATTGGTGTTTATACACTATTTTTACTCAAATAAAAGGGTTCTTCAGACACCGAGAAGAGAGTTTTGGTCTCTCTAACCCTGTTCAGTTGGTCCCGACAAAAAAGTAAGAGGTAGCTTGGTATGTTGTTTACCGATGACCTTTTTGCTTAGATCTCCTTAAAATGATGGCAATATCTCACCTGTGTTACCAATATTGATATTTTTGAATATCCATACCCAGATGGTATGCCTGTTCTGAAGCCGTAGTTTAATGTAGCTGTAAAATTGGCCATCACAGAACTGATGTTTTTACGACACACTAATGGTTAATAAAACTGAAAATGTGAAACTTCTAAAAAGAAAAAGGGGGGGGGAATACTAGCTCTATGGTATTTGTCACCACCTACTTTTATTATTCTCTTGCTTTCTTTCAGTTTTTTAGCTCTTTTTTTTTTTTTTTTTTTGCTTAAAAAAGCCTTACCTCTTCATTTTGAGGTGTTGCAGGTAGATGTCTTTCAAGGTCCAGAAAATCTAATGGTCTCTCACTCAGTGTAAGAACACGAGGTGGAGTTTTGAGCGCTAGAGGTTCAAAAGGGGTAGACTGGATAAGATCAAGATCTGGTGGTCTAGAAAATGCAGTCTCTTCATGGTCCCCTATAAAAAATATATATATATATATGATTTAAGAGTGCAGTATATAAGAACAATAAATAAATAAATATATATATAGTCACAAAAACAATCTTTGCAAATAAACAGTTTGAAAAACTTGCATTAAATCATGCAAACATTTAAAGTTGGACTGGTGTCTCACTGGTAGTGCTGCACACCGCACAAGACTCGAGTTTGATTTCCAGGCCCTCATGAACTGGGGATGTTGTAGAGGCCCTGGAGGAGATAGCACAGTTACTTACCTGTAACAGGTGATCTCTGGGAACAGCAGGAATTAGTCTTCACATATGGGTACGTCGGTACCGACGGAACCTGCACGGGAACGCCCCCAGCATCCAATCAGAAAGCTTTTGGGAGCATCCCTCGCGCCTGCGCGCTGAATTCCCGCCTTTCCCACTGCCTCTCCTCAGTTGAGTTTCATGCTGAGACAGAAGGAGAGAAAGAGGAAAGGAAGATAGATAGATACAACTCATAGGGGAGGTGGGTGGGTTGTGAAGACTAATTCCTGCTGTTCCCAGAGATCACCTGTTACAGGTAAGTAACTGTGCTATCTCCAGGAACAAGCAGGAATGAGTCTTCACATATGGGGACTCCCTAGCTGTGGATGCCAGGGGGAAATCCCATAAAATGCGTATCCCTGAGACAGGACGGCATTTCCCACACCTGGATCTCCGGCATCCCATGAGGGATGGGGGGTAGGAGTTGAACAGAGAAGAGCTGTAAAGGAACAGCGAATCTAAAGACTACAGGAAAATGAGTCTTTAGAATGTATGTCAAGTATCATTAAAAGTATTTAATGAACAAGCATAATTTAGAGCTTACCTACTGGATTGTAGGAAGTAGAACTGTGATGGAGTGTACTGTAGATGCAGTAGCGGAATCCTCAAGGTAACTTCACAGCAGTGAGGATGAAGTTCTAAACCTGGACTGGCAGGTGACCCAGGTGTCAACTGGGGTAGGATAAGAACGGCAGGTCTTCAATGGAAAGCTTTATGGGAAAAAGCTGAAAACTTTTAGGTACAGAGTTATTAACATTGAGGACTAAAAGAAGAAGACTGACCGATCTAGACAATTTGCCCAGTCCGGAAGGGAAGAGGGGGTATGGAAAAAAGGCCCCTATTCCCAAGGAGAACAGAAGTGTACTCAGAAATACTGAAGATGTACACTGTCTTTCCTAGCTAGTAAGAGATAGGAAGACATTGAAGTTTGAGACTTCAGAGACAGGGAGATCTATAACAAAAATAGAAGCTGTTGACATCACAGCAGTAATTGTATGTATAACCGCTCCCACTTACTGAGCCATATGAGAATAGGCAAGGTGACTGTCTGGACCCCTTAAGAAGGGAACAGCTTTATAGCACAGACAGTTAGGGAGATAGTAGGTAATACATATCGTCCTATGGACATCTCCCAGTGGACACACACACACATATATATATATATACATACATACATATACATACATAGATATAGATATACACACACACATACATATATATGGAGATACATACATATATATAGATATAGATATATATATATATAGATATAGATATATAGATGGGCATGACTTATGCCCACACAGCTTATAGAAATATGTATGTATAGGATATAAACATACATGAATATAAGCTTGAGTATACATGCCTGCAACTGAGCCCCAGAAAAACATGCACATGGGGAATGTGATGGGAAAAGATTCATCTAAGAACAGAGGGTGAAAACCACCTGAAGATATATAGAGAATCTATTTCTGCAGTGCAGGAATGTAGTTTAGTGAAATAACCAGTATGGTTGCGTGAAAAAACAGAGGATAATAGTAGTTTGGCAAGAGCACGTCAGGAGCTCTCCAGAACTCTGACATGTCCAATGGACAGAAAACGCATAGAAGATACCAGGATGACCCAGCCAAGGGACACAGGGGTATCATGTATACTAATAGAGTATGCGTTGTCCAAGAGGAGCAGAAGGGCATGATGCCAAGCTGCAAGGAAAAAAAGGGTAGATTCCTGCAAGATTGGGAACTCCTTGGACATTCACGCAGAAAAAACTTGTCTTCTGTATCTCCACAGGAGACAAGAGGGTATTAGAACCCCTATAGTCATGGAATGATTATATAAGCTTTTTCTACTATATGGAAAAGCCCTCAGAGACAAAGTTCAATGCTCTGTAGCAAGGGCCCATAGTAGAAAGCTTCTCTGAAGATTGCAGAGAGCATTGTGCAGGAGAATTAAGAGTGAAGTCAGGTATGTTGCCACATCCTAGGAAAAGATATGGCTAGAGAAGATTACCTGAAGTGAGTAGTATTATGCAAGATAGTAGTCATTGCAAGCTATTTTCAACTAAGGTGAGTAATCACTGGAACTCCTGCATGCACAGCAACTGAACAAAACAGCAGAGGGGATTCTCCTGTGTGAAAACAGAGAGAAAACAGACAAAGGGAGCGGAGATATTCCTGTCCCTGTCTGATGAGTTGATCAGAGCATGCAAACAAGGATAACAAAAAATCTACACAGGAAAAAGTATTTCAGTATGGTAGCAACTCAAGCAGGGGAAACCCTGGAAGAGAGGGGGTTGGAAGGTGACTTACCATATGGTAAGTCAGCTGAAGGAAAAGATGTCCATGTGGGGACAGAAACTAATCATGGGATAGTTGTAACCTCCCTTCCTAGTAGTAAGAAGGGGAGAATTCTGTAACCCATTGGACAAGTATCTTAACAGGTTAGCATACTGAAAAAGAAAAAAAAAACAGTGTAGAGTTTTAAGGATAAACTTCTGCTAAGAAGAAGTTAACTGTAGATTGCAACATACAGGAACCTATGGTTGCTGGTTATGGTTAGACTGGTTAGAGTCTGGAGACTTCAGACTAGGATGAGATGTCCCTTGTTTGGGCATATCTGGAGGATGGGCAGGAGAAGGGTGAAACCTTATTTTCTTAGGGAGAGAAGGTTTGGTAGGACATTTCCTACGTCCTGGGGAAGAAGGCGGCTTAGGATGGTTTCCAGAACCAGGGAAGTCAGTGGAGCAATGAGCAACCTGACGTAAAGCCTCTCTATTGGAGATTTTCTCCAGTGCAAGGAGAATTACCCAGTGTATGTTGTGCCCAACTGCTCAAGTCTGAAGCTTGCAGGCAGGCTGTACGACGTGCTCCAATGGCAATAGCAGAGGATCTGCTAATAGACTCAAAAGAGTCTAGAGAAGCACGAGAAAGAAACCAAGAGATATTCCTGCTATGATTAAGAAGCAAGGAATAGTCAGTGGCCTTAGGCTCTGACAAAAAAGGGGACAAAAGAGATAATTTCTCTGTGACCTCCTGAAGTGTCAGACTCATATAAAAAATATATGAGATAATCCTTGAAGCCAGCATAGAAGTTTGGAAGGTTTGACGTCCAAAGGTATCAAGTGCTTTAGATGCACGCCCTGGCGGATAAGAAGAATGCTTCTTCTTGCTTCTTACCTTCCTCATTGCTGATTCCACTACAATGGAATGATGTGGAAGTTGGTTTTTTTGAAACCCCGGAGAAGGAGACACCTGATACAGAACATTAGTGGCTGTAGAAGGTGAAGGAACCCTTAAAGGTGATTCCCACATCCTCAGAAGAAGATCCTGCAAAGAATGATGTAAAGGAAGCATTATATTTATTTTCCTTTTCTGCAGGATCTTGGTTAAGAGTAGAGCCAGGAATAGGAATGGCAAGAAAGGTTGCCATGTCAAGGAGAAATTTCTGAAAAGAAGGATCTCCAGCTTGAGCACCAGAAGACATACTGGACTGGTGCAGAAAAGAAATCCTGCTAGATGGACAGTGATACTGACAGTCCCGAGTCGAGACAGTTAGTACTGCATCATCAGTGCCTGGTATCGATTCCAAGCTAGGCATAGAAAGGATCGATGGCACCGATGGAACTGCAGGAATCGACATCGATACCGGTATCGGGAACGGTAATGTCATCGAAGCAGTTATCGGGGGCTGCTGAAGCGGTACTGAGGTAGCCAGAGAGGCTTGGTAAATATCCTCGGTACTGCGTAATCGGAAACGATATGGGTCGGTTCCGAAACGCGTAGGTACCAAGTCATCTAGACTGGATATCGATTCCAGACTCGGCATCGAAGGGAGCGAGTCTATCGATGCATGTCTAGAAGGTACCGACGTCGGTGGTGGTATCGGTGATGCCGATACAGGAAAGTCAATCGGAGTCGTATCGATCGGTTCCGAGGGTACCGAGGACGTCCGATGACGATTCCTGGTGAAGAGTGGAACACTCGATACCGGTGCCAGGGTGTCGGTACCGCTCGAAGCCGATACCAACTCTGAACATGGCGAAGATACAAGAAAGTCAGTCTGGGTCGTATCGATCGGCCCCGAAGGTACCGAGGACACCAGATGACAATCCACGGTGAAGAGTGGAACACTCGACACCGGTGCCGATGCCGGGGTATCGGTACCGCTCAAAGCGGATGCCATCACCGAGCATGGCAGAGATACAGGAAAGTCAATCTGGGTCATATCGATCGGTCCCGAAGGTACCGAGGACGCCCAATGACGATCCCTGGTGAAGAGTGGAACACTCGACACCGGTGCCGATGCCGGGGTATCGGTACCGCTCGAAGCGGATACCACCCCCGAGCATGGCTCAGGTATGTTCTGTGAGGGGTGAGCTCCAGGAACAACCTGAAACCCCGTGAATGCTTTGGAGCCCGAAGACTCCCGCCGGGGTTTTATTGCCAATGAGGTCTTGAGAGCAAGGCCGGAGCCGTCATCATGCTTAGCATGAGACTTACCACTCAAGGATTGGCTAGTCTTAACAGACTGTTTTGTGGGTTACCTGATCCTGGAGAGAAGAATAAACCGGTGTCCTCACCTCAGGAGGAAAAACGGTATCGAGGGAAACTCGAAAAAGGGAAGGTCTTCTCCCAATACTATAGCCTGATGGTTCAGGGGAAAAAGGGTCAGGACCCAAAACAGGTTAGACACCAAGCATTGGAGTCTAAAAAGAAAACTATGTTTCCACAGTGAAGGCACTTCTTAGGGGAAGAAGGCTCCATGTTGGAAAGGTCTGGTAGGCCCAAAACGTTAAGACAAAAACTGAGGAGAAAAAATCTCTCTAAATTTTAGAAAAGAAAAGAATAAAGCACCGGCGGTACCGGTATCGGCGGGAAAAACAGCCGCGACCACAAGAAAATAAGAATTTTAAAGAAAAACGTTTCTGCGGTGACAGGAGGACGACCTGTCGGCTCCGCGGAAAAACGAAAACTGAGGAGAGGCAGTGGGAAAGGCGGGAAGTCAGCGCGCAGGCGCGAGGGATGCTCCCAAAAGCTTTCTGATTGGATGCTGGGGAGCATTCCCGTGCAGGCTCCGTCGGTACCGACGTACCCATATGTGAAGACTCATTCCTGCTTGTTCCTGGAGATACAATTGTTGCTTAATGGTGACATATTGTGGCCAGGCTCAGGGTCTATGTCAGCTGGAGTCCAGAGGGAACTATATTCTATGGCCCCTGCCCAAGGATTACCATTGCAATGCCTTGGTTAGGCATAAAAACATGACTGTAAAAAAAAAAAAAAAAGGAATATAAGTGCAAATTTCCAAAATGTGTGGAAGCCGCATAAGGAAGCTTGCAGGCGAGTGAACAAGACTGTGTATGCATGTGTGAAATTAAGGCCGTGTGTGTATATATTTGAGAGACACCTTGTGATTTGTTTTTGTACGTTGGTGACCCAGATGCTGTCATTTGTGTAGGTACATTTGTTTGGATCTGCCTCTTGAAGAGCACATATCAACACGCAATGTGTGCTTCACCAAAGCAGCACTGATTTTTTTTTTTTTTTATACCGTGCTATTTAGAATCAGTGCAGTTTACATGTATACTAACAGGTACTTTTTATTCCCTTGTCCCCGAAGGGCTGACAATCTAAGTGTACCTGAGGCAATGGAGGGTTAAGTGGCTTGCCCAAGGCCACAAGGAGTGGCCATGGGACTAGAGACCCCAGTCCCTCCGGCCTGAAGTTGCTTGTCCCCATGCGGGAATTGAACCCCCGACCTTCCGGCCTGAGGTAACCAGCAGAGCGCAGACAAACCAATGATACCAGGAGTCTGTTCAGAAGGTCCAAATCATTTGTGCACAAGTCTCAAGCAGAATCAAATTCAAAATGGCTGAGCAATGGTTGTTAGTAAAACAACAACTTTTATAGCTTTCTTTCCCATTCTAGACATAGGCAAACTTTTCATTGGTCCCGGTAACCCCTCGTACACCTTCTATTGGTTCCGGTACCGATATGGCTATCCAATGATGTCCCTCGACTGGGCTCAGCACCTGCTTATCCCCCTTTCAGTCCCAATTACAATGGTCAGTTCACCAACTTTGATACTTCTCTCCTCCAAGGTCGCTATCCAGCTGGAATATGTGGGAAAGCAGGGCACTGTAACCTTTCTTTCAGCAGAGTTAATTAATTTCACAGAAGCTTCACTCTCTTATCAATACCAATTAAACCTTATTTTTCTATATTTTCTAAGTTTCGATTCTGCCTAGCTAAGCTTAATTGTGCTTAGTTAAGTTTCAGTTCTATGGTAGCAGCATTTTGGGGGATGTGTAATTCCTTTGGGCCTCTCCACAGGCTTCATTTACAGGTCAAGCTGTTTAGGCCTGTCTGCTTATTTCAGACACCATGGATCATAGGCCTTCGCCTACCACATTCCCCCCCTTTGATTAATCTCACCCTATTACTTAATAAGGTGTGAGAGTTAAATCACTTAATTCGATTATACTGGGGTCGGGTTGCGACCATATATAGTAGGCCGAGGATGCCATAAGGCCAAAATCTTAGTTGCAGTTTTCCGCTCTACTGTGTTTTCAATAACACTGTTAATAGAACGCATACAACATGGAATTATACATGGTAATAGTAAAAACACAGCTATAATTACTAATATGAGCATAAGGAAAGTAGTAAGTCCTCCTAAACCTGAGAAGATAGAGGCGAACCAGTTAGGAATCTTAAGACCATGCCAAGTCTGTACTGGCACGTAAGCTTGTTTTCGCATATTTTCAGCAATCTCTTCAACTACTTGACCTTTATCATCTATCTTTAAACAGCAATTGGTTAAATTCAGTTTACCACATACTCCTCCTTCAGCTGCCAATAAGTAGTCTAATGCTAAGCGATTCTGATATATAGCAGTACGCATTTGTGTGCTTTGTCTAGCTAAAAGTGTGAGTGCTTGGCTAGTCTGTTATTAATTCAACTACTGCTTGTAAGCGGATAATACGATTAATCATATACACAGGGGTCCGATAGCCCCACATGCCATCTTCGTTCCAAGTGGCAGGTCCATAATAGGCAATTATTCTCTCAGGTGGCCAATCATCGCCATCCCATTTCTGCCACTTGCCTATCTGTAGGGCTGCTCTCTTCTGTCTCTTAGTGTATACTGGGTATCCTAATTGTTCTCCATGTTCTGTGGGTAACAAGAAGAAAGAAGGTCTAATGGTCCCTAGGACACACGCCTCTCCCCAGTGTATAGGGAGTCGGGCATATGCTCGAGTTCCACAGATCCAATACAAGCCAGGTGGGGCTTGCCAGGCATGGGGCTGGGCAAGATCAGTCCATAAGTCAGCAAGCTCAGGGAATTTTGCTAATGGATTAGGGGGTTCAGATGCATTAACCCCTGACCACCAGGACGTCGGTTTGGTGGTGTCATTATAGAACTTTTGGCTGAGACAGACCAGCTGTCCCACCTGCAGATTGAACTGAGGTCCAGTTCTGGCATAGCAGAGCTGTCCAACTATTGGGTGTGCCAATACCCATTCGCTTGAAGTCTTATGTAATTCAGTATGATTATAAGTCATAGAATAATTCAATTCTTGGGCTTCCCATGGCCTCTGGTCACCCATTCGTGTCCCACCACAAAAGTAACAATCTGAAATATGGAGACTAGATACTACTGCTCGAGCTAATTCCAGGAATAAGTTCTGAGAGGGATGGGGGGGATGTCAAACATATTCACATGCATGGTTTCATAGAAAGTGTTATGGATATGGTACCTGGATGATCGATGAGCTTGGGTATTTAATCTTATATATACAATGGTTCCTGGATCTGATCCAGATCCTGCAATTCGTAGGCCAAATTTATATCCTTGTTTCCATGCACTAGGATTGCGTATAAACAACTCTAATGGGTTACAGGCACCTTTCTTACAATTTTGTATATTCTTCACATATGGCTTAGTTAAGGCAGCCATTCGATTGTCCCTGGTATTCTCTATCATACCAGTTTTCCATGTAGCATAGACAACACATTCCCATTTCGGGCAATAATAATCTGCAACTGGGGCTGTACTATATTCGTTGGCTAGGACTCTTTTACCTGTACACTCTCCCCATCCAGTGGTTCCCTCCGGACACATATATTTGTCATTACGAGTGTACGTTTTTTCCCAATTGGCACATTTAGAACGACTATCTCTATTTATGGCATCGCAAGCGTCAAAATATAGGACAACAGGCTGTGTGGGATCGGTGAGTGGGGGGTGTAGCATTAAGCAAAGCTCCATCTGCATCATTCCATCGTATCTCCAAAGTATAATAGGATGGATTCTGATGCGGGTTAAAGCATACTTTAGTATTACCTTGGGTACAAACATTCAGTTCCGTGGTGTTATAAATACACCGGGTTACTTTACCAGTACAGGTATAGTACGAATGATAGAGCAAAGTCTGAGTTACTTTCATTCCAGTTTGAGTGGAAGTAATGCAAGCAGTACATGGAGGCAAGGCACAAGTCAGTTCGAGGCCCCCCAGGCAAGCAACCAGGACAAAGTAAAAACAAAGATGCATGTTGATTGGAGTTCTTCTGAATCCTCACTTGAAAATCTTGACCTCGACGTCCCCTTCTTGGCACAACGCCGTCCCGTTTGCTAATGAAGCAATTCAACGGGTGTTGAATGTTGATTGAAGATCCTCAAAATGTCCGTCATACGCCAACTTATCAGCTACAGTTGGCTCTAAATATTGTTAATCAATATAGTATCAATTAGTGTACGAAAATCGCACACATGGAGTTTGTGAGAACAAATCTTGCTGTGTTGGAAACAGCAATCCTCTTCGAAAGACTTGTCTACTGCAAGGCACTGTGGTTGTTGGGATGATCCCAAAAGGGTCTAGGTCGCTGGTTGCCGTCTCAGGGTGAGTCACAAAGGTACATCAGGATGTTGTACTGCTGTCCCCTGCTCGGAATCTGTAACGGCTGCTGGCTTGACTCTGCTGTGATGGATCCAGGAATCGATTTCTGCTACCTTTACTGCAGTTGGGGTAGACAGGATGACAGAGTATGGTCCCTTCCAATGAGGTTCCAGCGGTGTCTTCTTCCAATCCTTGATCCACACCGAGGTACCAGGCTTGTAGGGATGTAGGGGTTCCGTCAAGTTGATGGGCAACTGGTCCTGTATCCACGCATGAAGAGTCTGTAGAACAAAACTAAGAGCTAGAAGTTCTTGTCTGGTTATTTCTGAACCAATCTGGGTTAAACTTCCTTTAATTCCCTGCACTATTGGTGGGGGTTTGCCATACACTACCTCAAAAGGGGAGAATCCTGTTGATTTCACAGGAGCTGAGCGTATTCTGAGTAGAGCTATTGGGAGCACTTGGGGCCACTTCAGGCGGGTCTCCTGGCAAAGCTTAGACATTTGGGCTTTCAAGGTACAGTTCATTCGCTCAACTTTCCCTGAACTCTGAGGTCTATATGCAGTGTGTAGCTTCCATTGTATCTGTAGGGCATTTGCCAACTGCTGAGTAATCTGAGACACAAATGAGGGCCCATTGTCTGACCCTATTACTGCTGGAATTCCAAATCTGGGGATAATCTCTCTCAGCAAAACTTTGGTAACTTCTCGGGCCTTTTCAGTCCTGGTGGGGTAAGCCTCCACCCACCCAGAGAAGGTACAAACTAACACTAACAAGTAGCGGTATCCATTGGCTTTTGGCATTTCAGTAAAGTCAATTTGCAGGTGGTGCATGGGGGTTACACCTCCTGACTGAACTCGGGGTGGTGGCGTGGGACCCTGTTTGGCATTGTTCTTGGCACAAAAATTAGACACTCGCGTGCCACTGGAGGCTGATAGGGCTCCCAACAAGGCAATGCAAAAATGTGGCTTGAGTGCTGTCAGACGGCTGCCTGGGTGAGAATCTTCACAGTCTTGGCAAGTGCATATATCTATATGATCTGCAAGGGATTGTGGGCAATGCAGTTCATTCACACCAGACACAGCTGCTCACAATAATTAGTTGTGCTTTTGGGTAAAGCCAATAAGATATTTATTTATGGGGTTATTTCTCCCAACACAGATATGCTTGGTAGCACATAAATCAGGTTACTTGCTTTCAGTGTTAAACTTGAAAAAACAAAATCAGGAAAACATTTTAACTTATCAGGCAATCAAAGCAAAAGAAATAAGACCTGGTTGGCAACAAACTGGTCTTTTCTATAGGCTTTAGCTAATATTCTCTTAGCAATGTATCAAACAACAAACCAAAAGCCACAAAGAAAGAAAAAAAAACTGTTCTTTTCAGGTAAACTTCTTATATCTTCCCACATAGATTCAGAAGTGATTCTCTTAGAGCTCACAAGCAATTAGGTAAGGCTCAATTGCTAGCAGTTATCCAGCTGAAACCCCTTAGCTGGCTTGCTTTCTACTGCGTGGCTAAAAATCCTATTCAGGAGCTTTTCTGAGTAGATTAAAGAACAAGTTTGTATTTCTTTGTGATGGTTGCTGTATTTTATAACAGAAAATCACCAAAGGAGTTTAGACAGAGAGCAGTCCATGTAAACACATTCTTCATCGGCTATCATTCCCCCTTCTTCAACAAGCATGGGTTCAATATCATGGATTGGCACAGATGAATCTCCCAATGGAGCACTTTCAGGAGAATACTTGTTTCCCTGCTGTCTTTCAAGGTTATAGCTAGGGCATAGATCAGTGTTCATACCTGAGCTTCCATTGCTGTTAGAGTTCCTCTCTATATAGCCTGGCCAGTATGTAGTCCAGTTCTTATGTCCAGCCTTCCAATCCAGATCTCTCTTCACATACCTTCTGGCACGGGTCTTAGGGTCCCTTCCACGTGCAGCCGTCTCTCTCACAGGTACCGTCTGGAGATTCCTAGCTCTGCAGCACCATTCCTCTGGCTTTCCCCAGTCCAATGGTGTATGCTGGCCCTGGGAATGCCTCCCAGTATACGTACTGCTCTGGACTCTTCTAGACCTCTCAAAGGCTTTTCTCCTCTTTCTTCCAAAGGGTTTCTTTCCCTCTCTGTCCGTCCGGTTTGGCTTCTGCTTCTGATGATCCTCCTGATGATGATGATCAAGCTCAAGCTGATTCTCTGTAGAATAAACTCTACCTTTATTCTGCTTAGATGAGTGCTCCTCCCTAACACAGCGCAGCTGTGCTGAATCAGACCCTGCCCTTTGAGATGAGTGCTTAGGGATTACCTCATAGCCCTCCTGATTGAACACACGTTTCCCCACTTCAGCTCCTCTAATGGCTGCTGGAAACCTGGTGCATTCTGGGACTGGTAGTCTTTTATGAGAAAATTCTGTTTTCTTATTTCTACCAGAACTGACAGGTTGCTTGTTCAGAGTCACTTCACCTTTTCTATAGCTCCTTCCTGAGCTATGATAAGCTTCTTTATCACAGTGCTTTTTCCATAGCACTTTTTCCATAATGTGTGGCTTGGTGGAAAGCCTTGACAAAGGCTGGTCCCAATAGTTCAGGGATCACTATTCGTCCTGGGGGTTGGCTGCCCTCGGTTGGTGGCAGCTCAATCCACCCATCTTTCAGCACTCCCTCTTCCTTATTACAGTAGTAATCCAATTCTTTGGTGGTATATCGTGGTGTCCATGAATTAAGGGGTACTGGAAACAATGCTGCCTGCATTGGCATGGCTTGTGATGAAATTTGGCCCGTCATGGCTGCTTTTCGCGCTGAGGCATCAGCGAATCTGTTTCCTTGGGCAACATCTCCTTTACCTGCTTGGTGTCCTCGGCAGTGCATGACGGCTACACGTGTTGGGGCCCATACTGCATCTAGTAACATCAATATTTCTGGGCCATATTTGATCGATTTTCCTCCTGACGTAATGAGCCCTCGTTCTTTGTAGAGAGCTCCATGTGCATGCAAAGTGGTGAAGGCATATTTTGAGTCTGTGTACACATTTAACAAACGTTTTGCACCCAATACTAATGCTCGGGTGAGTGCAATCAACTCTGCTTTCTGGGCTGATGTGCCTGATGCCAGGGCTGATGACTCAATGACTTCCTCCCGGGTGACTACTGCATACCCGGCACAACGTCGTCCATTGATGATGAGACAGCTTCCATCCACAAAACAGGTCTGATCAGGATTCTCTAGGGGCACATCTGTCAGATCAGGTCGACTTGAGAATACAGTATCCATGACTTCTATACAATCATGCTCTGGGGGTTCTTCGCTGACAGGTATCAATGTGGCTGGGTTCAAGGCATGGCTCACTTCCAATTGTATCTGTGGGTTTTCACATAGCATACTCTGGTATTTCAGCATTCGGGAATTGGCGAGCCAATGATTCGCCTTCTGTTCCATGGAGGGCAAGTACTGCATGTGGCACAGTGACTCGTAGATTCTGTCCTAAGGTGAGTTTGTCTGCTTCACTCACTAACAATGCTGTAGCTGCAACTGCTCTCAAGCATGGTGGCCATCCTTTGGCCACAGTGTCCAATTGTTTCGATTGGGAGCGACCTGTAGCATACCTATGTCCTAATTTCTGAGTCAACATGCCTAAGGCGTTCCCTTGCACCTCATGCACAAATAGATGGAAAGGCTTGTGAACATCTGGTAATCCGAGTGCTGGTGACGACATCAATTCTTCCTTCAATGTCTTAAAGGCTGCATCCTGCTCAGGTCCCCACTCTAGTGGCGACTTTTCTTCTCCTTTGGTGGCATCATATAGTGGTTTGGCAATTTGAGCAAAGTTGGGAATCCAGATTCGGCAATATCCTGCTGCTCCCAGAAAAGCTCTATCTTGCTTTCTGGTAGTTGGGGTTAGGATTCTGCACACAGCTTCTTTTCTTTCTCGCCCTAATTGTCGGCTTCCTTTAGTCAAGCGAAAGCCCAAGTATTTCACTTCTTTTTAGCATAGCTGTGCTTTTGCTCTGGAAACTTTGTATCCAGCCTCATCCAGTAGCTGCAAGAGGTCCTTGGTGGCTTGTATACATTCACTTTCTGATACAGCAGCTATCAGCAGATCGTCCACATATTGGAGAAGTACTCTCTTCCCTGGGGCCACTGGATAGCTTGAAAGGTCTTGGTTTAGTGCAGCACTGAAAATGGTAGGTGAATTCTTGAATCCTTGGGGTAATCGTGTCCAAGTGAGTTGGCCCCATCTTCCGGAGACAGGGTCCTGCCATTCAAAGGCAAACAGCAATTGGCTAATTGGGGCTAATCTTATGCAGAAGAACGCATCTTTCAAATCCAAAACAGTAAAATGGATAGCTTCCGCTGGAATCAATCCTAAGAGTGTGTAAGGATTTGGCACGACTGGATGTATGGTCTCAACTGCTTCATTCACTCTCCTTAGGTCCTGCACTGGACGGTAGTCACCTGTTCCAGGCTTCTTTACTGGCAGGAGTGGAGTGTTCCATGGTGACTGACATACTTTTAGTAGGCCATACTCTAGTAGTCTTAACAAGTGGCAGTGAATGCCTTCAATTGCTGCTCTTGGGAGGGGGTATTGCTTGACATGTACTGGTTCGGCACTAGGCTTGAGATTCACAATTACTGGAGCTATATGTTTGGCTAGGCCTGGGGGATTGCCTTCTGCCCATACTCCAGGTGGGGCGTCAATGCTTTTCAGAGTATGTTCAAAATAGGTGTCCTGGGCGGACTCATTACTATAATATCTCCATTCTTCTTCTTGAGGAACAGTAAGCAGCATTAATCCAGCAGGTTTTGAGTTTACTGTCATTTGCATTTCTCCTTTCTCAGTGAAGGATATTTGGGCCTGCCTCGTCCCAGTAATGGCACTGGGCACTCGGGCATATAGAGAAATTGATGCGTTATTTGCTGTCCTCCCAGACTGCATATACGGTTCTGGAGAAAAGGCTTTGTGGCTTTGGCACCAGTTGCTCCCACAATGGTGACTGCTTTTGCGGAAAATGGGGTGATTTGTTTATCTACTACAGAATGTTCTGCTCCAGTATCAACCATAAAGTCCATAAATTGGTCTCCTATTTGTATGCTGACCATAGGCTCCTGGAGACCTAAAGCGAATTCGTAGCCCGGTCTGTCCTAATCTGCTTCATCTACATCATAGGTCGCTGCGGCCACAGCCTGTATGGTCTCCCCCCTTTCTCGTTGAAATTGTTCTCGATTGGCCCCTCCGCGGTTCCGGGGTCGGCCTCTTCCTCTCTCTCTCCAATGGGCATTATTTGTCATCCTGAGAGGCGTCTTCGAGTTGCGGGCATGTATCTCTCCAATGTCCTTCTTCTTTGCAATAAGCGCATTGGTTCACGCTTAGTAGGGGCCGGCCATCTCCTCGGCCCCGCCCTCTTCCTCTGCTCCTTCGACTAAGGAAACCTCCCCTTTTCTGTTCAACTATGGCCGCAGCCAAAAAATCAGCTTTCTTCTTCATCTTTCGATCACATTCTTTCTGTCTTTCATTATCACGATTCACATACACTTTATGAGCGACTTCCAGTAACTGAGTTGCATTCATGCCCGCAAACCCTTCTAGTTTTTGTAGCTTGCGTCTAATGTCTGGTTGCGACTGATTTACAAAAGCAGCATTCACCATGCATAAACTTCCTGGTGCATCTGGATCATAGGGAGTATACATTCTGTATGCTTCAACTAATCTCTCGTAGAATACTGCTGGGCTTTCATCTATTCCCTGATTAACTTCGGATACTTTGGAGAGATTCATGGCTTTCTGACCCCCCTTTCGCAGACCTTGCATAAGGCCTTGGCGAAACCGTGATAGAGATTTGGATCCTCTCTCTGTATTCGGATCCCACTGAGGGTCTTCATTTGGGAATTCTCCTTGGGCCACTTCTCGATTGTCTATCCCTACTCCATCCCCCGGTGCTAAAGGATTATCTGCCAGCCAGTCGACAGCTGCTCGCTTAATTCGTGTCCGCTCCTCAGTAGTGAATAAGGTGGACAGGAGCTGGCGGCAATCTGCCCAAGTGGGTTGGTGGGTTTCCATAATGGTATGCATTAATTCTGTTAGTTCTTGGGGCTTGTTGGTATAGGAAGCATAATGCGTCTTCCAGTTTAACAAATTAGTAGTGGAGAAGGGCACATATACTAAACTTAGGGGTCCCGCCACCACATGATTATCTTCATCTCTTACGGGCACTCCCGGGACTTGCCGTAAAGGCATCATTTTCGCAGTGGAAGTTTTTCTGGTTCTGAGGGGGATTTTAGAGACTCTCCGGCAGGGGCTTTCTTCTTGCCCGTGCGCTTAGTCTGGGACGCTTTACTTTTGACTGATGAGCTCGTACTGACGGTTGTCTTTATACTATCAGTATCGCTCTGGGAAGACCCTTCCTCTTCTTCTTCTGCCTCAGACTCAACTTTTTCCTCAGTCTCGGTTGAGTCATCCTCCTCATCTGGAGTGAGCTTATCTGCCTGCTCTTCTGGTGGTGGGTCTGGGGTTGGGTCCCTCTCCCGCTATCTCTGTGGTCCTGGGGCGGGACGCGGTGGCACTTTTACTGGATGCTGGGCTCGGGGCTGTCTAGTTACCACTTCCGGGGACTCAGGATCTGCAAGGACGGGTTTCTGTCTGGATTTCTCATCTGTCCCTGTCTTTTGAGTCTGATCTGTTTTCTGCGTTTGATCTGTTAATGCTAACATTATTTTGCACTGTTCTTCATAACAGCGCTTTGCCCAAGGGGGCGGGCTCTCACAAATACTTAACCAGGAATCTATATAGGGATACTGATCGGGATGCGCTACTCGCACTTTCTGGTGAACTGACTGAATAATTCCTATAGTAAAAGTTCCCTCTCGGGGCCACATAGGATCTAGTGCAGGCCACTCCCTAGTACACAAGACTTGCAATCGGGTCGCAGTCATTTCAATCCCATAATCTCCTGAATATCCTTTATTAAAATGCGTGATCATACATTCTAACGGAGTGTGCCTAGTAGACCCCGCCCCTCCCATATCGATGTGTGCGCGCAACAACAGACAGAAGGGAAAAGGAGGGCGGACCGTGGGTAAGGGGTCCTCACGGCCCTAGAAACATATAAGGGAAACAAATAAACAAGACAAGACGACGGTCGCTTCCTCCTTTTTACGACCTGGACGCGGTCGCCCGGCCAGGAAATGCGTTACTCAGGAGTCCGCCTTCGCTTGGTCCGTGCTGCCAGACCTCTCATTCACACTTCATTCACACAATCATGCTAGCAACGTATCCCAAAAACACAGCCCAATCCTGTCTTTTCTGACTAGGCTATGTTCAAATTCCAAAATCAAGAAGACGATAGTTTCGCCCTGCGCATACTCATGCAGGGTTAATCGGACCGTCTTTGAGAGGTGATCAAGCTCTCTTTCCAAATTCCAAGTTCCAAAATTCAAAGAGCAGTTCTGCTCTGTCTCATCTGTCTAGACATATCAAATCAAAACTATACTCACCGGATCCGGTTCCCAGTTCCCAAGCAAGCGCATGAGTTGGACCTCGGACTCCCCTCTCTCGGGTTCGAGGTGTTGGTTCCAACCGGGCTCGACACCCACCGAGGTCCGGCCAACTCCCTCCGATACAAGGGACCGGTGGCGCCAGAGAGCGAGCCCACGTCGGGAGGGTACGATCCCGGCAGGACCAAACCTGTTGAGGCGGAAAGTCGTGGTATATTGCCCTATATACCCTCTATTACCACACCTTTCCCGGCCAATGCACCAAGAATATGTAGCAGCAGAGCGCAGACAAACCAATGATACCAGGAGTCTGTTCAGAAGGTCCAAATCATTTATTTGTGCACAAGTCTCAAGCAGAATCAAATTCAAAATGGCTGAGCAATGGTTGTTAGTAAAACAACAACTTTTATAGCTTTCTTTCCCATTCTAGACATAGGCAAACTTTTCATTGGTCCCAGTAACCCCTCGTACACCTTCTATTGGTTCCGGTACCGATATGGCTATCCAATGATGTCCCTCGACTGGGCTCAGCACCTGCTTACCCCCCTTTCAGTCCCAATTACAATGGTCAGTTCACCAACTTTGATACTTCTCTCCTCCAAGGTCGCTATCCAGCTGGAATATGTGGGAAAGCAGGGCACTGTAACCTTTCTTTCAGCAGAGTTAATTAATTTCACAGAAGCTTCACTCTCTTATCAATACCAATTAAACCTTATTTTTCTATATTTTCTAAGTTTCGATTCTGCCTAGCTAAGCTTAATTGTGCTTAGTTAAGTTTCAGTTCTATGGTAGCAGCATTTTGGGGGATGTGTAATTCCTTTGGGCCTCTCCACAGGCTTCATTTACAGGTCAAGCTGTTTAGGCCTGTCTGCTTATTTCAGACACCATGGATCATAGGCCTTCGCCTACCACACCTGAGGCAATGGAGGGTTAAGTGGCTTGCCCAAGGCCACAAGGAGTGGCCATGGGACTAGAGACCCCAGTCCCTCCGGCCTGAAGTTGCTTGTCCCCATGCGGGAATTGAACCCCGACCTTCCGGCCTGAGGTAACCTGAACCAATCACTGAGCCACTACTCCCTCGTTAATTTTGCCTCCTTAATACAGATGTGTGCATATCCCCACATTAATTTCCATTTATATTCTTTCATAAAAAAAACAAACAACTTTCTGTTGCTAGTCATTTAAACATATAAGTTCTGGGGCATTAGAAAAATATATACCGTACATTGCTGCATTTGGATGAAGAAAAAGACAACATCTTGCTACTTCTAATATAGTCAACATATACATCTATTTCTCCAGTACCATGGAACTTATATAACTGTTAGAACTATGTATGTGCACAAATCGATAAAACACACAGAAATTTGTATCAACAGCATTTCCTGCAAATAATTTCCAGTAAGAGAATAGTCAGAGTAGTTGTTAATGATAGCTTATTGTGCCATAGCCCAACAGGGCTGTGCCAGGCCTTCCACTAACCAAACCAGGCAGGTGCCTAAGGTGGCATGGCAAACCCCTCCTCTTCAAAGTTGTGGCAGTGCTGCAGCAAGACTTAAAACACATATGCACACTGACAGCCTGCCGCTCCTGTCCCCCGACAGGAAAAAGTTGAATTGGAGGGTGCAGGAGTAGCAGGCCACGAGTGTGCACATGCACTTTAAAGGCCTGCCACAGCTTCAAAGAAGTGATTGCCATGATGCCCACACCTCCCTGAGGTGAGAAGCTAGATGATGGAGGCAGCAATGGCATGACAGTGGGTCATGCAACACAGGGGATGGGGCGAGGTGCAGCAGAAACTCTTTGGCGGTTCCGATTGAGCTGGAAGCTCTAAAGCAGCAAGAGGAAACTACTGGAAACCTACCCACATTTAACTTGGGGGGTTTTTGCCTCAGGGCTTGATAAACCACAAGCGCCATGTCAACTAAAATCAGACCTGGCACCTGGAGCTCAGATCAATGGTGTCCTGCCCACAGGGATCGCATCTCCCACAGGCAAAAATAATGCAAAAGGCCATGATTGCAGCCAAGATGGGCGATGTCTGCCCATGCCTGAAATAAAAAAAAAAGGGAAGTTTGCTGCACAGACGGCATAAGACATTTAAAGGGGCAGTAGGTTAAATACAGAATGGGGGGGGGTGGAGGGCAGGGGAAAATGTGCAAGGGGCTGGAAGGTGAAGATATGAATACATGGGAAGTAAAAAGGAAACAATGTGTATGAACAAAAGCTGCACCCCCTCTTCCACCACACATACATATGTAAACACTCTACCTCCGCACCACACAGGTGCAGCCTAAAGTAGGCCTTGACAAATTGTCTTGGAATCTAGGAGATGGCCACTAAAACCTATATCATAGTGCTTGCCCCCAACCCCCAAAAAAGATGTATCAGTTATTTTTAGGACCTGATTTACTAAGACTGTTTTTCTATTTTCTATAGGAAAAAGCATAATAAGTAGGCTCTTACTGGCCACTGCACAATGCCAACAGAAGGCAATGGCCCCACTTCTCCTTATTCTCCCACCGTCCCCATTGATTCTTTAAACCAGGGCCCGACAAACCTGATATACACTTGGTGGGAAAGGACATGCACTATGACCTAGGTTTTGGCGGCTAGTCATGGATTCCAAGAAAATTTGTCAAGGCCTGTTCTACCTTATGTTTCAAGTACAACACTGAGAAAGCTTGTGAATCTTAAAATATAGTTTATTTCATGGCCAATTGACTGGAACAGATCTGCGTTTATACCAATACTGAAGAAAGGTGACTTGACTGACTGTGGAAATTAATCGCACAATCGCTCTGATCCCACATATCAGCAAGCTTCTACTAAGATTATTCAGCAGAGACTAAAACCATACTGGAACAAGAACTGTCTAAAGTGCAAGCAGGATTCAGGAAAGGGCGAGGAACCAGAGACGTTATCATGGATGCGAGATGGATCATGGAAAAGGCAAAAGAATACCAAAAGGATATCCATGTGTTTTATTTAATACTGCAAGGCTGTTGACTGTGTAAACCATGAGAAACTTTGGGCCACATTAAGAAGCATGGGTATACCAGAATACCTGATCATTCTCTTGCACAACCTTTACGTTGATCAAGAAGCAACAGTTTGAACGGAACAAGGAGAAACAGAATTGTTTTAAATCAGCAAAGGTATACGATGGGTCTGCATACTTTCCCCCTGCCTCTAATTTATATGCAGAACAAATCAACAGAGAAGACAACAGAGGTGTGAAGATTGGTGGAAGACTCAAACAACCTTCGCTATGCTGATGATACCACATTACTGGTTGAAAGTGAAGAAAACTTGAAACATGTGCTTCTCAAGATCAAGGAATATAGTCTTAAAATGCATCTGCATCTTAACATCAAGAAGATAAAGATCCTGACAACCGGCAAAATGAATAAGTTCATCATTGATGGAGAAGAAATTGAAATAGCAAACAACAACTTTATTGATAGTGGATCAACTATCAATAAAGAAGCAACAAGCAGTCAAGAAATCCGACGACGTATTGCTCTTGGCAGAATGGCTATAAAGGACCTAGATAAGATTCTCAAAAGCAGAGATGTCTCTCTTCATACAAAGATGCGACTTGCTCAAGCCACGGCATTTTCAACATCATATGGATGCGAAAGTTGGACAGTGAAAAAGATACAGGAAGAAAATTGATGCCTTTGAATTATGGTGCTGGCAATGAATACTGTATATACCATGGACTGCACAAAGAACAAACCAGTCAGTACTAGAAGAGATCAAACCTAAGCTTTCTTTAGAAGCTCAGATGACAAAGACTGACTTTCATACTATGTGGACACATCATGCGTAGAGAGAGATCATTAGAGAAAGACATCATGCTTGGCAAGGTAGAAGGTCAACACAAAAGGAGGAAGGCCAGCAATGAGATGGATCAATACAACAACAGCAGCTATGGGTACCAGTCTGTCAACAATGAGTCGCCTGACTTAAAACTGAACACAATTTAGGACAATTATCCAGAGGGTCGCCATGAGTTGACACCGACTCGACAACATATTTTGGCATAATTTACCCTTATTAAATACATGGTTCCATCAATGATAGTATGCTACCCAACATCATGCTCCATGGTTGGGATGAGGTTCTTGTTTAAGCCAGAGTTTGTTTTTGTTAAAAAAACACACACTATATTTTTATTCATGTATCATCTTGAGAACATTATTCCAGAAATCGTTTGGGTCATCCAGATGCTCTTTGCCAAATTAGAAATGGATGGCAATGTTCCGTTTAAAGACCAAGGCTTCTTCCTAGCTATGCTCCTAATGACACCATTCCAATTATTCCCCCCCCCCCCCAATTGTTGAAACATGATAATATCAGTTACAACAAAAAGGGGGCTTCTTTCTTACATCAGGACTTGGCTAGCTTGTCTTTATTGGGAAAAAAATAAATTATGAATTCTGCTTTATATTACAGACCTTGACAAATTTTCTTGGAATCTAGAAACCAGCTGCCAAGACCTAAGTTGCAGTGTGCACCCTCCCCCTCCAAAGGGGTATTACGGTTCCTTTTTTTAAGGCCTGATTTACGAAGACTCTTTTCACCAATTTTTATGAGAAAAAGCTTAAACCAAAATCAATCAAGCCCTTAACATGCCACTACACAGTGCCAACAGAATATATGGCGCCCTCCTCTTTCCCCTCCCACCAGTCCCAGTGATCCTTTATAGCTGCACCTTCCTTTTTTGCTTCATATGTCACCATAGCCTGGTGATATATAAAGCAAAAGAAGTCTCTCCCCCCATTTCAGGCTTCATCCAGTCTCTCCCTTTCTCACATATGCACCGATTTCTTCTGCTTTGCTGCATTTCCAACTTTTCCACCACTGTCAATTCTCAGCATGCATGAGTTGCATGATGGTGAAATTTGAGCTGATCTCAAGGTTTTGAGTCTTGCGAGGCTTGAAACCATGAGATCAGCCCAAACTTCCTCCGCCATGTGGCTCAAGCACGCAGAGAGCCGCTTGCTGCAGGAAATGCAGTGCTTTTCAGCAGCTGCAGTCAAATTTAAAAAACTACACCCCACTTACACATTTGGGGGTATGAAATGCCGAAAACTAGGGTACAATTTCTAGGCACCATGGCAACTTGATGCCCAGGATTTGTAAAGTCCACAATTAGAACATTTTGAAGGAGAATGCCAGGATATCTGTCCATGAGCTTAACCCTTTCATGGCAACCTTCAAATTTTTCCCCCAAATTTTTCACTGGATTCTATATTTCCAAAAGATCTGCACACTGTGTGCAAAATGTGATGTGTATCTGTGCTTGACATCTGAAAAAAACTGTTATTTAAACTATCACACCCAGCAGTAAATGAAACTGATGCCAAGACTGTTTTTAATTTTCAGCCATTCAGGACCGTAGTTGCCATACGGCAACAGTAAATATTGTTTCTTAGAAATATAATTTTTTCAAAACAACTTTATATTCTGCATCATTTAGCTGAAATCTTAATAAGAAAAAAAAAGAAAAAAAATTCAGTTACAAAACAATTGTGTACATGAAAGGATTAAGCTGAGCCAAAAGTGGACCATACAGCAAAACAAAAATCAGTTAAAACATTCAAGTAAGTCTTCTACAGAATCACTGAAAAGAGAGATTCTTGTCTTTTGGACTGGCCAATTCAAATTCCCTGACCTAAAGCCTACTGAGGCATTGTGAGAAGGCCTGAAGCAAGCTGTAACTATCAGAGCTGAAACCATTCTGGATGGAAGAATGAACCCAAATTCCGCAAGATCTATATGCCGTTTCAGGAAACATTTAGTCGACATTGCTGTTCAAAGAGGTGCCACCAGCTACTGAATAAAGTGTTCACATACAAGGATATTTTTATTCATGGATATATTATGATTTAATCAACAAAGATTATTAAAAAAATAATCTCCCTCCTTTTTATCAGGGTTCAGATTAGAATCTAATAAAAAAAAATAAAACAAAAAAATATATATTTTTTTTTAGTATGTGCTAAATTACAGACCATGCTAGGTATTTCACAATCTTTTTTTTCTCAGCACTATTTTAAACATTAAAATTTAAATTCAGCTTAGATTCTTCTTCATGAAGAAATAAATTTGTATAATCATTTTATATATAGGAAGGTCAATTTTCAAGAAAATGCTTAGGTAAATACAAGGGGCTGAAAATTCTCCTCCTCCCCAAGCAGCTGAATTTCACAATAGGGGTGGATTTGGGGGAAACAAGAAGTCAAGGGAGGCAAAGTACATATGGGGATTCAATTCTGAAATCCCCACAGGTACTTTCTCTACAGGTAAAAATGCAATGTGTGCCTTTGAGTCAGTCCTGACTCCTGGCGACCCAGACGTTCCTGGGTTTTCTTGGCAGTGTCACCGGAAGTAGACTGCCAGGCCTTTCTTCCTCTCTACAGGTAAAGCAGGATAAAGTTCACACATAATTATGAACCTGTGGAGTTTGTCAAAACTAAGCTATCCTTTGGAAATTAACTTGAACCTAGCCAAGGTTTTGAAAATTGCCCCACAATGTATAAAAAAATAAAGCAAGAAATATTAAATAAAATACTTCCTTCTGCAACTTGATACATGATGGTTTTATCTTTTAAGTCTGTTAATAAAAGCTGCTTGGTCACTTCTTTTATAGAATTTAATGATAATCTGTGTTCAATCAATAAAAATATTAACAAAAATCCCCTACAAACAACTTACAATATTATAGAAATGTAAGGCTAAAGCAATACTGCAACAAGCCCTAAAACCAAACAGCTTTTAAAAGCATCACCATAACCAGCAGTGCTTGATAAGGGAGCTTCTTGAGTACCTGACTGGACCAGCCTACCCGAAAACATGTTATCCAATCAGTAGACCAAAGTCAAAGACTAATGTGAATCCCAGATACTTAATGAATCATGACTTTAAGCTGCTGGCTCAGATAGAATTCCACAATTAAACATCAGTCTCTTAGCTGCCAAGCAAAAACACTTTATTAGTGTCATATTTGCCAGATACAACACTGATGCCATCTATATCCAAAAGACACATCAAGGCTGATGAGACAAGGTTAAAACTGCCGCCTGCTTTGATCTTCCAAGTCATGCTCTACACATGAAATATGGTTGTGCTGTGTATGTTATGTAAACACCCCACTGTGATATCATAAAGGCTGAAAGATTTATGTTACCAAAGATCCACAACCCATAATTCCTGGAAAGCACTGTCAGTACTGAATTACTGAGTTACCTGGCTGCCTGTGTGAGCAATTTCACGACTCATCTTGTGTGGGGGTGTGGAAAACCATTAATGGAATGAACATCAAATGCCGCCCGGCTTATACAAAATCCCAAGCAGGTCGGTACCTTGCACTTTGCATATTGAAGACAATAATTCAATCCTAACCTCTGCTGGGTAACATTTTTAGACAAGCATTTAGCTTCCTGCACAAATATTAAATTATTTTCCCCCAGCAGTGAATATCTTTGGACCATTTCAAAACTCTAGCTTCCAATGATTAGTGCCTTAGCCCTTCTTGTATATACTAACCTAATCTAATTGTATTTTTGTACATATGTTTATAGTTACCCTGTTGCTCCAAGTTGAAACTCCTGTTACAATGTAAGCACAGAACAGTTTTCTGACTGTGCACCCTTGTTATATGTGAACCGCACTGATAACAAATAGCGCAGTATATAAAAGTTGTTAAATAAATAAATAAGAAGTCCGAAGCCCAGACTGAACTTCTAGAAGACATCTAGGACCATTTTAACTAAACAGCTATAATAAGAACAGATTAGGAAGAGTACATTATCTAGGAAACTTATAATTGATTTTATTGCACATTATTGCATTGCATTTGAAGTTACTACAGAATCCATGCCATAAGGACAGTGTCCAATTCCATACCCATACCCAGCTTACAGTGTACTAAGCAGTATTAAAAAACTGGAGTCAGATGATCAAGACATTGTTGACCATGTGAGTATGGGCCATTTGATGCTGCACACCAAGTTTCACAGAACAAACAAGTTCAACTTCACAAGGTCAAGTAAAAAATAGTGGAACCTCATTTTGACACCTTAGGATTGCATAATTTCCTCTGACCCAGCCTTGCTCCACCCCTCCAATATGCAAAATCAAGTTGAGAGACTCATCAACTCAAGGTGGCTAAACACCATCCTCCCCCCCACCAAGGTAAGAACCAGAGGGCACCAGAGCAGATTTTGCAGAGGACTACCACAACAATACTTCCCTGAAGGGTTGTTACCTTTCACTGCTGTAAAAGTGCTACATTACTAAGTTCTGGTACTGCTCTGGAATATAAGAACTGACCACTAGGGCGCCTGAAACAGCTCAGGCTTCTGATCTGCAAAGTATTTTCAAGAGAAGACAAACTTCCCCATGCCTGATATTAAGAATGTAGTTAAAAGCCAAGAAAAGATCCAGGCTTTTGACCAATATTATTGCTCTACATCTGTATCAAAGTTCCAGTGAATAGTTGTACAATGAAAATTTACAACCATGGACACTTCTCCCTGTGGATCAAGACAATTTTTGTCATCAGGGTCACGGTACATTTAAATGATCAAGTTGCAGTCCTATTACTGTAGCCAAAAACAGCATTCAAAACGATTTATTCAGATGTATAAATCACATCTCCTTCACACTCAATGTAATTAATAACTAAAATGAATGAACTGCAGACATGCAATATAAATATCAACGGATAAGATACAAAGAAGCAAGTCTAGAGAACACTAATTAAAGTACTAAATGTTTTCTTTTTCCACCTTCTTTAACTTATCAGTTAAATCAAATCTGGCCCCATACCATTTGAAATCTTGAAGGTGAAGATAAACAAACTTAAATACAACTCTTGCTTCAACTGGCAACTAATGCAGGCTAATACAGGAAAAATAAGTTCTTAACCTTCAAGACTGAAAATGGTTTTCTTTAGGCTCACTGCTGCATATGGTACAGTGTGGCAACCAGATCAAATAGTGAAGTTAAACAAAAGGATTTGCCTCACAGGGATGTAGTAGACTCCAGAATTTTTCTACTCTGGTGACAAAGTAATCTCAATGGGACCAGTGGTTTACTACTAGGGTTGCCAGCTGGCTCTAGATGCAACGGACAAGCTTGATCCAGTCCCGAGTTCATGCCTTTGCATACAGGGATATGTAGTTCTGATTTATCTATTCCACTCCATGAGAAAAGCAAGACTACAAAGACTGGATTCAAGCCTGTTGGGCACATCTGGAACCACCTGGCAACCCTATTTAAAGTGGAGGTTAATTCTGCTTCCGTTTTAACTTTGGTGGCCAGAAATGAAGTTAATTCAACTAACAACTTGACTTCTACCATATAGGTACAGAATTTGGCAGGCATATTTTTTAAATTACAAATCTGAACTAAATGCTACACATACCTGCAATCACAATTCTTTCTGGAACTTGCATAATTACTCCAGTATTTGGAAGTTCCCCTTCTATTTTCTGTTCAAGGCTTGCATTGCTTGGTGCCACCTTTAATTTTTCTGGGACTCTCATTCGTTGACTAATACCTTCTGTATACTCAATTTCATACTGAATGCGATTCATTTCTGCCATCTCAGCAGCAGGAGAGGGGAATGCTGCCTCGTTCATTCTAATTTAAAAAACAAACAAAAAAAAAAAAGGAAGAAGAGCACACACACTATGGGCATAACTTTTCTGAAAGAACCCAGTCTTGAAAAAAAGATTCCATTTCAAAATTACATTTGTATGGTTAACTGCAATATTTTCTACAAAATAATGTAGCATATCTCCTTCAGGTTGGGATGGGAGAACTCTGAAATGACTTCTTAAAATAAACAAGTCACCCCCTTACCTTCTCTTAGAATTTCAAAGCCACTAAATTTTGCTCCTTGACCCTCCTTCCACTCTCAGAGCAAAGTATTTTTTTCTTAGCATAAAACGTCACCTTGGGTATACATACAACCCATGGCATATACAGTTTGTTAACAAAACAACAGTAATCCATCCAAACTGATTAATTGCTTACACCTCATTACCACATAAAGTTAAAAGGCAAACACACAAAGTGATGCTGTCTTTAGCAGAGTGTCATGAAAGAAATAGCAAAGGAGGGAGCCAGACAGATATTAGAGGAGTGGTCTGAGAACTGAGGGTTTTAAGCCTGCTTGTATTTGCGACTCCTGGAAAAGGGCCACGTCCACTCTACCTAAACGTGTAACTAGCCTCTTGCACAAGTAAGGAATCTTAGGAACGATAGCAAACTAAACGTAATTTAATTTACGTTTGTCACAAAATCATCACCAGCTTTTGTTTACAAGTTACATGGAAGAACTCGGAAACTCCTTGGACATTCCCATCTGTCCTAGAACAATAAGCGAAGCATCAGCACTTCCAAGCAAGCGAGGCTCGGTGCGAATCCCTTGTGTTTTCCGAGGAGGGGGGCAGCCGCTAACTAAACGGACCCCTCGATCCCCCACCGAGCTGAAGGCCCCAATGCGCCGTCGACCTCTCTAGGGGCTCATTCTGCAGCCTTCCTGTCGCCAACTTCTGCCCGGATGCCGTGACCGAGTTAGTGCGTAGCTCAGCACCTTCCAACCAAGAGGGAACTGCCGAGTCCCTCCAGAAGAGCCGCTCACCTGCAGCCCCCTGCCGCCTCGCTTCAGCTCACCGCGGACAGCACATGAAGGCCGGCGCCGTTCCTGCGGTCTGCAACCGTCACCAAAGGAGAGCCAGCCACACGCAGGCGGGAACGGCTCCGATTGTCCTTCGGAGGCTCCCGTAGGCACAGCGCTACGGAAGGTCACGTGCGCAAAGAGAAAGCGGAAACACTTTATAACGGCTTTCGTGTCGACCTGGAAACTAGTTTCGTTTTATTTTCGTAGGCGCTGACTGTTTCAAGGGGAGAGAAGGGAGCTGAGTGACAGCTTAGCCCGACGAAAAAGACGCAGATGATGTAAAGCACAGGGGGGATTTCTCCGGGCGGAACTAAGGTGCTGCTCTCTAGTTTTTCGCCGGATGTATTCTCTTTACGCCGTGGCTGGAGATCATCATGGCGTCTGCTCTGCTGGGGAGCCGGGTTACTGCCGTCTTTAGGTTGTTACCAGCATCGTTGTGCCGTGGCGTGCTGCACATGCAGAACCGAGAAAAGAAGCGCTGGTTGCGCTCTTATCTTAGGCTAATGGAGCGGAAGCAGCTGCTGGAGGGACCACCGCCACCTACCCCACGGTAATGAGCGTGAAGAAGGAAATGGAGGATTGTAGCTGGTAAAGATAATGATGCCGTTTTGACAGGAAGGCACGAACTGTGGGAGCTTCTAGCGACAGAATGGGGGAGGGGGGAGAACAGGCAAACTGTATCTTTCTCAAAGCCCATGGGACACATTTTGAAAGTCTTCACCACATGTAGCCTAGTTATTAAAGTTTAGTGGGCGTTTCTCAGAGCAATATATATTGTCACAATTAGATAGCATAAGAACATAAGATATTTATTTATTTATTTATTTAATTGGATTTCTATACCGCCCAGTATTCTGTTTCCAACAGTGGCCAATCTAGGTCATATGCACCTAGCAGTTTCCCCAAGGGACACAGGTTCCACAATGCTTGTATTGGTTCAAGCATTGATATCCTGGGTCCCTTCTTAATAATGGTTTATGGACCTTTCCTCCAGGAACTTGTCCAAACCTTTTTTAAACCCAGCTACACTAACAGCCTTTACTACATCCTCCGGTAACAAATTCCAGAGTTTGATTACACGTTGAGTGAAAAAATATTTTCTTTTATTAGTCTTAAATAGTTTACCCTGTAGCTTCATTGCATGTCCCCTAGTCTTTCTATATTCTGATAAGGTAAACAATCGATCTACGTTTACCCGTTCCACTCCATTCATTAATTTATAGACTTCTATCATATCTCCCCTCAGCCGTCTCTTTTCCAGGTTAAAGAGCCCTAACCTTTTTAGCCTTTCTTCATAGGAGTATCCTTCCATCCCCTTTACCATTTTGGTGGCTCTTCTCTGAACCTTTTCTAAAATCGCTATATCCTTTTTAAGATACGGCGACCAGAATTGCACACAATATTCAAGGTGTGGTCTCACCATGGAACGATATAGAGGCATTATAATATCTTTTGTTTTATTTTCCATTCCTTTCCTTATCATACCTAGCATTCTATTTGCTCTCTTGGCACTGCTGCACACTGGGCCGATGGTTTTAACATGGTATCCACAATGACGCCTAAATCTTTTTCCTGGGTGGTGGTTCCTAATGTGGAACCTTGCATCGTGTAACCATAGTTTGGGTTGTTCTTCCCTAGGTGCATAACCTTGCACTTGTCCACATTAAATTTCATCTGCCATTTTGATGCCCAGTCTTCCAATTTATCAAGATCCTCTTGCAATTTTCCACAATCCTCTTGGGTTTTAACAACTTTAAATAGTTTTGTGTCATCTGCAAATTTGATAACCTCACTCGTTATTCCACTTTCCAGGTCATTTATGAATATGTCAAAAAGCAGCGGACCCAGCACAGATCCCTGGGGTACACCACTATTCACCTTTCTCCATTGGGAAAATTGGCCATTTAGCCCTACCCTCTGCTTTCTATCTTTTAACCAGTTCCTGATCCACAATAGTACACTGCCTCCTATCCCATGGCTCTTTAGTTTTGCCAAAAGTCTCTCATGAGGGACCTTGTCAAAGGCTTTCTGAAAGTCCAAATACACAATATCAACCGACTCACCTTTGTCCACCTGATTATTCACTCCTTCAAAAAAACATAACAGATTAGTAAGACAAGATCTCCCTTGTCTAAAGGCACTCTATAAAAACCATGATCCTAAATATATCAATGAGTATTTAATTCACTTCACTTAGACCTCTAAAGTACTCAGACTTGCTCCGGGGTCTCAGACTAATCGGCAGACGTTAAACTGACTTTAACTTTGTCAGAGAAGTCAATGCCTGCTTGCATCAATGACCCATTCAGTGTGATTTATTGTGCAGTCCAATTCTCCTAAAAATGCTTATTTATATATTATTGTGTGTATAAAAACGTGCTTATCTTAATGGATTGTCTTCCCTTTATATTTTCTTAACACATCTTTCCCATAGCGTGTCTTCTTCCCAATGCCTTCAATTGGCACCTCTCCATGTTTCACTCGTATGAGTTTCTTCAGGGGTTAAGTCCCGCAATGGTTTTTAGAGAAACAATCTAAAAAGTGAA
The DNA here is from genome assembly GCA_033557465.1 of Ichthyophis bannanicus. Taxonomy (NCBI): domain Eukaryota; kingdom Metazoa; phylum Chordata; class Amphibia; order Gymnophiona; family Ichthyophiidae; genus Ichthyophis; species Ichthyophis bannanicus. The sequence goes on from CM066038.1 coordinate 401,565,560, forward strand.
GTGTTGTATCAGTACTTCTCCAATTTCATACCAACTTGAATTTCACCAACCGGTAATAAAAGATCATATACAATAAATCTTATCATGGGAGTATCATTCAAAACATTCGTCTGATCTAACAAAAAACAAAACAATGTCTCATACCTTGTTGCTGCAAACGCCTTACTCATAACAAATTGTCGAATACCCAATTTGAAAAGAATGCCGCGCATGCGGTTCAGTTTCCATCCTATGTCTTTTATGCGTCTCTAAGCTCCTCCCTGTCGATGTCATCATAGTATGGTTATTAAATGCTGTTATTTCACCTTACCTTCAATATTTATAAATATGCCCCCCATTCTATTTGACCATTCAGACCCATAGGGATTGTTGATTGTAAATTAAATATCTATCTTTGTTCCTGCATTAATAAAGTTTGTTCATGTGATTTTCTAGCCTTTCCTGCTGTCACTTGTTCAACAGCGAAACATCTCAAATCCAAAAACGTGTGTCCTTTGTCCAAACAATGTTGCACAATGGGTGCCTCTCTCATTCTGCACTTTAAACAACTTTTATGTTCATGTAGTCTTATTCTCAGGGGTCGGATTGTCTTTCCTTTGTATAACAACTGGCACGGGCATTGGATCGCATATACCACATAAGATGTATCACACGATGTACTGCCATGTAATTTATACGTTGTGCCATGGTAATCAAAACTATCTATATTGCTAGTTACCCCACAAATGTCGCACTGCCCACATTTATGATGACCTTTATCTTCTGATGGCCGTTCTGCCAAAAGGGGCCGTAACATAGCTGGACTCAATTTTTCTTTTAAATTTTGATTTCTTTTCTAGACACAACGTATTGTCTTATCCATAAGTCCAGGAATATATAGTTATTAAAGTAGGCAAGCCCAGTTCACATTTTATTTATTTATTTACATTCTCTTTTATATACCGCGCTATTCTGCATCAGTGCGGTTTACATTGAACAAACTGAAATTACATTGAACAGGGCATTATAACTTGGAGATAACTATTTTACAGGGAACATGGGCTATGGAGGGTTAAGTGGCTTACCCAAGACCACAAGGAGCACCTGTGGGACTAGAAACCCCAGTCCTTCCGGCCCAAGGTTGCTGTCCTCTAGTGGGATTTGAACCCCCGACCTTCTGGCCTGAAGTACCTTGCCCCAACCACTAGGCTCCATCCTACTGGCACTACTTGTGATCTTGGACAAGTCACTTAACCCTCCATTGCCTCAGATACAAACTTAGATCTGAAAATACCAATGTACGTGAAAGTAACTCGGCCTTTGAAATCTGCTTTTGAAAAAGGTGTGAGCTAAATCTAAAATCCATTCCTTTAGTTTACAGGCTAGTGGTCTTCCAAAATGTGATCTGGGCCGACTCAGATATAGTTTATTGATAGACTGCCAGATGTTTACTGACAAAGTAGCTGTTTTTCAAATGACATACATAAATGGACTCATTGAGGATAATTATGCTTTTGATTCTAAAGATGGTTTATCAAGTCAAATAAACCATAAAGGATAATATAATAACGTATACTAGGCTTTGCACTCAGCTGGCTCTTGTGCACAATTTTGTGCACCACTATGGGGTGGTGGTTGTTAAGTGCCGTCAAGTTGGTGTCGACTCCGGGGACCCTCTGGATAGTTGACCTCAACTTTGTTCAGTCTTCAGCCAAGCCAGCTCATTGTTGATAGAATGGTATCCATAGCTGCTGTTATCAGGGCGGCTCAAGGCAATCTGCTGCCTGAGGCAAAGTATGAAATGGTGCCCCCCCCCCCCCCCCACACACACACACCTTAGAGGGGGCAGGGCTTTTTCAGAAATCCAATCAGACTAAACCGAACCAGACCAAAAAGCCGATTAGATTATATGGAGGAAATGCAAGATGTTTGCACACAGGGCCGTATCGAGCTGCAATCGCACCCTGTGCAACTTGCATGCCCCCCCTCTTCCCCCATATCTCCGTCCAGCGCTGCCTGCTCTTGCTGCCTTCTGTTTTTTTCATGACGGCACCAGCAGCAGGGAAAGAGCAGGCAGCGCTGGACGGAGGTATGGGGAGGAGGAGGGAGGCATGCACCCAATCTGAAAGGCACCTGCACTTTAAACAGATCTGTCCCTCCCTACTCTGACATTGCATTGGAGGAGGGAGGGACCAGACCTGCTTAAAGTGCTGTGAAAAGGCTTGGGGGGGGGCACATTTTGGCTGCCTGCTATTGTCCGGCAGGGCAACAGCAGACAGCTGAAATGTGCCCCCCAAGCCTTTGCGCCCTGTGCGGCTGCACTGCTTGCACAGGGCTAGGTACGGTTCTGTTTGCACACCAAGGAACTAAAAGACAGCAAGAATCAACAGCACAGTTTATAAAAGTAAATTGTAACTCATTTTTATTTTGTTGTTATAAACTGTGTTATGGTTCTTGCTTTTTCTTTTTCAACATATATTTTGCATTCACAGTAAGTGCAGAGCAGAACCAGGACATTCACCCACAGAACTCGATATTTTAAAAAACAAATCTGATTCTGATCATCTCACTAACAACAACAACCACTATTCTCCAGTACCAGGCATATTGTGAACTAATACAAAACCATACAACAAAGAGCAAACCTACCATACCATATCAGCACAAACTTCCAAAACTCACATAAGGAGCCCATCCAAAAAAAGCATCACTGTAAATACTACAGTGGGCCCTGGAACATCCATAAACCTATTTGAAAAGCTGAACAAGACAAATTACTACAGTACAGTATAGATCTTTATGTACAAACTCCATGTTAACAGAACACCTGACCTCAGTCACACACTCACAACATCGACCCTCACCAAGTACAGAATAAGTAACCACAATCTAAAATAAAATCAAAATATGTAGATAAAATTTTAAATTGAAACCCCAAAAAGCCAGAGTCCACATGCAGTGCAACATCAGATAAATAAGAGATGCAGTTCCCCAATACTGTGTAAAATATAAAAATAGCACAAAGTTCAATCACTGAAATTTAAATAAAATTATTTTTTCTACCTTTGTTGTCTGACCATCTTATTCTCTGATCATGCTGGTCCCGATCTGAGGCTTCTGCTTTCCTGTCTTCTATTAAGCTCTCTTTCTGTGGTCTATGGTCGAGCTGCCATTTCTTATCTCTTCTTTTGTTTTCTTCACTTCCTTCCATCAGCCCATTTCCAGTTCCAGTAACCCTCCCCAGTATCAGCCCCCTTTCCAGTCATCCCTTCCCAGTACCTTCCAATGTCAGCCGCCTTGCATTCCCACGACTGCCACTGGTGTGCATTCCCTTCCAGTCCCCCTCCTTCCCCATTGTCCAGCCCCTTCTAGTCCAAATACCATCCCAGATATCAGCTCACGTCCACTCTCATTGCCACCCCCCAGTCAGTTCTCTTCCAGTCGCCCAACCCTCTGTCCATCCCCCTTCCAGTGCCATTTGTATGTCAGCTCCCTTCCAGCCTCCTCCCCATTACCCAACCACCTACTATTCCCACCAACAAGTGTCAGCTCCCTTCCAGTCCCCCTTCAGTACATCCCAGGTGTCAGCTTCTTTCTAGCCCCCTCCTTCCCCCATGTCAGCTCCCTTCCTGCCCCCTCCTTACCCTCAAGCAAATACTGACAAAAAAACCCTGCACAAGGTAAAACAAAACAAAGTAAAATTATACCCTGGCTTAATAGAGAAAAAGAACCCCTGGACAATGACTTTTTTTTGTCGAAGTGGTCATTCGAAAGAAGGAGGAATCAAAACCCTCCGCTCACCGTGACCATTCCTTTTAATCATTTGAACAAATAGTGTAATAAGTAAAACACTTAGCTTATAGGCTTTCCACGAGCTTAAAAGAACCACAGAAATTGGGATGAATGACGTGGCACGTTTCGGGTCAAAAAATTTTCAGCCCTGCATCACGTTGAAAGCCCGCCTCACTCGGCCTTCAAAAAAAAAAAATCTCGATAGGAAGAGCCACAGCGGCAGAAGGAAGTGCCCCGCGGCCACCCCGGCAGAGCCCTCTCTCCCTTCAGCGCCGGCTTTACAGAGCCACGAAGGGAGAGTTTCCCTTTCTCGCGGCTCTGTTAAGGTCACCGGCGCTGATGGGAAACAGGCATTTCCCATCAGCGCTGGTGGGCTTAGCAGAGCTGTGAGAAAGGGAAACTCTCCCTTCGTGGCTCTGTGAAGCCGGTGCTGAAGGGAGAGAGGGCTCTGCCGGGGTGGCCGCGGGGCACTTCTTCTGCCGCTGTGGCTCTTCCTATCGGGATTTTTTTTTTTTTTTTTTGAAGGCCGAGTGAGGCGGGCTTTTTGGGGGCAATTTTTGCCGCACCTAAAAAGTTGCCGCCTGAGGACACCGCCTCACTCGGCCTAGTGATAGATCCACCTCTGGCTGTTATTATATCGAAAATACCAATGTATGTGAAATTAACTCAGCCTTTGAAATCTGCCTTTGAGAAAGGTGTGAGCTAAATCTAAAATAGTTACAGGCTAGTGGCCTTCCAAAATGTGATCTGGGCCGACTCAAAGATATAGTTTATTGATAGCCAGATGTTTACTGACAAAGTAGCTGTTTTTTAAATGACATACCTAAATGGACTTATTGGGGATGATTTTGCTTTTGATTCTAAAGACAGTATATCAAGTCAAATAAACCATAAGGGATAATACAGTATACTAGGCTTTGCACTCAGCTTAGCTGGCTCTTGTGCACAATTTTGTGCACCACTGTGGGGTTGTTGTTGTTAAGTGCCGTCAAGTTGGTGTCGACTTCGGGGACCCTCTGGATAGTTGACCTGAACTTTGTTCAGTCTTCAGCCAAGCAGCTTGTTGTTGATAGAATGATATCCATAGCGGCTGTTATTATATCGATCCATCACATTGCCGGCCTTCCTCTTTTATGGTGACCACCTGCCTTGCCGAGCATTATCTCACTGTTGGTGCCCTATGTTTAAATTCTTCTAACTGTGTGTAAAGACTCAGGTGGGCATCAGAATACAGTTTATGTAAACACAATGGTAATGAAGCTGTTAACTATTAAAGGCTGAGCTAGAGAAATGCACAAACGATCCTGAAGGCTGAATTAATTTTATTTTTTAATGCTGAGAAGGAATAAAGGTTAGCTCATTGTGCTGTGTTAATGAGGATTTCATGCCTGTTACTTCTCTTTACTGTAAGCACAAACAACCATATCATGTACATACCCCCCACCCTGACACTGCAGCCCTATGATAGAATTCATCACCCCCCTCCCCCTCCCCTGAGTCCCACATTGAGCAGCTTGAGTCTGTCAGTAAGGAAAAGGGCAATGCGTTAGTTAATACCCTGCTGTATTTTGAAGTTTTTGATGTCTTTTTGTTTGATAGTGAGGAAGACCCAAGTATAAGCCATTACAGTAGTCCAGGTGTGATATCACTAATGCTTGAACCTTGGCAGCAAACTTGATTGCCTAGATAAGGAGAAAGATAATGTACATTGCAGGGATGAATGAAACAGGCTTTCATGATGATTGCAGGTTGGTTTGGTCAAGAATGAGTCTAACCAGACTTTCAGAATCTTTGGGCCCCTTTTGCTAACACTTAACTCGAGCTATCTGTCATCAGCCCATAGAAATAAAATGGGCCATGTAGCAGATAGCTTGAGCTAATCAGTAAAAGGAGTTCCTAAATCTTTGGGCTTGGAGGATACCAAACTCTGTGGAGAATTGGTCTGACCCAGCATTGCATTTCTCATGCTCTAATCTGGGAGGGGGGGGGGGAAGCCAGAAAATGGTAGCTAAAATATAAAGGAACATTGTGGGTTATTCCTCACATCCAGGGTTTACTTGTCTGTAATATAATTGTAATTATATTTGTTCTTGGTCTAACATGGTGAAAACAACCTTTGACATGAAAGGCACTGTAAATAATTATGATCATATTGCATGCATGTATTACAGCAATGCAACAGACACTTTGGGATTTCCTTCTCAAATGTGTTTGGTGGTGAAATGTAACTTTGTATGCCTTCAGCTAGATAAAATTATGTTTGAATTAAACATGGATGTTCTCTGTGATTCTATGATTGATGCATGCCAAGAAAAGGCTTGTTCCATTCTCAGCTGTGCTGCAATGAAATGTTTTTCTAGCTATAGCTTTTCCTTTTCAAATTGTTTCTTTGTTTTCAGCTCACATCAGCCTAACTGGGACTATGAGGCAGAGATACAGGCTTTTTGTCATCGATTACATGAACCATTTTCCATGGACCTTCTCAAAACTGCATTTGTGAATACTTGCTACATTAAAAGTGAGGAGGCCAGGCGACAAGGACTTGGATTAGACAGGCAAGCTGTTGCACTGAACCTGAAGAACAATAAAGAGCTGGCTGACCTAGGGGAATCCTTTGCCCACTCTTACCTTATGAACTGCTTTAAAGATGCTTACCCAGATATGCCCTTGGAGGGTATCACTGCCATTGTTGCTTTCATTACTAGCCCAGCGCTTGTGTGCCATGTGGCCAGAAATCTGGCCATTGAGGACTTGACTCTGAGCTCTGAATTTCCTGTTCCACAGAGTGTATTGCAGCACACTTTCAATGCTGTGCTAGGAGCACTGCTGCGGAGCACAGGGCCACAGAGAACAGAGATTTTTATCAGGGTAAGCTATTCTTGCCAGGCACAAATGAATAGGTTTAGAAATGAACCAGGAGGACAGGGTTTGGGATGGACCTTAAAATGGGTTATGTCTTGTTATTTTATATTTACTTATGAAGTCGCACGGCAAAGGAAAGTTATTTTCAATTTGTACTTTTAGGAGTATATTTAACATTTTTCTTATATACCGCATTTCCAAAGGTCAATGCGGTTTACATGGACCAATTAAATTAATGTTACATAGGTGTGGAAGAAAATAGAGCTAATGAGCCCAAAGTAGTCACCAAGAGACCCTGACCATAAATTCTCCTCACTTTGGGGATAGTTTTGTTTCCTTTTGCCTGCAGAAAAAATGAGAATATTAAGTTCTTAAAGTATACAAACCATTTTCTGCTGCATCCACTAGCAGAAGCTATCTCTACGTTGAGTGCTTGCCACTTGGGCTTAGGATTCTACATGTTTGATATCTATGTCTAAAATGCATGTTTCTTTTCAAACAGTATTTTGACGTAGGAGTTTCCTTCTGCCCTATGTGGACACTAAGCTCAATTGAAACCAACCTCTCTTTAGCTGTAGCATTTGCACCTATTCAGGGTTTCCTACATTTTATTTTAACCTCCCTGCCATTTTGTCCAGTCATCAGAACAACAGACTTTCCCAGGAGTTACAGACCATAACTCCTTCCTTAACTTCATATGTTTGACCCCTGAGCCTAGCCAATATTGCTTCCTTTTCTGAATCTTATAAACAAAGGTCATTGTGTCTTTTGAACCCAATTTTAGGTACATGGACCTCAGTTTTTAATTTAAAAATTAAAGCTCCCATTTTTCTAGAGTAGAAAGTATATCGATTATCATGTATTTTTCTGTTAGTGTGTTATTTTTGTTGCAAGGAAGCCATTTATCAAAGTTTTGATTCTTCTGCTCTCTTGTTTATTATTTGTTAGGACTTTTTGATTACCCAGATGATTGGGAAGGATCTGTTTGATATTTGGACTGTTGTGAACCCCATGGGTTTGCTGGTGGAGGAACTCGCCAAAAGAAACATTTCAGCTCCAGAGCCAAGACTCACCAGACATACAGGAGTGAGCACTGTTGTGCCGCTGTATTTTGTTGGATTGTATTGGTTAGTAAGACTTTGTATCTAAAGTTTGATCTTAATGAGCACTATTCTTGATTTTCTTTTTTTTCTCTCTTCCTTAATTCTAATTTGTGAAAGTGTTGCTTTTTCTTCCTTTCTCTCCTAAAGCCCTGCTTTGAACTCTTCTATTTTGGCTTTTTTTAAGTAATAAATGTAAACCACTGAGTTATTCTCTTTTATGATCAGTAGAATATCAAATTGAATAAGCATAAACATACAGGGGCAAGTGCATTTTGTCCCTGATGAATGGGTGCTCAAAGAAATTTTGAATCCTTGTCCCTGCCTGTTTTGAGTCTTGGAGTATTTGATTCTAATACTCACTTGTTGTGTTTAGATTGCTATTACCCCGAAGGCTTGTCACATCTTTATAACAGTTAAAGCCCCATTTTGCATGGTTCACCAAGGAAGGAATTAAGATGGTGATTTACAAGAGGTTGTGCTGAAGGTGGAACCTTTTTATAAAATAAGTTGAAGTAAAATGGGGAATACATGTATAACGTGTTTTGAGCAGGCCAAAAATATCTCCGTAATATTTCAACATCTCAACTACTTTCATGTGGTGGTACTATCTGGTGACTCTGTGGATAGTTCTCCATGTTGTGATGTTCCCCTGGGTTTTGTTGACAGTGTGATTTGGAAATAGATTTCCAGGCCTTTCTTCAATGCAGTAAGCCTACAGTACCTCTTATTCCAAGGTGGTCTCCTATTCAAGTACTAATCGGGCCCAACCTTGCTTAGATTTGAGATCAGCCAAGATTAGGCACATTCAGCATGGCATGACTGTAGTTATCTCCAAGGCATCTTACAACAAACAAATATGGTAGAAGTATAAAAAACAATTAGGGGTATGTTTACTAAGCCGGGCTAATGGTTAACCCAGGCTATCTGCAACTAGGTCCCATTGTTGTAAGATGCCTCGGGGGAAAAAAGTCCTCCCCATTAAAGAAGCTTCAGGTTACCAAATTTTACATTATATTTTAAAGTTCTTTGATTTTTGTTGTTTTTGTTCCAGTGAAAAGAAGTTGATAGCGGAAGGTCCTGGAGAAACTGTGCTTTCCGCAGAGGAGGAGGCTGCTCGGGTGGCGCTGCGCAAGCTCTATGGTTACACTGACAACAGACGACCTTGGGATTACTCTAGATACAGAGAGGATCTGGGAGCAGTGAAAGCTATCAGCTAGTGTGTCTTTTAGTCACGAAGAAAGGCAGGATATGGCAAAAAGCCAATTATATACCTTCTCTGATGCTTTCCTTCAACTTACTACAAATTTTAAAGCAGCAACTTCTCCTATATATTTTAGATTTTAGTTTTACTTGTGAATACGAGGCTGGGGGTGGGAAGAGGAGACAGGAAATGAATGGAGCCCATAGAGTTTATTCACAAAGTGCTGGACAGCCAACTTCATTCATGTCCAGCTGTCTCTTAGTCACTTGTTAAGAGACTGAGCTAGCTATTGGGTGCAGTTTCCATTGCCATGAATAGGGGACACTGCGACTTTAATCCTGGAATTTGTAATCAAAATTTAACTACCATGCCTCTCCTCCTTCAGAGGGCATTGTTATTGTAAGGCTGATGGCAGTATAATTTTGTCTGTGTAAAAGCCTGTGCAGAAAATAACATAATAGCTGTGTAACTGCTTTTTCTATAAATCAGAAATATAGTTTAATGGTATGGTTTAATGTGTTTTACAGTTTACAACTGTACAAAGAAGTATTCACTTTGTAGAGGTCATTGACAAAATGTTTTATTTCTTTAAAAATTTCAACCAGTTAAAATATAACAGGCTCGGCAACTTCTATATTTGTTTTCTTACATCAAAACTATGTACTCCTATATACTTTCTTTTTTGACCCACCAGTTTCCTCCTGCTGTTCTAGTGTTTCCAGCTCATGAGTCTTTATTTACAACTAGCTGGGATTTTTCTCCTATTTTTATATTTTCTTTTCTCTCAGGCCAGTCACTTCAATGGTAACTGTTCTTGGTTTGGGGGGGGGGGGGGATGCATCAGGGCTTCTTCCAGAACCTTGTAATAATGGGCCCTGAAGCCAGCCCTTTGTCACCAGTGCTTGATGACTGGAGCTGTATACTATCGGGGCTGTGAATGCTGCTTCCATGGCATCTCTAGCCCTGGCTGCCATGGAGAGCAGAAGATTCTTTTTTGTGTAAAAAGAAAAAAAAAACAAGAATATAACGAGTATACAAACCAGCCCACATCAAGGAGGATATACCTTGCCACCATTAGAATTAATAAGCAAAAGAGATTAGTGAAACCCTAAGACATTTCATATATAACCTGCTGTACTTAGCCAATGACCTAAGAAGTATTAAATGAAAAAAGTAAACAAAACAGCATTACTCTTTCCTTCGCAGAAACTTTTCCAGCTGATCTGAATCAAAAAATATATAACACCCTGATGTATCAACAAACATTTATATGGATATTTAACATAGAAAGAGGCCCCCAGGGCTAAGACACAAGGTCTAAGTTCCATAAGGGTTTTCCTACGCAATTGTGTGGTATCGCCTGTCCAAAAAATTTCTCAGTTTTCTTAAAAACACTATATTGTGCTTATATTTTGCTATCAGAATGGGAAATAAAAGCTATACTCGGTCAGATCCAAAGCATCAGATTCAAGTGACTGCCCCAACAAGTCCATCCCAGAAAGCACCTTAACGTGGGAATCCAAGAGAGCAGAAGATTCTGACCTCACAATCAAATCCACGTTCTTAATCTGAGGCAACACTCTGGCTCTTCTGTTTTTAATTTCATTTTATTTTCTTTGGACAAGCCACTGCTTCCTGTTGCTTTGGGTTTGCAGTTTAGTCACTAGTAGCTACAGCACAATCTCTCCTCACCTCCGAACATTTTGGATGCTTGTGTTTTTGTTCTGAATGACTGAATTTTTCCTCTCTCCTATTTTATTTGTAGTTCATTTTCTGCTTCATAGACCTTGGCCTTACCTTCTTTTTTGTTTGTAAAATGTACACCACCTCTGTTTTGAGAGGCGGTATGTCAAATGATGAAATAAACAAACATATTTTACTTGCAGTAGATGGGGGTTCCCTATTTAAACGTTTTCTCCCCCTCCAGCCATCTCGGCAGCATTCTTTGGAAGCCCTTGACCAAGGCATGGATCCCTCTGGATCTTATGTGTGCATCTTGAGCCTGGTCAGTAGATGTCAGTATTGCACAGTAGTTTGTATTTGTTACCTCCACAGAATTCCCCGTGTATTTGTTTAATCACACCATGAAAAAAAGATGATTATAATTTGAGCTTTTGGCTCATTAACAGACTCCCCGGCCCCAAAGCCGGAAGAAAATTAGAATCTCTCATGCATTGATTGCAGAAATAAATAGAGATGTTGCACATGTGAGACTACAACCCTCACATACATATCTCTTCTTGGCATTATTAAAGATAAATATCATCAGAGCAGATGGCATTGACTCTGACATGCAATAGCTTTGGGCTACTATATTAAAGAAATAAATTTTGGGTCAGGAATGGCCTAAATATTGTTATGCATGACCATAGTGTGTGTTTGTCCTGGAAGTAACCAAATTGTTCATTTAGGATGCTGCTTTTCAGATTAGCACATGAGTATTGTTAGCTTTGAAAAGTGATGCTAAATCATTTGAGAGAGAGGTTCAGGTGTATTTCCTTTTAATGCTTGCTTTTTTTATAACTACATGCAAGACCAGTGCTTTTCAAGCTTTTATACCATATGAACCCATTTTAATAACTGAAAATTCATGTAACCCCAGATGATGATGATGAAATCAAACTGGCAGTTCCTTATCTCTCCAGTCCAGTCCCGTACCTCTGGGTTGTGTATCTCTTCCAGAAGCTTGGAGACTGAGCATGTCATGTTTTGATGACACCCTTACTAATACCGTGGGGACTGCCCACCATATCCAGTACACTCGGTCTCCAAGCAGCTGGAGGAGGTAGTGAGCCAGGGTGCTGGACTCACTAGAGAAATGACTAAGGAGCATCTAGGTTAGGTTATTCATTATTGGATTTCTTTTGGCTCTGCCTTTATTTGTGCTGAACAGCACAGTCCGAGGAGCACTGATACCCGGGGGTTCTTTGGCTTGGGCTAGCAGGCTACTCTCTCCAACGGGGTCTTCAGGATGGCTGGAGGCCGGTGGAGGGGGTACAGTAAAGCTAATTTCATTACTTTGTTATGCCTGCTAGACTGCAGTGTCTAGTCTGTGGTACCCGATGGAGGGGTGGTTTTGGAGTCGGGCATTTCCCAGGGGTTTGCGCAGGAAGCAACCACGATGAAGCAGACTCTGCAGGACAGAACAGAGCAGGACGGTGCCCCCTCCCCAGCTCAGGATGGGCAGGAGGAGGGGGATACCGTTCTGGTGCCTCAGCAACGTCCTTCGGTCCCCCTGACTACTTCAGGACCCTCCTTCCCAAGCAGGGGGTGACGCGGGACCTCTTGGGTTTTTCTCCCCGCAGTTCGTGCTGCTCCTCCATGAGGCATTCTGTTTGTTGCAGAAGGGGGCCCCTCAGTGCCAGGTGGCAGCACCAAAGGGAGGGTGGACCTAAGTGAAAGGGAATCCAGGGCGACTCCGGCCAAGAAGTCGAGGTTGAGGGGGGATGAGTTTGAAAAGTCTGTTGTCCAAACCCCTGGTGGAAGATGATCTTGAGACGGATGTCTTGAGATGGATGTGGATGAGGACTTAGAGGAGGGAGAGATCCCAGAACAGGACGACCAAGCGCGGATTGTGAGAATCTTTCACTGAGAGGAATTGCCGGCGCTGATCTCAGAATCCTTGAAAACACTGAATATGCCTGACAGTCTTCCAGTGGACAAGGATGCTCTTGAGGACCTGTTGCTGCAAGAAGTATGGAAAACACAGATGATGTTTCCGGTGCACAGAGTGGTCAGACAAATGATTCAGGATGAGTGGGATCTGCTGGAGGCGGGCCTTAAAAGGCATGTCAAGGTCCGTGACCCTTTTATCAGTTGTCTGATCAAGATCGGGGGCTTTTCGCTCTCCCAGAGTGGATCCAGCAGTGTCGGCAGTCACTAAGAAAAAAACAACTATCCCGGTAGAAGGTAGTGCGTGCTTAAGGATGTCCAGGATAGAAAATTGGATAGCTTGTTAAAGTAGGCCTTTGATGTTAACGCTCTTTCACTGCAGGTTTCCATTTGGTGAGCATGGATAGCAAGAGTTTGCCTTCGCTGGTTGCAGCGGGCGCAGCAGCAGCAGGGAGCAGACCAGCTGGGAGAAGCGGCCAGATTGGAGTTGGGGGCAGCTCATGAAGAGTATGGCATCGGTGGTGGTGGCACGCTGCTATTTGTGGCTAAGGAAGTGGGCGGCGGATGCTTCCTCCAAGTCCCATCTGAGCAAATTGCCCTTTAGGGGCAAGCTGCTGTTTGGCGAGGACCTGGACAAATTGGTGAAATACTTGGGAGAATCCAAGGGCGGTAGGCTGCCAGAGGATAAGCAGAAGCAGAGCCATCCATCTCCCTCGAGAGGTCAGCCACGTGATTTCAGGAGATCTCGTGGTTTACCCCCTTTCAGAGGTGTGGTTTCCCTATAAGGGTCAAGGGTTTTGAGGGGCGGGACAGAGGTTTGCCTTCATCGCAGCCTCGGGGCCCAAGAAGTCCCAATGAAGTGAGGGGGGCCCAGATGACGGTACAGCTCATAGGCGGCCTGCTGCAGGAGTTGATCACACCTGGGTCCAGATCATGTCCAACCAGTGGGTGTTGGAGGTTATTTGCGAGGGCTATGCCCTAGAGTTGGCATGGCCTCTGGGGGACGCCTTCATTATGTCCCCCTGCAAGGCGCAATGCATGGTGTTAGTGGTCGAAGACACCTTAACATGGCTGTTGCAGCTCCACACGGTAGTGCCAGTGCGGCGCCGGTCAATACTCCATTTATTTCGTGGTGCCGAAAAAAGAAGGAATCTTTTGGCCAATTCTCAACCTCAAGTATGTAAACCACCACTTACAGGTGCCACACTTTCACATGAAGATGTTGCAGTCCATCTTAGTGACGGTCAGAAGTGGGGAGTTTCTGATGTCGCTGAGTATGATGGAAGCCTTCTTGCACATTCTCATATGGGCAGAACATTAAAGGTTTCTCCGCTTTGCAGTACTGATGGGCAATTTCCAGTTTCAGGCGCTACCGTTTGGTTTAGCGACAACACTGCAGACATTCATGAAGGTCATGGTGGTGGTAGCAGCAGCGTTGCGCAAGGAAAGTGTGTTGGTTCATCCGTACCTGGATGACTGGTTGATTCAAGCAAAATCCCGAGACAAGAGTCTGCAGGTAACAAAGAGAGTTGTACAGTTTCTTCAGAGTCTAGGTTGGGTGGTCAATATGACCAAGAGCAACTTGGATACGTCTCGGGAGCTTGAGTTCTTGGGGATTCGCTTCGATACCCAGGTGGGGAGGGTTTTTCTCCCAGAGCAGCGTGCTCTAGGGCTTTGGAGGCTGGTGTGACAGTTCTTGAGAATGGCAGAGCCAATGGCTTGGCATTTTTTGCAGGTCCTGGGGACCATGACGGTCACACTCGAGCTGGTCCTGAGAGCAAGGGCACACATGCACCCTATTTGGAGGGCTCTGCTTTGCCACTAGTCACACCAATCCCAACCACTGTCTCTCAGGCTACTCTATCCTTGGGAGGCCAGGAAGGTGCTCAGATGGTGGCTACGTCTGGGAAATCTGGAGAAGGGCATGCCTTTAGAGGCACTGTCGTGTGTAATGCTTATGACAGATGTGAGATTTACGCAGGGGCGGTGGAGCATCCGGGAGTCCCGTTGGCTGATAAGCAGGTTGGAGATGCAGGCGGTAGTTCTAGCTCTTTGGGCCTTCGAGTCCTAGTTGCAGGGGAAGGCAGTGCGATTCCTATCCGACAACATAAATACAGTAGCGTACGTTGGCAAGGAGGCACAGGCAGCATGACCTTGGAGGCAGAAGTGCAAGTGCTGTTAACCTGGGCAGAAGACCATCTCCAAGCGTTATCGGTGGCGCATGTAGCAGGTGTGGACAACGTCACAATGGACTATCTGAGTCGAGTACACGTAGATCCCAGAGAGTGAGTCTCAACCAAGACATCTTTGATCAGCTGGTATGACGCTGGGCACACCAATCATGGATCTAATGGCGGCGTTCGAGTTGGCCAAGGTTAGCTGCTTCTTCAGCAGAAGAAGGGAGCGGATAACCAAAGGCCTTGATGCCCTAGTGCAACAGTGGATCGTGGGGGGGGGCTGCTGTATGTGTTCCCGCCGTGGGTGCTGATAGGCCGGGTCATACAGAGGAGCAAGGTGCATCCAGGGCTGGTCATGCTGATTGTGCTGGACTGGCCCCGGCGTCCATGGTATGCAGACCGGGTGAGTATCCTGGTGCATCGGCCCTGGTGCCTCCAGATAGGGAGGATCTCTTGCTGCAGGGGCCAGTGCTAATGCTTCAGGTGAATCGATTCTCGCTTACGGTTTGGCTCTTGAACGGGCACGATTGAGGATGAAGGGTTATTTTGCCCCAGTGATCATGACCCTTCTAAAGGCAAGGAGGAGCTCTACCTCTTTGGCCTATATTAGGATTTGTGGTTTTGAGCTGTGGTGTGCAGACCGGCAGCTACGGCCTAGTGTGGTCTCTTTGCCGGATATTTTGGCCTTTTTGCAGGCCGGGTTCGACAAGGGTATGGTGGCCAGTTTAAGGGTGTAGCTAGCAGCTCTTGCCTGCTATCACGGTAACGTCCAAGGGGTTGCGTTGGGGTCCCACACGGCGTAGTGTGGTTCCTAAGGGCGGTGGTGCATTTGCGGCCGCTGCAACGAGCAGTGATTCTACTATGGGACCTTAACTTGGTGTTGGGAATGCTCTGCGAGGTGCCCTTTGAGCCATTGAATCACGCCATATGTAGTAAAGGATTTGACACTCAAGATGGTGTTTCTGTTTCTGGTGGCAATATGCTCTGCGTGCAGGATCTCGGAGCTGCAGGCCCTGTCTTGCAGGGAGCCTTTTCTCTCCTCGAGAGAAAGTGGTTTTGCGGCCGGTGCCTTCCTTCTTGCCAAAAGTGGTGTTGGCCTTCCACTTGAATCAGACGGTGACCTTGCTGGTTCTAGGGAACTCAGACAAGACCACCATTTAGTCCTCGCTGCAGTATCTTGATGTTCGGTGGGTGCTAAAAAAAAGTATTTGAGGAGGACGGAGTCCTTCTGTAAATCGGATCATCTGTTTGTGTTGTATGGAGGGCCGCGCAAAGGGGAGGCGGCGGCCAAGGCATCAATTTTTAGATGGATCAGAGAGGCAATCGTGTCGGCATATCTTTTGAAGGGTTTGTAGGTGCCGACGGGATTGCGGGCTCATTCCATGAGGGTTCAAGTGGCCTTGTAGGCGAAGCACAGTTTGGTACCATCGGTGGAGATTTGTAAGGTGGCAACCTGGTCTTCGCTTCATACCTTTGCGAGACATTATTGCCTGGATGTCCAGGCAGAGGGAGCTGCCAGGTTTGGTCGGGCGGTGCTTCAGGCCAGTCTGGCGAGTCCCTCCCAGTAGTCTTACTGCTCTGCTACATCCCAGAGGTGTGGGACTGGACTGGAGATCCTCAAGGAATAACAGCAGGTAAGTCTAATTCCATCTTCCTTATATGAGAATCTCCATTCCAGTTATGAATCCCACCCTGGTTGCCAGTTGACGGTGTCAGAAGCCTGAAGCGGTTATCTCCATGATCAAGACGATGGTTCCATAGGTTGGGTGGGGAGGGGGGGTAGGAATTTGAGGGGGACCAACATGATGGTCTGTCTTGCATTCAATGTTGCCAATCGGGTCCAGGAGGGTCCTCGGGTAAGCCTTAGGTAAGCTGCCTCGGTTGAGGAAGGGGAAGGAGGAATCTCTTCTCTGTCAGGGGTGGGGGGGAGGGGAGGGAGAAGGTTAAATTTTAAAGTTTCTAAATTGTATAGCTCTTTAAATTTTTATTAGGCTAGTATGTTTTGTAATGGCTTAACTACTTATTTGTTGCTCCTGTGAGTCTGCTTTGCAAATAGGTTATTGGATATGGCGCATGATCCTCACAGTATTAGTAAGGATGTCATCCAAACATGACATGCTAAGTCTTCAAGCTGCTGGAAGAGGTGCACAACCCAGAGGTGCGGGACTGGACTGGAGATCCTCAAGGAACAATAGTTAGCAGGTAAGTCTAATTCAGTCCTCTCCAGTCTCCTTCCCTTTCCTCCATTCATCTAAAGCAGAAAGGCAGAAGTAGCAGCAGTCTGCACAAGGGCCCCTGGGTCAATGTGTGCTTACAGACCTTAGTACTCAGCATGAGTTTCCAGTCTAACAGGAAGCTGACTGATGCCTTAGCATAGGGCACAGGGAAAGCCATAGAGATGGGGAAATAGCCATGTTTGTGACCCCCAAATGGCATCCTGACCCCAAGTTTGGGAACCACTGCACTAGACTAATTTTTAATTTACCTATTATCAAAATAATGAAAATGGATTATACTCAGATTGTGAATCTTTTGGTGCTAATCAGCGAGTGCAAATGTTAACATCTGAAATACATAGAGCATCCAGTTGTTGTAAGCCTATTAAATAGCTAAGGTCAGGGTTGGCTTGGTGCTTCAATGACAGTGCTGTGTACTGCTATCTGGAAAGAGCAAAGATTGCTTCTTGGATGATGTCAGTCAGGGCTAGGGGTATTGGGTGACAGTGTTTGCACTTTCTGGAGTTAGAGTATCCTAATGATCATGCAGTGACTGAGTGGATGTGTAGCCTAGTAACTAGATTGGTGGACTGAGAACCAAATGAACCTGCTTCTCCTACTGATGTTTTGTTTGACCGTGGGCAACTCTTCATTCTTTTTGTGCTATATGTTGAGTGGCAGAGTCAAGCAGGATAAGAATCCTGCATGAAGCAAAATCCATATTGTTAACAGATATGAAAAAGCTTCAAAACGGCATATTTTTGGGTTGTATGCTATAAAAAAAACACAAATCCCACTACTAATCCAATTGTAATAAATACAAGCATCAACAGAAAATGGCATACAAAATTTTCTGTGGATCTACTGAAAGTCCACCATATTATGGACCATTTGTAAAACATCAAGTGCTACCACACCTTCAGTTTCAAAACATGCAAAACACCCTTTATCTTCAAAAACATTTCAGCTTCTCAAACAATTGCCTTGACAATTGAAGTGTTTTGCATTAGTACCAGAATCTCAGTCTCCAAGCTGCTGGAGAGACATGATTCCCAATCAGGACTCGCTGAAGTAACAGAGAGAAGTCAGTTTGGAATAATTTAAAGAAAAATAAAACTATCTGAAAGCAAAGCTTACAGCCGAGACAAGAGCACTGGTCCACACAGCAAAGGCAGGGCAGATTGGGACTGCTCCTTTGCTGCTCAGCACTGTGATCCTGAAGCCGAAGTAAAACAAACAAAAAAGAAAACTTGTCGGCAGGATCGGTACTACTCCCCTGAGGGAGCGTGCTCAACGGTTTACGGCAAGCCAGGGCGGCAGAGACCAGTGCTGTGTCGGGGCCTGGGTGCTCAGATGTGTTGACAGTGAGTCAGGGATAGGAGCAGCATTTGGCAGGAGACCAGGTACAATTGAGGTATTTTCCACTCGCAGCCGAAGCCTGGAGGAGTCAAGCCGGGCGGGGCGGTAGTTGGGCAACTTGAGGAGCATCTATGCAAGGCAGCAGCAGAGAGCCGGTGAGTGCTGAGACTGCGTAGTTTTCGTGAGTAGGGATAGTGGTGGCCATTTTAAAAGCATGGGAGCTGGGGACTGAAGCAGTAGCCACGCTGTAGGCAGGCAGGCCCTAGAAAAGTGTGCTTTCACTGTTCTCTGAGGGATTTGGCAATTAATAAGCTTGGCAGGGAGTAAGAGATCCCTAGGGCAGGCAGATTGAAGTTAAAAAAAAAAAAAAAAAAAAAAGCCAGCGAGACAGATCTGTGTGGCCTGTGGTCACACGGGCTCAGTTTCAGCAGCTGGATTCTGCAAAGGCTGCAAGGTAGAATCCAGGTTGGCAGAAGTTGAGCCTCAGGTCTCTGCATGCGGCAGCAGAGCTGGAGGCAGTGGGGCCTGCAGCAGCTCCAAGTGCAAAGACAGGAGATGAAGAGGGGAAGGAACTTCTGACAAAAGCACCCAAGAGCAAAGGGAAGAAGGAAGCAAAGGTGAAGGATGTGAAAGACCTGCAAGGGGGTAGACAATCTGGGAGACCTCTCACCAGAGTTTGTGCTCCTACTGCATAAAGCATTTTGTTTGAAGCAGGGAGCACCAGAGAAGACGGTACCTCCAAGCAGTGGTGCTAAGCGCACAGCAGAAATCATTAGGACACTGGAAGAAGCAGATGAAGAGCCTGGTCCCAGTAAGCATTGGATGGATGGAGGATGGTGTCTGGGAGGACACTTCATGAGATGTGGAAGACTGGGAGGAGGAAGACCTCCAGGAGGAAGGTGAGATTCCGCAGGCAAAGGAATCCCGCAGTATACGAGTATTCCATAGAGAGGAACTGGTGGCTTTGATAGCGCAGTCAGCTAAGACTTTGAATTTTCGCATACAGGCACCAGAGAAAGAGGAGCCTCTAGAGGATCCGCTGTTCTAGCTGTGCGTTCAACTCAGGAGGTCTTTTCCTTGCATAGACTGGTGCGGCACATGATCCAGGAGGAATGGGTTGTGCCAGAAGGGCCGCTGAGGGATACTCAAATGATGACTGTATCTTTCAGAGCAAGATAAAGAACTCTCATGCACCTAGAGTGGATGCAGTGGTTTCGGCAGTGATGAAGAAAACCACAATACCAGTAGAGGGTAGTACAGCCCTGAAGGACGTTCAGGATTGTAAGCTGGAGATGCTATTGAAGCAGGCATTTGAGACATATGCCCTCTTGCTGCAGGCATCGGTAGGTGGCGTGTTTGTGGCCCGGGCCTATCTCCGCTGGGCACAAGGAGTCAGTGGGAGAGGCAGAGCAGGGGTGGTCTCCAGAGGCGGCCAAGCTGGAATCGAGGACGGCGTATCTGGTGGATGCCTTCTATGACCTGATTTGCTGTATGGCTTCAGTAGTGGCAGCGAGACGCTACTTGTGGCTCTGTAATTGGTCGGAAGATGTGTCGTCCAAGTCCTGACTGAGTAAACTGCTATTCAGGGGCAAGCTCTTGTTTGGGAAAGACCTAGAAAGGCTAGTCAGTGACCTGGGAGAGACTAAAGGTGGGCGCTTACCAGAAAATAAGCAAAAGTTGGATCACCCATCCACCCCAGGAAAAGGAAAACCAAGAGAGTTTAGGCGATTTTGGTCACTAAGGTATACTCCATACCAGAGAGAGTGCTTCCCAGCAAGGGGCCCTCTCTTTCAAGGCTTCAGGGGCTCGGGAAAAGGTTTCTACTTTTCTGCCTCTGCGGCACCTAAGAAGCAACAATGAGGCGAGGGCAGGCCAGGCGGACCAAGGTTCGGTAGGGGGTCAGCTACAGGAATTTTACGACATCTGCATCCGAATTACGACCGATCGATGGGTGCTAGAAGTCATCAGAGATGGATATACACTGGAATTCACCTGATCCCTCCAGGAAGCCTTTATCGTCTCCCCCTGCAAGGCTTGGAGGAAGCGAGAGACGGTACAGGACACACTCCAACGACTGCTGGAGCTATGGACAGTGGTACTGGTGCCTCAAAACTAGCGTGGTTATGGTTGATTTATCCATTTATTTCATAGTCCCAAAGAAAGAAGGTACGTTTCGGCCCATCCTGGATCTCAAATACGTCACTCAGGCTCTGAGGGGGCGCACCTTTGCATGGAGATGTTGCAATCTGGGATAGCGGCGGTGTGAGAAGGGGAGTTCTTAACCTCCCTTGACCTCACAGAGGCGTATCTCCACATTCCAATACGAACAGAGCATCAGCAATACCTGCGGTTTGCAGTTCCCGGAGGGCATTTCCAGTTTCGAGCCTTGCCCTTTGGGCTGGCAACTGCACCACGGACCTTCACCAACATCATTGTGGTCGTGGCAGTGGCCTTTTGGCATTCTGGTTCTCCCTTATCTCAATGATTGGTTAATAAGGGCAAAGTCCCTAGAGGAGCCTGGGTCATCCATTTCCTCCAAAGTCTAGGATGGGTGGTGAACTATGCCAAGAGTCCAGATCACGCTATCGCAGGACCTCGAGTATCTCAGCACGTGGTTTCAAACGGGCATAGGCAGAGTGGCTCTTCTAGTGGCCAGAGACTGCAAACTCGAAGGGCAGGTCCAGCGGTTCCTGCAAATGCAGTGACTGATGGTGTGGCACTACCTGCAGGTGCTGGGATCCATGGCGGCATCGATAGACATGGTCCCATGGGTACGGGCATGCATGTGACTGTTGCAGAGGGCTCTTCTGCGCAGGTGGTCAGCGCAGGTCCACCCCCTATCCCACCATTTTCCTTGTACGTCAGAGGTGCGGAGCACGCTTGCATGGTGGTTACGAGATGATATGTTGCTGAAAGGGATGCCATTGGAGATGCCTCACTGGATACAGCTCACGACAGATTCCAGCCTAGTTGGCTGGGGAGCTCATTGCGAGAGCCAGTTTCTACAAGGACTGTGGTTGGAGCAAGAGGCACAGTGGCCCATAAACCATTTGTAACTGCAGGCCGTCTTTCTGGCCCTCCAAGGCTTTCAGCACAGGTTAGAGGAGAAAGCTGTGAGGGTGTTCTCGGACAATGCAGAAACCGTAGCATATGTCAATCGGCAGGGCAGAACAGGCACTATACAATGGAAGAAGAGTTGGAAGCATTGATGACATGGGCAGAAAGGAACCTCTTAGTCTGCCTGCATGATTTCTCATCCTGCCACATGCATCACCAACAGCACTATCTCAGCAGAGTGAGAATCGACCAGGTGGTGTGTCGGTGGAGGCAGCCAATCATGGATCTGATGGCAACCTGTAAATCAAGCAAAGCAGTAAGGCTCCCATCTTCTGCTCAAGAACCTATGTCGGAAGGCCTCAATGCGCTAGTGCAACCATGGCCCACGAAAGGGCTGCTGTATGTCTTTCTGCCTTGGCCACTCCATTGGCTGGGTAGTGCAGAGGCTAGAGGCCCATCCGGGTTGGGTAATGCTGATCACACCGGATTGGCTGAAGTGTCCATGGTACACGGACCTGAAGCACATGGCGATCAACAGGCTGTGGTGTTTGTCCCTGAGGGAGGACCTGCTGTGTCAGGGTCCCATCTGGATGCCACAGGTGGATCGGTTCTCACTTATGGCATGGCTCTTGAGAGGGTGCGCTTAAGGAAGAGGGGCTATGCACCTGCAATAATTGCAACGCTGCTGAAGGCCTGCAGACAGTTGACATTGCTGGCGTACAACCAGGTATGGAGAATGTTTGAGTACTGGTGCCAAAAACAAGGACTTTTGGCGATGAAGTGTGGGATGCCAGAGGTGATTTTCTTTCTTCAGGCAGGGATGGATAAAGGCTTAGCTTGCAGTTCCTGCTTTTCAATGTCTTCCTTGCTCCCCTTGCCTTACTTATTCAACAGACGGGCATCTCTTTCTATATTTACGCTGATATTCTCCTTATGCACCACACCTCCTCTGCCGCTCCTGATTTTTCCCCTCTCAACGACTGTCTTGCTCTCATCGCTACCTGGTTCGACCACAGCTTCCTCCATGTTAACCCGTCCAAATCTTCTGCTATTTGGTTCTCTTTTGGTGCCCCTTCTCCCACCTTGTCTCCCTCTATGTCCGCTCACCCCATCCCCCTTGTCTCTACCCTCCAATATCTAGGTGTCACACTCGATGCCTCCCTCTCTTTCCACCACCACATTTCCTCGGTGGTGCGTTCCTCCTTCTTCCACCTCTGAAGAATTAGATCCATCCGTCCATTTCTTTCCACTACCACTGTCACCACTCTTGTCCTGTCCCTAGTAATTACTCGTCTGGACTACTGTAACTCTGTCCTCGCCGGTCTTCCGCGCTCCCAACTTCGCCGTCTCCAATTAGTACAAAATACTGCCGCTCGTCTCATCACTCACTCCCCTGCTAATGCCCATGTCACCCCTTCTCTTTTCTCCCTTCACTGGCTCCCAATCTCCGTCAGGTTCATATACAAACTCCTGACCATAACCCACAATATATTGTACACCAACACTCCCCAATATTTAGCCGACATTATTTATCTCCAGACAGTTCCCCGTCTCCTCTGCTCTGCCCACGGTAACCGGCTTTTCCTCCCTTACCCCTCCCAGGCTTGTCTTGAGCTAACTCGTCACTCCGCCTTTTTCTTTCTCAGTCCTGCCCTCTGGAATTCCCTCCCGCATTTCCTCCATACTGAGCCTTCCTTTACTCCAGTGTAAGTCATTCCTTAAAACCCACCTTTTCTGTCAGGCTTACGACCTTCCGATTCCTGCTGGTGTCCCGGTTCCTCCCCCGTTGGATGCTCTCCCATCACCGGTTCAGGAATGAGATATCCCTTGCCCACTCCCACTCGATGACTCCCCCCTCCCTCTTTACCTGTCTTTCTCCTTCCTATCTTATCTTCCTGTGCTCTCTCCTCTCCTGTCTGTTAATGGCGTTCCTTTTTCCTCTTTCTTTCTCGTGGCCATTTTGTATTTTTGTATTGTACACCGCCCTGACGCCTTTTGGTGAGGGCGGTATATCAAGCTCCACAAATAAAGATAAAGATTGAGAGTGCAGGTGGCAGTCCTCTCATGCTTATAGGGGGTGCAGGGTCCTTAGCCTGTTTTCTTAGAGCAGTGAAGCAGTTGAGGCTGTCTCTGTGGTCAACAGTGCCACCTTGGGATTTGACTTTGATGTCAGCTCTGACCCAATCGCCAATCAAACTGTTAGCACGGTGCACCTTAAAGGACTTGACCTCAAAGGCCATCTTTTTGGTAGCCATTTGTTCAGCCAGAAGGATATCTGAGCTCCAAGCCTTGTCATGTAGAGAGTCGTACCTGGTTATGTCAAAGGATAAGATGGTCCTGAGGACAGTACCCTCCTTTGTGCCGAAGATGTGCTCAGATTTCCACCTGAATCAATGGGTCTCCCTACCAGGCTTCTCTGGTGAGGAAGGTGAGCTGGAAACAAATTCTTAGTTACAAAGCTTGGCTATGTGTCGAGTGTTAAAAAGATACCTGAAGGTATCCAAGGCCTTTCATAAGACTGAACATCTATTTGTCCTATTTGGAGGGCCGTGCAAGGGAGAGGCGACATCCAAAGTATCCATTTCCATATGATTAGAGAAGCCATCTCTTTGGCTTACCTCCTGCAATGGAAACTGGTGCCTATTGGTTTGAGAGTGCATTTGTTGTGAGTCCAGGCAAACATCATGGGCAAAGTTTAGCCTGGTGCTGCCGGTCAGCATTTGTAGAGCAGCTACTTGGGCCTCGTTGTCGTCCTTTGTGAAACATTTAACAGTTAGACGTTGAAGCATCAGAGGAGGCTCGTTTTGGCTTGGTGGTACTGCAGTCTGGGTTAGCGGGTTCCTCCCAGGGTTAGTATTGCTTTGGTACATCCCAAAGGTGCCAGGACTGGACTGGAGGAATGAAATGGAAGAAGAAATTAGACCTTACCTGCTAATTGATGTTCCTTGAGTGACTTCAGTCCAGTCCCGATTCCCTCCCTAAGGCTAACCCTTAATCATTGTTCCCTGGGGGTAAGAATGCCACCTACTTTAGCAGTCCTGGGGCCAGGGAGCATTTAAAAAAAAAAAAAAGAGGAGAAATATAGCAGAATTGCTGGGGAGGATGTTAGGCAAGGCAGCGAACAGGGAATTGGGATCTGGTCTCCTGAGGAAGCTAGCACTCATGACAGGTGAGGGTATTGGACTCTCCTTCCCTGGTGGGGAGGGGGTTTTTCCATTTGGTTCCTTTTTGTATTTCCACAAGTTCATGTTTTGACTGTTTTTTGGTAATAGTTGTTTCCTTGAGCCTGCTTTGTTAACAGGATACTGAGAAGCTACCTGCCCTGATAAATATGGGCACCAGCAGTATAATATTGTGGTGATGTGTAAGGTCCACTCCCTTCATGCCAGGTAGGTAAGTTAGCAAATGATCTTCATGCCTATTGTCCACCTAGTTATCCACAGTATATTCCCAACAATTTAATTGCCAACTACTTTGATAGTCATATCCCGTCCCTTCTATCCACTTGTCCCTGGACACAGATCCTCTTATACAAAAGGATTCTGTATCAGCTGGAGGGATTGGGGTGACGATGGTTGGCAGGTACCTAGATTTCCGTAAAGCCTTTCACACCGTTTCACCCTAGGGATGGACCCTAAAGTTACTGATTGGATTAGAAATTAGTTGAGTGGGAGGCAACAAATGGTAAGGGTAAATGGAGCTCACTCTGAGGAGAAGGGGGTTATCAGTGGTGTGCTGCAGGGATCTGTCCTTACTCTGATTCTTTTTAACATATATGTTAGTGATATTGTGGAAGGACTGTTGGGTAAAGTTTGCTTGTTTGCAGACAATACCAAAATTGCAATGGAGTAAACACACAGAAAGGAGTCGACAACATGAGGGATCTAGCTTAACTTGAAGAATGATCTAGAATATGGCAGCTGAAATTTAATCCTAAAAAATGCAGGGTCATGCATTTGGACTGCAAAAATCCAAAGGAACTGTACAGTGAAGGGAGTGAGGCACTTCTGTCCACAAAAGAAGAATGGGGCCTGGGTGTAATTGTGTCTAATGGTCTTAAAGTAGCTAAACAAGTAGAAAAGGCGACTGCGAAAGCCAGAAGGATGCTTGGGTGTATAGGAGGCGATAATGCCTTTGTATAAGTCTCTGGTGCAACCTCATTTGGAGTATTGTGTGCAGTTCTGGAGACCAAACCTTAAGAAAGATATAGGCAGGTTGGAATTGGTGCAGAGGGTGGCTACTAAAATGGTTAGTGGTCTTCGTTATGAAGCATATGAGGACAGACAAATATCTTAATTATGTATACTTTTATAGGAAAGGTGGGATAGGGATGATATGATAGAGATATTTAAATACCTCCGTGGCATAAATTTATTTATTTGTTTTTATATACCACACTATTTTAAATCAGCACAGTTTACAGCATAACAACTCATTACATAAAACAAGTGAACAGAACTTAACAGTTAAAACAATAACAGTAAACAATAAATGCACAGGAGGGTCTCTTTCAATTGAAGGCAAGTTCTGCTATGAGGGGACATAGGATGAGAGTGAAACATAGAAACATGATGGCAGAAAAAGATCACATGGCTTATCTAGTTTGCTCTTCCATATCAACCACTACAACAGTCCCCTTGATTCCTTTAGAGATCCTCTGTGTTTGCCCCATGCTTTTTTGAATTCAGATGTTGTCCTCATCTCTACCACCTCCACTGGGAGACTATTTCCACGCATCTACCACTGTTTCCGTAAAGAAATATTTCCACATATTACTCCTGAGTCAATCAAATCACAAAATAAAGATAAAAATGATTGCGCCAGACGTGTAAATTTGGTCTTTTCTGAAAGTAGATGTGATTGGCACATCTGAATAGATTTTTTTTTCCAGATGTGCAAATCACAAATAGAGTTTCTAAAATGATCTCCTTAACCTTTGCAGCTGCTTCTTTTTAGAAGTTTTTCTAACCCTTTTCCTCATGTCTCATAGTCGTCCTTTGGAAAGCCAAATGCTAGTGCAGTAGATTCCCTTGCTGTCTGCTCTCTATTTATTAAATCAAATGTGATCATGTTAGGGTCACTCAGGAATAATGATCATAACACCATCACCTCTTGCACCAGATGCTGTGCTTCACTAAGACTAGGTCCAAAGTAGTTCCCCCTCCTGACGGTTCCTGAACCAGCTGCTCCATGAAGCAGTCTTCTATTTTATTTAGTAATTTTATTTCCCTGGTATGTCCTGATGTGATATTCACCCAATCAAAATCTGTCAGTGTTGTTAGTTTCTCTAATTTCTGTTAGCATTTCATCATCTGTCTGTTAATTTTTGCCAGGCAGCTGCTAGTACACCTTCCACTTCTCAAATGGAATGTCTATCCATAAAGCTTTTACAGTGCATTTTGTTTCCTGCAAAACATTTATCCTGTGTAACTCAATACCCTCTTTAGTATATAGTGTCACCCCTCCATCAATTTGATCTACCCTATCTTTTTGATATAGTTTGTATCCTAGTATTAATGTCCCATTGGTTATCCTCCTTTTCCAGAGACAAATTAGTAACAAGGGTAAAATTGGCAGAGGCAAATTCAGAAGAGGTGACTGCAGGCTCGATAAAAGTTAGTAGATTTAGCATTGGGAAGGCTGTAAACCTAACACCAGAAACCAAATTCTAATTTTGTTTATTTTTGAAACAGCCCCTTTGGGTAGCTTTCATTGTCTTGAGTTCATTTATAAAAGTATTTTTTTTTAGATTGCCAAATTAATCTTTTATACTCATTAGTTTCATAAAAAGTGTGTTAAAAAAACAAACAGTTTTCCTTATGCACATCTATCTATATTGACATCACACATGTTGTGCTGCTGGCAGGTGTGAAAACCCTAGAACAAAGGTACTCATATCCAGTCCTGGAGGGCCGCAAACCATTCAGGTTTTTGGGATATCCCTAATGAATATGCATGAGATATGTATGCATTAGAAATATCCTGCCAACCTGACTGGATTTGGAGACCCCCTGCCTTACACCTCTGTCATTTAAGATTGTGAGAGGGCAAGGTGCAGATGTCCTAGACATCAAAAAGGGTAGATAGACAACATTTTGGTGGTGATGAGACGTGAGGAGGAATGTGACTAATTCTATCTACCCTTTCTGGTTTGTGGCCCTCCAGGACTGGATTTGAGTACCTCTGCCCTAGAATATAAGTGCTGGTGAACAAGCAGCAGTAGAGACAGGGAGCCCAGGTCTGCACCAGCTGAAGAGGAAATAGTACTGAAGAAATTAAGCAGTAGGGCTACTGAGGAGCCCAAGTCGTGCTAGCCGGGGAAGAGGAGTAGGGAGCGAGGCAGGACAGTGGACAGTGTGCATTCATTCCATACCACCTCCCCTTCCCCCCCCCCCCCCCACTCAGTCACATTCACATCACCCTTTCCTACCAGCCACACACACAGACATATCCACTCTTGCCACACACAATTACCCATTCCCCCCGGTTCTCCCCCCCCCCCCCCCCCACCATACAGACATGGACACATACTTCAATTACTCCCACAGCCACACACATCTAGTCCCCAACCTCATATAGCAACTATAAGATATATGCATGCACACACCCTTAGAGCTTCTTTAATAGCCACGCTGGTTATGGAGTTTATCCTGGCAATTCCAAACTTGTTTATTAAAAATTATTATAATGATCCTTAATTTTTCATTTGGATGTTCCACACAAACAACCAAATAATCCAGCTGCTATCTGGCTAACACTAACCAAAACTTCAAGTATAGCAGTGGCAGAGAGGGCAATGTATGTTGTAAGGTGGATAACTTTCTGATGATCTACATTGATATTAACAAAGGGAATTCCTTCTTGATTGTAGCCAAATGCATGAGCATTGTTAGGTGACTGGTTAAACTCAGGCACACAGGTGTTGTTAAGGAACCACGTCAGGTCAAAGTTGAGGTCTTTGAAAGAACTGAAAATTAAAAGCAAAAAGAATTGACTTGTAGAGCCTGATATTATAACAGGATGCTATGGGAGATATCTAAACGTGTGCCTATTTTAAGCACCTATGTTTGTTTATAAGATAGGCTCCTGGCCCCAGACCCTGTGCATGCAAAGCTGATGCACACATTTAAATCGTCTTCAAAGCAAATGTCAACGTGTGCATGTATTCACATGTTTTATGAGCACACTGCAATTCTGTCCCTGCTCTATGTAAACTATTCCTCTGGGAATATCTACATACAGCATGTGTATAAGTGCTTATATACACCTATACAGCAATGCAATTTTATAAGAAACCTTTTCCGCATGTAAAACAGGCTTTACACATGGAAACACCTTTACAAGATTCCCTCCCCCCCCCCCCCCCCCCGTGATTAACTGCTTTATTTTATAAAATGTGCTGCTTTTTCTTATGAGTATGATTGGACAAAAGACTGTAAATATCTTTGTTTCATAGTGTTTTATCCATGGACTTTACACTGGTTCCCAAAGGAAAAATACGAGTGCACTTTCCCTTTGAAACCAGTCTCACAGAAAGAGTGTCCACACAAAATATGCACATCCTGGTGTGTGTAGGTTTACTGTGGAAAACCTACATTGTTTTGAGAATACAAAATCTATGGATGTTGCTGCCCAGATCTAATCCAACTCCTGAGAAGTCCTCTACGCTTTGCCTAGGTAGAAGCCTTGCCTCTAGGCAGTAAGCAATGTGTTTGCATTAAACTTCAGCGCACAGTGTTCTAATGTACATGTGGCATGCAAACTACAGCGGCATTAAAACAAGGCACACTTTTGTGGTAATATGCAGCCACTGACATTAAGGGACACGTTTCAACAACAAAAAAAGGCCAGTAGGATGCCTCAGTCCCAGCATCATCATGCAAAATTTCTCTGATGACCCAGTGGTCCCAGACTCCTCTTCCCTTGACCCTTGGGCTATCTGGATCAAGGCACCCCAGGCCTAGGCACAGGGAAGCCCTCGACCAGAGGGTCTCCAGTGGTGGACTGGATCCCCTCCCAGAACAATTATGGTTACCCGTTGCAGGGATAGATCTACTGGCAGTCCTCTTTTCATTCTACCATCTTGGAAAATGGCAGTATGTGACCTGTAGCAGTATGGCAGAACACATCACTTGGAGTCAGTCTGCCAAATATGGCAATGCTTTGTAAATAAGGTAACAGAAAAGAACACCAAACCAAAGATACAGCGACCTATTAGTAATTTTTTTGTCGGAGCTAGCCGGAGGAGGGTCGAAATGAAAAAACGACCCACACCAGATGGTCAGCTACTTTTTTTTCTCATAAGGTTCTTCATCTCAATAATTAAGTCTAAAAAAACTTTATTTCACTTATCTCAGTTAATATTTCAATCCCAAGTTGCTAGTAGAGAAGAATCTTTCAGCACGACGTGCACGTTTCGGGCATCTTGCCCTGTCTCAAGTGCAATTACCAAGAATTAAAGAATTTCCAGCAACCAACATCCAAAACGCCATCAATGCGGCTAAGGTCTAATTTACAATGGCCGAAATGCTATTTAAAGAAGAACCATCCAATCAAAAAAGAGAAAACCCCACAGAAAGGGGAATCCCTATTATGATTGGAGACTAAGGTGATGATGACAGCAACATTCAGAGAAGACTGCCAATCTATTTCACGGTTCAAACCCTCAGGCTCCACCGTATCCAAAAGATAGATCCACCGTTGTTCTAGTCGTTGTAGCCTATCTTCTTTGTTTTCTCCACGGGGATTTAAAGGCACATGATCTATTATAGACCAACGAAGTTGATCAAAACAATGAGAACGGTCTAGACAATGAGAGACCATGGGTGCTGAAGCTATCTTCTGTCGAAGCTGAGAGGCATGCTCCACCAATCAACGTTTCATAGAATGAATTGTTCGCCCAATGTATAAAAAAGGACACGGGCATTGTATAAAATACACCACATTAAGTCGATTCACAATTCGTATCCCATCTACACTGATAAATCTGGTGAGTTTTCGGATGACTCCATTCTATGCCCACCATCGCCATCGTGCAGTAGTCACATCGCCGACAAGAGGAATGGCCCAATATCAGTTTTTTATAAATATATTGATCCTCTAACATAGAGGTGCGCACTATATGATCGCCTAAATTACGACCCCTTGAAAAAGCTATCTGCAATGGTACGTTAAAGCATTCATGGAGCTGTAAGATTGCCCAATGAGACCGTAAGATCTCAGAACTCTGATCTGTATAGGGCAAAATACCCGTAATTGTATTGATATTTGAAGATTCTGCTGCAGAATATTCAGGGTCTAACAGCCAATCCCTATGAACGTATAAAGCTCTTTTATAAGCTCTAGAAACCACTGAGTTTGGATAACCTCTATTTAACAAGCGAGAGCGTAAATCATGAGCATGTTCTTTAAATGCACCCAATGAATGGCATAAACGATGTAAACGGAGGAATTGCCCAAAGGGCAATCCTCGCCGTAGAGAACCCGGGTGAAAACTCTGGAAATGCAATAAGCTATTCCGCTGTACCGGCTTACGATATAAAGTGGTAGATAATTTTCCATCAGCTATAAAAATATGTAAATCAAAAAATTCTATAGTATATAGTTCTATATGTTCAGTGAATTTAATATTTAATTTCAATCCGTTCAACCAAAATATAAAAAGATGTCCAGATGAAAAAAATATCGTCAAGAAATCGCCTCCAAAAAAGAACATATTGATAGACTTCAGTTTTTTCTATTTGTTGAACCTCCAAATCCGCTAAATACAGAGTCGCTATAGACGGGGCCATTGTGGCCCCCATTGCTATTCCAGTAGATTGTTGATAGAAAATCCCTTCTGATAGAAAATAATTTCTGGTCAATACCAACTCCGCTAGCTGAAGCAAAAACCTTTTTGGTAAACGGTCAGGAGCAAAAAGAAATTTACTTTTTAAAAGGACCATAGCCTCATTTTGATTAATATTTGTATATAGAGAGACCACGTCCAATGTAACCAGATAAGCACTGGTGGGTATATCCAATGTGGAAATAAGTTGTAAAAAATGAGTGGAATCTCTTATATAAGATTTAACTTGACAGGCTTCCTGTTTCAAAAAGGTATTACAAAATATCGACACAGGTTCTAAAACAGAATGTTGACATGACACTATAGGTCTTCCTGGGGGGAGCCGTGATCGACTTATGAACCTTAGGAAGCATCTAGATGACCGGAATCATTGGATGTAAATTAAGCAAAAAAGTGTACTCTCGTTTAGTAAGCCAGTTGTTCTGCAAAGCCAATCCCAATAATGACTTTATCTCCTGCAATAAAGATGGTGTAGGGTCTTCAGACAGACGTTTATATGTCGTAAGATCATTTAAATGGTCATGTAGAGTTTGTTGATAAAAGAGATTCTGTAACACCAATGCTCCACCTTTATCTGCCCGTCGAATTATCAATGATGAATCAGTAGCTAAATCCTTCAAAGCCCGAACTTCATCTCGTTTGAGATTAGAGTGTAATTTATATGGTAATCGTTCCATACGAGAAACATCGCGTAGAACCAAAGATTGATATGTCACCAAAACTGAATCAGCTGGCATCTCTGGAGGCATCCAACGTGAAGAAGGTTTCACAACTGAATCATCCATTATAGAGGTACGATTCTGAAAAAATTGTATAATATGCAATTTTCTAAAGAAACGATGCAGATGTATACGCATCTCAAATGGATCATAACGATTAGTAGGGACAAAAGAAAGTCCATAATTCAATAAATGTTCTTGTGCTAAAGTGAGCGTCTTACTAGATAAATTGATAACTATTGAGGGCGTTGTTTGTACCGCTGTCTGGTGACAGGAGGGTCCCAATCCTCGGTGGTAGGGGACTCCCGGGGCCGATGGCCCCGACCCTGCTGAAAAACCTGACGTCCTTTAGAAATCTTCCGATCATCAGACCCAGAAGTACTCTCATCAGTATCATCCGAAGTACGATCAAATGTAACTGTCCTATGAGGAGGTTCCAAGGAGTCACTTTGTTCAAACATCCAATAGTAGACTTTTTTATCATCATAATCTGTTTTATCTCGCAAATGTTTTTTTGATTTAAGCGATTTAATATAGTACGAAAAACTCTTAATCTGACGATCCAAATCAGCTCATTTTAATTTCCAAGGATCATCCCCCATAGATTTCACCAAGCATAGTTTAGCCTCTGCTATTTGTTCATTAAGTACCGTTTCTTCTTGAATTGTACGCTCTAGAATCAATGCCATTAAATCAAAACTACACTTATTGGAAATTCTGTTCCATTTTTCCACAAAATCCACATCCCACTTAAACATTTTTGGGGCTTTAGTCATACGTAAGCCCCGTGGTATCACCCGAGTCTTCAAATATTGAATCATACCAGGACCATGCATTTGAGCTCGTACTAAGCGTTTACACAAAGCTTTATATGCTGCTATCGAAGAGGAAACACTGCTTGCAGTATGATCTTCTTCTAATAGACATGGGTGCTGTCGAAACCGCTCCAACTGTTCTTCAGTAAATGCAAACGTATCCTCAGCCATAAAATAAGGCACTCAATAAATATTTTATGGCTGAGGATACGTTTGCATTTACTGAAGAACAGTTGGAGCGGTTTTATCAGCGTCGATGGGATACGAATTGTGAATCGACTTATGTGGTGTATTTTATATAATGCCCGTGTCCTTTTTTATACATTGGGCAAACAATTGTTCTATGAAACGTCGATTGGTGGAGCATGCCTCTCGGCTTCGACAGAAGATAGCTTCAGCACCCATGGTCTCTCATTGTCTAGACCGTTCTCATTGTTTTGATCAACTTCGTGCCTTTAAATCCCCGTGGAGGAAACAGAGAAGATAAGCTACAACGATTAGAACAACGGTGGATCTACCTTTTGTATACGGTGGAGCCTGAGGGTTTGAACCATGAAATAGACTGGCAGAGTCTTCTCTGAATGTTGCTGTCGTCATCACCTTAGTCTCCAATCATAATAGGGATTCCCCTTTCTGTGGGGTTTTCTCTTTTTTGATTGGATGGTTCTTCTTTAAATAGCATTTCGACCATTGTAAATTAGACCTTAGCCGTATTGATGGCGTTTTGGATGTCGGTTGCTGGAAATTCTTTAATTCTTGGTAATTGCACTTGAGACAGGGCAAGGTGCCCAAAACGTGCACGTCGTGCTGAAAGATTCTTCTCTACTAGCAACTTGGGATTGAAATATTAACTGAGATAAGTGAAATAACGTTTTTTTTTAGACTTAATTATTGAGGTGAAGAACCTTATGATAAAAAAAAGTAGCTGACCGTCTGGTGTGGGTTGTTTTTTCATTTCGACCCTCCTCTGGCTAGCTCCGACAAAAAAATTACTAATAGGTCGCTGTATTTTTGGTTTGGTTTTCTTTTCTGTTATTTGTCCGAACCAAAAAAGGTTTTCTTTTGTTTGTGTTGTTAATAAGGTAAGCATTCCCTTATTTGGCAGAGTGGCCCCTAGTGATGCATCAGAATACATCACTAGGGGCCAGCTGCTGCCTTTTTCCAACATGGCAATAGAGAGAATTGCCATTGGACACCTCCTTGTACCAGGTAAGTATAAATGGAGAGTGGGGGAGGGGTGGTTCTGATCCCCCACTGGACAAGATCTGCTCTGTGCCAGGTGCCTGAGCTAGTGGTGTCCTGGACAGATAGCTCTGGGGAGATGGGATCATGGTCACCTAGGATGAGGGTGACATAGTTCCAATAGGAGCTTTGGGTCAGTGTCTTATATTCTCAATTTTCCACCTTCCATCATTTTTTTCTTAATAAATAAAAGTATGAAGTTGCATGAAAGGAAAACATATTTCAGCCATTACTGCTGTATTTTGCTGCTTAGAGGATGTTGTGTTCATGAAAAACATAGGATCAGAATAGACTAAACTAAAGTCAAGGATAAAGTACTGTCAGTAGAACTAAAATACGAACTATATACCTCACATTCCTGAAGGAGAAATTACAGTTTGATATGCCACCCTGTCTTTGGCCACAAAGCAGAGGTCCTTCAGCTAGTGCAAAGATGGAAACTAGAGCACAGTATACCGCACCGATGATGCTCACCACACTCAAGAAGGATGATGTCAGCATCTAGAAGAAAACAAAGACAAAGTAGTCTTAACTTGGCCACAATTTCCACTCATGCATTTAATTCAAATAGCCACTTTCACACAGTCAGAATTAAATTCAGATAGTCTGGTACCTGTTAATCACTTTTGTTTGCTTTCCCACAACTGCTAATTGAGGATTTTGTGTAGTAAACCTTTTGTTCTCTTGCTGATTCTTATAGTGATGTCACAAGTCATGACCTACTACCTTAGTGTTTCCCTGCCCTCATGCCATCAGACCTGATCAGGTGTCATGGAAAAGTCACCACTGCCTGCTGCCCAGATCACCATCTGTGCTCTGCTCTCAGCACCTTGCAACAAGAAACATCCGTGGGGGCTCCTTTCAGAGAAGATATGTAGTTACGCACGTCTCTCCTTCCTATCTATGGCATGAGCCCCAGCGTGTGTGAATTAAAAGGCAGCATGCCAGGAAAGAATAGCTAACTTTGCTTTGTGTAGCATACACATTGCACACACCACTTCCTCCTCTTGAGCCCTTCCAGCCTCTGTCTTACCCCAGGCTGAGTGAGACGTGGCTTACTGAGGAGTGCTGGCAGCTACTGTCCCAACCAAGATAACTAACCCAGGCTCTCTGCATGCACCACACCGACCTCTGCACCTGTGCATGCAGAGAGCAGGTCCCCTGAGATGGGTTCACGTGTCTCTGCACCCTATCTTCCTGTGTTTTAAAATCTGTAAGAGAAATCTTAGCTCTTCTTTTGGCCATGTGAGAACATAAGTACATAAGACATGCCATACCGGGTCAGACCAAGGGTCCATCAAGCCCAGTATCCTGTGTCCCACAGTAGCCAGTCCAGGTCACAAGTACCTGTCAGGTTCCCAAAAGGTAGAAAGATTGCTTGCTGCTTATCCCAGGGGTAAGCAGATGATTTTCCCAGTTAAGTTTATTAATGGTTTATGGACTTTCTCTTCAAACTACTTTTAAACTCAGCTACACTAACAACCTTTGTAAAAAAATTCCAGAGTTTCATTATGCATTGAGTGAAAAAATATTTTCTCTGATTTTGTCTTAAAAATGTGCTACAGTGTAGCTTTATTACATGCCCCCTTGTATTTCTACCTTTTTAAGGAGTAAACAACCGATCTATGTTTACTCGTTCCACTTAGAAACATAGAAATATGACGACAGAAAAAGACCACATGGCCTATCTAGTCTGTCTTTCCATATCAACAACTACAACAGTCCCCTTTTTTCCTTTAGAGATCCTCTGTGTTTGTCCCATGCTTTTTTGAATTCAGTTAATGTCCTCATCTCTACCACCTCCACTGGGAGACTATTCCACGGATCCACCACTTTTTCCGTAAAGAAATATTTCCGCAAATCACCCCTGAATCTATCTCCCTTCACCCTCATCCCATGTCTCCTCGTAGCAGAACTTGCTTTCAATTGAAAGAGGCTCTCCCCCTGAACATTTATGCCACAGAGGTATTTAAACATCTCAATCATATCACCTCTATCCCGCCTTTCCTCTAAGGTGTACATATTAAGATCCTTATGTCTGTCCTCATATGCTTTATAATGAAGACCACTAACCATTTTAGTAGCCACCCTCTGCACTGACTCCATCCTGTTCACATCCTTTTATAAGATCATAAGATATGCCATACTGGGTCAGACCAAGGTCCATCAAGCCCAGTATTCTGTTTCCAACAGTGGCCAATCTAGGTCATACGTACCTAGCAGTTTCCCCAAGGGACACAGGTTCCACAATGCTTGTACTGGTTCAAGCATTGATATCCTGGGTCCCTTCTTAATAATGGTTTATGGACCTTTCCTCCAGGAACTTGTCCAAACCTTTTTTGGACTGGAAAGGGGGGCTGTTACTTCTGGAGAGAAATCTGAAATTGTGAGTATATACTTCTGGGAATTTTTCTGAAAGGAATTTATTTTCTTTTAAAGCTAATTAATCTGTGAACCCACTATTTGTTTTGTTAAATCAGTCAGGGCCTAGTAGCAACAGTTTAAGATTCAATTTAAAAACACAGAAGAGAACTTTCTGGTTACCTTTCATACCCAGTAGACAGCTGTAGTTTAAATTTCATAGTCACTCAGGGCCTAGCATCAGCAAAGTACTTTTAGTTTCAAATTAAATTCAAATTAAAACACAGAAGAGAGCTTTCTGGTTA
Organism: Ichthyophis bannanicus; assembly: GCA_033557465.1. Taxonomy (NCBI): domain Eukaryota; kingdom Metazoa; phylum Chordata; class Amphibia; order Gymnophiona; family Ichthyophiidae; genus Ichthyophis; species Ichthyophis bannanicus. The sequence continues at coordinate 401,602,207 of CM066038.1, forward strand.
AATTTAGAATCCAGCAGAGAGCTTGTAGTTTAAATTTCATAATAGGTTAGAGCCTAGTAGCAGCAAAGAGCTATAATTTAAATCAAATCAGAATATAGTTTTCCTCAGCAGCACAGGACAAGGTACTGTGTAGCAGCCCTTTTTTAATAAGTGTTATATCCCTCCCTCCCCTGGGAAAATCACAGCTTTATAGGTACTTGCACAACTTAAAGGACAGGAGGTGCTCTCAGGTGAAGCTCATTACCCAAATCAGTCATACACCAAGGACCTGAGATTAATTAAGCTTCAGGTGAACAAGGTATATTAAACTTCTTAGGTACAGTTTTAGTGGTATAAATATCCATTGCACCCTTTAGTACATATAGAACTTAAAGATCTAAACACAAACTTAAAACTAAGATGCAGACAGCAGTCCAGCAGCGGGATGTGGGCTTTCCAGTCTTTTGCATTGAGTGTCACATGTATGATTTTCTCCCAGCTGGTGAGAGGTCTTACGTGTGCACTAGGTGCAAGGAGCTCTCTGCTCTCAGGGAACGAGTCCGTTCTCTAGAGGCTAGAGTAGCAGACTTGGAAAACATAAGACAGACAGAGAGGTACATAGACGAGACCTACAGGGATATAGTCCTGAAGTCCCACCTCCAGTCTGGCAGCATCCCTGTTGCCATGGAGGAGAGAGGTCACGTGACAGGAGAGCATCACCCTGGTGTGGCAGGAAGTGATCCTGTAACTAGGACCTGTCCTCCAGGTGATGTAAACCCCTCTCACACCGAGGAGGTTTCTCCAGGGCCAAGTGCCCATGCGGGAAGGGTTAGGACAGCAGTTATAGTTGGTGATTCGATCATTAGGCATGTAGATAGCTGGGTGGCTGGTGGACGTGAGGATCGCCTGGTAACATGCCTGCCTGGTGCGAAGGTAGCGGACCTCACACGCCACCTAGATAAGGTCTTAGATAGTGCTGGGGAGGAGTCTGCTGTCTTGGTACATGTTGGTACCAATGACATAGGAAAATGTGGTAGGGAGGTTCTGGAAGCTAAATTTAGGCTTTTAGGCAGGAAGTTGAAATCCAGAACTTCCAGGGTAGCGTTCTCCGAAATGCTTCCCGTTCCACGCGCAGGACCCAATAGGCAGGCAGAGCTCTGGAGTCTCAATGCGTGGATGAGACAATGGTGCAGAGATGAGGGGTTCGGATTTGTTAGGAACTGGGGAACATTCTGGGGAAAGGAGGGGCTCTTCCGAAGGGATGGGCTTCACCTTAACCGGGATGGAACCAGGCTGCTGGCATTAACCTTTAAAAAGGAGATAGAGCAGCTTTTAAACTAGATAATAGGGGAAAGCCGACAGTCGCCCAAGAGCGCATGGTTCGGAAGAATGTATCCTTGAAGGATACTACAAAAAGCAGAGAGGTTCCAAAAAAGAGTAAAGTAGCCCAAATGCCCTCGAGTATGGAGCAGACAGAACTTAAAGATCCCAAATTACCCATGTCTACCAATAGCCAAATTAATATGAATAAAATACAGTCTCTAAAATGCTTGTATGCAAATGCTAGAAGTCTACAAAACAAGATGGGAGAGTTAGAATATATAGCACTAAACGAGAGGTTAGATATGATTGGAATATCAGAGACATGGTGGAAGGAGGACAACCAGTGGGACACTGTGATACCTGGGTACAAACTATATCGAAATGATAGAGCTGATCAAATTGGTGGAGGGGTTGCGCTCTATGTTAGAGAGGGCATTGAGTCAGAAAGGATTAAAGTTTTGCAAGAAACAAAATTTGCTGTAGAATCTCTATGGATTGAAATTCCATGTAAAAAGGGGAAGGCGATGGCAGTGGGGGTGTACTATCGTCCGCCTGGCCAGAATGAACAAATGGATGATGAAATGCTCAAAGAAATCAAGGAAGCTAGCAAAAGTTACAGTGCAGTAATAATAATGGGTGATTTCAATTACCCCGGCATCGACTGGGTCAGTGTCACAACAGGACATGCTAGGGAGATAAAGTTCCTAGATGAAATAAATGACTGCTTCTTGGAGCAGCTGGTTCATGAACCGACCAGAGGGGAAGCAATATTAGACCTAGTCCTTAGTGGAACACCAGATGTAGTGCAAGAGATAAGGGTGTTGGGGCAACTTGGCAATAGTGATCATAGCATGATCGCCTTTGATTTAATTAGTGGAGGAGGGATAGTAAGGAAATCCACAGTACTACCCTTTAACTTTCGAAAGGGAGACTATGATAGAATGAGGAAAACAGTTAAGAAAAAACTAAAAGGAGCAGTTGCAAAGGTTAAAGACGTACATCAAGCTTGGGTGTTGTTGAAAAATACTATCTTGGAAGCCCAGACCAGCTGTATTCCACGCTTTAAGAAAAGTGGAAGGAAGTCCAAAAAATTGCCAGCATGGTTTAAAGCTGAGGTCAGAGAGGCTGTTGTTGCCAAAAAAGCATCTTTCAAGAAATGGAAAAAAGAGCCAAATGATGAAACCTGGAAACAGCACAAGCACTGGCAAGTCAAATGCAAGGCATTGATAAGGCAGGCAAAGAGAGAATTTGAGAAGAAGCTTGCTGCGGAAGCAAAAACGCGAAATAAAGACCTTTTCAAGTACATTCGTAGCAAAAAACCCGTGAGAGAGTCAGTTGGTCCATTAGATGATAAAGGGGTTAAAGGAGCACTAAGAGGCGACCAGGCGATAGCGGAGAGACTGAATGAATTCTTTGCTTCGGTCTTTACTGAGGAAGATGTAGGGATGTTACCCACGACTGAAGTGGTATTTAAAGGTGTGGAAGAATTGAAGGAAATATCGATACATCGGGAAGATGTCTTACAACTATTAGATAAACTGAAGAGTAGCAAATCACCTGGGCCGGATGGTATACATCCAAGGGTGTTGAAAGAACTGAAATTTGAGATTGCAGACCTGCTATCAGTAATCTGTGAACTATCATTAAAATCATCTCTAATACCTGAGGATTGGAGGATCGCCAATGTAACACCAATTTTTAAAAAGGGTTCGAGGGGTGATCCGGGAAACTACAGACCGGTGAGCCTGACATCAGTACCGGGAAAAATGGCAGAAACCCTCATAAAGAATAAAATTACTCAGCATATAGATAGTCATGACCTAATGGGAGACAGCCAACATGGCTTTAGACAAGGAAGATCTTGTCTTACTAATCTGTTATGTTTTTTTGAAGGAGTGAATAAACAGGTGGACAAAGGTGAGTCGGTTGATATTGTATATCTGGACTTTCAGAAAGCCTTTGACAAGGTCCCTCATGAGAGACTTTTGGCAAAACTAAAGAGTCATGGGATAGGAGGCAGTGTACTACTGTGGATCAGGAACTGGTTAAAAGATAGAAAGCAGAGGGTAGGGCTAAATGGCCAATTTTCCCAATGGAGAAAGGTGAATAGTGGTGTACCCCAGGGATCTGTGCTGGGTCCGCTGCTTTTTGACATATTCATAAATGACCTGGAAAGTGGAATAACGAGTGAGGTTATCAAATTTGCTGATGACACAAAACTATTTAAAGTTGTTAAAACCCAGGAGGATTGTGGAAAATTGCAAGAGGATCTTGATAAATTGGAAGACTGGGCATCAAAATGGCAGATGAAATTTAATGTGGAGAAGTGCAAGGTTATGCACCTAGGGAAGAACAACCCAAACTATGGTTACACGATGCAAGGTTCCACATTAGGAACCACCACCCAAGAAAAAGATTTAGGCGTCCTTGTGGATACCATGTTAAAACCCTCGGCCCAGTGTGCAGCGGTGGCCAAGAGAGCAAATAGAATGCTAGGTATGATAAGGAAAGGAATGGAAAATAAAACAAAAGATATTATAATGCCTCTATATCGTTCCATGGTGAGACCGCACCTTGAATATTGTGTGCAATTCTGGTCGCCATATCTTAAAAAGGATATAGCAATTTTAGAAAAGGTTCAGAGAAGAGCCACCAAAATGGTAAAGGGGATGGAAGGCTACTCCTATGAAGAAAGGCTAAAAAGGTTGGGGCTCTTTAACCTGGAAAAGAGACGGCTGAGGGGAGATATGATAGAAGTCTATAAATTAATGAACGGAGTGGAACGGGTAAACGTAGATCGATTGTTTACCTTATCAGAATATAGAAAGACTAGGGGCCATGCAATGAAGCTACAGGGTAAACTATTTAAGACTAATAAAAGAAAATACTTTTTCACTCAACGTGTAATCAAACTCTGGAATTTGTTACCGGAGGATGTAGTAAAGGCTGTTAGTGTAGCTGGGTTTAAAAAAGGTTTGGACAAGTTCCTGGAGGAAAGGTCCATAAACCATTATTAAGAAGGGACCCAGGATATCAATGCTTGAACCAATACAAGCATTGTGGAACCTGTGTCCCTTGGGGAAACTGCTAGGTACGTATGACCTAGATTGGCCACTGTTGGAAACAGAATACTGGGCTTGATGGACCTTGGTCTGACCCAGTATGGCATATCTTATGTTCTTATGTTCTAAACCCAGCTACACTAACAGCCTTTACTACATCCTCCGGTAACAAATTCCAGAGTTTGATTACACGTTGAGTGAAAAAATATTTTATTTTATTAGTCTTAAATAGTTTACCCTGTAGCATCATTGCATGGCCCCTAGTCTTTCTATATTCTGTGTCCCTATATTTTGAAGGTGCCGTCTCCAGAATTGCACACTATACTCCAAATGAGGTCGCACCAAAGACTTATACAGAGGCACTATCACCTCCTTTTTTCTGCTAGCCATTCCTCTCCGTATGCACCCAAGCATCCTTCTTGCTTTTGCCGTCGCCTTTTCTACTTCATTCATTACTTCATAGACCTCTGTGTCTTTACTTCCTGCTTCATGACGCACAACATTTTTGTTCATGTAAGTGTGCCTTAGGCTTGAAAAAGTTGGAAAACGTTCTACGACTGAGTTCTTTTTATAGTACACAAATTGTGTGATTACAGACTCATGAAACGAATTAGGTAAAAGCCTGATACAGGTAAGCTATTATAATTTCAAACAGTCATGTTATACTGGAAAGAAGAAAACATTATGACATTTTCTTGATATATATCTGAGAGGAAGTGGCCTAGAGGTTAGAAACTAGGGTTTAATTCCTGCTTCTGCTATTGACACTCCTTGTGACTGCCCTTACTCCTGGGAGAATTCTGCACAAAAAATTAGCAAATTCTGCACCCAGTATTTTAATATTCTTCATGCTTTGTAAGTAAGTTTTTTTTTGTGCAAAATTCCCCCTCCTAGACCTGAAATTCCCCCTGCCTTTTCCCTCCTCAGCTCTTTCTCGCTCCAACCACAGTTCTCTCCCCAAGCCTTCCATGTCCGCCCTCCCCCTCTACTAGCAAGACACTCATTTTGTTTGTCCCTAAGATCTACCCCATGCACATACCCCTACTTCCCCTCCTTTCTTCCCTCCCATGCACCTACTCTTATCTATCCCTTGCCTCTCCTTCTTCCTTCCCAAGCACATACCACCGCCTCTCTTTCTCCTCCTCCCCATACACTTACCCTCACCTCTCATTCTTCCCCCACCCTAGGCACGCACTTTCAGCTCTGACTGATTCTCTCCATCGCCACCCATCAAGCTTGCTCTCCCCCAACTCCATGGCAGACTCCCAAGCTTGCTCAGCCCAGAACCTCCATTGCACCGACACCCAAACATGCTCCAGCCACCATGACCCACCAAAATACTTATCCCATCTTGCTTTGTCTTTCCCTTTTGTGCTGATTGTGTGGAAAAAGACTGCAGCAACAGCTGCACATCGGGCCACGTCCTTCTCTGCTGTGCTAGGCCCAACTGCTTATTTGAAATGTGCGAGCTGCCATACAGTCATGTGGTTCAAATAAACAGTGGGGCCTAGGATGGCAGAAAAAGAGGACCTGGCCCGATGTGCAGTCATTTGCCACCTTCTCTTGGTGCATGATCCTTGCCTAGAGAGGGATTGGGATTGGGATCAAAGAAAGTCACTGATGTCAGTGCCTGTGCAGAATTCTGTGGAGGTGGGAAATTCTGCATTGCACAGTTGCACAGAATTCCTCAAGAAGTAAAATCACTCTATCTCCATTGCCTCAGATACTCACTTAGATTTAAGGTCTTTGGGGCAGGGACATATTACAGCTGAACACTTATCACCGCTGTACTGTACTATGTATATCCAGTAGTGCTATACAAATAAGTATTCTTCTTGCTTCTGTGTCTAGGAAAATGATTTGGTGTACCACCAAGTCTATGCTGACTCTTGGAAGATAGTGGATAGATTGTGGAGGGCTAGTTTTGAGTGGGAGAATGACATAGTCCTCTACCTTTCATACAAGCATAGAATATGACATTTTTTCGTAGCCTGTGGGGGATGTGGAAGGATTTGGAGCCATGTACATAGACTCTTTGCGGGACCTCATTTACATAAGTCAATAGGAGACAAAAAGAGGGGGTCATGTGTGAAATAACAGCTGTTGACTGGTAGGGCCAGCTCTGCAAATAGGGATCCTTTGTTTCTATCCCTTGCTTTCTGGAATTCTCTTACTGCTCTTGCCTCCACCACATCTCTGGAAGGCTGTTTCAATCATCTACCACCAGTGCAGGCATTTATGGATTTAGCTCCCACCTTTCCAGTACTAGTTCAAGGTGGGTCAGTTTCAGATACAGTAGGCATTTACTTGTTCCTTTCTCATGCTACTTTTCATTCTTCCCCTTTTGGAGCCTCCTGTCATAACCTTTTGTTCTGAAAATTCCTTCCTATGAAAAAATATTTGCTTTTGCCTTACTTTCCTTCCTCTCACTGATCTGCTGATGTAAAAGGGGTGATGTTCCCATGGAGATCTAACAAATGACTTTGTTCCGACTATGTTGAGAATCTAGTGATGACTTATTTATTTTACTTTTGTATTGGAATATTTAATTAAATTATTTTCACATATTCTGAATCACATCTAGGTTTTTCTTGGATGTTTCTTTTTACTGACTTTTTCACTTGCCCTGCAGCTACACATTTCTCGAAGGCATGGGTCTCTCCAAGCATTCAAACATGTCTGTTTTGCCTGTATCAATGGCCTTGCTTAGAAAAAAAAATGTTTAGATGTAGTACCATTCTGTGTGCAAAGCCCCTTTGTCTTAGTACAAAACCACTTCGTAAAATCAGGGACTGATATATTTCAGTCATCCCTCTGAAGTTTCCTTGATGTGAACTACGCCAAAGGGAGGAGTTACAAAACTTGTGAGTAGCCTATACTGAGCTATCCCATGGGAGGTGGCAGGGTGGGGGCATGACTGGAGAACCCAGCGGCGCGCAAATTTTGTTTTTGGATGATGCTCAATAAAATCTGAACTCATCCCAACACAGGTCCAATAAGTATGTTCCAGCAGATCCTGTTGTTATATGCCATTAATAGAATGGATGGAACATTCTCCAAGTTATTTAGTGTTGGCAGCAGGATGGAATTTAGTTAGGGATAGCCTCCTGGATTTGATACTAGGGGTGTGCACAACCAAATTAAAAGTTCAGTTTGTGCTCTTTTTGAACAGAATGTTTCCAATTTATGGGCATTTTTGTGTGCGTTTCACCTTTGTTTTTTTATAGAAACATGACAGCAGAAAAAGGCCATATGGTCTGTCTTGTCTTCACTTCATTATCAACTGCTATAGCCCCATTTTTCCTTTTGAGATCTTCTGTGTACTGCTCCCTTGGATTTTTGCAGCCCAACTGCATAACACTGCATTTTTTAGCATTAAATCTCAGCTGCCAAATTCTCGACCATTCTTCAACTTATCTAGATCCCTTCTCATGTTATCTACTCTTTCCTGGGTGTCTACTCTTGCAGAATTTGAGACAAGCCCTTATTCGACAGCCCTTCCGCAATATCACTAACAAAAATGTTAAAAAGGATCAGACCGAGGACTGATCTCTGTGGTACACCACTGGTAACCTCCTTCCCCTCAGAGTGAGCCCCATTTACCTGTATCCTTTGCTGCCTTCCAATCAACTAATTTCTAACCCAGTCAGTCACTTTAGGGTCCATCCCTAAGGTGCTCAATTTATTTATAAGTCGCCTGTGTGGAACGGTGTCAAAGGCTTTACTGAAATCTAAGTACATCACATCTAGGGCTCTCCCTCGCTCCAACTCTTTGGTCACCCAGTCAAAGAAATCAATCAGATTTGTCTGACAAGACCTGCCTCTGGTAAACCAAGGCTGCCTCGGATCCTGTGATCCATTGCACTTCAGAAACCTCGCTATCCTCTGCTTTTGCAGCGTTTCCATTCATTTCCTCACCACAGAGGTCAGACTAACCAGACTGTAGTTCCCAACCTCACCCTTACTTCTGCTTTATGGTATCTGCATTGCATGCTCCGTAGCATGTTAAGTGCATAACTTGATCGCATGTGCATTAATTCATAAGCAAATGCTCATAAGCATAATTTGTGCACTTTCAAAGTTTTATATGCCTAAATAAACAAAATGCACACTCATGAATGCACAGCCCTATATGATACTATTGGAGAAGGTAGGGGAAAACTAGAGCCACTTTCCATTTCATTAGTACCTGCTCTCCGCTATCGGAAAGTAAAAAGATTTGAAGCATGTGACATTTAAAGCAGTTGAGCAGGGGAAAAGGATGCAAATAATTGTTTTGATCTCACTAGTTTGGACAGATGCCAGTAGATCATTTTCTGTCACTACTGGCTATAACTGTACCTCAAGATACAATAAAGCTTTTGGAGCAGCAACAGTTCAAGTGGTGTGAGATTACTGGTTTTGCTAACAGGAATTGACTTTTCCCAATGGGGGGCGGGAGAGGGGAAGCTACATTTTCTTTAATAGTTTGAGTTACTGAAATAAAGCTTTGACTGTGATAGGCCCTGAACCAACTAGAAGAAGCCGGGTTACATGTGAAATAATTTTGCCATGTAAAGATATGAATTGCTTCCTTGTGCTTAATTTTTCTATTCTAAGATACACAAAACTGGATGGCACGGTGCCTTCTTTGATCTGGGCATTTCACACAATGCATTAATGCTTTATGCCATCTTTATTACTCGCTATTTATTGCATTTTCACTTAAGCATAAAACCATATATACCATAACAAAGCGAATAGAACAAAAAATACATTTACAGTAATCAAGAAATCAGTAAAGACTGTTGAAATAAATAAGCATTTAAACAATTCCTGCATGGGGACAAGTAACCTCAGGCCGGAGGGACTGAGGTCTCTAGTCCCATGGCTGCTCCTTGTGGCCTTGGGCAAGCCACTTAACCCTCCATTGCCTCAGGTACACTTAGATTGTGAGCCCTTCAGGGACAAGGGAATAAAAAAGTACCTGTTAGTATATACCTGTAAACCGCTCTGATGCATAAGTAAAGGGCGGTATATCAAATGCCTAAACCATAAGATATATAATTTGTCTTAGCCCTAATCTGATCCAGCAGTGCATTCCAAGCCTGTGCTGCACTATCACACAACGGAGCCTTTTTACTAAACAGCGCTATCCAATTGCATGGATTTTGGTGCCCATTAAGCCTGTGCTGAGGCCTGTGGTACTTGTTAGTGTGTAGCCAATTTCTGCACTAACTGTGAATCGCGTGTTGGGGTAGTAACAGGATGAGGCAGACAGTGGGCGTGGTGAGCACTGCACAGTTAGCTTGGGGGTAATACGCCTCGCACTAACTGTGACTTGCAATTAGAACAGGGTCACCTAATGCCACCTCCATAGGTGAAGTTAGGTGTGCCCGTGGTAACTGTGCATACCGCTGTGGTGCCTTAAGATACCGTTCAGTGTGGGAATTGCCGGGAACATGCTGGACACATCCCCAGTAGTTAGTGCACAGTGGTTGCAACTACCATGCATTAGTTTCTGTATTAAAAATGCACATTAGTTGCAAAACCCCAGTACACTTTAGTAAAAGGGCCCTAAAGACTTTGTGCAAGTTGACTTGTGGGAATAATTTTTCGGGTGTAGAGATTGTAACACATTTAGTCTGGTGGATCTCGTAGGTCTGGCTAGATGGGTTAAAATCATCAAAGAAGGGCTTATACCCAGGTTCCTGACCATAAAGGATCTTAAAAGCCATGCAAAGCAACTTAAATATCATTCTAATGCGAGTTGGCAACCTATGAAGCACAATAAAAAACAAAGTAGTATGTTTTCCCCATTTGACAAAGCGCAGTACATTTTAAAAAATCCTTTTATGTGCAATATGGGCAACTTGCAATTTAATTCTAGGACACCTGCCTATGTTTGGACCTCCGTTATAATAATTTTAGAACTACAAGTTTTAAAACATTCTCAGGATTGTAGTGTTTTTATAGACTGGTGGGTGTGCGGTTTGCAGTGTAAAGCACCAGGGCAGTGACCTAAACAGAATCTATTCATACTTTACAATATACTTAGGAAACACATCTGGGATGAATGACCTGGCTGATTGACTTGTAGGACATCAAAAAGGACTGTACTACCATTGTCTAGTCATAACTGGTAAAATGAGACTCGAGAAAATATAATGACGAGCTCAATAGCATGTAGAAAATGCCAAGGTCTTTTCCGACACACAGTTATGTGCTGTCACCAGTGGGGAAACCCATATTCATCTGCATCGATTCTGAACACTGAGTCCACAAGGCTGTTTCAAAACTGAAGCCCAGTAAAAGCATCAGCACTAACTGCATGCTTCAGAATAAGAACTTTCCTATTCCTTGCTTTTGTTGTGATTTCTAGGTGAAAGTCCTAGTCTGTCTTTTTTGTGCTACTATATTGTAGTAGGGACCCTTTAGGCCCAGTGAAGGTATTTTTCTATCTTATATTTGACACAGGAGCTTTCCAGGTTTGGGAAAGTTCAGTAGTGTGAGCTGAGAATGCAGTGCTGCCTTTTTTCTAAAGGTTGAGAAGCAAAATATGAAACAAAAAAAGGGCTCTAGGAGTCCTGGAGTGTTGTCCTGTTGGAGCTATAGAATGCAGTTAGAGAAGGGCTGTGCTCCTAGGTGGAAGACAAAGAAGAGGGAGCCTCCCTTTTTCTTGGGTGTGAGAGGATGCCTGCCCACTGCTGTCAGTGAGAAGAGAATCTGGGAAAGGGAAGATTTGGATTTTAAAGGGATTCTCCTAGGACAAGCAGGATGTGTCAGCCACACCTGGTGATGTCATCCAACGGCGCCATGACGGAAGTGCTCTCTAGCTCAGAAGCTTCTGAGCATGTGGGAGGTCCCACCTCCCCCGGCCCGCCCCTAGCCGACCAGTTTCCTTTTCTTCCGCCTTGCCTCAGGACGGAATATACAGCTCTCCTGTAATAAACCTCTACAAACCTCAACTTCATAGAAGCAGCCGGTCCTCTGACTCCACCTCCTCTGCCATTCTTCAGCTCCTTAACCGCCTTGTTGAACAAACTGCCCCCCATCGGCTGGACCAGGATCAGGTGCTTGTTCCATCGGTGGCACGACCTGTCTCGGAGCAATCACTCCCTAGCCTGTCACCATCCAGGGCACGGACTCCCTCCCCAGCGCGGACTCTCTCCCCAGCACCCTCTACACCGAGGACACCTTCCCCGGCACAGCTGGACTACGAGGGGAGCGACGGGGAGGACTTGGGACGAGGTTCTGACACCTCCAAGAGCCAAGCAGACGCCATGGAGGATCCACCGACACCAGTGCTGGAGGACCTAACATATCCAAAATTTCTCCGAAAGGTGGTGTCCAAGCTGGGGCTGGCCACAGAGGACACGCCAGAGGAGAAGGAACCGGAGGTCATGAAGTACCTCAGCGGCCCAAGACCAGCCATGGCTCTTCCCCTTCACCGAAAGTTGAAGGAGAAACAGTTGACCCTTTGGCAATCCCCAGCATCTGGCCATGCTTGCTCCAGACGCCTGGACACGAAATACATCATCCACATGGCACCTGGATTCGACAAGCCTCAGTTAACCCACCAGTCAATAGTGGTGGCATCAGCACTCAAAAGAGCCAAGTCCACACGTTCCCAAGCCGTGCACCCACCAGGCCGGGACCCCAAGCGTCTGGATGACGTGGGGAGGAAAGTGTTCCAAGACGCAATGCTCAGCGCCAAGATAGCAGCGCATCAATTTCAACATGTCCTGTTCCAGGACGCCCTCCTGGCTGACCTCAAACGCCAGCTGCAGGATCTCCCCAAGGACTCACGTACTTCTGCCGCCACCTCCATGCAGGAAATAGCGGAATGCAGCAAGCACCTGATGAGTACAGCCTTTGACGCCTTTGACACGGCCGTACGCACAGCGGGCACGGCCATATCTGCCCATCGCTGGGCATGGCTTCGTGCGTCAGGACTCTCCGATAGTACCCATGACCGGATCGCGGATACACCCTGCTCTGGCGACTCCCTCTTTGGGGACAAAGTCGCCGACACGGTGCACGGTCTGAAAGAAGACTGCACCACTCTGAAGACTCTGGCTGCAGACGGACTCGAACGCCCCTCCTGGACACGGAAAGGGGGCTATTCCCGCAAGCCTTTTTCCTCGTCAAAGCAATATTATGGCTCCAACCGCCAGTGGCAGACGCCCAGGTTCAAGCAGAACTATCACAAGCCGCCCTTTCAGAGGCAACAACAGCGACAACGCAAACAAAAACAAACCAACCCGTCCCACTCCGGGAAAGACACCTCTTCCTTCTGACTATCCGGCCTGGCTGGGCCCTTCACTGGATCCCGGGGACCCCCCAGTCGGGGGTCGCCTGGCTCATTTCCACTCGGCCTGGCAAGAGATCACCTCGGACAAGTGGGTGCTTCAGATAATACAGACGGGCTACCGCTTGCGCTTCTCCTCCCTTCCACGGCAAAGAAAGCCACCCACCAGCCAGCCTCCACTTCATCAGAAACAACCTCTCTCAGACCTCCTCCAGCAACTTCTCCTGGCACGGACAATAGAGAAGGTGCCTCCGGACGAAATCAACACTGGATTCTACTCCCGGTACTTCCTTATTCCCAAGAAGTCAGGGGGCCTCCGTCCCATCCTGGACCTCCGAAAGCTGAACTACTTCATCAGGAAGGAGAAGTTCAGGATGTATTCGCTCAACTCCATCCTTCCTCTCATCAGAGCGGGCTATTGGATGGCCACGCTGGACTTACAGGATGCGTACTCCCACATTCCTGTCCACGCTTCTCACAGGAAATTTCTCAGATTCATCGCGCTGGGTTGCCATTACCAGTATCGGGTTCTGCCCTTTGGCCTATCCCCAGCGCCCAGGGTATTCACGAAATGCGTGGCGGTCGCCGCTGCACACCTCCGCAAACAAGGCATCGCCATCTTTCCCTACCTGGATGACTGGCTCCTGTCGGCGAGCTCTGCCCCCGAACTCCGCAGGGCAGTCCGCCAAACGGCACACCTGCTACTCCAGCTGGGATTCCTGCTCAACAAAGAAAAGTCCCGATTCGAGCCTGTGCAGCGGACGGAGTTCATCGGGGCGATAATCGATACCAAGACCTGCAAGGCCTTCCTGCCCGAGCCCCGGATCAGGACCATCGTGCAGCTGGCCAAGAGAGTGTCGGCAGAGAAGCACACCTTGGCCCGTGGGATCATGCGCCTGCTAGGCCACATGGCGGCGACGACATCGGTCCTTCCCCTGGTGAGACTCCATATGCGCACCCTCCAATGGCACCTGCGGAGTCACTGGAAGCAACTATCCCAGCCACTCAATACGCGCATACCGATCTCCGCCAACGTTGTCCGGAGCCTCCGTTGGTGGATGAACGCAAACAACCTTTCAGTAGGCAAGCATCTGCAACCCCTCTCCCATCAACGCATCCTCACCACGGATGCATCCTCAACGGGATGGGGGGCTCATCTACTGCATCTCAGCACCCAAGGAGCCTGGACCAGAGAGGAGCGTGCCCTTCACATCAATGTTCTCGAATTGCGGGCCGTCAAATATGCCCTCCGGACATTCAGGCCACACCTGACGGGGAAAGCAATCTTGGTGCAAACGGACAACCAAGTCACCATGTTCTATATAAACAAACAAGGGGGCACGGGATCCCGTACACTATGCAAGGAAGCTCTCGAGACATGGGCCAAAGCGCTAACCAACAACTGCATTCTGCAGGCGACTTACCTCCCAGGGGACCAGAACGCCCTGGCGGACAGGCTCAGCAGACAGCTTCAACCTCACGAGTGGATGCTTCACATGGAAGTGACCCGCAACCTCTTCCGGCGCTGGGGAGTGCCCCAGATCGACCTCTTTGCCACTGAAGCGAACACCAGATGCACCTTGTTCTGCTCCAAGCACCCGTCTCAGCAGAGGGTGGCCTCCGATGCGTTTGCAATCCCGTGGAGGACCTGGGACTTGGCGTACGCATTTCCTCCAACACCTCTCGTGACAGCCACGTTACAGCGCATCATCAAAGAGAAAGCGCATGTGATCTTGATCGTCCCCTACTGGCCCAGACAGATGTGGTTCTCCCTACTGCTGCAGCTCGCCCAAGAGCCTCCAATTCGGCTTCCTCTGAGACCAGACCTGGTAACCCAAAATGGTGGTACCACCTGGCACCCTAACCTCCAGACGCTAGCCTTGACAGCCTGGAGGCTGAAAGGATGACCTCCAACATTTCGAGCCTTGACGGCCTGACGGCTGAAGAGGCAACCCTCAACGATTCCGGCCTACCCTCGGAGGTACAGCAGATTGTTCTAGCTTCCCGGAGGCCATCAACCAGAAAAGCCTACAGTCTGAAGTGGAAACGCTTCAGTATATGGTGCAAGGACCTAGGAGTTCAACCAGCCTCTTGCCCGATACCCATTGTCCTGCAATATCTCGCCTTCCTCTTCAGCTCCGGCTTGAAACCACAATCCATCAAAGTGCATCTCGCGGCCATTGCCTCTCTACACGGAAGCCCGGAGTACCCAAGTTCAGGCTCCATAGCCACCCTTCCCATTGTGACGCGTTTCATGAGAGGCCTTCGGAATCTGCAACCTCCGGTACAGAAGCCGGTACCTTCATGGGACCTTAACGTCGTCCTGCAACAACTCATGCAGGAGCCGTTCGAACCATTGACCACAGCGCCCGGAAAATTCTCTCCTGGAAGACTCTTTTCCTTGTCGCCATCACCTCAGCTCGGAGGGTCAGCGAGCTGCAGGCTCTGGTGGCACACCCGCCTTACACGAAGCTCTACCACAACCGGGCATCCCTGCGGACTCATCCCAAGTTTGTGCCTAAGGTAGCCTCCGCTTTTCACGTCAACCAGACGGTGGAGCTGCCATCATTCTTCCCAGCCCCACACTCTTCTCCTGAAGAGCAACGTCTTCACTCACTGGATTGCGTACGCGCCCTACGCATCTACCTCGACAGGACGTCCGCAATTCGACTGGGGACCCAGCTCTTCGTCTCCTTTGACCCGAACAGGCCTGGGAGACCTGTCTCCAAACGCACACTCTCCTGTTGGATCTCAGCCTGCGTTGCCTATTGCCTGCAGAAAGCGGGCGCGCTCCCATCAAACAAGGCGAGTGCACATCAGCTCCGCGCTTTAGCCGCTTCTCTGGCCTGCGCGCAGGAGGTGCCGGTGAGCGAAATCTGCAGAGCTGCTACCTGGTCCTCTCAACTGACCTTCCAGAAGCACTACTGCCTGGACATCCACGCGGAGAACGACGGCTCCTTTGGCCGAGCAGTCCTATCTGCCGCTACGACACCCTCAATTGGGGGCCCTAAGGAGCCAGACCAAGGCTGAGTGGAAGGACCAGAGACCACTCATCCCAGTCACTACCAGGCCCTACGGACTTGTCGTACCGTTGTTTGAAGTGTCACATTGTTGAATTGATTGCACTGTTGTTATTGCACTGTTGTTAGGTCACTTTGTTGAATTGATTGCACAAATGTGTATCGCATTGAATCGATTGCACACATATGCTACTCCACAGTTGCACTGTGGATA
Organism: Ichthyophis bannanicus; assembly: GCA_033557465.1. Lineage (NCBI taxonomy): Eukaryota > Metazoa > Chordata > Amphibia > Gymnophiona > Ichthyophiidae > Ichthyophis > Ichthyophis bannanicus. Next base: position 401,618,095 of record CM066038.1, read on the forward strand.
TGCACTGACGTTATTGCACAGTCTACCTCTTACTGTTTGCACAAGTTAGTCTATGGTTACCTGGCACTTCGCCGGGGTGTTGCACTTTATTGTTGTTACGTTATTTAATAAACACAATTGCTGCTCTACGCATGCCTCCCTCATTCTCCTCAGCGTAAATGCATAGCTTGGGAGACACCAGGTGTGGCTGACACATCCTGCTTGTCCTAGGAGAAAACAGAGTTACTTACCTGTAACGGAGTTCTCCGTGGACAGCAGGATAAGTCAGCCACACATTCCCACCCGCCTCCCCTGCATGAGGGTGGCCTGCGCGCCCGCACCTAGCCGCAGAGGCATAGCTAGTCACTTACTGGTCGGCTAGGGGCGGGCCGGGGGAGGTGGGACCTCCCACATGCTCAGAAGCTTCTGAGCTAGAGAGCACTTCCATCATGGCGCCGTCGGATGACGTCACCAGGTGTGGCTGACTTATCCTGCTGTCCACGGAGAACTCCGTTACAGGTAAGTAACTCTGTTTTATAGCCAGCTTTTGTTTTGTTTTTATATGGCTGCTTTGCTGTTACTGTATTGCTCACGTGGCTTTATATTGTGTGCTACATTCCATTATTCAATATACGTTATGTTGATGTGACTCTTTTTAAAATTCGGTTGTCATTTATGTTAATTGTAATCCACCAAGATTAGCTTCTTGCAGATTATGCGGAATATAAATACTGATAAAAAAAATTAAGAAAACTCCAGTGATACTGATCCACCAAGGGAAGGGAGATCTTTATTAAACTGCGCTGTTAACCCGGCAGATAATGTGTGCTATCGGGCTGCGTTAGTGCAGAAAATCAGTGCAATGTCCTAGGCCATCTGCTGAAGTGGGCAGGACAGGAGCAGAGAGTGAGCGTGTCTTGAAAGCATCTACCATGCATAATCATCAAAGTTGCAAAAAGCACGGGTGCAGCTAATGCCACCTCAATGAATGGTGTTGGTTGCTAGTACAGTGCTACTGGGCTGCTTTCTTTGCATTATCCACTGGGGAAATGCTGTGCGTGCATGGCCCCGACAGACTCCACATGGCTTTTGCAGCCTATGCGGTACTATCTGCACTTTTTATGCTGTCTTAGCTGCATAAGCCTAATGCAATTTAATCAACATACCTGAAAGAGGTATTTGTGAGATTTTGATTGTGAGAGAATTGTACATAGTTGTTGTAATATAGTTTTTAGCTATTAACTGTTGATAGTTATTGTGTTCAATTATTGTTCAATGTAAAGTTATGTTCTCTGTAAACCGCCTCTGATCGCTGGAAGAGGCGGTATGTAAAAACTTATAAATACATAAATAAAGTATCTTCTGCAAGTCTCCTGCAGGGCAAGGTGAGACAACGCCCTCACTGAGAACCATGGAAGTGCCGAACAGTTGAAGTTATTTGTGCTAGAGGTATGGAAGTATTCAAAATGAGAAGTACTGAGTATGGGTGCTGTGGACGGTACTGATTTATTTTTGTTTCCTGCTTCCCACCTTATATTCCTGCTATACAACTGTGTGATTTTTGAAGCTATCACTAAACTCTGGTTTGGAATGAAAATCTGAACTGGACCCTTTTATGAAGTGAAGGAGTTTATGATCCTTAAGAACTAGGACCTCCCAGCATCTGCTGGCTCCACTCCAAAGAAATTGTTTCCAGATGCTGCAGAAGCAGGAAATTGCTGCAGTCTATGAAGGTGAACTCCCTGCACTTAACCTCTACCCACCAAGAGAAGAAAGGGGTTATATTTTGTTATTGTTAAACTAATTCAATTGCATGTTATTACAGCCTCTATGTCTTAAAGCCTTCCTTTGCAAAGTCCATATTTCAATTAATGTTTTATGTATATCGCTACTATGCATTTATTTGGTTCTGACAAGGATCAACCAGGCTCACCCTGATTAATATATGGATAGTGGGTATGTCATTCAGGTATCATAGTTTTGAGCTGATAGTTCTAAGGGGGAAAAGAGGGAAGAAAGATTGTGAATGTAAGGCAGGTGACCTGATCACCATGAATAATTTTAAACTGCGGCTTGGTGTCCGAAGTGGCACGTACCCCTATCTTAGAGTTGCAGCTTCCTTTTTTTCTTGCAGCCAAAGACATCGACACAGCTGGAAGAACCTGCCAAGCACAACAAGCAAACATTTACTTCCTGAAAGCAATAAAATCAAGACATTATTTCCTGAGGTGAGTCATGTGACATCCAAAGATCAGATTGTTGGTGTGTGTGATGCTGATGTTTGCTGACCTTTAGGTTCTATTACCGATGAATTATTTAATGACCATACTTTTACTGTTCCTCAAGGTTCATAGTATTTAAGATAACAATAGCAATAAAACAGCTAACTCATGAAAGCAACAGTGATGACCCATTAAAAGCAAAGCTGTTGTTTTTATGAGTTAACAATTCACAGTAATAAATTAGTTATTTCAAAATACCATTGACATAGGTAAGTTGATAACATTGGTTTGGACTTTTTAGTGACATCACTCAGCAAGGACAAAACCTGAATAGTCAAATGCAGTCAGCAGCAGACTCACAAGATGTCGAGGAACGGCACAATAGTTTGAGCTGCAAACAGTCATGGAATTCAGGGTTCAAAGTTTGCGTCTCCCACTGACACTCCTTGTGACCTTGAGCAAATCATTTCATCTTCTATTTCTTGATATACAAAATTTAGATTAAACCCTCTTGGGCAGGCTAATATCTACTGTAGCTGTGTATAACTGAACTTGAGCCTAGACTTTGAAAAGCAAGTAACCAAATCCAATTGGTGTCTCTGGGCTACTGTATTTTCAGAATGCCATATGGTAAAAAAGAATTGAAAGCAAAGTACATGAAAAACATACAGGTAAGTGCTGCTGAGACCATTTGTTTTGCCTGGGAAGAAAGGTGGTGGAGAGTGCTACTTTGGTTTAAATACAATTGTCGAAAAAGTGGTCCATGGCATCTCTGTGTGATAAATGTAGCAGTACTGTGTATTTTGTTTTTATCCGTATAACCAGGTCTATAGTGAGAGGAGTGCAGATGGTGCATCTCTGAAAGAGTCATGACCTAAACTTATCCAAGATGGCATCTGGTGGCAGATCTGTTATTGCCGCCCAACTTGGAAGGGTGGAGAGGACTGCTTCTTGCTAGCACGGAGCACTACTTTCTGTGGCTATGGCAAGATGGTTTTACATGATGCTCAAGTATTAACATTATTGACGTAACTCTAATTATTTAACCATTACTTATTTATGAACGTCTGTCTTTACAAAGCTTTATTAGGCATGTTTCACCCTAACAATAGCGTCTATTGTGGAGGCTCCAAGCCGTTGGTTGGTTTATCTGTCCATATGCATAGGTTTGTTTGTGCTTGCACTAACAAACCTATGTGTTCCAATAAACAGACCCCATCATCTGCTGGCAAGAAGAGGGGCTTAAGGCTGCCGCTGTAGCTGAAAACTATGGTGTCTGCCAGAGGGGACCCCATTCCTCGCTAGTTGGAAGAGTGGCCCGAGACCGCCATTGTGACCGAAAACTGGGGAGTCTAGTGACTCACTGGCAGGAAGATTAGCTGGAGACCACTGCTATGGCCAAAAGCCACTATGTCTACTGGTGGGAAGAGTTGCGGTCTCAAAATGCCTTTGGGACTCCTAGAGTCCTACTGGCATTTTAAGACCACAGTAAGTAAATTGTGAAGAAAAAACAGAGAAGGGGAAGAGAATCAAAGGAAGTGGATGGATTAGAGAGGAGGGAGGTACGTGTGGCCTAACAGAAGGGGTGGGGTCAGAGAAGAAGAAAGTAGTGGAGGGGCAGTCCATAAGTGAAGGGGCAATGGTGGGGGAGGAGGACAGAAGGGGCAGAGCATAAGGGGCAGGAAAGGGTTTGAGGAGAAATCAAAGACAGGGTAGATAAAATCACTACAGCTGACCCAAAATACAGTGGCCAGGTTGATCACTGGTTTACCTAAATTAGAGCATGTTCCTTAATTTTATTTATAAATTTCAGAATGCTTAGGAGTTGATTGGTGAGTAAAACAGGCTAAAACCACAGGAGAAGAAGGTATCCGCAGGAGACAAGCCAAACCAAAAGCGGAACACCTAGGACCAGGCCTACACACAGAAGTAATATTGTGCAGAAAATAAAGAGTTTCTGCACAATATTACTTCTGCGTGTAGGCCTGGTCCTTGGTGTTCCGCTTTTGGTTTGAGTAAAACAGGCTATTCAACTAGTTAGGCTTCGATCCTAGTTTGGCAACATACAATGATTTCCTAAATAGTTCAACTGTACCCAATTGCAGGTGGTTGGGCACCTGTGTTTTAATAGCCTCTAGGGATGCAGAAACACATTTGAATTTTTATAAAGAGAATGAAGATGATGCTGTTCTTTTATTATTATAACAAATCTATTCATGAAAATAGTGTCATGTTGGTAAAGGGGAATTTTGTGTGATTGATAATAACCAGGAAATAGTGAGGCTTTGAGTTTCACCTTTGGCACTTTGACTCAGTTCAGCAGGTCCATCCCCATTAGATAACTGATTAAGAGGATAATATTACTTAAGTAGCTTTAAAGCACTTGGGACAGCCATCGTTCAATTAATCTGCCATGAAAATAGCTTCATGCTGTGCCCCTCAGTATTACTGCTGCACTCCTTGTCACAAGAATAGGCAGATTTCTCATTCACACTTCTTGTCATATTGATTTTCAGGATATAGAAAGATATTACTGTTGAAGCACTCAAGGTTACGTAATAGAGTACAATCCGCATTGGTAGACTGAACTCTATCAAAGTCAATGGAAGACAAAGAAAGTAATGAAACTCCAAGCAAGATCTTTAAATAAAGCTAAGAACGTAAGCATCTTAGAATTCATGGTGAAATGAAACTATTATTCTAGAACAGTATCCAAATTTCATGGTAGCTGTTCCAGAAGGCACCATAAATTAAAGTATGCAAGCTGTTTTTATAAAATTAGATAATGTTTTAACTTCTAAACATGCCTTCTTTCTGTTCCATAAAGAACTGAGGGCCCGATATTCAAAGGCATTTACACGGTTTACAGCGAGATATTCAGGGGCACTAAAATGGTTTGTGCTGCTGCATATTCACGGGTACCAACCTGGACGTCTCACGTCTCATCTTCACATCCTTGCTAAAACTGGCCTCTAAATAGTTTACACAGATTCACAAGGAGCATCCGGAGGATCTGAACACCACTCCTCCTGGTTCTTAGGTTACTCCTCTGCTTCATAGTAGTGATATTGGATATAAGGGGAGCTCCTTCCACAACCAAGAAAGATCTTCAAAACCTTGTTAATTTGCCATTTAGTTTGGCAAAATGCTTCCTTTCAAAACCATTGCAAGAGAGGTAGATGCGTGGAAAAGTCTCCCAGTGGAGGTGGTAGAGACGAGGACAGTATCTAAATTCAAAAAAGCATGGGACAAACACAGAGACTCTCTAAAAGAAAAAAGGGAACTCTTGTAGTGGGTGATATGGAAGGGAGGACTAGATAGACCTTGTGGTCTTTTTCTGCCGTCATGTTTCTCTGTTTCTATATAATTGTAACATATATCTCATATTACATAGAATATTGCTTTTTTCTTATCAATTATTATATATATATACATATATAAATTTGTTTGCTGAAAAATAATAATTGTTTGTATATGTGATGATTTTTAGGTAAATTTATTATTGGGACCCACTGCCTGAGTTAGGTCACTATTCGTAAATTACTTATATAATTCACATATGGTACATTCTAATATTGATTAATTTAGTTATACACATTTAATTATAGTTTTTATACGCTTTCATGGTACACTTTTGATGTTTTGGTCACCACAACAATGTGCACTTCATGTTCTTAAATTGTTTTTATTTGGAGTGTATTTTATCAAATATTAATGTGGTCCCTTTTTTCTCTTTCTGTGTATGTTTGTGTTTTTATGGATACATTTTATACTTATATTTATATATATATGTATATTTTACACATCTTTATGTTTTTATATGTCAAACATGTTTGATATTTATGATGTTCAGTATGTATTTAAGCTACCACAATACAGGCATATTATGCCGAAATACAGTTGTCGGGTTGTATAAATTCTGCGGATTTCTCTGCAGACCCTTGAGTTTTGCTCAAACATGTCAGCACAAGTCATTTTTATTGTGTGTTTTTATGTTAAGAAGTGAATCCCAAATTAAAATGCTTTTAGCAAAAAAAAAAAATTATAAAAGGGCTTCTTGTTAATTGTTGTGTATGAGGAAGCGTCTTTTGGGTGAACTGTATCATCAAAACTCAACTCTTACACCAACTCCTGTCTGTAGTTTCTTCAGAAAAGAGCTGCAGCATATTTGCATACTGCTGCTTTTTCACAGTACGAGTCAAGATAAAATGAAAAGTAGATTTTATTTTACCATTATTCTGCAAAGTTTGCATAGACCCATTCTATTTGCATCATCTATTGAAAAGGAATCAAATGACAAACTTCCTCAGTCTTGACTTAAAAAAAAATTACAAATACCACAAAAAGGGCGAATTGCAACATTTTCCACCCATTTTCCACCCATTTTGGCAAAACATTTTGGGCCTGATATTAAAAAAACGATCTGACGGGGGATATTCAAAGCTGTCTAGGCTGTTCGCAGACCCGCAAACTGCCTAAATGAGGCTCAGCGGGATATACAGCTGCACTAACATAGTTAGTGCAGCTGAATATGCTTGGTTTCAGCCCCTAAGTGCCCCAAAGAGGCAGGACTCAGGGATAACCAGCTAGTGGCAATGTTCAGCTGCTAGCCAGTTATCCTACAGGGGCTAAAATTAAGAACTAGAAAGGTTTTCCTAACTTTAGCCCCTGTAGCTAACTGGCCAGCAGTGGATTAACACTGCTAGCCAGATAGCTAACATGCTATATGGCCAATTTGGATATTCGATGTTGGATATGGCCGCAACATTGACTATCTGGGTTCAGGGTTCAGCGGTGACAGATAGCTGCTTTATCAGTGCTCACCGCCTCTGCTAAATATCCCCCCTGAGTTTCTAAATTTAAGCTCCTATGCTAGATTCCTAAATTTATCCCAGTAGGAGCTGAAGTTTTCTGCTGAAAGGTTATGCCCCTAAATTTAAGCCTGCCATTCATTTTCTGAGATTTGTGAGCTTGATTTAGATGCCTAGTGTGGAAAATCAGGACAAAGCACATGACTTTTTCCCTGCCCTATATCTGCTCGTGCTGTCAGCCACTTTTTAGGTTCCTAAATTTAAGAGTTTAGAAAAAGCCAAACTCTTAAAGTAGAAGCATAAACCCTTTGAATATATTGGCCTCTTCCTATTAAATGCTATGGTAGAAAAACTTTCAGAAGTAGAAACATAGAATCATGATGACAAATAAAGACCACCCGGCTTATCCTATCTGCCCTTTCATATAAACTCCAAGCTTTACAGTCCCTTTTTTTCCTTTAGAGATCTTCTGTGTTTGTCCCATGCTTTCTTGAATTCAGATACAGTCCTCATCTTTACTACCTCCATTGGGAGACTATTCCATGCATCTACCACTCTTTCCATAAAGAAATATTTCTGCAAATTACTCCTGATAGAAATAGAGAAATACTAGATATCTTTCATGATTTTTTCCATAAAGGCAAAACCCCCCACTAGCAATTATATTTGATTCTGCTGTTAAAATTGTATTTCGTTTACATTCCCCAAGCCTGTCATTTTAGTACCTTTCAATGGGATCTGAGCTCACCACAAAAGAAAAAAAAACAAGATTTCCAAGTTTTAAAAGCATCTACCTTGCTGTTGCAGCTGTGTGTAAGCACTCTAAGCAAAAACATTAGAGTGCTGATTAATCTACTGTAAATATTCATAAAAAGTCCAATCCTTACATACCAACAAACCCCCTCCTACAATCCCAGGCATCCACCATTCAAAGCACGAGATCGGGTTGTGGAAAAGAACCCCATCTTCAGAAAGGTCTGCCACTATTGGTGTCAAGTTGAAGCCGATGGATAGGAGAGATAAAATCAGGAGTATAAATCCATTGCAAGAGGTCCATCGTTCACAGCAAGTCATTCTGGAATCTATGCTCAAAAGAAAACTCCAGCCTGTATCTGAAGCCCAAAAGGAGTGTAGCAATGCAGACTCAACATCTAGGTCTGAATAACAGTCAGTGTTTACTTTTTGTTTTCCAACTTTCTGGTTAAAGTTTAGCTGGATTTATGCTTCCTTGGAAATTATGCGTGTAATATTGTGCAGAGTCCAGCAGGTGGAATACACTGGAAGGTTAGTGGAAGGAGGAAGTTGTACGGGCTTGGGCTCTATCACATTGTAAAATATTCATATGTACTGGAGAAGGCTGGAACATTAAGGACATGTGCCCCAGTGTTCCGGGACATGGATTTTTTCTGTGGATTTCTACTTTTGGTATATGGAGGAAGATATAAAGGGAACAGACACCACCTTTTCTCTTCTGATGATTTTTGTCAGATGCACCACTCTCTTAATTCAATTTTAATATACTGCACATGCTGGATTGTGATACAGGGTAAGGGGAAGTTGCAATGCAAAATCTTTGGCCGTGAAGGTAGGCTCCCATTAATGTCTGTTACTACTGTCCAAAGTAGAAACAGTTACAACCTTGATTCATTTTGAAACTGCCTGTCGACTAGATATCTGAGCTGCATCACCTTATTGAAACATACCATCTTCCAAAGAGCAAATACTGAAAAAAATTCTCCTGGTCTATATTTTAGAATATTTGTAATTACGTTTTGCTTTTCTTGATACTAAGTTCTGTTTTTGTTTTCCCCTTTCCAAGCGTATGAACCTCAGTTTTCTCTTTCTCAGGGTAAACTATGTGTGGGGCATCAGTGGCTCAAAACTTCACGGTTTAGATTAAAAAGAGCCCTAGTGACAGGCTGACAGCAAGATCTCTGCCTATGCTCTCATTCAACGTACTTCCAAATTTTCTGTCTGAGTCAGAGGTCTATAGACTATGCTTGTATAGATGGAATTGCCATTTTCCCTTTCCAAAATGGCCCCCAGCCTCTCCTCCTTTCCGTAGGCACGCTAGCATGCTTAGATAGTGACTACTCCATCCCATCTCCTAATTATGTCCACCACTTCAGCACTGATTTGCAATATCAACAGCAGCCCTTCCCAACCAATTCAGACTGGCACATGGTTTGCCCTAGAACCTTACAGACTGGTAATGGCAGCTTTTTGCTGCATTTGGTATATGACAGCAATTAGCACCTATTGGTATGAGAACCTTTCTATTAGCCGAAACAGTAACTATCTGCAAAGTCTGAGTATCAATGCAGACTAATTTATCGCATCATCAGCCTTTACATTCATCTACATTGGCAGTTCTTTTGTTCAACACTGAGGTCATGCTCGGTCGGTGCATGGGTATTGGGCCCCTAGGTGAATTCAACCTTATACATCTTCCCCTCTCCCCCAAGATTTTGATAATTAAACTCAACAATCATGACCATCCAAAAATATATAATTGAGCATCATACCTTTAAATACATTACATCAGTTGTTGGCTGTACATATGAAATTAATTTTGCTTTGTATGTATGTGTGCCTGGTCTCCTTGCAGATAAAAGAATGTGTTGATGATTTGTTGAGTTAGTGGGGCTATAGGGACATATTATCTTTATCTTTTATCTTTATTTAGTGCTTGATATACCGCCCAAGCGTATGCGTCAGGGCGGTGTACAATAAAATCAATTAGAAAAAGAAAAGAGCGCCATTATTTGGATAGGAAAGAGAGGGATAGGAAGAGACAGAAAAGGACAGTTAGACAGGGAAGGGGAGATAGAAGAAATAGCCTGATGGAGAAGAGAGCTGATGGAGCGAGATAACCTTAGGGATCAGGGAGGTCGAATGCCTGCTGAAAGAGGTGAGTTTTGAGCGAGCTTTTGAAGCGGTGATAGGACAGTTCAGTACGGAGAGTAAGGGGAAGGGAGTTCCAGAGGGCAAGGGCAGAAAGAAAAAAGCGGAGTGACGTGTAGATTCCAAATGAGCCGAGGAGGGGGAAGGAAGAAAGAGACGGTATCCGTGTGCTATTCGTAGGAGACGGGGAGAAGGCTGCAGATGGATAGAGTCAGCCAGGTACTGGGGGGAGCCGGTGTGTAGTGCTTTATGGGTAAGAATAAGAATCTTATAGAGGAAACGAAAGTTGAGAGGGAGCCAGTGCAAATGGGAAAGGAATGGGGTGATGTGGTCCCGGGCAGAAGAGTGAGTGAGCAAATGTGCAGCTGTGTTCTGAACCAATTGGAGGCGCCGAAGTTGATATTTTGGGAGGCCTGCTAAGACGGTGTTACAATAGTCCATCTTTGAGAGAACAAGTAAAATGACTAATGAGGTGAGGGAGGAGGAAGGAAGGAAAGGGCGGAGAGCGCAAATTTGGCGTAGGAAAAAGTTGTTTTGCTTTCACCATTGCTGCTCTTTGTTGCCTTTCAGAAGCTGCTGTCCTAGGATAACCACCTAGTCGCCTAATTTTGAGTTAGCCCTGGGTCCATGCCATGCTGACTTTCTCACTGAGCACCTGACCTTTGGAGTTCACACCCTTTTCATTATTTATTTCCACTTTTTAGTTAGGGCGATCAATATTGATTCTAGGCACCCTCATCTTGGAGGTATTAAAGCTGCCATCTTAGATTATCTAGAACTATCAGACCTAACCCCATCCCTCTGCTGGGTTTTGCTGGTGAACATGGCAGTGCTCTTATTGACTTCCATCACTGATCTAACACACAAACTGTCTTACAGTATAAATCTCATGACAGTTAGTTACAAAGGGAAATTATTAGAAATTGTCTTTGTAAGTTGGAGATTGAAGGAACAACATGAGACTTTCACAGAAAGTTGAAGATGCCACTGAGAAAATGGTAAATACTCTTCATAAACACAATTGACTACAAAATGAAGAGGAAACTACACTAGGTTTATTTCCATGAGACTCATGCTCCAAAGATAGACAATGGGGGGTTATTTTAGAAACCTTATTCACAGTTTCCATGTGGGATGTACGTGTGGAAATGGCATTTTGTCTTTCCCAATAGGCGTAATCTCCCAAACTCTGTTCTTATCTATTGATCTGAGGGATGAGGAGACAACTTCATGTCCATCATCATTCCCAGATTCCAAACCACACTAGCAAACTTTACTTCCCGTCCCTCAAGAAACATCCCAACACAACCAAATCAATTTGGTTTTCACCACATTCAATGCCAAACAATTTTCCATCATACTGCTCCCAGCCTTACTCATACACTGCTTCATCCTTTCTGTTGCCTCCTTATAACCCCTCTCTACTGCAAAGAAAATTTGTATATCGTCTGTGTAAATCAGAAACCAAACCCCCAGCTCTCTCAAAACTTCTCCCACTGGACACAGGCACATATTAAACAGTACTGAGCCTTAGGACACACTTGCCCTTGCTGAAGCATCTTCTCAAATCCCATCTATCGCCAATAAGCTACTTCTCCAAAGGGAAAGACAAAAAATGGCAGGGAGGTTCAAGGACGGATAGAGGAAGATAGAATGAATGAGAAAAATAATGTAAAGGAAGATTCAATGGAATGAGATGTGTTATGGGTCAAAGCCCTTGCAAAGTATTCTGTTCACTAAAATTGCGAGTGGGCTCTCATTTTATTTGTTGACCTGGAGGTCCGGCCTTCCAGCCACATAATTATGTCTGTTCTTACCATGAGTAAATCTTCATGGGCTTGAGACAAATATTCCTCAATCTAGCTTGAGTATTTTTTTTTCAGTGCAAGGTGCTGGTCATGAACGTGACTAAGGAATCTTGCTGAACAGGGGCTTTTCCTCCTCTTGTGCTCTCTAAAAATCCCTTGCTTATTGAAGTCCAGGAGGTACTTGCTGTGCAGCTAACAAAGACAATGTCTTGTTACCTTATTGTTACCTCTTAAGAAAACAATTTATTTCTATGATTGAATAAAGGGTCACTGTACACTGACCTGATAAAGGGAGCATAGCTCTTCAAAGCTAGTCACAAATGTAGTAAGTTAGTCCAGTTGGCTTCAGATGCACCCGACAGGCTTGATCCAGTCCTGGGTTTACCCCACTGCATGCAGGGACATGTAGTTCTGATTTCCTATTGCACTTCATAAGAAAAACAAGACTTCAAGACCCTGCATGCAATGGGGTAAACCCAGAACTGGATCAAGCCTGTTGGGCACATCTGAAGTCAGTTGGCGAACCTAAGTTAGTCCAATAGCAAAGCCATTAATACTAACAGATAATTACAGCATATTGCCCATGTATTGTGTGGGACATCAAGAAGAGATCACATATCCCCCATCCTAAGAGATCTACACTGGCTCCTGATAAGCTGTAGGATCTCCTTCAAGGCCCTCCTAATCACTTTTAAGGCCATAAACAACATAGCGCCCCCCTCAATCTCCATGCTCCTCTCCCAACCCCCCAACAACAGATCCAAGAGGTTGCATTCCGCCAACATACTTATTATTCCAAAGGTTTACACAAAATGGGCACAATCAACCAACAAACAGGCATTTGTGTCCTACGCACCCAGATCATGGAACAACCTCCCGCATGACATCAGAGCAATCAAGGACATCATTCAATTTAGAAAGGCCCTCAAGCACCATTTGTTCATTACTCACTTTCCACAATACAATAATTCCTTCACGCCTCATACCCTCACACATACCATCCCACAACCTGATAGCTTAACAGTAAACACAAGTTTGATAAGAGGAAGTGGTCTGTAAATGGAATACGGTCCACTCTGGATCACATTCCCCTGTTCTACCATTGTAACCTTACTTTATTGACACAGCACATGTAAATTGTACATAGTTTTCCCTGTTCGATGTAAACTCGGGAGTGCCCTGCGGTCCTCAAGTCATTCTGTTAACTGTAAACCGCACTGATGATAAAGAGTGCGGTATAAAAGAAATGTTAAAATAAATAAATAAAGAAACTCTTAAGGACAATACTCTACATTTTTTTGCTATCTCTCTGGAAGTTTTATCTTCAGTATAAGTGGGGAAAGCAAACAGAACATGGCTCAAGGAATTCATGATAGAGGTCCATAAACTATAAAGGGAGTGAGTAGAATGGGTAAATGTAGATTGGTTGTTTACTCCTGCAAACAATGGGGAAATCCACTGCTTACCCTTGGGATAAGCATCTTGTAATCTGTCTACCTTTTTAGGAATCTGACAGCTACTTGTGACCTGGATTAGCCACTGTTGAACAGGATACTGGGATTGTTAGACCTTTTGTCTGATCAGTATGGCACATTTTGTGTTTTTATGAGAGAGTGTTTGAAAGGAGCAATTCCCTTAATGCTATGTTTCACTTTATGTATAGTAAGTTGCATGCTACAGAATCTGGAACTCCTCCCATAGAAATACACTGGGCTACTTTTTGCAGGGCTTATTTCATTGGAACCCCTTGTCCAATTTTGCCCAGTTTCGAACTCGATATGTTTTTCTACCAGTTTCTCCCACATGTGAAGCTTCATCCCATTCTATTAAGTTTTCAGAGTTATTTTGCTCCCAGACAGATGGATAGGTAGACATTCCCGACTGCTTTTATATCATTCTTTCCAACTTCTGTTAGGTTGGAAAGGATAAAAATGTATTACCTATAATGTGTTTCTTGAATTTTAGTTCTATGTAGCAAAGTGAACAAGCATTCATTTATATATTATGAGGGTAATATTCAGCAGTTATCACTTCAAGATTAGGGTTATGCATTTTTCTAATATTTACTTTGGAATACAAGATGCTATTACAAAAAAATGGACACATACACAAAAAAAGAACAAAATTAAATAAAAATGTCCTGCCTGCACAACTCTGTTAGAGATATCCACAGAACTTAAGGTAAAAAAAATGAAGTTGTAGATGATACCTTTTTATTGGACTAACTTAATAGATCTTTGACAAGTTTTCAAGAGTTATTTCTCTTTATCAGTTTTATGAAGAAATAATGCACACTTATCTAGTCAATGGGCTATGTGCAAGCCAGTGTCTCTGTTCAACCCTTTTTGTTAGTGTCAAAAGATTTGATCATCTTAATTTCAAATGTTTTCCTTTCATGTGCATCTCCAAAGTTTCCTTTCAGAATTACAATTACAATTATAACTACAATTCTTTGCTCACAGAACTTAAGCAGATTTTCAGCCTCGCTATTCATTTACTTGGGACCTCTGAATATACAGTGTTAAACGTAAATGGGTAACATCCACTTATGTTAGGATAACCATTATTAAGACCTGCCCAGATGGGTAGGTGGGTTTGTTTAAAGGGGGAGGGGATGTACTCACTACTCACATCCTGTACTAGCAGCTTACTTGAAGGGCTAGGTCCTAGTGGAATAGATCCAGGCTCAGGAAGATACTAGAGGTGCAGGTCAGAACCAGAAATCACAGGAGAATCCCAGTGTAGATCAGGGGGCCTCATTGGGATCACTGCAGCAATGACGAACTGAAGCTAGAAGTAAGGCCAGACACAGGGCAAACACACTGGAATCTGTTACACCAGCAAGGGTGTGGGCTTCCTGGTCTTGCTTATATTTGGTCTCTTATCAAGGATGTACCCTATACTGGTCCAATGGAAGCCCCTGGGGGCATGACTCTTCATCTGACACTCAGACAATAATGTTCCATTGGCTTCTGCCTTGACTGGGTAGCTTCTGTGGTCCCAGCCACAAGTCTCCAGCCTCCACTCTTGAGTACTGTGGGTTTGATCTCCCACAAGCCTGACAGCTATTTATGGGATCCTATTCAAACAGCTACAAATAAGCACTGTCCATTTATCGTTCTTTTTACTACCACCCCTCCTGCATTGCCTTTGTTCCCTCCATTTTCAATGGGCTTACATTTTAGTTGGGTATTATCTTATCCAGCCAAAATTATGTACTCTCCAGACTGGGATTTTGAACAGAAAAGATTTATGCAGTTAACGCCAAAGTCAATCACATAAATTGTTTTGAACATCAACCTCTATGTGTATGCAAGAGCAGCCAAGAGGCTGATGTGCACAGACTAGGAGAAAAACCTCAGAGTGATAAAATCTGAGAAGCTCAAGGTTACAATACAATTTGACAATGTGCTGGCCAAAGCTAGAATGATGCTAGTCGGCACAGAGCGTGCACAAGTAGCAGAAAGGAGGAGGTGAAAATACCCCTCTACAGGTCATTAGTGAGCCCTCACGTGGTGTACTCTATCCAGTTTTGGAGGGTATTTCACTAAGGATATAGAAGTGACTGAAAGGAAAGTGACCAAAATGGTATGAGGTATTATTCAGAATACATAGGATTTGAGAACCGAAATATGTACAACCTAAAGGAGAGGAGAAACAGGAGAAATATTTTATTTATTTATTTTATTTATTATCAGTTCTTATACCGCATTTTCCAGCAGATCAAATGCAGTTTACAATGAATAACATTTTGAATAGTACAATGAAAAGTACATATTCAGTTACATAGAATGTTTTACAACTATGTACATTAGCATTATTATTAACAGTGAAATATGATATAGATGTTTAACCTTTGAGAGGCCGCTCATAGAAGCAATTGCTTCTAATACTTAATTGTTATGTATTTTAGTACACTACATGTAAATATGTCAAATATAAATTTTCAGCTAATTTGGATATGTACTTCCTAGGAAAAAGCATGTTCCATTTGTGGAACGTAGGCCCCTCCAAGCGTCATTTTTTCAAAAATTTTAATTGCTTTTTTTATTGAATATCGTAAACTGGAAACAAACAAATACTTCAATTAAGCAATTTTTAAAAGCAATTAGACACAAACGGAGATGATTGTACAGAATAAAGCTTGAAGGGAAAATTTTAGCGAGAGTGAATATCCGGAAAACACTTCTCGTGCAGGCGCTTACCACAAAACTGGCACCATTTTTTTGTATTCTTCGAGCAGACAATGCAACGACCTTGGCTTGTAGAAGACAAATAGTGACTGGTGTTAGCTGAAGCTGTAATAGCAGAGGGAATCGAAGCTGTTGGGCCACCTTTTCGAGAACGATAGCCCTCGAGTCCAACTTTCATAGCCACCAAAGCAACCTCGCGGCGGAAATCCAAGTGACTCAGGGTTTGTTTGCCCAAAAGATGACATTGCAAACGCTAGGCAGCAACAACGGCCATATTTAGACCATTGGCAAACAAATTCCACCACCATTTTTTGCTTCGTAATTTAGGACGATAGCTACCTAGCAAACGATCTAACAAGTCGACACCACCCATATTTTGGTTATAAGCTCCAATCAATTTTGGCTGCTTGATAATGATTTTTTGCTTTTGTTTGACAGAATATCGATTGGCATTTTGAAGAGGTTTTGGCTGCATCCAATTTGACATGACTGTAACCACACTGTTATCATTCCAACGGACACACACCACATTACCATCATCACGGTAATCATATTCGCCACAAGGCTTTTTGGCAAGCTCCTTTGAAGAAACCAAGGGGCACTTGCTGGTACAGTTTTCACGAACAGTTCCAACAGCACGAAAGCCTTTTGCTTTCAGATCAATCATGAGATCATATGAAGTGAAATAGTTGTCAAAAAACAAGCTGTGATGATTTGGATTTTCAACAACTGATATCAAATCAAGAACAACTCTAGTGCCAAGTGGAACATTGTACTGAGGACCATCTTTTTCCTTGGCACCAGTGTAAATTTGCATCGAAAATGGATACCCAGCAGGGCAGCACAACATCCACACTTTGTAAATGAATCAAATTGGCTTACCTCGAATAAACATTTTGCAACTGTGGTGCCCGTAATATGGCACCATTGATTCATCAATACTCAAGTTTTCACTGAACACTCCACTGACTTTCACAAACTGTGCTGTGAGGTGATCATAAAATGGCTCAATTTTTGCTACTTTTCCAGGTTGCAAATTGAGATTATCAACAATGTGGAAGTAAGTTTTCAAATCCCGGAAACGTTTGCGACTCATTATCTTTGGGACAATATTATTGCTCAAATCCTCGGCGGTCGACCAATAGTGACTTTCTTTGGGCAACTGGTGGTATCCACTGAGGAGCAAAATGCCAAAAAAACGAATCAACTCGTCCCCATTTGTATCAATATTTGCCAATTTCTGCTGAGCATAAATATTGGTCATACTGGCAAGATGATCAACGTAATCATCACCAAAAATTTGCATAAAGAGGCCAAAGGGAGATTTATCAATCAAATCAGTGTGAAGATCGGCTAATTTTTCGGGAGATGCTTCTGGCATTGGAGTCAAAAAGTCCCTCTTCATCCATTTTGGGGTTGATTTTATCCACTTATGCTTTTTTGCTGGTTGAGCTGACTGAATTAGATAAGAGCTCACTGTCACTGTCACTTTCTACCAGCTTATCACTTCCCTCGGATTCCACATTAGCAACTTTTTGAATATCCAGATCTAATTCACCACACACTTCGCCAGGCTCAGTAGACTCCAAATTTTCTTCATCAATTTCTTCAATGTCTGAAGCAGCCATTTCATCATTGGGTGGCAAAATCAAAATGTCGGCTTCTTCTACATCTGAATCTTCCGCAATACATATTACTGCTTCTTGAAGTGTCAGGCAACGGTATTTAGGCATTATAACTATATAGAATTAGTTGAATAACAATCCTGCAAAAAATATGGCAGAAATTGTAAAATGAAAAAAATGACACCCGGAAGTCCCAACGTTCCACAAGTGGAACACACGGAAAGAAGTAATCACAAAAACATGAATAGGTTACCGACATGCATAAAACCTGACCAACACACTCATAAAACATTCCAGAGTATGAATCTCACCCTAATAAGACAGAACGACATGTGAGAACAAAATTGTAGAGGGATATATTACATAAACCATAAAGTGCCAACATTGGTCTACTTTGGCATACTGTAGAAGGGGTATATCGCCAATTGGAAAAAAAAAATTTTATTGCTCAAGAGGGTCAATGTCTATAAACTCATTAAAGTTTCATCTAATTTGCTTGAAAATTGATAAAGCTATATCATTGCAAAAATATGTTCCACATGTGGAACGTTGGCGCCTAAAAGGTTAAATATCTGAAAGATATTACTGAACAAATTCACAGTTTCCCCTTTTTTGGGGTAAGATTAATCTAGAGGACATAAAATGAAGCAGCAAGGCGGTAAACTTAAAAGCAACATCACAGAAGGGGGTGGAGCCAAGATGGCAGTGCCTCAGAAGCACCTTGATTAAGCTGTTCCTCTATGATCTACAAATTTACTATGGTCCCAAAGCAAAGGGAGAAAGGCCCAGCTAAACCTGCCAAGGCCGGTGCTCCTGGTGCAGGACAGCAAAGAATTGAAGCTCATCTCCTGGAGACTGCTGAGAAGTCTGGAGCTGTGAAGGATGTCTTGGCTGTGTCAGGTGCTGGTGGGGGGTGGGGGGGGGCACCCGTGCTTGGGAAGTTGCCATCTTGTGTACCGTGGCTGTACCCCAATAGTTCGACGCAGTATTCAGTCTTGGTGAGTCTGAGTCAATTATCTTCCATCAATGGTTGGGAGACCAAGTTGGATGGATGTGGTGAATCTGAGTGAGGTACTTTTTGCTTGCAATATCCCTGTAAATGTCAAGTTTGCTATTTAATTGTTAAATATATGTTTTTCTCTCTGGAATAGCTTTGCACATTTTTGGACTTGCTTATATTTGGTCTCTGATCAGGGGCATATCATATACAGGTCCAATGGAAACCCCTGGGGGTATGTCTCTTCATCTGCCACCCAGAACAGTGCAGTGAATACTGGCAGTTTGGTGCTTTTGTTGGAATTGACAGGAAAAAGCTTAAGTCCATTTGTTTTCTTTTTTCCCTTTTCCCTTTTATCTCTTGACCCCATTTTTTACGTTTCTCCCCCTCCTCCCATTTATTGTGGGCTAAATGTATAAAGTAGATTATAATATCCCTTAATTTTTTTTTTACCTTTTGCTTTGTTTTTGTGAATGCACTCTAAATGTTACTTAAGCAAGTGGATACTTACATAAAACTTTGAATTTCATAAATAAAAAATGTAAAAAAAAAAGAGCAACATCACAAGATATTTTTTTCAAGAAAAGGGTAATGAATACCCGGACTGCACTCTAGGTGGAGGTGGTAGAAAACAAAACAATGATGGAATTAAAAAATGTGTGGGTTAAACACAGGATGAAGTCCAAGCATAGAGAATTCCTACCCCAAGCAATGTAGAAAATAAGGATCAACAAACTGTAGGTGACACTCTTTTATTCTAGAAAATATATCTTTGACAAGCTGTACAGAGTTATCCTCTCTTCACCAGGTCAGTGAGAAAGTAGAAACATAGAAACATGACGACAGAAAAAGACCACAAGGCCTATTTAGTCTATCCTTCCATATCAACCACTACAACAGTCCCTTTTTTTCCTTTAGAGATCCTATGTGTTTGTCCCATGCTTTTTTTAAATTCAGATGCTGTCTTCATCTCTACCACCTCCACTGGGAGACTATTCCACGGATCCACCACTCTTTCTGTAAAGAAATATTTCTGCATATCACTTCTGAGTCTATCCCTTTTCACCCTCATCCCATGTCCCCTCATAGCAGAGCTTGCTTTTAATCGAAAGAGGCTCAACCCCCGTGTATTTATGCCACAGAGGAATTTAAGTGTCTCAATCATATCACCTCTATTCTGCCTTTCCTCTAAGGTGTACATATTAAGATCCTTAAGTCTGTCCTCATATGCTTTATAATGAAGACCACTAACCATTTTAGTAGCCACCCTCTGTACTGACTCCAGCCTGTTTATATCCTTTTGAAGGTGCGGTCTCCAGAATTGCACACAATAATCCAAATGAGGCTGCAACAAAGACTTACACAGAGGCACTATCACCTCCTTTCTTGTGCTGGCCATTCCTCTCCCTATTCACCAAAGCATCCTTCTAGATTTTGCTGTCGCCTTTTCTATCTGTTTAGCTACTTTAAGATCAGACACAATCATGCCTAGGTCCCGCTCTTCTTTAGTTGACAAAAGTACTTCACCCCCTATACTATATTGCTCTCTTGGATTGCTGCAGCCCAAATGCATGACATTGCTTTTTTAACATTAAATCTCAGCTGCCAAATTCTAGACCATTTTTCAAGCTTAGCTAGATCCCTCCTCATGTTATCTACACCCTCCTGGGTGTCTACACCCTCCTGGGTGTCTACTCTATTGCAGATTTTTGTATCATCCGCAAAGAGGGAAACCTTACACGACAGCCCTTCTGCTATATCATTAACAAAAATGTTAAAAAGAATCAGACCAAGTATAGATCCCTGGGGCACACCACTGGTAACCTCCTTCTCCTCAGATTGAGCTCCATTTACCTGTACCCTTTGTCACCTCCCACTCAACCAATTTCTAACCCAAGCAGTAACTTTAGGGTCCATCCCTAGGGTGCTCAATTTGCTTATAAGTCACCTGTGAGGAACGGTGTCAAAGACTTTACTAAAATCTAAATATACCACATCTAGGGCTCTCCCTCTGTCCAACTCCCTGGTCATCCAGTCAAAGAAATCAATCAGATTAGTCTGACAAGACCTGCCTCTGGTGAAACCATGCTGCCTCAGATCCTGTAATCCGCTGGACTCCAGAAACTTTACTATTTTCTCTTTCAGCAGCGCTTCCAATAATTTACTCACCAGCCTGTAGTTTTCAACCACATCCTTACTTCTGCTTTTGTGTAAAGGTTCCACATTAGCCTCTCTCCAGTCCTTTGGCACCACTTCCAACTCCAACGAGGCATTGAAAAGGTCAGTCAGTGGAGCTGCTAGAACATCCCCAAGTTCCCTCAGTATTCTAGGATGTATCCCATCCGGTCCCATCACTTTGTCTACTTTAAGTTTAGCTAGTAACCGAGGTATCCGGAAGCCCGACCCGGGCCGCAGTCCCCCCCCCCACCCCTAACCCACAGAACCCCCCACACACCCCTGACAAAGCACACAGACGTCGGGTATTGGTGCAAAATTGCTTGGTCGCAGCTTTATTATTAACGGTAAGAACACCGGCCCAACATGGGCCAACTCAATAATCAGAACAATACAGAATACCGCACCTCCCCCCACCCGTCATCCGGATGGTGCCCCCCACCAGCCATTGTAGCAAAGTGGAGCACCATCCAACCCCCCCCCCCCCGTTACCCCTTGGCGCCCGCCTTGCCATGTTAGCAAAGGCCGGCTGAAGGGGTTGCCTATTTTCCGGGTAGAGACCCCAGCCGGGACGTCTCACCCCCAACCTGAAGAGCCGAGCCGCTCCTGGAAAGCGGCATCAATCTGAAATGAGCCACCGGGTCGACGAGCACCAGCTCGCCACCCCGCCACCGGCACTAGGTAGCTCGCTATCCTAGCGCCGCCCCCACCACCGCGAGCTGCGACCAGCACCAAAACTCCAAGGCCTCCTGCCAGTCATTTAAGAATAAGTCCTGCCCCACCGGAGCAAGGTGAACCCCGTCGAGCCGGTATAGACCGGCACAAGCGACATCAGCCCAAGGGTGGCGAACCTGAAGCCCCCCCGTCTGCTGAACCCAGCGCCCAATCTGACGGTTGATCTTACACAGACCCCTCGACCAGCGCCGCTGGGTCCAGCAAGCCGGGCGGGGTATGATATCCGACCAGATGATGGCCACCCCGGGGAGGACCTCCCGCAGCGTGTCAATGTCGCTCTGAACAGTCATGATGAGGTGCCGGCAAGGCTAACCGGCAACGTCATAGCCACCGAGGTGGAGCAGCAGCCCGACTGGCCGCTGCCGCCGTCCAAGTTCCGCCCGAACGCAGTCCAGGAGCTGTCCCCAATGCCTGCCGCGGTGACCCAGCCAGCACAACCGCACTCCAGCCGCCGCGAGGCCAAGGTGAGCACCCAACGGCCGAACCGCCGCTCGACGCTCAGCCCAATAGACAAAGGAGTGCCCGATGATCCACCATTCCCCGGCAGACACACCATCTGAAAGCAGAAAGCAGCGGATTGCCACCAGCAAGCAACTCTGCAATAGGAAGACAACATGGTTAGTACCCCCCGGCCCCCCCTCACCGCGCCGTAGGCAAGCCACCGCCCAGGCACATCACGGCACTATGGCACTCCGCCAGAAGGCGATGGGCGAATGTACCCCGCGTAGGCCCCGGGACGCCATCGGCCGATGCGCTGAATCGCCCGCGAGTCCAAGCCCACCGCCGCCGCACTAGTGGCCGCTCCAATCCGGAACGAGTGCGAAGCATAACTACGCTCAGGGCAACCCAAAGCCCGCAAAACCAGGCGTAACACAGCCGTGAACTGGAACTGAGTCACCGGCCGGCCATCTGCGTGGATAAAAAAAAAACTGGCCATGCGCCCCCCGGTCGCTGGCCCACATACGCGCTCAGAGCACGAACGGGACAAGACAACAGGGGGGGAAAGGCACACAGCAGGACCCAGCCCCCCCTTCCGGACTGGTCCGTCTTGGACCGCGATAAGAAGAGCCGGACACGCACCGGATCCACCCGAACGTGCCCCACGTCGAGCCCCCCAAAAGCTCCTCATCGCGCAGACCGAGGAACAAGCTCGGATACCCGAAAGGAGCCGAAAAAAAAAAAAGCCGTCGTAAACAGGGCCTGAAACAACACCGCCTCAAATCCCGAGGCCGCCACCCGCGGTAAAAGCTCACAGATCCGCAAAAGGAGCTCGTGAGAGACCGGTAGCTGCCAATCCCGCAGCCTCGGCTGCGCGCGGGCCCACCCGGCGAGCAACCGCCCGACTAAAAAGGAGACACGCGGGTTCCCCCAACCCGCAGCCTTACAAAAGAAAGAGAAGTCCGCTAAGGCTCCAGTGACCGCCGACCGAGCCCATCCCTCCTTCTTCGCCCACAAAACGAAACGGCCGACTAGGCCATCGGATACCGCACCCCAGCCCATCCTTGCGCATCAAAAACTCACTCACCTGAGAATAGCCCCGTCGATAAGTCGCCCATGTAATATGAGCCACCGATGCCGCCAGCAGAACCATTAGGTCAGGGTCCCCAATCGTCCAGAGACGCTCCGGAACCCGAGAGGGCAGCTCGTCCGCCCCAGGAGCCAACCGCCGAAACTGCGCCCACTGAAAACGGGATAAAGCATCAGCAATGGCATTCTGGGAGCCCGGCACGTGCCGAGCCCGGGCGGTGACGTTCAGGCGCAAGCAGGCCAGAACAAATACCCTCATCAAAGACACCACCATGGGGCACCGGGGCGCATGATGATTAATGACCTCGACGACCGCCGCGTTATCACACCAAAAGACAACCTGCCGATCCCGCAAATGGTCCGGCCATACCCAGAGGGCGACCACGATTGGGAAGAGCTCCAAGAAGGTTATATTCCGGACCAAGCCGGTGCCCGCCCAGGCCGCAGGCCAAGGCTCAGCACACCAGGAACCATGGCAAAAGGCCCCGAAACCAGAACCACCTGCCGCGTCAGTTAACAGCTGGAGGTCAAGATTCGAGAGCTCGGGCAATGGAAGGACGGAGCACCCATCGAAGCCAGCCAGAAAAGCAGCCCATACCCGCAGATCCACCCGCATCCCCGCGGACACCCGGATCCGATGGTGAGGCAGCCGCAGCCCGGCCATCGCCAAGGATAGGCCGCGATGGGAATGCCGAAGGCGGCAACCACATGCCGAAAGGTGCTCAGAAGAGTGGAACAGGTGGGGGCCCGCTCAGGCCCGACAAACAGAAAATCATCCAGATAGTGAACTATACACGAGGCCCCCGACAGCCGTTCCACCACCCAATGCAAGAAGGTACTGAAGGCCTCGAAATACGTGCAAGAGATTGCACAGCCCATGGGCATGCACATATCAAAGTAGTAGCGCGCCTCGAAGCGAAAGCCGAGCAAAGAGAAGGCCGAGGGATGCACCGGCAATAGGCGGAAAGCTGATTCAATATCCACTTTGGCCAGTAGGGCACCGGGCCCGCATCGTCGGACCAGGGAGATGGCAGCGTTAAAAGAGGAGTAATGCACTGTACAGAGCTCGCGAGGGATACGGTCGTTCACCGAAGCGCCCGGAGGGCAAGAGAGGTCGTGGATCAACCGAAACTTACCCGGCTCCTTCTTGGGAACCACCCCCAATAGCGAGACCGTGAACGGGGAAAAGGGAGGCGCCACGAAGGGGCCTGCGACACGGCCAAGAGCACACCCCTCCGAGATTTTCCGCCGCACGAAGTCCCCGTGAAGCCGCACAGAGGCGACGTTGCGGGACCCCCCCTGCACAGACCCACCCTGCACGAGGATGCGAAAACCCTGTGAAAACCCCCCAAGAAGCAACCCGGCCGCCCTACCCCGACGGGATCGCCCGTACTCGAGCAACCACGGGCGCATCGCCTCGACCCGCACTGGGGTCCAGGCCGAGACCTCCAACGGCTCACTTACCCCCCGCGACCCCTTTTTGGGTGCACTTCGCAGCCGGGTGCACGTCCCCACACAAGGAGCAAGCGTGCCTGAACTGGCAGTCAGGGAAGGGGCAGGACGCCTTGTTGAAGCGCCAGCAAACGTCCCCCCCGACGACGCCCCCCTTTGGCTGAGGCAAGGCGGGGGCGGGGGCACGAAAGGAGCGCCCCCCTGCCCCGGGCGGGGGCGGCCCCGCCTTGACGACCGCCGCGCCAGGCCCCCCGACCCGCCACCTCACGGACATCTGGCTGAACCAAAGGTCGATGTCCTTCGTTCCCCACTGCAAGTGACTGTTCTCCTCCATCTGGTCCCGAAACTCCTCGTCATAATTCAACCAGGCCCACCCATCATGGGCCTGGGACGCCGCCAGTATATTATCGGCATGGGCCAGCAAAGCCCCGTACTGGTCCGGGAAGTAGTGCCCCCAGACACTCGCCAAACGCAAGAAGGCGCGGGTCCAGTTGAGGGTGTTGCGAGAAGCCTTATGCACCCTACCCGCTTTTTCGTCTTCCTTGCGCTTTTTTCGGCTCTCCCCGGAGCGCTTCCGGCCATCGAGCAGGCGGAAGATGTCGATATATTTTCGACGCTTAATCCGCCGGCGCAACTTCCGTGGCACGGACTCCCACAGCTCCGAACAGCGTATGACGGGGGTGTCTCCACCCATCCCGCAGTCAGCCGACACCGGAACCGAGCCGTGCGAAGAGGCCGAGGACGACGTCGAGGAGGAAGAGGAAGAGGACCTCCGCCTGCACTGACGAGCCCGCTTGGGCTTCCCTTTGACCCTGCCCACCACCTCGGGGCCCGGAACGGAGTCCACCCCCCCTTACGCAACCCCGCCAGTATACTCACCATTCGCCCCGGAAGAGGCAGCAGGAGCACCCCCGGAGGACGTGCTAGGCGCCGGATCACCCAACTCCGTCGTGGAACCCGAAGGACACGGACCGGCCAGCCTGTCCGAAGAAGCCATGGAGGTGGACGGCGTCGAAGTCACCGGGACCTGTGGAGAAAAGGGGAGAAAACCAGCAGCCGAGACCCCCGGAGTAGAGGGAGCTGCCAGGGGGCCGGCCCCCCAAACCCGAGCCGAAGGCCCCAACCCCCCGGCCTCCCATGCCGCCGCTCCCGCACCTCGCCCATCATCACACCGGCCCCCCCGCCAACCGCCCCCCAAGGCCCTAAACCCCCCCACGGGACTACCCCATACGCCCAAGGGGCCGAAGGGGCGTAGAAGCCGGGAGGAGGAGGGGGAACCACGGAATCGGGGGAAGGACCTCCCCCACCCGAGGGAGGGGACGCTATCGGAGGACAGCCAGCCCCCATCTCGAGGGGCCGGTTGGGAACCGGGGACTGTGAGGACACGGGCCCACCTACGCCCGGGTAACCCAGATCTTCAACCCCCGCAAGCGCCACCGTCGAGGGAACCCCACCCGAGGCCCCCGCTGGAGGGGCCAAATCGCCCCGGGAGGCGCACTCACCCACGCCCGTGAGCGCAGGATGCCCGCCCACGCTCCCCTGTCCCCGAGCCCCACCCGCCCGGCTGCACCCGCGCCCCTGCCTAACCCCAGAGGGGGCCCTGGCAGCTGAGGACTGAGGGCGCGAGGCCCAACCGCGGCCCGTGGGCCGCGCAGCCCCCCGCCCCCTAGCGGCGCCCTGCAACCCCTTGGCCGCCCCCCGCACCGGGACCCTCCGGGCCATGGGCAACGGGAAAACAGCGAAGCCTGCAGAAGCACCAAGGAATAAATTAGCCGCTCAGTGCCCGCGGACTGCTGCAGAGGCCTTACGTCCACCCCTTTAATTAATAGGTCTATTTTTGTTGTTGTTGTTGTTTTTTTTTGTAATTAGTCGTCGCTAGGATGCCAGCAGAAACCAGGGGGGGGTGGCCCCGCAAGAGATGATCCCCCCACCCGAAGAGCCGGCCCACCGGGGGTAGAGGGGAAGGAAAGCCCCCCACGAGCCCAGCGGCACACTCGCACGAGGTGCGCCGCAGGAAGAAAATAAATTATTAAAGGAATGGGGACCGGACCGCACCAATCCCGAAGCCCCACCAGCCCGGGGGCAGAGGAGAAGGCAAAGAACAAGGCCGCCCCTAGGCCCAACACCCCCGCCGGCTCCTACCCCGCAAAACCCACACAAACCAAACCTTCTCCTGACGCGAGCAAGGAGGAAGAGAGAGATCGCCAGCCGGCGATCCCTCCTTGCTCACGCCGCCACGCCCCCCCCGACCGCCTACGCGGTCCAATCGGCAAGCACCACGAGGAACGTGGTGCCGCCGGCACGCAAGCCTGCCTGAGCACCCCCCCCACCACCCTCGAGAAGAGGCCTGCCGCATGGTCGGGCCCCGGGAACCCGGTTACCCGGCCAGCCGCGGGACCGGGGCCCGGCGGCTCAGCCCTTAATTCTCACAAACACAATCTTCTGCAAATTACACAGGTACACTAAAAAAATTTTTTTTTAAACTGCCTCTAATGTTTCGATTGATTTTTACGTTTTTTGGTGCGCTGAATCCAAATCTGGTAACCAATTTGCTCCATCACGTACAGATTTTTTGCTACATTGGGTTAGCAGTTTGAGGTGAACGTTTCAGATTGAGTGCGATCGAGATAAAAGTTTCTTGGATGAATTCTTTATACTAATTGTTTAGTAGTTATTCAAATAAGAATAAAGAAAATTGTAACAAGGCAGCACATAAGAATAGAGTAATGTCAACAAAACACACTGTGATGGTAGCAAAATTGTCTGCACTTAAAACAGCCACATACATGTGCACAAACATTGAGCATATAAGAGCGAGGTTAGACACAAAGCAAAGCAAAGAAATGTGCAAAAAATGTTGTACAGGTATGTATGTAAGAATAGAAAACGCAAACCACACCATTGCAATACATGAAGACAAACACCCGATGGTGTGAAAATAAAATTCTAATAAATGAGATCCGACACTGTGGTAATAACTAGCAAATTTTTATTTCAAAGTTTAGTAAAAACACGATATTTGTCAACACAGTTTAGATTTTAAAGTCATTCTTGGGTCAATCAATCTCCTGGTGGGCCCGTTTCTTCTTCCCCCGAATGCTTCTCTTGGTGCGCTGCTTGGCGTATTTTTCATCTGGGGTTTCCCGCAGCAGCAACCAGCAGAAATCAGCCATCATAGTGGTGGTCTATCTTCCTTGGTACCTTCTCTCTGCGTCCTTGATGTCCTGGTGAAACCTTTCACCTTGTTCTTCACTGTACGCCCCCAAGTTTTCGGGAAAGTAGTTCACATGGGAGTGCAAGAAATGGACTTTCAGGCTCATGTTACAGCCTTGTTCTTTGAAGGCATTGAGCATCCTGGCAACAATATCCTTATAGTTCTCATCCCGCCTGTTCCCCAAGAATTTGAGAACAACATCCTTGAAGGAATCCCAGGCTTCTTTTTCCTTCTCAGACATCGTTTCAGCGAATGCTCCATCTGAAATGAGTTTCCTTATATCAGGGCCAACAAACACTCCTTCCTTTAGCTTTGCTTCAGAAAGTCGGGGGAACTTTGAGCAAAGGTACCGAAAGCACTCACCATCTTTGGAAGGGACTTGATGAATTGCTTAATGAGACCCAACTTAATGTGGAGAGGTGGTAATAGAATTTTATCACGAGGTACCAAGCTCTCATGAAGAACATTTTTCTCACCGGGTCTCACATACTCCCGAATTGGCCAGTCTTTTTTCCCCCAGTGTAGGTGGCGGGCCCGGCTATCCCACAAGCAAAGGAAGCAGGGATATTTGGTGAAACCGGATTGCTGCCCTAATAGCATGGATAGAATTTTAAAGTCTCCACAAATCATCCACTTATGCTCATCATAACGAATCTTCTGAAGAATCAGGGCCAAATTCTCGTATTTTTCTTGGAGAATAACAGAGTGAGCAATAGGAACTGAAGCAAATGTGTTGCCATTATGAAGAAGAACACCTTTTATGCTGTCTTTTGACGAATCAATGAACAGCCGCCATTCAGCAGGATCATACTTGAGTTTAAACTTTTCCATCACTCCGTATATATCGTTGCAAAATACCAAATCTTCCTCTTTGCTGAAATACTTCAAAAATTGTGTCTCGCGGTTGCGGTACCAATAAAAAGTTGTTCCTGGTGACAATAGATTTTTCTGTTTAAGCCGAGAACCTAGCAGTTGGGCAGCATCTTTTGGGAGTCCTAAATCCCGGACTAAATCATTCAATTCAGCTTGAGAGAAAAGTTCAGGTTTCGGATCTGGTTCAGTTTCAAACTCGGAAGTACTGGACTCATCGGGAAAAGCCATCTGATGAGTCTCATCATGATCAGAACCGTCCACACAAATATGATCCAAAGATTTTGGTGGTTCAGGCACAGGTACTTCGTTGCTATGAGGCATAGGCCTAATTGCTGAGGGAAGGTTGGGGTAACTTATTACGTTCTTATTTTTTAAGTTGTATCCCTTCACAATGCAAGAGCAAAAATAGCAGTCACTGCTGTGGTCTCTTTGTTCACACCACATCATAGGTATTCTGAAACGAAATGCTTGTTTTTTACCTTTCATCCATAAGCGTAGATCTTCCTCACATGTCTTGCACACTTTGTGAGGAGCCCACGGTTTGTCTTGATCGCCTAACTTCAAACCGAAATAGGCGAAATATACTTTTTTAATAAATGCAGAAATGTTCCTCTGCCGCTTTTTCACGGTATATTCCCCACAAATAAAACAAAAACTGTCCGGAGAGTTGACGCAACCTCTAGCTCTGTGAGCCATCACAAATACACAGCACTGCAAACTACAACTGTAGTGAACCACTTCGGAATAAAGCTGGATTACGACTGAGCAAACAAAAGGTAATAATGAACTTGCAAGAAACTGAAATTTGACAGGAACGTTCATGTCGCAACCACCGTGTTTGAGCGAGCGAACGAGGCGAGGCAAACAGGAAAGAACATGCGCCAGCGCGAGTACTGGATTTAGCCCCCCGCCTCCCAATTGTCCTGTTAATGTATAAAATGAATACAAAACACTCTAAAATATCATGAGGGAGTGTTTCTAGTTAGTTAACCATTACAACCTCTATTTTGGGCCAAGAAAATAAACTGCATTCGGCTAAAAAGAAATTATGTGAACATTCCTTATATGGGTAAGAAATCTAATTTTGCAAGAAAACGTGACATGATGGAACATTTTGGCTATTTTTCCTGGATTCAGCACCCCAAAATCTATAGGAATCAGTTGCAAAACTGGAGGCAGTTTTTTGGTAGTGTACCTGTGTTATTCAAAATGCCCCTTGCTTCTATTCCTGTTTGTGGGTGTTTTCTGAGGTCCTCCTCCTGGTTCTTCATCTGTGAACACAACAGAAATATTTGTTAAGCAATTCCGCTTTATTCTCAACAGCTTCTACATATTCCTCCCTTTCACCCTTGAGTCTGACAATACCACTTTTTCCCTTCCTCTTCTCACTAACATATCTGAAAAATGTCATATCCCCCCATTTTATTGCATTGGCTATTTCCTCCTCTTTCTGAATCTTTATAGATGCCTGTCTTCCTCTCTCTGTGATCTCCTGTATTTCATGAAGGCCTCCCTCTTTTTCTTTACCTTTTCAGCTACTTCTTTCGAAAACCATAGCGGTCTCCTTTTTCTTTTACCTTTATTTACCATTTTAATAAAAAGGTTTGCCCTTAAAATATCCCCTTTCAGTTTTCCCCACTGTTTTTCTACATCTCCCAGCTGTTCTCATTCCGCTAACGATACCATGAGGTACTGGCCCATCTTGGCAAAGTTAGTTTTCCTAAAATCTAAGACCCTTACTTTTGAATGGATTTTATCAGCCATAGTACTAATATTGAACCACACCATCTGGTGATCACTGGATACAAAATGATCTCCCACTATAGCATCAGAAACACTTTCACCATTGGTAAGCACCAAGTCCAGTATGGCCCCTTCACGTGTGGGTTCTGTTACCAGTTGCCTGAATAGTTCTCCCTGTAGAGAATCCAGGATCTCCTTAGTTCTAGATGATACTGCAGCAGGAATGTACCAATCAACAGTAGCACTTCCCCTTTCTTAGCAATGCTGCGTATGTCTTCAATTAACTCTCCGTCCACCCTCCTGTGAGGGAGGTCTGTATATCACGCCAATGCAAATAGATTTCGCTTTTTCTCTTTCTAGTTTAACCCACAGTGCCTCCTCTCTCTCTTTTAAGTTTTGTAGTTCCAAAGTATTAATATTATTTTTTACATATAGGGGTATGCTTACTAAATGGCGGTACCAGCTTCTGTGCGATATCGGAGACGCGGCCCCATTGAAATCAATGGGGCCGCAGCTCCAATATTGCCCAGAAGCCGCTACCGCCATTTAGTAAACATACCCCATAGTGCCACTCCTCCTCCCCTTCTTCCTACCCTGTCCTTTCTAAATAAAGTATAGCCTGGTATAGAAACATCCCAGTCATAGCTTTCTATGAACCATGTTTCTGTAACTGCCACTAAATCCAAGTCAACCTCTCCCATTAAAGCTTCAGCATCTAGGATCTTATTTCCCATGCTACGGGCATTTATACACACCGCTTTCCATATGTTGTCCCTTTAAAGCCCTCTTCAATAGATTAGCCAGTCTGCTACTGAAGACACATCAACCTTTCTTGGACAGATGGATGCATCTCTGCTCTGCAACCCTTCGAACAGCATCCCATGATCCAGGAAACCAAAACTCTCTCGATGACATCATCCACACAGCCATGCATTCTTCTCCAGGATGCGAGCTTCTCTGCCTTGGCCTTTACCTTCAACAGGGAGGATTGAAGAGAACACCACCTTCGCCCCTATCTGCTTCACCCTCTGTCCCAGAGCCATGAAGTCACTTTTGATATGCTCAGAGGAATACCTGGCAGTATCATTTGTGCCGACATGGATTAGCAACATTGGGTAATAGTCAGTGGGCTTGATGAGTCTCAGCAAACTCTCCATAACATCTCAGATTTTGGCACCTGGCAGACAGCATACCTCTCTGGACATTAAGTCTGGTCGGCAAATGGACACCTCAGTACCCCTCAGAAGAGTCACCAACCACCACTATTCTTTGCTTCCTTGTGGTCACTAATTCTGCAACTTTGGGGTGCTCAAGCTCTGTTTTTTTCCTTTCCAGGGATGCTTTCACCTCCTCCACTTCCAAGGCTGCATAATGGTTCTCCAATTCAACGGCTGGAGAAGTTGGATTGGTGATTCTGCAGGCCCTGGTGACTTGTGTCCAACCTTGATCATTCTGTAGGCTCCCATCTTCACCTCTGCTGGAAAGCTTGGATGTTGCAAGAAGCATCTCATCAATGTACTTCTCACTATCTTGAATGTTCCTCAGCCTCGCCACCTCCTCTCTGAGTTTCTCCACTTGTTTCCTGAGAGCTTCAGCATGCAGGCATCCTGCACATGGAATCAGTCCTTCAACTGGCATTGGGACCTCTGTCTGGACAGATGCAGAAGCTGTAATGGGGGCAACAGCTTTGGTGATATGATTTTTCCCAGCCATTGTTCAGTTGATGGAGCTTAGGTATCTGTTAAAGCAAAAGAGAGAGAGACCTACCAAAGTACCAGCCAGTTTCCGAGATCTCCTTTCAGAGAAAAAGCAGTTAAATCTCTTTTGTGTTCAAAATGTGCTGTTCCAAGTCCATGTGTGTAGTTAACTGGGGAAGTGCCCTATAAAGCAAGACTGCTCACTAGAGGTGGGTGGGAGTTGGGGGGGGGGGGGGGTAGGAAGGGAACTAACACCTGATGAGGTGTCAGTAACTTCAAAGAGCTGAGAAAGATACTAAAGCAGAATTTTAAACCTACCCCACTAAAGAAAATATTTCCTCTTTTAAACTAAAGCACCAAAAAGAATGTAACTTGGTTTAAAAATGTACCAAAATCCTTTTAAGAGCTCCCAGGTAGAGAGCTAGTAATTTAAAAAGCCACAAATGCTTACCTTTGCTTGAAATGTATAGCCCCTTTAGGAATGCCTCAGCAGTGCAAGGCTCTGAAGCCTTTTATGTAGGCCTCAGCTGCTCTCAGTTCTTTCACAGGCTAATCAGGCCTACTAACTCCTGATGAGGTGGCAGTAGCTTCAAAGGGCTGATAAAAATACTAAAGCAGAGTTATAAGATACTAAAGCAAAGTTTTAAACCTACCCCACTAAAGAAAATATTTCCCCTTTTAAACTAAAGCATCAAAAAGAATGCAACTTTGTTTTAAAAATGTACCAAAACCCTTTTAAAGTTCTCAGGCAGAGAGCTAGTACTTTAAAAAGCCACAAACTCTTACCTTTGCTTGAAATGTATAGCCCCTGTTAGGATTTAAATAGCACCAACTCATCTTTTACTTAAACTGTCTACCTATGTCATTACATTCAGTAAAAGGGGGTGAGGGAGACAATAACACTATACAGCTCAAAGGCCTTACTGTATATCTGATAATGGGTCAGAGAGCTAATGTCTTTGAGTCCTTCTGTGTTAGTTTCAAAGTATTTGATCAACAACTTGTTTGTTGATCCTTCTTTTCACATTTCCAAGTGAACTAATGCACCAACCACAATTCTCCACCCAGAGTAAAAATTAAATGACTTTTTGCACTTCATAAAAGGCATTGAGGTGGGGTGAAAGAGTAACCTGCATGGACAGCAATTACAATCCTGCCTACTTTTACTGGGCAAACTGGATGGACCACAGTGGTATTTGCGTCATTTGTCATTTATTTACTATAGGCCTGATATTCAGAAGGGTTTATTAGGTTAGCAGGACCTGCTAAGCAGATAAACCTCACTGAGAGGATTATTCAGAGGCAGAATTGCAATATTGCACTTACCATTCTAAACTTAAATGGATAAGTTATCTATTTATGTTAGGATAATTATGATCAGGACCTTTATAGGTGTGTGTATGTGCTGGGGGAGGGGGTACTCACTCATACGGTTACCATATTTTTGGAGAGCAAATCTGGGACACCTGGGCTGGATTGAGCTGGAGTCCTTCCTCCTCGGACATCTTTTCCCCATATATTCTGAAATAACCAGTCTAGGTAGCATTCACTACTTTCAAAAATTAAAAAGAAAAAGACAGCAGCATCCCTTCTCAATATATGTGCACATACATGCATATGTTTAAACTGTATTTTTATACATATAGATAAATATTCTATATAAATTCCTCCTCTTTTTTTTCATAAAACAGTTAATTTATATCTTCTCCTACCAGGATTGGGAAGACTACTTCAGAGGGCTATGCAGGAGAAGAAATGTTCTTTGCCTCTGTCTCCACTGAAATCGGGGACAGGAGGCGGTTATAGTTCATGGAGTTGGGGGCACTACCTCAAAATTGTGGACAGCTGGTAACTTTTTACTCACACCCTGTACTGGCAGCATACCTTGAAGGGCTAGACCCAGCAGTTGTGGAGTGAACCCAGGCCAGGAAGATACTGGAGTCGACAAGGTGCAGTTCGGATGAAGAAGTCACAGAAGAAACCCAGAATTGATCACGAACCAACAGTCATTGAAGCAAGCAGGAAATGGAATCAGGAAGATGCTGGATACGAGGATCCCCTACTAACCTCCACAGCACTATCCGGGTAGTGCCAAAGTGGCCCATGGGCAGGGCAATGGCAGTGAACCAACTTATCCAGTGAGTAGCAATTTTCAGTCAGCTAACTGGATAAGTAACTGCATAAAATGAGGTCAGAAAATAAGGCGGCCTAACTTTATGTGATTTTTGCTATCCAGACAGCGGCTGAATATTGGTGCTATCTGGACAGCATCAACAATCAGCAGTGAAACCAGATATTCAGTGCTGAAGAATATCTGGATTCCAGCGCTGAAAATTTAGTTTAATTTTTAAATGCTGCAGCTGGCACTTAAAGAGATGTTGATCGTGGTGTTTAAATATAAGTCGCCTAACTTCAAAAAAGGTTCATAAAAGGTCACTTTATGGTTTTGCAATGAACACAAAATAAATTTGTGTGCAACATGCAATTCAAATTATACATAGCGTATCAAAAATAAAAGAGCATTGCCACTACATTTCTGGCCTACTTTATAAATACATCAATGAGGCACTCTTCAGAACTTGTCCGCTCCAGATAACTAGTGGCCATGCTTTTGATATGCTGTTTATAGCCTGAATCACATACTGTGCATGCATTTATTTTTTTATTCAGTAACCTTTTATGAGCAATAATAATTATGAAAATCAGCATAGAGCTGTTTCTAGCTGTGAAGACTTTTGAGGTCTAAAGTCTTGCTTTAGAGTTGGCAGCTATACAATGATATTGGCTTACCTAATTTTTACCTTGCCTTTTTAAGGTTTATGTGTTAAAATGAATGCAAACAGCACTACTTTATTCATAATTACATTTCTAGTAACCTTTAAGCGAGAGGCAAAGAAAGTATAGGAGAAATTAGACTGAAATGCACCAACTGTAAAAGGTCACTGCTAATTTCTCATTATAAATAATAATGATTTCTAATTTCATACAGACTTGAGAGTAATGTTGTTTCCTGGCTCTATAATTCAGTGAGAACTCAGACAGCAGGAAACCTGGTGATATAAACCATTTCCAATTTCCTTCCTCAGCTATATTTTCTAGTTGCGCATGTAATGAGATCATCACTAAATATAAACCACAGATGATGGTGAAGAAAAGGACAGAATTCTGACCATTAACAATATATCCTATGAAATAGACAAAATATTCCCGTTAGTCCCATCATCTTCGTGATACTGTAGTTGCTCTATTGAAGACCCTGGTTCGTCACAATATACTGTGTTTACTGTAAAATACTTTCTTAGGGCTCCATTCTGCCAAATTGAGGAGATATGTAAATGAGTGACTATCAGGAACTATATGCAGCTCATCATGTTTTCTCATGCAGCTACTGCTTCTTCTCCCTTCCAACCCTCTTGCACCAAACTATTCTGGCCTCTCCCCCAATCGCTTGTCTATCATTATATGCCACTGCCCCCTTCTTTCTTACAAGTGAGACCCTGGCAAGCTACCTTGTAAAGAAACGGACTTTAGTACAGATATGCACAGTATGATCATCCAAGCCACAGTGAAATGGATACAATCAAGTCGAAAGCACCAAAACCTGCCAAGTTAAGAAAACTTTTTCTCAGGGTAATGTCTTCAAATGGGTTAATTTTTCACATACTATAACATAAATGAACCTCATCCCAGTGCCAAGGTATGTTGGAGATGATCTCAGTCTCTGAGATTTACTGCTAGTGCTCATCCTAACACTTACATTTTGCTAAAGAAAATGTCCTTCTGGAGTTCATAATTTCTTTTTAATCAGGCTGGTGGCACCCAATGCAATGTTTATGTTTATTAGATTTCTTGATATACCGCTCCTTCATAATACCAAGGCAGTTTATAAAATACAATCTGAATAATTTATGTATACTTTTACCACTTTTACCTGGCCACAGTTCCGTTTGTCAGTACTGGAGAATCTTCTCTTTCTCCACATGTACAGAAGAGTCACTTGGTACTAACATTTCCATTAGTGATGCCGTTGTTATGTTTTTCTCTTGTACTACTCGATCCAGTTTGCTTTCATCGTGCTTTTATTGGTGAGAATGGCAATGTCCCAGGTGATCACACTTGTTCATTCTCACCTAATTCTGGTACAACAATATTAGAGTGCTTACACAGTTTTAGTGGATGAGAGGTAACAACTTATTGTGCCTTTCTGTGTGCAGGTCTTCTGACATCAGCGCGTCACACCCAGGGATGAGATATGTAATGTTTCCAGTTTTGTGCTACAGATTCTGTATTTTTCTTTGTTGTTGCTGTTAAGTGTCATCGAGTCAATGCCGACTCCTGGCGACCCTGTTGATAGTTGTCCATGTTGTGACTTTCCCCTGGGTTTTCTTGGCAAGGTGCAACCAGAAGTAGATTGCAAGACCTTTCTTCTATACAGTAAGCCAACAGCATGTGGTATTCCAAGGTGGTCCTCCATCCAAGTACTAATCAGGCTGTGAACCATCTTATTCATAGTCCATTTCCCTGTGCTGCAATCAGCCTCTCATCTTTAGATTTATTTTCACTTTTCCTTAACCATCCCTGTGTCAGGTTTTCATCTGCTTGCAGTTTCTGAAGTAACTCTCAGTATTTTCTGCTGTATTTGTGCTGTAGCAACTTTTGTGATCTGATTTCTTTAAAAAGATTCTTCTTTTCCTCCATGTGCTGGTGGATTCTCACTCATTCCTTCTTTGTGTTGACAAGCTTGTCAGAACTTTTAGGATGAAGACTAACCATGACTTTTTCATATCTCTACACTTGTTGGAGGTAATTTTATAAAAGATGTTTTTGAGTGTAAATAATGTTGTGTGCACATAAAAGGCCTCTTATAAAATTACCCCATATGTGAAAGCATGCACAATGACAAGACAACATGTACTTTTATGCAATCCAGGTGTAGGCATGTTCGGGAACATAAGTTGGGCAGAGAGTGGGCACAGTCATGAAGTATGTGCCTAGATTAGAAAATACGCACCTATATGCATATTTTAGCCATGTACCCTAGGCGAACTAGGCATAAATTGAAAATTTGTGTCAAAGGGGGGTGGAAACGGTAGATAATAGAAGACAAAAACTCTGACACAGTGCTGGCAAGTTTAGATAAGCGCTGCATCGTGGTTTCCAAGCTATTGCCGCCACTGTGGAAATAGTGGCAATGGGGGCAGCAGGATAGAGGGCCTGCCTAAGGCACCTCCAATCCTTGCAATGACCCTGGCTTCCAAGCAGGTATAAATGTATTCAGTTGCATTGTAACCAGAAAAAGTTGCATAGGTGCTAGGGATGCATATGGGAAAAAATATGGGTTTGGTTCATTTATGGCTTCCGAATAGTTCATCACCTTTGTTTCATTTGTTTCTATTAAAGTCAAAGGGGAAAACAATATTCTCTAACGGTGGGGATTTCCATCCATGTTCAATGAAACATGTGAGAGAATTGATAGGAGGCATCAACAATAGCAAGATCTGCATAAAGTGAACAATTAAAGGCTGTACAGAAATGGATTTACCCTCTACATACAGATGACATTTATTTATCTATTAAAATATTTTCTATATCACCAATATTACATTCTATATGATTTACAATTGATACATTGACAAAATTGTACAAACACAAATGAACCAGACAGGGTCAGTAGATAGAAATTACACTTACCTGGTAATTGTTGTTCCTTGAGGAACTCCAGTTCAGTCCTCCACCTCTGGGTTGCGTACCTCCTCCTGCAGCTTGGAAACTGGACATGTCAAAACTGTGGCATCACTGGATGTAACCTGCGGATCTCTCCCATCATCCCCAGTGAACTATTGACAAAGCAGACTTAAAGGAGCAACAAATAAGTAGCTGTTATATGAACTTTAACCTTATACTCAACAAATATTTAGAACTTATCACTTACAACTAAACTTGAAACTGATTTATAACTAATTCCCCTTCCAGAAAGTAAAAGGAAGGCTGCTTCCTGCCTCTTTTCTCCCCTCCTTGAAACAAGCCACCGAAGAGAATAGAAAAAGAGGACAGAGAGAAAGAAACTGCACAATTCCGAGACTAAACCGGATTCTACGCCCTCAATTACTGGTACTCCTGCTTGACCTGAAAAACCTGCTCCTGAAGCACCCATCCCCGGGCGGGAATGAGGACCGAACTGGAGTTCCTCAAGGAATAACAATTACCAGGTAAGTGTAATTTCTATTTCCTTATCATTCCTCCAGTTCAGTCCTCCACCTCTGGGATGTAACAGAGCAGTATTCATTGGGAGGGACCTTTCTAACCGGCACGCAACACTGCTGAACCGAAACAAGCATCGTTAGATGCCAGAACGTCCAAACGGTAGTGCTTACTGAAGGTATGAAGAGATGACCAGGTAGCCACTCTGTAAATTTCCACTTGTGGCACCAAACTGTGCTCCACCCAGGATGCTGCTTGAGCTCTAGTCGAGTGAGCCCGCAGCCCCACTGCACTGGGCAGCCTTGCAAAATATATGTTGATGCAATGGCTTCTCTAACCCAATGGGAAATTGAAGCTTTCACCGCTGCTTCACCTTTCCGAGGGCCTCCGAATAGCATGAAGAGCCATTCCAACTTGTGAAAGGTTTCCGAAACTTTCATATACTGCCTCAGCACTCTATTTACGTCCAGACATCGCAAACTACGGTCCGATGCACTTTCCTCAGTAGAAGCAAGCACCGGAAGAGAAATCGATTGATTTAGGTGAAACGGAGAAACCACCTTTGGCAAAAAGGACAGTACCAGACGAATCACCACCTTTTCCTTGGAAAATGACAAAAACTGTTCTCTACAGGACAGGGCCTGTAACTCCGAGATTCGCCTCGCTGAACAGATGGCCACCAAGAACACTGTTTTCAACTTTAAATCCTTAACCGACGCCCAATGCAATGGCTTGAAGGGCTCTTGCGCCAGAGCCCCTAAGACCAAGTTGAGATCCCACGACAGAACTAATATTCTACGAGAGGGCCGAAGTTTAGACAACGCTCTTTAAGAAAGCGCAGAACATCGACATGGGAACCCAGTGCCACTCCCTGTATTTTACCTCTATAGCAAGAAAGAGCTGCCAACTGGACTCTTAAGGAACTGGTTGCCAGCCCTTTATCAAACCCGTCTTGAAGGAAGCTCAACACTACAGGAACGGATACCGTAGCCACGCATACCTGACGCTGGAAACACCAGTCCTGAAAAAGATATGCCATATGCGCACATATGCGAGGGAAGTGGACTTCTTTCGGGCATGAAGTAAAATCGTGATGACCGCTCCCGAATAACCTTTTCTCCTTAACCTTGCCTTTTCAATGGCCAAACCGTAAGCGAGAATCGATCCACCTGAGGCATCTGAAGCGGACCCTGAAGCAACAGATTCTCCGACACCGGCAACCTCTAAGGATTCCCGTCGAGTAGTCAAACTAGGTCGGCGTACCATGGGCGCCTTGGCCAATCTGGAGCTACCAGCAGCACTCTCCCTCGATGGGCCTCTACGCGCTGTACCACTCGCCCTATGAGCGCCCACGGAGGAAACACATAGAGGAGACCTGATGACGGCCAGCGCTGAATCAGAGCGTCGATCCCTTCTGACATCCTTTCCCGACGTCTGCTGAAGAAGCGAATCATTTTTGCTGACTGAAAGGACGCCATGAGATCCAGAATCGGTGGCCCCTAACTGCGGACAATCTGAGCAAACACCTGCAAATTTAACTCCCACTCTCCAGCATCCACCTGCACCCTGCTGAGAAAGTCTGCTGTCAGATTGTCCTTTCCTGCAATGTGTGCTGCCGAGATCGCCTGTAATCGCGGCTCCACCCAGGCAAACAATATCTCCGCCTCTTCTTCCATGGCCACGCTTCCCGTACCGCCCTGACGATTGATGTAGGCTACCTTTGCCGAATTGTCCAACAGCTCTTGCACCGCCTGACCCTGCACCGCTGTTTCAAATGCCTGGAGAGCCAGAAATACTGCACGCAATTCGAGATGGTTGATTGACCACTGACCCTCCTGGTCGGTCCATGTCCCTTGCGCGAAGAGGTCCCCGCAATGTGCCCCCCAACCCGCGAGACTTGCGTCCATCAGTAACGGGATCCAGAGCGGCTATTCCAGGGGCATGCTCGCCTCCAGAGACCCTAGACGGAGCCACCACTGCAAGGACTGACTAACTCTGAGAGGGCAGGGAAGCCGTTTGCTCATTGAATTGGCCTGGTGAGACCACCTGCGCAGCAGCACCCTCTGTAACGGGCGCATGTACACCCTGGCCCACGGGACTACCTCCAAGGCCACCGTCATTGTCCCCAGGACACGCAGATAACTCCACGCTGAAGGAACCGGGGTGGCCCTGAACCCTGCGTACCAGCTGCCGCAGAGCTTGAGCCCGTTGCTCTGTTAAGAACACAGCCCCTCTGCAAGTGTTGAACCAAACCCCCAGATACTCGATTACTTGGGACGGAACTAACTGGCTCTTGGCTGTATTGACCACCCAGCCGAGACTCTGCAGGAACTTCACTACTTTGTCCATAGCCTGGAGACTTTCGGCCTTGGATTTTGCCCGAATCAACCAGTGGTCGAGATAAGGGTGCACTAGAAGGCCATCCTTTCGTAACGCCGCCGCCACCACCACCATGATCTTGGTGAAGGTGTGCAGAGCTGTCGTTAGACCGAAGGGCAAAGCTTGAAACTGATACTGCCCCCAAGGGAGAGCGAACCTCAGCAACCTTTGATGAGTCGCTCTGATCGGGATATGTAGATACGCTTCTGTAAGATGTATGGAAGTCAAGAATTCCCCTTGATGGACCGCCACCATGACTGACCGCAAGGTTTCCATTCGGAAGTGCGAGACTCAAAGACAACGATTCACTCCTTTTAGATCCAGAATTGGCCGAAACGACCCGTCCTCCTTTGGCACCATGAAATAAATGGAGAAACGACCACCACCGTAGTCTGCTAACGGTACCGGCACGACCGCTTCCAATTGCAGAAGCCGATCTAATGTGCGGCGAACTGCCAGCGTTTTCTGTTGACCTTTGCAGGGTGAAAGCACAAATGAGTCCCGTACCAGCCAGGCCAACTCCAGTATGTACCTTTCGCGAATTATCCCCAACACCCACTGGTCAGACGTTATTTGGGCCCAGGCAGGAAGGAACTCCCGAAGTCGTCCCCCAATCGGTTGGCTTCCTACCAGAGCCCGCCTCGCTTCATTGTGACTTTCGACCTGGGGCTGTGGAGGGCGCTGCAAAACCTCTTCCTGCTCCACGAAATCCACAAAGCCCCTGGGCTCTATAAGCAAACCTTCCTCTCTGGGAGCCTCCTAAGCAAGACGAACGAAACCTCCTGAAATCTCTAAACTGCCCCCGAGAGGCCGGCATGGACTTCCCCTGCTTAGGCT
The DNA here is from genome assembly GCA_033557465.1 of Ichthyophis bannanicus. Lineage (NCBI taxonomy): Eukaryota > Metazoa > Chordata > Amphibia > Gymnophiona > Ichthyophiidae > Ichthyophis > Ichthyophis bannanicus. Next base: position 401,659,467 of record CM066038.1, read on the forward strand.
TGTCTTCCGGGAGTCTGCCCCCTTTGGACTCCTCCAAATCCTTAACCAATTTGTCCAAATCTTTTACAAACAACAGCTTACCTTTGAAAGGAAGCTTACTGAGACGCGACTTGGAGGAACCATCAGCCACCCAGTTCCTTAACCATATGTAACGCCGTGTGGCTACCAAAGACGACATACTATTCGCTAATGCTCTGATCAAATCGTAGTGCACATCAGCCAAATATGCTGATCCAGATTCCATACGAGCCACCTCGCTCTGGTTCTCCTAATGAGAGGATTGCTGCAAACACTGTGACCACCGAAGACACGCTCTCGCCACCCAAGCCCCACAAATAGACACTTGCAATGAAAGAGCATTCGCCTCAAAGTCTTGTTTCAGCAATCCATCCTCTTTTCTATCCTGTGCATCCTTCAGTGCTGCGCTGCCCTCTACTGGGATAGTCGTCTTCTTCGTCACCACCGACACAGCTGCGTCAATTCGTGGGGAACAAAACCTTTCCTTGTCTTTATCTGCCAAGGGATAGAGCCTATTCATGGTCCTGACTCCCTTAAGGGACGCTTCTGGCAGGTCCCACTCAACTTGTATCATGAGATCAACTACCCTGTGCACCAGGAACACCACCCGAGATTCTCGTACTGCTTGAATGAGAGGGTCTTCCAACCCCTCCTCCTCCACAGGCTGCACCGCAGTCAGATTGAGCGCTTGAAGAGATTCTGTGATGAGTGCCGTAAGCTCATCCTTCCAGAACACACGAATGATTCTAGCCTGATCCTCCAGCTCTTGAATTTCACCTTCTTCAAGTTCCTCCATTGTAGATTCAAGCTTGATCTCGGCCTCCTCTGTCTCAGGCCATCCTAGGTCCGAAGGTGCATGGTCTATTGACCGAGCTCTCTTAGGGGCACTCGCTCCTTTGTCAACTCCCTCTTCCGCCCCAGACGGTTTCACCGATGCTGTAAGGGCCATTGACTCAGGCAAAGTGCCTTGCTGTCGCATGCAATAGGCCTGATGCATAATCAAAACAAAGCCCGGGGAAAAATTGCCCAGTGGGGGTCCTTCAGCCATTGAAGGCAAAGTCATAGCCAACCCTGAGGAACCCAGCGGCCTGGGCAAGGGCTGTCCTTCTGCCATTAACTCCTCCTCAGCCCTAGTAGCCGAGGTGTGGGACTCCTGTGTCAGCCTGTCTTCCATCTGTTGCTCCATGGAGGTGGAAGCCGCTGCACACCCCCGGCAGATGCCCTCATCTGATACTGCTCCTCTGCGAGTGCCACACACCAGGCACTGCGGCCGTGAATACATTAGGCAGTGCCACTAAAAGGCTAAGGGAGTAGGGCTGACCCAAAGGAGGCAAAAACCCTATCTCCCACAAAACCTCACACTCTCCCTATTATTTATGTATTCTTTTCTTCGCTTTTATTGTTGTTATTGTTTTTTTTAAAGAAAATCATCCTACCGCATCAAAATTAAAAAGACCCTTGCCTTAACAATTGAAAAACAAAGAAATAAAGGAAATAAAATTATCCTGATCTGCCTATCACTATATTAAACTGAACCTCTGCTGCCAGCCGATCCACGGAGCACTGCCATGCGGCCAGCCATGCGGTCAAAATGGCTGCCGCTGCTATCCGGCCCCGACTTGGTGCCAAAAACACCCCGTCGGCCCTGAGGCTTCAATTTCGGCCTGCGTCCCGTTCACTGTGTGGCCGCTTGCTCTGAAGCCCCCTTAACTAAAGAAAAAGACCTTACCGTGTGCTGCCTTGCTCGAGCCCGCGCGGCGCCGCTCGTCACAGGAGCGAGCGGACAGCCTCTGAGGGAGCTGGTTTTCCCCTGCACTTCACCCCTGGCAATCCCGGCAGTCTGGAGCCGGCGGAGAACCAGTTTAGTGCAGAACAGCGCTCTCCTCCGTACAGCCCAGGAGGAGAGAGTTGCTAGATGAAACGGACCTGATGCCCAAAGAGAGATAGAGGAGAGGACAGCAGCGGCTGGTTCAAATCCTGTCTTTTTTTTTTAAAGACACAGTACCTAGAATTACCAAAAGAAAAACAAAGATAGATGGATCAAAGAAAAAACTAACTGCTACTCTAACTGCTCCTTATCTGTTCCTCAAGTGAGCCCAGCACCTAGGCTCACTACGTCTTCCTGCTGCATGGAGACTGAACACACTGGGGATGATGAGAGAGATCCGCAGGTTACATCCAGTGATGTCATAGTTTTGACATGCCCAGTTTCCAAGCTTCAGGAGGAGGTACACAACCCAGAGGTGGAGGACTGAACTGGAGGAACGATAAGGAACACGATATTCATAACAAATTGGCTAATACTTTGATGGGTGACCTCCTTGGAATAACAGAGTTGTAAACTCACTGTGCAGAAGACAGGCCTGACAATCTACTTCTGGTTGCACTTTGCCAATCAGGAGTCAGCAATGACTCAATGGCATACATTACAATGGTTGAAGATATAAATTAAATAACATGGCAGATAAACATGAACCTTGGATAGTCCCTTTTTGGATACAAAATCCAGTGGAAACATAAATTCCACTCAGAATACAGTAAAATACTGTCTCATAGATATAAATGATTTCAATCAGGATGCCACAACACTTCAATAGTTCTATTAAAATATCACCAATAACACTATCAAAGGCAGCAGAAATATCCAAAAACGACTGCTACAGTGGCTTTGGACAAGTTCCTGGAGGAAAGACCCATAAACCATTATGAAAGGGGACCCAAGAAATCCACTGCTTGCCCCAGTACAAGCATTGTGGAACCTGTCTTTTGGGGAAACTGCTAGGTACTTGTGATCTAGATTGGCCACTACTGGAAACAGGATACTGGGGTTAATGGACTTTGGTCTGATCCAGTATGGCATATCATATGTACATTAGACTTACCCACTAAGAACCAGTTATCAAGTGTAGTAACAAGTAAAGTTTCTGTATTATAAGTTGATCTGAACTGTAGTGATGCATATGGGGTAATCCCTGTTGTATAATAATAAACGACTTTCTCTTACATTTGAAACAAACAATATATTTGAAATCGGGCAATATGCAACTTCCAAAGGCGTACATCCTGGTTTCAGTATTGGCCTCACAATCACTTTTTTAAAGCTTCAGGAAAATGACCCTCCTATTAGGACTGATTAATTATTGGTACCAAATGTTTCACTACTGCTAAAAGTCATTGCTTTTAACAGTGCAACGGGGCATGGATATCATGAGCTTGAGATTTTACCTAACAGTTTGACCACCTGTTCTTCATCTATTGGCGTAAACTGTACTGTTCCTAATGTCTGTACTAAACACATCATCATTGTTCCTGTTCCGTAAGAAATCATCTTCATTAATTTTTTTGGCTATATGATCTGCATATGCCTGGCTCAAAGTATTCAGAGTTACCTAAAGAACTACCCTATTTTGACTTAAATATTGTATGGTGGAAAATAACTGCTTAATCTTTCAGTTTCAATTCATAAAATCTATGCTTAATTGCTACCAATTTAATATTATAATCTCTAAGAACAGCTTCATCTTTCTCTTTAGTTCTGTTACCCCTAATCTGATACCATCTCTTCTCTAACTTTCACAACTCCAATTTTTCCTCCAATGCTTCGCTGTTATACCACAAGATCTTTCTTCACCTGTACTGCTGACTGCATTCTCTTAGAGACCACCTTTTCTAATGCTGCTTTTAGTGATTCATTCTATTTACATACTTTTCCTTCTAATCTTAACCTGGAATCCATATCATCTATTGCTATCATCCACATCTGTTGAAATTGTATGGGATACACTGTTGGTCTAACATAATTTAATTTTCCTTCCAGTCTTAGCGTCATATACACCTATGGGATAATGAAAGCTTAATAGTGAATGGTCTGACCAGGAAACAGTTTGAATTTTGCACAATGACTTACCACAGCTTGCATACCATCTTTCTAGAATAAAAATGAGATCACATATAATGCCCCGTTATGCATTGCTGTTGTTACTATTTGGTACCAACCTAAAGCACACATATAGTGGCATTTTAGAAAGGACATCTGGGAAGGATCATGGACATCCAGAGCAGAATGTCCAACAATTTGGGAGAGTGACAGCAGTAAGGGGAGGCACGTTTAAGTGCCTACTGAAATCGCTCCATCTCCACCCCGAAAAATGAATGTCCCCATAATTGGTTCTGGCAACGGACCCTGTGCAGATAACAAGGCCAGGTATATGAACAGATGTAGGCCTTTTCACAAATCTTGATGTCCTCGAATTGCACAACTGCAGAACTGGGTACTTGGACATCCCAGCCAGGGTATTTCAGAAGAGATGTGACTATGTATTGAGTCTAGCACATCCTGGCCTGCTATTTCAGAAACACTGATGTGCGGTGGTGGGCAGGGCCAGTGCAAGGAGATGAGGTATCTAGGTGAACCTCATCCCTTCCGTCCCCCCCCCCCCCATCTCCAGCACCAATTGCCGCCGCCCCTCTCTGAGACGTGCAGCAGTGGCAATGGGCACAAACAGCCCCATGACGCTTACCTTTAAACTTCAGTGCTGCAGGACTATTTGCTTCCACCCCCTCTCCGACGCCTGATGCCGACATCCTGTTAGCAGCATGAAGTCGGCATTGGCATCAGAGGGGCAGAAGCAAACAGTGCTACAGGGCTATTTGCAGCCATTGCTGCATTGATTGTCCCAAGAGGGGCGACAGCAGCGGCAATGGGCACCCTCCCCAGGGCTAACGCTCTTGGCAACTGCCTAGTTCACCTAATGGTAGCGCCAGCCCTGGAATATGTTTGGAGTATGTATTTACATGCAGGTATTTTCATCCAGGAAATATTAACTGTGGTTGTGAAAGCATATCTTGCTCTTCCCACTGGAAGCATTGCAGCCATGAAATGTGCACTTTTTTGCACCTTATTCATGGTCAGGAGCAGATACAGGCATGGATGCATGAACAACTAGGGCTGTTCTGTAATTGCACTGTGACGTGCATCTCCCTTGCTCCACCCAGGGCACGCTTCCACCATGCCCTCGTGCTGGGGACGTCTATATACCCAGCTTTCTAAAATGGCTCTGGGGACATATCCATGATTTGCACATCTAAGTACCCATTTTTCAGATGTCCAACTCACAAATAGGGCTTCTAAAATGACCTCCATGGTCTTCAAATTCATTTAATGAATGTAAAGGAGCATTTTGGTCATTATTCAAATTAAAATCACCTAAACTAAGCCATTTCTCCTGATTCCTCCCTTAAGATTTAAAAAAATTTCAGTCAACATAAAAATGTTTGTTTCCATTCCTGGGAGAGAGCAATAAATTAAACAAAGACCCCACTCACTGAATTGCAATGAAAGTGATTCACAGTCTGGTAAAGTTACATCATCCAGTCTTCTAAACTTTAAGTCACTATTCAAAATAACAAAATCCCTCACCTCCTCCTTTCTTTTCTTGGTTCTGATACCCCTACAAAAACCTCAAAGAAAAAGTAGATTTATAATAATTTGATCATAATCTGCTCCATATGTGGCAATTTCTCTAAAGTGAACTTTGATGGTCTTTAAACCTGACTCTTAGAGATGTAGAAGGTACTCAAGCACTTTTTGTATGGGGCAAGTAAAAGGTTCTGGTGCTGTTACACCAAATGGCTAACGTCTTCCATTTAAACCTTTATGATCTTCTAGTGAAGTATCTTCTGGAAGCCAGAATTACCTGTGATTCACCATCAGATTCAGGAGAGCAAAAATTAATTTCTCAACATTCAAGCAGTGAGAATTAGGGACTTGATGGGCTGCAACATAGTTCCCTGAGTCTATGTGATTTGTGATGGAGAATTCCCCAGTTTTATAGGCCTTCTTACAGAAAGTTCTAAAAGAAGAGGGACCTATCTTTGTCTCAGTCAATATGGCACAACAAGAACCATGGTTCCCTCATCCCAGTTGAGTTTCAGGAGAGTGTTCACTTTTAGGGGCAATAGAGGATACCGCATATAGAAGATCCTCCTCCCAATTTAAGAGGAAGGCAGCTGAGGCTAGTTTGCTGCAGGTCCCTATCTTTAAAAAGAAATGAGGTGCCTTCCTGTTCTGAGGCGTGGGGAAGAGATCTATTGCGAGTGTGCCCCACTTCCAAAAAATCATCTGCATCATCTCCTCATCCAGGGACCATTTGTGTAGTAAAAGAACACGATTCAGCTTGTCTGCAAGAAGATAGTCCCTGCCTGCCAGATATGTGTCTCTGAGGCTCATCCCATGAGAAACAGTCCAGTTTCCCATTCTGACAGTTTCCCTACACAGGCAAGATCCTATTTTTCCATGCCTGTTGATGTATTACATTGCAGTGAGTATCGATTTGCATTAGTATAATTTTGTTGGCCAACTGTTCTCTGAAGCCTTCAGAGTGTTTCAAACCACACTAAATTTGAATATATTTATCTGATGAAATTTCTGTTGGGAAGCTCATAACCTCTGGGTGTGAAGTCCATCTACACAGGTTCCCCAGCCCAGTTTGGACATATCTATCATGAGTACAATTTATACTGTAGGTATTTGGAAGGGAACTCCTTTTTCCAGATTGGATTAAATTATCCACCAGGACAGAGAGTCCTGCAGAGGACTGGTCACAAACATGACACTTCAGAGTTTCTAAGTAGCCTGTCCACTGCATGAGCTTATCTCATTCTAAGACATGTCAAGGGAGCTATGGGCCCAATTCTGGGACACGGGTTGCGGGGCTGCACATCCCGGCGAGACGTGCAGCCCCGCAAGCCGTCCAGGCCCGATTACCCCTCTGGCTCTCCCCATACGTCCTGAACATCAGGACAGGGAGAGCCGGCGGGGGCGGGATTGGGTCAGCCCGGCAGGATGTACAGGGTCAATTCAGGTCATGACCCTGTACACCCTGCTGGGCCTGTGGGGGCGCGCTGCTTATTCCACCTCAAAGGTAGAATAAACAGCAAAAACCCAGTGATCTGGCCTGGGGGGGGGTCCCCGCCGCCCGATCCAGGCCACAGCAGATCATTTTTGGGTCGGGTGGTGGGGAAAAGGGGGGCCAAGGACACAGGAGTTGGGGCGCCTGTGGGGAGGATGTCCCCACAGGTGGCAGGGGCATACCAGGCCATCTTCGAGTTTGATTCTGGTTACTGCAGGAATGTTTTGTTCCTGTGGTCCAGAATCAGGTCCAAACAGGCCCATCTTGCTTGGGGCCATCCAGACAGCCCGGATGTGCCCCTAGCTGAATTGGGCTGTATGTGTACTGCTGAAGCTATATGGCCCAACATCCTCAACAATACCCCATGCTAATATCTGCTGACTCATTTGTATTTCTTGCACTCCAAACACCAGAATGGTAATCCTTTCCCATAGAACAAAGGCCTTTGCCTGACTCATGTCTACACCCTTGTGCAAATTAATTGAAACAAACCGGATTTTTTAATCTTTTCAGCCTACGAATTGTATATGCATTTAATTTTGATCTTTCTTTTTAATCAACTGGTTTAAACCATCATATATGAGATATTGACATACTAGAATATGTGATTTGACGTAGAAATGACTTATTGTGTATGTGACTATAATATCAGCCAACATTGCATCAGATTTTCTTTTGAGTGTATTTTTAGTTGTTAATCCAATGGTTGTGCATGATGGATGCGACACCCAGAAAATGCACAAAGATTGTCACCCTGCAGAGAAAACCTACAGGGATATAGCAAGTATAGTTCATGTCTGTCTCGCAACCATCAGTCATGTGATCAAATCTAAAAAGGAGACAGGATCCATCTCGCCTAAACGAAAGGAAAACGATACCCAGAGATGACAACTATGTTCTCAGGGAAAGTAGAAATGATCCTCAAAAGACAAGTGACGGCATTAAAAAGAGATTTAGAAGAGAAGGTATAACGGTCAGTTCTTCCAGGCGACATTTGGAAGTTGGTCGAAAAGCACTGCAACCTCTGAAAAAACAACTTCTGACAAAAGTTATGAAAGAGAAGTGCTATAAAGGTGATTGAAACATAAAGAGTGGACTAAAGAAGATTGGAGAAAGGTAATATTCAGTGATGAAAATAATTTCTTTGTCCAGGGCCAAAGAAGCCAACATGTTCGGTGTTCACCTGGAGAAAAGATTTGTGATTCTCACATCAACCAGAACGTGAAACACCCCCAAAAGAAGATGTTCCGGGGGTGTTTCAGTTATTATGGAGTTGGCAGCTTGCATCCAGTCGAGGGAATGATGCGTTCACAACAATATGTCAATATTCTCCAAAGAAGAGTTGTTCCAGAGCTAGAGAAGACATTTCCTGATGGATCTGGCATCTTTCAGCAGGATCTTGCCCCATGCCATACATCGAAATTGGTAAAAAGGTTTTTTTCAAAAGAAGCAAATAAAGGTACTGAACTGGCCAGGAAATTCTCCAGATTTAAACCCAATACACAGAATCTGTGGTCCATTTGCAAACTTCACCTTCGTGGAATGGACTATATGACAAAGGAGAAGTTTATTCAAGCTCTGATTCAAGTCTGGTATAGGGACCCAAAAATTGTTGCAGACTGCTTGAAATTAGTGGACTCTATGTCACATTGTGTCCAGATGCTGGTAAAAAAACCAGAGGAGGTCATATTATGTACTAATAATATGTGGCTATTAATAAGATTTTCAATGGGAATTCAAATTTTCACTTATTTTTTAGTTTGTTTCAATTAATATGCACAAGGGCGTAGCAGAGTTCCTATGAATGCCAATTGGGGTGATGGGCTCAATTGGGATTTGGGTTAATTTATGATGATCCCTAGAGACTTAAAGGTATCCTTATGCTTATCTATGAGAGATTCAGCCTTCTTAATTTTATCCCTGAAGAGATTCTCTCCACGGCAACGATGTCAGCAAGATTTTCCTGCAAATCATACCCAAGGTCTGAGGCTTAGAGCTATGAGAGTCTTTCAGCACCAGTACCCATTGCAGAAGTTCTTGATGCCATTGCTCAAAAATATCATAGGTCATTCAGACCATGTGTTTTTCATACTCCTTCCCTTTGCCCTCTAGTGAACAGAGTTGCTTGGCTTTATCTTGATAGTATCTGTAAACATCTCCATCTTGTGCACAATGTTTCACATGTACATGCTCATGAAGAGCTGGTACAAAGCTATGTGGTAAATCAGCAAAGTATTCTGACTGAACTTCCTTCCAAAAGGCTCCAGTATATGAGCCTCTTTTCCTGGAGGCATCGAAGAGGGCAATGGAGCATTTGACACTTTAGAGTGTGTATTCAACCACAATGGAATGGTGAGAAAGTTGCTGCTTCTCAAATTCATGACCTTCTGAATTCTGTGGAGTCAACAACATTCTAATCTGAACATCTTTGAGGATTCTGTGAATGGGCACTATCACAGCTTCCTTCAGAAGGTCAAGGAATTAGAGGCTGTCCACCATTTCTGCCTTGGGTTCCTCATCCATCTCTAACTTAAATGGAACTACTTCAGTTTCCTTAAAGTCAGTGAGGAAGAGTTCCTCTGGTGGAGGCTTTCTCTTTTCAAGTGATGGCACTGAATTGAATGGCAGACCAGTCAAAACCTCTTCTTCGGAGAATCTAGTCGATTCATAGTTAGAATCCCAGGAGTGCTCAGTTTCTGACTCTGAGAAACACTCCAAAGGAAATGTCTCTGCCTGGATCTTTCTTTCCACAGCAGTGTGGGTAGGTCTTGAATTAGATCAATGAGATACTGATGATCTGTAATACTTCTATGCATTTTTCTCCCCTAATGCACTGAAAATGGACACCAGTGCAACAGACATCAAACCTTCGAGATCTCAGTGACTCTCCTCTAGAGAATACATGGGTTTTGAGGCCCAGTTGGATGTTAGGAAGCATCAACATCAATGATGTTGAAGCTGTGTCATCCCATCGTGCAAGGAAATGCTCCAGCTGCTCATCAATCTTCTTCAAGAGCTCCTTCTTGAAAACTGCCAATGCCAAAAGTTCCTGGGGATTCGTAGAAGTGGTCATGCCCTCCTGAATCATTTGGAGTCCATGGTCCTTGGAGGCTCTTGCAGCTGTGTTAGTACAAAGGATGAGTGGTCCTCCTGACAGAAGTACTTCAAGAGTGTTGATGACCATGGTGCCTCAATGTTCTGGATGCCATGTTCTGATTAGATGCAATGTCATACACTGCAGCCTCTGTCTGGTGTTCGACATCATAAACTCTCAAAGTTGATGACGAGGACAAGTCCTTTCTTTTTTCAGGAGGATTCAGTGAATGTCTAATCCACTGTCCTCTAACGATGCCCAGTGTTGAGTGTTCAATGCATCTCAATGTCAATGCATCCCCAGCATCTAATACACCTCCAAATTATGGGAGTGTTTTTTTGTGATTGGGTAGTTTTCAGTATAGTGGGGAAGTTGCAGGAGTGTAGTTTTGGGGGGTGGCCCATTTGCAGGATGACAAGGCTGTTTTTTGGAGAGTGGTAGTTTGTGATGGTACACTTTTAGGAGGTGGGACAATTTCATATTGGTGAAGCAGTTCTTGTATGTTTTTGTGATGGCAGCATTTGGGAGATTGGTAGGGCAGTTGCAAGGGAATATACTTTGGGGGTAGGACAAAGTTCATGGTAGTGGGGCATTTTGGGGGATTAGGAGAGTAGAGAACAGGTGCTTGAAAGGAGCAAATCCCTAATTGCATGTTTCACTGTATATAGGTTTCTAAGAAACTGGAACTCCTTCTCCAATATTAATACACTGGACTACATTTTGGGGGGCTTATTTCTCTGGAACCCCTGATCCAATAAGTTTAATCCCACTCCATTAGATTTTCAGAGAGTTATTATTTCCCCAGACAGACAGATTGTGGATATTCTTGACCCCTATTACATAAGTCTTTCCAACTTTGGTTGGGTTGGAAAGAATAAAAATATAAGTAAAGAAGAACAAATGGTTAACATCATCGAGGAATTACCTAAGAAAATAAAAATGCCTTCAATTTACTGTTATTTAGTATCAAAATCTTGTGATATGTGTCTTGACCTACTATATCATATTATTGTGGATTTTAGGGTTGCCAGATGTCCTGATTTTATGATTGTACTGATTTTTGGAAGTTTGTCCTGATTTGAAAAATGTCCTGATTTTGTCCTGAATTTTGGTGTTTTGTCCTGACTTGTCCTGAATTTCTGTAAAATTTTGCCAGATGATTAAGATGAACATTACAATACAAATGAGTTATTTTTATTTGCTTATTGTATATAAAATGGAGAAATGAAACATTAATTAAAATGGCAAAATGCTTGCTGCAAGTTAAAATATTCATTATCTTGTGGTGGGTGGTATGTATAAAAAGATTTTGACTGATGAAAATCTGCTAAATTAAATACTGTCAAACAGTAAATATATGTAAATAATGTTTTATTGTATTTGATGCATAATAAAACATTTTTTTGAAAAGTGTTATTAAAAAAATGTCCTGATTTTGGACCAAAGGATCTGGCAACCCTATGGATATTTGATATAGTCTTGTCATATTTACTACCAGAAACGATTAGCCAGGCATACTTGAAAAAACCTTGGAGGGAGGAACAAGGATATATACACACATACTCTGGGATCTGTTAGCTTTCTAATGACCAGCTGGACTGACCCATTGTCAGACAGGATGTTGGACAAGGCTGAGTCAGACTACTGATTCATGAAGCTCATCTTATGTTTTTCTACCCACCTGCTACAGATCAAGAAGTTCCCCTCCGCCCCAACCCTAAAATTTGCTTGGGGGCCTGGAATTTGAATATGCTTCATATAGAAAAGCTTACCCTTGAACTTCCCTAACCCACAGCCTGTACATTAATACTTTGCTAATGAATCAAATGCCCCCAAATTGTCCCTTTAGGACAGAGGTACTCAAATCCAGTCCTGGAGGGCCGTAAACCAGTCAGGTTTTTGGGATATCCCTAATGAATATGCATGAGATATATTTGCATGCACTGTCTCCATTGTATTTGAATCTATCTCATGCATATTCATTAGGGATATCCTGAAAACCTGACTGATTTGTGGCCCTCCAGGACTGGATTTGAGTACCTCTGCTTTAGGAACTCATATGTGCTTAAACATAAGTTTTCAACCCAGTCCTCCGGGAACCCTAGGCCAGTCAGGTTTTCAGGATTCCCACAATGAATATGCATGATAGATTTGCATACAATGAAGGCAGAACATGCAAATCTTTATCATGCATATTCATTCTGGGAATCCTGAAAACCTGACTGGCCTTGGGTTCCCCGAGGACTGGGTTGAAACATGAATAAAATGAAGAACTTAAACAAGACATTTTACTTAAATTCTTTAATTTTAATGGATTTGACAGAGAACTCATTTAAAAAGCTCCCTAAGAACTTTCCAACGAATCCTCTCATACGTTTTAGCTGTTTTATAATCAAATCGCCAAAAAAAATCCCTTTAAAAAGTGCTGACAAGTGACAAACGGGGAAAAAAATGAACTCAAAATGGTTGCTGGTGACGTCACTTAAGGGTTCTGTGTGTTACCCATTGGCACACTGGTAGGACGATGCGCAGAGCGTGAGCACCTGTGTACCCAGCATTAAGCTCCCTCCAGAGTCAAGTACTCTCTGACCATAAAGGCCGCTGTCATTCGGGGCCATACAGATTCCAAGCGTTGCTTTTCTGTGTGTGTGTGTTTTTAAATTAGACTACCAAGCGATCTCATTTTCGAAGCATTCCCCACCCGGCAACATCGCTCTAGCTTGAGCCTTTCGGCCGATTTAAACGGGAGCCATCAGCAACGCTTCACCACCCTCTACCTCAGCCGGCACTTCCGGGTTCGCCGCCCGCCCCTTATTCAGGGGAACAGTGCCGCCGCTGTAAAGCCGGCGACTTTCAACTCTGATTCCTTGTTGCAGCAGACTTTCAGGTTGGCTCGGACCGCTTATCCTCCATGATCCTCTGCACCGCAGCAAAACAGTCGATCTGGCCGTAGAACCTCCCCAGATCAGTTCAGTTGTTTTCGGCCCCGACGGTTAAGAGCCTGCACGCGCTTCTTCGCCTTAACCCCATTTCAAGTCAGCACACGTCACTGCCATCTTTCTCCGTTCGGGATTATTCGGTGAGGAAGTTCCTGGCGCCCCCGTGCGCGCGACCGCCTGTCCCTCCCCTCGCCAGCCATGGCGGCGAGCGCCAAGCGCAAGCAGGAGGAGAAGCACCTGAAGCTGCTTCGGGAAATGACGAGTCTGCCGCCTAACCGCAAGTGCTTTGACTGCGACCAGCGGGGCCCGACCTATGCCAACATGACGGTGGGGTCGTTCGTGTGCACCTCCTGCTCCGGCATTCTGTAAGTAAGCGGTAACCAACCCCGATAATGGTATCCTCTCTTTATACCCAAGGAGAAACGCATAGCTTGAGAAAAGGGGAGCGGGGGAGGAGGCTTAATTCTGGACTGGGGAGGGGTATGATGAAGGTTGTTGTGAAGGATTTGAAAGGAGATAAGGGGAGGGGAGGGGTCGTAGTCGAGGTGACCATAATTTTAAAAAAAATGGGGAGTGGACAGCTTTACGATGGGTCTAAGGAAAGAAAGAGGCGTCAGTCTTAAACTGATGAATGTGCGCCCCCCCCCCCCCTTGGAGGGGCCAGACAAGGATTTCATCTGAATTGTGTCTAAACGTAGGCGTGAGGGACTCCGTAGTGACAGACACTGATCTAGAACTGAAATATCGCTTAGATGAGTGACTGGGGAGCCATAAAAATGGACATTGATTGTCGAGTGACGTTATGTATTTGAGGGTGCTTCCTGTACCGCTTTTTGTACAGGTTAGACTACACATCAATGCAGGAAATACCTTGCAAAACGAAAGTTAAGTCTTGTGCAGGGAGAATAGCAAATAAAGTTCAAGTAAACTTAATGCTGAGTTGACTGAAGTTGCTGCTAACGTTTGCCATAATACTAGCATTGTGTTAAAGAATTTCTTGGAGTTCATATGATATAACACGTATAGGCAACTTGTCAAGGTGTGATTGGAAGATCCCCTTTTGGCTCCCAGTGGGGAAATGGACTGTGTTCTTCATTGCTTTGTATAAATATAGCCTTAAGCTCTTCTGACCTGAAGAAGAGGGTATTGGCTCCTAAAAGCCAGTCAAGCTATTAAATTAGTTCAGTTACATATACAGTACCTTTTTTAAATTATATATGTAAATGTTATTAACCTTTATTTATTTAGCTAGCCATTAGATATGACTGTGTGGCTGGAATGACTTCTTCCTTGAGTCTGTTTTCTGGGAGAGTTAGACTGAGACATCAACCTTTGATTTTGTGCTGCTATTGGGCTCTGTGTAAGATAAACCAAGCTTATAGCTGGTTGGTAGTGATTCCTGATATCCTATCTATCTACACACATACACTCGCACTCTTTGAAGGAGATTTTGTTCAGTAGATAAAAAAATATATTTAAATGTCAGTTTTGACAACACTGGTGTGCCACTGTGCTGACAATTTTTGGTAACTACCCATAACATGTATTGGTCAAAGGATATGCCTAGATTACAGGTACACACATTTCATAGTTTCTAATTGTTAGACTTTAAAATACATTATATATTGCAGAAAATGGCTTTCCAGGAGGTTGTTGGGTGAGAGGCAGTCAACTCATCAGCTGACTGTGTAAGAACTTTTGTTTGTTTGCTTTGAGTTGTAGGAATTGCTGGTTTTATTGTTTTGATGTAGTGTAACTGTAGGTACTGAAGTAATGTAACAGGAATAATCACTAGTATTGTGTGAAAAGTCTGCCTTTTCTTTGTGATCACATCTGATTTCAGTGTCCCTTCTATTTTAACAGGAGGATATATTTCTAATATATATATCAATGATAGACAAAATTAATACATTTTTCTGACTTATTCACTACACTTGAAGATGTATTATGGGCTTGCTCTTGTGCTTGTCCCTTGTCTAGATCACATAATTAAAATAATTTGTAGCTCAACCGGCACTATAAGCCAGCTTTGGGGTGTTTTAAGTCCTGCAAAACTAAAATATTAATCATCTGGGGAAACTATTTTGTAACTTAATTTAAAAAAAAAATCATCGTTAATATTTTCAAAGTGTTTTGATTGCTTGATAGTTGTCTTGTTTGCAAAATGTTTCCTGGCATAGAATAGGTGCTTCTGTTGTCTTTATTTCTAGACTGTTAGGGGGCATTTTTACTAGCATGCGGTTTGGGTGCTATGCTAAAAACTTGTGTTACTCTGGTAACGCACGTCTTGGTGGGGAGTGGGCAAGACAGGGGTATTCCTAGCGTGTCACAGCTAATACAGGCATTAGTTGCACCCGTGGCCCTGTCTCTGTGGTACTGCGTGATTTGTGCTGATGGGCAAGGGGCTTAATAAACATGCCCTTGCTTATGTAGCAAAATAAATGCTTGGGCACTGTGTGACCTTTGAATATCTCTTTTAGTCGGCATGAATACACGTAGCTCAATTAGTGATCTGGTTTTACTTGTTTCAGACATTTAAAAAAAATCATGGTGTACAAAGTTCAGACTCAAATTGAAGTTGTTATATCTTATCCTTTTTGTTCTGATATATGAATCTAATAAGAATAGAAGAATTAGATTAAACATTTTGTATAAAACATTTCTATGGAAATGATTCTGTAAAGCTGATAATGGATCAGCTTGATCTTTGTCCTGCAAGAACAGTCAAATTTGATTCTGATGTGTAGTCCTAGCCTTTATGACTGGTCTCAAAGTAGACATTTAGCTGATTCTGAAAAATGGGGATGACAGTGCTCCCAATAACATTTAGTATCTTAGTCCAAATCATGGAGTATACTTCTTTATGTCAGTTGATTATTTAGAATGGGTTCATGGTCTTTATCCAACACTGTTGGGATTTCATGCAGGTTACAGCATCGAGATTGTACCCTGTTATCATCCAATGTGACTATCAGGAAAACCAGTGGTATGATGCCCTCTTAATAATAGAATTAGATATGTGTGTGTGTTACCATCCATCATGGCCTGCTTTTTGATTCATTGTATGATTTGGGCATCTGAGAAATAGTCTGTCAGGGATTTTTTGGTTTTTATTTTTGTTACTCATTGCGTCCTATCAGATTTATTTTGGAAGGGGGAGGGAATTATCATGCCCGATGCTACATAGGTTTTGGCTGTCCCTGGTCCTATTCAGCGTGCATGTGGCATCCTGGGCCAAAGTTGTTGAGTTCAATATGAAGTTGTCTTTGCAGATAAGATATAATTGGTGGTCTTTGTATGAGTTGATCAAGTATTGGCCATAACACATTCAGATTGCTGTCAGAAACAAGTAGTTGTTGTGTGGCTCAGATTAAACCCTAATGAGACCACTTTTAGAGATGTCAAGAAAGAATTAAGTATTGATTGATCTTCTATTAATTACAGTTAGACATAATAAAATAAAAAATTTGGGAGTAGTGATTAATGTCCAGCGGTTAGCTCAGGTGAGAGATGTGGTGTGCTAATGATTAGCTTAATGTGCTACAGGGTCTCCATTATTTTTGGAGAGGGCTGGTTTAGCAACCCCAGTTAAAAGTATGCTGTCATGCAAACTTCATTGCTGTACTATATTGGAGATAACTGGAGTATGTTACAAGAAGTTAAAACTATTGCGAAAGGAAGCTATGTGCCTGTTACTAGTTTTGTGGTTGTGTTATTGTTTACTAACTCGAGTGAGATGGCAATTTTGAGAGGCTGTGCCTAGTGCATAAAGGTCTGTATAAAAATCTTAGATCATCATGGGGGGTTTGGGGGTGGGGTGCTTTTGGAACTTATCCCTTTTGACTGGAATTTGCTTGATATCAACTAAGAAGAAATCTTTTCAGTATTTGGAATCAGCATTATAGAATACTTTTTTGAGGAATTGAAAGAGGAACAGACTTTGTTTCAAAGAAAACCCGAAGTATGTTTTGTTGAGGAGTTTGGAAACTTGTGTATTAAAGGAGATGTTGGCTCTTGGGATGGATCTAGTCAGTGGTGGGGGGCCGCTTGTATTTTTAGTTCACACCTTTACAGTGGTAGTTCATGTACATAGGTAATGCTCTGTCCCCAGAAGGCTTACAATCTAAGTTTGCCTCGTGGGTATAAACAATGGAGGGTTAAGTGATTTGCCCATGGCCACAAGCAGTTTCAGTGGGATTTGAACTCTGGATCTCAGGATGCTGCTCTAACCCACTAGGCCACTGCTTGTCTGGTTTTTCTATAACACTCATATATTGAACTGTGATTGTATTCCCATCTAGATGTTGATTTTTAATTGGTGGCATAGATATCTAATGTGTTAAATTTGTTTTTAAAGTGGTAAATTGTGATACTTAACCAAAGTCATGATGTGTGAGTGGTGGTCAGGTTAGCCCAAGTCCTTTTTTTGCTTCATGAAAGCTGTGTGGAGGAGTGGCCTACTGGTTGGTGCAATGCTTCCATGGTCAAAGGTCCAGGGTTTGATTCCCACTTGTTCATTTGGTTGACTGACAGACAATAGAAGGTGATGGTAAACGGAACTCACTCGGATGAAAAGAAGATGATTAGCGGTGTGCCCCAGGGTTCAATCCTTGGACTGGTACTACTTAGTGTATTTGTGAGTGATATTGCTGTCTTTTTGCAGGACATGAAAATTTGCAACAGAGTGGACTCCCAGAGGGAGTGGATAACATGAGGAAAGATCCACAAAAGCTGGAAGAATGGTCTAATGCTTGGCAGTTGAGATTTAATGTGAAGAAGTGCAGTGTCATGCACTTGGGAAGCAGAAACCCAAAGAGAATCGTATGCGATAGGGGGCGAAATGTTGGTGTGCACAGACCAGAAGGACCTCGGAGTGATTGTTTCTGAGGATCTCAAGGTGGCAAAACAGTGCGACAAGGCAGTGGCAAAAGCCAGAAGGATGCTGGGTTGCATATAGAGAGGAATTACCAGCAGAAAAGAAGAGGTACTAATCACACTGTACAAGTCACTGGTGAGGCCTCACTTGGAATATTGTGTTCAGTTTTGGATACCTTATCTTGCAAAGGATATAAAGACTGGAAGCGTTTCAGAGGAAGGCGACAAAAACGATTTGGAGCCTGCGTCAGAAGACGTATGAGAAGAGACTTGAAGACCTAAATATGTACACTCTGGAGGAGAGGAGGGAGAGGGGAGATATGATTCAGACCTTTAAATACTTATAAGAGTATTAATGAACAAACAAACATCTTCCAAAGACAGGGAAGCTGTAAAACTAGAGGGCATAACATGAAGCTGCAAGGGGGTAAACTGGAAGGCAACGTCAGGAAATTATTTTTCACTGAAAGGGTGGTGGATGCTTGGAATGCCCTCCTGATGGAAGTGGTGGGGGCAAATACAGTGACGGAATTCAAAGTAGCGTGGGACAAACACAGTGGATCCCTTCATAACAGGATAAAATCAAAATAAACATAACTCTCTCATATCTCAACAAATAGGGGTGACCTACACGGAGTGGCGGATACACCCCTAAACAAAGGCATGGGGAGGGGTGACCTACACGGAGCGGCAGAGGCACCTACTCTTCCCACCTTGCTGGACAGACTAGATGGACTATACTGGTCTTTATCTGCCAACATATACTATGTTAGTTCTATGACATTTTGTTTCAAAACCGGCTTAATCAGTTAATTTTACTTGTGAGAATTTCTTTGCTGTTTCAGGTTAAAATATTTTATTCTTACGAAATTAAGAAGCCATGCTAAGGCTTTAGCTTGGAATTGAGGATTTCCATTTTCAGATTAAACATAGACCCTTAAAGCTTTTGAGTTGAAGAAACCCTAGTGCTGTGAGTAATAATGTGTAAGCTCAGTGAGAGAGTATTTTGTTACTAGATCGGGCTTCAGTGTTGTGAGCCAGCTTCCTCTTTGGTTTTGATTGGACAGTGCTAAGTGGGAAGAGAGTTGATGCATGACTTGCTGTCCAGTGACAACTTATAGAAGAGTATCAAACTACAGTATATTGTGCAGTTGTTGGTGGGTTTTTTTTTCCTGCCAAGTCATTTATTTTTTATTTTCTTTAGAGTAGAAAAGGTTTTTTCATCCATTTTACCTGCCGTTGTACTTTTTTTCCTGAAATTTTCAAAGCCTTTTTTCACTGTTTAATGTTCTAGTTAAAAATTTTAATTTGAGCAGTATTTCATTTTTGCTATGATCCTAAGCTTGCAGAGTGATCCTATCGCTGTAATTGAAAGCTCTTTATCCGTATTGGACTTTACTCTTGGTTTGCTTATGTGGCAGTTGAGAGAATTAGGATGAAAGATTTAAGTTGAGGTTCCTTCCTCTTTTTGAACTTCTCCCTCATAATCCCCTAAATCTTTAGTAACAATTAGGATCATTTTGATACCATATATTTTATCTTGCTGGAAATAGGGGTGTGGCTGGATCACTGAGTCATGTATTGTGCAATTGTTTATGGCATCAGGGTCAGTATGCAGTTAGATTAAGGGCTATGATTTTACTAAAGTGCAATTGGCTTTTGCAGCTATTAGTTGCAAAAGCTCTGCTATAGTTGCAAAAGTCACATGTTAGGGGTGTGCCCAGCATTTCCCCAGCAGATAACATGGTGAAAATGCAGGGATCATAGCATGACAGCATCACTGATGCAGTTAACATTACACATTGAGGTAGTGTTAGCTGCATCTGTGATGTGTGGCTACTGTATGCTGTCAATGCACTCAGTAACAGAACGTGGATTATGTTGGAAGAACTTGTTTGTTCAATAAAAAACAGCCAGGCCCGACACAAGCTGTGTTTCGCAACATCACCTTCAGGGGCTTATTGGCTAAACACATAAATATTAAAAATAATAGAAATGAATGTAAAACATACAATCATATTATAAATAAGGAGAATTAAGAATAATCATTGTGACACATGAACTAAGTAAAACATAAATAAATAAATATGTTAATAACTAATAAATAACACATTGGCATTGGTGGATACTCTAAAAATATGTTTAAAAGTTGTGATCCTATTATATAAACTAATTATAAAATTGTATATACCAGAACCAGCTGTCAGCCAGCTGGACTACACTTATGTATAATGCCACGGATGAACAAAAGCTTATACATTATACATTGAAAAATCCCTAACAACCATATTTATGAACCAAAATGAATAACCTAACTCTTTTCTCTAAAAAAAAAAAAAAAAAAAAAATGCACCTATTACCTCCATTTCAGTTTCTTTACAATTTCCCTTCTGACAATTGGACTGGTTCAATGTATAATGAAGTTTATAACTTGTTCTGACTTATTTTATAAGAGGTTATTCATTTTGGTTCCTAAATATGGTTGTTATGGATTTTTCAATGTATAATGTATAAAAATGTTTAAAAGTTGTGATCCTTATACATTATACATTGAAAAATCCATAACAACCATATTTAGGAACCAAAATGAATAACCTCTTATAAAATAAGTCAGAACAAGTTATAAACTTCATTATACATTGAACCAGTCCAATTGTCAGAAGGGAAATTGTAAAGAAACTGAAATGGAGGTAATAGGTGCATTTTTTTTTTTTTTTTTAGAGAAAAGAGTTAGGTTATTCATTTTGGTTCATAAATATGGTTGTTATGGATTTTTCAATGTATAATGTATAAGGATCACAACTTTTAAACATTTTTAGAGTATCCACCAATGCCAAAGGATCCATATGGGAGCATGTTGTTTTGGCTGTAGTCCCTCCTTTCGTCCCTATCCTAACGGATAGGATATGTCCAGGTTGATGGCAAGTCTTATATATATATATACTCAGTATAGAAGAACCATTTGAATCGTGGAGAAACAATTTGGTTTCTTGGTGTCAAATTAAACATAGTTGGTTCATTTACTCTTACCCAATGATATGTTTCACTTCCTGAGGATCATTTTGTTTTTTATAGCATGTCAATTATGGTTTTTATGGTTTGTGGTTGGTCTTAACATCTTAACAGTGAGCAACATCATTTACATATGACGTTTATCACGTCCTCTTACATTGATACTAAGCCACTCAGAATGCATGCGTTGGCGTTTTTTATAATGAAAGAAGGAACAGTATACACCCTATGATCACCTCGCTGCGGTTGACGTGATCAGCATCATATTTTTAGTAAGTGAATTTTAAAGATCTGTGAATATAATTTGGGTGGTATGTATAATTTGTTTTAGATTTATTTTTTATATATATTTTGTTTGGGACCCCATTGCAACACTGTTTCAAAGTACAAAATATACTTTCTGTTCTGTATTCCCATAGGCTTCTTATCGCTCATTAGTTCATCAATGATTCATAGACTGTTTTAAGTGAAGCACCCCAGGGTTCAGCATGCCGGCGGTTCGTAGATATTTCACTTTTGTCACCTGCGATTTCTCCTTGTTTAGGTGAAAATGTTTTTAATATGTGAACAATCGAGCACTATTCATTAAATAGAAAGTTACCCTCGGTCTTCAAGTACAAAACCACACTATCTTTTTTGCACTCCCATTGGCGCCTTACCACTCGTTAGTGCATATATGATTAATAGATTGTTTTAAGTTTAGCACCCACGGGTTCAGTATGTGTCTCTCAATTCAGCGGTTTGTCAATATTTCATTTTAATGCCACCAGCGATGTATAGGTGAGTATGTCATTAACCTGTGAGCATTCGAGCACTTTTCATTACATAGAAAGTTACTTTTGGTTGTCAAGGTACAACCCTATGCAGCTGGTTAATAGAATTTTGTGGGATGGCCAAAGTCCTGTATTAGGTGCCATATTTATACTTTTCATAATTCCCTATTTCAGTACTTAAATTAGTAGCGCCATGAGAAAGTTACTTGACACACACTGTTATGAGCGTTTTGGTGCAAAGTTTTCAATGCCCCTTACATATAAATGAATCAAGTTAGTCTTACTCGTGAATAGTTTCATTTAAATAGTTTTATTTAAATAAGTGTAATTTTGTGCTATGTTTTTAGGCATTTGAATGCGTTACATACATAGTAGCCATTACAGTTAATATTTGTAGTTATTTTTAACATAATTTTTAGAGCCATCAGTCAAGGATTATAAATATTACCTTGGTTACATGACATTCCTTTGATTTTAACTCAATTGTCTGATAATGTGATATGTATTATGTACATAATAGAATGTGTTAATTTTGGGTTAGATTGTCTGGGACATCCATCAAGACATCAAAGATAGGTTCCCAAAACAGGCATGTATTTAGTATTGATTTCTTTTTTTCTTCTTTTTATCTTTCAATAATTATTATTATTTTGTTTTATCTTTTTATATTCAACAAATCTTACATATATGTATAATCTTTTAGCTGTTTTTATACTATTTATTTGTTTTACCCGTTATGTTTGCACAACTATTAATTCTTCTACTCCCTCTTTCAAATTTTTTCCAAGTTAGAAATCCTTTGCTTGCTGTCACACTCCTGTAGGTTTCTTTTCAAGTCATTAGCTTAAATAACACATCATAAAAATGATAAAATCTTATTAGTTATTAACATTTTATTTATTTATTTTTAACATGTTAGTAACTATTTATACAATGTTATATATGTGCACGCATTTATAAGTGTCCATAATAGTTTATGGTGTATCCAATGGTATGCATGTTTTTAAGTGTGGTGCTTCACCCATAGTTCTGTTTCATGGTTTATATGTACTTTTTAAGTAATGCATAATTTGATTTACCTCCTTTTTATTGTTTATAATATATTTTTTACTTAGTTCATGTGTCACAATGATTATTCTTAATTCTCCTTATTTATAATATGATTGTATGTTTTACATTCATTTCTATTATTTTTAATATTTATGTGTTTAGCCAATAAGCCCCTGAAGGTGATGTTGCGAAACACGGCTTGTGTCGGGCCTGGCTGTTTTTTATTGAATAAACAAGTTCTTCCAACATAATCCACGGTTTAGTTTGGTTCTTTGACTTGGCACGTGGATAAGTGCTCTTTCGGTGGTACCAATGCACTCAGTAACTGCATGTTCCTTATTGTTTCTCCATTCCAGTCCTGGTACCTGTGTGTTTGTCTCACCCCACCAGCAACTTGATCACCGAATATGTCTTCTTTTCCATGGGATCACTGGATAAATAGCCAACATCTCCCACCATTCTCCAGTGTTCTCATTCTCCAAGCAGCTGATGAGACATGATTCTCCAAGGAGACTCACTGGAGGAGCAATTGGGAATAGTTAGACTGATTCTCTGTTTGGAATTTAATTTGGTTTGGCTTGTTAGTTCTGAATGGATCTGCAATTCCAACCATGGCTTGTTCAGTTTGTTTTGCCATGGGCACATGGCCCGGGACAGGGAGAGGCTTACTTGTAGTGGCTGAGAAGGAGCGCAATGACTCTGGTGCTCTCATTCAGTGTGGCATTTTTGGCACAGAGGAGGCCGGTTGCTATAGTTGCCCGAAGCCAGAGGATGCTGAGTGTTGGAGTGGCAGCTGCATCTCTCAAAAGCACTGCAATTTGAAACAGAGTTTTCGTATTCTTACAGTTTTGAGCTGCGGATTGGGTCATTGCGGGGCCAGGAGGGTTAGTAGGCCCTTTCCTGACTGCATGGATCATCATGATCATTTTCCCTTGAGTGCGAGAACTGCAGCCGTTTTCTGTCACCGCATATTTGCTTATGCTCAGGGAGGGGAATCTCAGATGCAGGGGCATTCATCTCCACATTTTGTTATTTTCTTTGTATTGTTTTCTGCACTAGTTTATCCTGTTCCTTATCGGTCCTCCAGTTTAGTCCTCTACCTCTGGGTTGCGTACCTCCTCCTGCAGCTTGGAAACTGGGCATGTCAAAAAACGTGACATCACTGGATATAGCCTGCTGGTCTCCCCATCAGCCCCAGTGTGTCCAGTCTCCTTGCAGCAGGAGGACGTAGTGAGCCTAGGTGTGGGCTCACTAGAGGGAACAGATAAGGAGCGTAGTGTAGAGTAGTTTTAATTAATTTGGGCTTCCTTGGGTTTATTCTTAATTTGGGTCCTGTAGCTTTAAATTAAAAAAGAAAAAAAAAGGGAAGCAGGTAGTTTTTGCTTGTGCCAGTCCCTATTTGGCCTCTTGGTTTTTAGCCCCGGTTGACCTCATTACCGCTTCAGATCTCTCCCCCTTGCAGATATGGGGGAGAGCCCTGTAAAGTCAGCAGAAGAACGGTAGTGAGTACGCGATCGTACTGCTTGCGAGCCGGCGAGCACAGACTGCGGTAGAGCAGGCAGCTCGTCCGGCGGCTTCTCGCTCGCTGTCGGCTGAGCAGAGCCGCATGGGCTGGAGCTCCGCAGCAGTAAGGGACCTGTCAGGCAAAAACGCTATCCTTTTCAGGTACCGGGAGGGGGGCTGAGCAGGCAGGCAAAGGGGGACCGGTGGCGTGCAAGCTCCGTCGCTGGGGTTTTGCGCCATTTTCCCAGTCAGCGTCGGCCATTTTGGCAGCATGGTCGCCGCGTGCGGGACAGCAGCACTGAGGAGCGCTCGGCGACATTACTTTGGGGCTCGATTCTCCCTTTCACACTTTATTTTACCTTGCCTTTTGGGTTTTTGGTGGGGGGAGGCAGCCTGCTCCTTCAGGATTTAGGAAGGGGTAGGCTTGGTTGGGGCCCTGGGTTCGTTGTTAGATAAAGGTCATTTCCTGAGGGAGGTCTTCGTTTATAAAAAAAAAAAAAAAAAAAAAAAGAGAATAGATAAATTATTAAACGGAAGACAGAACAAGACTCCCTTTTCTCCTTTGGGGGGAGGTGTATGGCAGCACGGCCTCGGTGTGTGGTGCCCGTAGAGGCGCTATCGCAGAGTCTGGGATCTGCCAGGGTTGCATGGCAATTTACGCCAGCTTAGGATAGCAGATGGAAGCTAATACAATGGACCTTCAGACTATGGTGGCTGGGACGGAGGGAGAGGCCCGCACAGTTACCCCGCCAGCAGCCAGCCAGGATTCCTCTGTCGGGCAGGTGGGAACGCCTGCTCCTGGGGACTCAGGTTCAGAGCTCGGGGATTTTTGTCTGGACTTTGTCTTAATTATGCATCAGGCCTTCTGTTTGAGATGACGGGGGAAATTGCCAGATCCTTTGCCATTGCCTTTGCCGTGCCAGCAGTTGGAGTCAGCTGTGGCAGGGCTGCTCTATTTGTTTCTGCTGTGGGCGCTCATAGGTCAGGTGGTGCAATGGATAGAGGCTCATCGGGGGAGCGTGTTGCTCGTGGCTCCAGACTGGCCAAGATGTCCATGTTACGCAGATCTCATCCGACTGCTCGACGGGGAGCCGTGGAGGTTGCCGGCATCAGAGATCCTATTGCTACAAGGTCCTCTCCATATGCCCCAAGTGGATCGGTTCTTGCTTACGTTATGGCCCTTGAAAGGGCAAGTTTAAAGAGAAAAGGTTACTCTGGAGCAGTCATAGCGACTTTGCTCAAGGCGCAGAAAAAGTCTATGTCCCTAGCGTATGTGCGCATGTGGCGGGTGTTTGAGGACTGGTGTTCCAGGAGACATATGTGCGTGGCGACAGTGCCAATTCCTGGGGTCTTCAGCTTTCTGCAAGAGGGCTTTGAGAAGGGTCTTGCGGCCAGTTCTTTAAGAGTGCAGTTAGCGACGCTGGCATGTTATAGGGGCAAGGTGCATGGCATGCCGCTCGGGGCGCATTCGGACGTGTTAGGTTTTCTGAAAGCCGTTTCCAGGCTGCGTCCTTCTCGTAGCGTCGTGGTTCTGCCGTGGGATCTCAATTTAGTTTGGGTGCGCTAACTAAGGAACCCTTTAAGCCTTTGCATAAGGCGTCCGTCAAGGATTTAACGCTGAAGACGGTGTTTTTGGTAGCCATTTGTTCTGCAAAATGAATTTCCGAGTTATAGGCCTTGTCCTGTAGGGAGCCGTTTTTTGTCCTTTTCTAGGGAAAAGGTGGTGTTGCGGCCAGTGCCTTCCATTTTGTCTAAAGTAGTTTCTCCATTTCATTTGTATCAGATGGTCACTCTTCCAGTTCTTGGTTCACTGGACGGGGCTGTGGAAGACCGGAGTTTGCGCCGCTTGGATATCAAGCGCGTGCTGCAACGGTATTGGTGGTTTCAGAGGCATATCGCAAATTGGACCAGTTGTTTGTTTTGTTCAGAGGCGCCCGTAAAGGTGAGGCGGCTGTGAAGGTTTCTATTTCTAGGTGGATTAGGGAAGCGATTGTGTCTGCATATCTGTTGAGCGGCCGAGGGGTTCCTTCAGGATTACGAGCTCACTCTACCAGAGTGCAGGCTGCGTCATGGGCGGAACACATCTTGTTGCTGCCTGTGGGCATCTGTAGGGCGACCACTTGGTCGTCTCTTCATACTTTTAGTAAACACTACCGCCTGGATGATTTGTCGGCGAACAATGCGGTGTTCGGGGCGGCGGTGTTCCAGGCCGGTTTGAAGAGTCCCTCCCGATAATTACTGCTCTGTTACATCCCAGAGGTGGAGGACTAAACTGGAGTCCCTAAAGGAACAGCAATTACCAGGTAAGTGTAATTTCTATTTTTAAGCCTATAACAGCCCCCCCCAAAAAATAAAAGGCGCACAGGCCACCATAAGACTCGGCATGCTGGCAAGACAGACCTTTTTGGTGTCCGCAGTCAGCTTCTGCTGCAGCTGCGAGGCTGAATCTCTGTCTGTTTGTAGAGGCAGAATTCCTGGAGGAGAGCATGGAGCGGCAGACAGCACAGTATTACCCTTGGGGGGGGGGGGGGAAGATGCACCTTCTCCCACAAAAGTAAAGGGAAGAAGACAGGCAAAGCTTTTTTTTTCTTCTCTAAAGGGGGGGCTGGCTGAGACCCCTCCTGGAGGGGTTTTCCTTTGAATTTGTCCTTCTCATGCATGAGTCTCTTCGTATGTGCCGGTGTGTGGGAAAGGAACTTTCTGGAAGCAGGGACAAAGCCCAGAAGTGTGCTTCCCCTCGGTCTTCCTTGAGGGAGAGGGCAGAAGAGGAATCCGGGCTGAGTAGGCAACACCCGGAGGACAACCTCTGGGAGGAGTTGGAATCTCTGCATTCAGAAGAGGCGGAGGATCCAGAGGCTGAGTCTGATCTGGAAGAGGGTGAGATTCCCCAGAGGGAGGAATTGTACATTATCTGGGTCTTCCATAGGGAGGAATTAGCTGTCTTGATCACCCACTCCACTAAGGCCCTCAATATCCTACAGTGGAGGAACCACCGGAGGACTCCTTTTTTTTCAGGCAATTCGGTCTCCACAGAAGGTGTTTCCTCTGCACTGGATTGTCTGGTGCATGAACCAGGATGAGTGGGGTGTGCCAGAGTCCGCTCTCAAGGTTATTCGGATGATGGCTCAGCTCGTCCAGCTGTCGGATCAAGAGCGGGAGATTGTGTCCTCCCAGAGTGGATGCTGTGGTCTCGGCAGTCACCAAGGAGATCACAATTCCAGTGGAGGGCATTTCGGTCCTCAAGGACATCCAGGATCACAAATTGGAGACCCTTCTCAAGCAGGCCTTCAGTATTAAATGCTCTGCACTTGCAGGCCTCTATATGTGGAGCCTGAGCCTGTTTTGCGCTGGGCACAAAGAATCCTGGAAGGTTCAGGATCTCAGCCACAATTCCCGGAGGCAGCGAAACTGGAGTAGGTTGCTGCTTACTTGGTGGATGCCTTTTATGACCTGATTCGGTGCTTATCTAAGAGCATGGTCTCGGTGGTGGCTGCACAGCACTTTCTGTGGTTGTGGAATTGGCAGCGGATGTCTCCTCCAAATTCTGTCACAGTAAGCTCCCCTTTTGGGGCAAGCTCCTATTCAGGGAGGACCTCAAAGTTGGTGAAGGACTTGGGCAAGACGAAAGGGGGTAGGTTACCCAAGGACAAGCAGAAACCCGTTTGGTCCTCAACCCTGGTAAGTGGCAGCCAAGAGACTTCAGATGATTCCAGGCAGTGTGGTTTGTGCCATTCCAGAGAGAGACCGCCTTCCCTTATAGGTGCACATCTTTCGAGGATTTCGGGGTTCCGGCAGAGGGTTTTATTCCCCCTCCACCGTGGCTCTTAAGAAATTACAATGAAGTGAGGGTGGGCTAGGCAACCTTTGGTCTCCAGTGGGCAGTCAGCTGTGGGATGTTTACGTTGCCTTGACTCACATCACATCTGACCTGCGGGTCCTGGAGGCCATCCAGGATGGGTACTCCCCTGGAGTTTGCTCACCTGCTCAGGGAGGCCTTTGTCAATTCGACGTGCAAAGCACCTTGAAAGATCCCAGCAGTGCACCAGGCCCATAAGAACATAAGATATGCCATACTGGGTCAGACCAAGGTCCCCATCAAGCCCAGTACCCTGTTTCCAACAGTGGCCAATCTAGGTCATATGTACCTAGCAGTTTCCCCAAAAAACACAGGTTCCACAATGCTTGTATTGGGTCAAGCATTGATATCCTGGCTCCCTTTTTAATAATGGTTTATGGACCTTTCCTCCAGGAACTTGTCCAAACCTTTTTTTAAACCCAGCTATACTAACAGCCTTTACTACATCCTCCAGTAACAAATTCCAGAGTTTGATTACACGTTGAATGAAAAAATTATTCTTTTATTAGTCTTAAATAGTTTACCCTGTAGCTTCATTGTATGTCCCCTAGTCTTTCTATATTCTGATAACGTAAACAATCGATCTACGTTTACCCATTCCACTCCGTTCATTAATTTATAGACTTCTATCATATCTCCCCTCAGCTGTCTCTTTTCCAGGTTAAAGAGCTCTAACCTTTTTTAGCCTTTCTTCATAGGGGTATCCTTCCATCCCCTTTACCATTTTGGTGGCTCTTCTCTGAACCTTTTATAATGCTTTATCCTTTTTAAGATATGGCGACCAGAATTGCACATAATATTCAAGGTGCGGTCTCCACCATGGAACGATATAGAGGCATAATATCCTTTGTTTTATTTTCCATTCCTTTCCTTATGATACCTAGCATTCTATTTGCTCTCTTGGCTGCCGCTGCACATTGGGCTGAGGGTTTTAACATGTTGTCCTTTCTTTGACTTCAGGCTCTGCAGGTCATGATGGAGTTTTCAGAGAAACTCTGGTGTGGACGATACTGCATATACTTCATAACCCCCAAGAAGAAGGGATTCTTTTGACCCATACTGGACCTCAAGTATGTCAGTCGGTGCCTGCCTGTACCCCGGTTCCACATGGAAATGTTACAGTGCCTCCTTGGTATCTAAATTTAGTGTTTTATCAGCCTTGACAAAGGCCCCTTCTGAGCTGCTGAATGCCTGCTTCTTGAAGGATTTGACATTAAAGACATTTTTTTCTGGTGACAGTTTGTTCAGTCAAGAGGATTTTGGCACTTCAAGTATGGTCTTCTCGGGCTCTGTTTCTGGTGATGTCCAGGGTGAAAGTGGTCCTGAGGCCGGTGCCCTCCTTTTTGCCTAAGGTTCTCTGTCTTTCACCTGAATCAGTCCGTGACACTTCTAGTATTTCCAGGGGCAAGAGGAGCAATTGCTGATCCCCCTCCTGCGCTGTCTAGACATTCGTCATGCATTGCCAAGGTAGAAGACGGAATCTTTCCTGAAATAGGAGTGCATTTTTATTCCTTTTTGGCAAACCACATGAGAGAGATGGCTTCCAAGGCCTCTATTTCTCATTGGGGGTGTGAGGCCATCTCCTCAGCTTATCTTCTGCAGCAGAAAACCCTGCCCGCGGTGTTGAGGGCCCATTTGACCAGGGTGCAGGTGGCTTCCAGGGCAAAGTTCACTTTGGTGCTGCCAGTGGACATCTGTAGCGTGGCGACTTGGTCCTTTCTGCATTCCTTTGTGAAGCATTACTGTTTAGATGAACCAAACCGTGCGTTTGCCAACATCTGCACAATGGTGCTTCAGCTGGGATCGGGGGTCCCTCCCAAGTGTATAGAACTGCTATGGTATATACCACAGGTACCAGGACTGGTCTGAAGGAATGATGAGGCAGGTGAAATTAGACCTTACCTGCTAATTGATGTTCCTTGAGTTCCTCCAGTCCAGTCCTGAACCCTCCTTTTTTTTTTTTTTTTTTTTTGTCATTTGCATTACCTGCTCACGGGGGTTTTTTGGCCCAGGCCTGAAGTGCATTGCTGTAGGTAGGTTTGGAATTTCAGAATTGAAATTGTGAGGATAGTTTTCTGTTGTTGTTGTTTAAGGAAAATGGTTGTGAACTTGTTGCCTTTGGTTTAGGAAATTCAGAAACTGACAGAATGATTTGTCTCCAGCACACACCTTCTTGCGGTCCTCCTGTAGCAGGTGAGCCCCTTTTCTTTCTTGGTAGGAGGGAGATGTTCGCCTAGGGCAGTTGGGAGTTTGTGTCCCTGGGGACACTGCAGTTTTTTGTATAGTTCTTACTTATTGCTCTTGTGAGTCTGCTTTGTCAATAGAACACTGGAGGCTGGTGGGAGGTGCCAGATACTTATTCAGTCTGATGTCATGGAAAAGAAGACATGCTCAGTCTGCAAGCTGCTAGCGGGGTGAGACAAACCCACAGGTACCGGGACTAGACTGGAGAAACTCGAGAAACATCAATTAGCAGGTAAGGTCTAATTTCACTATACAGGAACACCCACTGTTTTCACTTTACACTGTTTGGCACAAATGACAGTGGACTGGGCCAACCAACCTGTCTTTTTAGCATTAGTTACTCTTGCGTCTTTTTTTCTTGATACTTTTTTTTCTCGAAAATGGACAACTTTATAACTAAATAAAGCACCTCAAGCTTTGTATTCACCTGCTTGTGTGCCTGACTCAATTCTACTTTTAGCAGAAAAAGCATTTTTTCTCGCCTATAACAAGTGTTTGTATAGACAGCAGGATTGAATAGGTACGCAATCCTGCCTACCTCCCTGAGAGTCACATACCCTCTTGAGCTGTTATACTGTACTAAAGAGACCACTGTACAGGGGAAGGATTGTTCAGAACTTTATACCAGTACTGAGCTCTGGGAGCTGTTCTGTCCTGGAGCCATCACATGACGGCATACACTTAATTAATTTAATTTAATTAACAGTCGCTTATATACCGCACCTTCCAGAGATCAGGTGCGGTTTACATTTAACAACAATATAACAGGCTGATGTCTGTTTTACAATGAACGTCTGAAACAGTGTAACTATTATACAACCAAACAGTCAGTAATCATTTACAAGGAACATCTTAAAACAAAGGAAAATTGTGCAAAAACAAATAACATTTTGGTAACTATATACAATTGGGGTATGAGTGCATTACATAAGACGTAAAAATGTGTGCCTTATCAATCCTGCTGCTACAGAAAACACTTCTTACAAAATAGCCATTTTTTTTGCTGAACTGTGGAAGGAACAGGATCTTCTCTTGTTTCCCTATAGTCATTTTAGTTGGACTTAAGAATTAATAAAACAGCAGCTCTCTTAAAAATGAGAGTTCTCATTTTGATTTTTATGGATAGTTAAGTAGGAGGAACAGGCAATTATCCAGTATGCTCACTTAAATTCTCATTTCTTGCTTAAGATGTCAAAGCAGTAAAAGCTAGTAACTTTTTCTGAATTATTTTTTTAAGTTGAACTTCTATGTCTCTGGTAATGAGAGGGAGGATTTTAGCCTACTCCTCCGTTTTTGAAGATAGAAAGGAGTATGAAAGCACTCTTATTTAGAGACTCGTGCATTTTGAAAAGGAAAGAAATTAGGACTGATCACCTTGATGAAACCATGAGGAGGAAATACAGACCATCCCAAAAAGGAACTATCCCAGTAGAGAAACTGGAATTGGAGCAAAAGTGGAATTGGTGAAGTCTGCATTAGATCCATGGTATGAAAGGGAGATGTATCTATTTAGAGCCTAAAGAATCTCTCAAACTACCGAATGGGCAGTTGGGTCTTTGGGGAAAAATAAATTCTAGCGATTGCAGGCACAAAGTGTTTAGGAGATGGTCAGTCTATTACATGGAAAGCGTAACTAAATCTGAACGTTATTACATTCCTTGTACCACTGTATTAATTTCATTGTTATCGGTGACTACATAATGGAATACCTTTTCAGCTTCCAGCTATGATTGGCCGCTTCCCATAATCATTCCAATTCTGTTCTTGGACTGGGATATTTCTCCCCTTCAGAGAACTCGCATAGCGAGAGTGTATTTGAGGAAGGAAAGATGAGACTCGCACCAAATATGATGTGGTCTCTTGTCCTTAAAAACCTAACCATGTGCAGTAATGGTTACACAAGTATTCCCTATATCCAGCAGCTTCTCTACTAAGAAGTATCTGTGGCTGGATGGAAATCTTTAACTTCTGGTACTTCATTAGTGAACATACCCTGCTAAACCACATTAGCTGTATTGACTATATTAAATGTGAGTTAAAAAACAAAAGAAAACACCCTCCTGCTTTGTAAAAATTTCAGTTCTCAAAAAAAATGTAATTTCTTCCGGATATTTGGAAGTATGCACTGGCCTGTCAGGCAAGGCATCTAGGTGATTGGTTGGGGGATACAGAGGTTTATACCCCCCGAACCCTGGAAGAGGCTTTTGTAGCCCCACAGGCTCTGGAAGCGGTACTGCATTTGCGGCGAGTAGCTTTGCCGGCGCGTCTGACGAGTAGTATTTTGGTGCAGGCGACCCGGCGTACATGGCAGCAGCTGAATAAATATTGGGGTAGCTCCTCTGAGGTTTCGAGTTGGCTGCCTCTACGGGGTAACACTTGTTTTTTGCCGGGTTTTGACTCGGCCCCCTTTCGGCAGTGGGAACGGCTAGGTCTACGACGTCTTGGGCAGGTGGTGGACCAGGACGGGAGCTGTAAATCTCTGGGCGCGCTTTGTAAGGAATATGATTTGAATTTGGGAGTGTCTTTTCTTGCTTACGCGCAACTTTCTCATTATGTCAGTTCATTATCCAGTCGGGAATTAACTGTGGAGCACTCGGCGCGCATACTTGATTTTCTTGCCTTGGGGGTAGGGTCTCCACCGACGATAGCGGAGTTAAAGAAGAGATTCGATTTGCTTGGTCCTCCTCCAGACTATTCAGCAGTGGAAAGTTTGTGGGCGAGGGAATTAGGCCGAGAGATAGCGCCGGGTTCTATTCGGGGTGCATTGAGTCGGATTGCGCAGTTGGTGGAGGGGGCCTGATGGCGTGAGGTACAATTTAAATGCATTCTTCGTGCTTACTTTTTTCCAAGGCGAGCGCTGAGAAGTCATCTTACACTTGAGGGAGGTTGTCCTAAATGTTCTTGTTCCCTGGCGGATCTGGGCCATATGTGGTGGGGCTGTTCTTATATTCGTCGATATTGGATGCGAATTGGGGCGTATCTTAGTGACTTGTTGCGGCAAAGGGTTAGCTGGACAAGTCTGCTGGTTGTGTTGGATCAGATGGGCCCAATTCACTTAAAGGGGAGATGGGAGAGGATCTTAGTGCGAAAGGCTTGTCTGGTGGGTAAAGGCCCTATTCTTCGCCACTGGAGGGAGCCTGCGGTCCCCACTTTTTGGGAGTGGCGTAATAGCCTACACCAACTTATGCTTCTGGAACGGAGAGGTGCGCAAGGACACCCACAGAGATGGGCCACCTTTTTGTTGATCTGGCTGCCTTATAGTCAAAATCTGGGACCTAAAACCCGCAGTGAGGTGCTAAAGGTTAGACAGTAGTCAATTCGGGTGCGTGTTTGCTCCTTTGGATGAGTTAGTATTGCTATGATTTCAGTACTTGGGGGGGTATTGGGAGGGGGGAGGTATAGGGGGGTATATTGTGTGGTATTGCTTTGTACTGTTTTTGTTTATCTTTGTGTGTCGTTGTTACTCTCCCAAGGTGGTGGACAAGATACAGCCCCACCTGGGAGACAGTACTATACCAAAAATTGTAGAATATGGTTTGTTTGTACTGTTTGTTTTATGCTGTGATTCTAATAAACAGAACTTTGAAAAAAATGTAATTTCTTTACAGCTCCTTAAGAGCATACTTTAAGAAATTTGTTAGAACTAATGTCTTAACTAAATATACATATTTTGTGGACATTCTAGACTGACATTACAATGCACTATCTGAATATACTATCTTAGAACGGTCTACCACATGTATACAATCTCAAACATTTCACCAAGAGGATTCTGTAGCTCATGTGGATGGCTCAAAGAGGGGAGAAGCCCTTTGGTGACATTCAGTGCTGAAAAGTTGCAAGACTGGGTAAACTGGAAATTTTTGATGTGTGGCAATTTCAGTTGTTTGGTTAGGAAACTATGTGAACAGCCTGTAGAAAGTGTAAAAGTAAATTGGAGGGGGTACTTGGAAGCCTTTGGGTTTTGGCGGGGGAGCAAGATAAAGGGACCACTTTCTCTTGTTAGAACCATTGGACGTGAAGGGCGACCAAGAGCATGAAATAACTCTAACTATATTTTGGTGTGTGTGTGTTTATAGCAGCATATATAGGAAGGGAGGAGTGGTTAGAGCACTGGCTTGGGAAGCCAAGAGACCAGGATGCAATTCTCACTAGCACTCCTTGTGCAAGTCACTTAATATGTATTTCTCAGATGCAATTGAGGGTTTAATGTATGTTACCAAGTTTGTTACTGTAAACTGCTTTGACTAAAATGATAGAGCATTATAACAAAAACCTGTTACATATTCTGTATTTTCATTTACTTAAGACTAACTTTGCCTCTAGTGATGGATGAGTTTTAAAATGATTTGAGAGAGGACCGCCACGTGGTGAGCCTGTTTTCCTCCTGCCCCCAGCCCCAATAGAGCGGCAGCTCGGGACCAGCAGAATAGCGGATTGAGCTCTGCAGGGCTCCCCTCCGTCCAGGCAAGGAGGGGAGAGCTGCTAGTGGGAATCTGAAGCGCCGCACAAAAAACACTGAATAGACCAAAAAATAAAATAAATAAATAAATAAAAAGGGTGCTGGCCCCAGCCGGATCAAATCCTGTCACCGGTTTCCTTTTTTTTTGTTTTTTTTTATTTTAAAAAGGAAACCGGTGACAGGATTTGATCCGGCTGGGGCCAGCATCCTTTTTATTTATTTATTTATTTTATTTTTTGGTCTATTCAGTGTTTTTTGTGCGGCGCTTCAGATTCCCACTAGCAGCTCTCCCCTCCTTGCCTGGACGGAGGGGAGCCCTGCAGAGCTCAATCCGCTATTCTGCTGGTCCCGAGCTGCCGCTCTATTGGGGCTGGGGGCAGGAGGAAAACAGGCTCACCACGTGGCAGTCCTCTCTCAAATCATTTTAAAACTCATCCATCACTAGTGGCAAAGTTAGTCTTAAGTAAATGACAAATTCTATTCTGATTTTACTTTTGATTTTTACCTTTAATTTTACTTTTAATTCAGTTACCTTTGGTTTAATTGACAATCAGGGATTAGTTCCCTTTAGTTGTTGGAGCAAATTTCCTTATTTACAGTCATTTTAAATTTGAGCCTGGCTCTTTAAATTAGTAGCAGCTCTTGCCTTCCCTCCTTGTCGGTTATTTTCACTTGCTGCAGGCATTCGCCGGTGCGGATCTCTCTCCCTTGACGGTACGGGAGAGAGCTCTGGGACCCGTACCGCCACACTGAAGCTGCGTGAGACGGAGCCTCTCCGTTGCTGCGGGATTTTACTTTTACTCTGTGGAACCGGCTGAGCAGTCCTCGCTGTGGCTGCCAGGCGCAGCAGCGCGGTTTGAGGATCGGATGAATTCAAGGCGGTAGGAGCAGGCTGTGTGGCTTTCGGCCCTGCAGGTAAGGCCTTTGGGCTCTGTCGGTCTGCTGAGGCCTCCTTTTTGCAGCGGCTGTTCTTGGTGCCAAAATTCGTTGGCAAAGGGGCGGCCATTTTCTCTCTAGGTATTTGGACCGCATGACGAGAGTTTCAGTGAGCTGCCTGTGTGAGGAAGACAGGCAGAATAGCTAGATTTTTAGGTCTAGTGTTTTTCTTTTGTTTTGTCGGTTTTTTTTGAGGCTCGGTGGGTTCCTCAGCCTTAAGGGGGCTGTTGTCAGTCCTCTTTATTTTTAAGTTTATTCTTAGTTTTATAGGACAGCAGTTTTGGCATTGATCTCTGATGCCACATGTTCTCTCCCTCTTAATCATGTCTCTGAGGAGCATCTGTTAAGTCCCGGGATATTAGGCAAATTGCCAGCTTTTAGGTTCTTCAAGAGCCGAGCCTTAACTTGTAGGTGGAAGGA
Source organism: Ichthyophis bannanicus (assembly GCA_033557465.1). Taxonomy (NCBI): domain Eukaryota; kingdom Metazoa; phylum Chordata; class Amphibia; order Gymnophiona; family Ichthyophiidae; genus Ichthyophis; species Ichthyophis bannanicus. Next base: position 401,695,560 of record CM066038.1, read on the forward strand.
GGGGACAGGCTGGAAGTGTGCTTTTGTGTATTCTATAGTGAAAGTTGCCCAATCGCCTGTGGCTTCACAGGGACAGGTTTAGGAAACCTTAGGAGATGAAAAAAAAAATATAATGGTTGACAGTTAAACTGTCAACCAAGAAGTGCCTGTGCTACGGTCTATGGCCACCAGAGGACAACTGGTACACTCAATAGTGCCTTTCTGTGACCGTGTGTATGCAGCCATCATCAGATTGATCTCTGCAAGTCAGGGAGGAAATAACCACAGGGCCACCTCATGGGCACGCAAGGATTAGTGACTAAACAAGCAACTATAATGTTCTGCAAATCAAGATTATGTGACCAAGATTTAAAGCTCTTAACTTCTGTATCGTTTGTTGGGCTCTGGTGCCCTAAAGGCCATCGGATGGCAATGCTGCTCATGAATCACATATAGTATTCACTGCCCCCATCCCTGGAGGGGGGGGGGGGGGGTAAAATACGAAATTGTATTCCTAATCAGGTTCACACAGGCAGCAACCTCTAAGACCTCTTCTTGCAAGGTTGTCGGTGTATCCCACTGCTATTTCTCTGACTGCAGGAAGGCCAGGGGGGGGGGGGGGTGCCTGTGTTTCATAGCTCCACTTAGCATGCCCTTCCCAGGAAATTCTCATCTATTTCTAGAGCCTGTGCTGTCAGAGCAGGGCTTTAAGCACTTAGCAGGGGCAGTGACCCGTCTGTGCCATCTTGTTAAAGGGCCCGTGCTGAGGTTGAAGAGAAGGACGTCTAGGTAGCACAGTCTGGGGTTTAGCGCTCCAGGGCACTGGAAGGTTTCATAGAAGAAGTAAATACTCTGTGTATGCTCCATGCATTCAGCCTGTGTTCAAGCGTGCTCACTGCACTGTGTTTGGGTGACAGGTGCTGGGTCACCCATATATGTAGATGTGCATTTTGTATGTGCTTGCAATTGCTTAGGCATGATTTTTAGGTGCACTCTTTGCAGAGTGGGACTGCATTTCTTTGCTCAGACCGTTTTATCAGACTAAGGTAGTTTCTCCAGTAATGGGGGGGGGGGGGGGGGATGTCGATTTGTGATAAAGTGCATGAGGTCCTCATGGTGTTACATGGGGTTGGAGATGCAGTTGTGGGATCTGCTGTGGAGTGAGCCGTCTGGAGGAGCTACAGTGTCAGTCACCAGTTTCCCTTTCACTTTGGGCTTTGCTCCCAGATCCTAGCCCCTCTTTCTCTCTGATGTCCAGGACGCAAGGTCCCCGGCCCATTGGACAATCTATTCTCAGCTTTTTCTCAATGCTGGCAGAAGGACTGGGAGAGCGAGAAAGGAAGACCAGGAACCAGCACCAGCTCTGATGTCTCTCCACTGCCAGTGTTTGCTACGGTCACGTATTCCCAGTCAGTTATTTATTTGAGTATACTGATTGCCTACAGGTCAGGGTGGCATACAGTCAATTACGGTATTTCTATTTCCCTTGTCCCTGAAGGGCTCAGTTTGTTTTGGTACCTGAGGCAGAGGGATAAGTCGCTTAACGAAGGCCAGAAGGACCACCTGTTGGACCAGAAACCCCAGTTTCTATGGCCTAAGGTTGGTGGTTTTGATTGGAATTCAAACCCTTGGTCCTCTGGCAACTTGCCTCAACCACTAGGCCGCACTGCTCTGTGTGAGCTAGCCACAGGGCTATAGGGCCAGGTGCAGCCTGTTACTTCCAAGACAGAGACCTTGGGGAGGTTCCGTTCATAAGGATATGAGAAATGCCATACTGGGTCAGACCAAGCTCTTTCAGGTCCAGTATCCTGTTTCCTAGGGTAGCCAATCCTGGTCTCCAAAAAGACGAATAGGCTACTCAATGCTTGTATCGGGTAAGTGGTGGATTCATGTATGCTCATATTTTAAGGGTTCCATTGCATGTACAACAGATGTGATTCTCTGTTGGGTTGTGTGCCTTGTAGAACATCTTGAATTGGTGAAAGTTGGTATAAAAAAAGAAATATATAATTTTCCAGCTTCTCTCTAATAAAAGGTTATGGATCTTTCCTCTGGGAGCTTGGCCAAAAACTTTGTTAAACTCCGCTACGTTTGGAGATAGTTTCCCGCAAGGGTCTTGTAGTACACAGGAGACCCAGTGGTCAATCAACCGACTGGAAATGCGAGCGATACGCCGGACGTTGTAGGCATTTGAAGCTACAGTGACAAGTCGAGCAGCGCGAGTACTGTCCAACAACTCCGCGGCGGTGGCCTACATCAATCGGCATGGCAGAACCGGAAGTGTGGCCATAGAGGCCGCGGCAGAGGGTCTATGTATGGATAGAGCTTTGGCTGCCAGCATTTTCGGTGGCGCATGTTGCAGGTAAGGACATTATGACGGCGGATTTCCTCAGCTGTGTCCGAGTAGATGCTAGAGAATGGGAATGGCATCCAGAGGTGTTCGCACAGATTGGTCACATATGGGGACAGCCAGTAATGGACCTCATGGCGACTTTTCACTTTGTGTAAACGGGTCGCTTCTTCAGCAGACGACATGAAAGGAGGTCGGAAGGCATCGGCGCACTGTTTCAATGGCGGCCGTTGTCCAGTCTTCTGTCTTCCACCGGGGGCACTCATAGGTCCAGTGGTTCTGCGTATCAAAGTGCTTCAGGGAAACATGTGGTTTGGGGCCTTGGGCTGGCCGAGGCACCTGTGGTATGCCCGCCTCATACGGTTGCTCGACGGGAATCCATGGAGGTTTCCGACATTGGAGATTCTGTTGCTACGGAGTTCCCTTCGAATGCCTCAGGTACATCGTTTTTTGCTTACGGAGTAGCCATTGAAAGGGCAAGCTTAAGGAAAAAGAGTTGCTCGACAGCAGTCTTTGCCACCTTGCCGCAAAAAAAAAAAAAAAGTCTACATCCCTTGCATATGTGCATAGATGGCGCATCTTTGAGGACGGGTGCTCGCGGAGGCACGCTCGCACGACAACAGTGTCAGTGCCCTTGGTATTATGTTTTCTGCAAGATGGGTTTGGTAAAGGCAGGTCCTGGAAAGTTCAGTTAGCAGCTCTGTCTTGCTATAGGGACAAAGGACAGGGAGTGGCTCTCATGCACAGGTCAATGTGGTACGCTTTCTCAGGCGGTTACCAGACTGTCGCCCTGTCGTAGGATATTAATTCCACCAGGGAAGCTCAAGTTGGTTTTAGGAGTGTTAGCTAGCGCACCATTGGGGCCCTAGCAACAGGCATTGGTTAAGGGTTTTGCCTTGAATACGGTATGTTTGATGGTCATCTGTTCGGCGAGGCGATTTGCGGAGTTGCAGGTGTTGACCTGTCAGGAATCGTTTTTTTGTCTGTCTCCAGACAGAAGGTGGCCTGGCGGCTGGTTCCGTCATTGTTGCCAAAGGTGGTTTCTACGTTCACCTAACTAAGATGGTCTCTCTTCCAGCGCTAGGTGCGGCGGAGGGGAGCGTATTGAACCATAGCTTGCGCTGTTTGGACATCAAGAGTGCTGCGGCAGTGTTTTAAAGGTTTCAGAAACTTTTGCAAGGCAGATCGTCTCTGTTCAGAGGGCCCCGCAAAGGGAAGTGGCAGCGAAGGAGTCCATTTCTGGATGGATTGGCGTGGCGAGTGCATCGGCATATCTTCTACGGGACCGTACAGTCCCAGGGAGCCTATGAGCTCACTCTACCAGAGTACAAGCGTCTTCTTGGATGGAGCACAGTTTGGTTCTGCCAGTGGACATCTGTAGGGAGGTCTCTTGGTTGTCTCTCCATACTTTAGTAAGCACTACCGCCTAGATGTTCTGGCGGCTAAGGATGCTGTTTTCAGGGAGGCGGTGTTGAGATCCGGCTGGAAAGGTCCCTCCCAATCATTACTGCTCTGATACATCCCAGAGGTTGAGGACTAAACTGGAAGAGCGATAAGGAAATAGGAATTACACTTACCTGGTAATTGTGGTTCCTTGAATGATTCCAGTTTAGTCCTCATTCCCACCCGGGGATGGAGTCTTAGCAGTAGTTTTTCTGTTGGGGGAAGTGCAAGGTTAAAAGTGGATATAGGCCTTCACTGGTGTTCAGTCGTTTTGATGCTTCCATTTGTTTTGCGCGATACTGTTATATATATTGCTATATTGCTCTGGATTATTTATTTATTTTTATTTAGTATACATTTGTATACCGCTACTTCCAGCGATCAGCAGCGGTTTTTGATTACAGATTGGAAATTGTCAAATCATGACAGGAAATTTTTGAGGTATAAACACATTGATTAGACAGGAAAGCACAGCACACAGAGAACTATTTTACAGGGAACATGGGCTATGGAGGGTTAAGTGGCTTGCCCAAGACCACAAGGAGCACCTGTGGGACTAGAAACCCCAGTCCTTCCGGCCCAAGGTTGCTGTCCTCTAGTGGGATTTGAACCCCCGACCTTCCGGCCCGAAGTACCTTGCCCCAACCACTAGGCTACTCCTCCACTCCATTGTTTAGGGCTAGGCATTCGACGGAAAGGAGAGCATGCAGGAAGCAGTTCCTTTCCTTCTGGAAGGGGAGTAGTAGGTAGGTTATATGTTCTGTGTGCCCTTGAATATAATAAGATTAAAAAAAAAAAAGTTACTGATTTTTTGCTCCTTTGAGTCTGCTTTGTCAGTAGCTCACTGGGGGCTGATGGGAGAGACTAGCAGGCTATATCCAGTGATGTCATGAGTTTTTGACATGCCCAGTCTCCAAGCTGCAGGAGGAGGTTCACTACCCAGAGGTTGAGGACTAAACTGGAATCACTCGAGGAACCACAATTACCAGGTAAGTGTAATTCCTATTTTATAAAAAAAAAAAAAAACAACAAACCCCCCCCCCCCCCCTGCATATGGGTTTGTAGCAGCTTCAGTTCTGTGGAAAACAGGAAGCGTCCCCATATAAGACACGTATCTCATTAGAAAGATAGTGGATAAACAGCATAAGATCCTTCCAGCTGTCTAAGGGCAGTAAGTAACCGCTTGTTGGGAGTGCCCCATCGAGGTACCAAGGGTTTCGGGGCTTTCAAAGAGCGGAAAGGGGACACTCGGCTACCTCTTCTGCCACTGCCCGAGAACCACAATGAAGCAAGGCGGGCCCAGGTGGTAGTTCATTCGATGGGATTTTCTTCCTGCCGGGGTCCGTATAACGGCAGGGCAATGAGTGTTAAAGGTAATACGAAAGGGTATGCCCTAGTAGTGGCTCGCCCGGGGCGAGATTCATTTGTCCTGGCTCTTTGCAGTGGGCAGTGGAGAACTTTCACAATTCTGCAAGCTTGGGATAGTATTTTGCAGTTCAGAGTGGTCGTGTTGACCCATAGGAATCTTTCGGTGTTGGGCGCTACTCTCTTTATTTCATGAGTCCTCAGAAAGACGAGGCTTCCCGTTCTTGATGTTACTCAAAGAAATAGATCGCGGTCTCCGGACAGTCCTCTGTTGAATGGAATCGTTTTCATCGGTAGGGGTGGCGGTTCCACAGGAGGCGTTTTAACGTTCCTAGGTCTTACGGAGGCATAATGAAGCATTTCCATACGGCAGCGCATCAGAGGACTATAAGGTTTACCTTCATTTGGGGGCATTTGTTAGTTTTAAGACTTGCCCTTTGTTCTAGCAACGGTCCCGCCTACCTTCACCAAGGTTATGGTGGTGGTGGGGGCCGCTTCGTGGACAGAAGGAATTTTAGTTCTCTTGTTTCGACTAGTGGCTGATTCGTGTACAGTCCAGGGTTGGGAGTGTTTGGGTTACGGACAGAGTAATAAACTTTTTTTGATTTAATTAGTGGAGGAGGGGATAGTAAGGAAATCCACAGTACTACCTTTTAACTTTCGAAAGGGAGACTATGATAAAATGAGGAAAATAGTTAAGAAAAAACTAAAAGGAGCAGTTGCAAAGGTTAAAGACTTACATCAAGCTTGGGTGGTGTTGAAAAATACTATCTTGGAAGCCCAGACCAGCTGTATTCCACGCTTTAAGAAAAGTGGAAGGAAGTCCAAAAAAACTGCCAGCATGGTTTAAAGGTGAGGTCAGAGAGGCTGTTGCCAAGAAAGCATCTTTCAGAAAATGGAAAAAGAGCCAAACGATGAAACCTGGAAACAGCACAAGCACTGGCAGGTCAAATGCAAGGCAATGATAAAGAAGGTAAAGGGAGAATTTGAGAAGAAGCTTGCTGCGGAAGCAAAAACGCGAAATAAAGATTTTTTTCAAGTACATTCGTAGCAAAAAACCTGTGAGAGTCAGTTGGACCATTAGATGATAGAGGAGTTAAAGGGGCACTAAGAGGCGACAAGGCGATAGCGGAGAGACTGAATGAATTCTTTGCTTCGGTCTTTACTGAGGAAGATGTAGGGATGTTACCCATGACTGAAGTGGTATTTAAAGGTGCGGAAGAATTGAAGGCAATATCGATACATCGGGAAGATGTATTACAACTATTAGAAAAACTGAAGAGTAGCAAATCACCTGGGCCGGATGGTATACATCCAAGGGTGTTGAAAGAACTGAAATATGAGATTGCAGACCTGCTATTAGTAATCTGTGAACTATCATTAAAATCATCTCTAATACCTGAAGATTGGCGGATCGCCAATGTAACACCAATTTTTAAAAAGGGTTCGAGGGGTGATCCGGGAAACTACAGACCGGTGAGCCTGATGTCAGTACCGGGAAAAATGGTAGAAACCATCATAAAGAATAAAATTACTCAGCATGTAGATAGTCATGGCCTAATGGGAGACAGCCAACATGGCTTTAGACAAGGAAGATCTTGTCTTACTAATCTGTTATGTTTTTTTGAAAGTGTGAATAAACAGGTGGACAAAGGTGAGTCGGTTGATTATAGTGTATCTGGACTTTCAGAAAGCCTTTGACAAGGTCCCTCATCAGAGACTTTTGGCAAAAGTAAAGAGTCATGGGATAGGAGGCAGTGTACTATTGTGGATCAGGAACTGGTTAAAAGATAGAAAGCAGAGGGTTGGGCTAAATGGCCAATTTTCCCAATGGTGAATAGTGGTGTACCCCAGGGATCTGTGCTGGCTCCGCTGCTTTTTGACATATTCATAAATGACCTGGAAAGTGGAATAACGATTGAGGTTATCAAATTTGCAGATGACACAAAACTATTTAAAGTTGTTAAAAACCCAAGAGGATTGTGGAAAATTGCAAGAGGATCTTGCTAAATTGGAAGACCGGGCATCAAAATGGCAGATGAAATTTAATGTGGACAAATGTAAAGTTATGCACCTAGGGAAGAACAACCCAAACTATGGTTACACAATGCAAGGTTCCACATTAGGAACCACCACCCAGGAAAAAGATTTAGGCGTCATTATGGATAACATGTTAAAGCCCTTGGCCTAGTGTGCAGCGGCAGCCAAGAGAGCAAATAGAATGCTAGGTATCATAAGGAAAGGAATGGAAAATAAAACAAAAGATATTATAATGCCTCTATACCGTTCCATGGTGAGACCGCACCTTGAATATTGTGTGCAAGTCTGGTTGCCGTATCTTAAAAAGGATATAGCGTTATTAGAAAAGGTTCAGAGAAGAACCACCAAAATGGTAAAGGGGATGGAAGGATACTCCTATGAAGAAAGGCAAAAAAGGTTACGGCTCTTTAACCTGGAAAAGAGACGGCTGAGGGGAGATATGATAGAAGTCTATAAATTAATGAACGGAGTGGAACGGGTAAACGCAGATCGATTGTTTACGTTATCAGAATATAGAAAGACTAGGGGACATGCAATGAAGCTACAGGGTAAACTATTTAAGACTAATAAAAGAAAATATTTTTTCACTCAACGTGTAATCAAACTCTGGAATTTGTTACCGGAGGATGTAGTAAAGGCCGTTAGTGTAGCTGGGCTTAAAGGTTTGGACAAGTTCCTGGAGGAAAGGTCCATAAACCATTATTAAGAAGGGACCCAGGATATCAATGCTTGACCCAGTACAAGCATTGCGGAACCTGTGTCTTTTGGGGAAACTGCTAGGTACGTATGACCTAGATTGGCCACTGTTGGAAACAGGATACTGGGCTTGATGGACCTTTGGTCTGACCCAGTGTGTTGTGGTGTTATGTTCTAACTTTCTTCAGGCTCTCGGCTAGATAGTTATGGCGGGCAAAAGTCCTTTAGTCCGTCTCAAGTTCTAGAGTACTTGGGGGTACAGTTCCACTACCAATAGGGATCAGTGTTTCAGCTGGAGTGGGGAGGCTAACGCCTTCAACAGATAGTATGCAAGTTTTCTGTCGGTTCTGGTACTGCCGTATTGGAGCTATTTTCGGACACTCGGGATAGTGGCTGCAGCTGTGGAGGTAGTTCCGCAGGCCAGTTCACATTCGCTCCTCGCAAAGGCCCTTTATTAAGACGATTGTCTCACCAGACCTATTCTCTGATCAAACATATCTCATGTACCGCGCAGGTCAGGCGATCCCTTCTTGGAGGGTTAGTTCCAGGAGATCTTGCGGCATGCATGCTACTGGAACACCCGCAGTGTCTTCCGATGTTGACAGATACGAGTTTCGCTGGCTAGGGAGATCATTGCGTGGATGTTGTCGCAGAGGATTTTGGGAGCGAACAGGAGGCTCATTGGTCGTCAGCGGGTTGGAGCCGAAGGCGGTGGTGCTGGCGCTTCAAGCGTTCGACTCCAAAGTGAAGGATCGGATAGGCCGACGATTGTAAGACAGTTCCGCAACAGTGGATTATCTAAACCGGTAGGGGGGTGCAGGTAGCATGGCCATGAAAGCAGAATCGGGCGCCTTGTTCATTTTGGTGCAACCTTGTCGGCGGCAGCCTTTGATGGCATACTTTATGGGAACGGACAACGTGATCAGAGGAGTCTGGGTAGGGGCTTCATTCGAAAGTGTTCGCCCAATTGGTCATCAGTTGGTGTCATCCGATCATGGTTCTCATAGCTACCTTTCGTTCGGCCAAGCAGGGTCGTTTTCACAGCGGTTGATGAGAGACGCTGTTGGAGGGCTTTGATGCTATGTTGCAGCTATGCCCGTCGCCCAGCCTTTACTAGGGCTTTCTCCCGCGGCGCTCATAGGGCAACTGAGTCAGCACATCGAGGCGCTTCCGGAGAGGGTGGTGTTGTTGAGGCCACCTTAGCTGAGGGATCTGTGCTGTGCCGATCTGGTTAGTTTGCTGGACGGGAGGCCTGGAAGATTCCACGCAATGACGAATCTGTCTTTTTTCGCGTAATGGGGGTTTCTTCGGGGGACCTCATTTTTGGCCCTGGTGGAGCGGTGACTAAGAGAATCTTTCGAGCCCTTGTATCAGGTTTCGGTCTAGAATTGGCTTCAAACAGTGATCTTAGTGGCTGTTAGGTTCACCAAGTGTCGAGTGTTTTAGATCTGGTTTTGTCTAGAGCCATTCTTCTCCCTTTCCTGAGAAAGGGTGGTTTGGCGGACAGCTCTGTTCTTTTTGTTCAAAGTGCTTCTGCTTTCTCATGAATCAGTCGGTCTCATTTCCAGTTTTGTGGTCCTTGGAGGATGCTTCACTTCGCAGTCTTCAAGAAATTCGGATTGTTTCTTTGTTCTTTCGGGAGTCTGCAGAAAGCTGAAGCAGCAGCCTTGGCTCCAATATGCAGTTGGATCCCGGAGGCAATAGCATTTGCATATCTCTTGCTGGGTTGTCAGGTGTCCGTGGGTGCGTGACTTCCTGGACGGAGCGTAGTTTGGTTCTGCCAGTAGAGATGTGCATAGCGGCAACATGGTCATTCTTCTATACCTTCAGTAGGCGCTATCGTCTGGATATTCAAATGGCGAGTGATGTTTTTTTTTTTAGTCGGTGGTGCTACGATCTGGCTGGAAAGGTCCCTTCCAATGATTACTGCTCTGTTACGTCCCAGAGGTGGAGGACTAAACTGGAGGAACGATAAGGAAATAGGAATTACACTTACCTGGTAATTGTGATTCCTGGAGTGACTCCAGTTTAGTCCTCATTCCTGCCTGGGGTGTAGATCGCTAGCAGTGTTTGCTCAGTTGGGAGAAGCGCAATAGTGACAGGTGAGTGTAGAGATGTATAGGAGCAGAATGGTACTGCTGCTTTCTATGCCGGTCTTTCAGTCTTTCCTCTCTATCGGCTATAGCTTGGCATGGGGGGGTGGGTGCAGAATACTGAGAAAAGTAGTCCCTCCGGTTTGGAGGGCGGGGGTGCTTTATTGCACAAGTTATCTGTTATAAAACTCAACCTTATACTAACCATATCTTAGCTACTTATTTGTTGCTCCTTTGAGTCTGCTTTGTCAATAGTTCACTGGGGCTGATGGGAGAATACCTGCAGGATATACCTGTCACAAGTTTGACTTGTTCAGTCTCCATGCTGCAGGAGGAGGTGCACAACCCAGAGGTGGAGGACTAAACTGGAATCACTCCAGGAACCACAATTACCAGATAAGTGTAATTCCTATTTTCTGTTCCAGGGATATTCAAGGGACAGTTGGAAGCTCTACAAAAGGTGAGAGTGAGACTTGTCTGAGATGGAAGGGTGGGAGGGCTAGCCACCACAGTTGAAACAAATGTTTAGTTTGGGAATTGGAAGTGGAAAGGGGGGGGGGGGGGACTGAAATATCTTCTCTGGATTTCTGAGGGAGGGCTGAAAATAGGATGAATGAGTGAGTCCATTTACAAAGCACTTTGGCAACACTTCCCCCCCCCCCCCATGACCTCTCCCACATATTTCCATCATGCCCAACAGTGCCCTCCCTCTCCCACCATCTTTTCACTCTCCGTCCACCCCCCAACAGTGCAGAGTCTGCCCTTCCCTTCCCCCCTCCCCCAAATACCAACACTCTGTCTCTACCTTCTCCTAGGCTGAAAAAACTGTGGCTGTACAAGTCATGGCAAACTTCAATTTTCTGAAATATGTGCCGCTTCCCAGGGTCAAGTGTACTGGAACTGAAATAGTAAGTACTGCTGCTGCTGCATCAACACTGGGAAGGCGTGCAGGTTTGAGTAAACTGAAGGTAGTGGCTACAGCTGTTGTGCTTCCTGACACGTCTGATGCCTCTCTAAAACTGCTGTCCTGCTTGTGCCTGCCCTGCAACACACCTCCCTAGTGTTTTGACACCAGTTGAGAACCGCTGCTGTAGAACCAAAGGTGCTTTTTGTTGGAAATGATCCCAAAAAAGATAAAAAATAAAAACAGAGGTTATTAAAATAAAAAAAACACCTCTATTTATCCAGAACTTGTAGACTATGGGTCTTTTGCATTCTCGGTTTGCAAAATAACACATTAAATAATAAACCAATTCATAAATCATAAACAACAAACTAGACACATACATATGATGATCACCATTCTAAAAGTGGGCATAGTGTCCACGCGATATGAAATAGTAGTACATTAGAAAAAAGGGATGACTTCCATCCTGGTAGAATGGAAGGTATGACTGGGCTTAATTGAATAGAGAAACTTCTGTAGACCTGGAAAACTGCAAAGATCATCAAAGTTATAGATATGAAAAGGGAGGGGTGGGAGGGTGTTATAAGGAGGCGTACAGGGAATGTTAAGAGTAGAGGGAAAGGGCCACTTGTGGTGTATATACCTATTGAGTGTGTCTAGAGCAGTGGTTCTTAACCTTGTTGGAGGTACTGAACCCAACGAGTTTCATATGCACATTCACCGAACCCTTCTTTATTGAAAAATAAAATGATTTTTTTTTCAAATTCAAGACATGGGTTTATTTATTTATTTATTTATTTGTATTTCTTCTATACCGCACTCTTTTTCATCAGCGCGGTTTACATTAAACAGGAATACTCATTTCAATCAACAGACTGTGGTGAGTTTACATATAACAGGAAATATACAACTGGGATTATAACTTAGGGAAACTATGTACATATTTGTAGCATGTATAGGACCTATATACACGGGATAGAGTTTCTTTTCATCATCTTAAATAGGGCGGTTACACTTTATCTGAAAGTGTTAGAGGGTTGATGATGTGCTTTGGAAATGTAGAATGAAGAGGTGATGCTTTATGGCTTTTCTAAATTGTTTGAGGTCAGTAATAGCTCTAATGTTGGGAGGTAGGTTGTTCCAACATCTGGGTGCGTAGTACGCGAAAGCCCTGTCTGTTGTTGATCGTTTGTATTTTGTGGCCTCATGTGGTGTAGTTAGGGTATTTGCCGCTGCTGACCTCCTAGATCTGGTGTTGGGAGTGTGATGGAGGAGTTTCGAAATTGATGATGGAGCTATAGAATTTATTGCTTTAAAGGTCAAGATAAGGGCTTTATATGTTGTTCTGCAGTATATAGGGAGCCAGTGAAGCTCCATTAGGATGGGTGTTATGTGATCGCTCTTTGAAGCACCGTATAATACCCGGGCTGCGGCATTCATAGCTAGTTGTAATGTATTTAGTGAGTTCTTTGGGAGACCATGGAGTATTATATTCGCATAGTCGAAGTGGGGTGTGACTATGGCTTGGAATATAGTTCTGAAGCTGTCTGGGTCAAGCATATTTTTTAGATGGCGTAGGGTCTTTATCTTGAAATAAATGGTTTTCACGGTGCGGTTGATATGTTCTTTAAAATCTAGGCGATAGTCCAGTATCACTCCAAGGTATCTTATGGAGGGCTTGATTGGGAGGTGTGCATCTCGTACTCTTAGGGTCTCCGGGGGTGCGAATTCTCTGTTTTTCGTGACAATCAGTACTTCGGTTTTTTTGTAGTTTATTCGCATATTCTGCGTGAGTAACCAGTCTGCTATTGCATTAAAGCAATCTACTAAAGATGTGTAATCTGGGAGCTTGACATTGAATGGAGTGAATAGTAGAACATCATCTGCGTAGATCAGTGAGGAAATGCCAAAGGATCGAGTGATATCGCACAGGGGCTGCATGTAAATGTTAAATAGGAGTGCCGATAGGGATGAGCCTTGTGGAACTCCTTGTTTTAGCTGGAAAGGTTCTGATGTGCCTGTAATAGTCCGGACATGTTGCAAGCGGTCTTCCAGGTATGATTTGCACCATTTCCATGCTAGGCCGTGGATTCCCTTGTCATATAGGCGGGTTAGTAGTATTTCATGGTCAACCATGTTTTACTGGTTCACAAAATGAATCATGCATTAACATCACTGTGTTCAAAGAACAAAACCAATACAATGCATGAACTCACAACAAATTACATACATAACTTTTCACAAAGACATGACCTTTTTTAATACTACCACACTGAAATGGTTTTCATTTTTAACCTTATGTATTCCAATAATAAACTTATTGTATTTATGCTATTTATTATTTTTAACATTTTAACACACACCCATCACCTAATTTCCATCAGGCTACACCGCTACAATAATAAAGAATATTTACTGCAAATCAGTGTGACACCTGCTGTTGCCTTTTGAGAGACCAGTTCAGAAATGTGTGGCTTCACCTTGGCAAGTGCCACTCTCATGTCATTTTCACAGCAAAGTTTGTTCCTTTTCTTTGTTTTTATGTCCAGCATCCTCAAAGGATTGCTTGCAAAGATATGTTGTAACAAATGGTATAAAAATTTCCAGGGCTTTCCTAGCAATAACCGGATACTGTAAACGGGGGTGCTGGTCGTGAATGGCCACAGTCTTAGCAAAGGCAAAATATTATGATTTGCAAAGGATTGTGGGGAATGTAGTTCACTTATACCAGAATCAGCTGTTCACAAAATAATGAGTTGTGATGTTCGAGTGTAAGCAAAGAAAAACAGATTTTATTCATGGGGTTAATTCTCCCACACAGATTTACTTGGTAACACAAAAGGACACTTGCTTCCAGTATTGTACTCAGGAAAAACAAAACATGTTATAAGGTAACTGAACTTCTTAAGCAATAAATCAATAAAGACCTTGATGGGAAACAGAAAAGGTCTTTGATGGCTCCTGCTAATGACCTTCTTAGCAGTGCTCCAAAAGCAAAAACAAACCCAAAAGTAGAAAAACTGTTCTTTATCAAGGATAACTTTCTTCTATTCACACACACAAAGAAGAAGTTTCCTTCTAGAGCTCACATGCACTTGTGCCTGGCTCAATTACCAATAATTAGCCAGCTGCAAACCCCTTTGCTGGTTCACTCTCTCTACGTGGCTCAATCCTACCCTAAAGCTTTCTTGCAGAGACTTTTCTGGGTAGATAAAAGAACAAGTTACAGTTCCTTTTGGTGGTTGTTGTATTAGTGAGAAACTACTTTAAAACAGCAGCCTAGACAGAGAGCAGTCCATGTATTCCAACTGATCATTTGATACATCTCCTTCTTCCTCAAATATCATGGAATCAATATCATGGTCTGGCTCAGAGGAATTCCTTAATTGATCACTCTCAGGATAATATTTGTTTCCCTGCTTTCTTCCAGATGAGCTAGGGCATAGATCAGAGTTCATACCTGAGCTACCCTTGCTGTGAGGTTTCCTCTCCTGGTATCCCAGCCAGTAAGTAGTCCAGCTTTTATGTCCAGCCTTCCAATCAAGATCCCTGGACACTGGGTCTCTCTTCACAAACCTTCTTGCACCGGTCTTAGGGCCCCTTCCAAATACAGCCGTCTCCCTCAAAGGTGCCGTTTGAAAGTTCCTGGCTCTATAACCCCACTCCTCTGGCTTCCTCCAGTCCAATGGAGTATGCTTGCCTCTGGAATCACTCCTAACACACGTACTGCTGTGGGCTCCTTCTTTAGACCTCCAAGATGTCTTTCTGTTCTTCCTTCCACGTTGCTTCGGCTGTTGTAGTTCTCTCTCTTCTTTCTCCAATGGCTTCTGTTTCTGGATCTGCAGCTTCTGCTTCCCCCTGTGCTGTTTCTCCCTGTTCTGTCTCTGTGTAGAATATCTTTTACTTTTAAAGTGCTTAGAGGGACACTCCACCCTAGCACAGCCCAGGTGTGCTGAATCAAGCCCTGCCCTTGGAGATGAGTGATTGGGGATTACCTCATAGCTCTCCTGATTGAACACATGTTTCTCCACTTCAGCCCTCCTAGAGGCTGTTTGAAACCTGGTGCATTCTGGGACTGGTAGTCTTTTATGAAAACATTCTGTTTTAGTATTTCTACCAGCAAAGACAGGTTGCTTGTTCAAAGCCAATTCACCTCTTTTATAGCTCCCTCCTGAACTATGATAAGCTTCCTTATCACAATACGTTACCATTTGTCGACACCAAAATGTTGAGAGCGTCGTTGTTCTGAAGAGTTGCTGTTGAACCGGACTCTGCTGAATTTCAATGATTTCGTCGAGGTATTCATCATTGACATCTGCTGTCTCAACACCAAACGTGAACGGCTGTCTAACCCATGCTGGATATGACTCTCTTGTAGGGAAGTATCCATCGGGAGACTTTGCAAGCTCATCTAAGTGCGTGACAATTGCTTTCTTTAGTTCCGTGGGTACAGAAATGTCTCAGATTCCAGACACATCTTCAATCTTACTTACACAGTCGTCCAGCAGGGGAAAGTTTGCGAAGTTATCGTTCTCTGTTCATCGTTTCCATAACGGTAGCTTTTTTTGAAAAGCCTTCAGGTTTTCTTCCGCTTCGATGATGTTGACTCCACCACCCTGCATCTGCTGATTGAGATGATTGAGAGATGCGAATATATCAGCCATGTACGCTAAAATGAGAATGAACTTAGAATTTTTGAAGCAATCTGCATGGCGATGTTGGTGCTCTTGCAAAAACAGGGCTAATTCCACACGCATGGCAAAAACACGATTTTGCACCTGTCCCCGGGATAACCACCAAACGTTAGAATGGTACAGAAGTACCTCGAATTCAGAGCCCATTTCTTTACATAGCTCACTGAAGATGCGGTGACTCAGTGCACTATTTTGCACATAGTTCACACATTCCACTACAATTTTTAATACTTCTGTCATTTCTGGAGGCAAGGTATTTGTTGCCAACGCATGCCTGTGCAGAATACAGTGCGTAACAATGATGTGTGGTGCATCGGCTTTCACTAGCGCACCAAAACCAGACTTTCTTCCCAACATGACTAGAGCTCCATCCGTACAAACTGCAGAAACCATATCCCACGAAAGATTGTTGTGTCTGAAGAAGTCATCCACAAGTTTCTTCACATCGGCTGCCTTAGTTGTTGTAAGAGGCTTACAAAATTAAAAAATCTTCCTTTATCATGTCGTCTTTCACATAGCGCACAAATACAGCAAGCTGACTTAGATTAGAAACGTCTGTGGTCTCGTCGAGTTGGAGGCTGAATTTTGCCGGGTTTGAAATCAGATCTGCAACTACTTGAGCCAAGATGTCTTTGCTCATGTCCTCTATTCTGTCGCTGATGGTGTCATTTGAAAGAGGAATTTTGGGATAATTTAACTTCGGCTGCTTTTCCTAGCATCAGATTCGCCATCTTCAACACAGCTGGTTTTATGAGTTTCACCAATGGTGTGTGGTTTGCCCTGCTTTGCGTACGATGCTGTGAGGATCAGTTTGTTGTTGGGTACAAAGCCGAGAGCAGGCAGAGTAGCCTTTTCATCGAATCTGACTCTCTTCACCTTGAATTCAGCAAGCGTTGTGCTCTTGTATTCCCCAACTCCATGCAGGTTAAGGAAGTGTTCCTTTTAGTTTTGCCGGTACTAGACTAGAATTGCTTAACTTGGCATTGCAAATCATGCAGATAGGACGCTGACTCCCATCATGTTCTGTTATATATGCGAATCCATGTTGTACATATTCGTCTGACCACTTTCTTTTTTTGCTCGACATAGTTTAGTATGGATTAAAATATTAATAAAGAAATCACACGACATACCATCACGACAGTCACAAGTCGACTACTGAGTGCACCAAATTCCCTGTAGCACAGATTGGTCAAGCAATGTAGCATGATCACCTGCAGCCAATGATGGCCAAGCGGGGCGTGTCATCACGAATCATATGAGTCGGGTGCGTGTCTTGTGTCTTGACCTTCGCCGAACCCCTGAGACTGACTCACCCAACCTCTAGAGTTCGATCGAACCCAGGTTAAGAACCACTGGTCTAGAGCTTATACAAATGATTAGTAGTGCAGAGGAAGAGGGAATTTGTTGAATTTGATAATGTGCAAACTGGATTGTGGCAGGTGATTAAAAATGTTAAATAAAAATAGTGTGTAAAAAAAAAATCTGAAACTTTACTCCAGACCATATATAGGTAAGTGCCAGAGAATCTTCTTCTATCCCATCAGCAAAGCAAGAAGTCTGTTTAATATATGTGGCATTTGTGGACATCCCAGTGAGTTTACCACCTTTGTCTATTGTCTATAGTATGATGGATCCCAAATGTTAAGATGAATCTTCAGTAAGTCCATAGGTTCTTCTGTTTAACCTTTAATTGAATATTCCTTACATGACAACTAAGGATGTTTTTTTGTAGCCTCATGAAGCTTTTTAGGCAAAGAAGCCCATAGAGAAGGATGTATTGAAATCCCATGTGCATCGAGTAAATCTCTTTATATCTTCAGGGATTACAATTTTTACAAAGGCTTGAATTTGATTAGCAGAAGGCATTTCAAACATATTTTTGTGTGTGCAAAAGGGGGGAAAATATATTTGTGAAAAATATGATGCTATTGTATTTTTCCTCCTGAAGGTAGCTTGCTCACAATGAAGAAGCAGCATTTGAAAATGTATCTACCCTTCTGAGTGTTAGAAAAATTCTGGCATCCATTTAAGTTTTATCTGTTGTGTTGGTGCCTCTGTTGGCTTGGCATATGCATATGGAAAAGGGTGTATTGTTTAAAATGGCATACAAGATGAATAGTCATTCTGCGTGTACATATCTTCAAATGACCATTTTGAAACCTGGAAAGGAAAATTTGCAGTAATTTCGTAGTAGTCATCAGTTCAGTGTTGCAAAGAGCTAGTATCTTGCTTCTGCTTCCTGGAAGGCATCTGTACATATGGTTTATCAGAGCCAGTGCATGTTAGAGAGCAGTTGAACTGTTCCCTGGATTACTAAGTTTGCATATTGCTGACTACTTCCTAAATACTTTGTTTTAACTGGAAGTAATAGGTCTTTATAGAAGTTTATGCCTTTTTGGTTAGCAGGCCAATTATCTATCTATCTATCTCTATCTCTATCTCTTTTAAATAATTTTATAAAAGCGTATATAAGTATCCATTCTCATGATTGTTTTGTTTACCAGAGTTTGTTTGATGTTATGTTGGCATGAAACTTCAGATGGATTTGTGTTTGTAAGGTGCAAACCTAAATGATCACTGATTCTGTGGGTAAAACCTAAGAAGCTGTAGTCATTCTTTGGCAGCTATTTGAGTGCAGGTGGTTGTAGTTTGCCCCAAGGATAGCCTCCTTATAATAGCAGGCTGAGATCCAGGAAAGCTGGGGTTCAAATTGCCTCGTCCACTGGTGCTCCTCCTAACCTCCATTACTTCAGGCAAAGGGCGTGAGCATCCCAAAAATTGAGCTAACACCATTGTACCCAGGAAATGGTAATTTTAGTTTAGCAGCCCCCCCCTCCAATAAGTTTGATACATTGAACTCTTTGGAGACTTAGATTGTAAGTCCTATAGGGAAGGGACCCACCTTTCCTAACTGAATTGATTTGATGAACACAAGGCTGAAAAGCAAGTAATTAGAAAAAAATCATCTTCCCTTTTGGAGATTGTGCTCAGTTGTAATCATTTTGAATTATTTCTTATGAGAGCTCCTCTTTCTGGGGCAGAAAAGAATATTGGATAAAGCTCAGAAGCAAAGAGAATCTGGATGGCAAAAACATCAGCAGAAGAAATGGTGGCTAAAGATGTAGAGAGAAGTGGCAAGACTTTTGTCAAATATGTCTGGAAGAGAAGGAAGGTCTCCAAATGACGGTGTAAGAATGAAATATGCTATGGACTGCTGTGTGGAGAGTGACGAGGAAAAGCAGATATGCCAAATACTTGGATTTCTGCACAGCTTTTGATACTGCTTCTCATAGGAAGCTCGTGAACGGACTGAGTGGCCTGAAGTTGGGACTCTGCTACTATTAGTACTCATTTGTTTAGCACTACAAGGTGTATGCAGTACTGTTCATATAAATGTAAGACCCAGTCCCTCCTCATCAGAGTTTACAATCTAATCAAGACAAAACACATAGCGAAACTAGGGACTAGAGTATGGTAAGATGCATACAAGTAGTGGGCAACAGAGTGAGAAGCATCAGGATCCAAAAGCAACTTCAAAGAGGTGGGGTTTTAGCCAGGATTTAAATAGGGCGAGAGAAGGAGCCCGATGCATATAGAACAGCAAGATTGAATGAACGAAATCAGAAATTGGCAATGGCAGAGAGAAACGGATAAAAGGCTCTGCCAGAGGACATCACCCCCAACACAAGCAAGGCAGAGGTGGGGAAGACAACAAAATAAACATTTTAGTAACTTGCTTTTCAGCAATAAAATAGGAGGCCAAGCAAAAAGCTATACAGAAGATGAATGAGGAAATGAGCAAAAAATTCTTGCTGTCTAAACAACAAAGTTCCAGATATACAAGCTTTAGAGAGACAGACGTAAATAGTGTTGCTGTTTATAGAGAGGGGTGTGCAGGCCAAAAAATATTTTTTGTTCAGTTTCCTGTGTTGTCTGCAGAATAGGCATACTACAGGTAGAAGACACCCCCCCCCCCCCATCCTATCTTCTGGATAGGTGGTGTTATCCTGCAAGAGAACCTACTTGTTGATTTCACCTGCTTGCGGTCCCTGGGTCCCTTCTTATTAAACAACTTCACACCATGAATGGAACATGGCCATACAAATCTATAATATTTTTACCAGGGATAGAAATGGCCAGAAAGGTGGAGGAGTAATGCTTTGTGAAAACCAATATTAAAGCGAGTGAAATGCAGGATGCTGTGGAAAGGAGGAAGCAATATAATTCATATTTGGGAGGGGGGAATGTAATTTCATCTGCACATGTGTTTTTACAGATCACCTACTGAGAGAAACTGAACAGATCTGGCCATGGATATCCAAAAGATGGGAATGAAAAGGGAGGTGGTGTTGCTAGACTTCAACCTGCAAGATATTGATTGGAGTATCCCATCTGCAGAAATGGAAAGTAGTGCTCATGAATGCCTTTCAAGGTATCTGCTGAGACAAATGATGATGGAACCCACAAGAGAAGGGGTGACACTGTAATCTAGCTCTCTCAAATGAAGACAGTGTGTCCAATGCCTGGGTGGGTGCCCCTGGGGCAGCAGTGATAACTCAGTATGGTTTGATATAGAAGCTAAAATAGAATCCAGACATACAAATAAAAATCCTGGATTTCAAACATGTCGACTTAGTAAAATGAAGTACTTGAAAGAGGAACTGGCAGGATGGGAGAAGATGAGGAAAGGCAGTGGGCCAAAGCAAAAGGAGCCACAAAACTGGCAACAGATATCATATGAAAGATAACATGATTCTCCTCGGAAGCAGCTAAAAATCGTAAAGGTATTCTTCAGAATATAGAAGAATGCTAGAAGAGAAATGCAGAATACTGGATACAATTTGAAGGCAAAGAAGTCTGCATGGCTAAAACACTAACAGAAGAAATAATGGCTAAAGATGTACAGTGATAAGACTTGTTTTTCAGGTATTTTGCAGAGAGGAGGAAGGTCCAGAGATGAACGTGTAAGACTGAATTACATATCGCCCTGCTAGACCAGTCCTGACAAGTGGGTTGTGTTACTCTACCTTCCACCTTCCGAGCCCCGATCAGCGTCTAGCAAATGAGTGGGAAGTACAACTCCTCCCCACTCCTCGGCAACAGGCCAATCGGGTCCGGCAGAGGGAGCTTCAAATTTAAAGCACCATATCGCCTGCCTGCGCCTTAGGGTCTCGCCAGAGGGCCCATAGGTGTGGTCCTTAAGCAGGAGCCTAAATATGTCCCTTTTGCCAGCATCGCTCAACCTCAGAAAGCTTGAGTGATGCTGGCGACACTCTAGGCACGACCTCATCCATGTGGCCTACTTGAACAAACTACAGGAACACTGAAGAGCAGTCAACCACAAAAGAAAGGAATACCATACCAATACCCTTATGCACTCTCTTAACAAGCCCTGAGAGCTCTTCAGTCTCGTTAAATCCCTCACAAATGACACATCTAAGAACCTTCCGACAAATACCCCCAGCCCAGATGCCTTTGCCTCACACGATTCCAGAACAAAACAAATTTGAGGTCTCTTTTAGAGAAACCTGATGTTGAAAATTCCTCTCATGAACTACCCCCAACAGGAGACGCACTCATACCCACCCTTGATGCATTCTACCCATACTCTGCTGAGCAAATAGAGAACATCATTTGTGCGATTAATATCACCACTTCCCCAGCTGATCCGTGCCCATTCTGGATTAAGCAAGCAAGAACCAACCTAAGCGCAACTATTGCCAGAATTGTACTCCTTTCCCTGTGTCTACAAGTGTTCTCCCACTGCCTCTGAAAACCGCCTCATCAGACCACTGCTAAAAAAACAAACTAGACCCCTCGGACATCAGCTCCTACAGACCAATATCCAGCCTCCCTTTCCTGACCAAGATATTAGAAAAGATCATCCAGCAACAAATTCAGGACCACATTGGCTCCCATGCCCCTCTTGACCCACAGCAGCATGGGTCCTGCCAGCAGCATGGGGTTGAAACCCTTCTAGTGACTCTCCTAGATAGACTCTGCACCGGTTTAGATAAGAAGAGGCAAGGATTCATCCTAATCTTCATGGATATTGCCTCTGCCTTTGATACCGTCAATCATAGTCTTCTACTCGACTGCTTACAGCAAAAAGGGATTCGGAACACAGCCCTCAACTGGTGTAGATTCTACTTGACTGGTTGCCAGCAACAGGTACGCATAGGAATGCAGTCATAAGCACTTTCCAGCAAACTTGAGGAGTCCTGCAGGGCTCATCTCTCTCAGCCCTGCTATTCAACATCTATGTACAGCCAATCTGTGCTATTATACAGTCCTTCAACATCCTCTACCACATTTATTTAGATGATACATCTCATTCTTCATTGACGGCCCTGACTTTTCCATCATTATAGAAGGCTTCGCTATGGTCTCCGATTGGCTTTCTACACACAACCTTATGGTTAACTGCAGGAAAACGGAAGTCTTATTTATAACCAGAGTCCAAACATTAACTCTGCCAACTTCCCTGGGGGCAAGAGATTGAGTTTGATGAAGCAGGAGGTACGCTATCTAGGAGTCACCATGGACCAACGGCTGAGTATATGGTAGCATATGTACATAATGTTATCAAGGCAGTTTGCCATAAAATAAGGACCCTCCATCATCTATGCCCGCTCCTAGACCCCTCGGATTTTCACACAGTATGCGAAGTTCTCATCTTCCCGCACTTTGACTATGCCAATATTATCCTTCATGGCCTCCCAAAACATACCCTCCAACCACTCCAATGGGCCATGAACACAGCTGCCCGATCACTCCAAGGTGTGTCCAGATTCGAACACATCTTGCCCATCTTGATGCAGCTACACTGGCTTCCCATAATTAGCCGGCTGATCTACAAAGCCTTTCTACTCACGTTCAAGATTCTTCACAACTTGTCTGCGTCCTCCCTGACAGCAATTATACAACATACCCCAGACGACAGAATGAGGAGATAGAATGTGGTAAACACTCTGGTTGCATCTTCAGCAATAAGGATTTGCACCCAGGCCACAAAGAATCGTGCCTCTTCCTTATACACACCAACCCTTCCTGCCTCGATCTGAGCCATCGCTGACCAGTCATCCTTTAGAAAGGCCTTAAAGACTCACCTATTCCAGCTAGTTTATGACCACATACCTTAAATAAGGATTTGCATAGTGCAGGTATTCCTTGCCTATATAACCTATAAACTTGAGGTTCTGCTGCATAACTTGTAATTCGTTCTCCCATTTCTCCCCTAATTCCCCTACCCCATCCAAGTTCATATCCCTGTTGAATGTTTAATGTAACTGCTTGTTTCTGTTTTTATTACCTGTTCCTTGTAAAATTGGTTTGACTGCTCATGTTCTATGTAAACTGTATTGATTTTAAATAGTATGGCATATTAAAAACAAATACCAGCAGAATGGTGTAGACAAAGAACTAATGAAAAACCCAGGCTTTAATGACATTACTCCCATCCCTCTATTCACCTCAGAACCAGAGGTCTCATTGGTATTTTTGTCTCCAGCATATGTGGATGAATTATCTCCAGGAACAAGCAGGAATGAGTCTTCACATATGGGTACGTCGGTACCGACGGAGCCTGCGCGGGAACGCTTCCAAGCGTCCAATCAGAAAGCTTTTGGAAGCATCCCACCATGCCTGCGTGCTGCCTTCCTGCCTTTCCCAACTGCCTCTCCTCAGTTTTCATTTTTCCGCGGAGCCGGCAGGACGTCCTCCTGTCACCGCAGAAAATTCTTCTTTTAATCCTTTAGTTTTCATGTGGTCGCGGCTGTCTCCCCGATGCCACCGGTACCGCCGGTGTTTCTTTCTCTTTTCTTGAAAAAGTTTTTCCTTTTAGGGAATATTTTTTCTTCTCAGTGTCTTACGGTTTTTCAGGCCTTCCAGGCCTCTCCATGTCCTTCATGGAACCGCCAGCCACTTTCTCCAAGAAATGTTCAAACTGTGGCGGTACAACTTTATTTTTAGACTCCCATAATTGGTGTCTAAGCTGTTTGGGTCCTGACCAATGTTCCCTCTAATTTTCTGTAGGCTGTGTGCGCATAAAATATCAGCTGTGCAGCTTTTGAAGGAAGGTTAAATTTTTGTGCGCCACATAAAGACACTCGGAGTTATATACTTTAAAATTTGACTACACGTCAGAATACAGTATGTACACCACATTGATTGCACTAGAAAACATTGTAGAACTTGTGAAAACCGTAAATACTTAACAACTTTTAAATTTTAAGATGTCTGTGTTGTTTTCTATCAGAATCAGAACCCTAATTTTTGTGCGCTCTGTTGTAAAGTATGTGCGCTCATTCGGTGAGGTGTGTGCGCGCGCACACGCGCACAGCTTAGAGGGAACAGTGGTCCTGACCTTTTTCCTCTGGAGCCCTCGGGCAACAGTATTGTGAGAAGAAGTTTTCAACATCGAGTTTCCCTCGATATGAGGTTCCCTTCCAACTTCAGGGCACCGACCATTTCTTCTTCTACACAGGATCAGGTAACCCACAAACAATCTGTTAAGACTAGCCAACCCTCGAGTGGTAGGTCTCATGCACAGTATGTAGACGGCTCCGGCCTTGCCCTCGAGGGCCCATTGGCTTCAAAACCCCGGCGGGAGTCTTCGGCCTCCAAAGCCTATGTGGGGTTTCAGGTTGTTCCTGGGGTTCACTCCCCACAGAACATTTCTGAGCCGTGTCCGGTGGTGGCATCCGCTTCGAGCGGTACCGATACCCTGGCATTGGCACTGGTGTTGGAAACACTCCTCACCAGGGATAGTCGTCTGGCATCCTCGGTACCTACAGGACCGGTGCATACGTTCCAGACTGACTTTCCCGTATCTGTACCGGCACCGATACTGCCTCCGACGTCGGTACCCTCCAGACATGCATCGATAAAACTCGCTTCCTTCGATGCCGAGTCTGGAATCGATCTCCAGTTTGGAGGACTGGGTACCGACTCGCCTTGGTACCAGCTCCCGTTGGTACCGAAGGCTCAGTTCCGATGGTTCGTATTCACAACTCTCGGTTCCTCCGATGCAGTTTGGATTGCCACCGGCTGGGTTTCATCCATCGATATCAGACACGGTACCGAAGTCGGTACCGATGTCTACATTATCCTCAATGCCGAGTTTGGAATCGATCTCTAGTCTGGAAGACGCGGTTCCGACACGCCTTGGTACCGTGACCTGTCGATACCGGAGGCTTGGTGCTGAGGGTGACTGCCGAACGTTTTCAGTTACCTCGGTACCGATTGAGCTGTCACCGATGGCTGTTCCGATGTCTGTCTCTGGTTCGGTTCCGACATCGGTACCGGTATCCACTGTAGCATCGTGGCCAGCTCCTTCCATGCTTCTTTCAACAGGATCGCTCCCTTCTATACCAAGTTTGGAGTCGATACCTGGCATGGACGATGTGCTACTGACTGTCGCTGGTCCTGACCTCCAGTACCAGCGTCCATCCGTTAAGGATCCCATATTGCACTGTGCAGATACATCCTTCGGTGCCCAGGCTAGTTCCTCAGATCTAACCTGTCCAAGGGAGGTTCTCTTTGGAGATCCTTCTTTTCAGAGTTTCCTCTGGGATATGGCAAGATCACTTGCCATCTCTATCCCTGGACATGATCCTACACAAGGCTCTGTTTCTACCGAAGCAAAGGAAAACATAATGCTTCCTTTGCATCATTCCTTGCTGGATCTTCTTCTAGGAATGTGGGAAGCACCTTTTAAGGGTACCCCCACCTTCCAGAGCAACTGATCTCCTATATCAGGTGCCCCCCTCTCCAGGGTTTCAAAAGACTCAACTTCCTCATCATTCCATTGTAGTGGAATCAGCAATGAGGCGGGTGAAGAGTAAGAAAAAGCACTCTTCTTATCCGCCAGGTCGTGAATCTAAGACACTAGATGCCTTTGGACATCAAACCTTACAGACATCCATGCTTTCAGCAAGAATTCTCTCATATATTTTTTATATGAGTCTATCTCTTGAGGAGGTCACAAAGAAATTGCATCTTTTGACTCCCTTTCTTTCAGAAGCCAAGACTGCAGACTATTCCTCACTGCTTAGTCATATTCAAAATATCTCTTGGTTTCTTACTTGTGCTTCCCTAGACTCATTTGAGTCTGTTAGCAGGACTTCTGCTATAGCTATAGGGGCACGACGTAGAGCCTGGCTCCAAGCTTCAGACTTAGACAAATGGGCACAACAAAGACTGGGTAATACTCCTTGCACTGGAGAAAATCTCTTCAATAAGGAGTCTTTACGTCAGGTTACTCAGTGGTTCACTGACTTACCTGTTTCTAAGGGCTGTTCTACGCCCTCTTCTTTCCCAGTAGGTAGGAAATGTCCTACCAAACTTTCTTCCCCTAGATGGAGAAGGTTTTATTCATCTTCTGCCCATCACACAGATGTTCCCAAACAGGGGAAACATCGCCCTGGTCTAAAGAATCCAAACTCGCACCAGGCTCACCAAACCCAGCATCTGCAGGGTTTCTGATTAATCACATATTTTTTGTGTCTCTTGGGGTTTAGAACCTGCAGTTGGCTTGTCAGTAGAAGCCTTCCACTGCTTCATTCTAAACTCTAGGCATGGATCTCTTTTCACAAGACATCCATTTTTCTCTGTTATACGAGCTCTTAGGATGTTCATGCCTATAGGTCACAGCTTCTCCTCTTCTTCTTGCTAGGGAAAGAGGTTAACAACTATCAAATGATAGTTTTTTTTCTGTACCAGCATGAATTTTTTCCTTTCTACAGACTTACCACATTGTAAGTCTCCATTCAGCTCCATCTTCTCTACCCTCTTATCAAGCATTTCCCCTGTAAGAGTGGTACTATTACACTGGAGGGCTTCTCTTCAGCCCTTTTAGTTTTGTCACTATTCCAGTGTGGAGTTTTCCTCTCTGAGTTAACTCCTTCTTCTTTTTTGCATTGGGGGAGCTTTCAGGCAGGTCCAGAGTTTTCTTACTCCTGTTCTGTCCTTTCTGTTTTTTAACAGAAAGATTCTTTCTGATGTCTTACTAGCAGCTGCCCATGCAGGAGTCCTAGTGATTGGACCACTGGTTCTTCCCCACAAGCATCCAGAGTTGTCCTCCACTATATTCTTTCTGGCCTCAGTAGTGACTCCAAGACAGTGGATTCATCTTTCTTGGCAAATCTTATCACTACAGGCTTCTCTGATTGTTTTCTATTCTTGCCATCTCCAATTCCCTTGGGTTTGGCAGCATAGTCGACCTAGGTACTGGCTTTTCCAGCAGCCAGTTCTATCTCCTAATTCTCCTGCATTATGCTCTCTGCAATTTTACAGAGAAGCTTTCCACTATGGGCCCTTGCTAGAGAGCATTAGGATTTCCTCAAACAGCTGTCCTAGATGGTTGGAAAAGGCTCCCTCAGTCATGCCCCTCATGACTGGAAGGGTTCTTCCTACCCTACTATCTCCTTTCTAAAGCAAAGGACATGGGCCTTCTCTTACGTGAAAGCTTAAAGAGTTGTTCAATTCCCTCGTTTGGTCCTCAGGATTCCCACCGGGAATATGCTCTTTTTTTTTTTCCTTGCAGCTCGTCCTCATGGTATCCTAATCCTTCATGGACAGCGCATATTTAGCTAAAGAACGCATGATACCCTTTTTTCCCCCCAAGTAGGTCAACATGGTATCTCATTCCTATGCGTCTTCTGTCCATTTACCATGCCAGAGTTCTGGAGGACTCGGGATTTGCTGCCTGCAGACTGATATTATCCTCTGCTTTTCATGTAACCATCCTGGTTATTTCACTGACTAGCATTCTTGCAGCAATCTAGTCTGTTCTTTGTCAGGGAGATTTTTCCCCTGACTTTCTTCCATCATAACCAGGGGGAATAGATTCTCTATATATCTTCTCAAGTAGGTTCCACCTTCTTATTAGATGAATCTTTCCTCTTCACATCTCCTATGTGAATATACTTTCTATAAGCACATCTCTGCCTAATTGCAGACACTTATATCATTTGTGTGTGTATATGTTTTGCCCTTCTATATCTCACTATAGATATAGATATATATTCTTATATGTCTATATATCTATATCTATGCATCTATCAAGATATTTATTATAAGTAGATATGTATTTACATACTTATCTATCTGACTTTATGCTCATATAGATATATATGTCTCTATATGATTCTGACAGTAGGGCTCTACCCATACCATGCTGTCCCAGCATGTTTGGGGTGCTACACACACAACTACTCCAGTGGTAGTCAACTACTTTTCTACCATACCCCTAAAGGTTTTAGGTACCCCTGAAGCTCTCCATGTTCCAGTATCTTTCCTACCTGACATCAGTTAGGAAAGACATTGCAGATCTTCAGTCATTCTGAGGCTAACTCCTTGGGCATCTGTCCTTTCTTTTGGGATATAAGGGTTTTCTATACCCCTTCTTCCCACAAGGATTAGGCCTGTTTGTCCAAATCAGTCAGCCTTTTCCTCTTTTTGCTCCTATCAGTGAGTCACTCTGTAGCCAAAAGAGTTTGGGCTTTTTTCATAAAGCCTTCCCCTGACGGCTTACAGTTTTGGTACAACCCCAGTTTACCCCTGGGGTTACCTCTTACTTTTCAGAATTCCTGACCTCCATTATGTTTTCCTACAGGTTTATTACCTCTACTTTTGCAGTGAGGTCCTCCTTGAGGTTCCTCTACTGGATCCCCAGTAGATCCCATGAACCTCCATACTTTTGTACAATCCTGTTTGGGGAGGTCCATATTGCAATATTTCATTTTCAATATATTTGATGATAATTGTCATCCACACATGGACTTATCTGCAGTCCTATGTTAGGTTAGCTGTCTTTTACAGCACCTTTGTTTCAACTCCTTCCCACCATCCTGGGATGCCTGGCCATATGAGGTGTAGCATGTTCCAATCCATAACATGCTGGGACTCCAGGCATCTTAGCTTGGAAGTCCCCATATGTGAATACTCATTCCTGCTTGTTCCTGGAGATAGCACAGTTACTTACCTGTAACAGGTGATCTCTGGGAACAGCAGGAATAAGTCTTCACAACCCTCCCACCTCACCTAGGAGTTGTATCTCTCTATCTATGTTTCCTTTCCTCTCTCTCTCTTTGTCTCAGATTTAAAACTTAACTGAGGAAAGGCAGTTGGGAAAGGCGGGAAGGCAGCACGCAGGCGTGGTGGGATGCTTCCAAAAGCTTTCTGTTTGGACGCTGGGAAGCGTTCCCGCGCAGGCTCCGTCGGTACCGATGTACCCATATGTGAAGACTTATTCCTGCTGTTCCCAGAGATCACCTGTTACAGGTAAGTAACTGTGCTTTCTCCTCAATTAAGAAAATCTGAAGAATTGAGAGGAAAAGATTGATTTAAACGATTGTGAATGACCTCTTTGAGGGTGACTCTGTGGTCACTTGCACTTGAGTATGATGTGGAAGGCTCTGCTGGACTGTGGGCTTTTCGGTAGCCATTGGAGGAGAGAAAATTGGTTCAGCTCCATGTGCTTATGATAAGAGCCTGTTGAGCAGCCAGAAGTTTGGAAGGATCTGGAAGAGTGCAGCAGTCTCACACAACCTCAGTATCCCCTGCCCTCTTCCTCCTCTGTTCCCACTGCTCTCGAAGATTGCAGAAGGATCTGCCTTAAACACAGTGCAGCAAAGCCAGTGAACTGTTTCAGGGGAGTAGAGACCTGCCTAGCAATACATCTTTGCCTGGGACTTTCGGGGGTGAGTTCCAAGGCTTGACCATGTCATTGTCCTTGGGGGGGGGGGGGGGGGGGTGGCACCCGTTTCCATCTGCCTGGGATGCAATTTGGAATGGACCACTGGCAACCGTTGGCACGGTGTGCGGGTTTTCTGCCATTTTCTGCACATTAGTAGTGTTTTTACCTATTATGTGCCTAAAGGTCATGCGGTTCTAGCATGCATTCCTTCCAAGCGGCTCAAACATGCATTCCTTCCCATGTGCCTGTAACGTGCGTTGCAGTAAAAGTGCAGTTAATGCGGACCCTTCGGGTCGCTGTGGCCTTAACATGTGCTGTTGTGATACTTGCCTTAATTCTGTCTTCCAGGAAATGTTGTTAGGCCTGTGGCAAGTGAGGTACCTCATTTCTGGATTCCACACTCTTGTTCTTCTTGTATGGCAGCTTTCAAGTTGTCCCTGGAGGGATTACTTCTCTTCTTTCAGCTGGGGGATGCAGCTAGTCCCGCCTTGCCTGCCTCAGGGCAGGCGGTAATGGATGGTGCTGTGAGGAAGGATATCCAGCCAGCCAGAGGGTCTGGCAGCCGTGCTGTAAGCTGCTCCTTGTCTTCTAGGGGGTCTGCGGCAGCTATGTCCCGTGGTGTTGGGGTGTCCTTTTGGAGAGGAGAGCTTCTAGACTCCAGATTGTATTTCCCAGAATTCCTTACTTTTTTTCAGGAGGCCTGGTTCTTCTGGCATGGAAATTCAGACCATGTGGCCTTTGGTGCCCCTTGGGTGCAGTCTTGTGTGGGGCAGGCTGAAAGTGGAAGACCTGTTCCATTGCCCTTGGCTAAGCATCCTTGGTGACAGGCATCACCTGGAGATTGGGAACAGCTGGGAGCTGTCCAAGATTTTGACACTGACTTGGGTTCAGATAGCTCTGTTGTGGATGAAGAGGCCAGTGTGAGCTACCTATTCTGAAAGGAGGAGCTGGCAGCATTGATTGCCAGGGTCTCATCTGCCTTGAACTTGTTGGATGCTCCCAGTAAGGAGCAGGAGCTGAAGGTGCACTTGCTCCTTCAATGGGTGTGGAAATTCACTATTGTCTTCCCATTCCCAGATTTGATCTAGTCAGTGGGTCTCTCCTGACTCCCTGCCTAAATGTGTAAGAAGATCTTCACTCTCCCAGAGGAGGAGGAGGAGGAGGAGTGCTTTGGGGTGATTTGATATTCCTCGGGTGCATGCGCAAGTCACGGTGGTTACCAGATGGACCACCATTCCTGTGAAAGGCGAATCGGCCTTAAATGGATTTTCTGGACCTGCCAGGTGGATTTGTTGTTGAAGAACCAGTTCGCCATGGCAGCTGCAGCTATTCAGTTGGCGGTATGTGCCAGCCTGACATCTCAGCCCTGCTCCAGTGTATTCAGTTTCTTCCACCGGATGATAATACCCCCACTTTTGGAGTCTGCTGCGGCCTTCCTTTCTGATGTCATGTATGAACTGGTATGTTTGGTGGCTAGGGATAATGTCCTAACAGTGGTGTCATGGTGTTGGATTTGGCTGCAGCACTGAACAGCAGACACATCTTCCCAAGTCCTGTTGACCCAACTGGCTTTTAAAGGGAAGCTTCTTTTTGGAGCTGTGGAGCAAGTGGGCCCAGGGACTTGGTCCCCTCCAGAGGTGGACCTTCCTGGGCTGTGCAATGAAGGTTTGGGGGCCCATTCCCTGATTCCTCCAGTTGGAGGGAAGCTTAACCTTTTCTTTCAGGAATGGACCCAGGTTACCAAGAATTACTGGTGCTAGACACCATTTAGCTTGGCTGTCTTTATCTTTTATTAGGTGTCTTGATAAACCCACCCTATGAATACACATCAGAGCGGTTTACAAAATACAAAGCAAATTGCCGAGAAATATGAAAGGAACGCTATAATAATGGTAGGAAAGAGAAAACACAGGATGACAGAAGGAAGCAGGGGGGGGGCTGAGGAAAGAGAACAAGACATAAGAGTAGGTGAGAAAACAGGAGGCCTCAGCTGGGGGGTGGTGGGAGCAGGGAGGTTAAAAGCGAGACAGAAAAGATGAGTCTTTGACTTAAATCTGGAAAAGGAGAGTTCCAATCTGAAGTCCGTTGGGAGAGAATTCCAGAGTTTGGGACCGAGAAAGAAGGCAGAGTTGTGGGTGGATTCTAGGTGGGCAAGGGAGAGAGAGGGAAGAGAGACATGCAGTTTGCGTGGATGTGGCAGAGAGAACGCTGGGAAGTGTGGAAATGTACTAAGTCGGAGAGATACTGGAGAAACCGGTGTGGATGGCTTTATGAATGAGAGGCAGAAGCTTGAACTGAATCCTGAAAACAGGGAACCAGTGGAGGTGAATGAGGAGAGGCATGACGTGATCTGAGTGGGAGGCATGTGAGACAATGCGGGCGGCTGTGTTTTGTAAAAGCTGAAGTCTGCGAAGTTCATAGTGTGGGAGACCAACCAAAGTGATGTTGCAATAATCGATCCTGCTCATAGCGAGGGATAAAAGGAGGGTAATCGGGATAGGGTAGCGAAGACACAGACCGCACAAATCTGATGTAGACAGCAGAAGGAACGACGGGTGATGGAAGACATGTGATCGTGAAAGGAAAGGGCCAAGTCGAGAGTGACGCCAAGATAGCGAAGTGTAGAGACCAGAGGGATGGGGGCAGAGGAAAGCAAGGGGACTAAGGGGGGGGGGGGGCAGGCTTTCCAAAAGTAAACCAAATGGCCTGGGTTTTTGCCAGATTGAGGTGGAGGAAGTTAGATGCGAGCCAGGTGTTATACAGGAGAGGCAGTTATTGAGAGGGATGATGTCTGGAGCTGTGAGGGATCAGTGTGGTGCAGGAGAATGTCATCAGCGTAGTAGTACATAAAGACACAGTGGTATTGGACCAGAAGGGTGAGAGGGGCCAGAAAAAATGTTGAAGAGGAGAGGGGTGAGGACGGAACCCTGATGGACTCCTCAGGGGGAGAGGAGTGACCGACAAGGAGGAAATAGGAGAACAGAGAAGGACCTTGAAGCCAGGAAAGTACAAAACCAGTGGAGAACAGGCGAGTGAGGAATTTGGGGTGAGTAATGGATCTTGTGTTCCTTGAATATTGTCCATAGAATTTGGGGAATATGTTGAAAAGGAGGGCTGAGACGGCAGCTCATTCTACAAAAACAACAAGCGAGAAATCTCAAACAAAGTAATAATACAAAGATTTGCAAATGTCCACATCAAGGAGTGCACCATATTGGATCTAACCAATCCAAAAATAAACTATTTAACCCCTTTTTTTCCTAACCCAACACACCAAAGGCAATTTTGTCCACAGAAATCTCTCCAAATGTGATACATCAGTAAAAATATACTTTGAACCAGAAAACATCACAATACATTTACAGGGAAACTTCAGGTAGAACATTCCACCAACAGCTAGAACTTTAGACTTTAATTGAAAAAAATCTTTCTTCCGAAGCTATGTAGCCCTAGCTACATCTTGCAAGATGTTAATTGGATATCCATAGAAGGGGACATTGTTCTTCTCGAAATAGCAAGTTTATCAGCCTCAGATTTGAAAGTGACCACTAAGTTCGATCTCTTAGAAACATTGTCTGGAGTTGACTCAATTTCTTGAGTCTTCTCTAGATTATTCACTTGCTTCCTCCCCTGGAGCCCCAAGGACCACACTATGTGGGACATAATATAATGAAGAAACTAAAGTATCATAAATACAAAAACCATCAAAACCTCCCTCATGGGGGGGAGCAGACGAATGACCAGAAAATTAAAACATCTTACATTTTTGTCTAGTTAAATTTTCTAAAATTTCCATCTTAATATGTAAAACCCAGCTATCCTTAACAAGAGCATTTCCTAAGGCCTGAATAGCACCTATAACCACTCAAGCCTAGAGGTCCGCCCATCTAGGTAAGAGTCTTGTTTCATGTTGCTGCAGAGTTTTAGCATTACCAACAAAATAAACTCCCAATAACTCTCACACCACATTTATATAAATCAAAATAAGAGCTAAGGTGAACTCATTACGGTAGTAACAAGCTGCACAGTTTTAGCGGCATCTTGGGAAAAGGTGCAGAGCTGAGTCAAAATGCCCTTAAGTATCACTTCCATTCGAGAAATGACCTGTCAAACGTCCTTGAGAGAGAATGTCCATATCGCCCGAAACAAGGTCCGCAGAAGCATGCATGGAGACTGGGGCCAGTAGGCAGCCTACAGAATCTAAAGAAACCGCCTGTCTGCCAACCTCCTTCCTGCAATTGTGGGGTAGAAGTAGCAGATGGTAATGTCATCACATCAGAGCTGTCTGACACACTTGCACCGTTTAATCCAGTGGATTGAAGGGGAGGAGTTCAACCCCAAATTAATGAGGCCTCTGAGGAGGAAGCAGTTCCCACAACTTGCGTAGAGGACTTGGTAAGGGATATGGTACTCGCCATATGTTGATCTATTGGTCCTTGCACTGGCTTAACCATAGCAGGCACTTTAACGTTGGCTTTCCGTTTCCCCATTCAGAACCAAGGGAATGATGACAACTCTGATGTCCTTAGGTGCTTCAAAAGGGGCTCCTAAGGGGCAGAGTGTGCCCCTTAGGTCACACGCCTCAGGCATGTCCCTGCAGCATCATCCCACAGCATTAACTGGATTATATTTGCAGATGCAGGGAGGGAGGAGTCTTGATGTTCTGGTATGCACAGGTGGAAACAGGACTAGCTCCGATGATCATCAGAACTACCAGGCAGTGACATTCCAAGATGGGTGCCTCTGGTCTATTTGGATTTCAGCAAAGACTTTTTGATACGTCTCCTCATAGGAAGTTTGTGAATAAACTGAGCAACCTGAACTTAGGACTAAAGTGGTGAACTGGATTGGAAATTGGCTGACTGAGGGTGGTGGTAAATGGAATTTGCTCAGAGAAAAGAAAGGTGAGTAGCCTTGGGCCTCGGTTCAGTCCTGGGACAGATTCTATTCAATAGCTGTAAGTGAAATTGGTGACATGTTTAAGAGCAGGTTTTTATCTTTTATAGATGATACAAGGATTTGCAATGGTATGGATATCCCAGAGGAAGAAGACATGAAAAATGATCCTCAAAAATGTAGAAACGTAGCCTGTTTGGCAATTAAAATGTAATGTGAAAGAGTGCAGAGTAATGCATTTTTGGTGTACAAATTCCAAAGGAACTGCATGTGGTAAGAGGCTAAAGACTGATATGATGTGAAACAGCAAGGTGACAAGGTATCCTTGGAGTGGAAGAGTAGCCTAGTGGAAGAGTAGAGAACTGGCTTGGGATCAGAGAGACCAGGGTTCGAGTCCCAATAGCACTCCTTGTGGCCTTGGGCAAGTTACTTAACCCTCCATTGTCTCAGAAGAATCCAAGTTATCAATATCCTGTTTTAATGGGACTTAAACTGAAAATAGACAAAACTATGGGGCAGACAAGACATCCTAGAATACTGAAAGAGGTCATAGAGTTTCTAACAGGTCCTCTTACGGATGTGATTTTTTTTTTTTTTTTTTTTTTTTTTATTAACCAACATGTCCAATCTACAAACCTTTACATGTATCATACATACAAATGTGTCTAATCCAACTGGTACATCTTATCCCTTATTTAAAAAGGACCGCACACTTATTAAATATTCTGCTCTATAGTAAACATTCTTTAACATCATAACTTAGCCCTAACACACAATATATCTATACTCCTCCACGGCCTTTCCGTTCCATTTGCTTTATACAGTGTAATTCAATAATCTTAAATATCTCCTCCCCAACCTTAATACAGGGAACCCTTAACCCTCCGTCCTTTCCCCTTGCAGCTTCTTTATTATGAATAAATACAAAGGAAAAGAAAAGGATGTTGCCCTCCACTCATCCCATCCCCTTTACCATTTCAAATATCATGACAACAAGGTTGAAAAACAATGGATGCATATTAAACTAAACATGACACATCACGCATGAATATATTGCCCATTACATACTGCACTATGGTTCCATTGATAAACCTTACCCATCTGTATGCTACCGTTCCCCCTCCTCCCTTGATCAATTTAGATGGGAGAAGGAAAAAAAGAAAAAACCCTTAATCCAGGCTTTAAACTGGAACATTACATCACAGTCCCTTTAACCATGAACATCAATTTACATCCTCCAACATGAGCCCCCCAACGTACCCAATTCCCCCTCACTTTCTCCCCACTATTAACCCCCCACCATCCTACTCCCCCCTCCTCTTCCACCCCCTCCCCCACCCCCACCCCCACCCCGTACCCCTTCCTGTCCTATTCCCCCCCCCTTCCCCCGACTCTCACCCCCTCCTTCTGTTCCTCATAATACCTACTGCTATCCCACCCCTACCCCTCACTTCCCACCCTCTCTTTCTTAGCCATTTCCACACCCCCTCCCACCGCCTCTCCGTTTTTTCCCCCTTGCCCCGTTTGTCCCCCGTGATTTTGTACATAAGATGAATGTTTGCCAGCCTCCTCGCATAACTGCTCATAGGTGGCAGAACCGGCCTATTCCAGTGTCCGGCAATTTCACATCTAGCCGCCGTGACACAATGCCATATAATAGTCCACTCCCCTCCCCACTGCCCATCCTTCTTTTGCAGGAGACACATTTCGGGAGTCAGCCTTAAGGGTACTCCCACAATAGTGTTGATTATGTCCCCAATTCTCCTCCAATACTCCTGAATAACAGGGCAATACCACCACATATGCATCAATGTACCCTCCTGACCACACTGCCTCCAACATATATTCGACCGCAGCACCCCCGCTCTATATAGCTGCTCCAGAGTAAGATACCACCTACTCAGCACTTTAAAGCCATTTTCCCGCAGGGCCGTAGCCAAAGAAAACTTAGCAACTCCCATCGCCACTTCCTCCCATTCCTCCACCTCCCACCCCACCCCCAAGTCCCTTTCCCACGCTTCCATATAGCTCAGTTTCCCCACTCCCTGAGCTATTAGTCCTTTATATATTCTAGACAACATGCCCTTCTGCCCCATAGACCCCAAACATGCCCCCTCAAACCAATCCACTACCCCTCCAGTCCCACGTCCCTTCCACTTTTTACTAAGCAGAGATATCATTTGCGCATACGCATATCTGTCTACTTCCTGCAGCTGATACAAATCTCGAATGCCGTCAAAGCCCCTTATCTCCTGTCCCACAATGATCTGTGAAACGTGACTCAAACCCTGCTCCGCAATATTACGCTACTCGGCCCCACCCCCATTTCACAACACGCCTGGAGGGACATGGTGGGTGACCATTTCTTATCCCCCACCATCCGTTGCCTATTCTGTTGCCAAATATTTAAAGTAAGCGCCACAAAGGGATTACTCCCCCTCCCCCCTTCCCCCCCCCCAAATTAACCTTTCCAACTCTCCGGGCCTAAATTCTACACCCTCCATCCTCACCCAATGCTTAGAAGATTCCCTTAACCATGCATACATTCCCCTAAGGTGCGCTGCCTTATAATATAAAGTTGGGGACCCCCATCCCTCCCTCCATCACCGGAGTGTGCAGTGTCTGTGCCGCCACCCTGGGTTCCCCCTCCCCCCCAATATAAAACCTTCCACCTGTTTTTGTACCTTTTTTTAACACTCTGCCTGGTATCTCTATGGGCAGCACTTGGAAATAGAACAGAAACTGCGGCAGCAGCATCATCTTAATGATTGCCATCCTTCCGAACCAAGAGTAGTACCCCCTACTCCATCCTGCCAGCTTGTGACTCCAATTGTCCTAGTAGCTTTTTATAATTGAGGTCGAATAGATTCCCCAGATTCCTCCCCATGTGAACCCCCAGGTACCGGATCGATTTCCATGCCCACTTAAAAGGAAACCGCTGTTGGCTCTCTCTCTGCTGTTCCTCCTCTCCTACGACGTTCAAGATTTCTGATTTACCCCAGTTGATTCGAAATCCAGCCACCTCCCCATATTGCTGTATCTCCCCCATTATGGCTGATAGCGTATCCTCTGGATTCGTAATTGTCAACAGGATGTCATCAGCATAAAGCGACATTCGATACTCCGTTTGTCCCACCTGCACCCCCTTGATCTCTTGACTAGCCCTGATCCTCGCCGCCAAAGGCTCTAGTGATAACGCGAAAAGCAGTGGGGAGAGCGGGCATCCCTGCCTCGTTCCCCTCTGCAATGGGAAAAATCCTGAGTACCCACCATTTACCTTCACGCATGCCTGGGGTCGCGCATACAGAGCTTTAATCCAGTTCCCAAACTCTATCCCGAGCCCCATGGCTTGCAATACCGAAAAGAGGAACTTCCAGGACACCTGATCGAATGCTTTCTCAGCATCCAATGATACCAATAGAGTGGGCTCTCCCGCGCAACTCGCAGCCCATATGATATTAAGCACCTTTCTAATGTTGTCCGCCACCAGCCGCCCCGGGATGAAACCTGCCTGATCCTCATGTACTAACTTACCCAGGACTTTATTAAGTCGCATTGCCAGCACCCGTGCCAGCAACTTCGCATCATGATTCAACAATGAAATGGGTCTATGACGCACATTCCTGTGGATCTTTCCCCTCCTTGTGTATAAGGGTGATTCCCGCCCAGCCCATCGTCTTCGCCAACTGCTCCCCCCCGCCTCGCTGCATTAAATACTACAGTCAATGGTTGCAGCAACAATGCTCCAAATTTTTTATACCCCCCCCCCCCCCCCGTCAGCCCATATAATCCAGGGGCCTTCCCTAGCTTCATTTCCTTTATCGCGCTTAGCACTTCTTCCGCTCCTATCTCTCTCCCCAAGCTCTGCTGCTCCCCAGTTTCCAGTCGTGGCAGCCTCACTGCTCCCAGGTATTGCTGGATCACTTCCTCCGACCTTTCTGCCTGAGCCTCATAAAGCTTTTGGTAAAAAGCTGCGAACTCTTCTCTAATCTGGTGATCCTCTCTCACTATCCCCCCCTCTTCCTCTGATTTGAACAATACGATTCCTTTCCCTTCTCTTTTTCAATTGCCTGGCCAGATACTTCCCCGCCTTATTGCCCCCTTCAAAGAAATTCTGCCGTAGTAGTTGCAAAGTATGTCGTATCCGCCCTGCCTCGAACGCATTCAATTTAGCCCTTTACCTCCCCCCTATCCCCCTGGGCATCCCTCTCTTCCAGTTCCATTAGTTGTTGCCCTAACTGTAATTCCTGCTCCTCCCTTTCCCTCTTTATCCTTGCCCCCCACTTTATCAACACCCCCCTGACCACTGCCTTAAACGCATCCCAGACTCCTCCCTCTTTCACCTCCCCTCCCCCATTTTGTTCAAAATATTCCGGTATTAATCGTTCTATTTCTTGTATCACCCTCTGATCCTCCAGCAAGCTCTCATTTAACCTCCAGAATTGTCCCCCTTTATTTTCCCCCCTCACCCTCACCGTAACTACCACGGGTGCGTGATCCGACCAGGTGATGGGCTCAATTACCCCCCCTTAATCCTGCCTGCCAGCTCCTTCCCCACCCAAATAACATCCAATCTCGAATACGTACCATGGGCCGCCGAGAAAAAGGAAAACTGGCGCTTGCCTAGGTTCATCAATCTCCATGCATCCACCAAATCATTCTTGTTCACAAAGCTTTGATATCTCTTTCTATCTGCCCTATGTCCCTCCCTCTTTCCCGTTGTATCTCTCC
This sequence comes from Ichthyophis bannanicus, assembly GCA_033557465.1. NCBI lineage: Eukaryota > Metazoa > Chordata > Amphibia > Gymnophiona > Ichthyophiidae > Ichthyophis > Ichthyophis bannanicus. Next base: position 401,734,456 of record CM066038.1, read on the forward strand.
CCACATCCCAAGGCATATTAAAATCCCCGCCACATATCAAGGTCCTGTCTCCCAGCAATACCACCTGCTTTCCTAACTCCTCCCAAAATTCTTTCTGTGTGCCCGTCGGTGCATACACGTTCACCACACAGAACCACTCCTCCCCAACTTTCACTTGCATCAGCAGATACCTCCCCTCCTTATCTCTCACCACCGACCGCACTTCCACTTTATGCTCCCCACCAATAAAAATCGACACCCTTTCTTTCGTTCCCGTAAATTGGACGCGAAGAAGCACTTCCTGAACCCCTTCGGCTGTACTAATGACTCATGTTTTCTTTGCAAATGTGTCTGTCTCCTGCAGCATTACAATCGCTGCCCTATGCCTTGTTAGCTCTTTATACAGTTTCTGTCTCTTTCAAGGTGAGTTCAACACCTTTACATTCAACGTTACAATTTTTAAGCCCTCCTCCCTCCTTACGCCCCCTGCCCCTCCTCCCTTCCTTCCTTGTGACTTCTCCCTCAACCCCCCCCTCCCCCTCCTTCCCTTCCCTTCCCCCCCCCCCCTCCCCGTCCCTGTCCACCCCTACTCTTCTCCAACTCGGAGTACTGACTACTTACGGATGTGTTTTAATAGATCCATGGAGATGGGAGAGATTCCACCGAATTACTGACAGACCAGATCAGTCAGTCACCACTTTTGTGAAGAATGAATGGACAAAGCGGTATAAAAAGCCTGTTTAAATAAAATTAAATCCTTCTGGCTTTGGCCACCACTGGGCAGCACTGAGAGGGACATAACAAACAGAAAGGCATGGGTGGTGATGCCCTTGCACAGGTTCTTAATGAGGTCTCTTGAATTAATGTGCTAAGCCTGAGCCTTTATCTCACTAAGGATATAAAGACTTGAAGCAATTCAGAGGAAGGCAACCAGAATAGTGTGGAGTTGACACTTGAAGACTTGACTAACTGAATAACTTTAGGAGGGACAGGAGAGTTATTAAATATTTGAAAGGTGCTATGAACAAACCAAACCTTTCCCAAAGATGGGGAAGCTATCTCCTTCCAGCTTCATTTCATGTCCTCTACGTTTTTTAAACTTTTTAAAACTTTTTTAAAAGCTAAATCAGGAAATACTTTGACAGAAAGGGTGATGAATGCTTGGAATGCCCTCCTGGTGGACATGGTAGGGATAAAAACCATAAAAGGATGGCATAAAAATATAGAGCATTCTCTGTGGACAGGCAGGATAATGCCCTCACAGATGGTTGACATCAGCAATGGAGCCCTGCATGCAAACCACTTCCATCTACTTCTGGAAGCTTTGGGAAAGGTTCCAGTTATGCATGCATGTTAGTTCCTGCGTACCACTGCCACATGTGATCTCAGTCTTCAGTTTTCTGTGAAGTCCTACACATCTGTGCCTCCCATGATTGACATATTTCTATAGGATTTACTGCTTTGTGTTTATTTCTCATGTTTCACTTGAGGATGTTTCCTCTACCTCCTGCTGTATGTGTGTGTGGGGTTTTTTTTTTTTTGTTTTGTTCCCCCCCTTCCAGGCCTTTAGTTTTACCTTAAGGGGTTTTTTTTCTGTCATTTGGTTTCCTTTCTTTGGTCTATAGCAGCAAAAGAAACTCTTTTTTTCTTTTTTTTTTCTCTTTTCAGCATTTGAGGGTTGTTTTTTGCTGTGGCTGTTTCGTCAGGATGACATGTCCCAGAAACTCTTCAGTAGTTTTGAGGCGCTCCCTATGCAACAGGACCAAATCTATGACTCATTTCTAATTGGTGCCTGCAATGTGTGGGGCTTGAGTATGAGCCCTGTCTTTATCTCATTTGTGAATGAGCGTGAGGACTTTGAGGTCAAGAGAGCAGCTCAAAATTTTTGCCTTGGGAAAGTCTGGTTCATTGACTTTGGCATCGGTTCCCATGGCCTCAGGAGTTACATAGACATCAGTCAAGCATCAATAGGGTGTCCAGGGGAGCAGTCATCTACATAGTCACTCCTGAAAAAAGAGGAAGGATTTATCCTCCATCAGCATTGAGGATTCAGAACACAGAGTGCCAGAAAGAGGTCAGTCTGCATCTGTGTTGCAGTTAATTGAAGCATGACGTCATCTTGAGCATCTGGGTATTGAAGGAACTGATATCCTTAGCAATGTTTATGTTTATGTTTATTACATTTGATATACCGCTTAGGCCAAAAGGCATTAAAGCGGTTTACAATATTATATCATTTGAGGAAATAGGAAAAGAACGCCATTATAAGATAGGACAGAATAGAAGACAGAAACAGGTAAACAGATAAGAGGAGGAGAAGAATAGAGACAGCAAGTTACCACGAATGCAGGCACCACGATCCAGTCCATGATATATTATGGCACCACGATCCAGTCCATAATAGTATTGATGTGAGGAACTCTTGTCCTCTGTACCAGAGGGACTGTGACATTTTGCCATGAGCCAGTACCAGCCTGCTGATACTTCTCCATAGATTCTGCACATATCTGCCAATTATGCTGTAGATCCGGGGTCTCAAACACGTGGCCCGTGAGAGAATTTTGTGCGGCCCGTGACAGTACCAGCGTTACGTGACTGTCCCCAACTGCAGCCTCCTCTGGGCATTCCGACCGTACACAGGAGGGGCAAGGACAAACTCCTTCCGCGCAACAGAACTACCCCAGGCTACCGGCATCAACAGCAAAGGTGATAAGCTCAGGGCCAACCCATCTACTAGGTGGATTAGGTGACCGCTTAGGTAGACAATTTAACTCCATTTTAGAAGCAGCGGCACAAAGCCACTGCTTTCAAAAAGGAATTGAGCCGCTACTAACCGCCGAATCCATCTCTTTTATCTTGCAGCGAAGGCAGTCCAACTCCATTTTGCAATAGGCAGTGGATCGAAATGGAGTCTGACGGCCATTGCCATCACCACAAGATGAGAACATGGATTTTGGGGTGCAGTGGTGGGAGGGGGGTATGCTGGCGGCAGAGGAGGAAGGCAGAGGCGCTAGTAGCAGGGAAGGGGCATCATGGTAGGGGCTTCTGCCTGGGGCAGCAGAAACCCTTGAGCTACCCCTGGATAAGCAGGTAGGAAATCTAGTGTACTAGGTTTTGTAGGTAAGAAATAGAATCTTGCCGTGAATCCAATATAAAACGAGAAGCCAATGATTTTTACATAAGAGGTATGATTTGGTCATACTTAAAACAGTTACAAAGGTAAGGCAAAAAAACCTTTTTGACTTTATAAAATAGAGCATAAATGTGAAAGTATGCGTGCATGTTAAGGCGTGATCATTTACCCCAGTTCTTGTGTTGGCATTGTAAAAAAAAAAAAATTCCGACAATGCGGCCTGCGGGTTACTTTACAAGTCCTGATTTGGCCTTCAAAGCAATTTGAGTTAGACCCCTGCTGTAGACCCTCCACCTTTTTGTCTGATGGCAGTCCTTGAGTCTTCTAAAGAGCTTCAAGGACAGGATGGAGGTGCTCTTTACAGTTAGAGCAGCCGCTTTGCACCTGGCTTCAAGGCTGCCGACGCAAGACATTCAACGCTTACCTGCCTGCTGGAGATTGACCACCTGTGTCAAGGCCCTTCAAGATAAATGACATTCTGGCCAGTATCAATATCCAGTGCATCGGGAGGTGACTGCTTTCAAAAGCATTGGGTGGCATCTGTGCACAGGCACTCTGAGTGAAGATCCGCTCCCCAAGAGGGACAGAGGTTGGCCCATGCAGAGATTTGGATGTTTTGTTCAGAACACTTCAGAAACTTAGAATATGACTTTGCGTACTTCTCGCAGGAGAGGTCTCCTGAGTTGCCCTCAGGTCCCTTAATCTCCTCTGAAATAAGATAAATACCAACAGAGGAGCTGTTCTTTCTATTGAGTTTGTGCAGAAAATAGCCTAAGTCATTCCTCGATTACTCCCAAGGACGTTTGTGACAATGCCTAGTCACAGAATCCTAAAGGATGTACAGATGATGTGGGAGACCCCCCTCTTTGTGCAGCTTGTGAACAAAAAAAAGTCAAATTGATTGTATTGGGCCGTAAAGGCTTCCATATTCAAGAAATACCAATTCCGTATCGTCACTCCAGTCCAGTCCCTTTACTTCAGGGTTACGCAACCCTTCCAGCAGCTTGGAGGCTGAGCCCAACCTTTTTGGGGATGGAGCGGTATAAATACCACTGGGACCACCCACCAACTCCAGTATTCTCAGCCTCCAAGCAGCTGGAGGGTTCCGTAAGCCTAGGGCTTACTGGAGTCTTTCCTTTATTTAGATTATTTACTTAGATTTTCACTGAAATTTTCTCCTTTTATTTCTTGACTGTTGATTTCTTTATATTCAGTTTTTTCCCAGGTCTGCCCCTTTAATTCCCCCTGCCTGCTCGCTCTCCCCCCCCTCCTCTCTCCCCGGGTCGGCAAGGACATCGGAGACGTTTTTTCTCCTGCAGGCTGCAGCAAAGAGACCTGCCTTGCCCGGATTCATTTGCTGCGATATTGGCTGGCTCCTGCCTCGCGCCGAAGCCCTCCTGGTGGCTGAGCGCTTGAGGCAATGCCGCAGGCCCATTCCCACCGCCGGACCCGTCCTGGAGCAGGAGGACGTGGAGGTGAGTTCCGGGTCTCCCGTTTGACCGCGGGGCAGCTTTTCAGCGGCGATCTTCTTTAGGAGAGCGGTTCCCGCCTCAGGGCTGCGTTCCGGGTGGCGATCCACCGGCCCAGAGAGCGGTCTTGCGGTCCCCCGTTCAGGCTCCACGTGGCGAGGCCTACCACGTGTAGAGCCGGCGGGTGCTGATTTCTGAGTCGGGCCCATCCAGCAACAGAAGCATAATCGCAAGTACTCTGCTTATCTTCAGTTTGTTGGTTCTTAGCGATTTTATTTTACTTTGTTTTAGCGATTTATTTGACTTTGTTCAGTTTCTTGTTTTTTTACTGTTATTTTAAGCTAGTTACTTTTATTTTAATTTCAACTTTAATTTCAATTTAACTTCAATGTTTATTTCTAGTTTAATTCCATTGATCTTCAAACTGGTTTAAGTTGCCTTTAGCTACCAAACTAAGGGGATCTTAGTTTTCCTCCGGGGGAAATATTGCTTTTTGTTTGGGAGCTCACTGTGGGAAGCCCCAGCACTAAGTCATGGCGTCCAAATCTCGCTGCCCTTCCTGTGAAACTCGCAGGGGCACCTCCGCAGAGGCAGGAATCTGCAGGAGCTGTGCCGCAGTGGCCGCCTCAGTGGAGCAGGAAATTAACTTGACCATTGTTTTTCCTGACGTCGCACGCAGCACCCAGCTTAGACGTAGGCAGTTCCTGGCCCTTAAGGCTCAGGTCCTGTCTTTGGGAGAATCCTCCTTTTTTCTTCGCTTTCCATGCAAGTGTGTAATTACTTGGAAGGAGGTTTCATATATTTTTACTGAAGTCACTCAACTGGAATGTTTCTTGTCTGAGAAGCGGAAAGCACTTAGTGAAGTACAGAGCACCCAGGAATAAGTTGTTGTCTCCTTTTGTGGGCCTAGTGTCTTATTTTCCTGAATATGATCTGATTTGAAGGTTTCAATCGAGTTCCTTGATGTGGGCTATATCAATGTTTTGGTTTATTTGTGGATGTTTATGCATCTGATGTAGTTAACTATTTCTGATTTTCCTTTATTGTATTACATGATTGTAATGTTTTGAAACTAATAAAAAAAAAAAAAAAACTTGACCATGACACAGCCTTCTCAGGAGTCAGGAGACCCTCGGGAAGGGGGATCCCAGTTCCCTCTCTCTGCACCCTCGGATCTGCCGCCTCCTCCTCTTCCGCCTCTTCCTCCGTGCAGGGGGGGGCCGGAGAATTTTTCTCCCCTGACTTCATCCTCTTACTTCACAAGGCCTACTGCCTGCGTAAACAG